>BSBN01000239.1:10000000-12500000 GCA_027924645.1 Cunninghamia lanceolata | reverse complement strand
TTTGTCAAGAATGTCGATTATGAATGGCTGTGGTAATGTCGCAATGAAGAGAAGCTTCACAACGATGGTAGTGCGTAGTGCGTAGTAACAAAAAATGTGATCACAAGAAATGAAGGAATTGGTACCAAAGGTGCACTGTAATTCCTACAGAGTAACAATACTTAAAGCTTGGATGAATAGAATAGAAGAATGAGGTTTCTTTTATAGACTTGAGAGAATGAAGATCAACGGTATAGAACAGTTGAGGAATGTGCAACAAATAAGAAGAAGACAAGTGTCACACAAAAGCTATTTTATTTGAGTTAATCACTTTCTTTTCTAAAGATAAGACATGCTTTTCATAAATTAGAAAGTTTTTTTCTAATTTAAGAGATATTGATAAAAACAAGGTTGATTGAATAGATAACTCAACTTAAGATTTTCTTTTGCATGATTTGAGAGAATTTAAATAATAAATTATTTAATTGTGTGTGCATAAGGAAGAAGACTTATTTTTAGAAGATTTTAGAAGATATTTGAAGAATTAGAAGAATTAGAAGATAAGAAAGCAAATTAAATAAATAAATTTATTTAATTGTTATGTATGATTTGGAAGAATAAATAAAATATTTGATTATATTTTATTTTTGGAGATTGAGAGGATTTAAATAAATTTGATTTGATTTATTCAAATTTGGAAGAATGGACTTGATTTAATTAAATAATTTAGAATTATATAATTGTTTGGAAGAATTTAATTAAATAAAGGATTTTATTTAATTTTGACTTTAGAAGAGGTAATTAAATATTTTGATAATTAATTTAGAGGAATGTGAATCGTGTCATTTTTAGGCATATACATTTTGCCCCTCTTTGATGCAATGCAGTTTACGACATTGCTTCAAAGAATAGATAGCCTGACAATGATACATGCCCCATTTTGCCCCTGGTATAGGTTATGACGATAGGATGCCCCCTCAGGAGATTGGACGAGAAGAAGGTAGAAGGTGTGAGACGGACAATCTCACGAAGACGAAGGGAAAACATGGTTGGGTTTGAAGGAAATATGACGTGTTTCAGAGAAACGGGAAAGAAAACTAGAAGAAACGGATGCGGGAAGTAGTCGTAGTCACCACATAGCCAAATTAGGGTTTGCATGCTATAAATAGGAGTTGGGTCCACAAGACAATTCATTTGCACACTTGTCTTAGCTTGATTTGCTTCAGAGAGCTTAGAGCAGCATGGCAGCCAGAGAGGCGGATATTCCATGCAAGGAGCATCGATTCAAGCACGTTCGTCAATTCGACCGGCCAGCAGAGACAGGACCCCCAGTATGCATCTTGAAAAACTTCTCCTAGGGTCGATTTAGGTAGCAATAAATGCTAGGAGAAAACTAGGTAGATAGATGCGCAGAAATCCAGAACAGTGCATATGTAGCGCGAAGCGGCACATGCATTATTTTGCAGTGCATATGTAGAATGAAACGGTGCATATGCGAAAGTCGTGCATTTGTAGAAAACTGTGGCGCATGCATAATCAAACAGCGCATATGTGATATGTTGCAGCGCATACATTAGAACTGCGCATATGTAGCATGGATCAACGCATATGTTGATTATTGCAGTGCATTTGCTAGAAATGGTGCATAGGTCCAGAAATGGCACTTTTGTTAAGAAGCGGCACATATACCACCTATTGTGGCGCATATGTCATAGATAGGTAGATTACTTAGCAAAATTGACTCGATTGGTGTCCTATTTGACACGTCAATCGATAAGCTATCTCCAAGACTGTAGGAATCTAGTCAAGAGATGTAGTTTGTTGTTTTGATCAATTTGAAATGCTAAGTTAGTTGACATGTTTCTATAGATATGTTGAGTATGGTACTTGTAGCTTTAGGTTGATGCCTTGCTTTGCGTGCTTGCAGGAGGAGATACGGGATATGCTGCAGTCTAGGGAGCAGTTCCCTATGCCCTTGTTACAGAGATATATGCTAACTGAGATAGATAGAGAGGCACTTGGTACTATGGGACTAGATTACATTTGCTTCATGCCCTAGGTGCAGGCGAACCGTGGCTTGCTGATTGCTACTATGGAGAGATTCCACAGTGAGGATGGCACATTCCACTTCCTGACTAGAGAGATGGCCGTGACACTAGAGGACGTCTACAGGATTTTGCACTTACCAATTGATGGCGAGCTTGTGGAGTATGATCCATAGAGGGGTGCAGGACTCGCTGAGTGCAGGCAAGTGTTTAATGACCCAGAGCTGGTTGGATAGGTCATCCCTTAGTAGGATATTCATGATTACTACGAATACTTCCCAGGGATTGTAGTGAGATTGATTGGAGGCGTTGTATGCCCCGACAAAAGATCACATGGGTTCCCCATTGGATGGGGTAGGATCATGGAGAGGATGGTGACAGAGGGCACCCGATATGCTTGGGGTGTCTGCATGCTTGCCCATTTATACCACGATATGCATCAGGTGGTATACCACAAGAGCATGAGCCTATCTGCAGGCATATCACTACTATAGTTTTGGCTATGGGAGCACATAGCGATCACGAGACTGATATGTGTTTTTGCAAGACAGAGGGGAGAGCCATACAACTATGGCTGCGCAGGAGTGATTTCCCAGCATAGGCTAGGGAAGCTAGAGTACTAGAGACATGCTTTGGATGGAGTAGATGTGGTCATCTGGTGACCATATCTAGACTGCGAGTCGTGGGACAACGAGGCAGACAAGTTACCTTACTATTTCAGATGAGATGGCTGATAGGGCGGACCTGCCACATACTAGAGAGATAGATCATTGGTAGAGTATAGAGATAGTTTGGCAGGAGGCAGGGCATGCCACAGGGACAGGTTCAGTTTGCATGGACACATGCAGAGAGGGTCAGATGGGGACCGATGGCATCCTACGAGGAGGCCCTAGCAGAGTTTCGACAGACACCTTATGTCACCTAGGACATGAGGAGGGAGATAGCAGACACAGGGATGACACAAGATTAGGAGGACTGGTTTGCTGAGCACCCCTTCCTGAGATACTCAAGACCTGAGGTGTTGGTGCCTCGCATAGACGAGGTAGACTCAGATGACGAGGGCCAGGTTGGCCGGAGGAGGAGGAGGGGGAGAGGGAGAGGGAGAGGAGGACAGAGAGGTGGCAGAGATGGAGGAGATGACGGAGGAGGGGGAGGAGGTGGTGATGATGGAGGTCAACCTAGATAGAGGCAGAGGGTCGGGGAGGGACTAGAGGTCGCACAGTAGGTACCATAGGAGGTACCATAGGTACAGCAAGGACAGATGCCACCACCTCAGCAGGTGGCACAGCAGCAGGCAGCATAGCTGCAGGTACCCCAAGGTCCAGCATAGGTAGATGTCCATGAGAGGATCATAGCTACATTGAGAGGACGGGTTAAACAACTGCAGTCCCAGCTCAGGAGGGTTGAGGCTCGAGGAGAGATAGATGCAGAGTACATTACGGGTCTGACTAGAGAAAGGGACATGGAAGATGCTCGGATACAAGTTATTCAGATGGAGAGGGATACCGCAGTAGTATCCCTGGGGATAGATGCGACGAGTAGTTTCCTGGTTGGGTAGGTGCAGTAGGCACAGGTGCAGCTAGCATAGGCACAGACAAAGCTGGCACAGGTGCGAGGGCAGCTAGCACAGGTACAGGGTGAGCTTGCTAGAGCGCAGGCCCAGACACAGTATTATCGCGAATTATAACATGGTGCAGTGCTGGTTAGTAAGAGGGCTCTGAGCTATAGGAGTCAGTCTATGGCCTCATAGAGAGCAGGTCTGTCGAGGTCAGGGGCCTCTGTTATAGGCTTACAGTAGTCTGAGGCCAGCAGAGGAGGAGGAGACACTGTTGGTAGCAATGGTCCTCAACAGCAAGGGTAGAGATTTGTAGAGTTTGGATCCTATGTACCTTTTTGATGGCTTAGATAGCCGGATAGACCTATACCACTTTTGTACTTTGAGACATGTATCACCATCCATTGGGATGTACTTATTGTATATGACACCGATTCAGAGACAGACATTTGGATATTGTACATTTGGACATATTTTATGATATTTATATGATGATGCAGTTATTTTGATTCTCTCTATATGGATGAGTCTATGATGCACTTTTTATTGCATGATGCGATGTATGTGTTTATCTAATGCAGACTTAGATGTTTTACTTAATGTTATGAAATGTTACCTAATGCAGATTTTTGATATGATACTATGTGATGCTATATGACCTAATGTAGACTTAGATGCTTTACTTGATATGTTTCTAATGTGTGTGAATTCAAAATGATATCTATATGATTATGCAACTTATGTGATGCACTTTATCTATGTTTTTGATTTTTTCTGTTTCAACACTATATGATGATTGTATATGGATGACCTAATGCACTCTATTATGTATGCAACTAATTTAATCATGTAAATGACTATCTCATATGATATGATATGCAACTATATGCTCTATTTTTGTGATGTCCAAATGTACTCTATCGACACAGAAATGATAGAATGATAGATAGAAGATTGATTGAAAGACTGAGTTGGTAGAAAGACTCACAAGCTTCACTTTGTATTGTTACTTTGCATTATTTAGGTCTTTTATTGCATGGGATATGGATGGATGGATTTGATTTTTCACATCTTGACGGTGCAAGTATTTTGAAGTGCTTATTTCATCATTGGGTAATTTTTTTTGGTACTTTTTCTGAAATGTTGTAAGGTAACACAAGCATCTAGGTATAATTGAACCGAGATGAGTTGAGCATCGCTTACATGGATTTTTCTTTAGCAAGTTAATACAAGCATCTAGGTATAATTGAACCGAGATGACCTAGGTATTTCTTGTGTATCAACAAACAAGGATTGCCCCCTTTCATGTTAGACCTTGGATATCCTCAATGATCTTTTGCTGATCATGTCGTTAGACAAGGTTTCACATTACTAAAGTTTAATCCACAAACAACAAACAAAGAAAAATAATCATGCCCCCATCATAGCATCTCTAGCTTTTGGCATCCTTGAGTAGCATAGAAAGGAATGATAGCATAAATCAAGACTCAGTGTTTTAACCATGTTTCCAATTTACAAAACATTTGTGCATTTAGATGTGTTTGTTTCTTGCCATAATTTGAGTAAAATCATTTAGAAGGCCTTTGGTATTTGCTTTCTTTTCTCTGGATAGGTTAAGTGCCTTGTGTCAAAATTTCTGCTTAAAGCGCAGGTTCTGCTTGCGCTTACTTGTTTGGTGAGAGAATTCCACAATCCTTATTGGGGGGATGGACCCTAAGGGACTGACCTAGTGCCTTGGGGGCTCATTGCTAAATGGCCTTGCCTATGTGACAACGCAGAGGCAACATAGTTCAGGGTAAACCCTAACAAACCTAAGACCTAGGCAATAGAAAGTGGAGGCAGACTCAAATAGATAGAAGGACTAGACATGGCATGGATGAGATAATGGAGCCTCGAGGGTGCATTAGAATAATGTCCTTGCCTACGTGATGATGCAGAGGTGACGTAGTTCATGGACTTGGACCATGGATGGACTAGAAGATAGACGACAACATATGGGATGGACAATGAAGCCTAGGGGGCGCTTTTAGAATAATGGCCTTGCCTACGTGACAATGCAAAGGCAATGTAGTTCATGGACTTGGACCATGAATACTAACAAGAGACACTGTGCTAGGCTGACATGATGGGTACGATATGGGATAAAACCTTGGTTGACAAGGCCAACAAAGAGATAGAGTATCAAGCCATGATAGGTTACTTTCAGGATTTTATTATGGGATAGACGTGGGTCGAATGGGACACAAGGAAGAATGGACTCAAGGTGATTGGTTTCCTAAAATGGAGAAGGTGGTTTATCACAAGTAACGCTTGTTTACCAGGTTGTCACCACTTGCTTTTATTTGCATGAAAAACTAGAAAGTACACATGATGCCTGTTTGCCAGGTTTTCATCATGGTACCTATCCAAGGAGCCTGTTTGCCAGGTTTTCATCATGGTACCTATCCAAGGAGCCTGTTTGCCAGGTTTTCACCAAAGGACAATTTTTTTATTTTTTTATTTTTGTATTTTTCTAATTTTTTAATTTTTTTTGGTTTTTTTTTTTTTTTTTTTTTTTTGTATTTTATGCCCCCCTTACATTGGGGTTCTCCTAGGTATAGAACTAGCGAAGATGCATGTTGTTGATTGGGTCATCGAACAGCTCACCCTCTGATGTTGCTAACTGATATGCTCCCGATCCATAAGTAGCTACAATTACATAAGGCCCAAGCCAGTTGGGTTTGAACTTGCCCTTCTTTTCCCTATCCTGTTGATTGTGGGGATTTTCCTTAAGGACCAGATCTCCAACTTTGAAGACTCTTGGGCGAACTCTGTGGTTATAGCTTCGTGACATCATTTGTTGATATGCTTTGAGATGGTCAAATGCTTTATGTCTCCTTTCCTCTAGAAACTCTAATTCTTGCAATCTGGAGACTCTGTATTCTTCATCTGATATGAGACCTTTTAACGACACCTTGAGAGATGGTAATTTGACCTCTATGGGAAGGATAGCTTCTGAGCCATAGACAAGGGCGTAAGGTGTAGCACTTGTGGGAGTACATATACTGGTTCTGTAGGCCCACAGAGTGGGATTGAGTTGGATACACCAATCACAGCCAGAATCATTGACTATCTTCTTAAGAAGTTTCAAGATGGTCTTGTTGGATGCTTCAACTTGACCATTGCCTTGGGGGTAATAGGGTGTAGAGAAACGATGTTGGATTTTGAATCGGTCATAGAGTTCTTGGACATCCTAGTTTTTGAAGGGTCTTCCATTATCTGTGATAATGGATGAAGGAATTCCATATCTGCAGATGAGGTAATTCAGGATAAATAAGGATATTTGCTTACCTGTGACGGTGTTGAGGGGAACGGCTTCAATCCACTTGGTAAAGTACTCAGTGGCGATTATGATGAATTTATGGCCGTTGGATGAGGGTGGATGAATCTTTCCTACAAGGTCAAGTCCCCATTGGAAAAAGGGCCAAGGTGTCATTAAAGGTCTCAACTCTTGAGCTGGTGCATGTATCAGGTTCCCATGTATTTGGCACTGCTCGCACTTCTTGACAAACTAATATGAATATGTTTCCATGTTCGGCTAGTAATAACCCAAACGCATGAGTTTCTTGGCTAAGGAAGGACCGCTAGAGTGTGTTTCACAAATCCCTTCGTGCACGTCTTGTAAGGTGGTTATGGATTCTTCTCATTCTAAACAACGAAGTAAAGTACCATCTAGACCATGTCAGTATAGGGTATTGGCAATGATGGTATAGTGAGAGGTTTGGCGTATAAAGGTTCATCGTTGGTTTGAAGATAGGTCAGGTGGAAGAGTGTTGTCCTTGAGGTAAGTGTAAATCTTACCATACCAAGGTGAATCAGATCCAACTAAAAGGCATATGGAATGGGTCTCAGGGAGATCATAAGATGGTTGACGAATAGTTTCCACTAAGAACTCATACCGAGACTCATTCTTTGGTATCTCAAGAAGAGAGGCAATGGTCGCCATGGCATCTGCTGCTTTGTTCTCAATCTGAGGTATCTACTCAAAAGAGATGATCACAAAGTATTCCTTAAAGTCATCGACCATCTGCTTGTAAGGGACAAGCATTTCATCTTTGGTTTGGTAATCATCGTTGACCTGATTGATTATTAGTTGAGAATCACCATAGACATGTAGCTCTTTGATTTTCCACTCTGTTGCCATCTTGATACCAATGACTAGGGCTTCATATTCAGCTATGTTGTTGGTGCATGGGAATAGCAAATGGTAAGACTTCGGAATGGTGTCTCCATGAGGAGTCACAAACAAGATTCCTGCCCCCAATCCATGGTTTGTGTAGGACCCATCAAAGTAGATTTTCCAGGAATGTGTTGAGATGTTGAATAAGGATTCATATGGAAAGTCAAATTGCATTGGTGTGGTGTCCTATAGTGGTGCATCTGCTAACTGATTAGTGATGACTTGCCCTTTGATAGCTTTTCTGTCTACATACTCAATGTCGTATTTGCTTAGGAGCATTACCCATTTGGCTAGGCGACCTGTGAGAGCTACTTTGCTTAGTAGGTATTTTAGTGGATATATTTTTACAATAAGTTTGACTGGATGTGCAAGTATATAATGTCAGAGTTTTTGGAAGGCAAAATCTACCACAAGACATGATCTTTCTATCTATGAGTATTCCAACTCATAGCCCACTAATGTTCGACTAATCTAGTAGACGGCTCTTTCTTTATTCTCATAATCTTGTTGTGCTAGAAGAGCCCCAAGAGCTGTAGGTGTAGCAGATATGTATAGTATCAACGGTTTCCCTTGGATAGGAGGCATGAGAATAGGTGGATTCATAAGGTACTCTTTTAGTTTGTTGAATGCCTCTTCACATATCTCATTCCATCTGAATGGAATGTTCTTGTGCAAGAGATGACTGAATGGTTGACACTTGTCTGCCAGCTATGATATGAATCTATGGATTCCTTGTAGCTTGCCTTGTAGCGACCTTAGTTGTATAAGAGTCTTGGGTGGTGGCATGTCCATGATAGCCTTGACTTTTGCGGGGTCCACTTCTATTCCATTTACTGATACAATAAAGCCTAGAAGCTTGCCTGAGGTGATTCCAAACACACATTTCTTTGGATTCAACCTAACTTTGAATTGCTCTAATCTCTGAAAGAATTTCTCTAACACATCCAGATGTGATTCCCTTGTGAGTGATTTTTCTAGGATATCATCAACATAATCTTCCATTGTTACGTGCATCATGTCATGAAATATAGTGGTCATAGCACGCTGATATGTGGCTCCTGAATTCTTTATCCCAAATGGCATGACATTCCAAAAAAAAAGTACCCCATGGACAAGTAAAAGTTGTCTTGTGTTGGTCTTCTGGTGCTATCCTAATTTGATTATATCTTGAGAATCCATCCATGAGAGATAGCATGGTATGTCCTGCTATCAAGTTGACTATGATATCTATGTTTGGCAACGAAAAATCATCCTTACAGCAAGCTTTGTTTAGATCCCTAAAATCATTGCATAATCAGACTCTACCATCTAGTTTGGACACTAGCACAATGTTGGATATCCATTCTGGGTAGTCTATTGCTCTGATAAACCCCACATCCAACAACTTCTTCAGTTCTTCTTTGACCAATAGTGCTATGTGCAGATGCATCTTTCTAAGCTTTTGTTTGACTGGTTTCACATCTGGATCTAGTGGAAGATGATGCAAGATCAAGTTTCAGTCTAGACCTGGCATGTCCGCATATGACCAAGTGAAGTTGCCTCTCTTTTTCTTGAAGAATGGTACAAACTTGGTCTTTTCTGGTGGAGTAAGAGATTTGGCAAAGTGAATGATCTTAGGTTGTTCCTCTGTTCCAATGTTAACCAGCTCTATGGGTTCCACAACAATCTAAGACTTCTCCTAGTGCATGTCATTGGGGAGAGTGTCAAGCCTTCCATCGTCAGGTGCCACAGTTGGGTTTTCACCTTCGGATGCATCCTTTCCTTTTACTGTTTTGGGATCTAACACTGCCGTAGAACAGTTTTCACCATTAGATCCAGTTTTGATTTTGATATTTTTCAAACTGGAAAGCTTGCCACCCTCTCTGAAATAAGCCATGGTATTAAGTTCAATAGCAAAACCAGCTTTATGATCTCCTTTGGGTAGGTGGTCCTTAAGTTCCATGTAGTCAATATAAGCATCATTGTTTTGGAACATATCTAGTTGAGGAGTTCCTCGTAGATCCCAGTCAATAAGTTCAGGATGCACAAGGGGGAGGGAGTCAGAGGATAGATCTGATTCGTTGATAGTTTGAATGGATATACTAGGAGTATTGGTAGGTGGAGTGTTCAGGATGGTACTTTCCTCCAAATTGTTTATTGCGATAGAACTCAAACCTTCCTCAAAAGTCGATTATCAGAGATAGGCAAATCAAACTCTAGTGGTCTATTCGGTAGCATTTGTCCCTCACGATAGGGGCTATAAGTTTGAATGGTATCACATTCTTTCTCATCGTTGGAATGCTCTGTCAGCTCATCCCACTCATACTCATTGGAATCTGTGTCACTATCTACTTGAAGTGTATGTATCATTTCTACTAGACAAGCATTTTCTTTGGCTTTGCCCTTGCCTTTGTATCCTAGGCCATTTGTATTTCTAGCCAATGAGGATGAAGAAGATTGAATGGGTTCTACGATTCCTTCTTTTCTTAAGCTGATAGGGCCTTGTCCTTCTTAACCCATTCTGTGTAGGATAGCTTCACCTTGCCCATAGAGTTCTGTTGGGAGCCTAGGTGGTTCTTGTTGTGTTCTCTCTTCTTCTTTAGTATAAAGCTATTGTAGGACATCTCTTTCTTATGTTTCATCGGATAAGGTCCCCCATTTGACAAAGGGAGCTGTGGGAGGTATAGGAGGAGCAGATGGATTTGGAAAATGCTTGGGTTGACCAAAGGATCTAGGAGATAAAGGCATCTTGGCTAGATTGAGGTTGTGCTCAATGGAGTATTCCCCAACTCTGGTTTCTTTGATAGTAATTTTCTGCTCTTTGGGCCTTAATGAGGAAGCTTCAAAGGTATGTTCTTGTTGTGGGGTAGGGGATGTAGATGCTCTATTGTTTGGTATGATGCAATCGAGTTTTGAAAGGACAGAGTTGCAATGCTGGAAGGGGTCAGGGTCTCTTTGGATGGTGACTTGTTTGCCATTATGTGGGAATTTTATGCATTGGAGATAAGTAGAGGGCACAGCTTTCATGGCATGAATCCATGGTCTCCCTAGGAGAATATTATAGGTGAGCTCCCTATCTAGGACTTGGCACACAACATATTTTATGATAGGTCCCACTTGTATGGGTAATACCACTGTTCCCTTTGTAGTTCTCTCCTCTTCATAAGCTTTGATAGTAATCTTCTTCCTTGGATCGACAGAATTTTTGGAGAACCCCAATGTAAGGACTAGCTTTAACGTGCAAATATTTAAACCAGCTCCCCCATCAATGAGAACCCTCTTGATACGGTGCTTGTGGATGAAGGTGACAATATGTAGAGGGGTGTTATGGGGTTGAGACACAAAGAGGTCATCCTGCTCAGTAAATGATATGGTACTTGAGGAGGTCAAATTACCTACCATGGCCTGAAACTTCTCTTGGGCCAAGTTAGTGGGGGTGGTGGTTTCCACTAAGGATTTATTGAGAATCTCCTTATGGGAAGGAGATAGACGCAACAAATCCAAGATAGAAATTTAGGCTAGAGTCTTCTGTATTTGGTCTATGACATTATACTAACAGAAGTTGGACTGAGAAGGTGATGACCTTGGAGGGACAGTATTCAACATGACTTTACCACTGCGGGTAATGATACTACAACCAGTTCTGTTAGGTTTTGATTGTTGATTGGGCGTGACCACATTGATTTGTGGGACATACTCGGATAGGCAATTGATGGTATAGTCAAATGGCACACTTACATAGTTGGCATTACTATTCCCACTATTATGATCCAGCCTGTTACGATTGTTGTTGTTGTTACCATTGTTGTTATTGCCATGGTTGTTATTGTTGTTGTACGGCTTGTCATGATTGAGAAGTGGATCCCTGTAAGCCACATGTGTCTCATTGGAGGTATGTTGTTGGGTTCCTCCTTGATTTTGATCAAGCACATCTTGGATAACATGTTTGAGATAGATACAATTGTTGGTTGTATGTCCCCTTCCTCTATGATACTCATAAATAGTCAGTGTCTTTCCAATGAGGAGGTTTGACTATGGGCTCATAATCACTTTTTGGTGATAGAGAGATTTCATTATTAGCCAATAACTTTTGTAATGTGGATTCTTGAGACTCACCCAGCAGTGTGGACTTCTGCCTTGGATTTGTGCTGAACCACGGTCTTGGCTCCTGAGAGAATTGTTTGTTGGACGTAACATTGCTTGCTTCTCCTTTGAGAGTGAATATGGGTTGTTGCTTGGGAGCCGCCACCTTGGCATCAACCACTCCATCGTTGACAACATTTTTATTCTTGGTCCAAAATTTTGATTTGTCAGTCATATAGTTGGAGGTAGGTGTGTCCTTGTATAACTTGATTTACCCCTTGGTGATCATAGCTTTTTCGATAAACAATCCCATTACGATGACTTTTGAGAATGAAGTAGGACATTGTATTTGTATTTGATAGCCAAGATCTATGTTGAGGTTATGGATAAACATCTCCATTAGTTGCTTCTCAGGTACATCGTATGAGCACTTGCTTGCTAGTTGTCTCCATCATTGTAGGAAGGTGGTAAATGATTCACCACCCTTTTGTTTGGTGTTGCATAGATCAAGCATAGAGACTTCGTGTTTGATGTTGTAAGAGAAGTGAGTGATAAATTTGTTGACTAGCTCATCAAAAGTTTTGATGCCCGGCGGCAGCTGTGAGAACCACTCCATGGCTTGACTGCCTAGAGATCTAGGGAATAGTCTCATTAAGTAGGTCTCATTGTGAGCTACTTCTAAACATGCTGCATTGAATTCCCTAATGTGATCTCTAGGGTCCCCTTTTCCTTTGTATTTGTCAAACTTAGGAATTTCGAATCGATAGGAAAATGGTTTCATGATCAAACCTTTATCAAAGGGGTACAGTGCAATATCTTCCAAGGAGTAGTTTTTAGTGTTTGTACCCGTCTTGAGATCCAACATTTGTTGCTTTAGACCCTTGAGTTCTTTCCTCATTTCTTCCATAGGAGTACTTTGGTCTATGGTTTTCTTTCCTTTATCTTCCGCATTTGGGTCTAGGGTTTTCTTTCCCCTTTCATGATCATCCTCTATGTTTTCCAGGATTGAGTTTACATCAAAATTCATACGCAATTTAATTCCAAGACTAGCAAGATGATAGAAATACTTGTCAGGGTCATCATGGAGCACTTTCTCTACTAAGCGTTAGAATTTCTGATCTTGGATGCTTCCCTGATAGTCTTCGCTAGAGATTTCCTCATCACTATCGTAAGGTGTGAAGATGTGGTTGGATGACCCGGCCATCTCAATTTATTTTTTGTATTGAGATCTAGTAAGAACCATGCAAGGTGACGTGGGACGAGGTGGAATGGGACTAGAGATTTTGGTGAGGTGCCGATGGAGACTACTGAGAATAGGATACTTGTGGCAAGATTTGGACAAAGGACTTTCTCGATCAATGACTCCAAGTAAGACGGCCGATACAAGACTGTAGCCACTAGTAAGGGTACTTGATACCTGTCTTACTGTGTAGGGACTAGTCGTGCACCAAGACCTACTAGCAAAGTTTTGTGACTAACTAGGTTTACTTGAATCCACAAGTGATACAAAAAAGGGGCCTATGCTGATCTAATATGGGATAGTTTTGACTTTGGACTAGAAAAGACCTGATAGAAGACAAATGGGATGACCAATGAAAGAGAGATTTTGAGACGAAATGGATGAAAAACTGACTGCAAGGTAAGACCTGATCTTTGATTTTGGGACTAGACTGAAGTGGGTACTCAGAACTGGTGAAATTTTTCTCTTGAAAACTGTGCAAGTGCTCACTATCGCGTATTCGCCGATACAGATGTGCTATAGAAAATGACAAATGCGTCGTAAGTCAGGATAAATGCACCGGATTGGTAAAATGCAAAAGCACAAGAATAGGGTCTAAAAGTGTTGAAAGTCACTGCAAATGTGCCGCAGGTTGGCACATATGCGCAGAAACAGAGGGCGAATGCGCCGCTCTGGCTTTTCTTAATTTTTTTGCATTTTTTTTTGGAATTTTTTGATATTTTTGGTACTTTGGTTTGCAAGAAGGTCTTTCTAATCTGATTTTCTGAATTTATGGCAAGAAAACACAGCAAACACAAAGAATTTTTATGGTTTTTTTTGTGATTTTTTTAACTCTTTTTGGACTAAAAGGAAAAACAAGTACAAAATCCTAGGCTCGAAATGGATAACAAGGGTTTTTGGCCACTAGAACAAAATGTGTTTAAGGAGGGAAACCGTTCGAGTGGTTACACATGCAACAGCACTACTCTCTGTTATGGAGTCTCCCAGCCTACAAGGGTTGCGCCTTGGAGGGTTTTGGGGGAGGTTGGATGTCGGTGTAACACAACTTCACTCGTTGTTTGAAGCTTTCACTCCAAACACAATTTATTTATAATGGCTTGGAAGGGCTTGGCGTCTAGCATGTTACCACTTAGGGTCATTCCTACTTAGATAAGCGGTATCCAAGAGCAGGCCCCTCTAAAGGAAAAACACATGCAAAAATGATACTTCTGGCATTTTGGTCACCCAAGATAGGGGAGAGTATAGGCCTAGTATCATTCCCAAAACACAGTATACAGTGGTTCTTTCCCCTAGTTAAAATGAAAAAAACTAGATGAGCTATCTACTTGGGCAAGCTCAGAACTTTGAAGTGATTTGCAAGATAGCAATGGTCCAATTTTAACCAAGATAGCAATGATGAGTTCAATTTTATCCATGTAGCATGAATTGTTAACTTTGAAATGTTGGTCAATCAAGATAGCAATGGTTCTGTTTTAACCCAGACAGCAATGATGAGTTCAATTTTTAACCATGATAGCACGAGTTGTTAACTTTGAAGTGATGGTCAATCGAGATTGCAATGGTTCAGTTTTAACCCAGATAGCAATGATGAGTTTAGTTTTATCCCAGATAGCAATAACTTTGAAAAGATAGCAGTGTTGCAATGCAAGATAGCAATGATTCAATTACCTCTTTCCTAGTTAAAAACTACGTGAGATTTGCATGAGCATTTGTTTTACTATCCTTTTAGAAATTAAAGTGTGAGCTAATTAGAATGCAACTATATGAAACTAAACCAGAACCTATCCTACAAAATAGCTCCAGAGAATACCTGTAAAGATGTCAGCATTAGCAAAATCTTCCTACAAAACCCTAAAATCACTGTCTATGATAGAAACGTGGCTTCATAGATTGAATGCACAGAAACAGTCAATAGAAGCACTGAAACAGACAGTAAATGCACAGAAATAAGGTGTATATGCGCCGATCCAATGTATGTGTCGTCTCAGAGGGTAAAAGCGCAGGAACAATGTATATATGCGCTACATGAACAAATGTGTTGTAACAAATCATATATGCACCAGAATAGTGAACGTACACTCTGATTAAATAGATGTGTCATGACAAGTAGTATATTCACTGGAATAGTGAATGTATGCACTGTTTAAACGGATGCGCTATGATAGGTAACAGATGCGTGTTAGGAAGTGACGTATGCATTGTTTCCTCCTGTGTACGGCTTTCTAAACACAAAAAACTTAGTTTTTGGTTAAATTTGGGGCTAGGCCCCACGGTGGGTGCCAAACATGTTAAGGGAAATTTGGATCAATCAATGAATATGCAATGATAAACAATATCAAATACCCAAGACTCAATAGAATAGTGAACTAAGAAGATTAAATCAAATAAGCAATGAATCAACAAAATAAACCTTCCTTAGATCGAAACTTCCATTGTTGCCTATCAAAAATCATCCTTGCATGTATGAAATAGGGCCCTCAGTGAGTGCACTTCTTTGCTTTGTCAAGAATGTAGATTATGAATGTTTGTGGTAATGTTACAATGAAGAGAAGCTTCACAATGATGGTAGTATGTAGTAACAAAAAGCGTGATCACAAGAAATGAAGGAATTGGTGCCAAAGGCGCACTATAATTCCTACAGAGTAACAATACTTAAAGCTTGGATGAATAGAATGGAAGAATGAGGTTTCTTTTATAGACTTGAGAGAATGAAGATCAACTGTATAGAAGACTTGAGAAGATCAACGGTATAGAATAGTTGAGGAATGTGCAACAAATAATAAGAAGACAAGTGTCACACAAAAGCTATTTTATTTGAGTTAATCACTTTCTTTTCTAAAGATAAGACATGCTTTTCATAAATTAGAAAGCTTTTTTTCTAATTTAAGAGATATTGATAAAAACAAGGTTGATTGAATAGATAACTCAACTTAAGATTTGTTGTTGCATGATGTGAGAGAAATTAAATAATAAATTATTTAATTGCGTGTGCATGAGGAAGAAGACTTATTTTTAGAAGATTTTAGAAGATATTTGAAGAATTAGAAGATAAGAAAGCAAATTAAATAAATAAATTTATTTAATTGTTATGCATGATTTGGAAGAATAAATAAAATATTTGATTATATTTTATTTTTGGAGATTGAGAGGATTTAAATAAATTTGATTTGATTTATTCAAATTTGGAAGAATGGACTTGATTTAATTAAATAATTTAGAATTATTTAATTGTTTGGAAGAATTTAATTAAATAAAGGATTTTCTTTAATTTTGACTTTAGAAGAGGTAATTAAATATTTTGATATTTAATTAATTTAGAGGAATGTGAATTGTGTCATTTTTAGGCGTATACAGTAACCGCTAAACCCTAAACCCTAAACTCAAGCAACCCTAACCCTGAACCCCTAAACCTTATACCCGAGCAACCCTAAACCCTAAATAATGCCCCTAAACCCTAACCCCTAACCCCTAAACCCTAAACCCAAGCAAACCTAAACATCTATCTCTCTACCTCTCCCCTATCTCCCTATCTCTATCATCCCTCTAGCTCTTAATCTCTCTCCCTATGTCTCCGAACATTTCCCTCACTCTCTATCTCCCTATCTCTCCCATCCATCTCCTTTATCTCTAACTATCAGTCCTCTCTCTCTAAATCCTAAACCCCTAAACCATAAACCCAAGAAACCCTAAACCTATACCTCTCTATCTCTCCTCTATCTCCCTATCTCTATCATCCCTCTACCTCTCAATTTATCTCCCTATGCCTCTGGACATGTCCCTTACTCTCTATCTCCCTATCTCTCCCCTCTATCTTCTCTATCTCTCTAAACCCCAAACCCCTAAACCTTAACTCCTAAACCCTAAATAATGCCCCAAAACGCTAACCCCTAACCCTCAAACCCTAAACCATGAACCCAAGCAACCCTAAACCTCTATCTCCATATCTCTCCCTTATCTCCCTATCTCTATCATCCCTCTACCTCTCAATCTCTCTCCCTATGTCTCTGGACATGCCCCTCACTTTCTATCTCCCTATCTCTCTCCTCTGTCTCTTTGATCTCTGCCTATAGGTCCTCTCTCTCTCTAAACCCTAAACCCTAAACCCTCTAATCCTAACCCCTAACCCCTAAACCCTAACTTCTAACCCCTAAACCCTAAACCCAAGCAACCCTAAACCTCTATCTTCCTATCTATCCCCTATCTCCCTATCTCTATCGTCCTTCTACCTCTCAATCTCTCTATCCCTCAACCTTAAACTCCTAACCCCTAAACCCCAAATAATTCCCCTAAACCTAAGCAACCCTAAACCTCTATCTTCCTATCTCTCCCCTATCTCCCTATCTCTATCATCCCTCTACCTTTCAATCTCTCTCACTATGTCTCTATACATCTCCCTCACTCTCTATCTCCATATGTCTCCCCTTTGTCTCCTATATCTCTCCCTATCTCCCTATCTGTCTCCTCTCTTCTCCCTATCTCTCACCTCTCTTTCCCCTATCATTACTCTATCTCCCTATCTCTCCCCTCTATCTTCCCTCTCTCTCCCTCCCTCTCCTTCTTCCTCTCCCTCTCCCTTATCAAAGAAGGAAATGGAAACAAAAAAAAATAGGAATCTCTTTCTATCTCTCTCCCTATCTCTCCCCTCCATCTCCCCTCTCCCTCCCTCTTCCTCCCTCTTCCTCTCCCTTATCAACAAAGGATATGGAAACAAGAAAACTAGGACATGCAAAGAGAGATGAGGATATAAATTGGGAGGATGAAATGGAAACAAGATAAAATGAAAGTTAATTGGATGTGAAGAAAGATGAGAGGAGAGGTGGAAAATAGTAAAATAGGGAAAAACTTGTGGGATCTAAAGGAAAATTGGAAAGGAGAAGGAAAACTAGGAAAGCTAGGGTTAAGAGTTGAAAAAGAGAAGGGAGGAGGTGGAAAAAGAAGTCAAATGGACATAAAGAGATGAAGATGAGAGAGAGGGGGTGTCGATAAAGAGAGTAAGATAGAGAAAGGGAGAGAGATAGAGAGCTAGATAGAGGAGAGAGATAGAATTCAAGAGTTAGAGAGAGAGGGGGTCCATAAAGAAAACAAAATAGAGAGAGGGAGAGAGATATATGCATAAAATTCATTTTAACTATTTTATAATGCGTTCACATTTTTGCCTGCTTTGGAAAATTCTAACCCTAACTTGGGTTGGATTCTCCTTGGGCATGTTGGTTCCCAAATCTACACACATCAAACTCTAAAGATTTACCAATTCTTATGATCAAATTCAATGGGAAACTTGGCCAAGAGAGTGGGAGATTGTTTACACCTATCTCCCCTACACTTCAGGCTCTGCCAAACCTAGGGGGTGTCCCTTAATTCAATATCAACATATTTATGTTTCACTATATCAAGAAAATATGTTCTCATATATTTGCACCAAGATTTGTAAAATTATCCTAAAACTGGCAAAGTTCTTGGAGATTTCCACATTGCTAGGTTTGAGAACGTGCACAAAACCCCACCTAAACAAAACAAAACAAACTGAAGTGGTTCAAATGATATGTATTTTATATTCTTTGTTCTTTCTGGACCTTTGGGAAAATAGGTTCTCAGATTAGTACTTTATCAAGGGTAACAAAGACAAAATCCTATCATGCAGATGTTTCCTTTCTGACATCAAAACTTCAAATTCAAAGGGAGACTACCTGTATCACTGCCTACAATGATACACCCAAGAAAGAGTATTTCCTGCAACTCTACTTCAATGATCCCTAATGAAATACATCACTGCCTATATCTTACTTAAAGCATATTTAATCCATTCCTTGAAGAGAAGTAGTAAATAAGACATTCAATACAACAAATGTGCATAGATGAATTCCAAAATCCTCGATTCCTTCATTCACAAAAGAAATGCATACATTCAAGGAGACAATTGCAAGAAACACACACATGTAGTGTTTTCATTTATTGCAATCAGAATTGAAAATGTCATACAGAAATTTGTTCATCTACATGCAACATTCTGCTCTATAGCCTTGACCAAATAAACCTACTCTGCAATAGAAACCACTCCCCAAAATATGGATATCTTATATCCAAAGCCCAGAATCAGACCCTTTCTCACTACCTACTACAACTTCTCAAGATCTATATATAGAGACAAACTATGTCAGCCAGGATTTCCTTAGTACAAATTTTAATCATATTTTCATGTAATATTTGTTACTTAGGAATTTGCATCTCTTTTCTGATTGGCTGATTTTTTACAACAATTTCCTTTGACCAATCTTACTGTGACATAAACTGAGATTGATACTACTTCTCAAAAAGGTCAACAACAATATTTTGATTTGTAAGAATATTCTAGAAGTCTAAAACTTTTTGGGTAGTTTGAGATAAATTCCCTCTTTTTGCTTCAAATTTAGACTCGGAGCATGGGTTGCTAGATCATCAACATGACTCCCCATCTTTTAATCTCTAGCCATTAAATGTCAAGGCTCCTAGAACACTTGAGGCAGCTACCAACAGTTGAACTAGAAGACAAACAAGACTGCCTTTGCGAGGGAGATCCTACAAATGTCTCCAACATTCAGGTGCTTACTTCTTTGTCTCTATCAATAGAGTCCCAATTCTTCACCACCAATTAGGCCACCCAAACATGATATCCTTCCCTTGTTGCATCTATGTATTTGATGAGTTTCACCAAACACAAGGAAGGGGAGAGAGCAAAATGATGCCTCTCTACCTAAGCGCATGGGTCCCTAATTTGACCAAGGTTTGTGGAATTTCAGCAAGTTTGTCTACCTCAGCCAAGTAGCCGTATTCAATTGGAGGCCTTGGACAACCTGCACTACTCCTCACCAGAATGACACTACTCAGAAGTGGTCCTAAGGAAGCAACAAGGCTACTGAAGCCAAAGTCTCCTACTTTTACCAAATCCTCCCATCCCCTAGTCAGTGTCTACCCCTTCCTTAATTCAGAATGAGAAAACCTACAACCAAGTAAATAGCAGCATACTACTTTGAGAAGCTGGAGATAAAAATAATAAGGCAGAAAAGGAAATATTCTACACAGTAACCATGGTGAAATCTGATGTAGACAATCCATGAAAACACTTCTACTTATAGAAAAAATGGAAGGAGGCCCTTTGCCCGATCATTTTCCAATTTCCAACAACCTCCATAATTCCATTCTAGGTGCTTCTAGGCTTTGCACACTTGAATCCATATCTGGAAATATTTGGAGATAAAGACACATCCTCCAAAGAAGGAAATGGAGGTGAAAGCTAGTGTTAGCTTACTAAATCTTGACTATGAACACCTCTTGTGCAGACAACAAATATCATGCCTATTTACTAATGTCCAACTAAAGATCTGGATCTACTAGAGAAGTGTACTGCCAGTCAAATCACTACCTTTTATACTCAAATGGCACCCTTCAATTGTGCAAGCTTGAGCTAATACCAGAGCATAGCTAATAATCTCAAAAACTAGACAGAGCTTGTTGTGCTACAGTTGTTTTGTTGTTTATGCCAGCAATTCAGAATTTAAATTCAAACCATCGATTTGGGACAAATCAGAATAAGATCAATGACTAAAAATGCAAGAAAATCCATTTGGAGTGTTGAAAGGTCATCATCCAATTAGAAAGTCCTCCCAATTGAAGAAGCTACGGTCATGCCATGTGTCACCTTATCATAGCAGCGTAAACCCAGAAGGGACCCACACCATCCCCTTGTGCTCGCGCACTAAGCGCTAGTTTCAGCTTACTTAGACTAGACTAGGACCCACTTGACACTTGTCACTCCATCGCAGTAGCGCACTACTATGATCCAATAGGCATGCGAGCATGTAACAGGTGACTCAGCAAATAAGACTTTGGGCCCAATAGCTTAGAGATCTACAATCATTGCATCAATGCGGCTCTAACAGATCTAGAGCCCACGATGTTGTGACAACTGTCAATCTATATTCAAGGACCTTAGACTCAGACTTTGGAAAAATTTGCATGCATGGGGGACGTCGGTGACTAGGCTAAAGGGGCCAGTTTCTAATAGGAATTAAGACAAGGTTGTAACTTAAGTTTAGGATGACCGCCTATTATAAGTCAACTCAAAATTTGAATGTAGGCTAAAGGCAAAGGCTAAGGGTTTAGGGTTTAAGCCTTTTTTACACTCAGACTTAGCCAATTGCATGGGTTTTAAACCAAAAAGCAAGAAAATTATGGGGGGTTCCACCAGGGCATCCAACCCAAAGGGTTGGAGTTAGCTTTTGGATGACAAGGACATGTTTTTCACAAAAGTTGGAAATTTCAACCAAATATCATGTGTTTTCCCCCTATGGTTTACACATTTTTCAATGTCAATACAAAAAAATGCCAGGATGACTTCAAGTTTTTTATTAGCTTTCTAGCCATGTATTTTTTTCAAAAATCTGATAACATTAAGGTTTCCATCTTCAAGTTCTTTTGCTAATGTGTTCTTTTTTTTCAAAAAACCTATGTCTAGTATTTCTGGTGTAATTTTTTACTCATTTATCAAAATTTGAAACAAATTACGTTTTTAGATTCTAGACTCAATTCTATGCACATTGAAAAAAAATTATTTTTGATAAGATTTCAAAAAAATTGGGGGGAGTACGCTCAAATTTTCATTTTTTAGGATGTGTCCACTTTGAAAATTCATTAAAAAAAATTATATATTCATAAAAAAAACATTAATAGAAAAAATAGGCATAAACTACATGGTGTTAGCTAATTTTCCACCATTGCGATTTGTCTAATACTTAAAAAAAGTCAACATTTTAGGGGGAGCGCACTAGACACTATGTTATATTTTTCTAACAAAAACAGGAGCACTTTGTGTGCTCCCCCTATTTGTACCTCTTTATCCCAACCATTTTTAGAAAAAAATAATAGTTTTGAAACTAGACTCTGAGCACTACAAAACTTGTTCTTATCACATCTTCTAATTTTGAGCATGGCTATCTTCAATTTCTCATGCTAGATCAGTTTTTTATGATTTCAGAAAAAAGTGACCACTTTTGACCCCCTTTTGGTCCCCATTTCCATGTACATGCCCTGTCACTAGTACCTAAAATCTCTCAGACTCAAGACTTGGTTGAGAAACTTTATAGTGTGATAGATGAGGTTCTTCTATCTATGGGGATTAATGACAGGAGAGTTGTAATGGCTAAAGTCAATGAGGTGTGGAGTAGGAATAAAACCACTTTAAAGTATAAAACTCAATTGACAACTTTACAGCAGGATGTGAAGGAAATGAGAGAGCACATTGTTTATTTGGTGCAATAAGGATTACCCTCTCCATTTTAGAATGATGGTCCTATTTTGTAGGAGAAGAAGAATTCAAAGCAATGCTGGCTAACAAACAAGCAAACCAAACATCATTTCAAGGCTAGGAACAATCACTGAGCATTACAGAGGTTGAGGCAGTACTTTGTCCACTGGCGCAACTAGAATATCAAGTAAAGGTTGTAGTTGGGAAGCTTCTAAGCATTTCCCACAAGGAAATAATAGAATTGGATAAGATTTTAAAGCCTTCAAAAGAAAGGGGTAGCCTTCACATAATGAATGGGTGTTGTTGGAGACCACCCTTGAGAAGTTGTAATTGTCTCTATATACAAATGGTTCAATAACAATATTTAGTTGTTATGTAATTATGTTTTGTTGTCTAAATTATGATTGAAGACCATTTTATTTGTAAACTTTTTATATTTATATAATATAGTGGTCCTATACCACTTTGATTGATCAATATATATATATATATATATATATGTGTGTGTGTGTGTGTGTATAATTCAATAACAAATGTACATTAATAATTTAATACTAAAATATACATATTATATTTATTTATATTTATTAATGTAATTATGTAATTGTAAAATATATGTATTAAATGGAGGAACTCATTGTGTCAAATTAGGAGAGTTGTTGGGCTGGTTTGAATCAAATAGTAAGTGAGGATCGAAACTAGATCTCTATTGATGGTGGTCGCAGAGGTGATCTATCTCTACAAAATATTAGTGGATAATTCACATGATTGCATCGGAATTCATCAAGATTTTGTGTGAAAATTATGATATATACCTCTTTCTACCGTGGCATTTACCACAACATGGTGGATAGAGTGGTATTGGATGGATATGTGTGTAACTGTAGAGATGAGGAGCCTTCAACACAACTGAGAAGGATTTTCTTTATAAAAAACCTAGAGATGGAGCTGGCAATAATGATAGTGATTGGCGTGAGTAGACTTGTAGTCGACCACATTCATGACCATGAAATTGTGGATGATTTACTTCGTAAATATGTGGACATGATGGGTAAGAAATCATCTGCTAAGATTGTACAAAGTCATTTCTTGTAGAAGTCTTGGGTGAAGAATGATCAAGCAATGATTTCCAACTACGATAAGAAGCATACCTCTCGGGCCTATGGTGGCATATTTAGCCACACAACTTTGAAGACAAATAAGGAGGTATTTATTGATTATCTTGTCCTCCAAAAAATTGAATCATTCCAAAAATTTGTTGTGGATCATTGAGACTTTCTCACAAGAGAGCAATGGGAACAATTGGAGGAATTGAAGTAGGGATTGCTCTTCCTCTGATCTTGTTGAATTTGTAAAACTCATATGTAACCTCTATGTGGTATTTCTTTTAATTTTAATTTAATGGGAGTTACCCCCTTGGTAGAAACTTTCCTTTATATATATTGTGTGTGTAAGAGATGTCGCTGTCAAAACTTTCCACACTGTCAAAAGTTCCCATGCTTAGGGATTCAGTGAACCGGTTCACCCAACTCAATGTGGATGTTAATTCCCCTAATGGCTCTAGTGTCTCCTTCAGAAATGCCAATGCTCATAATTCTCTAAAGGGCAATGGTCGATTTGCTCAGAAGGATTATAAAAATTCAAGTCCTTCACAGGATCTGGGGTTTCCCCACAAGGTTGTCGTCATAGATTCAAATCTTTATAGGAACCTTGCTACTCACAAACCCAATTTGTAGTCAGATGGATATAAAATGTTGCAGACTCACCAGAATAAGCATCTCATCCACCCTGAACAACCTTGGTACCCCTGGGTGGGAGGGAAAAATAATGTACAGATCAAACGCTTAAGCTGTGATGCTAAATCTCATGTTCTTGTTTTCATGGAAGAAGTTTAAAATGAAGTCATTAAAAGCAAAGAATTTTTCATGGCTTATGGTTTAATTGGCAAATTCAATCATTTGTCACCTGCTCTACTAGACCTGCATAAATGGATTACTAATGTCTAGCAGCCATTCTTGGAAGGTGATCTTGAAATCTATCCTTGTGCTCCTTGTTTCTTTATTGTTGTTTTTGACTCTGTGAAGGATTGGGATACTATATTATATAAAAAACTCTAGATTTAGGGCCAGAACATGCTCATGCTCATACCTTGGCATCCAAATTTTAATCCTTCTTATGAATATTTTAAGTCTAAACCTATATGGATACATCTCTTGAACCTTCTACTTCAATTTTGGTTTGATTCATGTTTTGAGGCTATTGTCAACTCTCTGAGCAGCTTCTTGGTGGTTGAATGTGATACTTCAGATTTCACACATACAACTTTTGCTCACATTCTTATTGATATTGACACTTCAAAGGCTCTTCCTGTAAACATTACCTTCAAAATTGCTAAGTGTAGTTGGTCCCAGCCATTGGACTATGAATGGTTGCCTTTTTGGTGTCAAAGGTGTTTTGGAATAGGGCATGTCATTGTTGATTGCCTCAACTCCAAGGATATTTTCAGTGGTCATGCTACTTGGTAGAAAGGTACCCTTCCATTACATTACACAGTGGATGGTCCTTTGGAGGATTCTCAATCCCCCTCTGCATTCGCCCAAGTTGCCAATAATATTGTTTAACCCATTGAACTCATGGCAATACAAAAGAAATCCTCCTCAGTTCCAAAATAATCATTATCTCATGCACACACAGAGAAATTTCAATCAGAGGTCCTAACAGATTATTTTAGCATCTCACTAATTTATGGGGTGATTGTGTTCCTTCATTAAATGATCAACCTCCTTTGCCTTCCTCAGAGTGGGAAGTGGTGCATAAGAAAAAGAAATAAACAACCAAGAAGGACATGATTATGCATAAGATGAATTTGAGATCACATACGAATTGTAATGTACCCCATTAAGGGGTCTTATGCACTCTTATTATGGGAGTTGTCCCTTTGACAATGATTTACGTGTGTGTGTGTATATATATATAATATTTCGGCTTTGAGTTTTAACATTATTAGATTGTCTTAATTGTCCATATAAGTTTTAATAAATATCAATTTTAATTATACTTTAAGTTGGAATCCCATTCAATATTTTAATATTTTATTAATGGTGATGATGGGATAAATTTAATATTGTTGACATATTATAATTTGATGTGTCCTGTTGTCAACTTAAAAAAATTCTACCATTTGATGAACAAACGATGGACGGTTGTAGTTTAATTTCGAAGGGTAGATTTTGAAAGCTACATATTGATGCAAGAGCATCCAAAGGTGTAGGGAAATCTTGCATCACCAAAAAAATGATTTTATTTTCTATTCTTTTTAATTTTGTTTTTTGCGAATACCCATTTGATTCAATTATGATTCAAAATCTTTAAAGTTTCCAAAAAGGTTAAGAATACCAGGACTTATTATTTTTAGTAAGCCTACATTTGAGAAGCAGTTGGGCCTGAAATTTTTCTGAAAGCTTCAGAATAGTAACATAAACATTATTCATAAATTTCAGCCCAAGATCATGTCTGGATTTCAAGATATTAAAGTTTTAGTTTTTTAGGTTCATAAAAAAGGTTTCAAAATCAATTGAGGCACTTAGAGGTTTCGTAATGGCCCAAAAATTGGCCAAAAATCAAAATATCCCTAAAGGGATTTTTTTTTTTTTGCAAGCTTTCCAATGCATCAAACGATTCATCAATCAGATGTCTGGATCAAAAGTTATGGCCTCTAAAAGTTGGGCCTCCCATATTGGAGAATGTAAAATGTGTCAAGACATATAAAAGAGTTGTTAAGGGAAGCTACACTATTGATGAGTGTTTGGACACATCATAAGGCATCTTTTATTGGTAGATAATTTGGGTGCCACTTTTGGGTGGTTTTAGCTCATGGTTAAATGTAATATTGTTTGATGGTTTCATGTATTGTAGCTCATATATATTAGGTGCTTAAGATAGAGGTTGTATGTGTGGAAGTATGATAGATGTTGAGTTGCATCCAGATCTCTAGTTGGAGATACTCTTTTCAAAACATGCCTTGCAAGTATATTGTAGTCTTTTTGAGTTTCTAAATAAAATATTGAGCTACTTTTCGAGTGTTGGGTTTTCCACCTAAAAGGGTTTTCCCCACATAAATCATTGTGTTTGTGGTTTAAAGCTTATAATTTGTTGTTGTGAGTGTGTTGGGTGGAGTACACCCTCATCAAGTGGTATCAGAGCAATTTTTTCCTAAGTGTGCAAACATATCATCGAATAGTGAGGTAGTTTGTGCTAGGACCTTGAGATCGTGTGTTTGAAGGTAGAAGTAGAACCATCAATTTGAGGCAGATTTACATTGAGGAATTTTTACATTAAGTATAAGAGAAGAAAGAAGAAAATCAAGATGCCTCCATGCAGAAACCGTGTTGGTAGAAATCTTGTTGTGACAAAAGATGGGTTTAGAACTCTGTAAAGGCAGATTAATGCAATCCAAGAGGATCAAAGAAGAGGGTTTGAACCAACAAGTAGAGATGAAATTGAAGATGAAGATGATGTACCCCAAGATGATACATAATCTGAAGAAAATGGTGGAGAAGCGTAACCTAAACATATTAGATTGCTGAAGGCCATAACAAAAATTGGGAAAAGTCCAAAGATTGACATCTCTACATTTTCTAGTAATCTTAATCTAGAAGAATTGATAGATTGGATCAATGACATGGAGTGATATTTTGAATATGAAGAAGTAGAAGAACTTGAGAGGATCAAGTTTTCCAAGACCAAGCTCAAAGGTCATGCAGGAATTTGGGGAAGGAGGTGCAGTTAGAAAGAAACCAAAAAGGAAATGAAAAGATCACCAGATGGGATAGAATGGTTGATAAACTGAAGGGACAATTTATTCCTGTGGATTATGAGTTGGAACTTCTGAAGAAAATGCAATGTCTAAGACAAATGATCAAGACAGTGAAAGAATAAACTGAAGAGTTTTACAAAGTCATCATCAGGGTAGGTCACACAGAGGCTAATAAAGAGAAGGTAGCTAGGTATATCAACAAGTTGAAACCTAGTATCTAAGAAGAATTATGCCTAGTTAGATTGAAAACTATTGAAGATGCATATTAGTTTGCAATGAAGATAGAAGAAAAGTTGAACAAAAAATTTGAGAATAAACAAAGAGGAAGAGGTCATGGTGGAAGAACTAGTACAAGATCATATGGGGGTCATGGACAACAAGATGAGCAAAAGAAAAATGAAGATGTGGGTACCAGTCAAAATAATAGAGGTGAAAATGCATATCGCCCTTGAGGACAGAATGATGGGTACCATAGAGGAAGAGGTAGATTTAGAAGAGGGCCTGGAAGAGGAGGATTTAGAGGAACCTATTTTAGATGCAGTGAAGAAGGGCATAGAGCATATAACTATCAACAAAATCAAGGAGGAACAAACATAAGACCAAAGGGTAATGCTATAGTTGCCCATGTTGATGAGGAGGCTAGATCTAAACATTCAAAAGATGTAGAAAGAGGAGAAGCTCTTGTTATCAGAAGATCCTTGCTAAAAGAAGAGGGAAAAGAAGAACCAACACAAAGAAAGAGCCTATTATGAACAATGTGTAAATTAGGAGGTAAGTTTTGTGATGTGATTGTTGATAGTGGAAGTACAAATAATCTAGTCTCTGAAGAGATGGTTGGAAAGTTGAATTTGAAGAGAATAGAGCATCCATGTTCCTTTAAGATTGCTTGGTTTCAGAAATATCATAAAGCTTTGGTTAATAAATAGTGTTTGGTAAAGTTTAAGATTGGATATTATCATGATGAGGTGTTATGTAATGACCCTACTGATTTCCTAAAACAAAAATAATACTTACAGCATAAGAGAACATTTAATTTTATTTCCAATTAACATAAATTGTATGAATTTATTAAAATAACTACTTTATAATAAACATGGTAGTCTTTAATCCTCACATTATCTCGGTACCTGCCTTTTGGGAACATCCCTCATTTTCCAGACTCCCTACATACCTTGTATCCATGTGATCAAGGTACATGAGGATTTGTTATAAGAGATATGTAGTTCTAGTTGTTCTATGTTTATGTAACTATTTGAGTGGGTATGCAACCCTTTCTAAGGTCCAGTTTCCCCAGACAGTTCTTAATCAACTGCTACCCACTCAAGTGAAATAGGGATGAAATTAATAAAATAGAAAAGCAAACATCTAACATGGGTATTTGACATTTAAGTCTTGTAATGATAAGGTTTACCTAAAGTTCACATGTCCAAGAAAGATTTCTTATTCGCTTGGACTTAATAGTTTGGTTTGGAAAGAACTCTTACTATTTTCTAATCACCAAGATCCTCAAAGTGAGGTGAGAGTATACGTCAGGAAGTATTCTTGACCTTATTGGTCCAAAACATTTATGGTACTCAATCTATAGTTACCAAGGTTAATAGATGCCTCTTCAAACACCAAGATTATAAATACTACCCAGAATAATGATCTGTCAAATTTTCCCTCTATAATAAAATTTAACTATGATAGAATAGAACTAAAATATTAGATATCATTTTCACAGGTACTATTACAATTATTTCTCATCATTAGTCTCAAGATCAACATAGGAATAATTCTCAAATAAATCTATTGCATATGTACACCTAAATTGACTATCAGAAAACATGATTAAGTATCATATTAATGATGGAATCCATTAATAAATTAGTTATTAGAGATATATCTATGAATTTCAACCATTTATGATGCTCTTCAATACCACTACAATATCTATTCATCCAATATTTATAAACCACAACTCTATCCATTCGAGCCTCTAAGAAAACTATTGATGACAATATCTTACTTAAATCATCATCTATATTTACTAACACTAATGCACTAGAACATGTATAATCATAATTCTACTCATAACATGCAATGTTACCTAACAAATAACCAATTCCATTATATTCTTACCAAACCTCACAGTGACCAAAGGAAACATACGTCATTCACCAATTTAGCTAAGTTCACAGGTTCAAGGTAAATACCAATATCTCCTTAAGATGACACCGAGCTAAGATATTACTCACAACTACACCTTGATACTTAAATAAAGAAATTAGTTCTAAAACTGAAACATAATAGAACCATGATACCCCCTCTTCAGTATAACCTTACTCTCTCCATAAGACTATGAATAATTTTTTATCCCATTAATAAAACACAAGAAAATTATTTCATATTAATAATCTACAAAAAAATGTTCTACCTATTATCCTTATAACTAATTAAGTTTATATCTAATTAATCCATTGAAATCATAAACTTACAACTTAGAGCAATTGTGATGCTATCGATACTTCCACATAATTATATAAATATATGTGTTCAATTAGACATAAAATGTTTCCACAAATAAATTATCCCTATATTTTGTCTGAGCATAATGTTGATAAAAATATATACGTACATAAGTTCGGCCAAAAGATATTTTACCATAATACAATTACACACACATATATATATTTAATCTATCTCAATGCAATACAATTCCCATAGATATACTCAACTGAACTCACAACACAAACTCACATATATAAATTCGACCCAAGCCACAATACATACTCATATATACAAAATTGACTAAGTCATATCTATACACATATAAATGAAATCGACCAACATATTAATGCACATATATATGAAATCGACCAAACATATTTATACACATATATATGAAATTGAACCATCATATCTATGCACATCTATATGAAATTGACCAAACATATTTATACACATATATAATTACCACTAAGCAATGTTGAAACCCCAAATATAGAAACTTGACATAACTATATCATCTAGTCTTAAGCCATTTAGATAGTGAATATATATATATATATATACTTATATAAAATTCAAACTCCAATTTATGGCAGTGGAAACATATATATTTATATCATTTTTATTATTATTATAAGCACTTTAACCGGAGCTATGAATCGAAAAGGGTTTTGAAAGGGCCCCTAAACCTTGTACAAAAAGAACAAACTGCAACCCCAGGAAACAAGAAAGAACCAATAGCAACAAGAGACGAGAACCAAAAAAAGAAGCAAGCCTTAAACACAACAAGGCCATAGCAAAGGGGCAGCCCTAACCATTATCATGGAAGTTTAAAACCAAATCTCACCAAAGAACTCTGATGAGGAAATAAAACTTGCCCCAATTGAGTTGTCTGCCTTTTTAGAGCTAAACCAAGCTTATCCAAAGGGTGCATATTCTTATCCTTCAATAGAGGCACCCGCTTGTCCTCACCAGGTCCAACCATAACAATGTCCTTATGTTTTCCTTCATTCCTTGTAGCATAACATTTATTATCATTATTCTCACACTCTTTCCCATGCTCATGAGTTTGGTTTCAGGAATTGGAGAAGTGTCTAGCTTTATGACAAACCAGACAAACCTATGAAGATGACTCATAAAGAATTCTCTACTCCCAAATACCAAATTTGGAGCGTAATTTAATGACTTTGGGCAGTACCTTATCAATATCAACACTCACATAAAATCTAGCAAAAACTAGACGCTTCATAGATTTAGTAACATTGTCAATAGATAAAAACTGACCAAGAGCATTTGTTATTCCTCAAATTATCGCTTTACTCCAATACTCTAAAGGAAGCCCTGAAAGCCTAACCCAAATAGAAATGCTATTGAAATTTTCCTTGGCTGCATCAAAACTAGGAGACCATATTTTCAACAGTAGATTAGACATACCAAGGAACCAAGGACCTCCCTGTAGGTTTTGAATGTACAAAACAACTGAGAGGGGAGGTGAATCAGTTGCATCAAAAGTTTCAAACCCTCACAAACATTTGGATCCACATTAACCTTTAAACTTCTTATGATGATTAAGCATGAAAAGCAAATAACAAAAACTGAATCATAACAGCACCAAACACAAGACAACACTAGATTTTATGTGGAAAACCCAAGAAGGGAAAAACCACGGTGAAGATTAGCTCACAATGTAAAGTAGTAGCAATACCAAATTATAAAAGCCTCACTGTCAAAGGGCTCAGTATCCAGAAGAAAGAAAGGCTCACTACCAAAGGACTCACTGTCCAGAAGAAAGAGATAGAAGAAGAGGCTCACTACCAGGGATGAACTGATATAATTTCATCTAACCTATGCATGGAGTTTAGTTCCAATGAAGCTCAATATTCACCACAACACAAACAACACCTTCGCAAGACCGAAAAATAGTAGACACCTTCTACTCACTACATCTAGTAGCCTAACACATGAAATCTCTCACTGCACTAATCAAATTCACATCATAAACATCATATCCATCACATGTGCATACATTCATGAATCGTTGACACTTATTTATACCATCATCAATCTTGAAAACATTCTCCAAGGTTGGCAACACAACTTAACCCATAAAATTCAAATTAGTCTAGACCAAAAAATTCCCATGGAGGAAAGGAATGAATGCAGACCACATCATGCCTTAGCATGGACCTAAATCCACTCTTACACGCTTCAACATGCTTTCACAATGAACAAAGCACAACAACAATTAGTGTAAACAACCAAGTCGGCCAAACTTGTGTTAACACTATGAACTTTTAAGTGTACGCTTCCTCAAAACCAAAAGCCAACATGCGGACCATGAATCAAGCATGAACATGATTTAGAAACATCCACAAGCACTTGAAAACCAACAAATTCCTTTGCAACCACCTAAAGAAAGTTCACACCGGAGTACTTAACCAGCTATATCATACTCTATCATCAACTGCAACTTAAGAGATGTACTTGCGAAGCACCAAACCACAAACCTCTTGAACTAAAGAAAGATATAGACATTATAAACATAAATCTAGAATCTCAAAGCCAAAAACAAATCTACAGAGACACGCGGACAAAAATAATTTCTCCCAGACACTTTTGCACAACTTAGAAACATTGTCCGCCCACTAGTGAACACAACTTTCTCTGCACAATGAACCAGAGCACAAAATCTGGAACATAACATCTCTAACCACATCTAAACAACATATCCAAACTACACAATTAGATATTCAATTAGGAAGAAATGCAGAGCAAAACTCGATCACAATTCTGTTAAGCCAGTCAATCTCTTCAACACACTGTTTCCTTTATTAATAAAATTTTCTCAAAAGCACTTGGAAACCAACCATTAGAAGTATATTCCTAACATCTTCATCACTTCTTCAAGGCAATCACATCATCTTGAACATAGCAACTCAATCAAATAACAATGGCAACAGCAGAAGACACGGTTGACACCAATGACAACACAAGCTTGTTGACATTAATGGCAACATCGATTAGCACATACTTGCAACAATCTCCCCCTTTGTCATTGATGGCAACACATGATGTGTAAAACCATCAAGACATAATTCTACACCAACTTCTTTTCTTTCTTATTCTCGCCCTTTCTTTTACACATCTTACACTCTCTCTCTGATCACTGATTCTTTTCTTTTCCACATTGCTCTCTCTCCCCCTTTATTTTTCACATGAACTCTCTCCCCCTTTGACATCAATGGCAAAGGATGAAACAACTTTCCTTTTTATGATATTACACATACTTGCACTACTCACTACTATTCTACAACAACTTTTTCTTTCACTGCTCTGAATATTCCCCCTTAGGAGTGCACACCAAACTGTATCAACTCTTACTCCCCCTAACTGCAACAATCATCATGACCACTACCAACTCCCCCTGAGAGGTAGCCTCCAACATCATTCTAGAAAAGAATGAATCTTGAAGTCCACTAAACTGATGCACCTCCTTATGCATCTAGTTCAAAGGAGGGGCAATAATCCCTAACTTCTCCCGAAGATACTCAATTGTATCCTTAAGAAGAGCCTTAGTGAATATGTCAGCAACCTGATCCTTTGTAGACACATACTCAAGCTTCACTTCATTCTCTGCAACCTTCTCTCTCAGAAAGTGATACCTAATTAAGATATGCTTTGTCCTTGAATACATCACTGGATTCTTTGAAACATTAATAGCACTTATATTATCACAGAAAATAGAGATTGGCTCATCATACACAACTTTGATATCCTTCAAGGTTTGTCTCATCCATAACACATGTGTGCAACATGATGTTGCAACAATATATTTTGCCTCTACAGTAGATAAAGACACTGAATCTTGTTTCTTACTTAGCCAAGACACCAATCTACATCTAGGAAAGAATGCACCACCACTTGTACTTTTCCTATCATCTACACAACCAGCCCAATCTACATCAATATAAGCACTTAAAGTAAAGTCAGTATCTTTTGTATACCACAAGCCATGATCAAGAGTTCCCTTCAAATATCTAAATATCCTCTTCACTTCCATAACATGTGACTCTCTAGGATCTGCTTGAAATCTAGCCACAAGACAGACCACATGCATAATATCTGGTCTAGTAGCAGTCAAATACAATAATCCTCCAATCATTGATATGTACTTACTCTAATCACCCTTAGGAGATTCTTCATTCTTGGTCAACTTAGAACCAGTAACCATAGGAGTACAAACTGGTTTAGAATCTTCCATTCCAAACTTCTTTAACAACTCTTTTACATACTTTGACTGAGAAATGAAAATACCCTTATCTGTCTGATTGATCTATAATCCAAGGAAGAAATTTATTTCCCCACACATTGACATTTCAAATTCTTTCTGCATTTCATTTGCAAAACTCTTACACATACCTTCATTTCCACCAAAGATTATTTCATCTACATACACTTCCACAATCAGAATTTGATGTTCACTTACTTTGATATACAAATTGCTATCTGTAAACACTTTATTGAATCTTTTCTGTAATAAATACTTGTCTAGCCTTGCATACCAAGCTCTGGGGGCTTGTTTTAATTCATATAGTGCCTTTTTCAACATGCAAACCACATCTAGCTTATCTGACAATTGAAATCCTTCTGGTTGCTCTATGTACACTTCCTCTTCCAATTCACCATTCAAGAAAGTAGACTTCACATCCATTTGGTATACTTTGAAATCCTTATGTGTTACAAAAGCTAAAAACATCCTAATGGTCTCCATCCTTGCCACTGGAGCAAAAGTTTCCTCATAGTCTATTCCTTCCACTTGTGAGCAGCCTTTACACACAAGTCTTGCCTTGATACTTTGTTACTTACCACTTCTCCATTGTCATTCAATTTGTTTCAGAATACCCACTTAGTTCCAATCACATTTGTTTCTTTGGTCTTGGTACAAGTTCCCAAGTCTGATTCTTCTCAATCTACATTAGTTCTTCTTCCATAGCCTTGATCCAATACTCATCCTTGTATGCCTCAACCACTATTTTAGGTTCGACTTTAGAGAGTAAACATAGATTTACCTATTCTTCAATAGCTTTGCTTCTTTTCAATACACCTTGGCTCTTATCACCAATGATTTGGTCTTCAGTGTGACGCCTCTACACATACTTGGGAGTTTCAGGGATTCTTTCTAGAGCTTCTTGTTCTTCAATGTGTACTTCTTTTTCTTTAGTTTCTTCTTATTCTCCACAAGAAGACTCATCTGATTCATATTCATTAACTTTTGAAATCTTCTATATATCTTCATCAACCTTGACATTTGCACTCTCAACAATCTTTTTTATCCTCTTGTTGTAGCACCGGTAAGCTTTGCTTCTAGTAGAATACCCAAGGAAGATACATTCATCACACCTTGCATCAAACTTTACTAGTTCTTCATCTCTTCTGATATAACATTTGCTTCTAAAAACTTTGAAATATTTAATAGTAGGAATCCTTCCATACCATAGCTCATAGGGAGTCTTTGCGTCATTTGCTCTTACTTGTACTCTATTCTGTATGTAGACAACGGTCTAAATTTCTTCTCTCCAATAGACTTCTAGTAGGTTTGCTTCCTTTATCATTGTCCTTGCAACTTCTTGAACAGTCATGTTCTTCCTTTCAACCACTCCTTTCTGCCGAGGAGTTTTAGGGATAGATAAATGCCTCTTTATCCCATGATCCTCACAAAACATGTTAAACTCATTAGAATTAAATTCTCCACTTCTGTCAGACCTCAAACATTTGATCTTCATATCCATTTCATTTTCAACCATTGCTTTAAAGGATTTAAACTTATCTAGAGCTTCTGGTTTTTCTTTAAGAAAAGTGACCCATGTCATTCTAGAGTAATCATTAATAAATAACATAAAATACATCTCACCTTGAAAACTCCTTACTCTGGTAGGACCAAAGATCTGTATGTACCAGTTCCAACAGTCTGGTAGATGACTGATCCTTGACTTTGAAGCTTCTTCTTATTTTCTTTCCAATCTGACATTCCTTACAAATAACATTGATGGGCTTTGTAATCTTTGGAAGATCTTTCACAACTTAAACTGAACTTATCCTTACCAGGCTATCAAAATTGATGTGACACAATCTCCTATGCCATAGCCAACTTTCATTGATGTGAGTCATAAAGCAATAACTATTACCACTTTGAGATGATAAACATTTCCACCTGTCCTCTTTCTAGCAGTAATCACTATTCTAGAGCTTTTTCTGATCTCACAGCCATCATCCTGAAACATAAGATTGTAACCCTTGCTACACATCTATCCAATAGTCAAGAGATTATGCTTTAAACCTTTGACATAAAGAACATCATCAATGTTATGCTTTCCATCAAAACTAATTGAATCTTTTCCACAAATCTTAGAAGCTGCATCACCACCAAACCTAACTACTCCACCATCATATTTTTCAAGTTTAACAAACTTACTCTTATCACCTTTCATATGATTTGAGCATCCAATGTCAATGACCCAGTCATCTTTTTCTCTTCTAGCATGGAAAGCAGACATTACAATGCCTTCAGGGTTAGTACTTGCTTGCAGACCTTTTTCCTTCACACAGCTTCCAGAGTTAGCAGAAACAATTTCATCTCTTAGGGCTATGAATAAGCATTCATTATCAGTATCATCCTCATAATCAAATTCATCATCAGAAATACTTGCATCTTCTCTAACATAGTAACTCTTCTTAAACATCTTACCTTTGTTTCCCCTATTCATAATTTTCAGAGCTCTATCTGGACATCTTGAAGCATAATGACCTATTTTTCCACAACTAAAACATTTAAAAGGCAACTTACCACTAAAATTTCTAGTACTCTTTTTCATTCTTCTCACAACGTTAGCTTCCACTTCATCAAGGCCTTCCGGATTTGATTCCATAGTCTTCTCTAATTTTCTAGCCTTAAAAGCAGTCTCATCCTTTGTAGTTCCACTAGTTGTGCCAAACTCTCTTATTTCAAAAGCAATTAAGGTGCCAAGCAGTTGATCTTTGGTAAACTGATTCAAATTTTGTAATTCTTCAATAGCAAAGACCTTATGACTGTAGACTTTAGGAAGAGTTCTGAGTACCTTCAATATCACTTCTTTATCATCTATGTTTCCACCAAGTCCTTTGATGCCATTGACAACTTTATCTACCTTATGTAAGTAACTTGTAATGTTTTCATCTTCAGACATTCGCATGGTCTCAAAAGTGAGCTTCAAATTCTGCATTTTAGCTTATTTGACCTTATCATCTCCTTCATAAACAATTTCCAACTTTTTCCAAATCTCATTAGTAGTTTTCAAATTCACAACTTTCACCAACTTAGAATTAGTAAGTCCACTTAAGAGAGCATGTTTTACCTTACCATCTATTTTAGCAGCCTTGATTTCATCTTTAGTACTTATACCATTCTCAGGTACAGTGTAATTAGACCTAACGGATTTCCAAATCTCATAACCAAGAGCAATTAGAAAGGCTTCCATTCTTACCTTCTAGAGTGCATAGTCCAATCCATCAAAAAAGGGAATCTGCTTCTTGCGTGCCATCCCAAATCTACCTCAAGCTATTAAGATTTCTTCAAAGGAACCTCACTCTAATACCAATCGTTGAATGCACAAGACAACTAAGAGGGGAGGATGAATCAATTGTATCAAAAATTTCAAACCCTCACAAGCATTCAGATCCACATTAACCTTTAAACTTGTTATGATGATTAAGCATGAAAAGCAAATAATAGAAATTGAATCATAACAGCACCAAACACAAGACAAACACCATATTTTACGTGGAAAATCCAAGAAGGAAAAAACCACAGTGAGAATTAGCTCACAATATAAAGTAGTAGCAATACTAAATTACAAAAGGCTCACTGCCAAAGGGCTCACTGCCCAGAAGAAAGAAAGGCTCACTGCCAAAGGACTCCTATCTAGAAGAAAGAGATAGAAGAAGAAGAGGCTCACTGCCAAGGATGAACTAATATAATTGCATCTAACCTATGCATGGAGTTTAGTTACAGTGAAGCTCAATATTCACTACAACACAAAAATAGTAGACACCTTCTACTCAGTGTATCTAGTAGCCTAACACATGAAAGTTCTCACTACATTGGTCAAATTCACATAATAAACATCATATCCATCACATGTGTATACATTCATGAATCCTTGACACTTATTTATACCATCATCAATCTTGAAAACATTCTCCAAGGAAGGCAACACAACTTAACCCATAAAATTCAAATTAGGTCTGGACCAAAACATTCCCGTGGAGGAAAGGAATTAATACAGACCACATCACACCTTAACATTGACCTAAATCCACTCTTACATGCTTCAACACACTTTCACAATCAATGAAGCATAGTCGCAATTAGTGTAAACAACCAAATCGGCCAAACTTGTGTTAACACTATGAACTTTTTAGTGTATGCTTCCTCAAAACCAAAAGTTGACATGCAGACCATGCATCAAGCATGAACATGATCTAGAAACATCCACAAGCACCTGAAAACCAACAAATTCCTTTGCAACATATTTCACCTAAAGAAAGTTCACACCGGAGTACTTAAATAGTTATATCATACTCTATCATCAACTGCAACTTAAGAGATGTACTTGCAGAGCACCAAACCACAAACCACTTGAACTGAAGAAATATATAGACCTTATAAGCATAAATCCATAACTACAAAGCTAGAAACAAATCTACGGAGAAATGTGGAGAAAAATAGTTTCTCCCAGACACTTCTGCACAACTCATAAACACTATCCACACACTGGTGAACACAACTTTCTATGCACAACAAATCAGAGCACAAAATCTAGAACATAATATCTCTGACCACATATGAACAACATATCCAAACCACACAATCCAATATTCAATTAGGAAGAAATGCAGAGAAAAACTTGATCACAACTCTGTTAAGCCAGCCAGTCTCTTCAACACATTATTTCCTTTATTAATCAAATTTTCTCAAAAGCACTTGGAAACCAACCATTAGAAGTATATTCCTGACATCTTCATCACTTCTTCAAGGCAATCACATCATCCTCAACACAGCAACTCAATTAAACAACAACAACAATAGCAGGAGACATATTTGACACCAATGACAACACAAGCTTGTTGACATCAATGCAACACTGATTAGCACATACTTGCAACAGGAGAGTTATGATTTCCTCAAGAGATCAGAAGGAGAAAAGGAAAAATCCATTAGACATGGCAACCACCCTAATCTAATCAAACTAACACCATTTTTTTAGCCCATTTTCTAACCACGTCAATATTCAGGCCCCGAGAATCTCCCAATAAGGGCATTTTCCATGAAGGCAATTGCTATGTCAACATCATTGTTAGGGACCTATAGAATGATGTAAGAACCATTCGAAGCATTTGGAGAAGCACCTGAACATAGGTCAAAAGCATGCAAAGAAGAAAAGGAATCACCCACCACCGACTGAGCCAAGGGATCTCCCGACTGATCTGCATTAGCTAACAAATTGATTTGCAGATTTAGATTGGAATCCTACAAAACCTAGGTAGAAAGGGGACCTAGAGTCCCAAGAGCACCCTCTTTAGGACAACCCTGCAACATGCAAGGCAAAAAAACCCTAGTAGGGTTCACCACCTCCAATGGTGAAATAACCCTCAACACGTCCAATGTCGAAACACATCCATTCACTTTTTTCTGACTAGAAAAAGGAAAAATAGGGGAGATGACTTCCAAATGGCCAGACCCTGACCCAACATCAACAGGGAAAGAGGTTGCCGCACGGGAATCAGGGGGCTCCAAAATCACCACTCCAAATGCATTTTCCTTAGCAAAAATAGTAGCAACCTTTGCAGGAGTCATTGAAGGAGAAAGAAAATGCTACTTTAGTGCCCTACAAAGCCCAGAAAAATTAGAAGATGAAGGAGCCACAGAAGGCCCCTTTTGCACCACAGACCGTTGCACCTCCAACCATATATTGGGGAGAGATTCCTCCTCTTCTTCATCCACTAGGAGATGCCATTCATCGAATCCACCATTGTCATCCTCATCTCCATCTTCATCCTCTCTCTGCAGACTAAGCTGCTCCTACCCTGCAAAAAACCACTGCCTCGCCCACTCCCGCTCATTGTTATTGATAACCCATATTGTTATATCAAATTTTAACTCCATTTTATGGTAGATTTAAACATATATGATTCCATGATTAAATTAAAATCTTAAAGTTAGAAAGAATATATATATATATATATTTCAATAATTATATAAAAAAAATTGGTTAAAGTAAAATGTTCATAATGTTGTTAAATATATGGATAAGCAAAACATTTATTTGGGAAAAAACATAACTAAATAGCATTCTAAAAAAATTCATAACTTTTTCATTTCTAAACTAAATTTAAAAATTCAAATTGTTACGAAAAGATGAAACATAGGGGTATAAAACCTAGGAAGGAATTAGAGAGATTAATGAAGATGCAAAATATATTCGTGTCAAAAAATAGACATATAAAATAGTTTTGAGAAAAACATTTAACTAGACAAAAATAAAACTAAATAGCAGTCTGAAAAATTCATAATTGTTTCAATTCTAAACTAAATTTAAAAATTTAAATTGTTATAAAAAGATGAAACATAGGGGTATAAAAATCAGGAAGGAATTAGAGAGATTAATGAACATGCAAAAATTGTTCGTGCCAAAAAATAGACATATAAAACAGTTATGAGAAACACATTTAACTAGGCAAAAATAGAACTAAATAGCAGTCTAAAAAATCCATAACTTTTTCATTTCTAAACTAAATTTAAAAATTCAAATTGTTACGGAAAGATGAAACATAGAGGTATAAAACTTAGGAAGGAATTAGAGAGATTAATGAACATAAAAAAGTTGTTCACGCCAAAAAATAGACATATAAAACAGTTCTGAGCAAGACATTTAACTGGGAAAAAACAGAACTAAACAACAGTATAAAAAAGTTCATAAATTTTTCATTTCTAAACTAAATTTAAAAATTTAAATTTTCACGGAAAGATAAAACATAGGGGTATAAAATCCAAGAAGAAATTAGAGAGATTAATAAACATGCAAAAGATGTTTGCACTGAAAAATAGGCATATAAAACAGTTCTAGGCAAAATATTTAATTGGGCAAAACATAACTAAACAACAGTCTAAAAGAATTCAGAACTTTTTGATTTCTAACCTAAATTTAAAAATTCAAATTGTTACGGAAAGATGAAATATAGGGGTGTAAAACCCAGGAAGGAATTAGAAATATTAATGAACATGTAAAATCTATTCACACCGAAAATAGACATGTGACATTAAGCACACATTAGCCCTTATTTGCACATTTTACTACATTCTTTTACAAAAATAAATTTGGAATAATATATTCAGTAAACATACCTGGTGAGAATTGCAATGGAATAATTAATCCTTGCAACCCCAAAGCATTTTCCTTAGACCTAAAAATCAATTTGATCAACTCCTATTGATTTTCCAAATCCACAACTCTTTTGCCCTACACAGAAAACCAACAAATTTCCCCTAATTTTTTTTCTCCCAATCTGTTTTTCACATTTCTTTTTAAACCCCCCGCCCACAGGAGTTACTCCACCCATTCCTTCATAATTTTGCATGCTCTAATTAGTCAGAGAACTTCTCCCCATAATCCAAGATTATAGTCATTACGGCATACAACTATCACTTCTTGTGGCTTATTTAGAAAAAATAATAATAAATAAATAAATAAAACAAAACGTTAATAAGAATTTTTCAAAAGATATAGAAATACTTGAACACTAATTTAATTACAACTAAAGCAAGATATTACTTAAAATGTTTCTAAAATTAAGGAATTATAATTACTAATTTAATCTATTTTCATGAATTATTAAATCTACACATAAGAAATAAAATGCAACATTTTCATATACAAATTAATTTGTTAAATAAATAAATTAATGCAACCAATTAAAATAAAATTATTTAAATATTGACTAGGTGTCAAACTAGGGTTGTGACATACTTCCCCCCTAAAACTGTGCATCGTCCCGATGTAAAATTACACACAAAAGATTGCGCAAATGTGAGATTCTCATATTCATTTAAACTCATCCTTACAACTTGCTCACTGAACCCATATGTTGAGTACTTAAATGCATTATCCTATTTTTCCAGTAACATTAAAAGTTTTACTCCAACCTTTGTTAAAATCAAAGAGAAATGATACACTACTCTAGGTTCGAAGAACGATATTATTTTAGTCAATCTAAATACTCAAGAATTAGCCAATATGGGCTATTCATCCAATTTGGGACATCCAAATCAGGCTCTTCTGTCTTGTGGGCTTTCTTGTCCATACGAGACACCTTTTACCTATAGCCAAATGGGCTCTTCCATCCTTACAGGATAGGGATCATATTTAGCCATACGGGCTCAAGGACAAGCAATATAAAGGGTGCTCTAGCCAGAGACTTTTGACCCTTTCTGAACCAATACAGGTCCAAGAGTCACTTACTGTAGACTACAGTTCACCCAAATAAAATATTGTGTTGAGGATGTCAAGCAACGAATAAATATTCAAGACTTGTACACCTCAATGTTTAGTCAACGATCAATACAAGTAATCCACCCCGGGGATTCTTCTAAGTATCAATGACTTTCATTAATAAATTTATTATTGTCTAAATCATTCCACATCCAACATACAAGTATCATACAACTAAGCACACACATACTCATATAAATATAACAATTATATCTGTCACCCATGCCTACTCACATGAGACACAGGAGAAATTACCATTCTATGATGAAAAAAAAGTATCCCATACTACTTGTTATCACCATTGGTAAGAATACACCAACACTAACGAAAGGAAAGTTTTCAACATTAAATTCAAGGAGAACATCAACATCAACCATAAAATGTTCTCATTATTAGAATCTAAAGGTGATCAATATAATAAGGTAAGTGGATCGAAACACTAAATCTTTGTAGCTCAACAATTAAGGATAAGAAGATAGACTGAAGACCATAAATAAGAATAAGAAGATCAAGTGATTTCAATATTAACTCACTAAAGGTCATCAACAAAAATAAGAAATTTGAGTGTTTTCAACATTAAAGAATCAAAGATTGTCAACAAGGGATAAGAAGTTTAGTTATTGTAACATTAAATCACAAAGATCAATATCAAAGAATAAGATGATCTTAGCACTAAATCATCAAAGATCAACATCAAAATAAAAGAATCTTAACACTAATTACCGAAGGTCAACATTAAAAGGTGAGGTGACTTCAATATTGAGTCATCACAAATCATCAATAACCAAATAAGAATATCAACAATAAAGGATCACTAAAGATCATAGATAAAAGAATATCCTACTTACAATCAATGGCATAAAAGGGCTTAAGAAACCTTCAAGCAAAAGTAATAAGTAAAATTACTCAATTTTGTCAACATGACATGCACAAGACTGAAAGATAGAATATCTTAACAAAGGTAACAAGTTGAATATAAAGGTTACATGATGTGTTCAAAAGATCAACCAAGAATCTTACGAGCAAGCATTCATTGAATTCTAAGTAATCACAATTCCTATGTAGTTCAAATTAAATTAAACTATATCATCATAGAGCATCAAACAGTTCAGTTACAAAAATTTTAATACAAAAGAACCCAAAAGACGTTCAACTAACAATCTAATTCCTTTACCTTTTTTCCATGCTTCGATGCATGAGTTTCCACAAGCACATTTTGAATGCAAATTATGTATTGACTATCACCTTTAAATGAAGTTATAATCTATTGACAAGTAGAGAAAAATAGTATCTTTCACATTAATAACTTAATCATCCTTCTACAAATGAAAACTACTTTCCTATGAGCAAAATAAAACACACTATCCATATGCACAATAATAAGTAAGAAATGAATAAAAAGGACATTTCAATAATTATTAATCTATAATACTAGATATGTTATCAACCTAATAATCTCTCTTCAAATACACATAACATTGAGAAGGATCAATTCTCATCAAGTGATAATTCAAACCATAATTAATATACCATAATAAATCAGAAGGTAATAGTGACCCATTCAAATTACACTAAGGGTATGCAAGTAACAAAAAATATATATATCCTTGATCCTAACCTTAATCCAATATTGAACATAACATGATATTCATTATCTACAACTTTGGTTTAAGTAAAGGCTATATGTTGTTGTTATCACGAAGGAATAAGTACTACAAATACTATCCAAAAAGATCATAGAAAAGCTATCATGATATTAGGGATTATAAATTTACTTATGTAATCTGAGTTTAATTAACTACTAGGCAATGACTTTTGAAAATAAAGGTAGACTATCTATATGCATTCAAATTTAAGCAATGCTTCAACAAGAACTTAAAGGCTTTTGATCAACTAGAGTCAAATTTTTAAGTCTTTATAGAAAAATTGCAAAGTGAATAAAGTCATAAAACTTGAATCAAATTTCAATTATAAGTTTCAGGTTAGAATTTTATTCACAAAACTTCATTCAAATTCACAAATAAAAGATATTCACAAATGATAAAACAATTTTAAATTGTTAGGAAAAGTCACAACATGAAATTGAGTGGAAAACATAACCTACACAACTTCCACTCAAATCAATCACACGTGCAATCATAAAAAAAATGCATCACTCACATAAGTACACAAAGTATGGCATAATTGCAAGAACAAAAGACAATCAAACATGCGAGACTTCACAAGATTCAATTATTCTTAAACATCAAGAGTTGCAATCTTTCCCATAAGAGAAGAGAAGTCAACCAACTCTTAGTTCTAGGGTCTATAGCATTTGATGCACTAGTACTATAAATCTATAAGACAAGTTCATATTTATAAGTATGCAACCTAGGCATAGAAGACTCTAGGCCCTAGTGCTTGAACCTAGGGCTTTGATACCATGTGCAACGACCATATTGATTTCCTAAAACAAAAATAGTACTTAAAGCAGAAGAGAAAATTTAATTTTATTTCCAATTAACATTAGTGCTATAAATTTACTAAAATAACTACTTTATAATAAACATGGTAGTCTTTAATTCTCGCATAATCCCAGTACCTATGTACTGGGAACATCCTTCATTTCCCAGACTGCATACATACCTTGTATCTATGGGATCAAGGTACATGAGGATTCGTTATGAGTGATATATAGTTCTGGTTGTTCTATGTTTATGTAACTATTCAAGTGGGTACGCAACCCTTTCTAGGGTATAATTTCCCCAAACAGTTCTTCGTCGGCTGCCACCCACTCAGGTGAAACAGGGATAGAAATAATAAAATAGAAAAGAAAACACCTAAGATGGATGTTTGACATTTAAGATTTTTTTTATGAAATAATAAGGTTTACCTAAAGTTCACATGTCCAAGAAAGATTTCTTGTTCACTTGGACTTAACAGTTTGGTTTGGAAAGAACTCTTACTGTTTTCTAATTGCCAAGATCCTCAAAGGTGAGGTGAGAGTATATGACAGGAAGTGTTCTTGACCTAATTGGTCCAAAACATTTCTAATCCTCAATCTATAGTTAGCAAGGTTAATAGATGCCTCTTCAAACACCAAGATTATAAATACTATCCAAAATAATGATCTATCAGAATTTCCCTCTATAATAAAATTTAACTATGATAGAATGGAACTAAAATAATAGATATCATTTTCATAGGCACTATTACAATTATTTCTCATCATTAGTCTCAAGATCAACATACAAATAATTTTCAAATAAATCTATTGCATATGCACACCTAAATTGACTAACTATCAGAAAACATGATTAAGCATCATATGAATCATGGAAACCATTAACAAATTAGTTGTTAGAGATATATCTATAAATTTCAACCATTTATGATGGTATTCAATCCCACTACAATATATATTCATCCAATATTTATAAAACACAACTCTATCCATTCGAGCCTCTAAGAAAACTATTGATGACAATACCTTACTTAAATCATCATCTATATTTACTAACATTAATGCACTAGAAGATGTTTAATCATAATTCTACTCATAGCATGCAATGTTATCTAATAAATAACCAATTCCATTATATTGTTACAAAACCTCATAGTGATCAAAGGAAACATACTTCATTCACCAATTTAGCTGAGTTCATAGGTTCAAGGTACATACCGCTATCTCCTTAAGATGACACCGAGCTAAGATAATACTTATAACTACACCTTGATACTTAAATAAACAAATTAGTCTTAAAACTCAAACATAATAGTACCATGATACCTCCTCTTCAGTATATCCTTACTCTCTCCATAAGACCATGAATAAGTTTTGATCCCATTAATAAAACACAAGAAAATTATTTAATATTAATCATCTACAAAAGAATATTCTACCTATTATCCTTATAACTAATTAAGTTTATATCTAATTAATCCATTAAAATCATAAACTTACAACTTAGAGCAATTATGATGCTATCGATACTTCCACATAATAATATAAATATATGTGTTCAGTTAGACATAAAATGTTACCATAAATAAATTATCCATATATTTTATCCTAGCATAATGTTGATGAAAATATATACATACATAAGTTTGGCCAAAAGATATTTTACCATAATACAATTGCACACGCGCATATATATTTGATCTATCTCAATGCAATACAATTCCCACAATATACTCAACTGAACCCACAACACAAACTCACATATATAAATTTGACCCAAGCCACAATACATACTCATATATACAAAATCGATTGTCATATCTATACACATATATATGAAATTGACCAACATATTAATACACATATATATGAAATCGACCAAACATATTTATACACATATATATGAAATCAAACCATCATATCTATACACATCTATATGAAATTGACCAAACATATCAATACACATATATAATTACCACTAAGCAATGCTCAAACCACATATATAGAAACTTTAAATAACTAAATCATCCAGCCATTTAGGCTAAGAAAAAATATATATATGTACTTATATCAAATTCAAACGACAATTTATGGCAATGGAAACATATATATTTTATATCAAATTTTAACTCCATTATTTAAACATATATGATTCCCTAATTAAATTAAAATCTTAATGTTAGAAAGAATAAATATATATAAATTTCAATAATATAATTTTTTTTGTTAAAGTAAAATGTTCATAATTCTATTAAATGTATGGAAAAGCAAAATATTTAACTGGGCAAAAATAGAACTAAATAGCAGTCTAAACAAATTCATAACTTTTTCATTTCTAAACTAAATTTAAAAATTCAAATTGCTATAGAAAGATGAAACATAGGGGTATAAAACCCAAGAAGGAATTAGAGAGATTAATGAACATGTAAAAGATGTTTGCGATGGAAAATAGACATATAAAACAGTTCTGAGCAAAACATTTAACTGGACAAAATAAGAACTAAATAGCAGTTTTAAAAAAATCATAACTTTTTCATTTATAATTTAAATTTAAAAAATCAAATTGTTACAGAAAGATGAAACATAGGGTTATAAAACCCAGGAAGGAATTAGAGATATTAATGAACATGCAAAAAAATTTCATACTGAAAAATAGACATAAAATAGTTCTGAGCAAAACATTTAACTAGACAAAAACATAACTAAATAGCATTATAAAAAAATCATAACTTTTTCATTTCTAAACTAAATTTAAAAATTCAAATTGTTACAAAAAGATGAAACATAGGGGAATAAAAATCAAGAAGTAATTAGAGAGATTAATGAACATGCAAAAGTTGTTCGCACTAAAAAATAGACATAGAAAACAATTCTGAGCAAAATATTTAACTGGGCAAAAACAAAACTAAATAGCATTCTAAAAGAGTTCATAACTTTTTCATTTCTAAACTAAATTTAAAAATTTCAATTGTTACGGAAAGATGAAACATAGGGGTTTAAAAACCAAGAAGGAATTAGACAGATTAATAAACAAGCAAAATATATTCGCACCAAAAAAATAGATATATAAAATAGTTCTGAGCAAAACATTTAACTAGGCAAAACATAACTAAACAGCAATCTAAAAAAAATTCATAACTTTTTCATTTCTAACCTAAATTTAAAAATTCAAATTGTTGTGGAAATATGGAACATAGGGGTATAAAACCCAGGAAGGAATTAGAGAGATTGATGAACATGCAAAAGTTGTTCACACCAAAAAATAGACATGCGACATTAAGCACACATTAACCCTTATTTTCACATTTTGCTACATTCTTTTACAAAAATAAATTTGAAATAATATACTCAGTAAACATACCCGATGAGATTTGTAATGGAATAATTAATTCTTGTAGCCCTAATCAATGTTTTCTTCAGACCTGAAAATCAATTTGATCAACTTCTATTGATTTTCCAAATCCACAACTCTCTTGCCCTGCAAATAAAATGATGTAGTATTCTTTTCTATTTTTGTATTTTCAGATACCCATTTGCTTGAATAATGATTTAGAACCTTCAAATTTTTCAAAAAGGCTAAGAATACTAGGACTTACTATTTTTAGTAACCCTGTTTAGGAGATGCGGTTGGACAAAAATTTTTCCCCAAAGCTTCAGAATAGCAACATAAACATTCTTGGTAAATTTCAACCCAAGATCATGTCTAGATTTCAAGATATTAAAGTTTTAGTTTTTGAGGTTCATGGAAAAAGTTTCAAAATCAATTGCAAGCATTTCCCCTTTGTCTGATTCACTATAAGTCCTCAAATATATATCCCAACCAAAAATAGGAAATATGGGGTATCTAATGGTACACCATGGGTTCCATCATTTTTCCTAATTTGTAACCTACTATGATGACAAGCAAGCATCCCATACTACTTGCAATAATCACTGGCAAGAGCTCAAGTGCAATAACACATAACACATAAGGTCCCTAATACAGATGCACACAGTGATTGACTCACACATACATAGTGACCAACTAGTAATAGAAAGTGGTTGTAACCTACTATATGCATCTTCCCATTACTTGGTTCACTAATACATAAGTTCAAAAATACTCCCTATGAGGAAAAGGAGTGTCGATGCATCTCATGATACATCATAGATTCCATCCTTTTTCTGATTCACGGGCAACTGTGATGACAAGCAAGCATCCCAAACTACTTGTTGTCATCTCTAGCTAAGGAGTAGGTGTAGCATCATACATGTTCACAACCAACTGTGATGACAAGCAAGCATCCCATACTACTTGTTGTCATCACTAGCTATGAAGTAGGTGTATCAAAATACATCACATGTGGTCATTAATAAGATTTTCATGGCCTGTTGAACCTGTTGAGTCGATGGATCCTGACATCTATCGCCTCCATGCCACTAGCAAAAGTTGGTCCAACCTGGTATGTGGTAGCTCCTGGCATCCATCACCTACATGGTATTGGTGAAAGCTGGCTAAGCCCTATCATACCAAAGGGTAGCTCCTAGCATCCATCACCTCCATGGTACTAGTGATAGCTGACTAACCCTGAGATATGGCAGATAACACTTGGTATCTATCACCTCCATAGTACTGGTGACAACCGGCTAAACCACACATGTATCATAACCTAGATGGCTACTAGCATATGTCACCTTTGTGCTACTGGCGACAACAAGCACATCCTAAGATACAGCAGATAGCACTTGGCATCTGTCACCTACACGATACCGGTGACAGTCAGCTATCCACACCTATATCAGACTCAGTTCCAACATGTGGGTCATCTTATAGACAGATACACACACATTAAGGATATCACAAAGATAAACCAAAATTGGTCAAGTTGACTTATTTACACACCACATAGAGGTCCATAAACCAATACATAGGGTCTCATATATTCAAGGGTCTAAATTACGGGTCACACACATAATAAACATATTGGTCCCACATGAGCTGGATTTTATTCGGTCACACAAGCATAAACATATACAAACTCATAAAGTATAATCAATTACCATTCTATACATTTAGTTGGCACTTGGAAACATAGTATGCATCATACAACAATCAAACCCACAATAGTAATTTATTAAACTATATTCTATTTCCGAGTGCATCACATTTACATATTAATAATCACAAAGCTCAGCATACAATTATCCACCAACTAGGAGTTAAGGTAGAATCCCTTACATAGTTGGTAATTGTGACCATTAATTGCCTATAGTGTTCAATACACAAGACTCTGATTATTTTATTCTAGACAAGTCCAAAGTCACTTTCGTACAATCCCATTAGAGATAAAGTATGAACACAAAAATTCTAAAAGCTCATCCAATATTCGGGCAGATTCAGAGAACTTAATCCAACAACCTTAGAGTAAGTGAGCTTAGTGCTGATAAAGAGCCTTTTACTGGCTCAAGCCTATATGGTGGGGACTTACTAATCGGAGGGTGAGATCATAGCCATCTAATGTAGTTTCAGCCTTGAGTTGAAACATACTAAAGAGGGAAGGTTCATCGAGTTTAGGAACACCCCATACCTTGGAGTCATTCCCTAAATCCCTCCCCTATGGACTTGAGGTCCAGGGGAATCCTTCACCCAAGAACTGCCTACATACCCGCTTCCAAATAGGATCAAAGTCACATGTAGTTCTCCTCACTTAATATCTCAAGGGTTAATATACATAGGTTCCTGCCCTCAAGGTTTCATAACCACTCAAATAACTTCCTCATGGAAAAGGAAATAGAAAGAATACAATATAAGAGAAACCATAGCAAGGATTAAAACCAATCAATGTAAAAAACCACCGTTTATCAACACCCATTCTAAAATAAGGCCATAACTCCTAGAGTTTCATTTATTACTATTGCATAACCTAACAAGGTTCCTTTTTGAGTCTCAACAATTGGTAAACTTATTAGTAGGCAAAGGAAGCCAACTAGGTTCCCAACATAGTAATCCTACACCAAAGATCTACCACCTAAGCACACCAAGATCTCAGGCTTAGGTCTCTCCTCCAATATTATTGTAATTCAACATAAACATACTGTAACCCTTACATGTTCATCTCCTTAACATAGAGGCAAGGTTGATCACTTACCAACCTATAATTATCCTTGTTTGCAAAGTCATATTGTGACCAATATCATATAATTCTTAATACTTACAAAGTTGAAGTATGAACACAAGGTCAAGTATTTGCTCCAAGATACTAGAATAATTGACTTAGATTAGTTCCTTACAACAACTTTTGATTTCCCACTAGGTACAAAATGATACCTTAATTAATGCTAACCTATAAGTTAATTATCTATCATCCAATGCTAACACTAATAGGATCTACGATTGAGTATGTCTATACATTTGACCCAACCAACCCTAGTTCCTGCTTATAACCAGGTTATCAAACAAAGACCTCATGTCCAATTATCACCCATTTCCATTCCAACTCTTACTAATTGTTATGGAGTAAAAAGTGAACACATGCCTTTTTACCTCCTAGTTTAGCTCCTAGGTCCCCGTAATTACATTATGCATTATAATTGATCATCCCGAAGATATTGCATGGCACCAATGCAAATTTGGGACCTTGGGCTCTTACTTAATTTCATCCCAAACTAAAAAGGGGCTCCTAGACTTGGGTACCAACTACCCAAGTCTCTCCTGATTGGTCGGGGCCAATTAATGCTATGTCGGCAGAGCACCTTTAAAAATGTTCCTCTTTGTCAGCTCTTGTGATTTAATTTCATGAATTTTAACAGGAAAGCATATATAAGTGTGTTTTTGAATTCATTTGTAACCTAGATGGATAGTGTGAACTTATGATGTCGGAGCAAAAAACATTCAAATCATTCATGGTGTTATTGTTGCAAATTTGTGTTTGTATTGTGTGTGTTGTTACAGATTTAGAATCATCATCCATCTCCTTATGAGTTGAAGGATCTTCATTCTCCTAAGGATTTCACCTGTGAGGTGATATCATTGTTATTTGAATCATTCAATCATCATTTTATTTAGCCTCTGCCCTACTAGGGCATGCTCGCTTATCTATCAATGGTGTTGGAAGGCTTGAATGCCATTCTGGGGTTTGCCTAAGGCAAATCTCTAAACACCATAACCCCCCAAACCCTCTCTTGTCATCTTGTGTGCAGTTTACAAGTACAAGATTCAGGAGAAGTGAAGTTATAGAAAGACTGTGTAGGAATCAAGGTTTTAGGATCCGAAAGAAGTTCTATAATATTCCTTCAAAAAGACTTGGGTGGTTGGCACCCTAGTCTTTTGGGCTTTCAGGTTTTGGATCTGGCATCTGAGCATCAGTTACAACATTTTCTCAATTTTGACCTCTGACAGATTCTCACTTTTAGGACTTGGGTGGTCCCCATTTCGTCCTATGACACTTCATGTTTTGAGACACAAGTTCTGATATCTTTATAACCCTCCTTATATATTCAGATTTTGAGTTTCAGTCATTTTTTGTTTGTTATAAGCTGATTATCTTAGAACTAGGGTTTTATGCACATTTGACCTAGGGTTTGATAAAAGGCTTGGTTAAATCGTATCTTTCCATAGAAAACAAGAGCACAAGATCTATAGTTGATTCCACCTCCTTTTGATTATGATTAAGCTCAATTTTGTTCTTGAATGTTATTGTGGAAGAGGGTTTGATTTAGTGTGTATGCTTGTCTCCATCATTCATCTTTTCCATACATAACATTTTGGTGAACCCATAGCATCGAGAATTTGCATCTTGATAATTGTCCAAATCAGATCTTGCATTGATTTAATTGCATATTCATCAATATCCAATTGAAAATCTTGCATGATCTTCAAAAAAGTGAAAAAATTAAGCATTTTAGGCTAGAAAAGGGCATAGTTTTTCATTGTTTTCACTTCATATAATTGAAAGATTTGAATTTCTAATTTTTACATCAGATCTTATCCATATTACAATATACAATCATTTCATGGTGTTGTACCTTGCATTTGAAGATCTCATTTGCTAGGGTTTTGTTGAAAAACTTGCATTTTTCCTAAAACCTAATCAATTTCAAAAGCTAGGCTTTGTATCAAAATCTTATTTCCAATTTTTCTGCCATCATAAACATTTCAGTTCAGATCTAACATCAATTTATAGCATATTTTATTGATCATTTGAAAATTTTGCATCATCTTGAATACCTTGGTTTAAAAATTCACATGTTTGTAATTACACATTGTGTATTTCAACATAAGAAATTTGACATCTCTTTAACATTTCTTTGCAATAAATTTTAAAATTGTCTATATTATCTTTTGTGTAGCACTTTTAAAAATCTTGATCACTTCATTTGTAGTGACACTAGTGTGGTTTTCATCTTTGTAAAAGCTACAAAAACCTGGTTTCCTCAAACTAATGTTGTGGTGTACAAAAGTCTCTCATATTGGTGGTATTTGATAAATGAATAGATCTTATTGTACATTGTTGTTCCAAGACATTTCATGATGGCATCTTCATGTTATTCATCTTTGAAATCTTTGCATGAGTATATCCTAGATTTTGAAAATTTCTCTAGATTCACTAATGTGAACCCTCATGTTCTAGAACACATCTAGCATTTGTACATCATATTGATGTTTCTAAATGTTCTACATATGAACTCAAATTACTTTGTTACATACATGATTTTGATAGCTTCACAATACTCATGGGCTAACATCCTTTGATATTAAAAGATTTAACCAAATTCATCTCCATGAATACTCATGAGAAAGATGATTGTGAAAGTTCTTCTATTACTACTATAAATCATGAAAATATATGATCATGATGATGATTCTATGAGTCATCCTATTCCTCCTTTAGTTGAATGTTCAAGCACATTGGATATCACTAAAGAAGTGAAGACCCTCAATCTTCCTCCTTTGGTTGAATGTTCAAGTACTTTGAACATCACTAAGGATGTGAAAACCATGAATAGTTCTCCTTTCGTTGCATGTTCAAACCCCTTGGACATCACTAAAGATAAAATCATCAACCATTCTTCTAAAAAAAATTTACCTTCCCTTCATTCCAATGCTCTCATTTCAAAAGATGAAGCATTGGTGGATGAAGAAAGGTCTCTCACATTAAATCCTTTAGGGATGGATGTCAAGCTTAATCAAAGTAAAAATAATGTTAATTCAATCATCACTAATAGACTTATCCCACCCACTAAGGGAATATTGGATAAGTGTACTAATGTTCCTAAACTCATTATGAATGGGGCATATAATGCGCCTCCTCGCTTCAAACTGGTGATTACAGTTCAAGGTGCTCCAACACCACCTAGACCCCCAGGTTACATTCTCAATTTTGTAAAACAAATTACTCAAGGAAATCAAATGTATCAAAATGCATCGCAACAACTCTATCACAATGTGGTTACTCACACATACAATATGTAAAATAATAAACAAAGTAAACAACAGGTGAACATTCTGATCACTTTACCAACTTCTCAACCTATGCTTCCTCAACCACCTCCTCTTACTCAGAAAGGTGGTTAATATTATGATCTTGTTGAGCAGCTTCATGCTACTCCAGCTAAGATCTCTCTCTCAGAACTCATACAAACATTACCTACATACCACAGAATGCTCCAAGAAGCTTTACAAAAGGTGATTGTACCACCTGCTATTAAGTCTAATGATGTAACAGCTTTGTTAGATTGTATACATGTGACTAAAATAGATATTCTATTTCAACAATACGAATTACCATCAATTGAAGTTCAAAATAAACATGATCCTCTTCTAATCTTTGTCACGATAAATAAAAATTTGATAAAGTGAGTTATGGTTGACAATGGATCGTCTCTTAATGTTTGTGGCATTGATTTAAAATCAAGGTTGACACATCTTTAATCAAACTAGATAAACTTAATATTTGTGGCTTTAATAACGTTGGTAGACAATCCCTGGGTACCATAACTTTACCCGTACAGGTTGGACCCGTGACATTATCTACCCTTTTCCATGTCATGTCTGGTGCACTTTCATATAACATCATTCTGGGTAGACCATGGATTCATTCCATGGGGGCAGTTTCATCTACCCTTCATCGATCAATAAATTTTATTTACAAAAATAAACTTCACACCATCGAAGTCGATCCAGAGCCAGAAAGTTATTTACAAATTGAAACAAAAAAATAGTTATCAATCATAAGACTCTAAATAATTTAAAATTTGACTCATCAATACCTCTTGCCACAGATAATGTTGTGCAAGATTCTACACCATCATCTAATGCATTTCTTAGCGATGATTGGGGTTCATTAGATTTTACTCCTACTTTTATAGGGGAATATAAACTCAATAACACTGAAACATCAAAAGTTACATCGATCTCATCCAAGCAATCTTTGGAAACACCTAAGAAACCTAAAGTTTCTTTAGTAGAAAACAAAGATCATACTCTTACACTATAGAATATGAGACTTAGGAGGCCCCACCTTCTTCTAAAAAAATTGAGTCTCTCTATGGTCATGGATTTCAAATCATTTACAAAAATTGTGACTATGTAGGCAATGGTTGTGTTGTAAACCAACAAGGAATCCGATTACCTTTATAAGTTGTTGCAATTAACTACTCAACTAGTATTAGATACCATTCTTTGAAGCCCACCAAAGCTTATCGTTGTCCTAAACTTAATGTTAATACAATATCAACAAGTCCAAGATTAAATATGATATATCCTAAGATGATATACATGGATTGTCAACTAGAAAATATCCCATTGAATCAGGTAAGTATTTCTCCCTCATTTAGCCACACTCGATGTAGCACCTATTCTAGGTGCTCTCAAGGGTGGCCTCCTCCTAGATATATATATATGTTGATAGTGTTTTGGTGTGTTCCCCTATATTATGTTAAATCTTGTTTAGTTCTCCTTGGATGACCCTTGATACTCTTGTAAGGTTAAGGATACAAGAAGATCACCTCTATTGTGACCATTTAGCATGCCCACATTTCCCATACAGTCATGACACGCTACACACATGTCATGTGGTCATGACACAAAATATCAAAAACTTTTCCATGTATCCCCAGGAACCCCCTCGCACATGTTAGCGTGCTCAGTGGCAATACAAATAAGGCGTAAACATGCCAATCAAATCTTGGGGTAGTGCATTTACATACGCAATCCCCTGCGTGATGGTAGCTGACTAGGGGGTTATGTGATGTGACGAGCATCACCATTAGGGTTAGGATCAATTTTATCCGAACCCTAAGTTTCCTAAATGAGTGGCAGGATTTCAACATGTGTCGAAATCCAAACCCTAAAACTAGAGCAGAAAAAAAGGATTAAATAACAACTTATCAATACAACATTAATTTGTGAAAACATTAAATTATAAATCAACACAAGGATTAAATCACCTAAGGAATTAACCCTAATTCCCAGAAAAATCCGGCAGCATAACGCCTCTAGGACGTATATAAGAAATATTTTAATTAAAACTCTCCTTCAACAAGCTACACCAAAATTGATCTAACAAATTAATTTATACCATATGCTTGATTACTTAAATTATCCCATTGATGTTTTAACATACTACTTAGGTTTAAAATAGATTAAATTAAATAATGCTAATGATTAGGTTCACAATTAAATATTTAAAAAAACTAAAGTTTGATAGATAATCCCCTTGCTATTATTAAATTAAAATAAATAACATTCCTATAAATATTTTGTTATCTCCCCTTTCAAATTCCACATTAACATTAATTCCCCAAGAAAAATTAAGGGTTTCAAGATAGGGTAAATTAATTCCTCCATAATAGTTCAAAAGAAAAGAATTAATGGAGAGAAAGAATTCCACCCCATTTACTAACTATACCTCAAGGGGGTAAATTTAATTTCAAGCCAAGACAAAAATAATTAAGAGGGGCAAAAGGGGAGGCATGGGTTCATGTGCACCCATCTCCCATAATTTAAAATTGAATTAAATTCCCACCTCACAAGGGAAACTAATTTAAAATTCTACCCAAGCCCTAAAAGTTGCTCAAATAAAAAAATGATTTCCTTATGGAAGAAGGAGCCCTAACCCTATTCTTTATTTCTATTCTTTCTATTCTCCCTCATTTTGTTCTCTTATTACTTCTCTTTTATTTTGCAGGTCAATGAGATGAGGCAGCCATGGTTTTTCCTTCACTGCAGAGGTATACTCATTGCAAATATACCATTCTACAATTTCTCTTAATCTTGTCTAAATACCATTTGCTTAAGGAATGTATATATATGTATTTTTTTTTAGAATAACACAGAGGATGAGAAAATTGTTACATCCATACAAAAATGCACAGAGGGTATGCAAATATATATATATATATATATATATATATATGTATTTCTAAATGAAATCGCAGATCAGAGGGTCGCCCACGGCCAAGGGCCAAGCAGAGGGAAGAAATGGCTACCATTGAAGGCTAGCACAGCGGCCAAAATGAAGTCTTAACGGGGGTTTAAAAATGTTAAAGAGAGCAGCGAAGGGGGGGGAGCTCCCACCCACCCCCCACTGTATAGTGGGGAGTGGGTGGGGGTTCCTCCCCCACCACACCCAAAACAAAGCACAGTAGGGGGGGCCACCGCCCCTACCTGCACTTTAAAAAAAATATCTTTAAAAAAAAAAAAAACAACACCCGACCCCCGATACAGTCCGCGGCCCTTCACTTAGCTATTGGGGATAAGGAAACTTTCGGCTCTTTTTTTATATGTGTGATTCAATTTATTGGAAATTTCACTTCATCAGTTATTATATATATATGTGTGTGTGTATATATATATACAAAGATGGATATTCACAATTTCTCTATTTTATTCTAATTTGTTTATAATTTTCTCACACATCTACAATATGATTATTTTTCTGGTAAAATAAAAAAACAGATAGGTTAAATTATATATATATATATATTTACAAGGTTTGACTATGCAAGAAACATTAAATATAGGAATATATTCAAATATTCCAAAACTGTCTCTAATCTTTTTCTCCTACTATCATAGAAGGATAAAATGACAGAAATAAAATCAACTATTTTCTTTTCAAATACAAACATGGTACAGAAAATTTTTATTCCCTAACAACTTTATAAATTTACTCTTGCTAAAGTAAACTACAGAAAGGCATTTCTACAGCAACACCATATATATATATTTCATGCACATGTTATCTTCTCCTATACATATATCTATTTTTTTTAACATTATAGAAAAAGCAATATATGAATATATTTTCCATTGCAACTTTCTCACAACCACATAACAAAAACCAAAAAACATAATATATTTTTGCAATTACAACAAGATGGAGTATGACATTAAAACCATTAAAACAATACATGTTAGAGAGTATTTTCTCTCTCATCAATTTGTCCAACTACAAATAGGCCATCTTTGGCCATGGCTCTCAAATAGCCAAAACACCAATAACAACACAATAAAAAGAAATAACTTCTCCCAAGCTCCAATGATCACCAAGACAACCTGCAAGAACTAAAAACAATTGAGGGACAGCAAGCCACTAAAACCACTCTCCTCCCTATCATAGACCCGCAAGTGGGTCACCCCCGAGCTGGGAGATCGATCTTCACACAGGTTTAACAATAAGCAAACCAACAAAACATGAAGGACACCCATATATTTAACACAACATAAAACTCATAGAAATGAGTTTGAAGGGGTAGGGGAGTGGACATCACTCGACTCAAGAGGATCAATTCACAAAAATCTCAAGATCTCAACACAAAATAAGGCCTCAAGCCCAAAATGATAACTCCATAAATATACATATTTCACCATGGCACTCGTGCCAACAAAAGAATACCCATACTCCAATATCTTGCCCTCAAGGCCATAAAAAACACCAATACCAAGAGGATGACCTCAAGGAGGTTCTCTCCTCCCCCACCCCACACAAGGATGGACACACCAACTTGGTAGTCTCGTCCCATAACACCTAAAAACCCCACAACAAGTAGAAAATAAACAACCAAAGCATTTCCAAGCATACAACCAAAATTTAACAAGCATAAGAAATGGCTAAAATGCCATGAGGCTTACCCTAAGAGCCCAACAATGGATGTAAGTTGAAGAAGAGCCCACAAGCTTTCTCCAAGCCTCCAATTTTCCAAGAATCTCTCTAACTCCCCCAAAATCCTCCAAAGACAGAAAAATAAATTAAAAACAAGAACCCCATTCCCCTCTCAAAGAGGAATTAAAATAGGCCTCATTCTAAGGCCCTAAGGAATGAGAAGGTGACACATGTCACCTTCTCCTTTCTCCTCCCATCCCACTTGCAAGAGGGAAGGAATGTGAGGGTGACATGTGTCACCATCCTATCCATTCAAACTTCACCCTCTCCACATGTGTGAGAGCAAAGGTGGAGAGATGGCATCGCTCCCCATGGGCTCCAAGAGGATAAGGGATGACACATTTCATCACCTTATTCTCAAAAGGGAGCCCCTTCACTCCAAGATGCTCTCACACATGTGTGAGAGTATTGGAGGAAGGTTCCACACACTTGGGGGTCTTGAAGACTCCCCAAGTCTTCAAAGTGTGGAATCCCATGCCTTGGAAAAGGGAGATGTGTCTCCTTTCAAGGCATGACTCATCTCCCAAACTTATCCAATTTGAAATTTCGCCACTTTTATTTAACCCAAGTTTAAGGTGACTAGACGGGCGTAACCCTAGGGTTTGGTAAGCCCAAATGAGCCCTAGACCCTAGGGGTACCACCTAGGGTTAATTTTAGCCCCTAAAAAACACCTAAGGAGGTCAAAATTCACAATAAATGGCCACAAAAAATTAAAAGACACCAATTGGTGTAAATTAAAACACATATTTTACAACACATCATTTAAATAATTTAAAAGGTGAAACTAGTCCAAATAATAAAATACAGGCATTTACAAAAACATCATTCAATCACACATGATCCTTGTCCCTCTTGGGAATGGATCGGTCTAACACGGGAAACACATAAGTGTGAGATTGATCTCCATTTTTCCATGGCCTGGAAAATCAACTGCGCACTTGAACAAACAGATTAATCCAACATATATATATATATCATAGCCGAAGCAAGGAAAAGCAACACTCATGTCATAACGTAATTCATTTAAACATCAAACAAATCACATCATAATTAAGATTCATAATTGCATTTCTATATACTATCTCAGAATCAAAATCACATAACAATTCTATATAATGATCTCCAATCTTTAACAACTAACATCTCTAATATCATCAAAGTGCATATCACATGTCTAAACATCATCAGTGAATCAAAATCAGGATATAGTCAAATCACCACATACTAAGCAGAGCTAATCAAAATAAAGGAATATAGTCTAGAGAATCTGCATATCGAGATCAATAGTCCCCAAATGCCAAAATGTCATCAACTGTAAATGTGAAACAAGAAAAATAAGGGAGTGAAATAATTAGGTCTCACACCATTCTTTTATTTGTTTCTCCATTCTTCCACTTTCCTCTACCTTATTTTCATTGTTGTGTGTGGTGCCTTGGGGGCATCTTCCCATGTTGTGACCCTAAGTCACTTTTGCCCCCTCATTTTTAGTGTTTACATTATTTAGTAGCTCTACTAGTCGGTGGATGACGATAACAAATAAATACTGCTAAGGATCATGCATCCTTACAGGAAGAAAGAAAAAATGGACCCAATCCATATATGAAGATGGGGTTGATATATTATTGATGCTTGATTAGTAGAATCACCTCGTGTTGTGATCATGTGTCATGTTGTGAAGATTCTTGTAACAAACCTTTCCAATACTCTAAATATGCTTCTATGCACTTTGGATTGCTTTGTATCTCACCTTGTAGCTACACTCAGTTCTGAGATACCTGAAGTATAACCTCATGGCTATACTCAGTTCTAAACCCGCAAGTGTAGCCTCAATCTATCAAGTGATATGTTAGTTGATTTGGTTGTTATCTTAGAATAGAATTTCTAACCAAAGCTTATATGTTGTTGATTATGTTAGCAAATGATAATGGTGTGTTGGTGGGAACATTCGGTGATTGCAAGCACGTCACTTTGGGGCATGGGCTTTGCGAAAGCTCTTGTCCCCTTGCATGTTTCACTTTACCTTAAATGTGATTGATACCAGCAAGTGGCATCAACCACTTTAAGTTGGGGGCATATATTGTGGTTGATTATTTTAGATATTGATGATAAAGCGTGTTTGTGTATGCTTCCTTTTCACTGTAAGGCATATGCGGATGCAGGTGGGATTGTGTACTTTTCTTTGCTTTGCATATACCTCCTTTTCATTGTAAGGCGTATGTAGATGCATGTGGGGTTGTATACTTTATGCCTCCTTTTTCACCATAAGGCATATGCGGATGTGGGTGGGGTTGCATTTTAAAATCCCTTCTACAGAAGGCAGGATTGTGTCTTCCCTTGAGCGGTTACACATCCTTTTAAAGAAGTCCTCTACGTAGGTGGGGTTGGATCTTGAGTTATTCACCCTTAAGTGTGTCTTTGGTGGTTGTGGTAGCACAGCTCAACCATCAGGTGTGTTTGGTGTGTTTAGATAGTGCAACGTAGCAATGAGCTTCTCCCTATCGCCCTTGTTTATTATGTATAAGATGTATAGTCTGTCGACGACATACTATACGACACTCATGTATTCCGTGTGTTTTTCATGTGTTTTCCATGTCTTCCTTGTGTGTTTTGCATGGTATAAAGGCACATAGTGATGAGTTCCCTCCACGCTATGTGTTTTGTGTGACTTTGATGGTGGTGCATAGAGATGAGCTCCCCCATCGCTTAGTTAGGGTATATATATGTATAATTGATTAATGGTGTCTTCTCTGTTTATTGTGTGATTGTATTCATGTCTCCATGTATTATGTTCTTCCTTATTAGTGTAGACCTTCTGGTAATATTGTGTATTGCTTTATTTTGCATCAACGTTTTAGATCACACTCCTTGATCCATCATCAGGATGAGAAGAAGAGAATGAGAAATAAAACTACAGAGATGGTCTAAAAAGAGAGAGAGAGGGTGTGGTCAAAGTACCTGTTTGACAAGGTTCAAGGACATAGAATTAATAAAATAATAAGTTAGAGAGGGATTAACAAGGTAGAAGGGAGGAAAAAGAAAAGAAAAATAAAGTGAGAGGGAGAGGAGGGGTCAAAGGGGGAAAAAATGTATAAAGTAAATAGAAAGAAATCAATTAATGAAATAAAAAATCAAAGTAGAACCAATAGAGTGAGGAAAATAATAAAAGACTTAAAATTAATTAGTGAGGGGAAAGAAAAATAAATTAAAATAAAATATAAACATGTAAATAAAGTGATAAAATAAATAAATTAATTAAAATAAAATATAAACATATAAATAAAATGATATTGTAAAAAGAAATTATTGAAGTATAACATAAATAGAGAAATAGGCAAAAAATTGAAATAATGATCAAAGAATAAAGAAAAAGACATGAGAGTAAGTAAATACAAAGGTATATATAAAATAATTAATTGGAATTAGAAGCAAATAAATACTAAAAAAGTCAAAGAAAGAGATGGAAGAAAGTGAGAGAATAAGGGATAAGAAAAGAGAAGAGAATAAAACTAAGACAAAAGTTACAATGCCCAAGTGAGTGATAAAAGAGGAATGGGATAGAAAGAGCAAAAGAATACCAAGGAGATGATAGGAAGAGAGAGCGCGTAAGTGAGTATAAATATATGTATTATGTATAGTAAGGGACTATATATGTAAGAGGATAGGATAAAGAATAAAAAGAAATAAAAATGAAAGTAAAAGAAAGGGACTAGGCTTAAATATATAAGGACTAAAAATATCTAGTAAAGGAAAGCAAATGTATGTATAAATGAGTGTGTAACCATAAATTACAACACAGGAGTAAGGAGGGACAAAGGGGGGAAAGAGACAAAAGAAATACAGATGAGAGCAAAAGAGAGGGGGAGACATGGAAAAGAGGAAAGGAAAGGACAACGTGGTCAAGGAAATAGAGCAAGGGTAAACCAAGGGGGGTGGGGCAAGTGGTGAAAAATAGGGAGAGGGGGAAGGAAGAGAGAGAAGAGAGGAGATTAGAAACCTAGGGGGGGTAAGGAAAATAAATAGAGGAAGGAGAGTTGGGGGGGGAAAGATGTGGAGGAAGAGGATGGGGAGGGAGGAATATCACAAAGTGGTAAGAGTGGAGAAGAGATGGGAAAGACACGAAGGGGGAGAAGGGAGGAGCAGGAGGATAGGTGAAGAAGGGGAGAGTTGTCTGGGATAAAGTAACTGAAAGGCTAGGGGGAGGAAGGATTAGGGAGAAGGGGGTTGGTTTTGAGAGAGTTTAAGAGAGGGTTCCAAGTGTGGCTTAAGTTCCACCCATCGTCTCTGTTAAGGTTTGTGGGGTTATTTCCGATGAAGATGGCTTCTTTAAGTTTTCTCTTAAAGAAATTATCTTCTTTGGCTAGGATGAGGGTATCCTCTAGGCGTATGTGGTGATTGGAGTTTGAGTAGTACTCAGCTAGGGCTGATTTTGTGACCCTTACATATCTAACATCTACACCATGTTCTTTGATTCTGATGCAGATGGATCTACCTATCTCTCCAATGTAAGGGGTGCCACACGAGTAGTCAATTCTGTATATGCTAGAGTTTATAAGAATGTCATGGGGGTCTTTGGTGGAAGGAATGACACAGCTCTTCCACAGTCGACAACACAGCTCTTCTAGTTCATAGAGAACAGGTTGCCCATGTTATCACCCTTCAAACTCACTGTCAACAAGAGTCAACCGCAAATGAGATTTTGAATATTGGCATTGTATCTCAAACTCCAAAGGTGGATGTTGCAAGCATTCCAACTCACCAAGAGAATGTTGACTGTAGTATCATTCTTCAAGCATCTATTGTCACAGACATCCTGGAAACACTTCCTCTCGCTTCAGACGTCCCCCCTGCCTGCGTTAACAGGTCTCTTGGCCCATGTCATACCATGTCAAATAAGATAGGTCCTCCTATGTTTTCAGACAGTTCTCTCGACTCCGTTGTTGCTCCAGCCAAACTTGGACATGGCATCTCTCTTGCAAGCTCTCTTCACCTGTCGTCCTATAGTCCTCTCTCATTAGCGGCAGCTCCTAGGCAATTCAAGGCTCTCCAATGTTCATTGTTCACGGATCTAGGTAAGTCTACCACGACTTTCTTTTCTAATAGCTCTTTCATTAATAATTTTGATTCTTCAGATCTTCTTGCCAACCCGATGCCATTTGACTCTCAACCTTCGACCTCCTTGAACAGTGAACCTGCGGTTGCCTCCAAAGTTTTTTCTTCTCTTCCTAACACATTAACCCACTACCTCCTCCTTACGGCCCCCTCGATCAGAGAGCCCTCAAACTTTTCAAACACGTCTTCTCTTACCACATGCCAAGACCTCACTGTCCAACCCGAGCCTTCCCATATTGTTGTTGTTAATCATTGTTCTCACTCTCCAATACCACCCCCTCGTTGTACCTTGAACCCTCGATTAAACTCCTCTAACCCCCTTTCTAGCCTCTCGTCACCTAGATGCCCCAACTTCTCTCTTCCCACCTCTCTTTCTCCTCACCCCATGTCCAATCAATCCCTTCATGATAATGTTGAACGGCCCCCCTCCCCTTGTCTCTCTCAGCTTTTGTCTCTTCATAACCACCTGTTATCACTTTCCCCCAATAAAGTTGCTATCCCTTCTTCTACCAATGTTGATACCAACAATCAAATCCAACCTCCCTCCATCCCTCTTTCGTCGACTTTTATCCACCAATGGGAAAACAAACTGGTCATCAACCTTTCCAATCTCAACATTGACCCTCTTGCCCTCAAGTTTCTAAGCAGAGGCCTCGGCTTTGCCATAACCCCAACTCGCATCCCAAAAGTTGACTTCCTCATTGAAATCAAAAATGCCATCCATTCTCTTCCCAACGACATGGCAGATGAAGTTAGACAAGACTGTGCGGTCACCCTCAGGCACGCCAAACCCCCCAATTGGAATTTCCCCAAAGACGAGTTCCTCGCTTTCAAGAGACTTGTTAAACAAGACATTGTCATTGTTAAAGCGGACAAGGGGAATGCCACTGTGATCTTGGACAAACCTGACTATGTCACCAAAATGTTAGACCACCTCAACAATAGTGGAAACTATAAAATCCTTCCTCACAATCCTATCTCAAAAAAATTTAAACTAGTAAAAACTACCATCTCTACTTCTTTCGATGTCGATACAAAAAAATGACTCTTGCCCAATAAAGAAATTACACCTCGCATCTATGGTGTAACTAAAATTCACAAGCCTAACATTCCTCTGAGACCGATTGTCGACACTACCTACTCCCCCACTTATAAACTTGCTGCACACTTAGCCAGGTTAATCTCTCCTCTTCTTGGTCAATCTTCTTCCTTCATCAAGGACTCATCCCATTTTGTTGACTTTATCAAAGACAAAAAGATTAATAAGGATGACATCCTTGTTAGCTTTGATGTTGTTTCCCTCTTCACCAAAGTCCCTCTTCAAGACTCCATTTTACTTGTCAAACAGAAGACCAATGAAGAAATCGCATCCCTGGTTGAATTATGCTTAAAATCCACATTCTTTACTTTCTAAGATGTGGTATACGAGAAATCCGATGGAGTGGCCATGGGATCACCTCTTTCTCCTGTCATCGCCACCTATACATGGAGCATTTTGAAGAGATTGCCTTGAACTCTTTCCCTCTCAAACCAACTTGGTGGAAATGCTATGTAGATGACACCAACATATGTTGGCCACATGGGACGGACCAACTTGAGATCTTCCACACACACCTTAACAGTATTGCTCCCTGCATCCAGTTCACCAAAGAACTTGAATCTAATAACATACTCCCCTTCCTTGACATCCTTCTCATTAGAAAAGATGATGGTTCTATTGGTCATCGGATCTTCAAGAAATCCACTCACACAGACCTCTACCTTCTTGCTTCCTCACACCACCACCCAATCCATAAGGCTAGTGTCCTCAAAACTTTGGCCACAAGAGCTTTCCGCATCTGTGACAATGACCACTTAAACCAAGAGTTGTCCCACCTCTCCAAAATTTTCAAACTCCATGGTTACCAAAACAAACACATCAAGAGAGCCTTTAAACAAGCCCAAACACACCTCAACTCCAAACCGAACAAGAATGACTCTGATGTCATTTTTGGTACCACTCTCTCTTTCATCACAGGTATCTCAGATAAGATTGCCAAAATCCTCCGTAAGAAAGGTATCAATTGTGCCTTCAAACCTCTTTCCACCATTAAAAAACTCATTCCTTCCACCAAAGACCCCCATGACATTCTTATAAACTCTGGTGTATATAGAATTGACTGCTCGTGTGGCACCCCTTACATTAGAGAGACAGGTAGATCCATCTGCACCAGAATCAAAGAACATGGTGTAGATATCAGATATGTAAGGGTCACAAAATCAGCCCTAGCTGAGCACTACTCAAACACCAATCACCACATACGCCTAGAGGATACCCTCATCCTAGCCAAAGAAGATAATTTCTTTAAGAGAAAACTTAAAGAAGCCATCTTCATCAGAAATAACCCCACAAACCTTAACAGAGACGATGGGTGGAACTTAAGCCACACTTGGAACCCTCTCTTAAACTCTCTCAAAACTAACCCCCTTCTCCCTAATCCTTCCTCCCCCTATCCTTTCAGTTACTTTATCCCAGACAACTCTCCCCTTCTTCACCTATCCTCCCACTCCTCCCTTCTCCCCCTTCATGTCTTTCCCGTCTCTTCTCCACTCTTACCACTTTGCGATATTCCCCCCTCCCCACCCTCTTCCTCCACATCTTTCCCCCCCAGCTCTCCCTCCTCTGTTTCTTTTCCTTACCCCCCCTAGGTTTCTAATCTTCTCTCTTCTTTCTCTTCCTCCCCCCCTATTTTTCACCACTTGCCCCCCCCTTGGTTTACCCTTGCTCTATTTCCTTGACCTCGTTGTCCTTTCCTTTCCTCTTTTCCATGTCTCCCCCTCTCTTTTGCTCTCATCTGTATTTCTTTTGTCTCTTTCCCCCCTTTTTCCCTACTTACTCCTGTGTTGTAATTGGTGCAGGAGCACCAAGGGTTTGGAGCCCATGTATATATTTTTGCATTTTTTTTGGTGTGATGTCCTTTTTTATTTTTCTTGTGGGAAGGAGCGAAATCGATGAATAAGCTTGATGCCCATGTTTGAGCCTAGTGTTGAACCATTGAACCTCATGCTGAAGGTTCAACAGGTTCATTTGGTTCAAGGTTCAACAAGTTAAATTGGTTGAAGGAGTGGATGCGCAGCTGGTTCAATGGAGCGCTATCAAATGGAGGAACCTAGCTCATTGGTTCAAAGAGTGGTACCGATGCGGTGAGGAGATCGCGGATCCCACCAGATGCATGCAAGCATTGTATGTATATACAAAGTGGAACCATCGGCGTAAGTTTCATTATCAGAGGTGAAGAGTAAAGTCCGGCCGAAGATATAAAGTTGGGTCGATGGAGAAGTTTGTTGTTATGCATTTCGGAGTGATATATATTATCGACGGATGAGGAGGAGATGTGACTGATGGTCATAGTGACACCGACGGGTCAATGATCATCGGAGTAAGGAGAGTCATTGGGAGAGGAGATGAAAGTGTGAGTGAAGAGATATGTCTAGCCAACGGCGAGAGCTGAGCGATTAAGGCATCAGCATGAGTAGCATCATCGGAGGATGAAAAGAATGCTACACCGACAACACAAAGTTTGAGTGATGATTCAATGCTATATGTAGTCTAACAGTAACATGAAATAGATAGCATGGTAACTAACCGAATGGATAGAAAACAAACCTAACTATCTGATAACTGAAAAAAAAAGCCGAACATTATAAAAAGATGGTTTTGCTTTGTAAATCGGTTGAAAGTGTTGAAGGTTTTTGGGAATGTAAGAAGGAGAACTCTCAGAAATAAAATATTGACAGTTGATCTATGTGTGCATTTTCTGTAGCATTCTTGCATAATTTGATTGGAAGTACAGTAGCTAGTTTATTTCTATTGTTTTGTTCCTATTTGTACAAAATGTCTTTGTCTTGATGTTCCTGCAATTCCCCTATACAGTCATGGAGCACAATCAAGCAGAGATCTCTTTTCTTGTTTTTCTTTTTGTGGAGATGGTAAAATTGTCAATGAGAGACAGTAAGAACTTGTCCTAGGCGAGCCCTGCCATAGCCCGGCTAGGTATGCAAGTTGTAGTCTAAGAAGAGGCAGGGGTGAAAACAGAGGAGGAATTTGAGTACCAAGCAATTAGAACCCTAGACCCAAAGAGGAGGGCTAATAATGGACTCAACAAGGCAATAAGCCTTAAGAATTGAGAATCTTAGAAACAGTGAGGACAAAGAAGAATGCCCCACACCAAGAAAGTAGTATATGTATTGAGAATAACAGACTAGTAAGCCTGTCACCTCTGTAATAGACTGTTTAGTTTGAGTTAGGCATTTTGGGTAGAAAATGTCTAAGAGCACTTGAATTGGTAGGGAGACTTGGGGTATGACATAAGTCTTGAAATGTTTCAAACAAGATAAGTTTTCTAAGTCCATAGTCCTCCCCATCAAATTGGTATCAGAGCAAGTTAAAGATTTGGGCTATTCTTAGATTAGAATAGAAGAAGTTGTATGTCATCACCGAGTTCGAGTGAGTCTGTAGGTTCATCCAAGAAGATGGTGACTAACGTAGAATTGGCAAAGAAGTTTGATGAACAAGAAGAGGAGAATAGGCTCCTACAGGAAAGATTGGCAGAAATGGAAAGTAAACTAGGTGTAATGATGGAAAAGACTGAAAAAGTCAGTCAGAAAATTAAAGATTCTAAAGATAAGGAAAAAGGTGTGTCTATAGAAGATGAGGAGCCCACACCTGATCCTAAGATGGAAGAAGAACCTTTCTTGAAGGCCTTGAAAGCCATGAGTGGTAAGACATTGGAAGGAGTTCCTTCTTTTAATAGGAAGATGGAACCTAATTTGGTTATGGAATGGATAGAACGTATAGAAAATCACTTTGAATGTGATGGAGTGACTGAAGCACAAAAGGTGAAGGTGGCTAAATCAAGACTCAGAGGAGCTACTTTGTCATGGTGGAAATTTCTTCAAACAGAAAGAGAAAAAGAAGGCAAGAAACCTATAGCTACTTGGAAAGGTATGGTGGCTAAAATCAAAGAAGTCTACATGCCTAGAGATTATGAAGTCCAGTTGCACAAGAAACGACAAAATTTGAGACAAAGAGAATTGGATGTCAATGCATACACTAAGGAGTTTCAAAAACTGTCTGAGGTCTAAGGTGATGGAAGATGAAAATGTAAAAGTGGTAAGATATCTCAATGGTTTGAGGTGGATTATTCAAGAGGAAATCAGATTATTCAGCCCTACAACAGTGCATCAAAGCTATCAGCTAGCACTCAAGGTAGAGGAGAAGAGCAAGAAGAAACAAGAGTCAAGTAGCAGATCAAGAGGAAGAGGTAGAGACAGCAGAGGAAGAGGAAGTTATGGTGGTAGGAACACTGATCAAAGGCCCCGAGGAGAATCCAAACTCACATAGCAGAGTGGAGAGACTAGTAGTAGAGGAAACTACCGAGGAAGGGGATCTAGTAGAGGAAGATCAGGAGGATCAGGCAGAGGATCCTACTTTGCCACTATGAAATGCTACAATTGTGGTCAATTAGGCCATCCAGCATACAGGTGTCCTGATAAGGGCACATCTTCTTCTCAAGGAGTTGATAAAAGAAATCATTATGTACAAGATGAAGCTTCAAGCAGCAAATCACCTGAAGTTAGTCTAGCCTCAAAAATGGGAGAGAACATCATGGTAAGGAGAACTTTGATCAAAGAACCAGTGAAAGCTGAACCAAGCCAAAGGAGAGCTTTATTCAGAATCAGATGCAAGATTATGAATAAGGTATGTCAAGTAATAATAGACTCAGGGTCTACTGATAACATAGTGTCTGATGAAGAAGTTAGAAAACTAAATTTGCAAAGAATACCTCATTTAAATCCATATAGAGTCACATGGTTAAATAAAGGTCAACATGTGATAGTCAATGAGCAAACTTGGGTAGAGTTTGGTGTAGGTGGATACAAAGACAAGGTACTCTGTGATATCCTACCCATGGATGCATGTCATCTCTTATTGGGTAGACCATGGCAGTATGACCGAAAGGCCATACATGATGGTGAGAAGAATGCATATTCCTTTCAAAAAGATGGTGTCACCTATAAAATTTAGTCATTGGAAGATGAAGAAGCAAATAAGACTAAAAGCCCTAATGTCTTAATTGTGAGTGGTAAAGAGTTTTTGAACACTCTTAAGGAGGATGGTATTGGTTATGCTATCATAGTGAAACCTAAGGAGGAGCAAAAAGACAAAAAGGTAGTGGTCCCAAAAGAGATACAAACTATACTGGAATAGTATAAGGACATAATTAGTGAAGGAACACCAGCAACACTACCTCCACAAAGAACTATTAGCCATCAGATAGATCTGATTCCAGGAGCATCACTACCTAACAAAGCTCCTTATAAAATGACTCTAGAACAACATAAGGAGATAGCCAGACAAGTACAAGAATTGATTGATCAAGGATTGATTAGGAAAAGCATAAGTCGTTGTGCAGTGCCTACAGTGTTGGTACCAAAGAAAGGAGGGACATGGAGACTATGCACAGACTCCAGAGCTATCATTAAGATCACCATAAGGTATAGATTTCCAATTCCTAGAATTGAAGATCTTATGGACTGTTTAGGAGGGGCTAAATACTTCACCAAGATAGACCTGAAAAGTGGTTATAACCAAATCAGAATCAAGGAAGGTGATGAGTGGAAAACAGGCTTCAAAACCATAGAAGGACTGTATGAATGGCTTGTTATGCCATTTGGTCTATCGAATGCTCCTAGCACATTCATGAGGCTCATGAATGAAGTCCTCAAAGACTATATGGGTAAATTTATAGTTGTTTACCTAGATGATATCTTAATTTTTAGTCAAACTAAAGAAGAGCATCTTGAACATGTAAATACTGTTTTGAAAAAGTTACATGATGAACAACTAACCATAAATTTGGAGAAGTGTGACTTCATGAAGTAGGAATTAGTATACCTTGGTTCTGTGTTGTCCAGAGGAGAATTGAAGATGGACAAGTCAAAGGTAGAAGCCATATTGAATTGGCCTACTCCCAGAGCAGCAACTGAGGTGAGAAGTTTTCATGGCTTAGCTCAGTTTTATAGGAAATTCATAAAGAATTTCAGTGCTATTTGTGCACCCATGCTTGATACAATCAAAGGTGGGGCAAAACCAAAGTTTCAATGGAAACAATCAGCTGATAAGAGTTTTGAAATATTGAAGAAAGAAGTAGCCACACAGCCAGTGTTAGTGTTGCCTAGTTTTGATAAGTTATTCACTTTAGAATGTGATGCTAGCAACATTGCAGTAGGTGCAGTACTCAGCCAAGAGAATAGACCAGTAGCCTTTTTCAGTGAGAGGCTAAATGAGGCAAAGAGCAGATATTCTTCATATGACTTGGAGCTCTATGCTCTAGTCCAAGCACTTAGAAAATGGAGGCATTATCTCCTACCTAAGGAATTTGTTGTATATATAGACAATCAAGCTTTGAGTTTTCTAAACTCACAAGATAAGTTGAGCCATAGGCATATCAAGTGGATGGAATATTTACAGTCCTACACATTTACAATTAAGCATAAGAAGGGAAAGCTCAACAAAGTAGCAGATGCTTTAAGCAGGAGGTTGCTCACAGTACAAGAGGTACAATTAAGAAGCATAGGAATGAAAGAGTTCAAAGCCCTCTACAAGGAAGACGAAGATTTTGCTGAAGCATACAAGGTCTGTAAAGACTTTGAAAATCATTTTCATAGTGAATTTGCAGATTACACATTACAGTAGGGATTGCTGTTCAAAGGTGGACAGTTGTGTGTACCAAAAGGATCCATGAGAGAAAATCTCATACAAGAGAAACATAATGGTAGTTTGAGTGGACATTTTGGTCTGAACAAAACATTGGAGTTAGTCCAGAGGTTCTACTATTGGCCAAAGATGCACAAAGATATCAAAAAGTATGTAGAGCAATGTATCATCTATCAGAAGGCCAAAGGAACTTCTTCAAATGCTAGACTGTATCAACCACTACCCATTCCTTCCAGACCGTGGGATTGTGTAAGTATGGATTTTGTAATTGGTCTACCAAAGACTAAGACTGGCTTTGATAGTATTTTTGTAGTTGTTGATAGATTTAACAAGATGAGTCATTTCATTCCTTGTAAGGTGACTCATGATGCCAGTCATATAGCTAATTTGTTTTTCAAAGAGGTCATAAGGATTCATGGACTTCCAACAAGCATCATGTTTGATAGAGATGCTAAGTTCATGGGACATTTCTAGAAAACTCTATGGCAGAGGTTAGGAACAAACCTGTCTTTTGGATCAGCATATCATCCACAGATAAATGGCTAAATAGAAGTGGTGAATAGGACATTGGGTAACCTATTAAGGTGTTTGACAAAGGAATATGGATAGAGTTGGGATCAGGTCATTTATCAGGCAGAATTTGCCTATAATGACAGTGTGAATAGGACTACTAGCAAAAGTCCATTTGAGATAATGTATGGAATGCACCCTCGAGGTGTATGTGAACTCTGACATCTTGGAGACATGGAATATAGAAGTGGTCATGCAGAGGATTTTGCACAATCTATGAAGGAGATTCATGACCAAGTCAAGAAGACATTGATGGAAAATACCCAGAAAATCAAAGATAGGGTAGATGCACACATGAAGGATGTTCAATTTGAAGTTGGTGATTTAGTCATGGTTCATTTGAACAAAGCCAGATTATAGAAAGGGATACCAACTAAACTGTAGATGAGGCAGATTGGTCCTTGCAAAATTCTGGACAAGTATGGCAAAAATGCCTACAGGATTGATTTACCAGCAGACTTGGCAATTTCACCAGTGTTCAATGTTCAGGACCTGGTACCCTTTAAAGGTCCACATTCAGCAGCAGGTGGATCTAGTTCAGAGGCTGACCAGACAGTGAGCGATGTGACTTTGCCACCTACACTCAAACCACAAGCTGAGACAATTCTGGATTCTCGAGTGCAAAAACAGACCAGACATGGTGTGTATATGGAGCATCTGATCAAGTGGAAACAGTTTCCTGAAGCAGAGGCTACCTGGGTTACAGAGTCCAAGTTCAAGAAGCGGGGCATTGATTTTGCCATGTTGTCACCGGAGGTGACTTGACTTTTTCCGCGCAGGGGGAGTATGGTGCAGGAGCACCAAGGGTTTGGAGCCCATGTATATATTTTTGCATTTTTTTTGGTGTGATGTCCTTTTTGATTTTTCTTGTGGGAAGGAGCGGAATCAATGAATAAGCTTGACGCCCATGTTTTAGCCTAGCGTTGAACCTCATGCTGAAGGTTCAACAGGTTCATTTGGTTCAAGGTTCAACACATTAAATTGGTTCAAGGAGTGGACGCCCAGCTGGTTCAATAAAGCGCTGTCAAATGGAGGAACCTAGCTCATTGGTTCAAAGAGTGGTACCGATGCGGTGAGGAGATCACGGATCCCACCGGATGCATGCAAGCATTGTATGTATATACAAACTGGAACCATCAGCGTAAGTTTCATTATCGGAGGTGAAGAGTAAAGTCTAGCCGAAGATATAAATTCGAGCCGATGGAGAAGTTTGTTGTTATGCATTTTGGAGTGATATATATTATCAGCAGATGAGGAGGAGATGCGACCGACGGTCACAGTCACACCAACAGGTCAATGATCATCGGAGTAAGGAGAGTCATCGGGAGAGGAGATGAAAGTGTGAGCGAAGAGATATGTCTGGCCGATGGCGAGAGCTGAGCGATTAAGGCATCGGCAAGAGTAGCATCGTCAGAGGATGAAAAGAATGCTACACCGACAACACAAAGTCTAAGCGATGATTCAATGCTATATGTAGTCTAACCGTAACACAAAACAGATAGCATGGAAACTAACCGAATGGACAGAAAATAAACCTAACTGTCCGATAACTGGAAAAAAAAAAAAAAGCCGAACATTATTAAAAGCTAGTTTTGCTTTGTAAATCGGTTGAAAGTATTGAAGGTTTTTGGGAATGTAAGGAGAACTCTCAGAAATAAAATATTGATAGATGATCTGTGTTTGCATTTTCTATAGCATTCTTGCATAATTCGATCGAAAGTACAGTAGCTAGTTTATTTCTATTGTTTTGTTCCTGTTTGTACAAAATGTCTCTGTCTTGATGTTCCTACAATTCCCCTGTACAGTCATGGAGCACCATCAAGCAGAGATCTCTTTTCTTATTTTTCTTTTTGTGGAGATGGTAAAATTGTCAATGAGAGACAGTAAGAACTTGTCCTAGGTGAGCCCTGCCATAGCCCGGCTAGGTATGCAAGTTGCAGTCTAAGAAGAGGCAGGGGTGAAAACAGAGAAGGAGGAATTTGAGTACCAAGCAATTAGAGCCCTAGACCCAGAGAGGAGGGCTCATAATGGACTCAAGAAGGCAATAAGCCTTAAGAATTGAGAATCTTAGAAACAGTGAGGACAAAAAAGAATGCCCCACACCAAGAAAGTAGTAACTGTATTGAGAATAACAGACTAGTAAGCCTGTCACCTCTATAATAGACTGTTTAGTTTGAGTTAGGCATTTTGGGTAGAAAATTTCTAAGAGCACTTGAATTGGTAGGGAGACTTGGGGTATGACATAAGTCTTGAAATGTTTCAAACAAGATAGGTTTTCTAAGTCCATAGTTCTCCCCATCAGTAATTTATGGTTACACACTCATTTATACATACATTTGCTTTCCTTTACTAGATATTTTTAGTCCTTATATATTTAAGCCTAGTCCCTTTCTTTCACTTTCATTTTTATTTCTTTTTATTCTTTATCCTATCCTCTCACATATATAGTCCCTTACTATACATAATACATATATTTATACTCACGCGCTCTCTCTTCCTATCATCTCCTTGGTATTCTTTTGCTCTTTCTATCTCGTTCCTCTTTTTATCACTCACTTGGGCATTGTAACCTTTTCTCTTAGTTTTATTCTCTTCTCTTTTCTTATCCCTTATTCTCTTTCTTCCATCTCTTTCTTTGACCTTTTTAGTATTTCTTTGCTTCTAATTCCAATTAATTATTTTATATATACCTTTGTATTTACTTACTCTCATGTCTTTTTCTTTATTCTTGGTCATTATTTCAATTGTTTGCCTATTTCTCTATTTATGTTATACTTCAATAATTTCTTTTTACAATATCATTTTATTTATATGTTTATATTTTATTTTAATTTATTTATTTATTTTAATTTATTTTTCTTTCCCCTCACTAATTAATTTTAAGTCTTTTATTATTTTCCCCACTCTATTGGTTCTACTTTGATTTTTTATTTCATTAATTGATCTCTTTCTATTTACTTTATACATTTTTTCCCCCTTTGACCCCTCCTCTCCCTCTCACTTTATTTTTCTTTTCTTTTTCCTCCTTTCTACCTTGTTAATCCCTCTCTAACTTATTATTTTATTAATTCTATGTCCTTGAACCTTGTCAAACAGGTACTTTGACCACACCCTCTCTCTCTCTTTTTAGACCATCTCTACAGTTTTATTTCTCATTCTCTTCTTCTCATCCTGATGATGGATTATGGAGTGTGATCCGAAACGTTGATGCAAAATAAAGCAATACACAGTATTACCAGAAGCTCTACACTAATATCATGGACTGTGGAAATATCATGTATACAATGTTCTTCCTTACTGTATTCTCCGTGGTTTGCATAATAGTCAAGTGTTTTCTTATGTTTGCCTAAGCTTGGGGGCTAGAAATTGATGCAAGAGCATTCTTGGTTCAAGAGCAATCTTGCATCAACCAAAAATATTTGTATTTCAGTTTGTTTCTTTTTCATTTTTCAATTTAGTTAGTAGCAGTTTTAGTATTTTGGTCCACATTCTAGTGTAGTTTCATTTCAGACCTTGTGGAGCTGGACTTAGCATCTAGACACATTCATGCATATCATATCCAAATTTTAGATCATTTGGATCAGGTACTGGAAATATATCACTATCAGAAGATTGATTGTTTTCTCATAACAGAGCATCCTGAAGTCTCAGATAAACAACTAAAGGAGAAGACTTGCGGAGCACTTTCATGACTTATGGAGCTAATTGACACATCATACAATGTTGTTTGGATCATGGCTGACCTTCCCTGAGATCCGTACGCTATTCCATTCATTTGTAGAGGAGTTCTATATTATTAGGTCCAACCTATCTATGTACATACGTTACAGCTCTTCATCAGAGTTTGTAATCATCCTTGGCTGATGCGGAGGAATCTTTTGTTTTGGAGATGATATATAATCATGTAATAGATGCCTAAGAAAGTAGTGAAACACATAGAAATAGTTTGAGGTTTTGAATTATTTGTGAAGGAGCTTCAAAGCCATATCTTATGCATATTTTGTAATTGAGGAATCAGGCCTGTGAGCCCTAATTGTAAGCACGCATGTTGTCAGTCGATTTGTATTTTGAATCTATGATATATTGAATGACTGAATCTGCATTTGTCTTATATCTTTGAGTTTTTTTTATTGTGTTTACTCTTTTTGCATGGTCTGGACTATTCACCTTCTGGACCCTCCTAGCCATGACTGCATCAAGTGGTATCGGAGCAAAGTTTGAATCTTTAGGAGTGAATTGAGTGAAATTAGAAAAGGAATTCTGTAAAATCTTGTTGTGAACAGATTGTTGAATCCAAGTCAGACTACTTTCATTATCAATCGATCATTGATTGTGAGGCAATTGTCACCTTGTAGCCTGATTGTCGAACTTGAGGTAGTTGCACTTGGTCCTAGGAAGAATGCTGCCAAGGAGAATACCTGTTGTTGGTACTATGGCTAGAAGAATGGATGAGATGATGGAAATGATGAAAACCATGTGAGTTTTCCTGGATGCTATTGAAGAAGATTGGAGAAGAGGTCTTACACCTCGACCTAATGTTGTAAGTGATGATGATGAAGAATTTCAATCCGCTGATCAAAATTAAGTAACCCTAGGAGATGAAGAAGAAGAATCAGATCAAGTCAAGATGTTGTGAGCTATTTCAAAGATTGGGAAAATACCTAGAGTTGATGTATTGAACTATACTGGAAATTTGAACCCTAAAGAGTTGATTGACTGGATAAATGACCTAGAAGAATACTTTGAGTATGAAAAAGTTGAAGATCCAGAAAAGGTGAAATTTGCAAAGACAAAGTTGAAAGGACATGCTACTATATGGTGGAAAGAGTTCAGTTGGATAGAAATAGAAGAGGAAAAGAAAAGATTACAAAGTGGGATACAGTGGTGACAAAATTGAATAATTAGTTTATACTTGCTGACTATGAGTTGGAACCATTGAAGAGATTGCAAAACCTAAGACAAAAGGAGAAATTTGTGGAGTATACTGAAGAATTTTATAAGATGATCATAAGGACAAGACATAGTGAAGCAAGCAAAGAGAAAGTGGCAAGATACACCAATGGACTGAGATTGAACATTCAAGAAGAACTAATTTTGGTAAGAATAACAACATTGGAAGAAGCATATCAGTTTGCCCTAAAGGTTGAAGAAAAGTTCAACAAGAGGCATAATCAGAGACAAAGAGGTAAAGGAGGTAAATTTTAGAGGGGTAGAACATTTTCTGGAGGAGAGAGATCATATGCAAAGCAGAACAGACAAGAGAACACATTCAAGAAAGAGGACAAAGATAATAATGCATACCGGAGAGATGACAGAACTTTCTACCGCAAAGGAAACCCTAGTCCATATCGAAGTGAAGGATAGAAAAGAGAAGGAAGAGGGCATGATAGGAGAAAATTCAGAGGAACCCATTTTAAATGTGGGGGTGAAGGACATAGAGTATTTGAATGTAATCAAGGGAGTACAAGCAAGAAAATAGAGAACGATGGAAGAGTAGCCTATGTGGAAGAAGACCCTGTTGGATCACCCAGTTCAGTCGGTAAACTAGAGAAAGGAGAATCACTTGTCATGAGGAGAGCACTATTTCAAGCAGAGACAAATGAGGAACCACCGTAGAGGAAAAGATTGTTCAGAACCAAATGTGAATCAGGAGGTAAATGTTGCAAAGTTGTAATTGATAGTAGTAGTTCAGATAATTTAGTTTCAGAGGAGATGGTGACTAAGCTGAAGTTGGAAAGATTGAAACACTCTAAGCCATATCAAATAGCATGGATTCAAGATGATCATAAGGTGCTGGTGAGGGAACAATGTTTGGTGAAATTTCATATTGGATCTTATCATGATGAAGTATTGTGTGATATTATGCCTATGGATGTATGTCATATATTGTTGGGTAGACCATGGTAGTATGATAGGAAAGCTATACATGATGGGAGAAAAAATACATATACTATAACATCAAATGGGAAGAGAATTACTTTGATTCCTTTGGAAGATGATCCTAAGAGTGAAGTATATGGGAATGCTAGAATCTGTTTAGTTGACGGAAGAAAATTTCTGGATGGTTTGAGACATGAGAATATGTGTTATGCTTTGATCCCTAAGAAACCTAAAAACCTAAAGACAAAGACTGAAGAATCACAACATGAGGAGATAACTAAGTTACCAACAGAGTATGAGGACATCATATCAGACAATGTACCTAAAGGATTGCCACCAATCAGGAGTATCATTCATCACATGGATCTTATACCTGGAGCTAGTTTGCCTAACAAAGCAGCACACAGAATGACACCGGCAGAAAATGAAGAATTGAATAGGTAGATACAAGAGTTGTTGAGGAAAGGTTTCATCAGAGAAAGTTTGAGCCCTTGTGCAGTACCTGCAGTATTGGCACCAAAGAAAGATGGAGAATGGAGAATGTGTACAAACTCTAGAGAAATAATCAAGATCACAGTTAAGTATAGATTTCCCTTACCTAGGATGGATGATATTATGGATTGTTTGAGTGGAGCAAAATATTTCACAAAGATAGATTTAAAGAGTGGATACCATCAAATTAGAATTAGAGAAGGAGATGAATGGAAGACTGCTTTTAAGACAAATGAAGGATTGTATGAGTGGTTAGTGATTCCTTTTGGATTGACAAATGTACCAAGTACTTTCATGAAATTGATGAATGAAGTTTTAAAGACATTATTGGGTAAGTTTGTTATTGTATATTTGGATGATATCCTGATTTTCAGTATGACGAAAGAAGAACATTTGTGGCACCTGAGACAAGTATTGCAAAGGTTACAAAAATAGAAATTGCTAATAGACATTAAGAAGTGTAGTTACATGAAGGAAGAATTGGTATACTTGGGATTTGTGATTTCTATGGAAGGATTGAAGATGGACCCTAAGAAAGTAAGAGCAATTTTTGAATGGCCTACACCTGAGAGCATTAGAGAAGTTAGATTATTTCATGGATTAGCTAGTTTCTACTGGAAGTTCATCAGAAATTTTAGTTTAGTATATAACCCTTTGACAAAGACAATGAGAGGTGACAGAAAAGACTTTAAGTGGACATTAGGAGCAGATAAAAGTTTTGAATTGTTGAAGAAGAAAGTGACAGAACAACCTGTGTTGGCATTACCTGATTTCAATAAGGTATTTCAAGTAGATTGTGATGCAAGTGGAAATGCAATAGGAGCAGTGTTAAGTCAAGAAGGTAGACTTGTAGCATATTTCAGTGAGAAGTTGAATGATGCAAGGAGAAGATATTTGGTTTATGATCAAGAGTTCTATGCCATAATTCAAGCCTTGAAGAAGTGGAGACATTACTTGTTGCCTAAGGAGTCTGTGTTGTATACAAATCATCAAGCTTTGCAATATTTGAATAGTCAAGGAAAGTTGAATCAGAGACATATGAGATGGGTAGAGTTCATGTAGATTTATACTTTTGTGTTGAAGCATAGGAGTGAAAAATCAAACAAAGTTGCATATGCCTTGAGTAGGAGAAGGAACTTGCTAACAGAGATGAGAGTTGAAGTGTTAGGATTTGAAGAATTGAAGAACATGTATGAAGAAGATCTTGATTTTGCAGAACCTTGGAAAGCATGTAAGGAACCTGTTGTGATAGAGAGGAGTAAGTGGTTAGACTATTTCATTTAGGAAGATATGTTGTTCAAAGGAAATCAATTATGTATACCTAGGAGTTCAATGAGAGACAATTTGATCAAAGAAAAACATAGTGGTGGATTGGTAGGACATTTTGGCATTGATAAGATAGTGGCTTTGGTAAGTGAAAATTACTTTTGGCCTTAGATACATAAGGATGTTAGGAAATTTGTGTAGAGTTGTAGAACATGTCAAGTTGCAAAAGCGAGTAGTCAGAATATTGGATTGTACAAATCTTTGACAGTACCGAAGAGACCTTGGGAAGACATAAGTATGGATTTCATAATGGGATTTCTGAAGACACAAAGAGGACATGATTATATATTTATAGTGGTAGATACATTTTCAAAGATGGCACATTTCATACCTTGTCAAAAGACAACTGATGCAATGCATGTGGCTGACCTATTTTTAAGGAGATTGTGAGATTGCATGGATTACCTAAGAGCATAATTTCACACAGAGATACAAGATTTCTTGGATACTTTTGGAAGACACTTTGGAAGAAGATGAATATAGACTTGAAGTTTAGTTCAGCATTTCATCCATAGACCGATGGATAGACAGAGGTAGTGAATAGGAGTTTGGGAAATTTGTTGAGATGTTTGTTTAGAGAGAAGGTAGGAAGTTGGGAAATGATTCTATTACAAGCAGAGTTTGCATATAATAACTCAATGAATAGGAGTACCGGAAGAACACCATTTGCAATTGTGATAGGAACTAACCCTATAGGAGTAGTAGAGTTGAAAGACATCAGTATGGAAGAAAAGAGGAGTGTCGAAGCAAAAGAATTTGTAAGACACATGGAGACGATGCATAATCAAGTGAAGAAGCATTTGAAGGAGATGAACAATAAGTATAAAGAGAAAGAAGATGAGAAAAGGAGACACAAGGAATTTATAGTTGAAGATGAAGTGATGGCGTATTTAAGAAAAGAAAGATTTCCAGTTGGAACATATAACAAGTTGAAGATGAAGAAGTTTGGACCTTGTAGGATACTCAGAAAATTTGATTCAGGAAATGCATATGAAGTGGAGTTACCAGAGACATTGGGTATATTACCTATTTTCAACATTGCAAACCTATATTAGTATCATGAAGTAGAGTTCAGTGACAGCCTTGCAGAAGACTTGAAGAAGCAGTTACCACAACAAGCACCGGAGCAGATTGAAGACATCTTGGATAGCAGAATTGGACACAACACTAGAGGAAAGCAATACAAAGAATATCTTGTGAAGTAGAAAGGCCGATAGGAAGAAGACTCATCTTGGATCTCTTAGGCTGAGGTAGACCATCTTGGTTTCCCTCCAACCTCAACAAAGTGAGGGACTCACTTTTTCAACAACCTCGAATGTCTGATGTAGAAGCATCCCTGGTTCAAGAGCAATCTTGCATCAACCAAAAACATTTGCATTTTAGTTTGTTTCTTTTTTATTTTCCTAGTTTAGTACAGTTAATTCAGTCAGTAGCAGTTTCAATATTTTGGTCTGCATTCTACTGTAGTTTCATTTCAAACCTTGCGGAGCTAGACTTAGCATCTAGACACATTCATGCACATCATATCCAAATTTTAGATCATTTGGATCAGGTATCAGAAAGATATCACTATTAGAAGATCGACTATTTTCTCATAATAGAGCATCTTGACAGTCTCAAATAAACAGCTAAAGGAGAAGACTTGCAGAGTACTTTCACAACTTGTGGAGCTAAATCACACACCATACAATGTTGTTTGGATCATGCCTGACCTTTCCTGAGATCCGCACGCTATTCCATTCATTTGTGGAGGAGTTCTATATGATTAGGTCTGACCTATCCATGTACACACATTACAGCTCTTCATCAGAGTTTGTAATCATCCTTGGCTGACACAAGGGAATCTTTTGTTCCGAAGATGATATATAATCATGTAATAGATACCTAGGAAAGTAGTGAAACACATAGAAATAGTTTGAGGTTTTGAATTCTTTGTGAAGGAGTTCCAAATCCATATCTTGTGCATATACTATATTTGAGGAATCAGGCATGTGAGCCCTAATTATAAGCCCGCATGTTGCCAGTTGATTTATATTTTAAATCTATGATATACTGAATGATTAAATTTGCATTTGCCTTATATCTTTGAGTTGTTTCCATTGTGTTTACTCTTGTTGCATGGTCTGGAGTGTTCACCTTGTGGACCCTCATAGCCATGACTACATCAGAAATAGTCCTTCAAACTTAGGGTGTGTCTTTGCTCTTGTGTTTGATGTGTTTGATATGCTTCAACCATACTTTAATGTATGTACTAAATTGTAAGATTGTACACACATTAAAGTGGGGGCTAAATTTTATGGAGTAAAAAGTGGACACATACCTTTTTACCTCCTAGTTTAGCTCCTAGGTCCATGTAATTACATTATGTATTTTAATTGATCATCCCAAAGAGATTTCCTAGCACCAACGTAAATTTGGGACCTTGGGCCCTTCCTTAATTTCATCACAGACTAAAAAGGGGCTCTTAGACTTGGGTACCAACTGCCCAAGTCTCTCCTGATTGGGCGGGGCCTATTAATGCTATGTCAGCATAGGACCTTTACAAATGTTCCTCTTTATCAGCTCTTGTGATTTAATTTCACGAATTTTAGCAGGAAAGCATATATAAGTGTGTTTTTGAATTCATTTGTAACCTAGATGGATAGTGTGAACTTATGATGTTGGATCAAAGAGCATTCAAAGCATTAATGGTGTTATTGTTGTAGATTTGTGTTTGTATTGTGTGTGTTGTTGCAGTTTTGGAATCATCATCCATCTCCTTATGAGTTGAAGGATCTTCATTCTCCTAAGGGTTTCACCTCCGAGGTGATATCATTATTATTTAAATCATTCAATCATCATTTTTTTAGCCTCTGCCCTGCTAGGGCATGCTCTCTTATCTATTAACGGTGTTGGAAGGCTTGAATGTCATTCTAGGGTTTGACTGAGGAAAATCTTTAAACACCATAACCCCTTAAACCCTCTCTTGTTGTCTTGTGTGCAGGTTATAGGTACAGGATTCGAGAGAAATGAAGTTATAGGAAGACTAGGAATCAGGGTTTTGGGATCTAAAAGAAGTTCCAGAATATTCCTCTGAAAAGACTTGGGCAATTGGCGTCCTAGTCTTTTGGGATTTCACATTATAGATCTGGCATCTGAGCATCAATTACAACATTTTCTCATTTTTGACCTCTGACAGATTCTTACTTTTAGGACTTGGGCGGTCCCTATTTCATCCTCTTAACACTTCATCTTCTGAGACACAAGTTTTGATATCTTTCTAACCCTCCTTGTACATTCATACTATGAGTTTCATTCATTTTCTATCTGTTATAAGCTGATTATCTTAGAACTAGGGTTTTATGCATATTTGACCTAGGATTTGATAAAAGTCTTGGTTAAATCTTATCTTTCCGTAGAAAACAAGAGCACAAGATCTGTAGTTGAGTCCACCTCCTTTTGATTGTGATTAAGCTCGGTCTTCTCCTTGAATTTTATTGTGGAAGCGGGTTTGATTTAGTGTGCATGCTTGTCTCCATCATTCATCTTTTCCATACATAACACTAATATTGCTAGGATCAACTTCAAACACATAAATATACATAACATCATGATCAACATAGAATAAGACCAATCGTATTCAAACTGAGGATGGTAGTAACCATCATTTCTTCATAATGCAATAGTTATGCAAAGCCTTAATATGGCCCTAAATGATGTCCTACTATATAAGAATCAATGATATCAAATATCATAACTATATTATATTCTCAACATGCATTAGCAAGGGACTCACATAATCATTATCTAAAACCTCGAAGGATTGCAACAATAATTATAGACATGATTGAAGAAAGATTAATACCTAAGTCATACTCAAGTGAGCTGGTGCAACCCTATTATCATTAGATCATCATACAAATATGTCCACTCAATAATAATAATAATCATATTCTTAACCTTTGATTTCAATTGCCATATGGTACTAACCAATATTCTTAAGACAGTCCATATCATGATCTAAATAGTAGTTACACTTGTCATTTAATTTAAATTTGACCTTAATGGTCAATAGTAAGTAATTTCATACAGTAGCACTAGGTTTACAGATCAATCCTTATACTTAGATCTCAATGGTCGTAAGATACATAAACATCACACTCTAACAACACATCATCCCATATCCAACATCATGCTACTGGCAAGCAAACAGACACAAATAATATATCTGTAGGGTCTTCAACCTCCACTAACAATCCTCATGATACAATACCCAATAATGGTAGGACCATTTCTTAGCTCAAGCATTGATGAAGGATGCAGCTCATAAGCCATTAGGCCTCCAGTCAATTAATAATTCACACTAAATTAAATCCATCTCCAAGTTTCTCAAATTCCAACAACTATAAGTGAGCCTATTAGCCCCCTATATATCATAACTTAGCACCTAGAGATTCCTACACCTCTAACATGCCCATCATTTTCTATTAAAGGTATAAACGATATTTTTCCAACTATAATTATATTAAGAAAGGTCAATTTTGGTAAGGACCATGTAGAGGAGTCAAAGGATGTAAATTTTGTCACAATCTTTTTAAGACATAACTAACCTTCATAGGCCCAACCTTGGTCACCTCAATGATATTTTAGCATTTAATCATATCAATGATAAGATAAGAAGTAGGAACTCTTACCACTATTTCACAAGAAAAATGGCAGTTAATGGGATTATTTATAACCCCAAAATTCATAAACAATAATGCATAGAATATTGTGATGGTACAATTGATCCTTGCTACTCATACAACAAACTATATTCTCATTTAATCAATAACCATCCCATTCACTATTTTAGTGACCAAAAACATAATTATGCACACGGTGACCTTGTCATTTTCTTTCCAATGTAAGTATCAAGTCATTATTCCAAGGATCGAGAACATAAAAAGTAATTGAGCAACAATGTGAACATAAGCTACAAGGCAAATTAATCATAATTTGAGATCATTTAAGAGAGGATTTATTCATAAATTCTTCTTATTGAATTTTGTGCATAAATTTGTGAAGGATATGGTGGTAGGTAGTGTCATTTGCAATTGCATATTTTCATAGAAAATTACATTTTCAATTATGCTAAATGGGTGTATAAACCCTCTTCCCCAAAGCTCCAATTTGAGCACGGTAGGTAGGATGCTAGTTTGTATTTGTTTAAAGGTTTCAAAGGCCCTTCCAACAAATTTATTTGACAATATCTTGCTGCCATGGCATTCCATGAGACAACATTTCTTTGAGGCATTTTGTCAAACAACTCATATCCCTTCTTATGCTTCCACATTTTTCGCACAAGTACACCATATGAGTGTGTGGGGAGGAGAGACTATTATTTTATTAGCTGAATTGTCATTAATACTTTTCCTGCTCACCATTTTCTGGTCAATAGCGACTACTACATTGGACAAGAGTTCAACAGGTCTTACAAATAGTAATTATTTTTAATCAAAATAACACCAATATATATTAAACTATATTAACAGTTATGCAGAAGCGATAGGTACCTATTTATGGAGCTTTTCTCTCTAGTGGGGAGGTTGACGCAATCCTCATGCACTTGGATATCTCACCTCTCCTTGCTACTCCTTTTCTCCTCTTTTCTCTACCTTCTCCATCTGTTACCCATTAAATCCTCCTCTCGTCCTGTTCTGGCACCTTAGTGAATTTCCCTCTCATTTTCAAAGTTGGACGCCCTCCATCCAAGCATAGAGGGATAGATTGAATGCAAGGATGGGGGTTTTTCCATCGCACCTTAATGTTGGTTCATTCTCGCTGCCTCTTCTTTCCCCTTTGTGAACTCATTTCTTACAATAACATTGAGTATGTGTGTGTTCAATCGATTGACTAGGAAAAATACTTGTCTTTTTCGCTAACTCCCTCTTTCCTTTTTGCTTTGATGGACATCCATACCTGCATTTCTTTTCCCCACCAAACATACATAAATCCCCTTTAATGGTTAAGGGTTGTGTATACCTTGTTTACATAGATGCCTTATCATCCTGTTCTCTCCAACTATCTCTTTTAATTGTTTGTCCCCTGAGCCATCAACCCCATTATGAAAATATCCTTTATTTTTATTTTGTCACATTGTCCTTCCATGGGGATGTGACAAAGAGCTATCCGAGGAAGAAAAAGATGATGTAGGAGATCATGCGTAAGTTAGGTTGTTGAGGGCCTTTTCAAAGATTGGAAAGAGGCCTAGGACTGAAGTTTCTACCTATTCTGGGGATCTAAATCCAAAAGAGCTTATTGATTAGATAACTGATATGGAGGAATATTTTGAGTGTGAAGATGTGGAGGATCCAGAATGGGTCAAGTTTGCAAAAATTAAGTTGAAGGGCCATTCCAGTATTTGGTGGAAGGAGGTCTAGTTAGAGAGAATTAGAAGGTGAAAAGGAAAGATTACCAGATGGGATCAGATGGTGGACAAACTAAAGAAGCGATTCATTCCTGTGGACTATTATTTGGAGTTGTTAAAGAAGTTGCAAGGATTGAAGCAAGGTAACAAGTATGTTAAGGAGTATACAGAGGAGTTTTATAAGATTATAATCAAAATAGGCCATGTAGAGCCAACAAGGAGAAGGTAGCCCATTATATTAATGGGTTGAGGCCAAGTATTCAAGAGGATCTGAACCTTGTCAAAATGACCACCATAGAAGATGCATACCAGTTTTCACTGAAGGTGGAAGAGAAGTTGAATAAAAGATTCAAAAGAAAGCAAAGAGGAAGAGGTCATGGCAGAAGGATTGGTGGAAGATCCTATGGAGGCCAAAGTGAAGACCAAAATAAAACTGAAGAAGTAGGCGAAAAGGAGATAATGCCTACCACCCTCATGACCAAAATAATGGTGAGAAAAGAGGAAGAAGAAGAGGAAGAGGAAGATCTGGGAAAAGACCTAGAAGAGGAGGTTTCAAAGGAACATGTTTCCAATGTGGAGAAGGACATAGAGCCTATGAGTGTCCCCAATATCAAGGAAGGACCAATAGAAGACATGAAGGTAATGCACGAGTTGCACATGTAGATGAAGGTGCACAGTCTGAGCATTCTGAAGATACTAAAAGGGGAGAAACCCTAATTTTTAGAAGAACCTTGTTAAATAAGGAGAAAGAACCAGATTAGAGGAAGAGTTTATTTTGCACAAGGTGCAGGTGTGAAGGAAAGTGTTGTGATATTATTATTGGCAGTGGAAGCATTGATAATCTTGTCTCAGAGGAGATGGTTAACAAGTTGAAGTTGATAAGGAGAAGGCAGCAACATCCATATCATATTGCATGCTTACAGTACCATAGAGCATTGGTTAATGAGTAGTGTTTAGTCAAGTTCAAGATTGGAGACTACCATGATGAGGTGATGTGTGACATCATACCGATGGATGCATGTCATATGCTATTAGGAAGGTCATGGCAGTATGATAGGTGTGTTGTCCATGATGACCATGCAAACACCTATTCCTAACAAAGAAAATTTTTGGATGGTATGAAGCACGAGCGTCATTGCTTTGCGTTGATTCCTAAGATCTGCCAAGAGAAATGTGAAGATGTACTAGCAGAAGTCTCAGATTTGTTGGAAGAATTTCAAGACATTATATCTAATATTGTATCAGAAGGTTTACCACTGGTGAGGAAGATAAGTCACCAGATGGATTTGATACCAGGAGCTAGTTTTTTTAATAGGGCATCCCATAGAATGACTCCTGCAGGGAATAAAGAGATGAACAAACAAGTTCACGAAATGTTAAGAAAAGGACCAATAAGGGAGAGCCTAAGTCCATGTGTGGTACCTACAGTACTAGCACCAAAGAAAGACAGAGAGTGGAGAATGTGTACACATTCTTGAGCCATCAACAAAATTACAATTAAGTATAGATTCCCATTGCCAAGGATGGATGATATTATGGATTTCTTGAGTGGAGCCAGGTACTTTATGAAGATTGATCTGAAGAGTGGATATCACCAGATCTGAATCAAAGAAGGAGATGAATGGAAGACAACCTTCAAGACTAAGGAGGGCCTGTACAAATAGTTAGTCATGCCATTTGGGCTAACTAATGCACCAAGCACATTTATGTGGCTCATGAACAAGGTACTAAAAGCATTTATTTCTATGGCTCATGAACAAGGTACGAAAAGCTTTTTTGGGTAAATTTGTCATTATTTATTTAGATGATATTTTCATTTTCAGTAAGACTTTGGAGGAGCACATGATGCATGTTTGAAAAGTTTTTGAGAAGTTGAGAGAAGAAAACTTGTTGATTAATCTAAATATATGTAGTTTTGTGAAGGAGTTGATGTACCTGGGATTTGTTATCTTAGTTAAGGGTCTTAAAATGGATCCAGAGAAGGTGAGGGCTATCATCGAATTGCCTATGTTGTTATATGGAGCCTAATCAGACTCGGAGATTAAATTTTCTCCACTTTTATTGACGTAGTTTCCCCCCAAATTATTTAATGGGGGATTGGGGGCAGCGCCCCCAAGATGGGGTCAAGGCATCGAGAGTTGTTTTTTTCTATTCGTTGACATAAAAAAACCCTATTTTGTAACTGACATAAGTCTTGATAAAACAGCTAAGGGTTAGGGTTTCCATTGATATTGTATTGTGGCATTTGCAGCGGTATTGAGTTGCAAGGATTGCTAGTTGTAATCAGTTTGATTTGTTGGATAATAATATTGGACTCTTTGTTGGTGGATGTAGCCCGAGTTTGGGTGAACCATGTTAAAAATTGTCTCTTGCTATTATTATTTCTATGTATTTTTCATTCCTCTATTTAATCTTTATTTGCATTTAATTGATATCTTCTACATGCAATTCCTAATAGCCTACTCCAAGGAGTGCTACAAAGGTACGATCTTTTCATGGTTTGGAAAGTTTTTATAGAAAATCTATTAGGAATTGTAGTAGCATTTGTGCACCCCTAACAGAGACAATTAGAGGGGATAGAAAAGAATTTAAATGGACTACAGGAGCAGCCAAGAGTTCTGATACATTGAAGTAGAAAGTCACAAAGCAACCTGTTTTGGCACTTCCAGATTTCAATAAGGTATTTCAAATAGATTGTGATGCTAGTGGCAATACTATAGGAGTTGTTTTGAGTCAAGAAGGTAATCTCATTGCCTATTTCAGTGAGAAGCTTAATGATGCTAAGAAAACATATTTTGGTTATGATCAGGAGTTTTATGCTATAGTTCAAGCTTTGAAGAAATATAGGCATTATTTGTTTCTGAAAGAGTTTGTTTTATATATTGATCATCAGGATTTGTAGTATCTTAATAGTCAAGGAAAGTTAAACCAAAGGCACTTAAAATAGGTTGAGTTTTTGTAGAGTTATACTTTTATCTTGAAGTTCAGGATTGGGAAGTCCAATAGAGTTGCAGATGCCTTAAGCAGAAGGCAAATTTTGTTGATAGAGATTGTTGGGTTTAATGAACTCAAGAATTTGTATCATGAAGATCTAGACTTTGTAGAGGCCTGGAAAGTTTGTTTGGAGCTTGTTACCCTGCATAGGATGAGATGGTTGGATTATATAATCCAAGATGGTATGTTGTTCAGAGGAAGCCAGTTGTGCATTCCGAGGAGTTCCATGAGAGAGAACCCGATTAAGGAGAAGCATAGTGGAGGGTTGGCAAGACACTTTGGTCGAGATAAGACCATTGATCTTGTTAGTGAGAATTATTACTGGCCACAGTTGTACCAAGATGTGAATAAATTTGTGCAAAGTTGTAGAGTATGTCAAATGGCCAAAGGAGTGAGTCAGAATATTGGGCTATATCAGCCATTACCTATACCAAAGGGGTCATGGGAGGATATCACCATGGACTTTGTTCTTGGTTTATTGAGGACACAGACAGGGCATGATTCAATATTTGTGGTGGTTGACAGATTTTCAAAGATGGCACATTTCATTTCGTTTCAGAAAACTAGTGATGTTGTTCACATTACAGAGATATTTTTCACAGAGGTGGTTAGACTGCATGGTCTACCAAGGAGTATAGTTTCAGATAAATATACCAAGTTTTTTGGGTATTTCTGGAGGACCTTATGGAAGAAGTTGAAGACTAAGTTGAAGTTCAGTTCTACACATCATCCGCAGACTAATGGACAGACAGAGGTAGTGAAACAGAGTTTGAGAAACTTGCTACGATGTTGTAGGAGATAAGCCCAAGGGATGGGATTTGATATTACCACAAGCGGAGTTTTCTTATAACAATACTATCAATAGGAGTACTAGTAAATCTCCATTCCAAATTGTATATGGGAGTAGTCCAAGAAATGTTTCTAATTTGAGAAAGATAGACATAGGAGAGAAGAGTGGTGTTGAGGTTGAAGACTTTGTAGAGTACCTGAAGAGCTTGCATGAAGAGGTGCCATTGAATATTAATAAAATGAAATCTCAATACAAGGATAAGATAGATCATAAGTGAAAGTTTAAGGAATTCAAGGTTGGTGATGAAGTCATGGTTCACCTAAGGAAAGAAAGGTTCCCAATGGGGACATATAATAAGTTGAAAATAAAAAAATTTGGACCATGCAGGATCCTAAAGAAGCATGATTCAAGAAATGCATATGAGGTAGAGTTGCCAAGTGGAATCAACATTTACCTTGTGTTCAACATTGTTGATTTAACAAAGTACCATGAAGGTGGCACAGAGGATGGACCAACAAAAGAACAATGGAGTATCCCAACATCTATTTCAAAGGAGGAAATAGAAGAAATTTTGAATAGCCGTGTGGGAAGAAGTACTCAGAACAAGCAATATGAAGAATATCTAGTGAAGTGGAAAGGAAGGTCTATTGAAGATTCTTCCTAGTTGTCTAAGGCAGAGGTTGACCGTTTGGTTTTTCCTCGAACACCTGAGATGTGACAAGGTCACTTCTCAAATTACCCTAGGTGCCTGATGCAGGAACATCCAGTGGTGTAAGGGCAATCTTGCATCACACAAAAAAAAGATGATTTTGTTTTCTATTCTTTTCTATTTTTGTATTTTCGGATATCCATTTTCTTGAATAATGATTCAAAACCTTAAAAGTTTCCAAAAAGGCTAAGACTACCAGGACTTACTATTTTTAGTAACCCTATATTCAAGAAGCGGTTCAGCCCAAAAATTTTCCCAAAGCTTTAGAATAGCAACATAAACATTATTGGTAAATTTCAGCCCAAGATCATGTCTGGATTTCAAGATATTAAAATTTTAGTTTTTGAGGTTCATGGAAAATGTTTCGAAATCAATTTTAAGACACCTAGAGGTTCTATAACGCCCCTAAAATTGGCCAAAAATCAAAATATCCCTTAATAGGACATTTTGTACACCTTCAATTTTTCACTAGATTTCCAATGCATCAGACGGTTTGTCAATCGGACACCTAGTTCAAAAGTTATGGCTCTCGGAAGTTGCACTACCTAGTTTCTCAATTTTTATAATTTTAGAATTCTTTCTTGGGTAGGAAAAAGCGACAGTTGCATTCATTTTGGCACCCAAATGGGAGTTACACATTTGAAATCAAGCCGACATTGGGGAAATTACACTTAGTGGTGTTGATGCATATTTATAGGCTATTTTTAACAGTTCCGAAGGTAGTGGTAGTAAGGAAGGGAGTTATTGGCAAGTTCTATTCATGCGAATAAGGAGGTCAAGTAGATATCAGAAGATAGCTCTAGAAGGCTCTGTAAGTCATCTATTTCTATTGTGAGACAACTCATATTGTTGTAATAAGAGGGCATATGACCCTGGGAATTGTATTTCAAATTTGTAGCCTTTTACAGGCAAGTTTAATGAAAAACTCTAAAACAGTTTGCAGTTTGTTTAACTAATCTTTCTTGAGATCTCGTTCTTGTCTATTTGAAATCTATAAATTGTTGTTGTGTGTGTTTTGGGTGGAACCCACCCTCATCAGTCCCTTCAACATTTCCAAGCTAACATTGGCCCACAGGTCACATTCACTGACCTCGTCCACTGTCGACAAGGACCCAATGAAAAGGTAACTAACTTCATATGCCAATACTAGTCTCTATTCTCACAGATACCCTATGCCTTGCCAGACTCTAATGTGCAATGGGTTTTATAGGAAATCTACAACCACAGATCCGGGATAGGATTTTATTGATGAGATATTCATCTTTCACACACTTGTGCACTGCAGTTCACGATTACCACCAGTCCCTCAACCAGTTCGGGGCATATCTCTCACTGGCTCCTATTGTTCAATCTGGTGCTTCTTCTTTTTCCAATTATAAGAAAAATAAAAATTTCATTAAAAAGAAGGCATCAACATTAATTAGTAATGTAGCGACTAAAGCACCCTCCTAAGCTACTTTAGCCTTCTCTACTTTGAAATCATCAAATAATCATAAGTTCACTCCTTTGAAGGAATCTCTCTATTTAATTATACAACTCCTAAACAATGGTTTGGTGCAGCTTCCTCCTATCCGTCCTCTTTACACTCGTAAGCCTTTCTCACCTTCGTATGACCTGAAGGCCTCCTACTAATTCCATAGAGTACCTGGCTATGATATAGAATGATGCATACATCTTAAGCACATTGTACAGGACCTCATCGACCAAAATATCATCTTGGTCTCTTGCATGAATGACAGAAGTAATAAGTCAGTGGCTCCCCCTAATCAACACTTACAAATTTACACTGATCCTATGTCACATCGCAGCTCTAATATTATTGATCTTGCTTCATCCTCCATGGTGTAGGCTTCAACTTCTTATGTTCTCCCCTCTCCTTCCTATGTTGAGATGGTGGGTATGGTGGATGTTCACCCTCGCCCTACTCGAGAGCATTTTGTTCCTCAGCCCACCATCTCTTTCTCTTCTTCTAATATCCCTACTAGTACATATGATAATCTTCTCTATATTATTGTTGAGGTCAATGGTAAACCCATTAAGGTTGTCTTGGTTGACCCCACGTACCTGGTAAATATAGTCACAAAGGAGTTTTATATGTTCATGAATTGTATAAAGATGTAGATATGAGCAATCAAACATCTTTATCTGATGTTATTATTGGATGTTGCGACCTACCCTGGGTTTGATCACCCTACCTATCCAAGTGGGACCTAAAACCTTGGATGTCTCTTGCTCTATCATTCCCACTTATGTTTGCTTTCACATCTAAAGTTGGGCTAGCCATGGATCACTTCTATGAGAGCGGTCCTCTTGATAGTTAATAGATGTCTAAAGTTACCTCATTATGGTGCAATGCATATGATCCACCATAGTGAATTTACGCCTTTGGCCATGCGAGGAAATTTATCCCTGGACTACTTCTAGCTGACACCCACTGAGCCGCTTCGGCCTTGCAATGACTTCTTTTTCCTTTTGTACCTATTATGGAGTAAAAAGTGGACACATGTCTTTTTACCTCTTTGTTTAGCTCCTAGGTCCTTGTGATTACATTATACATTCTAAATATTCATCCCGATGCAAAATCCCTCAAAACCAATGTAAATTGGGAATGAGGGGCCCATATTCTATCTTACCCCTGACCAAAAAGGAGCCTTGGGACTTGGGTGGCCGCGCCCAAGTCTTCTCTGATTGGTCAGGGCAAATTTAATTACATGTCAGCATAGGACCTTTAAAAGGGTTTCTCTTTGTCAACTTTCTTGGTTAATTTGACGAATGTTAGCGAGAAAGCATATATAAGTCTGTTTTTGAATTCATTATGAACCTAGAGAGAGATAGCCAAATTGAAGCATTGGAGTAAAGAGCATTCAAAGCATTCATTGTGATTATAGAGCACATTTGTATTGTCATTATGTGTTGTTGCAGGTTTGAAGTTATCATCTATCTATCCTTATGAGTTGAAGAGAATTCATCCTCCTAATGGTTTTATCACATAGGTGATATCATTGTTTTTCATCATCATTTGATTTCATCTCATTGATTTGTGTTTAGCCTCTGCCCTGCAAGGGCATGCTCTCTTTATCTATCAATAGTGTTGGGAAGCTAGAATGCTATCCCTGGATTTGACTGAGGCAAGTCCCTAAACACCATAACCCCCAAACCCCTTCTCTTCTTTTTGTGTGTAGGTTATAGGTGTAAGATTCGGGAAATGAAGGTACAAGAAGACTGAGAAAGAATCAGGGTTTCGGGATCCGACAACATTTCAAGAATATTTCTCCATGCAGGACTTGGTCACTTTTGCAATAGTCCTTCTGCCTTAATAGACTTTAGATCTAACATCAAGGAAATCTCTATAGCATTTCTCCAATTTGTAGTTTCTAAAGATTCCAACTTATAGGACTTGGGCACCCTCGAAATATACCTCCAACATTCTCACCTTTGGGATACATGTTCTGATATCTTCCTAATCACTCTTGTGCAATTAGTTTCTGGATATCTACTGTACATTTTCTATTATAACCAGATATTTGTAGAACTAGGGTTTGTGGCTTCATTGACCTAAGGTTTGATAAAAAAGGCTTGATTCAATCATATCTTTCCATAGCACTCATGAGTACATGATCTATAGCTAAGTCCACCTCTATTTGGTAGTGATTTGGCTCGATCTTGTCCTTGAATGTTATGGTGGAAGAGGGTTTGATCTAGTGTGCATGCTAGTCTTTTTCATACCCTTTTTCATACATAATAGTACCAAAAGTTCAAAGTAAGCTGAATAGCCCAGTTGTTTATTGGCCCTTCTTCCTTGTCTTCTACGGCTACTTCCCCTTTGGTGTATGTGTCTTTGGAGGTTTCTCAAGTGTTCCTCCCACTGCCCCTTTGGTAGTCTAAAGAAAGCAGCTCGTACAGAGCACACCTCATCATTCCCATGCTCCTGGCTTGTACTCTGTAGTACGACCTCTGACTTCCTAATTGAAGCCTCGAGGTCCACCTAGAGTACAACCTTAGTCACCATGCATTTCTAGGGCCCATCATCCTCCGTTGGTTGGTTTTGTTCCTCCTACCTCTTTTGTGGTACAAGGAAACTAGCAAATGCTAAGTGCTCCTCTTCTCCTTCCTCTTGTGGCTCCCAAACCTTCGGTGGTTGCTTCTGTACCTCCTACCCCTTCGGTGGCATAGGGAAAGCAGCCCCTGTCACAAGACCCTCCCCCTTCCCTTGTGGTTTCCCAACCTTTGGAGGTTCTTTCAGTTTCTCCACGTGTCCCTGTGGAATTGGATGACATAGAACCCATATTGGAAGATTCCCCGACTCTGTTAGCAGAAGCCATGGCTTGCACCAAAAGAAACTAGCTTGTAAGAGATCGCAAGAATCACCATCATGTTGTGGTTCGTGAGTGTGCTACGATGTGTAGCCTCTTGTTGAGCACCCTTCTCCTCTGCAACCGCCCTCTGATCTTGTTTCTTCTTTTGTGCCTCAGCCTTCTATTTTTTAGCCTATGTCTCTTCCAGCTCCAACCCCTCCTCCTCCACAATCGAGTCTAGATGAACATCACCTCCCAAGGGTGCAAGTAGTCTTGGCTCCTTCCATCCATGACATTCCACCCTTTCCCAAACCCTTGGATATGCCTAACATCAATGTCATTCCTAGTGCCACCCTCATCAATCGTTTTCCCTTCGAGCATGCCCACCATGTTGTTTTCTCAAATATCCTTCACCCCGCTACCATCGACATAAACATTTCTCGCCCGCTACCTAAGCGTAAACCATAGCATTACACCACCCTACCATTCTATAATACCAAGTGCATGTCACCTTCCCCGCCACCTCTAAGCCCTTCTTTGTCATCTCTTTCATCTGTAAAGGATGTTCCTCCACCTGTGGCTCATAGTGCTCGCCTTGTGGTTGATAGCATTGATGAACTGTGGTTAGTACATTATTTTGATAGTGAATCTTCTAATTCCTCTCCTGAAGAGTGAATCATCAAGTCTATCCCTGACATCTCCTCATTGTCTGTGATTTTCACATGATCATTGATAATTGTTGTTCTTAGTGCTCTAAAAGATCCTACTCCTACTAGTGATCCTCCACACTTCGTTCCAAGAGACTCTGAGTATACTTCTCTTAGTGTGGTTCCATTTTCAAATCTTCCTCCCTCCCCCTATGCTTATCAAGATTGGGACTAGTATGATTTGATGATGCCCAATCCATGAGGGTAGTACCTTCATTTCATGTGTTTTTGTGTGTTTTCTTGTTTGATGGTGATGTTTTTCCTGTGAACATTTTTATGTTTGTTAGTTCTTCTTGGAGGACCCACAATGCCCTTGTAGACATGTGGATACAGGCGAAACAAAAATGTTGTGACATTCTTCCATTTGTCCTTATATTCTTCTAATTATTATCTCTTTGTTTATTAACATTTTGGGGATGATGCAAAGCGTTGGAAGAATTAGCTTCCTTCCATGTTGACCCAAATATTTTATTTTTATTTATTTCTTGTGCCATTCTTTTTTTGTTCTCGTAGTTATGTGTGCTTGAAGAATGATGACAATTCATTGAGTTGTCCCTTATTGATTACCCTTCCCAATGCATATATACCCCAATGCACGTAGATCCCTTAATATGTTTGGTGTTGTTTCTTGTCTTCATGTGACATATGTTAGCATTTCTTGGTGTCATACCATGCTTACAAAAGCCTTTATGTATCATGCCTGTAGCATCACCTCGATTGTCCCTCCTTGGGAGCATCTCTTATCTTTTGCAAGAAGTCATTTTGAGAACATATTTGCTCATATATGTTTTTTTCAAGCTCTCTTCCCATTTTATACCTTAAATCAATTGCATACAGATGCTTTATTCAATTATTTAAAAGTGTGGGCATAATTTCATGCTTCACACTTTACACACACCACATGGTGGTTCACTCATGGCAGTGTTTTCTCTGGAAACATTTGTAGCTTGTGGTCCTAAGCAGATGCACTTGCTTGGCCTGACCACGCTTTTTAGCTACTCATTTTTAGCACTCTTTGTGAGTCACCTAACAACATAGTTTGTTAGTCCTAGTGGCCCACAAGAGTTTGGTATGGTTCCTAGCTCTTGTAGTGTGCTAGCTTTAAAACCATACTTGGCATCCTTCTAGCTCTCATAGTGTGCTAGAGATGCCCCTTTGTCTTTGCTTTTGTGTGTTCTGTGTGTGTTGTATGTGTTTTAGATAGTAGTCAACTGTGTATTATATTATATGATTTTCTAAACCTTGATGTTTGGGGCAAATCCTATCCAATCTAATCCTCTTAGTATGATTTTATATATACATGTGGTTCTAACATTGCCTCTTATGTAGGTTTTATTGTCTAACACTATGGTTTTGTAGATTCTCAGCCTGGGGGCTTCATTCCTTTGCTCGAAGAATCCTCTGCATCCTCCATAGTATCTTTTTGAGGTAAAACTGGTAATGTTATCTCCTTTATTTTACTTTAGCTTGCATATTCACATAGGTTCATAATCCTACTAAAGTAGGGGCTAAATGTAACAACAAAAATTGCATACCCTTGCAATTTCATGCTATGTTTGTGACCACTTTAGTGTTCGCCATCTTAGAATTATTTATAAGCATGTTTTATGTTAATTTTCATGCAATTTCTTTTTAATGTTTTGATTGTCACATCATCCAAGGCATTTCATGCACAATCAGGAACTAAAGTTGCCTGGATGTGAGCGCTACACACAGACGTCTACATGACGCACTAGCATCCTACATCCATTTGGCACCAAGTGATTGTTTTTGGGTGTTACAAGATGCCTCCAATGATGATGAGACTTTCTTGTAATGCTCTTTTGTGGTTCATGATGTCCCCTTTCTTTCTATTCCGAGTTTATTCCTCTTTGGTGTTGGATTTTGAATCCTATCTCTCATTCTCTCTCAAATATTTTGGGCCCTCAATCTATCTCTTAGAAATTTTCTGAAAGTATGGTTGAATCATTTCTCTCTTGGCTCTCCATCAACATCTATTGAGGATTTCCTATGCTCTATGATTGGTAGTATCATCTTTATTAGCTCTTGGGGATTTTATATGTTGCAGCTTGATCATTCATGAAGGTTCTTCCTTGGGGTTTTGAAGTTGTTTGCACTAGATTCCAGCCCTTGAGGAGCTACAACCTTCCTCTTGTTATTCTAGTTGGTAACATTGCTCTATTTTGATTGGTATTTCACATTTAAATCTATTTTCAATATAGTTTAGTTTATCTATTTGTTTAATTGCATGGTGTAGACCACTATCTCTTTTTCATTGTTGTATGTAGGGTATTCTTTTTGTAGACCAAGGAAGCTACCTTAGCTTTATTTCCATTGTCATTGCTCCTAATTCCTAGACGCAAGTAGTATAGGAGCACATGCTTTATTTCTCCATTCTCTATATCATGCATTGCTCATGGAGGTCAAAATACTTGACTTAGGAAAGCTCCTTAGTAGCACAACCATTTTCCCTTTGTTCTTTGCAAGTGCTCTTAAATGAAGGATTTCAAATGCATAGAGGTTTCATCACTCCTCCTTCCGTTCTCTTCCATTTCATTTTATTGCATTTTCAATAGTATATAGATAGTTTCATTTTCAAATCTATGTTACCTGAAGACTGCTAGGTACTTGTATTATTTTTACTTTTGTGACTTTTAGGATGTCAGTGCTTAGTGCAAACGTCCCCGTGACACATTGTCATCTAGAGCAGGGAGCTTCTCCTTTCGGTGACAGGTTCCATTACTATCCCTCTTTTTAATCCTGCAACTCATTTTCTAGAATTCTATCTATAGCAGTTTGTTTTCTAGTATTTATCAGTTTCATTCTTTCCTGTGAGTATCTAGTTTAGTTGTTTCATTTCTATAAGAACATAAAGTGGTTTTGTAAAACCTAGAGTAGGTTTAGAACATCAAACAAAATAGAACCCGAGTGTAATGTTAGTGAAAAACTCCCTTTATTGATACATTCAGTTGAGGAGTAATTTTTCCTACTTTACAAACATCATGTGCAATTTAATGATTGGAGTATGGTGAGCCCATGACATGGCTAATTCTCTTTGGTTGTAGGTAATTTAGGGTTGTGAGGAATTGAATTGAGCCCACTTTGAGTTTGGTCACAACCCTCTGAGCATTAAAATGGAGCTAACAGTTGGGGATGTGATGGGGCAAAATAAAGTTGAGTTGGCATTATGTGGCCACCCAATAATTACTTAAAGAGAGAGTATGTGGGTGGCACCACATATACATTTGCATAGAATATTGCCACGTGGAGTTTGGTGGAAGCATTAAGTACCCATGTGGCAAGCCACTATTGAAATCTAATTCAAACGCATTCAAATTGCATATGTGGCATGATTTCCTTGATTGTAGGCAATTGAAATTCTCAACACTTTAGCTTTCCCCACAAACCACAAAGTGTTGGAATTAAGACACATGTTTGATTATTATTGCTTGTAGTCAAAATTAGGATGCAAGCAATTGATATTCTTGACACATTTACCATGCTTGCAATAAATATCAATCATTGATCTTGAGAGCCTTGCATGCATGGAATGATGACCATTGATCATTGAGGAAGTTTTCTAAGAAAAATTTTGATTTAAGAAATCCTACATGGAAAGCCTAAGAAACCATAGTCATTTATTAAATTGCACCAATGACTCCCACTCCTTTGGGACTTGTGAAGGCTCTAACATAGCTTAAACCATGTCAGCCCTTGGATTAAATTGCATCAAAGGTCCTTGAGCAAAGATTTCCTTACAATTTTTCCTCACCACAGTGTAACCTATACCCACACAACATGTAGTTTTGGATGCAAATAAGTTTGACTGTTGATTTCTTAAGTAAAATGCTTTAAGGTCATTTCTAAGTGATGAAAATATTCTAAGACCATGGATTTTTGAATTGCAATTTATGATAATATAGCCAAGACTATGAAATTGAACTATAAGACAATTGTGAACCTCATTTTATGTTAAACAAGGCTTTCACAACATATATAAAACTAAGATGCGATTGAGAACTGAAACCTTAAGACAAAGTAATACACTATGTAAGAAGAGTTACTAAAAGGAAAATTTGGTCTTTTTGACCAAATCAAAGAGAAGTAATCAATGCAACATCTAAAATATGTTTTCTTATAAAAACACTTCAAATTAATTTTGGGTTTGAGCAGGATAGACTTAATCACTATCATGAGATGTAAATTGAGAGAAATTAAATATTTAGAAATGTTATGTTGGAATTTGATGCTCTATATTTTATTGTGTTGGATTTTAATTAGATGAGTTGATCAATATAGATACCTCATTCAATGGATTGATACTAATTTGGACCTAATACTAATGAAGAATACAAAGTTGGAGCACTACTGAAAGTTGCATTGTTGAGTTGGCATAATGAGGATTGGTGTAATAATTTAATAAGGAATAATATGAACCATTGATGATATTATTGTTTCTTGAAGATTCAACCTACGTGTTCATTTCAATGAACCTATTGTTACCAAATTAAATGAAGGTTTTCTCATTAGAGGAGGAAGAATCTAGGCTACTTACATTGTAACTACACAGAGATTAAATGATAGGGTCATAAGAAACATGGAAAATTGCTAGAGCTTAATGAGGACCTATTTGGACCTTGGATTATGGACCTTATACTTGGAAGAGGAACCTTTTTAAGAGGTTGTTGCAACAAATTTGAAAAAATGGGACCAACTTGGTGATCTCAGAAGACCTATTTCTTATTCCAAATTTAATTAGGGATCACCACTTTGAATTTAGGCACCTTTAACTTAAAAATTCAAATTGAATATGAGGATTTTTCTTTGAAATTGTAACCATTTGGAGGGAAACTTGCTAAGTTTTTCCTAACTAGGAATCCATTTATACATAGGGAATTGACATTATTAAGTGTTGGAAACCATTGATTTGAAAATTTATATTATAATACTATCTTGTTTTAGCTTTTTATCTTGTTTTTTGAATGGTTCTCCAAACTAAGTCATGCTATTTTGAAATCTTATATATAATTCATCAAAGTATGATAGATCTAAATTAAATGCTTCATACTATATATTTAGTATTAAAGGTTGTGAAGATTTGTGTGTTCAATCTATGCATGGAATATGGTAGTTGTGCTTACTTTTCCTCATAATTGATTTGTCCCTGGAAGGTTGTACCATCTTGTGTTTCTAACTTTATACATATTGGTCAATCAAGGATTGGTTGTGATTGGATTTGTCTACTTTATACAATTAGATTTGGCATCAAAATAATACAAGCTTATTCTACCATTTATCTCTTTCCTTAATCTTTTTGTAGTTTCCTTTGAAAAATAGTAGGATTAGGATTAGATCAGTATTTAGGTATTTAGATAAGTACTAGGATTGATTCAAGATTGTACCATGTTTTTGAAATGTTTTATTTCTTTGGTTACAAGTCTATCACTATTAATTTGCATATGAACATGATGAATGAATGTGATGAGAGCAATGTTGTATCAGATAAATTCAATTGGTAAATTTTAGTCTGCTAATTACAAGAAAGACTTTGTATTACATTTTCCTTGGTCTTCAATATAGCCCCTTGAATGGAACAACTATCACCACCTTCTAGGTTACCTAAGCGTGTCGAGACCTAGTGATATAAATCTTAGGGGAAATAACTCCCTTTCAAGATAGAACAATATGTTCCACTCAAGTTGGTGTGTCAAAATACTCATCAACAAGCATGAAGGAAGGAGAGTGAAGGGTTTAGTTGTTGAATGTATTGTAGAGGAAGATGCAATACGGCAAATGGGGCTAAGTCAATAACTTTTAGTCAAACTAGAAAAGGCCATATAGGTAAAACTTCCATTGAAGTTGGAGAAGAGTGATCAATCTTAGGCACAATGTGTACAGGACAAGAAAAATATTCCTTGAGAAGAGCAGTGGTGCTAAATATTGGGCACCAAAAACTTGTCCAACGAAGTACTTGAGATTGGAAGAGAGAAGAATGCTTTGTGCATTGGCCAAGAAGGAGTGGACCACTTGGTAGCAAGTGTTGGTAGGTACTTCTCAAAATAGTAGCAAGTTGGGTCAAAAGGATGGTAGGAAGGTCAAGGATTAATAGGAGAACTTGTGGGAAGGAGAGCATGCTCACAATGGCCAATTTAGAAAAAGCATAAAATGAGGACTCAAAAGAAAGGGTGATTTACAAAGAATGAACCACTTGTGTCAGTAGCATAGAATCTTGCAATGAAGAGGCAGCAGCCAAAACTTGTCCATGAAAGGACCAACAAAAAGAAAGGAGGAAACTGCTCATGACATTGTATGAGGAAACTATGTCGTAACTGTTGTTGTCAAGTGCAACTCAAATGAATAGATAAATGAAGTGGGACTTGGAAGAAACTCTAGAAGGTCAAGGTCATAGTTTAAAGATTGCTATAAAGGTAAGAAGTAGTTGCTTGGTAGAGATTTAGTCCATGGTGGAACATTGGTGTAAGTGTTGATTCAAGGATATAGGGTCCACATACGAAAGAACTAGAAGTAGTCCAAGTTTGAGAACTTGATGAGTAGGCAAGATGATGAGGGCATGAAGGTTGAACAAAACATGTATGAAGGATATTGTAGAAATGCGTAGTTCCTAAATTGGGGAAAAAGGTTGGTGTCAAGAAGACAATCAATGGTAAGAAGTTTGAGATGTGGCAAGTGTTGCAAGAGAAAAAGGATACACTAAAACAATAGTGAATTGTTAATGTGATGGTAGCAATAAACAATGTTGTCACAAAGTTTTAGCATAGACTCAAGATGGTATAGGCAAACAAAGAAATCACAATGTTAGGGTTCATACAAATCAGAGCAATAAACATTAACAATTATATGCAGATTAAATAACCCAAATATAAGAATGAAGAATAACACAAAAGAGATCAACACAGAAATTTAAAGTGGTTCACCCAAAATGGGCTACATCCACAGAAACTCAGCCATCCAATGATTTTATTATCCAGTGCAAAACATATTACAATCTTGCGAATGTCATACCGCAACATACATCCCAGCCGCTTATAACAAGCTTTTTGGAAGCTTCTAGAATTAGGGTTTTACAATGTCGTTTTTCATTTATCAGTTAACAAAAATTAACTACCGACCCCGAACGTGCAAAAAAGTGGCAAGGATACGTTACGAGTGTACAATATTTGCATAATCAGTCGCCACATACCAACAATCTCCCACTTGGAGACTGATCCTGGACAACACCGCTGCACTTGCAACTCCCACTGGATTATAGGCCTGGCTGGTTTCTTATGTCCACCATTATCAGTCGTGAAGGCCAACAGAAACTGATGAGGAAATCAATTTCTCCTGTGTAACTATCTGTGTGAACATATCTATAGGATTCTCACTTGGTGAATTTTCTCCAGCTTCAATTGTCCATCCTCCAAAACTGACCGGATGATGTGGTATCTGAGCTATATGTGCTTATTTTTTGAATGCAGAGCTGAATTCTTAGCAAGATGAATGGAACTTTGGCTATCAGTGTACAAAGGGCTATCTTCTTGTTGTCCCAATTCCTCCAGAAAATGTTGTAACCAAATCATTTCCTTGCTAGCTTCCATAGCAGCAACATACTCAGCTTCAGTGGTTGAAAGCGCAACAACCTTTTGCAGCCTTGAAATCCAACTGACTGTAGTACCTCCTATAGTAAAAACATACCCTGTAGTACTCCTCTTGCTATCAATATCACCTGCCAGATTAGAGTCAACATATCCTTTTAGAGCAGAATTTGTTCCTCCAACATAGAGTTTCTTTGAAGTTGTACCTCTCAAATATCGGAGAATCCATTTTACCGCATTCCAATATTCCATTCCTGAATTGCTCATATACCTGCTCACAACTCCCACTGCATGTGCAATATCTAGGCTTATGCATACCATTGCATACATCAAGCTACCAACTACTAATGCATATGGTATCTTAGACATTTTGTCTTCCTCCTCTTGTGTCTTTAGACACATCTCCTTAGTCAACTTAAAATAACTAGGCAAAGGTGTACTAACTGCTTTTGCATTCTGCATGTTAAACCTTCTCAACACCTTCTCTACATACTCACTTTGAGACAAAAATACTGGATATTGTATGAAGGATATTGTAGAAATGTGTAGTTCCTAAATTAGGGAAAAAGGTTGGTGTCAAGAAGACAAACAATGGTAACCAGTTTGAGATGTGGCAACTGTTGCGGGAGAAAAAGGATACACTAAAACAATAGTGAATTGTTAATGTGATAGTAGCAGTAAACAATGTTGTCACAAAGTTTTAACAAAGACTCAAGATGGTATAGGCAAACAAAGAAGTCATAATAGTTGGAAGGAATTTAGTGGGTCAAGATCCATTGGTTAGTAGAATAAAATTATTGTGATGACTTGAAAAATAGTAGCAACAAGAAAGAAATAACCACAAGAAGAGACTACCTCAAGATAGAGTTTGAATAGAGAAAGAAGAGAAAGGAAGATCACTCTCCAAGCTTGAAGTAACATAGAAGGTATGAGAGCACAAATAAAAAGTGTTGATAGGAAACACAACACCTATACACAAAAGGTGGAGAGTAGCTTCTAAGGCAGGTAGAAATTGAAGATGGGACATGACCAAATTGAGTATCATTTCAATCCTCAAGGAGTGGGGAGAAGTACATAAGGGCTAACTTTTGGAAGAGGTCAAGATATTCCTTGACTCTTAGGCTCAAAGATGGAAGAGGTGAAGGAAGATGTACAACCTTATTTCCTAGAGCCTTTCCAAGTGTTAAGGGCACACTAAGGTTGGGTAACCATTTGAAATATTGATTATGCCACTCAACCTTTATCTACAAGCACTAAGCTCACAATTTTTTCTACCTGAGGTATCTAATGTAGGAGTATCCCTAGCCTAAGAGCAATCATGTATCAACCAAAAATATTTTGTTATTTTCTAGTTTTTCTTGGTTTTGTAGGTTCTTCATGTATGTATGGAGATAGATTTTGTGCTTTCTCTTAGATTATCCTAATGGCCTTGAGATGGTTATGCATTAGAACAAAGGGGTTATGTTGTGGCTTTCTTGTTTCCTTATTCACATAGGGTTCTTTCAATTCTTTCTCCTTGTGTTGACAATCTGAGTTATGTAATAATGGCATGATCATGTTTCATCCTCACCATTTGTCTAGGACTTCTCTTATACTTAACTACATTATTTTATCATTTGATATCTTTGTCATCCAACTCCTTGTGTGAGATTTCCTTCTTGAAGACAATGAGCTCACTTACACCCAATTTAGATTTTAAATTCAAAATCATCTAGGTTTACTTCATACCAAGTCATGAGATCCTTAGCCTTGGATCTTGGTCAATGCCAATTGTTCCTAATGTGTCCCAAAGAGTCCATGCCATATTGATCCACCTCGAGTAGATAATTTGTTATTCTGATGATCCATCAAATTGAGGATGTCATCACTATCTATTGGAGATAGTAACATGTTTATTAATCCTTGATATGTATAATGACACATCCCTGATATCATTGTAAATCGTCTCTCGCTTCAATAATAAAATGTCTTTGGAAAATTGTATGATTTTTGTGATCTCCAAATGTTATTTCTAACTTATGGTATTTGTGTTGAAGTGTAGGCCTATGTGCCATGAACATTCTCAATTGATAATAAAGAAGATATGTGCGGTTCCATATTGAATCTATGTATGTGTATTGTGTTTGTGCAAGTTTATTGTCAAAGCTACTTAGTTTGACAATCCTTAATTGGACTCATCAGTTATGTCCTTCCTCCTCCTTTCACCTCACTTAACAAATGATATGGCCCTATTTTTCACATCATGGATAAAGATGGTCATAAAGGTTAAGGTTTAGGTCATGGGCAATAGGGTATGACTGAACCCCTTACATTGATGTCGTTTTGGCTTACTTAGACAAGGATTTTCCACTCCCATTAGTATATTTGGAGCTTATTGATTTGTTTTTGGCCTCTTCTCCATCATCCCTTGATACTTTCTCTAATGATGAACTATTCATTGAGTTTCCTATATTCTAATTCTAACTTGCCCTTTTTTCGTCACAATTGTGGATTCCCTTATGCTTTGAATCTATCCTATTGACTTATGATCGTATTCTTACCCAAGAACTCCATGATTATTTTCCTATGTGCCCTTAAATCAAATATCATAGTACTTTATCAAAGGAAACACAATCAACATCACCATGGACATAAATGATAAAGAAAAATCTTTAAAATTAGTAATTGTTATCCCCATTAGAATGGGTAGAGCATTCCAAGCTTCTACATGACTTTCATTAGCTCTTTATATAGTTCTACGAGGATATGCCTAGCATCACCAAGGATAGTGTAGCCCATAACATCATTCTTAACTCCGATGCTAAAAGTTAGTTAAACAGAAAACCAAAAAAATGCACCCAAAAGTTGCTTTAGAGGTTAAGAAGGAAATCCAAAAATTGTTAAAAGGTTGAGTTCATTAGACCCATTGACTATATTCCTTGGATTTCCAACATTGTCCCTATAGCCAAACCTAATGGTCACATTAAAATTTGCACAAATTTTAGGGATTTAAATAAAGCCTCTCCTAAAGATGACTTCTTGTTTCCCAATATAGATATGATCATCAATTCTACTTAGACACAAGATGCTTTCTTTTATGGACAACTTCTCCACTTACAACCAAATTCTCATCAACCCCAAGGCCAACATAAAACAACATTCACCACTCCTTGGGGAACTTTTTGTTTGCCCTTTCACCTTAAAAACATAAGAGTTGATTATCAAAGGGTCGTGACTCTTATCTTCTATGACCTCATGCATGACATTCCTAAGGATTATGATGATGGTATCTTAGCAAAATATAAATGTCATCACAATCACATGAAAGATTTAGGCCCTATCTTTCAATGACAAGACACTACCAAATGTGTTTGAACCCCAAGATGTGTGTCTGGCATGGATAGTGGAAACTTGTTAGGGTTTATTATCTCTTGTCATGGTATTGAGGAGGATACTAAGAAAATCAATGTTATTGTAAGCATGCCTCCTCCCAAGAATTTGAGCCAACTTCATAGCTTACAAGGAAGAATCTAAGTTATTCAACTTTTTATGACATAATTGGTGGATTGTACTCTTCCCTTTACTAAGTTTTTAAAGAAAGATGTTAAGATTGATTGGAATGATGAATGCCAGCAACCTTTCAACTCCATGAAAGAGTACCTTGCTAATCCCCCTATTTTCACAAAATTTTGAACATTTTTCAATTTTCCAAAAATTACTAAAAAAAAAAAAAATCATACCTACTTAGCTCTCTCATACTTGATCAACTCTTGATCCTTGTGTATACACATTATTGTGGCATCGTGATGTTGGAAGTTAGAGCTTTGATTATCAAAAGTGAATAGTGACACTTAAATTAACTTTTCACTTTCACATTTTCTATTTATAATTTCTCATTTTAAATCTTTTTCACATTTTTCTTTCTCCTTTGCACAACTAAACTTTGGGATAGTCATTTTCTCCTAATTTCTGGCTATTAAAACTCTATTACTTCATTTTTTCTAGACAACTTCTCTCATGCTTCTCAAACACAATTTTTATCTAAAAATTTAATTTGAGTGGTAAAAACAATAAATATATCTTACACCACAACAATTTCTTCTTCTATACTTTAAATTGCATACTTTTGGGGGTTTAATGTCAAATCTTTTACATCAACAATGTTGTTTACACATGTTCTTGTTTCCCCTAGCATGTATTTCTAACACAAACTCTTTAATTAGCAATTAAAAATCTTCAATTCTTTGCCAGTTCTTGTGTCACAATTTTAACATATGTTGCACACCACTTGTCTTCAAACTAGGGCAACAATTGGGGGCAAAATTATGGGACCCCATATTTTAAACTTGAACGATCATATTTTTCGCAAACAAATATTCTCTTTAGTCTAAGACATTGTTTTATTAGACCCTTATACTACTACTCACAACTTTCTCCCTCTCTTCACCTCAAATTGATTCCCTCTTCTATGTAATCAATTTGAGGGGAGCATACGTTATACTATCATCAAAAAAATGCATGATCACACATACACACACATAGTGAAATGGTTAAAGTGGCACCTTTAGGGATCCTACACCACATACCATGGTTAAAATGACTCCTTGAGTTGGATCCTACACTATACAATGGTTAAAGTGACACCTTTGTGGGTCCTACACAGCCAAATGGTTAAAATGATTCCACCATGGGTCCTATGCCAAACCCTAATCATGGAGTGTGTCCTTCATGGAGGCCAACTCAGTAACAACTCCATGACTATCACATACTAATTTCTTCTTCAATGTGTTTTACACCTGTGAAACACTATTGGAGCAAAAAAGATAAGAAAAACAACATCAAGCAAGAACTCTTCAGTATCCTTTAACATCAAGCATTACAAAATGAAAGTTTTTATTTTACTTTAGCATACTTGAATTGTTGAACCTCACATCTATTGCTTAAGTGGGGGCAAAATGTAGAAATGAAAAGTGTCTACTTTTTAATTTTCCCTCTCATTTAGCACTCACTTCTAGCGCCTTTGTTCATTAAGCATGACCGTGTCCACTTTTGACTATTTGGTGCACTAATTATTCATAAACCCACACCCTATGTCACAAATAACCCTTTCACATGTAAACATCCGTTTTTGGTTTCACTCATCACCTTTCTACCACACTAGACACTATTGTGCCCCCAGTCTTCTCCTTAAGACTGAATCATGTCCACAATGTTCAAATTTTGATTTTTCCTATTTTGACTCCTACTTTTTCACTCCACTTCGCATATGTATGCTTTAATTGTGCCCAAATAATCACTAACAACCATTTTATTGCTTAAAATAAAAGGATTAAAGAATAAATAAATAAGCACATAACAAGTAGGTAGAAGCACCTAGAAGCAATTGCAGTAGACATTTTACTAGAAAAGAAAAAAAGCTCTATTATTGTTCTCTCTAGCTGCACGCACTCATCCCACCTAAGATTCACTTTTACACAATCCCAAAGCAACCAATCTAATCTTGTTAAATCAAATTTGAGCATTTAACTGAAACAAATCTCCCAACATGCCTAAGGCACCATACTATATTTAAATCAAAAATAGGATTACAAAAAACACCACCATAGTAGAGCAAGACATTGTCACAGCCATACAAGACACCAACGTAGCAAAAGAACAGTACCACAACCATGCAAATGCCATGACACTTAATCAGACAATGCAAATGTGTCCCTCTAATAGAAAGGTCGAGGTCATAAAATAGAAGCCAGAAAAATAATCTGGACTTCTCCTCCTAAACTTCAACAACCTTCAGAATTTTCATCAAACGCCAACCGAATACACCCCTTACCTTTTTCTCCTACATTCCCTTTTATAGACATCCTCTACTTCTATTCGTAGTCTAAACAGATGAAATGGAATGGATGTTGAAAATGTCTGTTTACTTGTTTTAAGTTCATGATTTGAAATTTAGCTAAGAATAATGGAATAGGATTGAATTAACCATAATTCACGAGTTTTTTCGTTCAGCGAGTACCTCACCAAGGACTCGTGAGGGGAGCCGTGCCAAATTAATGACAAGTTTACTTGCCAAGCTTTATAGTGGGACTCAACGAGTTTGTGTAAGGAGTCGCCTGCTAAAGGAAAAGATGTTGCAAAATGTTTTTGGGTTGGTTTTCGTCATTTTCATCTTTCGCCGCCTACTAAAGGAAAAGATGTCGCAAAATCTTTTCGGGTGGTTTTCGTCATTTTCATCTCTCGCAAGTGCATTCTCAGTGGATTGAACTAATTGTTGGCTTATTGGAGGTGCAATTTAAAGGATTAATTGATGGTTGGTTAAAAGCAATAAGAATATGAATTATGGCTTAGAAGGCCTTAATTTGGACTAAGTGGTTGAGACACCTCCCTTCTTATCACAACCTATATTGTAATAGATAATTCCAAGGATTGCTACCTCTGAACTTCATGAGAAGTGATGCCTCTCAAACCCTGCTAGGAGCTGCTGCCCCCAATCCCACTCAGAGGGCACTAACCTTCAACCTTGTTGGGAGTTGCCACCCCAAAACTGCACTCTAATTTTAAAAAAAGCAAAACATAAAAAATTGTTACGAGCCACTTCAAAAGGAAAGCAATATTTTTCCTTTTAATCTACTTAAAATAACAAAAAAAATATATTTTTCACTCTTCCAATAAATTTTCAGTTTTTAGTCTCCCAATTGAAATCCATTTATACTTTTGGTTTGCCAAATCAAACCCTATTTCCAAGTAATGCTGCTCTGACATAATCTTATACGTTTTCTAAATTTATACTTTTCATATATTAATTTATATGTTTTTTATGTAATTATGTGTCTAAGTTCAAATTTTCCTACCTAAAAAATATCTCTTCTCAAATTAATTACACCTTAAAAATATATCTTAAAATTATTTCTCCGACTAAAAAAATCCTCATTCATTCATTCTACTAAAAGAATGAACAGCCCGGTCAAAACATATTTTTATCCTTTTCGAGCAGAGACCAAGATATTACTTACCAATTATGTTATAGATGTGCAACTTGTTAGCCCGGTTTTGTCCTGTCCTTAATAGCATGGGGTGATGGCACACTTCACTTTATAAAATTAACGAAAATAGAGACGTCGAATATACCATAAATCTCTTTCATGTGTATATTCGGTCTTCAGTATGCGCAATTGTTTAGAAGTTAGTAGTGTGAATCGATTGCCCTCCAATTGGAGACCAGTAATTGAGTGGCAAAATAGTGAATTATTTGCCAATAATACTGCTAATGCTGCTCCTACAGAGATGCTGATCTCGACCGGTACCTTTTTCTTTGAAGATGGGTAGCTAATGCTGCTCCAACAGAGATGCTGATCTCGACAGGTACCTTTTTTTTTTTAAGGTGGGTAATCCATCAACTCTCCTGGTGAACAATTGTACACCATTAATTTCATACTTCCACACATCCCAAATCACTGTTAATTGTCATGATGAGCTTGATTTCAAGGAATCCACGATGTTATCTCCACCCTACATTAAAACTCACTTCCACATCCCAATTCATTTTCAAATGTCAAGAGTACAAGTGACACCTTGTTTGTTCCAAGATTCACAATGTCACCGAAGGGGTTACCTCTGGTTGTAATTTTTGGGAATCCAAAGCAACGACCGTCTGTAATGAGCACAAAATTTGTATTAAAAAGAGCACTAACGAACCGTAGTCATGCTGGTCGGTGGCCTGATTCAAACAGGGTCACAAAAGTGCCATATCAGAGATACGTTATAAATCTGGGAATGGAGGCGGAACTTTCAGTGCCTTGAATTCAAATTCTTGCTAGTATGGCAAAATTTAGCTGGGTTACGATATTAAATAGAATCATAAAACATTATATCCATATTTTTCCATCCTACTGAATGACCCAGGCAGGATTCTACTTTCATAAGGCCCTTTGCAAGGCTAAGAAAAAGTATTAACTTCACCATGATGACTCCATTATTTTCCTCCATCAAAGATGTATAAGTACCATCGTAACAAACTAATTCTAATATTCTTTTACGCCTTGCAGCAAAACAATAGCATGAAGTTCCATGAATCCCAACATTTCAATAAGCTGACAGTGGTATATTCCGGAGATAAAAATTGTACTTAAACGGTTGAACTTCTTCAAAACACTTACCACGGCAAACTTAAAGCTGTAGAAAGTGTAAGCAATGACTCGTAATTTCATGATATCGAATTACACCAGAAGTAGCCAAATCACTACTTTCCAAAATCCAAAAAGCTTTCTCTGCAACAGCAATTGCATTTACAAAGATCTGCTTAGGACGTAGATAAAAGAGCAAGAACATTACAAATATTTGCTCTTATGGATAGCTTCCAATTAAGTAAGAACATGAGTGAAAAGTGGAAAACTCAATTCTATACCATAGGAACACATGATACATAAACAACAGATTCAGAAATCTGTGCTTCCACCTGGAAAAAACTGTGCTCAAAAAAAATTCCAAGGGGATGCTTGTTTAATACTGTGGCTAGTTTACCACAAACACCAGTGTTTCTTAGATACATGCCCATACTAAAATATTTTGGCAACAGGTTCTGTTGAACTAAATGTCACGAAGCTTTTGCCAACTGAATCATGCCCAAGTAACTAACATTTAGTAGATCACATTGAACTGCAGAAATCCTCTCACACCACATGCAAGTAGAAACCATTCCCTGTGAATAATTTTTATTGCAGTTTTGGCATTATCTTTGTGGCTATTAGGGAAAAGTCATTTTGCAGTACACGAGTTCAGTCCATTAGTGCCAAATTTTATCAACTCCGCATTCTTGTGCAATTATCTTTCCAGGAATGCTTAAAGCCATTAAGATTACCTTCATTTAGACAACTGCCTTGGTGTACTGCAAACAGGTTAAACCTAATTTGAGATATTAATAGCAACAGAATGCATATTAATGCTTTTAAACTTGAATTACAATTTAAATCTGTAAAAATTCAAGGATTTTTACTTAGATCAGGCAGATTTTCTTATAACATGCTTGTCAAAGACAAACAGGCAAGCCATAATTCTGGAATGATCTAATCTCGCCCCCACGACCTGCGGTGACAATAACAAGGCCCCATGCATCAGCTCCAGCAACTCTAGACTGGTTTTGAATGGTATCAGAAACACCAGTATTCAGAATGTCATAGTTAGAAGCAGCTATATTTGACAGAATTTTTTTGCTCAATGGAGGAAGCTTTTCCTCGGGCCATGTTGCAGAACCTTTAGACAAGCTATCAGAGAAAAACCCATGACTTGAATTAAGATTATCTGTATTCCTGTCAGAAGCAGAAAATGCTATAAATCTTGGCTCATATGAATCTGACAAATGAGCTGAAACTCTAGAAAGGCCATCTAGATCGTTGCCATCTGCCAAAGTTTCTGAACTAGATAAATCTGACCCTTGAAAAACATAATGCAAAGCAGTCTCCAGTTCCTCTTCCTTGCCAGTTACTCTTGAAAGAAAGCCATTCTGACTTCCAGTATGCTTACATCTATGCACTGAGGACTGAGTGTCCCTCCATCCAGATGAATTCAACTCTGAGGGTCCATGCTTAATACCAGACCAGGGAACTGCAATTAAGACGCTTTGTGATAGAAAATGTTCATATGATCGAGAAGTCTTTATGCTCTTCACAGTTGAGCCACAATGAGGCTCATAGTTCCAAATATAAACATGTGAATCCTCACTTGCACAAACAACATGCTTCCCATTTGCAGTGAATGATGCAGAAATTTGACTGCAAGTGTTCCGAAAGCCTACAAGACATATTCCACAAAATTTGAGACCAGTTAAAAAAGAAAGGAGGAAAATTTACATTTCACAGGGGTGAGGTGTGGAAGAGTAAAATATAAAGCACAAACAATAGGTAGCACTAATAAATTGACCAAAAGTCACTTTCACTAAATAGATCAATCTAAAATAGTAGGGTGATTATTTTGTAAACTATTTGTGTGTACAGGCAGGCCTGGTCTAACTCATAGCATAGACAATTGATATTCACTTATTTCTAAATTTAAAAACGAATTACATAATGGGTAAAATATATTGAAATTACAAGAACTTAGCAGAATTAAAAGCACATATGCCTCAGATTAACACCTAACTGCATTATTGGCATACAACGTAAAACTTAAAGTGAAGTTACAGGGCTAGGCATCTTGTGCTATACTGTTCTATTTATATAAATTTTCGGGGATGCTAAATTCAATTGGGGATTGTCATAAAACCTGACATGGTTGTGGTTGCAATGAATACTCAGTAGAGTGCTGGCTTCTAATCCTTCAATCTCGAATTTTTCAAATATCACCAAAGGCATGAAATAATAATTGCTATTATCACTAGTTTGCCCAGCCACCTATTCTTCTAGCATGCATTTACTCAGACTTAAGCCAAAAGGGTCATGATCTTTTCAGAAAAATGTTTTAAAATACCTTTATATTTGCAAATAAGCTCAACACCATCAAAAACTCGAATCTGTGAATCTGCAGAAGTTATCAATACTTTCCGCGAATCTCCAGGCGCAAACTGAAGGATTACAAAAAATTATATTACTCATGAAGAACTCATAGAAAAATAATCATCAAATAACAGAGTGACGTTGTGATCACTATGTATGTTCCATAATTTTGTGTGTTGCTTTATATGTCAACTGTTCCAGTACCTGAAAACCAGTAACCCTCTTCCCAGTAGACTTCTTCTTACTATACGCACCCTTTTTACTCTGAACACCCACTTGAGTTTCCAGTTGTAGTTTGTTTCCTGGTCCAGAAAATCAGTTTTCCATCTTTAATAGCTTGATACAGTTAAGCACAACAATGTTAAGATAAAACAAAAAATAAATATATTCTGACTGTGAACCAGTTTAGATCCATCCATGCAAAGACTGGGATAGATAATGTTTTATGGATTGATGAAAAGATAAAATTCTTAGGAAACAAAATATACGGTTTGCCCAAACCTAGGTAGATTAATAACTCAATAAATCATGTATATCATTTAAAATAACAAGTGCACTCCCTGCGTAAATGTATATTGACTTTTATCCAAACCACAATAACAAGAAACGATGCTTTTCCAATTGAAAAAAAAATAAAACCCTAAAATTTCTAAGATATCAAGTAAATGATTCTACCAAAACTAGTGTGATACCTTTTCGTGAATCTCCGCTATTTGAATATTCAAAACTTAATAGACATCGTTGAGATTATTTATTGACCGGCATTCTCTTTGTAAATGCATATTAACTTTTTTCAAAAAACACAAATTGCAAGAAAGTAGAAAAAAATCAATATCCAAATGTATGGTTACCAAAAAGTTGGATTGTTATTTTGGATTGCTGAATAATAAAATGTTACAACCCATGGCAATCGTGTATTAAAACATGCACATTCCCCAATTAATGCATACTAGCTTCTATCAAAACCACAATAACAAGGAAAAAACAGATTGCAAGAAAGTGAAAACAACAATCAATCAATAAAAGTATGACTCGCATAAATTTTGGATTGCTAAATACACTGCTGACAAATTTATTATACCAGCATAAAACGAAACTCTTTTCCAAGAAAATAAAATTACTAAGTTGCCTATCTTGGTACGGGTACGTGGATATGGCAATTTTTTTTTGGCCCGGGTACGGTACGGCAACATATATATATAAGAGCCAATGCAAAAGACAAAAATTGGGGAGTCTCTCGTCTATCTCCAGCACAGCAGAAATGTTCATTTACTCTTATGTAATACTTGGGAGAAGAAGAGGATTAGTTGAGCTACAGCAAATGCCTTAGTTGTTTATTATATATTATATAGTTATATATAAATTAATTATTTTATAATACTCTTATGTAATACTTGGGAGAAGAAGAGGATTAGTTGAGCTACAGCAAATGCCTTAGTTGTTTATTATATATTATATAGTTATATATAAATTAATTATTTTATAATATTTATAATACTTGGGAGAAGAAGAGGATTAGTTGAGCTACAGCAAATGCCTTAGTTGTTTATTATATATTATATAGTTATATATAAATTAATTATTTTATAATATTTTATAAAATAATTAATTTATATATAACTATATAATATATAATAAACAACTAAGGCATTTGCTGTAGCTCAACTAATCCTCTTCTTCTCCCAAGTATTACATAAGAGTAAATGAACATTTCTGCTGTGCTGGAGATAGACGAAAGACTCCCCAGTTTTTGTCTTTTGCATTGTCTTTTACATTGGCTCTCCAAATTTAATCTTAACAATAAAATTTATCTTCAAAAATAATTTAAAAAAAAGACATTTGGCCTTTGCTGCATTTCGGAGGATGTCCAAATGAGGATGCCTCAGATCCTTTATATATCATTTATGTTTTCATGTGCACAAAATTTCTCACGCAAACTACAAATACATGCAAAAAAATCTGTCCTTGCCAACAGGATTTTCTTCCCTTTGTATTTCAATAATCTTCCATACCGGTTCCTACCACACACTAATTGGATTTCTCTCATTCAATGTCTCTTTTATCTGCTCACCTTTATTTCACATCCTTAATTATTGGGCACTCTCATTCCCATAGACCTCTGCCTTTAGTCCTTTTCTTGTGGCCTCATACCATATTTTAAATGAAACACCCTAATTGCAGAGAGACAAAAATTTAACCATAAAATGCACAATTAATAAGAAAATACAATGTCTGAATTGTCAATATATATCCAAGAACTTCGTAAACTATCTATTAGAATATATATTTTAATTTTTTCATGCATTTTCACCCGGGGTTCGCCCAATGTCCACCCAGGGTGCCCGGGAAGGACCCTGGGCGAATCCCAGGGAGTACCAGACCCGTACCAGAACCCAAAAAGAACCCATATGGGTACGGGGACTCCTATTGAAGAACCTGCTATCTTAGTAAAATTAGATGCAAAGAAAGTCATGGAAACAAGCAATCACTAACCAAACTATAAGAGAAACTAGACATGTCATGCGTGGGATTTAAAATGAACCCAACCCCTCCACTCAATGACAGATGATATCTAATTTCTAGCAAAATCCAAAGGAACCAAAGCAAATTAACTTCAGCATACTTATTTGTGTTATGCAATGGATCACTCCTATAGGTGACAGAAATACAAGAACAATATTGGCTTTCAACTATAAGTCATTTTGCTTGGCAATGGTGAAAACCAAGGATTTACCTGAAATGGCTCTGAAAAATAATGGAGTTGATATTAATTAGTTGTTTTTCATCTTTCCAATGTTAAAAAATAGCATTAAAAGTGGCAAAAATAACACAATACGAACTGTAGTGATATACTTACCTAATAAACACCATACTACATGTAAAGAGATAAATCCTATGTTACTGAATATGCCCTTCCCCCTCTCAGTTATGGATGTCCCTTTATGTGATACAGATATAATATTCCTCAGTTATACCCTGGATATGGCCCAGGCGTGTATCCATATATGGATATGGCCTGAATATAATTGGAGGCATATCAGACAAAGCCAATATGAAATCATGCTGCATCTGACAATTTTTTTGGAAAATATAAGAAATTATTTTTAAAAATCAAATTTTGAAAAACACTAAAGAGGGAATAAAAGATTTTTATTTTTTTCTCATATCTTGCTCGTACTCATATCTGGAGGGCTTTTGACTATGAAATTTCTGTTTTAAATTTTCTAACTTGTAGTATTTGTGTTTACTTTTGTCTACCACAAAATGTCCCCAGTATAATTGAATTTCCCCCTTCTGAGGAAATAATCTATTAATCAGACATTTTGCACCAGGAACTGAATTTTCATCATTAAATGTCATTCTCACCTGCCAAAAGCTATGTCACAAGGTTCGTGTTCGTGTTCAGCAACGATAAAATCCGGATGAAGTTCGGCAAGGGGGAAAAAACTCGAAAAAAAAAAACAATATTAAATTCGCCTCATTTAAACTTGATTTTTTAAAAAAATATGAAAAATATATATTAATAATATATAATATAATTATTAATATACATTTATAATATAAATATTATATTATAATATAATAATATATTATAATATAATAATATATTATATTAATATTATCATATTATAATATATAAATATATATAATATAGTTATATATTATAATATAATATAAATATATATAGTATATTTATATATTATAATACAATATTATATATATTATAATACAATATTATAATATATTTATATATTATTAATATATATTATAATATACCCCCATTAATGGGGTTGGTGATGTTGACATCCAAAGAAGGAGAAGGGAGACAAGGTGGACACAGCCTGCAGAAGGTTGGGTAGAGCTGAATTTCGACGGAGCTTCGAAAGGAAATCCAGGTGTCTCGGGTATAGGTTGTCCGGTTAGAGATTGGAGGGGTATTATTATTGGGAAGGCGTCGAAGAAGTTAGTGCAAGGCTCCAACAATGAAACAGAGTTCCAAGCGCTTATCCTTGGTCTTAATTTATGTCGTCGCCTTGAAGCTTTGAAGGTGGAGGTGGAAGGGGATTCAATGATAGTTATAAATGCCCTCCAATCAAGGTCTATGGCAAATTGGAAACTAAATATATTATTAAGTGAAGCCCTATGTTTAGTGGAAGGATTTGAAAGAGTGGTTTTCAATCACGTTTTGAGGGAAGGAAATAAAGAGGCAGACGAGCTAGCGAATCTTGCCATCATAGCCGCAAATAATCTGTTATGGGAGGTTACAAACAACGATGATGCCAATTCACTATGCTGACAGGCCGTCCAATCCGTTTAGTGAGAGGCTAGCAAAGCGTGCAAGGAGACTTAAAGTTTATGGAGAAACTCGAAGGAAGGCATTCCATTTGTCGCGATGTCTCTTTGCATGGTTGGTGGTGGCAGCGATGGATACTCCCATCCGGTTAGTCTCAGTGAGAGGCTGGCGAAGCATGCAGGGAGACTTAAAGTTTATGGAGAAACTCGAAGGAAGGCATTCCATTTGTCGCGATGGCTCTTTGCATGGTTGGTGGTGGTAGCAATGGATACTCCCATCCGGCTAGTCTATAGGAAGAGACAAATGTCATTCTTAGGAAATATAACTGATAAGAGGATGGGAATGGTGTTTAAGCCGAAAAGTGGAATAGTCCTCTTTGCCATCGAATGGGTCTTTGGAGAGGATTTCATGGTGACCTGCAACAGATATAGGGTAAATAGCAATTTGTCTTCAACATTCTTAGCGGTAATGTTAGATTTAAATGAGGAGAAACCCACTATCTAGAAGCTGATGGAGGAATTTGTGGAGCCGGAGTTCAGAGGTGGCTGGAAGGAGAGGGTTGGTATAGCGCACTATGGCTTAGGGGTGCCGCTGCCTAGTGATTTCCACAGAGTGAACTTCACGGGTGACACAGTGAATTGGTGGTCGTTTGTCTCGGAAGTAGGGGAAGCCAAAATTGCTAGTCGTCGTCACAGAGATGTGCAGGGGCTAGCCTTTTTGAAGAAGCTCGTTGGGTTGGAGGTAGAGTTTGATTGGATGAACGAAATTCTGGAGCAATATTATGCAACTGATGAGAACGCCTGAGGTGGAGTTGCCAGTGTTTAAGCATCTTTTTGTATATGCTATAATGTCATGTATTGAATAGTAGGCATAGAAGATAGTTTAGAAGATTGTAGTATGTAATAGTTGGTAGTGGTTGGATGGTCTACATGGATTTTGGAAGAACCCTGTTTGAGTCTGTTTACTATTCTCATGCTGAACTTTCTTTTCTCTGTTAAATTTGGTCAAAGTTCAATATAAAGGGAGCTGACCCCAAGTCAACAGTTTACCAAGCAATATATATATATATATATATATATATATATATATATATATATATATATATATATGATAATATAAATATTAATATAATTTGGAAAAGCTGACTAATTCTAATCTATTCTATAGCAAAAAAAATTCTCTCATGGGACCCCCTGCTCCACGAAAATAGTTCCTGAAGCGGGCATCATGGGACAGCTTCCTTAGCATTGTTATTTGCAGTTTTCTAATAAATTTCATGTTGCCTCCTAATTTTTGACAATACAGAGTAAACATTAGAACAGAAATCCCAAAACTTTCAATAACAGCTCACGCAATCTGACAGAGTAAAAAGGCATGACAATGAACAATGCATATAAAGAGCATAAGATATTCTTCATTTCTGCCTTTCATAGCTGCAAAGTTGCATGATGTAGGCACAATGTTTTTTGCCTCTTTCAACTACTGTTGGAACCTTATACAATCATAAGAAACTTTGATGTTCCTTGCCTTCTCTGCTACTTCATCTAACGAAACAGACAACTAGCAAAGAAAAGTTGTTAGATCACATTTCCTGCAATGTAAGGCTACACAGATTTTCACATTCCTTGCCTTCGCTGTTACTCCATCTCACTAGATTGACAACTAGGAATAACAAATTATTACATTGCATTTCCTGCAAGACCAATTAATACTTAGCAGGCACAACAAAGTAAAAGTTATCAATTGCAGTAGTTAAATAAGCTGTTCAGCTTGAATACTGCCAGGTATGTACACAGTACCCCTATACAATCTTCAAAAAACGAATTACATATAGATTAGAATAAACAGTTATGCAAAGGTCTATGCTTGTTTCTTCCAATTATAGGCACCAATGCTCACACAGGCTAAAACTAGAACTAAAACGCTGTCTATAAAATGAAAGACTAAATACACTCACCGTTGCCTTCCCAAGCTAGAACTACAACGCTGTCAAACATCTCTACTATCTAAAAACTTTAATCCTCAACTGTTGATGTAATGCATATTGACATCCTAGAATTAATTTAAGGGCCAACCACATCACAGATCCATCTAATAAATACTTAATTATGATGTTTAGAATAAAAGAAAAATAATACCAAGTACAATATTTCATCAATAAATAGCTATCCTGTTAACCTAATAAAATGTTAGCACACACAACTTAAGGCAAGAAGGTATGTCTACAAATGAAATATTGCACTTTGAATGAGAATCGAACAAATATTTTGTTATCCTTATCACTGCACATTTGAAATGTCCTTTACTCCGGCATTGCTATAAGAAATTACAAGGGGTTTACAAAGGATAGTAACTAGTAACAGTGACAGAATAAATAAATGATTATCATAAACCTTAAATGTCATCTCATCTCCTTTCGGGCATCCAACCAGTTGATTTGATTCTCTTACAACTAAAGAATAAAAGGTATGTAAATAAAATGTCAGCTCAAACCAAGCCTCTGCCCAGTAAATTTAGTTCTTAAACAAATGGAAGAAGAAGGAACATAACTAGCTATTTTCAAACAGATGGTAGACACTAAAAACTAGTAAGTTTTCGAAAAAAAAAGGAAATACCGTACCTGATGTATTATAGAAGTAGCAGCTTCCCTTGATTGAACCCACTAGTCCTCCCTGCAAGTAAAGAAACAAAAAATTAGAAACTCAAAACTGTTGAGAAGGAATCACTTATCATTGACATAATCATTTGGTTCACAGAAGCCATCATTCAATCTAAAAAAGCCAGAGATAGACACCAAACCTGTCCATCAGGAGTGTAGCACGCTGCACTGACTGTTTCACGAATATCACTCCAATCAACAACCCGACGATCAGGAATGTTCCAAATTCGTACTTTGCCATCCAATGAACCACTGATAAAGTATCTATCGTCAACCGGATTGAACTGAATACAGGTCACTGCCTCACATGTCACAACCATATAAGACAACTGGGGAATAAAGGATAGAAAAAAATAAACAAGGGACGTGCATAGTTCAGTCTACCAATAAGGTTTGTGAGAAATTATAAAAACTACTATAAATAATCTCAGAAATATTATAAAAAAGAATAGTTATATGTCTTCATGCCAAATGACCTAAATGACAGAAAGCAGCCCATATATCAATCCCTGCTGTAGAAGTATCTCCCCAATGAAAGCCTCACTAAAAGGATGTCTACATAAATTGGGCTGATGGAATTTTATGCTTACCATAATCATTATGAGAAAATATTTTTAGACAACTCTGGCGTCCTAGATCCCATAATCGAACTGTTTTGTCCATTGATGATGACAGCAGCAAATACTGAAACAAAAGCAAAAAAACATGTAAGGTAAAATTCTCTCCAGAGAAGCCTGAGAAACACTAAGTTACTAAAATGTCCTATACTCTTGGCAAGCATTCAATAGTACACGTCTTCAACCCCATGCAAATCATAGAAGAGACATTCAAATTGTGAGATTATCCATGCCAATTGAAAGTGGGATTATTAATGTTAATCCTAATTGAGCTGCAACAATACACATCATTAATACCCAAATAAACAGGTCCATGGTAGAAGAGTCAATAGAGCCTCCACAAAATGTGTCCCATACCAGGAAGGCAGATTCAAATTGAATTTTGACAGTGCCTCTTCAAAGGGCAACCCAGGTATTGCAGGAGCAGGGGCCTCATTACAATAGTGAAGGTAAAGCCCTAAGCATTTATTCCTTCAAAATCCTGGCAAGCACCAATAACATCACAGAAGCTCAAGGTTTGGTAGAAAAATTAAACTTTAGCCCTCCACCTTGCATTATGAGACTAGACGTAGAAGAGGGCTCATTCCTTATCATCAAAGGAATGCACAAGAAGAGAGTGCCCAGCAGGAGATTATATAATATACTATAACAGTCAAGAACAGTATCAGTTCTAATTACAGACATAACTTTTGCCCATTGTTTTGAATAGGAAAATAAACCAGCAGAGCTCCTTGTATCTATAGCCACCATTCAAAGCAATCTTAACCACATTGTAAACCAAGGCTTAATTTTGTGGGAAGGAATAGAAGAAGGAATCAGAAAGGAGGCCCCTTTAAAGGACTATACCCTTCAAATAATTTACTGACATCATTACAGGCATATACAAACAAAGGCAATTGGCAGTACTTTTTATTCACTGAGTACTTTTAGCCCTTCATTATGCTTTGGCAAACCTTAAGTGGTAGCTCTGGTCTGTGAGTCTATTATTTCTAAGCATAGTGCTCACAGCATCTGTAAAGGCACGAGTCTAAGGAAAGGGTTGCAATCAAGGATGAAGAAGGAGCAACACAGGAAAAGTCTGTTGTGTATCATATCAAATCCTTGAATCTGTCTTCTTTATCCTCGATTAGGAAACCCTGCATATGATTTGTGTGCGCATTTCCCACAGCTGCAAGGACTCCCATATAACTGACAAATAATTTTACAGTAATTTCACTTATAAGCTGAGAAAAGAGGTGATGGGGTAAGAACAGAGGGTGTGGATTCTGGAGGAGGTCAACCATAAGGAATTAGAGGAAGTAAAAGAATTGAAAGAATGGAAGAGAGGTTCTATTTCCAGTTGCTTAAGGGATTCTCCCTCTGACATCCCAAGTCAAGACATTTCCTGCTGGTATGGAAATGTAGAAAAAGGAATTCAAAGCCCTGAAGCACTTCACATATCATTTGAACTGGGAAATAATTATGGGGAGAGTAGTGGCAGAGGGAAGCACAAGTTGGTGTGCTCACCTGTTGGACGCGGCCAGTCAGAGAAAGGCGTGAAGGAAACAGTAGTGGTCATGACAGCTGCAGCGAAGAAGCTGAAGCACTGCATAATCCTGGAAAGACGCGAAGGACAAGCCATGCACCATGCAGGGATTACCAATTTACCAGTGACCACAGGGCTTTGAAGAGAGCGCCTGAAAGCAAGAAAGACAGATCCAAGCAGCCTCTTGGAAGGAATCCAATCACCTGCAATGGAAGCGGGCTCTTTTTGATACAAGTAGTATGGGGATGTGCATTTTTTTTTAATAAATAGGTGATGCTTGCTATACACCAGAAAATGGTTTGGTGGTATGGATGTATATCAGCTTCTTCTTCTTTTTTAAATTCAAATCAATATTATATGCTTTTGATCTATAGTTGGCTGTTTCCAGGATTTTCCAGTAGATTTTTCCTTTTCTTTTTGTTGGGGGGGGGTGCGGTGGGGTGGGGGGGGGGGAATTAGTTTTCCAGTTCTGGGGCACATAAACCCTACCCCCTCTAGATTTAAACCTTGTCTTCCCTTAGGAGCACGGCCTCAAGCCTTCACCATCAGGCACACTAAGGATGTACCAGATTTCTCAGCAGTTGGTGCTTCTTTCTTATGTTTTGATTTATTTTATGATGGACTGGGAACCCAATGTCGACCCTCATTTACAAAAACCCCCATATACAGAGCAGAAAAAAGGAATAAACATCATTATAAATTGTTTTCCAAATTCACATAAAATCTCCTCAACGAATGAGAACATTTTATTGAGATAAGCAAAATAAAATGAATGTCCACATAAATAGCATAAGAGAAATATTGGATGGCTGACAAATAAATCATTTGACAGCCTGCAAATAGATAAGCAAGCCGAACACAATTCTAACATGTATATTAAAGCATAAATACTATTTGAAATAGAATGATTACCAAAATAGCAAAACGAGATTAGAATATAGTAGCTAATAAATATATTAAATGACAGAATGTTAATTGATAAGTATAACCCATGCCATACATCATTTTAACATATTCTGTTTGTTGCCAGATCCCCTAGCATTAGGTATGAATTTCCCACTCAGTAGTAAATTAGTCTCAACTCTTATAAATTACAATAATCAGTCCAGAAAGAAACAAAGGACAAGAACCTTAAATAATAAGACTATTAACCATACAATATCATGCACAGATCTATTCATGTTAAGTTTAGGCTGTTAGAAGTTTTCATTGCAATAAGCATCTTTTCAGGATAACAGCTATATGAAACTCACTACAGGACCGAGAAATACATGAAAGAAGCACAGTGATACACAAAGAGGTCTCCCATACGATATTGCAATGTGGCCACTCAAAAGTAATATATGCTGGGAACTAGTCCAAACTAACCTGTGAAGGTGACCATGAAAGGTCCAAGACATCATCAAGGTGTCCGTGAAAAGAACACAATGGCTTTTCTGATATCTTGAAAACCCTATCAGGTAGCACGATACAGTCTGACTTTGAACTTTTGCTGCATTTAATCTTCAATCCTTTTGTATTCTTAGCATGGGCTTTAATGCTCAAGGGAAATACCTCTGGTGAACCATTGACAGTAAGGTACGCATTGGTCCCATCAACATCAGGTGTATCAGCCCCAACTTTTCTTTTAGATTCAATCACTTCCCTTATTTGAATCACACAGTCCTCACCGGCACTAGCAAGATAACGCCCATCGAAACTGAACTTCATTGTCCAGATAGAGCCTTCATGGGCTTGAATCTCTTGGCCCATGTAAAGAGCGCTAAATTCTTTGCACGGCTTCCTACTGTGGCTTACTTTAGTCCTCTGAGGCCTGTCCCAAGAAACATCAGCAAATGTCCCAGATCTTTCCCTACTTTTTTTTCCAGAATCATACATAAGATAATTGCCTTTACGCCATGACATTGAATGAGCAGCAAAACTTAAGGCTTTCATCCAACTTTTGAATTTTCTAGAAGAATGATTCACATTTACTTCTTTGTCCTCTGTCTGTTCCACTTCACTTGCCCTCCGCATGACTTCTTGCACAAAAGGAGAGAACCCCACAGACCTTTCAAACTCCTCCAAAGTTAGATGCCTATCTGTTCCGACTTCTCTGAGCTTGTTCCACATGCCATCTTCCCTAACCTCATCTACAATGAACTCCTTCCCACTGTCTAGGTTTCTAATTTTGCAAATAAATTCCCCGCTGCTATCTTCATGGGAGAAGGCCACATCTCCAATCTCTCCCATATCTGTAGTACCATCACTTGAGCCACTAGATGTCGATAAACAGCGTGTCTGCTGCAACGTAGCAGCATTTTGGCTGGTATAAATGGGAGGTTTGTCCTGTGTGTCTGATTCTGAACTACTTCTCAGCACAGCTCCACTGTTTTCTCTCAATCTTTGAATTCCAAGACATTGCTTAGAATCGGCATCTGGCTCCAAAGACGTGGAATTATTACCTTTAATAAACCCCATCTCTCTGAGAAACATCTGCCTCCTTTCCTGAATGCTGATGGGCTCTTTCTTCCAAATCTCATACTTTGCCTTGAGGTCTCCATTTTTGCAGACAGTGGTCTCATTTTCAGCACAGTCTGATCCAGAGTCAGAGACAGATGCCATTTCTTCTAGTGTCTCAAAGAATTGATCGCTCTCCTCGTCGCCAGAGCCATCCATTATTTTCTCTCAACTCCTCTTAAAATAGCATCGGCTCACAACACTCCCAGAATCCACGGAGATGCTTGTAAATAGGAGGGAAAAAAAACTGATTGCCCTGGTTTTACTAAAGATGGACCTACGAACCCCTAATTTTCCTTATTTTGAATTCCGAAAGAATCCAAAACTGACACCAAATAGGATTAGAAGCAGTTACTCCAGATAAAATCATAAAACAGAGAAGTTTTAGCAATTCCTGATTCTGCAATGTTACTCCCAACAGCTCCACAGAGGCCTCGTTAAAGTTGGAATGCAAATTCTTCGAAATAATGAAGCAGCACAAGGTGGCCATAATACCCTAATTTCCCCACAACAGTAAAAAAAAATCACTACCACAAAGGAGATCTCAAATTTACCCAATTTGACGCTGAAAACACCATATCTCCTCTGCTCAGATTCATTTTCTTATCTCAAATCCGCGGCATTTAGCCTCAAACAGTCATATTTCACCTCCAAATTTGATAAACTTTCATTACATATTCCGCTGCCTCAAATCGCACAAATCTGACACCCAAACTGATGAGTACTTACCTCAAAAGCGGCCGCATTTAACCTGAAGCCACAAGATTTCACCTCCATATCTAAAACACGCCTTTACCACATTTCATAGTCTTTCATCTAATCTTTGCTGCGGCTCCAAACTCATTCCTCGCCTCAAATCCTCTGCATTCAGCTTCAAACGCAATGACCAAATTTCACCTCCAAATCCAACACAGCTTTCTAAAATTATCTTCTCAAATCCTCTGCATTCACCTTCAAACCCAATGACCAAATTTCACCTCCAAATCCAACACACCTTTCTAAATCACCTTCTCAAATCCTCTGCATTCAGCTTCAAACCCAATGCTCCAAATCCAACACACCTTTCCAAATTATCTTCTCAAATCCTCTGCATTCATTCAGCTTCAAACCCAATGACCAAATTTCACCTCCAAATCCAACACACCTTTCTAAATCACCTTCTCAAATCCTCTGCATTCAGCTTCAAACCCAGTGCTCCAAATCCAACACACCTTTCCAAATTATCTTCTCAAATCCTCTGCATTCATTCAGCTTCAAACCCAATGACCAAATTTCACCTCCAAATCAAAACACACCTTTCTAAATTACCTTTCCCCCCTTTCTGGACAACTACCAGATAACCAAATCTCCACCATTCCTCTCCACATATCCTCTCTCAAATCCTGACATTTTCTTCAGATCGCCAAAATTTCAACGGATCTTCAATAGGGTTTGCTCCGCACTCTCATTTATCAACAAAATCCGCGCAAAAAAAGCCCAAAAAGATCGGCGAAAAAAAAAACAGGCAGTAAACCTTCAAGCGAAGATTACAGAGTCTAAATATAGCAAGCTAAAAATAAGGCCTCGCACTATCCATGTAAATTCAACCCCACAAACACTAAAATCATGTCCCTGTGCTGACCACTAATAACTTCCAATTTAATTCAATTCAATTTAAAGCTCGTCAAACCAAAAACCAAAAAACAACAATAATTTATCCAAAATAAAAAATAAAAAACCTTGCCCTACTCACTCGATCTTTCCTTCTGTATTATTCATCACAGTACTACATTCCACAGGTATACGCTCTCCATATTTATATTCCGCTTTGTGCGTATTTCCAGTAGCACATTTTGCTTTGTTGTTTTATATAAAAATAGGCATTTTTCCCCTTCGTAATTTCCACCGCAGATGATTATAATTAGTTTTTCCCCTTTTTCCCTGCCGGCTGAGGTCATATTAATGATGTTTTGATTAATAACGGATTTACATCGATCGGATGGATAAATAAAAATAAAAATAAACACGCCGTGTGGTCACTTACCTTTGGCCGCCGGTAAGCGTGCGCTGTACAAACAGCGCACACCGACAGCTGCCTGTCCGCCGCCCGGGCTTAATTGTTGGCGGGTCAGAAGGTGCTCTTTTTTGTTGGTTGGCTTCTTAACTAATATTTTAGAGTTGACGATTGGGAAAAGGCAGGCCAATTTTGTTCATGTTTTGTTGGTTTCTTCAACCATGCCTATATTTGACGTCAACTGATGCCAAAATATAACCGGAGTCAACCAGCATAGGAGTCAATTTCCGTGTGGTCCCATGGGAAGGGCTTCATACAAATTTGTAGTCTTGATATGGAGCTCCGATTTCCTGGCATTAACCTTTTTAAGGTCCCTTTCATGGTGTATTACTATAATGTCTAATTCTTAAATTTTGATTTTTCGCTTATCGTTTAGCCCCTCCTTTGCTATGTCAAATATGCTTGCAATCTTGGATTCTGACTTAACTAACGTGCTGCCTTGATTTTTTTGTTTCTTTCAAATAAACGTGTTTAAAAAATAATGATGATGAGAGCCACTATAATGGTGAAATTGTATACCCATTTTATCATACATCTAGTTTTGTGCATGTTTTGATATATGTATATATTGATAAATGATGAATTTTGTGCAAAGTTGGGTTTATTCTAGTAGTCTTTACCTATCCATATACACATATTCTCATTTACTAAGCCCCTAAAACATATACACTTTGATATATTCATCTTATCCAAGCACTTATTGTATTTATCTGTACAAACATAGTCGTTAGCCACCTAAATCTAACTATTTATCCACCTAGGATCATCTTTGTGGTCACGGACTTGACCCTCGCCTTTTTTAAATACCATTTATCCACCTAAGGTCATCTCTGTGGTCACGGACTGAACCCTCACCTTTTTGAAATTCAAACTCAAAAATTCACTAATTGGCCCCCTTCATTTTCCTGCCTTGATTCAACTAAGAATATGTTTTGCAAAATTTGATATTATGTGCTAGTATTTCAAGACATTTAATTGCATTCATTTCATATCTCTCATCTATCATCCTAGAGCATTAAAAGAGCAATCAATAGTGACACATCTCAATTTGGTGCATTAAAAGGAGTAAAGAATCTACATATAGTGTCACATTCTAGGGCCCTTGCCTCCTATCTTTGAGTGTAGAAGTTGACCTAGAAGAACATTTCTCCTTGCAAAATAATGACAACCCTTCCAAGGTATTTATGAACACCTCCAACGCTCAATTATCAAAAAAAGGTAGAATTTAAACAAAGAATATCTAAGAAACAATAGAGCAAAAATCCACATTATGTAGGGTCAAATCTAGACTTAAGAGGACAAAACTATGACTACAAACTTGATCCCAGACAAAGCATAAGTCCAATGTGGGTTCTTAGGCCATTCATTGACAAAGAGATCACATTTCCTAAATAGATACCAATCTAATTCCAAAATATTCAACAAAGACAATCATTCTTCAGTCATAGGGTAAGTACCTTGATCAGTCACATTTATTTTCCTAAAATAGTTGTTACAATTATCTAATTTACCATTCCCATCTACCATTGGTTAATCTAGATTGCTTTATACTTATTTGATTGCATTTACTTAATTAGCTTAGATTAACCTATAGAAAAAAGTTTATTTTCCTTTACATTTTGTTGAACCCATTCAATTCTAGATGACCTAGTATTTTTCTAGGGTTTTTATCACGTTAGGGTTTTCATATATGTAATTTTTTGTGAGTTAAGAAACAAGAATGGATAAGAAAGGAAGTGCCTAAAGTGATATCTATCGAAAATGTATTTATACCTAGCACAAAGAAATATCAAGAAGAAACACATGTAATTGAAAAGGCAAGAAAAGAAGAGCAATAAGCAAAAGATAAATTGGATGACTACTTTTCAGACGAAGATGATCTTTTGTGAATGGGCCACAATCCATAGTACCAAATAGGGTAGCCAAGAAGTTTTTCAATGAATTATGAGCAACATTATATAGCATATATCTATATATACCTATAGGTTAAATATGACCCCTTACCTTTTTTATCTTTCTATTTATTTATCTAGCTTGGCCTTTTTTATTACACCTTGTTTGTTGTATTTTTCATGCTCATTTCACCTTCTATATACTTATTTACACACTTTTTCCCTCTACTTGGGGCATTTAGTTTACATTTTCCTTACTTCACTCACATTTTCTCTTACAATCCATAGTACCAAATGGGGTAGCCAAGAAGTTTTTCAATGAATTACGAGCAACATTATATAGCATATATCTATATGTACCTATAGCTTAAATATGACCCCTTACCTTTTTTATCTTTCTATTTATTTATCTAGCTTGGCCTTTTTTATTACACCTTGTTTGTTGTGTTTTTCATGCTCATTTCACCTTCAATATACTTATTTACACACTTTATTCCCTCTACTTGGGGCATTTAGTTTACATTTTCCTTCCTTCACTCACATTTTCTCTTACAGTCCATAGTACCAAATGGGGTTGACAAGAAGTTTTTCAATGAATTACGAGCAACATTATATAGCATATTTCTATATATACCTATAGTTTAAATATGACCCCTTACCTTTTTTATCTTTCTATTTATTTATCTAGCTTGGCCTTTTTTATTACACCTTGTTTGTTGTGTTTTTCATGCTCATTTCACCTTCTATATACTTATTTAGACACAGGTTTTTCCCCTACTTGGGGCATTTTAGTTTACATTTTCCTTACTTCACTCACATTTTCTCTTATATTCACATCCTTTTTCAACGATTTCCACCATTACATTTTGCCCCCTCTTTGACTTGCATGTAAACTACCATTATAATGCATCTCAAACTAGAATATGTATAAGAGATGCAAACTACTATGTTACTTGAGATGCATTATCATGGTAGTTTGCATGGTGAAAATTGTATTTTGCCCCCTCTTTGACTTGCATGTAAACTACCATTATAATGCATCTCAAACTAGAATATGTATAAGAGATGCAAACTACTATGTTACTTGAGATGCATTATCATGGTAGTTTGCATGCAAGTCAAAGAGGGGGCAAAATACAATTTTCACCATTACAAATTTCTTTATTTTGTAAATAATTGTAAAAATAGCATCAAAATAATACTAATATTTATTTTATTAAAATATTATAAAAATATATTAATAATAATAATATTGTTTTATAATTAAATAAAAAGTTTTTAAAATTAAATTATAATTTTTTGATAGGTTAATTAAGAGTTATGGGTACTTAAAAGAAAAACTTAAGCACAATAAGATTTGTAAAAATAAAAAAGGCTAAAAAGGCTACTACAAAAATGATATATTAAAATTAGAAAAAATGCATATATAGTTGTAAGAACCAATTAGATACAACAAAATCTGCCATAACTATAAATTGCAACACACATACCAAAAAATAATTAAGCAATTCGAAGAACTACGTGCCAACTCCTCTTAAAGATCCACTTTCACACCTATTTCTAAAAGAGTAGCGGGTGGCATGAGATACCCTACTCTTAGATAGAGTTAGATCAACATGCTTTTTAAAGAGAGATTGAGTAGCATGATTGAGATTGTCAATTTGCTCACCTTGCTATAGGAGAATAGGGGCTTTCTCCATTTTAGATAGACCAAAATATAATCTCTTGACCAAGAAGATGATGTCTTTATTTGAAATGAGGCAACTTAAAATTGATTCCAGGGTTGTTGCATTAGTCATTTATACCCTCTATTTGGACTTAAAATCTTCCACAATAGAAGCCCCAATGTGCTAAACAAAATTTCCTACCTCTTCATTGCCCAAAATTTACTTAATAAAAAGGAGATTTCAATGCCCAAGGTGCAGAAGGTGGGTTAGAGGCATTAATCAAAGACCACACCATTGTATGGTGTCTATGGTTAAACCACCACATTTCATTCTATAACACTAGACAAATCACCACCTAAGTTACTTGTCACATGAAACCTAGCCTCTCTACACACTTAACAATATAATGAACAAGACAAACTAGAGGAGCCTTGGTGGCTAAAAGCTAGTGTCCTTCCACATAATGAACCATAAATATATTTGTGTCAAGCCATCATTTAAACAACAAGGAGATATCTAAAGGTAGGAATAATAATTGAATCATAAGAAGGGGAAGTCCTTCTTAAGTCAAGTCAAAATATCCTATTCCTTAGGATGCTTGCTTACTGTAGCTTAGAACATGAGTTGATTGACATTGGTATTCACAAGGAGATAAACAACCTTATTTCCTTCCTTGAAACAACCTATATATAGGAAATGGCATCAAATCATTGAGCAATACAACTAAATTTTTCAATAATATTATTTAATCTCTAGATGGCAATCAAGGAGTTAGCCTCAACTTCTAGCTTTTTGTAGTACAATGAAACAACCATCTTGAGACCTTCAAGAAATGCCAAAGCTTTTGCTTCATTATTAGATTTGTTCCCCAAATAAAAGAGCCACTCTAGAGGAAAAGCCTTGAAGGCCTAAGAATATAATAACCCATTCTCTCACTTGGCCAAATTAGTACACATTGCTTCGTCAAAGTTCAATTTGAAAAAATCGCCCTTAAGTGGGTTCCAAGATACAACATTATGCCTAGAAAAATTAATGAGTACCCCATTAACAAAAAAAGTGATTAATATTATTTATATAAATTTCTTTAAATATAAAAGTAAGTTTTTTCTTTTTTTTTTCAAAATTTTCCTCAACTTACATATAACTACTTGACAAACAATAATAGAACTCATGTTATGGGAAATCCTTTTCAGAAACCATGAAATTTACACATCTATTTTTTAAATTAAAAATCTAGAAACCCTCCATTCTAAAATTTTTGATTAAGACATGTCCAAAACACTCATTAAACTTAATTATCACTTTCCATCCCACTAAATGCATATGACTAAAAGTCTTTAGTTTACCAAAAAAAAGTTGATTTAGAAGGCGTGATGAGACATGACTATTATGTTTATGTAATTGTACAAATTTATTATTATTTAATAAAAGATAAATTGATTATTTAAGTATTGAATACTGTAATAAAGATAATGTGATGTGTATTAAGGTATAATTTAATAATAAATTATCAAAATTTAAACTTAGAATACTATATTCAATTTTCTTATAAAACTCAATAAAAAACCCCCAATTATAGCCTCCTAATATTAACTAATTAAAAATATATATAATTATAGCCATATGACTTTCAACCTAGAGAACCCTTATATTCCTCACCATGGCCGTATCTCCAATAGTATAGTTATTTAGACCTTTTCCACATGGCTAACGTGGCTTAGAGCGTAGACCTTTTCCCCAACACAATGGGTCTTTAATTGAATAAATTAAGAGTTATTCAACATGTTAATCCCAAGTAAATATTAATGTATTTCCATTCTACCGTGGTAACAAGTCAAAGGTTGAAGTAGTCATTAGACAGCATATTAATCGATAATGATAGGATGAGTCCACTCTCCACAATGGGGAGATAAGGTCAAATTTTATTTTTTTGGAAGATTTATATTGGGCATCTCAAGCCAATCTAGGGTTACTGTAGATGATGGGGAATATTCTTTTGTTAGCCCTAGGATTAATATTCTTACGGGAGTGGAAAGTAATAATGACTAAGTCCTTTATCTCTTTGTTCAAAAATAAGAAATTGTTATAAGCAATGTTATTGAGGTGTGTACTATTAAATAGGTAACTTGTATTAATAAGGTGTACATTTAGTATTTTCTCTCTTTTAGTCCTGCATTTGTTTCAGTACTAACTTTGTTCACAATAAATATATTTATGATTATGTGCATAGAGTACGAATTATTTATTTGAAAATGATTTTGTTCCATATAAAATTATTGTTTGTTTTTTGTTTTCAATTTTTTTTGTCTGTTGTGTTAATATTTTTTAGATAGGATTATACATTTTAGAGTTTTGCATCTTTTGGAGTCGCACATATTCAAACTCATTGTTTCTTTTTCAAACTTCTACCTTTTTATAAACCTTAAATTTGAATTCACCTCTAACAATTAAATTTGGTTCAGCGTTGCTTATAAAGGTGAAATGGACTAAAATGGAAAGCATCTAGCACAATTCACACACCCACCTATTTACACACTTGCTAGACATCTAGAACATATTTTTAGCTACATGGGATTCCTCCATTACTACACACACCACATACCTCCATTGCTACAATCACTTACACCTACACCTAGGGCCACACACACCTAAAACCTAATCCATACTACTTTTGTTCAGTCAACCTAGGGATCTAACTAAGGTAGGTTCTTATATGTGCCTTAGGCACAAGGTTTTCCATTTTTAGACACTTGCAACTAATAGAGCAAGAGTAGAGAGTAATAATAGGCATAGAGGTTTACATTAGAAAGTACAAAGGACATGATAGGGCTAATACAAGACATTGTCACATTGTACTAGACACCAGTGCGCTAGCGTAGACATCAATGCATGGAAACAAATAGAACCACATAGAAGCAAACACATATGTGCACTGTGTAGTGTCTAACATAGAGAAAAAACTAATTTTGATCCAACTATGCATTCCACTTCCACCCTTCTTCTAGCATGCCATATGATAGTAGAAGCATGCATGCTTCTTATTCCATTTTCTCTTCTTTACACATTTTATTTCATATGCTAGTTCAATCTTGATTCCATGTTCATTTATTGAAATAAAATATGAATGTGTTATATGCTCTATTTGTTATTATAAATCAAATTTCTAGATAAAAGAACACCCTTAATAATTAAAAGCAAAACATGTCAATGTTGTTTTATTTGTAGTTACATTTTGGTGAACTTGACTTTCTTTTTTGCAACTTCTTGCATACCTTGCAAAACTAAAAACACAAAAACAACAAACACTCACACCAAAACAAAAAAACAAAACAAGATCACCAACCCTCACATACAACTTAACTCATGACTCTCTCAAGCACACATTTTCTTATAGTTTTGCCTCAAACTTTACTTTGTTCTACACCCTCCCATGCTCACCTTTCCAATCTCAACCTTTCCAATTAATTCGTCTCACCAAATCAATAGTCCCTTCCTTTTTCATAATCCTCTCACTTGAGTATGTCATCTTATCGCTCTGTCATCCCCTTATGCCATAGCCCTCACCTTAATCTTGCTACTATGGTTCACACTACCCTGCCTCTTATGGACAATGTAAGCACTTCTCAATTTATTAACAATGATGATAACTTTGACCATGATGCACATTATAAACATATCAAGCAACAAAAACATCAAACAATCACTACCAAACTTTAGTTCCTTTGTGACGAGGTCAGTAGGATGGAAGATGGGATAAACCCCTCTTCTCTAGTTGATGCCTTACATACTTTATTGATCTCTACCTTCTATGGTATGGACATCATTAAAGCCATTGGACAAATAGTAAATGAGGTCCATCTTTCTCACACCCAAGCTTCCTCTTCTACCTTTGCTTATTCTTCTCTTTCCTCCACTACTCCCCTATTATTCAACCTACTCCATATATATATATATATATATATATATATATATATATATATATATATATATATATATATATATATATATATATATCCAACACCCATCTATTCCTGACCCTCTCTCTCCACCACCCCTTTGATCTTCCCTTATCACTTTCCTAACCCCTATTGCATTCATTTCTTTGTTACTTCCCCTCCCATCTCCTTATAAGTTATCCCTCCTACTTTCCCATAGCCAAACCCTTCTTACACCCCTTTCTTTCTTCTTATCCAATCCTCTCTACACCATTACCCTCCCACCCTTATTTTTGCAACTAGGCCCCTTTCATATGCCCTTTCGTATCCACCTCTCTCTTCTACTTCTATTACTACCATCTCCCATCCTATGGCTACTCCTAATCCTACCTTACAACATATTGTCCATCACCTAGGATCCATGAAAACTAAATTAGATGGTCATCCCCCCCTTCTTGTAAGTATATCACCATTGACCTTCGTCACAACCCTCTTTCTCATGAAATTTTTTCTTACCCTTTTCCTCTTAGACGTATGGCCCCTAAATTTGAAATGTATAATGGTAAATGGGACCCCACCACCCATGTTCAATAATTCAATGCTATATGACTTGACTTTATTTATGATGACCACTTACTCACCAAACTCTTCCCTAGAACATTAAATGACTACACAATTGAATGGTGATATTTACTCACCCATAATTCTATACACCAATGTAGACACCATCACGCAAAACCAAACAAAACCATGTAGAAGCAAAAATAGACACACACAATCTAGTCTTTGATAGAGTGCATAAACCTAATTTTACTCCAAAAGTATAGTCCACTTCCACCCATCTACTAATATAACATACAACAACAAAATTGAACATGCTTCTTATTCCCTTTTATCTTCTTTACACATTCTATTTCTTGTGTTAGTTCAATCTTTATTGTATTTTCATTTATTTAAATAAAATATAAATATATTAGATTTTTTATTTGTTGTTGTTGTAAATCATATTTTTAGATAAAATAGCATCCTTACTAATTAAAATCAAAATAGATCAATGTTGTTTATTTTTAATTACAACCAGAATAATGGTCATAAAGGTTAATTCTCAATTTCTTCTTCTTAAATGTCTACAAAATCACAATCTAGAGTCCCTTCAAGTCCTCTTTGGCAATGAGTTTCTTAATTACTTGAATTAAAACACCATTGTAATAATTCTGTATTCATCCATGTAAGGTGGACTGCAAGCCAAGTATTTGATTACACAACTATTTATGATCTAGGTTCAGAAAGTTGGAAAGCATTATACTATCAAAATGTAGTCTTAGGGCCTTTCCTAAACAAAATTCATTGCCTTCTCTAATCATTCTTTAATGGCGATAATGTGTATCTACTTATTACATAGAGTAATTAATTGGATTAATTTTCTAAGGAATACCACACCTACTCCTTTCTTGAATGTTGTTCCTAAAATTTTTGAGTTCTCATTACACTTCCAATGCCTTAGTAAAATCTCACACAAACACACAAATACATGTGTAGAGGAAAATAATACACCCTCTACATAAATATCTAAAAGGATTGATAAAATAAGTGCATGACTTAACCCTCTAAATATGTTAAGGGATGAGTAATGATAATAGATTGATAATAGAACTGATGTAAACTAATTTAGATAATGCAAGTAAACATGTGCTAAATTAAAATGAGAAGGATCAGGGTTTTTAATTCCTTGAGATGAACCTTACCTAATGACACGTTGTGATAGAGACTTGGAATTTGAAATCTAAGACTAGATTACTTATCAAAGAACTAAGATGAATGAATCCTAGGAATCTAAGCTCATGATTTTGTGTTGTAAATATGTGATTTTGTCCTACAAATTAGTGATCTTGTCTAGAGAAAAGTGTCTTTGATACCTTCAAAGAATGTTCACCTAGTGCTATCTAATGCAAGAAAAATAGGGATGGTGCTAAAGGGCATCATGGAGCTTGCAATGCCAGGATTAAATTTCAAGACTTCCTTGCACCTTAGTTAAGCCTCGTGACTAAATTAATAACAAAATAAAGAGAGACAATGGGGTATGAATGAAATTTTCTATTGAAGGTAATGATGAACTAATTTGATTGTTGATTATTAATGTGAGCCAAAGTATGGTTGTACTATAGAGTATCCTTGGATTGTTCCTTGATAATGGATGTCACTTGAATGCTTCTAAAAAGATCTTGAGTGTGGTTAATGTATGATAAAGGTTGATTAATGTACTTGCAAAAGGAGAAGAGGATTGTATGCTTTGTAAATGTTATTTAATGATCTAATGATGATAAATAACCTAATATGATGTATTTAATTACATAACACTATACACATGAATTTAAAATTTTGGTGCCCATGCCAAAGGGTAATAGTTAGATCTCTAAAATGTTGGTGTTAGAATGTAGGAATTTGAAATAAGAGGATGAGATAACACTAGTGATCTTGCCTAGGGGATGGGATCATAAGTTGTGATCAAATCTAGGATGAGTGAACTGATGGGAAATGGTTAGAGGGGTTATGAACATGGCAATGTGACATATATGAGTGATAAACTAGATCTTAGCTTAGTGAATGCACATAATGGTCAAATCATGTGCTATATGTTGGCAAGAGACACTATATGGATTCATGAATGTTGTCATTGATGGCAACAAAGTTCATCCCACACATCCGCAAGACATGGTATGTCTCTACCGGAAGTCAAAGTGAAGAATGTTATGATCTGGTAAACAAGAACAGAGCATGTGGCAAGGTCCGACAGACAGGTCCGGATCTCTCAGAGGAAGTATCTTGGTGAAGTGCAGATTTGGGGAAATCAAGAGGAGTATCTTGACTGATAGATTCCAAGGTTTGAGCCTCCAGTGTGGAAAGGATAAAGAGATATGAATGCTTAAGTACCGGGTTCCCAATTGGCAGTGTGAACAGAGGAAGAACTGACTGGCAGAACATCAGACATTATTCCAGATGTGTTACTGATGTTGGTAAAGGTTATAAAGGCATGAATTATGTTTGGCCGACATGATTAATGATTTCCACAAGTATATCCTTGATCCGCATTACTTGGTATGCAAGGATTTAGCCGACAGATCAGAGTCTATTGAAAATATTAACTATTCCGGTGCCGACTAGAAAGGTGATGAAATCACTTGTGCGGATATATATACACGATGGATTCAGTTGTGAGAGGTGTTGTGGTGATATGTGATGTGCGAATAAAAGCAGAGCAGAGCAGAAGCAGTAAGGAAGATTCGGTATGTGAAAGGAAAGTAGCATAAGAGAAGAGGAAAGATGAAGTGCAGCAGATCAGTATACTGAGCCTAACTGGAACTGAACCCCAGCATATGTGGATGCTACCAATCAGTTCAAGTATTGTATAACATTCCTTTTGTAGACAGTGTGTCTCTTGTAGGCAGTGTGCCTTCTTGTGAGCAGTGTGCTCAAGCAGTGAGCCCTAATTAGCAAGTGCCATTTTGTATTTCCATTCTTCTAACAGAGAATACAATCTTGGGTTAATCACCCTGTGGTTTTCTCCCTTAATAGGGTTTCCACGTCAAAAATATTGTGTCATGTGTATTTCCATTTCATAGTTATGTTTGCTTATTTGGATAAATGCTGCATTGATTATTAAGTAAGATAAGAAAGAAGAAAATAGTAGGATAACTGATTCACCCCCCTCTCAGTTATCAACAATTGGTATCAGAGCCAAGTTCCTCCTAACAGAGCCTAACAGCTTGAGGAAGATCTGGGAATTCAAATGGATGCATATGGTTTAAGGGAGCAACTCAAGACTGCCCTTGATGATCTTGAATAGTCAAACTCTAAAGTCAATGAATTAAAGGAAAGACTCAAACAGGCTGATGATTTCATGAGAGAACTAAAAGATAAATTAAGTCTCTCTATGAAAAAGAGAAAGGAGTTGCTTCAGCAATTGGCAAGACAAGGTGAAGCAAATAATGCAAATGAAGAGCTGAAGGAAAAAACTGAGTTGTGTGAAAAGTTATCAAAAGAAATCATTATGGTAAGACATGAAATGGAATCAAGAGTCATGAAGTTTACCCAAGAAGTTGAAGAGAAAAGAAAAACTAAAGATAATCTAAGACAATCTCTCAAGGAGAAATCAGAAGATTGCCACCAGATGGATAGAATTATCAGACACCTTGAATCTGATCTTGAAGATGCTAAAGATAATGAAGAAAAACTTGAGGATCAAATTGTCTCTCTCAAAAGGGATCTTCAAACAGCAAATAAGTATAAAGAGAAATTCAAGATAAGTTCTGCTCAACTTGAAGTTCTTCTTGGAAGTCAAAAGAAGGTAGATGACAAGTGTGGTTTGGGATATGAGAAAGGAGAAAGCTCTGGATCCGGTCAAAAGAACTTTGGATCAGAAAATCCATGGAACAGGCCTAGAAGACCTCTGGTAAGACAGCCTAATGCTCAGAGATATCCATCCTTCAATGGATACTGTCACAACTACAATCACTTTGGTCACAAAGCTAATTAGTGCAGAAAGAGAATGAATCAGACTAATTCATCCTTCTCCGGACAGTGTTTTAACTGCAAAAGGTATGGTCACAAATCTCATGAATGTAGAAATATGCAAATGAACAAATCATTCAATGGTAGATGCTTTGTATGTAATAGAATAGGTCATATGGCTAATCAATGCAAATCAAGAGGATATCAGTCAAATATGCAAAGAAATGTTGTTTGCCAAATCTACAATAAATCTGGTCATAGTGCAAAATTTTGTAGAAGCAAGAATCGGGACAAAAGAGGTCCGGTATATCATAATCAGAATCAAGATAAGGGTAAACAAAAGGTGAATGCGGATGAAGTTAAAAGTGAGATGAACAAGATTTGGGTGAAGAAAAGTACAGAGAATGCAAAGGTTGGATCTGCACCAGACTCTGGTGCTGATATTCCTTCCAGAAATTAAGAAGTGAGCTCTGGCTCAAGGGGAGACACAAAGAAAAACTTGTTCCCCCAGCCAAGCAACCGGTACCAGAACTAGCACAAGAAGAGTTGCGGATTGTAGGGTTCATAAGGGCAACATCCAAGCAAACTATGGTAAAGTTTTGGAAGATCTGCATGATGTTTAAGGATCAGGATTTATCCGATTCTCCAAGTCATCTGAATAAGGCAAACTGAAATAACTTAGGTTGAGCATTTATTGCAACCTAACATTAGGGTTTGCAGAGCAATATAAGGGTTTTTCTCATTAATCACTTGTTCATTCTGCATATAAGAAGAGACGAAAAGTGAAGCTCTGCAACAAAATTCCATAACTTCTTCAAAGATCATTTGCAAAAGTCAATTCATCCAGAAATCAATCCGGCCAACTACGTGAAAGCGAAAGGTGCAAAAGGTATTTTCCGTTCTCAATATCTCTCTGCAAAGCTTTGAAAGATGCATACTTCGAATATAGTAAAGATCTCTGATAGGTCCCGCCCCGAATTCAAGAAACATCCATACAAATCATTGGAGGTAGATCCCCTAGGAGCATTCTCTAGTATTCTGCATGGCATTTTGCACACAGAAGACATTAGGTTTACATACATGCAAATATTGAAGAGTTTGGGGAATTCAAACTGAGAGACATCTATCACAAACAATTGATAGATGATACTTTTGAGCTTAAACCAGAATATAAGGGCATTCAGGAGAAACATTTTGATCAGTTTATTCATTTCTCCTATTTTGAAGAAGATGAATGGGTCTGGTATGTATTGAGTAGGGTGCATGATAACTTCCTATGGCTGAACAAACCTTGCAAGATCACAAAGGAGGCAATTAGGGCAGTAACTGGTTTATACTCCTCTGGAGGGATTCCTGTCCTCAAATCTGTCAAAAACAACATTGTAACTAAGGCCACCAGATCAAAATTTGATAAGAGGGCAATGACCATTGAAGATATTACTGACCCGGATGTCAATTTTGCATCTATGATAATAGGATACAAGATATATCACTCCAGTAGAGAGAATTCAATATCCGGAACTGCAATATATACTACCTATGAGATGCTGAGAAAGAATGCAGAATATGATCTCTATGAACTTCTTTTGAGCCAATTAATGGAAAACATACAGAAAATCAAAAAGGACAAGAAGAATTCTTTTAAATATGGTGGACTAATACTATGTCTATTTTTCTACTTCATGAATGAGCTGCCCAGATCAAATGGATGGGTATGGCAAAATGACAAACCGATAGCAATCAGATCAGAGACTACTTGTATGAACTCGGGGATGCTAAGGCAAGGAATACAGCTCTGTGGGGTTACTTCAAGCAATTTCAAAATACAATGCAAATCAAAGAAAGAATCTCCAAATCAGTAGTTGAGAAATACAAGGATACAGTGTGCTTCATGGTAGACACTGATCAATGCCTAATGGAGGCAGTAGAGCCAAGGACAGTCTAGATCATGCCTATGGGGTATGAAGTTGATAAACAAATTGTAGAGCTGCATGTTCAACACAAGCTCAGTCAGCCTAAGGACTCAAGCAGAAAGATTTGGAACCTTTGAGGAGCTGAGTGTAAAGATTCATGTGCAACTCAGAGAACCTAAAATCAAGAGGAAGGTGAGAAAAGAAGTAGAAAATATTGCCCAAGGCCTTGGCATCTCAAAGGAGGCACTTGATGCCCACAAGAAAAGGATGGAAAGGGCTGAAGAAAAGAAGAAAGAGGCAAAAAAGAAAAGCAAGGAAAGTGCTCCGGTAGAAACCTCCACCCGGACTAGATCATCTAAGAGATCTACACCTGCCACTACCAAAAGCTCAAGGGCATCTAAACCGGAAGCACAATCATCCGGAAAAGGAGAAAAGAGAACAAAGAAAAAGGCAACAAGGTCCTATGTTAGCCTAAAAGATGATGAGGAAACCGAATCAGATGAGGAGATAAGGAAACTGAAGAAGAAGAAGAAATCATCCGGTGAACATTCTACCGGTCAAGGAGAAGAAGAGAAGGAAGAGGAATTTGTTGAAAAACCCACTCTATCCTTAGATGTTGTAGTAAAAGTAGTTACTGTGAATGGAAACCTGCAACTCTTAACAGAATTCTATGATGATTATAATGAAGCAGATCAACAGATTCTGGAGGAAGCCACAGTTTAATTTTTGAACACTTACAACAAAGCTTTTATTGAAATTATCTCTCTAATTCCCAAAAGCTTAGAGAAAAGGCTTGAAATGAGGAAGAACAATGCTCAAGCAAAAGATCTTGAGATCCGGGAACAGGTTGCCATTTAGCTCTTCCCTTCAATCACTCCACAGCAAATGAATATGATCTTTAAAGAGTGCAAGGATGAGTTTCGGAGCAAAGCCAGGATGAATCAGCTCATGCTTGGTGAAACTGACAAAGTGGCAAAAGAGACTGAAGAGATCCTCTAAAATACTCTTAAGAAGTTCAACATTCCCATCACAGAGGACTCTGGTAAAGACAAGGGCTCAGAATCCTCTATTCCGGAAGAGGTGGCTCATGAACAAACAAATATCTCTCCTCTAGTTTCCCCTATAGCTTCCGGATCTAAAGGAGAAGATAGAATATAGGATAAAGAAGCAGGAGTGAAGGAAAAAGAAGTTGACAGTACCAAGGTTGCAGAGGAAGAGAAGACCCCAACAGAGGAAACCACAACTGATAGTGGTAAGAATGTGGAAGGAGACAAAGCTCCAAGGGATAGCCCTAAGAATGCAAAAGAGAAGAAACATCTGTGTCCGGCAAGAGACACTGCAAAAACTATCCAAGAATTCCTGAACAAAGAAACAATGGAGATTGATGAACCGGAGCTTCTACAAGGACCATTTAATTTTGATTCACTTTCTCCGGTACAGACAATGAAGATAGCCTCATTCGCTAATGCAAAGGCTAAAGAAAAACTCCTAAAATCTCACATGGAAGACTGTGAGTTGATAGAAGCTACCTCTGGAGTGCTAGAAAAGATTATGCCATCATTTCAGAAGGATCCCACAGCCTCCTCGTCCGGTAATCTCAAAACTCTAGTCAATAGTGTTAGCACACATTTTGATTCACTAGAGAAGTCAGCAAAAGATAAGGTCTGGAAGGAATTTCTTGCAAAAAGATTATCAGAGGTACAAGGGTTGATAAGTAATGATAGGAGAAATATGAGTATAGGATAAAGAGCCTAGAAAATGCTCTTAAAGATGGCAGAGAAATATACAATTTTTTTTTATCATGGTCCAAAGCAACAGTGGAGATTGAAAAGAAAATAAAAGAGCAAGAGGATAAACTACTAAGTTTGTCTCAAAGTTTTGATCCTCTCTCATCCTCCATAGTAAATCAAGAGTGTTAGACTATTGCAATTACAAATGCAATAAAGAATTTTGAGAAGGAAAGGAAGAACATAATCAGTCAGATGGGTGAACTTAGAAGGATCATCATCCCTAAGTTAGAGGCCATGCATGAGGCCATAAGTGATGCTCAGACTACTGCCCAGACCAATGATCCGACAGATCTCAAGAGGGTAGAAGCTTTTGCGTTCTTGTTGAGTGGTAACATCTCAATTTTGGACAGGATGAAGCAGAGTTGGGCGACAGAAGTTGTACAATTGAAGACAACTTTTGCAGACATACTTAAGTATATGTAAGTATGTCATATGTATATACTTATGCGGCTAAGTATAGTTGAAATTTTGAAAGTTTTGGTATGCGGACCCTACCCTTTGCCATTGATGTCAAAGGGGGAGTGAAGAGCAGTGAAAAATGAGGAATCCAACTAAGGGGGAGCTCCGAAAAATATATATAAAAATAGAGCATCAGCCAAAGGGGAGCATAGTGTAAACACTTAGTCATTTTTCACTAAGTGTTGCCATCAATGCCAAAGGGGGAGATTGTTGGCAAGAGACACTATATGGATTCATGAATGTTGTCATTGATGGCAACAAAGTTCATCCCACACATCCATAGGACATGGTATGTCTCTACCGGAAGTCAAAGTGAAGAATGTTATGATCCGGTAAATAAGAACAGAGCATGTGGCAAGGTCCGACAGACAGGTCCGGATCTCTCAGAGGAAGTATCTTGGTGAAGTGCAGATTTGGGGAAGTCAAGAGGAGTATCTTGACTGATAGATTCCAAGGTTTGAGCCTCTAGTGTGGAAAGGATAAAGAGATATGAATGCTTAAGTACCGGGTTCCCAATTGGCAGTGTGAACAGAGGAAGAACTGACTGGCAGAACATCAGACATTATTCCGGATGTGTTACTGATGTTGGTAAAGGTTATAAAGGCATGAATTATGTTTGGCCGACATGATTAATGATTTCCACAAGTATATCCTTGATCCGCATTACTTGGTATGCAAGGATTCAGCCAACAGATCAGAGTCTATTGAAAATATTAACTATTCCGGTGCCGACTAGAAAGGTGATGAAATCACTTGTTCAGATATATATACACGATGGATTTAGTTGTGAGAGGTGTTGTGGTGATATGTGATGTGCAAATAAAAGCAGAGCAGAGCAGAAGCAATAAGGAAGATTCGGTATGTGAAAGGAAAGTAGCATAAAAGAAGAGGAAAGATGAAGTGCAGCAGATCAGTATACTGAGCCTAACCGGAACTGAACCCCAGCATATGTGGATGCTACCAATCAGTTCAAGTATTGTATAACATTCCTTTTGTAGATAGTGTGTCTCTTGTAGGCAGTGTGCCTTCTTGTGAGCAGTGTGCTCGGGCAATGAGCCCTAATTGGCAAGTGCCATTTTGTATTTCCATTCTTCTAACAGAGAATACAATCTTGGGTTAATCACCCCATGGTTTTCTCCCTTAACAGGGTTTCCACGTCAAAAATATTGTGTCATGTGTATTTCCATTTCATAGTTATGTTTGCTTATTTGGATAAATGCTGCATTGATTATTAAGTAAGATAAGAAAGAAGAAAATAGTAGGATAACTGATTCACCCCCCCCCCTCTCAGTTATCAACACTATAATCATGCATCTAAGACATCAACCAAAAGTGGCATAAAACTAGAGTAATAAAGTGTTAGGTCATGCACTTTTCTACTTTACAATATGAATGTTGCTCTTTGTGATTTGGATCCCAAGGACTCTCTAAGCAACAACACCCAAGACCATAAGATTCTAGATGTGTTATAAGTAAAATCAATATTAACAATGAATCAAAAAGAATAATAAAGGAATGAAATTTAAGAAAGATAAATAATACAGATGAAACAAAAAATTATTAGTCTATGTTTTTTTTCATGTCATACTTGAAAGAGAGATGTATGAATTTCTATCATCTAGCTATGTCCATCCATATCTCTTTCTAGGGTTTGTGCCTTAGCTTGTGAGGTCCACTTTTGCCCACCTTATGTACCTTTGACTCTCTCATTAGGGTTTCATTTTTAGATTTGATATACTACTAATATTTCTAATTTTGAAATCTTAGTGTGGTTTTTTGTCGCTTATTTCCCCTTTCTTTATTTTGTTTATGCCACTAGTTACTCACAATCCTCATCTTCCATTAAGGAGTGCATGTCTAAACCCTACCATGGTTGCCTAATCTAATGAAATTTAAATCTATTCTAATGCTCATGTTGAGAAGAACTTGGATGATAATCAAGACTATGATCATGACACCCATGTGGCACATCAACAATTTACTAAAAAACTTGCTATTTCAGCTCATGTAGAAATTCATACACAACTAGCAAACATGATTCATAACATATTTATCAATAAACCACAAGGGTTATAGGCTTTAAAATCTATAAGAGCTAAGATTGCTTTATCTAACATTTTTTTGGGGTGCATCTACTTCATCTCCCTCTTCTAACATGATTCTTTCTTCCACCATTACTCCCTCCACTACCATTGTTCATCCTCATAGTGTTACTCTCACCTCTACTAGTGTCCCACTATAGTGTCTTTCCTTTTTCCACCTTTCACCCCCTATATGATCATCCTCCTAACTACATCTCTTGAAAGATCCCCATATCACATGATGGCATTACACCTCTATTCCTATTTCATCTACCACTACTCAACTCATTGTATCCACTACTCCTCTTTCTTATGCCATTCTTATTTCCTCCACTCCCCTCTCTACCATGTCCACCCACATATCCACTAGTGTTACACCATCCATCCCTATGCCCCACACCATTTCCCTTCCAAAATCATGACTTATACTATTTCCCCTTACCAACCCATGACTCATACTATGTTTCCATCACATCCCATGACCAATATTTCCATAATGTGATTGATCCATCCATAGATATGACCTCACCATTTACCTCACAACCTCATTATACCTCCTCCATTATTTCACATGCAACCAATGTAACCCTAGTTTACATTGCTACCTTGGATACAATATTACAAGATGGACAATCTTAAGAAGGAAATCAACCAAAATAAGAATGATTCTATTGCTTATAATCCACCACACTACATGTTAACTTTTAAGGTGGTTACATATCTGTTTCCCACTAGGTATTTGAGCTATATAATGGAAATGGGACCCAAGTGTTCATATACAATCATTTACAACTACTTTAATAGAATTTGCATATAATGATAAGATCTTGGCCAAAATACTTCCATGAACCTTACAGGATTATGTTATACAATGATTTTATTATTTGCCTCCTAGTTTAATACAATGCTTTGTTGATTTAGCTATTGCATTATTAAAACACTTTCACATCAACATGGGTTTGAAGATAACAATAAATGATCTTACTAAGTGCACTCAATGAAGTAATGATCCTATAAATAATAATGTCATTTTCTTTCAATCTTTGTGGTAAATTGAAATAACAATTTAATGATGGTGAGTTACAAATTATGTTTCTTGAGGGATTACTTCCAGTTATTAAGAATAATGTACATTTGAGTAGCTTTCCCTCTTTTAGAGATACATGCACACATTTGACAAATCTTGAAGTAAAAATCTTAGCATCAAATACTTTGAAATATGGGTCATAATTTCAATCATCTTACCCCTCCATGTTTCAAAAGACAAATACTTTTGTGAAGGGTAAAGGTATTAAAGAAAATGTTAATCAAGCCACCACTACCTCTTCCTTTCCTTTATTTAGATGAATTGTTCCTTAGAAGTTTACTAAATTACAAGAATATTTGGACAATGCCCTTCAAACTTTATTGAGTACTAATTTGTTCACGCTCCCTCCTATTGATCCATTATATCCCAATAAACTATTCCTAGGACATATAATCAACAAGCATTCTACAACTTCCATTGGGTTAAATGTCATTACTCAATAATGTATGGGTCTTAAACACAACCTGTACAAGAACTTATAGACAAAAATATGATTAAAGTTGAAGGCATCAATGGTAATGACAATCCTTTGGTTGCACTTGTAAATAGATGATTGAAAACTTACACAAATCCATTTTTGAATCATAAAAATAATGTTGAGGCACATGAAGATATCAATGTTGAAACCTTAGACATGTCACATAAACATGCTTTTGTAGGGGTTATTGAAACTAATGTTACATCTTTCTCTCTTCCTACATGTCCATTGATTGCATTTTTTGATGAGGATATTCCCCAAGACAATTATTATGGTCCATTATAGGGTGAGTGCAAGAAGTTGGGTCCACTTTTTGGCTAAAAAGTGGAAGTGTTTTCCCTAAAAATTAAAGTTTGTCACAGTTGGACTCAAAATTTGAAGCACTTACACATAGAATCTTAAGAAAGTCTAGTAATATGAAATGTAGTATTTTGAATATAGTTTTTAAATATGTAATTTATTCTAATACCCAGATGATACAAATTAATTTTACATAGGCTTGTACAAAAACCACTTTTTAAAGGTCATTTTTTTAGGACCATATCATGCACGTGTACGACCAGCATAATTTGAACTAAATAAAATTATTTCTCTAAATCCTTTTGGGGAAAGATGTGTATTATAATGAAAGTTGATGAGAATATTTTTTTATAATTTTTTTCCAAATATATTTTTTTATTAATTTTTTATTGACCCTAATTGTTGTTTTTGAAAACTCCTCATGTAAGGCCAACATAATTTGGGCTAAACTAATCATAAAATGATTTTTTTTTTCATTGTGTAAAGAATGATGTATAGATTGATGACATATAATTTTTTTAAAAAAATTACAAATTAAAAGTTATTAAAAAGATGCAAACACCTATCATTTCAAGTTTATAGACCAGTTTGCTCATAAATCAATTAATAAATAGAAAAACAAGTTGAATAAAAAAAAATTGCATATTTAAAAACTACACATCGTCATCTATAATGGGTTTTTAATTTCATTAAAAAATTTAGAAAAAAACATCGTCAGCGATATTGGTAAAGTTGGTCTTTTCTCTTGCTCTGAACATGGATTTGTACTTGTAGGTCCAAGGCTAGGGGTTGGCTTAGCATGTCTTTCCCAAGCCTAAGAATTTAGGAATTGGGACCCATTCCTAAGCGGGTACCCGTTTAGGCTCGGACACCCGTTCCTGTTGGGATTTTTTCTTTGCCCGCGACTTCCCCTATATGTGGACTTAACTTCTTGTGGGAACCCTATACATAATAATTTAAGAGATACATAACCTACTCAATTCCTCATTGATCTTGCATGTTAATACAACATATGTATTGAGAATTTTCTACTTTCTATCCATATTAAACATCAATAACATGCACATTCTAGGATTTCATTAAAGATGACAAATGTCTGGAATGTTAATCAATAAATTGGGATACATCATTTTACAATTGAGAGTTGAACCTAAAGAACTACTAAATTTATGTCATTTTATACCATCACTCAATAGATATGGTGTTTTAATTGGGTGAACATGGATTGAGTAATGTAAAGTTTTTCCTTCCATCTTTCATCAATGTGTTAAATTTGTACATGATGGAAAAGTGATAAATATTGAAAGGGCTCATTATAAGCCAATGTTGGATGCTAGTCACTTTACACTAGATACATTTATGAAGACATCAAAGGATGTGTGTTATGAGTGAGAGGAATGATATCATATGTATGATTTATACAAATTTTACTTGGATGAGTTGGAAATAATTCAAAAGAGGTTGAAATGACAAGTCAATCCTCCAAAAAATGAATAACATCAACCTGAGAGTCATGCCAAAGTAAAAGATGAATAATACAATCAAAGAACAAAAGTAGAAGTGAAAGTCACACAGAAACCAACATTTCATTCTCAAAATACTACTTGAGTGCCAAGGAAAAAAGTTGGGGTACATCAATGCCAATCATTCCTCCACAACCACAAGTAAATAAGCAAGAAATTTGGGTAAGAAAAGAAGTGCCTAATGTGACACTAGTTGATCATGCATTTGTGTTAAGTAAAAAGGACTATAAAGATGAAACACGTGTTATAGAAAAGGCAAGAAGAGAACAACAAGAAGCAAAGATGAATAAAGATAAATATGATGGACTTTTATTGGGATGATGATGATATTTTGGATGAGTATGATCCTCCCAAGTTTGTTCAATGACTCATGAGCATTACTATAGTATATATATACCTATAGCTTAGACTTATTTTTTGTCTTTTGCACTTCCTCATTATATTTACACATTAGCCTTTTGATTATGCCTTGTTTGTTGTGTGTCACATGCTTATGGTTGTGTTTACTTCCCCCTACTTGGGGGCATTTTCTTCTCTTTCTTTTAATTGATTTATACTTTTGATTCTATTCTTGTGTACATATTTATTCCTATGCTTTCTTTTATCATTGTCTTTACCTATGTTTTCCACTCTAGTTGATCATTTACCTACTATTTTTCCACTTCACCCTGTGCATCCTTATGCTTACTTTGTCTTTTAATGCTTATTTGTCCTTGGTTTTATGGTCTATACCTTACCACTTTGGTTTCTCACTTTATCTTGCTTGCTTCATACTTGTTACATATCTTCATGCTTATATTCCTCATGTTTGTTGTGTGTCACATGCTCATTTCACCTTCTATAATTGGTTAATATTTACATTCCCCCACTTTGGGACATTGACTTCTCCCTCTTTTCCTTACTTTATACATTTTCTCCTATACTTGTTTACATCTTCCATATCCTTGTAGGCTTTGTTTTCCACTATTACATGCTATTTATTTACTTCATCTTGAGCACCCTTGTACTTATTTACACATGATTTTCTAGTCCATGCATTACCACTTTGGTTTCTCATTGGTGCAGGAGCTCCACAGTTTAATCATTATGTTGGTTTTTTCCTAGTTGTTTTCATGTTAATTTGTTTACCTCTAAGGCTTTGAAAGCCATTTTGATACTTTGTAATAAGGACTTAGTACATTTTATTTGACTAGTCCACTAGAGTGTTTGATAAGTCCTATTTTCTAGGAGTTCTCTTTTAGAAACTTTGTTTTTCTGAAGAAAATCTATTTTCCATCGATTTACTGCCTTCATGGGCAGTTGTATGGACAAGAATAGGAAGTGCAAAGGATAGAAACTTCCTATAAACTTGATTTTTGTTTAAACATGCCAAAAAATGAAGAAGAGGAAAAGTTTATTAAGGAGAAAACTGTGTTTTTATGCTTTTTGGTGAAAACAGCCATCCTGTACGGCCAGGTACAGACTGTTGAGGAAATAAGTTTTGAAAAATGCTTTAGATATTTGAAGTGGCTCTCGTTTGCATGTAATCTTGGCTTTTGAAACGTTTTGTGGTGCTTGTTTCACTCCATTTTGTGAAGATTGGTTTGAAACCCTCCTTATCTAGGGTTTTGAGGTAGAATGAAGTATTTTTCCTCTATCCTATGAAGGTGATCAGTCATTTTTGGTGAGATGGAGGAAATTAGATTAGTTTTCATGTTCTTGTTGTGTATTTGGTTGTTCTCCTTCCTCCTTGGGGTGTGGCATGCATCTAACTAGTCTTACTAGAGACTAGTTAAGAAATTGATGGTGGACTGTATTAGGACAGTCAAGATAGTCAGGTTATTTTGACAAATATATGGTGGAGTTTATGTTTGCAGGTGGAGATTGATTAGTGCAGGACTTGGTGGACCTTATACATGCATATTGGATGCATTTTCCCTTCACATTGCTCTCATTTTAGGCTTTGTTTCAAGAAAAAGACAAGTTGTTGTCTCTGACCTCCAACAACCCGTACGATTCTGCATGTGTGGGTTAGATTACATTTTCATGTTGAGTTTTTGATCATACATAAAGCTGTGGTGATCATATGGAATCATGAGCATTTAAGGTGTTGTCAAACATTCTTTTAGTTACAAGGTTTAATCCTCTTTAAGACTGTTTCCTTAAGACAGTCATAAGACAGTTGTTATTTTCTGTCAGAGCAAATGACAGTAGTGATGTGTTGGTCTATGATTTCATGTTGATCTAGTCTTGGCAGGTGGAGGTAGCTCAAAGATCCATGCTTGTAGAGGAGAGTTAATGCCAGTTTGGTCATTCAAAACCAAAAAGACTACAAAACATAAACTGTCACTTTAATACTATCCAAAAATAGTCTTTCTGCAATTTGTTGTCCTGATGCATGTGAGTAATGGTTGCTTGTTCACAATGAATGTGTAGTGTGTATTGAGTGTTGATGGTCATTTGAGACCCTTGAGAGGTTGATTAAACTAATTCTATAAGACCTAAGTCTTCTTCTACCACTGTCCTAAAACAGTCCTACTGTTGTCACTATCCTTTGCCTAGAGAATGCAGAAATTAGTCTTTTGGTCAGAGACCTCATGATAGTCATGACTAGTATGTGTTAATAATCATATGTGGGCATTGTTGGTAGAGGTGTGGGTAGGAAGTTGTGAGTCCTTAAAAGGTGGATTGTGCAAAAAGGTGGGATTGAGCAGTTACTCTCCAAGGTGAGGGATGGGCAGCCTGTGAGGAGGACACTAGATAGTGGTCCTAGGCTAGATCAATATCAGGAATAGCCTTGTGTAGGCTTTGTAAACACAAACACTTTTGTAAACCTCTTGTAGGAAGTTGAATAACTTAAGTTCATTGAGTGAACTTCAAATACTCTTACCTTACCCTCTGCATCATATTGGTATCAGAGCCAATATTCTAATTGGAAGCAAGTGTATGTCAAAAGAGGAAATTGAAATAGAGGCTAGTACAATGCCTCCCAAGACAATGAGTCAAGATGCCATCAAGAAGTTGGTGGAAGAGATGGTTGAAGCAAGATTGCAGGAAGCAAGATTGCAAGAAGCAAAGTTGCAAGAAGAGAAGAAGTCTAAAGGCAAGACCAAAGAAGGGGGAAGTTCTTCTGATACAAATGAAGAAATAGAGATAGAAGAGGATCCTCTGGAGCAGGATATGTCTGCAGATCAGAAAGCCTTCTTGAATGCACTTAAGGGTGCTCATGGAGACAGTGGTGATCCCAAGATGGAGGTGCCTACCTTCCATGGCAAGTTGGATGGAGATGTTCTCACTGACTGGATAGAAGCTATGTGCAACTTCTTTGATTACAAAGAGTTTAATGACAGCTGTAGACACCTAAAATTGGACTGCTTCTGCAAACCAATTTTCTGTATCTTGCACTAATCCATTCCCCCAATCTGCATATCCCTGGTGATCAATTAATTCACCTAATTAGTCCATTTAACATTACAACCCTATCCTATCAATTAAATGAATATTCCTAATATTCATTTAGATGATTTTCCCTAATCCTTGTTAATGAGATAAATCCTATTTATCTGATTAAATCATGCTTAAGTTAATTAAGAAAACACTTAATTAACCTTGTCCCCCGCTCATCCACTAAACTGAATATAAAATTCAGATGTCTCCCACTCACTCCCAATCACTGAATATAAAATTTAGTTGTCTCCCACTCATTCCCAATCACTGAATATAATATTCAGATGTCTCCCACTCACCTCCACTCCTCCCAAAATGGGAATTTTTAATTCACCCACTAGGAATAAAAGATTCACTTTTATTCCTAGCCCTTGATCTGATCAGATGAATCCTGACCCTCCATCCTCAGCTCCAAAATCCTATAAATAGGACCCCTCTCTAAGCCATTTAGGAGGACAATTCATGCATCAAACCTCTGTCAAAATCAGTCCCCAATCTCCTAATCCTATCAAACCTCTGCCAAAATCTTGTCTCAATCCCCTATCTCCATCTGAATCAACTTATCTCTCATCTTGCATTGTGTTGAGCACTTGAGCAATCCACATATGCACTCTAATCACGGGAACAATCTTGAGGAGCTACATGGCGCATCTCCTTCCTGCATGGATTCGTGAGGTCTTCATGAAGGTATAATCTTGTTTTTGCATTAGATTAGTATTATCTTCATTCTAATTTCACTTATTACATTGGCACGCCTGGTCGCGAATCTACTCGTCGTTTTGTGAAGGTTTTGTTGTCAAAATCTTTGTTTTCTAACAAGTTTTGCAAGTTTTGCGACTAACCTATTGCAGGTTGCATCTTACGCAAAAATGGACATCATTTTCGCGCTCAGAACATTGATTCCATGAATTTTGACTATAAACTTCAATATATTTTTTGAAAATTTTTTGAAATTTTTTTAGGGGCCTTAGGCCCTACCGTATGGATCCCACGACCCCCATCTCTAGTTTCTGTTGCAGGGAGTTTCTCATTTTGTTTGCAGGTTTCATGGTTTTTTCGAAGGTTTAAAGTCAATTTTCTGCAGGTCTTCCGCCACCTAAACCGCCCCGATCCACCGCTTCAAACCTCTCGCTGCTGCCTGCGCCACACCTCCCTCTGCCAGGTCGGAACCCCGTCCCCTGCAGTCGCCACCACCTTATACATCCCGCGCCACCCTCTTAACCCCCATCGAGACCTCCGGTGGCGACCTCCCCTTGTCACCACCCCCCAAACCCTACCACCTCTCCGCCCTCACGACCTCCGACCCAACTCCTTGCAGACCTCCCACCGCCGCCTCACCCAAATGCCCCCCCGACCACCATTCTCCCCCATGCTGCCCGCACCAACCACCAACCACCACTCTGCATATCTTCCCCGACCACCCACCTCTCGATCTCACCTCCCTTCTCCCACATATCTTCCCTGTCGCGGCCACCATCTCCCCGCAGCTCCTCCAACACCTCGCAGACCCCCGACCTCCGCTCCCCTACAGACCTCCCGACCCCCGATCCATCCCCTCCTCCCCTGTCCCTCACCCCATAGCTCCTCCAACACCTCGCAGATCCTCGATCTTCGCTCCCCTGCAGACCTCTCGACCCCCGATCCATCCCCTCCTCCCTCGTCGCTCACCCCACAGCTCCTCCAACACCTCACAGACCCCCGACCTCTACTCCCCTGCAGACCTCCCTCCCCCGAGCCCTCCCTGCGAGCCTCCCGCTGCTGCTTCACTCCCCCATGCTCCCCACTCCAAACTCTCGACCTCGTCTCTGTAGACGCCACCATCCCTACCACCTGCCACCCAAAATCCCCACACATTCCCGCCCAAACAAAGCAAAAACAAACACACAAACCCTAACCACCGGTGTAAGGCGGGAAAGGGGCTTAAGCCCCTTTCGTATTTATTCTATTTTATTTTTGACAGGTCCTAGCCCCTGGTCATATCAGCGACCAGGGGCCTTTTTCAAACAAAACCTGCCAGGAAAACCTTGACCGCTAGCCGGCTAACCGTAGCATGTGACCAGATGTTCTTAACCACTAGCAGTTATTACTCACAGTCAAGCTTCTCTCCGGTGCTTCCTATACACCGAAGGAGGCTATTTTTTTCAAACAGACACAACTTTCGTATACGGAACGGATTTTTGCAAACGAATAGTCGTCGGAAAGAGGACTCCGAGCACTTCGCCGTTGTGAGGTTTTCATCAGGTGATGGTACCTTTTTCCTGCCATTTTTATCAATCAAAGTCCAAATTGCATTTAAACTTCAAATCATCATATCTTTTGCAATTTTGATCATTTTTTAGAGAATTTTTTTTTCTAATTGCATAGAATTTCCTGAATATTCTATTCATGCACTTTAATTTCCTATATCAGTTCTTTTTTTATCAAATTTTCTCAGATTATCAATTTTCACATTACAATCTTTTTGGCTAGTCTACTTGCTCTGTTTTTGGTTTCATGACTTGCAGGAGATCATACGGAACTGGAGCAACATCAGGAGCAGCAAACACATCAATTTGGACAGCAAGTTAATCAAGTGCCTTCGTTTTCACCCTTTATTTCTCAATCATTGATTGCAAACACACTTCGGTTTGGGCCTTTAAAAATGAACATTGTCTTCAATCACACATCGAAATCAGGTTTAAAACAAATCAGTGTCTTCAATCACATCTTGAAATCAGGCTAAAAAGAACCACTATTTGATGTGTTTTTCATCACATTTCAATTTCTAAGGGTCAATTAATCAACTGCAAGTGTGAATCAAGTGAGTGTGTGTATGCTCTCTCCTCGCACCGCAAGGTGATCTTGGGGATCAAAAACACCTCACTTGATTTGCTTTTGTTTACCCTATCCTAGGAGGCCTGCTAGGGGATTTCATCACCCCTAGGGACGACCTCATTCAAGGCTGAATCGAAAGACACCCTCTTTGAAACTAGAATCCTGTCACTCTCGGCTAAGCCCCAAAGAACTTTCTACCTTTGGGAAGTGAAGGTGAAGGGTGGGTTACCCCCTTCTCCCGGCTGTGTGACAGGATTTCAATTTCAAATCCTTAGTCAACCTCGTTTAAACATTGACCAAACCTAATTGGCCATACCTCACATCAAACTAGGCATTAGGGCATGTTAATTTGTTTTGCAAGTGTGCTTGTTTAATCATTCTCATCTTCTTCAAAATTCAAAATTACTTGTGTCTTGTGTGAGTGATTCTTGTTTTTATATGTGATCATTTGCTAAACATTGCCAAATCAAACTAAACATCAAACACATAAGACAAGTCCTTCCAACACATTCAAACCCAATCACTCATCTATCCTAATCATCCTAATCACCTACCTTATCCACATCATCATCCAAATCATTCAATCTAATCTTATCCTAATCACTATCATCACCCTTAATCCAATTCATCCACATCATTTTAATCCCATCTCTTCCAAATCAAATCCAAAATCTAACCAACATCAATCCATAATCTTCCAAACCATATTTCAAATTCAATCATCAAATCATAACCCAGCACTTACCAAAAGGACTTAAGATTCAACCACATGTGTGACATCATGGAAACCTTAGAGGACTTCGAACAGCTCCTTCATATGCTTCACCAAATAAATGCAAGCCAATCCCCTTTAGAGCAGTGAACCTTTCAAAGCATTCAATATTTGATTCAAAAAGGTCGAACAAGCCAATCCTCACACATACAATACCTCTTGGACGAAATCCAACACCTCTTGGCCACTTGCAAAGTCCAACAACCATCATATCTAGCACCTATCCCATCATATCTATCTACTCATCAACCTACTTCGATACCAACTTATCCCATTTCTTCTAATGTTATCCCTTATCCATATCAACACATTCAACTACAACAACATCGACCAATTCAACAATTCCAACCATCACAACAAACCATTCAATACTTCCACCAACAAGTCATACCTCAACAAATTCCAACTCAATCCTATGTGTCATCCACATCAACCTATCAACCTCCACCTCAACATTATCCAATTCCTCATTCTAACATTCCAACATATCATCAAACCCACCCCCAAGACTATCAATGGCCTCCACAACAAGCACAAGTAAGCCCAAATCCACCTTTGCAACACGACACACCTGCAAGTCGAAGTGATCCCTTGTACATAAATCAAATGAGTCCAAGTTATCCTAGGCAAGAGCTAATCACCTTTGACAAGGCAGACACCAATCTAGAGTGCCCTCCAACACCATCATCCAGTCCAATACCTATCCTTGAACCCACCCAAGACCCATCACCACCTAATCCCATCACTCACCTATCCAATCCCAATCCTATTTCTACACCATCCACCATCATTATCCATCCATTATATTGTTCTTCCACCCATACACTCATGAAGGATGTCATCCATTGGCTATTAGCAAGGAATCAAACACCCTCATGCAATCCATCAACCGCCAAATCTCTTGAACAACCCTCTATCATAAGTCAAGAACCATCATGTAGCCATGTTCAAGAGCCCATAAGTCTAGCACCTATCACATCAATCCAAGCACCCATCACATCTACCCAAGTCCCTTCCACTTCCATGCAAGCACATGAGCTATGTCAAGACAAAAATCCAACGCATGTTGAAACATCAACCCCTTCTCCTAATCAAGATCTAACCATCCCATCCAATCCCATCCCTCATCCCCTCCCATCTATGGATCACCTTATTCATCCCATACCTTCTTCTACCACCCCTTTACCATCCCCCATGAATCCTTTACCCCCATCTACCAATCCCATCCCAAATCCATCTCCTTATCCACTTGGCACAAGCACTTTCATCCGTGGTGACTTCCTTGTAGGAGGTGAACAACTTCCTTCCACCACCTATCTATCTCCAACAAACAATGGATTCACGTCTTGTTTCCACAGCAACAAACATCCCATTGCATCTTGCATGCTCCAAAACATGAACTACCAAGGCAAAGGCTTAGGCCTTCACGAACAAGGCATATTGGAGCCCATCCACACCACATTCCATCCATCCTCACATGGCCTTGGCTATGCATCCCAAGAACAACAATCTACACAAGTTGATACCATCCATCCACCTTCCAAAATCCATTCATCCAATCCCAAACATGGTGTATCTCATCGCACTCCCAAATCTTATGTCGCCATCCCTCCTCCATCATCCTACCATTTGCAAAAGCATGTGACCATCCATCTCCCTCCATCCAATTTACCACCACTACTTCCCACTCCAAAGATCCCTATCAAATCCACTCTACCTCCTATCCTACCAACTCCCAACATCTCTATCCATAAATCCACTTTACCTCCTCTCCTACCAACTCCCAATATCCCAATCATCAAATCACCTCATCCATCTATCCAAAAATCTATTTTTTACCCCTCCATCCATAAGTCTACTAAAATCCCGAATCAAGACCAACGAAAGCACACATCTTTCAAACATGAAGCTTCCCCCAAATCCATGGGATTCAACAAGTTGAATGCCTCAACTCATAAAACACAAGAGCCTAAAGATATTATCCTTTCCAATCAAAATGAAAAATCAAAAAGGCTATACAATCCCACACCATCACAAGCAAAAGCAAAAACAAAAATGGTGTGGGTCCCTAAACAAAAAGCACCAAACTCTAATGAGGCATCCACATCCCAATCTACTGCAAAATCCCAAACATCCCGCTCCCCATCTAAAAATCCCCCAAAGTCTAAGTCTATTTGGGTCCCTAAAACCCCAAATCGACAATCCAACAATCCCCCATCTCGATCCCCATTACTCCCAACTCCACATCCCAAGTACAAGCTTCCAAATACATCACGATGTGTGCAACCATTGGTCTTGGTTCCCCTCCACCACTTGCAATTCCCACACACCCCCGTTTCTCCATCTTTCATCCACTATCCTACATATCTTCCCCATCACATTCCTCTAGTCCATGCTTTTGCATAATCCACATTATACACACCATAATCCATTATCCATAATCCATTCCATCTTCTCCTATCTACCAACATCCATGCAATCATAATCCAAAATGCTCTCCAACATGGGACCATCTTCTCCTTGCTATGGAAACAGACGCTAGAGTCCCCATTCCATAAAAAAAAAAGCAAAAAAATCAAAAAATCAAGAAAATAGTAAAGAGAAAAAATCCGTCCAATGGTGAAAACCACTCCTTGTGGCGCCTTGGGCAAGTACCTTGATGAAAACCCCTTGTGGGCGTCATGCGTAATCCCTTCTCCATCCATTTTATATCCCTACACTTTGGGGCAAAACTGTATCCTTCATCCACATCCATCATCTCCTTGCACATCTTATCCACTGTCTTATCCTTATCCCATCATTCCCCATCCATTCTATCCACTCTATCTCCCACCTTCGATCTTGATAAAGACAAGGGGCAAAATATCAACAACATGCTTTGGAAACCTCTTGGCATACTCCCCTTTAAAGTCTATCCTCCATCCATCTACTGCAAAGTCCATCCATTCAAACATGAACCCATCACGAGCAGTGGGGCATATGATTCCTTGCAACCTAGCCCTTGGAGAAAATCCTCATCCCTATTTTCCATCTATCTCACACGCATCCCTATCACTTGTCCATTCATCTATCAAGAATCAACTATCCAATCCCCTTATCCAACCCCATCACTTTCACCTCTAGACTTGGTGTTCCCTTGTCATTGGTATTTAGCGCAAAAGGCTATCCACACGAAATCCAAGGCAACCATCATAATAAACCATTCCTTTTCCAAAAAATCCAAAATCCAAAAACATCACAAAATCAAAAAATCCAAAAAAACATCACAAACATCAAAAAATCCCAAAACAATAGAAAACACACAAAATTCCAAAAATAATCTATCCATCACACAAATAAAATTTGCTCCATCACACTCTCATCATCATCACATCTATCCTCAATAAAATTACACTAGATCCAAGCATCGCATCACCTATCAAAGCATTGTCCTTAATCAAAATCATCAACTATCAAATCAGCATCAATCACAACTTGTCACCATCATATCTTGAGCCACTTTTACGAAATCATCAAATCAGTTATCAATCCCTACCTTAGCATAGATCTTTCCTACGATGGGTAGAAACTATCAGATCATCATCCATTTTGGCAAAAGATACAATGGTTACTTGTTTGGTTCGTTGGTCTTTTTGTTTTTGATTTTTATCTTTTGTCCTATTCGAAGATCACATCAAAGCTACCTTGATCTTACTATATCATGGTATGTGGCGAAAACATCTAGAATGGGGAATGGTCTTGCTTTTGTATGCTGTGCTTATGGGTTGGTTTCATTACTCCAAGCTAGTATTCATATCTTGTTGATCATAGGGTCGGTTCTAGCATATTGATCTCCTTATGCATCTAAGGTTAATCATACCTTTTTTGTACTAAGGGCTTATGCTATGAGTCCCCTTCCCTCGTCTAGACAAGGTTGTACTATTTTGGGCATGCATGAGCTCATCCCTTTGTCTGCGTGTCTAGTCCATGCAAATGTTGGATAAACATCATCACCCTGGTCTTCTATACCTTGGTGAACATATCCACTTTGCTATATCAAACCTAGGATTGCTCAAATTCAGTTTCAGCACAATGATCATCCACCAATCATCTCCCAACATCATCATCCTTTCATCCCACCACTTATCCTCTACCCACATCTACCAATTTGTCCCATCCATTTCGAGAGCACAACCATGTTCTCGCAACCCGCCTATCCTCTCGAGGGGGCATCACCCTTACCAATTATCCCCAAACCTTACCTTATTCTTCCAAACCAAAACCTTTTTTCTATCCAATCCATCTCTATGTTTTAACTTCTTTGAAATGATGTTGCTTAGCCGCAACACCATCTCAAAGAGGGGCAAATGTAGACACCTAAAATTGGACTGCTTCTGCAAACCAATTTTCCATATCTCGCACTAATCCATTCCCCCAATCTGCATATCCCTGGTGATCAATTAATTCACCTAATTAGTCCATTTAACCTTACAACCCTATCCTATCAATTAAATGAATATTCCTAATATTCATTTAGATGATTTTCCCTAATCCTTGTTAATGAGATAAATCCTATTTATCTGATTAAATCATGCTTAAGTTAATTAAGAAAACACTTAATTAACCTTGTCCCCCGCTCATCCACTAAACTGAATATAAAATTCAGATGTCTCCCACTCACTCCCAATCATTGAATACAAAATTCAGTTGTCTCCCACTCATTCCCAATCACTGAATATAATATTCAGATGTCTCCCACTCACCTCCACTCCTCCCAAAATGGGAATTTTTAATTCACCCACTAGGAATAAAAGATTCACTTTTATTCCTAGCCCTTGATCTAATCAGATGAATCCTGACCCTCCATCCTCAGCTCCAAAATCCTATAAATAGGACCCCTCTCTAAGCCATTTAGGAGGACAATTCATGCATCAAACCTCTGTCAAAATCAGTCCCCAATCTCCTAATCCTATCAAACCTCTGCCAAAATCTTGTCTCAATCCTCTATCTCCATCTGAATCAACTTATCTCTCATCTTGCATTATGTTGAGCACTTGAGCAATCCACATCTGCACTCTAATCACGGGAACAATCTTGAGGAGCTACATGGCGCATCTCCTTCCCGCATGGATTCGTGAGGTCTTCATGAAGGTATAATCTTGTTTTTGCATTAGATTAGTATTATCTTCATTCTGATTTCACTTATTACAATAGCAAAAAGGTCAAGTTTGCCAAGACAAGGCTAAGAGGTTTTGCACTTGTATGGTGGAACTATATGCAGAGTGAGAGGGAGAAGATTGGGAAGAGTCCCATCACTAAATGGAGCAGAATGGTGGCTATGCTCAGAAGCAAGTTCATGCCACCTGACTATGAGATTCAAATCATAAGGAGATTTCAGAATTTGAGACAAAAAGACATGGATGTGGCTGCCTACACAGAAGAATTTCATAGACTCAATATGAGGGCCAATCATAATGAAGATGAAAAAGGGATGGTGGCTAGGTACCTGAATCGACTGAAATACAATCTGCAAGATGAGATAAGCTTGGTGTTACCAAAGATAGTGGATGAATGTTTCTTATTGGCCTCCAGAGCAGAGGAAAAGCTGAGAAGGAAGGGTGAACAAAGTGCCAAAGGTAGAGGTGGCAGAAACCAAAGAGGTAGAGGCAATTTTGGTCGTGGACAGTTCAACAAAACTAAAAATAACAGTCAACAAGAAACACAATCAGCAACAGAGCGTAGAGGAGGTTTTAGAGGTGGTAGAAGTCATAATGGCAGAGGCAGAAATGGTGGAGGAGGTAGAGGACCAGGAGTCTTCACTGGAAGATGTTATGGCTGCAACCAAGTTGGCCATACAATTAACAAATGTCCAGGGAAAGCCAGCAACTCTCATGACAGTGGGAAGAGAAATCAGTTAGTGAAAGATGATGACTGTGAAAGTGTGAATTCACCAATGGGAAGTGTTGCACCTGTTTTAGATGGAGAGAGTATGATGATAAAAAGGTCTATGTTGAAGATGCCATTGAAGCAAGAGCCCCCTCAGAGAAAGAATCTTTTCAGAACCCAAGGCCTAGCCTATGGGAAACTTTGTAAAATCATAGTGGATTCAGGGTCCACTGAGAATGTGGTATCCACTGAGATGGTTGAAAAGTGCAAGTTGAAGAGGCTGCCTCATATCAGTCCTCACAAGATCTCCTGGTTAAACAAGAACCAAAGTTTCATGGTGGAGGAACAAACTTGGGTTGAATTTGCAATTGGTGACTACAAGGACAAAGTGCTATGTGAAATCATACCTATGGATGCATGTCACCTGCTTCTTGGCCGTCCATGGCAGTATGATGTTAAAGCTCATCATGATGGTGAGAAGAACACTTATGTCATCACCAAGAATGGAAGGCCATTCAAAATGGATCCTTTGTTGGAGCAGCCCAGGGGAAAAGAAAATAACAGCAGTGTCATATTGGTCAATGGAAATGAGTTCCTAAACATCTTGAAGGAGAATGACAACCAGGGGTATGCCTTGGTCATGAAGCCCAAGAGTAGATCAGATCAGCAAGATCAAAAACAGAAGGAGATTCCATTGGAAGTACAACAACTTCTGGATAAGTATCAAGACCTTGTGGTAGAGGAAGTTCCCAACTCCTTACCACCCATGAGGGATATTAGTCATCAAATTGACTTAATACCTGGTGCTACATTGCCTAACAAGGCTACATACAAGCTGACTCCACAGCAAAATGAAGAGGTGGCAAGGCAAATTCAAGATCTCCTGGAGAAAGGGCTAATTAGGAAGAGTCTAAGTCCTTGTGCAGTTCCAAGTGTACTTGCTCCTAAGAAACATGGAAAGTGGAGGCTATGCACAGATTCAAGGGCCATAAATAAGATCACCATAAGGTACAGATTTCCAATGCCAAGGATTGAAGATCTCTTGGATTATCTGGGAGGATCATGCTATTACTCAAAGATTGATTTGAAATCTGGATATCATCAAATCCGGATCAGATAGGGAGATGAATGGAAGACTGCTTTCAAGACCAATGAAGGTCTTTATGAATGGCTTGTTATGTCATTTGGTCTTAGCAATGCGCCAAGTACATTTATGTGCCTGATGAATGAGGTATTGGTTGAATTCATTGGTAAATTTATTATTGTTTATCTTGATGACATACTAATCTTCAGCAGGACAAGGGAAGACCATGTGAAGCATGTTGGTCAGGTGTTGGAGAAGCTGCATGAGCACAAGTTGATGATCAAATTAGACAAATGTGAGTTCATGAAAACTAAACTTGTATACCTGGGATTTGTCATTTCTAATGGCTGTTTGAAGATGGATCCCTCTAAGGTTGAGGCTATTCTCAGTTGGCCTACCCCAAAAACAGTGGGAGATGTGAGAAGTTTCCATGGATTGGCGACTTTCTATAGGAAGTTTTTCAGAGGTTTTAGTCACATTAGTGCTCCCATCCTCAACACCATCAAGGGTGGAGTCAAATGTAGATTCCAGTGGACAAAGGAAGCTGATGATAGTTTTGAGTTATTGAAAACAAAGGTGGCTGAGTTACCTACCTTAGTACTCCCTGATTTTGATAAGGTATTTGTTGTTGAGTGTGATGCAAGTCAGCAAGCTATTGGTGCTGTTCTCAGCCAAGAAGGACATCCGGTGGCATTCTTTTCAGAAAAGTTGAATGAAGCCAAGCAAAGGTATTCTACCTATGACTTAGAACTCTATGCAATGGTGCAAGCTCTTAAGAAATGGAGACATTATTTGCTGCCCAAAGAATTTATTGTTTTTACTGACAATCATGCTTTAAGCTTTCTAAACAGTCAAGAAATATTGAACCATAGACATGTTAAATGGATGGAATAGCTACAAGTTTATACCTTCACAATTAAGCACAAAAGAGGTGTCTCTAATAAGGTGGCTGATGCATTGAGTAGGAGGTTGCTTCTTGTTCATGAAATTCAGTTAGAAAGCATGGGTATTGACTGTTTAAAGGAGCTGTATAAAGAAGATTCTGATTTCAAAGAGGCTTATGATGTTTGTGTGAACTTGGCTAACACATACCATGGAGAGTATGCAGATTTTGTTTTGCAGGAAGGCCTCTTGTTTAAGGGCAATTTGCTGTGTGTCCCTAAGTGCTCCATGCGGGACAACATCATCAAGGAGAAGCATAATGGTTCTTTAGGAGGACATTTTGGCTTAGACAAGACACTAGAACAAGTCACAAGGTTCTATTTTTGGCCAAAGGTGCAATCAGATGTGAGAAAATATGTAGCTAGTTGTGCAATCTGCCAAAGAGCCAAAGGTGTGTCTTCAAATGCAGGCCTATACCAGCCCCTTCCCATTCCGAACAGACCTTGGGAAAGTATCAGCATGGATTTTGTGCTTGGGTTACCCAGGACAGCCAGAGGGGTGGATAGTGTGTTTGTCATTGTTGATAGGTTCAACAAGATGGCTCATTTTGTGCCATGTAAATGCACAAATGATGCATCTCATGTTGCAGGTCTATTTTTCAGAGAGGTAGTAAGGATACATGGTTTACCATTGTCCATTGTAACTGACAAAGATTCTAAGTTTGTACGTCACTTCTGGAGGACCTTGTGGAAGAAGCTGGGCACACAGTTGTCCTTTTCATCAGCCTACCATCCACAAATTGATGGTTAGACTGAGGTGGTTAATAGATCACTTGGAAATCTTCTAAGGTGCCTTACAAAGCAGCATGGTTTGGCATGGGACTTGGTTATTAGTCAGGCTGAATATGCCTACAATGATTCAAGGAATAGGAGCACTGGTAAAAGTCCTTTTGAGATAGTTTATGGCTTTCATCCAAGACGACCACGTGAGCTGAAGGATCTCCAAGGTTGGGATAGAAGGAGTGCACTTGGTGAAGAGTTTGCTACCTCCATGAAAATAGTTCATGATCAAGTCAAGTTGCAACTAGAAAAATCAGTCACAAAGTACAAGGAAAAGGCAGATTTGAAGAAAAGAGAAGTACAATTCAAAGTTGGTGAATTAGTCATGGCATATCTGAGGAAAGAAAGGTTGCCAAAGGGTTAGCCAACTAAACTACTGATGAAGAAGATTGGGCCATGCAGAATAGTGCACAAATTCAGTCCAAATGCATATGAGATTGAGCTACTAGATGGCCTTGGTATCTCTCCAATTTTCAATGTTTGTGATCTTTTTCCTTTCAGACCTCCATTACCTGATGAAAGTGGATCAGATGTAGTGGCTGAAGATGCTGATTGGATCAAGGATTTGCCTCCAAGCAAACCTTTACAGTTGGAGTGCATTCTGGATTCCAAAGTTATCAAGAAGACTCGGAGAGGTGTCTATAAGGACTACTTGGTGAAATGGAAGGATCTTCCTGATTCAGAGGCCACTTGGATGACTAAAGTAGATATCTTGAAGCATGGCATAACACTTCAACAATTGGCAACTCAAGGGACTTGAGTTCTTCCTACAGGGGGAGTATGGTGCAGGAGCTCCACAGTTTAATCATTGTGTTGGTTTTTTCCTAGTTGTTTTCATGTTAATTTGTTTACCTCTAAGGCCTTGAAAGCCATTTTGATACTTTGTAATAAGGACTTAGTCCATTTTATTTGACTAGTCCACTAGAGTGTTTGATAAGTCCTATTTTCTAGGAGTTCTCTTTTAGAAACTTTTTTTTGAAGAAAATCTATTTTCCATCGATTTACTACCTTCATGGGCAATTGTACGGACAAGAATAGGAAGTGCAAAGGATAGAAACTTCCTATAAACTTGATTTTTGTTTAAACATGCCAAAGAATGAAGAAGAGGAGGAGTTTATTAAGGAGAAAACTATGTTTTTATGCTTTTTGGTGAAAACAACCATCCTGTACGGCCAGGTACGGACTGCTGATGAAATAAGTTTTGAAAAATGCTTTAGATCTTTGAAGTGGCTCTCATTTGCATGTAATCTTGGCTTTTGAAACGTTTTGTGGTGCTTGTTTCACTCCATTTTGTGAAGATTGGTTTGAAACCCTCCTTATCTAGGGTTTTGAGGTAGAATGAAGTATTTTTCCTCTATCCTCTGAAGGTGATTAGTCATTTTTGGTGAGATGGAGGAAATTAGATTAGTTTTCATGTTCTTGTTGTGTATTTAGTTGTTCTCCTTCCTCCTTGGGGTGTGGCATGCATCTAACTAGTCTTACTAGAGACTAGTTAAGAAATTGATGGTGGACTGTATTAGGACAGTCAAGACAGTCAGGTTATTTTGACAAATATATGGTGGAGTTTATGTTTACAGGTGGAGATTGATTAGTGCAGGACTTGGTGGACCTTATACATGCATATTGGATGCATTTTCCTTTCACATTGCTCTCATTTTAGGCTTTGTTTCAAGAAAACGACAAGTTGTTGTCTCTGACCTCCAACAGCCCGTACGGTTTTGCATGTGTGGGTTAGATTACATTTTCATGTTGAGTTTTTGATCATACATCAAGCAGTGGTGATCATATGGAATCATGAGCATTTAAGGTGTTGTCAAACATTCTTTTAGTTACAAGGTTTAATCCTCTTTAAGACTGTTTCCTTAAGACAGTCATAAGACAGTTGTTATTTTCTGTCAGAGCAAATGACAGTAGTGATGTGTTGGTCTATGATTTCATGTTGATCCAGTCTTGGCAGGTGGATGTAGTTCAAAGATCCATGCTTGTAGAGGAGAGTTAATGCCAGTTTGGTCATTCAAAACCAAAAAGACTACAAAACATAAACTGTCACTTTAATACTGTCCAAAAATAGTCTTTCTGCAATTTACTGTCCTGATGCATGTGAGTAATGGTTGCTTGTTCACAGTGAATGTGTAGTGTGTATTGAGTGATGATGGTCATTTGAGACCCTTGAGAGGTTGATTGAACTAATTCTATAAGACCTAAGTCTTCTTCTACCACTGTCCTAAAACAATCCTACTGTTGTCACTGTCCTTTGCCTAGAGAATGCAGAAATTAGTCTTTTGGTCAGAGACCTCATGATAGTCATGACTAGTATGTGTTAATAATCATATGTGGGCATTGTTGGTAGAGGTGTGGGTAGGAAGTTGTGAGTCCTTAAAAGGTGGATTGTGCAGAAAGGTGGGATTGAGCAATAACTCTCCAAGGTGAGGGATGGGCAGCCTGTGAGGAGGACACTAGATAGTGGTCCTAGGCTAGATCAATATCAGGAATAGCCTTGTGTAGGCTTTGTAAACACAAACACTTTTGTAAACCTCTTGTAGGAAGTTGAATAACTTAAGTTCATTGAGTGAACTTCAAATACTCTTACCTTACCCTCTGCATCACTCATTTTGCCTTGATTTCTTCCTACTTGTTATGCATCGGTATGCCTATATTCCTCATGTTTGCACATTTACCATATTTAAACCACATGCTTAGATCCTCATGCTTTATCTTATATCACTTTTCATGAGCCTACATTACCATATACACTCTTAGAGTTATCTTAACATCAAGGGAGGAATCATGCATTCTCATTTCACATTGGGCTTCCATTGCCATATCTTTACATCAAGGGCATGATGCCTTCCTCGTGCTATTTGTGCTTCTATTGCCTTACCTTGCTTCTATTACTAGATTTATAATATCACTAGGGACCTATTACCTTACCTTGAATATTACATTCTCATGCTCTTGGATGCTATATTGGGTGAATATGTGATGTAGGAGCATTCTAGGCCAACAAGCAATCTTGCATCAACCAAAAAATATTGTCTTTTAATGTTTTTTGTTTTGTAGGTACATTTCTAGTTTTCTAAATGTTTTATGGTAGGGTGTGTCAAGTTTACAACACCACATATCACTTCTCTTATGTTTATTAGTTTAAAGCCACATATCTATCATTATAGGCTTAGTCAACATTCAACAAGCTATGTAGCATCACATTTTGAAGATATTTCATTACAATATGGAACATAGGTTCACAGGAACATCTTGCATGTTGCATTCAAATTTCATGTGATACTAATTATTGCATTCATGTTTCCTATTTCAAGGAGCTTAACTAGACCAACATCGGACTATTCATTGTACAACAATAACTTGTTTAAATGATGCACCAAATATTTTAAACTTGCACCAATTGCTAGTGAACACCTAATTTATTATGGGTCCTTAGAGGAGTTATATATATAACCACATTAAATTTAGAGACTCCTATCTCAAGGTACATCAAAGATGATGTTTTTCTATGTTTCTAGTGAATTGACACAATACACAAGGTGATGTACCCAGTTCCAAGGCCAATTAATGGTCAAATAATCTAATTATAGGGAAATTGATCATCATCCCACTCACCCATGATGGTGTACTCTGTTTCCAGTTGATGCACATCATTTCTATAACTTCTATGTAAAGAGAAATCTAATATCATTTAAGGATAGTTAATTAGAACCACATGAAAGAGATAATTTGAATAATAAACAAGGATAATAAGATCTCTAGGATCTATATTATAATCAAAAGGTTGATGCCTAACATGTAAAATCCCTTGAATCTATTTTTTGAATGTATAAAATTTTAGTTCCTTATGTGAGTTTCTATTGTTCTGCTATGTGTATTGACTGAGTGTTGGTGTAGAAAGAGGGATGATAGATGATGTAGATGATTATTGGTGAGAAAATGAAGGAAATTGAAAGAAAAATAGTTATAGATGAGAAGTAGAATGATTGTAAGGAAGAACCTAGAAGAGGACATGGTTTGCTAATGACAAGGTTTGCGATAATGCAATTGAAGGATGATGAGTTCAAGAATAAGGAATAAACAATGTACAAATTTACAAAAGATAATAAAGGGGAAGAAAGATGGCTAGAGTTGGATCAAGTAGCACATGATGAATGTAAGGAAGAAATGAATGGTTATGAGCAAATATTGGTAACATGAAGATATTGCAAGAAGAATTACGAATAATGAGATTACTCATGGTTGCATTAAGAGATTTTGATAGTGAGAGTCGTATTCAAAAAAGAGAATAGGGGAACGAAGGGGAACATGCATCAAAAAGACACAAGAGTTAGAAAAAGGAAAAATGATGAAAACACAGTTCCTAGGAAAGAGAAGTAGAAGTAAGTTATAAAATGCATGTAGGGTAGTGATGAAGTTTGTGATGGGATAAAACAAGTTAGATATAGAACAAAAGACCATGTATGGAGTTGACGAGGATAAGATGGCAAGATGAAGAGGAATTTGTAAGATTTGGTATAGAATGATCTAAACCATGCAAGATTTGGCTATGGAGGTAGCCACCCAAGATCTAGGTGCTTCAATGAAAGCACAAGAGAGACCCAACATGAGAGAATATTTCTATTATATCAAAGGATGCAATATGTATACAATATGTACATAATAATGAAATTACAATGAGAAGCCCTTGGTTATATAGGCCAAGGTGAAGCATAGAACAACATAAGATCATGATAAGTGTCTTAATCTTATGTCTTGAGACACAAAGATAACTATCCTTAGTGTACCCTAAGTATGCCCTAAGTAAACTTAACTAGACAAGTGTGAATAGGACCTAATGTGGAACCAATTAGGTAATATACCATATTCACACCAATAGAATTAAGATGAATTAGATAGTTTATGGTGGAGTTAAGTTAGATTAGTATAAAGTAGATGACAAATGTTTTTAGACAAGTACATGAAGAATAGATGGAAAGGTGAAACAAGAGAATTAGACATGATGAGAGTGTTGGACATTTGGAAGAATGATGATGTGAGGTTCCTATGGGAAGGTAGAAGATGAGGAGTGGTAATAGAAGATAAGACATGGATGAAAAGGTGGACAACAACACATACTACAAAAACAAAGGTTGGAAGTACAAATGTAGCAAAGACAAGGTGAAGTTATGACAAATACTTATGACATCAGATATGGATAGAAAATGTGAAGTACAAAGAATATATGGGAAGGTGAGCATAATTGAAGATGATGATTTGACAAAAGAGATAGGTGATAACACATTTTATGGTGACAAAGGTCAGAGTTACAAAGTTGACACCAACAATTCAAATTTGATGTTAGATATGGAGATGATGTGGTTGATATAGTTGTTTGAAATAGATAAAGATAGTGAGCAAATTGAAGGTAGTTAATCTAGCAATAGTTTGGAAAGATAATGAAGGGTAATGGGAGATTCGAGGACTAGGTAGTGCCCAAGTAGCTCAAAATAGATAAAGAGGATATAGAGTAGCTTGAGGAAGCTAATGTTTATAGTTACATTCATGTGAAAGTGTTGATTTTGTATTGTAATACAAGGATTGAGGCCTAGCATACATATAAAAGATCTTGAAACTATTTGTCAAATGAATAAAAGTTTAGTTCCTTATGTGAGTTTCTATTGTTCTACTATGTATATTTGATTGAGTATTGGTTTAGCTGCTTGCTTAGACTATCCTTAATTGGACTCTCCAACCTTGACTATATCAAATGATGCTAAAGTAGTGTGAATAGCTGGATTAATGATGAAGTAAGAAGAAAGAATTTGAATAGCATAATAAATGAAGGTGTGAAGATTGAGTTTGAAATAGTTGACAAAGCTTGGATGATGAATTGGAAGGTTGGGGTGTTGTTAGAAAAAGATAAATATGAGGTCAAATATGACATATATTTTGGTGATAGATATGTAAGTTCATTGTGATATTTTATGAAGATAATAACAAATAGCTAGAAAAGGTCACAGTTTGAAGAATAATAAACAACATAGATCTAGAAAATATAGAAAGTTTGGAGTACATGGTAGGATATTTTGGTACAAGAGTAGAAGTAATATTAGAAAGTGGTTCAAGGAATAATGAAGGAAATGAGAAGTTAGAAAGGGAAGAGAGTTGGGTGCCATAGATAGAGAATATAAAAAAAAGTGGAGAAAGAAAAACAAAATAGTTGAAGAAGTTTAGAACAAGATAAAAAGGTTTAAGCTGAGAAAAGTACGGATCAAAAGCACTGTAGAAGAAGGAAGTTAGACTAGTGGAAAAGAAAAGTTCTAGAAGAGTGAAATGGAAGATGAAATGGAGGCATTTAACATCAGATTGTGAAAATGATAGAAAAGAAAGAAGTTGCAAACAACAAAAAAGATGTGTGGGAGTTGGATTGCATCCTATTTCCTTGTTTTGGATCGGTAGAGGTAAAAAGAGCATATTGAAGTTGATTATGGAAGCATGTTCATGTGTTGAGGGTATACTATGGCTGATTTACTAGCCAAGAGGGTGTTCCTATCACTCATCCCTTATTTGTGGGCATTATACCCACAAACCACTTACTTAGGGTGTTTGAGTAGGAGCATCCAAGGCCAATGAGCAATCTTGCATCAATCAAAAAAATATTTTCTTTTATTGTTTTATAGGTACATGCTAGTTTTCTAGATGTTTTGTGGTAGTGTGTGTCAACTGTGTGGCACCACATCTCACCACTCTTGTGTGTGTTAGCTTAAATCTATATATTTATAATTGTAGGACCAATCAACATTCAATGAGCTATGCGGCACCGCATTTTCAAGATATTTAATTGTGGTTTGGAACATAGGTTTAAAGGAACATCTTACATGTTCCATTCAAAATTTCATGTGATCTGCATTCATGTTTCCTATCTTAAGGAGATTAATTGGACCAAGATCATAATATTCATTGTACAACAGTAACTTGTTTGAATGATGCACCACGTATTTGAAACTTGTACCAATTATAAATGTTACCTATAAAACTACATTGAAATTGAAGACTCCTAAAATTAAAGGTTATTTAAAGCATTAACATAATGACTAAAATTCAAGTCCCATTAAAAACCTATTATACAATATCCCTACGAATACATTCTCCATGCTACATCCACACAATAAAAATGACACAATTCAAGCCCTAGAGAATGTCATTTCTAATGTGAAAATGATAATAAATATCCAACTAAAGTAAATATAACTAGAAGACATTGACAAAAAAAACAAAAGATTGCCCACCAAGTCAATCCACATAGTCTAAGTCAATAAGCCTAATGTAAATGAAATACTTATGTACACCACCAATGTCATGATAAAGTACATATAACTACTGAGATCAACTTACTCTACATATGTCATTGTCATCCTTATAAAAATATCTTGTATATTAATATTTATTTAATCCTTATAACCCTTCATTCATACATAGCTACTTATTTTACTATAATCTAACATTACTCAATTAAAAACTTAAAAAAGTCTCATACCTACTTATACCTACCATGGATAAAACTTGAGAAAAGAAAGAAATTCCAAGAACAAGTTCATGATTCATTCATCATTCTCCAAGAACCCCTTCATCATTCATTCAACACACTCCCCCTGGAATCCCACCAACAAAAGACAATGGGTAAAATCAAGTCTCAAAAGTAAACCTAGTGAGATAAGTTTAAGCCTTTCACCCCCACCCCCAAAAAAAACAAACTTTTTGGTAGCACGGACTTGGGATCAAACCCCACCAGGTAATCATGTTCCCTCAATTTGAACAAAAACAAAAGGAGAAGCCCTAAACAAATATAACGAGATATGAAGTTTTGGCTAGCCTAAAACATACCATAGGTACCTGAGCTACCAGCAAAATTAGTAAAACCCTAAAAAAAACATTCCTTACGACAAATGGGTTATTACATTTTTACTCTCCTCTCACAAATGATGTGGACCGTTGTACGTGCCCTAAGCCTCTTATAGTGACCGTTACTGGCGACTTAAATTGCTCGCTCACTTCCCCCGGCAGAATGTAAGGTAAGGTACCTTTTTCCCGAGGATTGGGTAAGAGAAGGAAGGGTTTTCAGGACAAAATTTCAGTCTCTTCGTGTGGGACAGCTCAAATTGGGCGACTTTGAGGTCCTTTGCTTATTATTATATGTAATATCAAATTCATAAAGTTTTGTTAGTCACATCGTCCAGGATGGGACAGATTGGCGAGGAGTGGGAGAATCGATTTCCAAGTAAGATAGCTAGAAAAAGTTCCTTTTCTTTTCATCTTAAAGGTAAGATACAAAGCTTAGTGGCGAAGAGTGATCTAGAAAAAAGAATATCAAGGCTTTATTGTATAAAACTCATTTACAAGGCATCAAACAAGAAATCAAACAAGAAGAAAGCTAACCCACCTTTGCAACATTCCCTTTTAAATCAGCATGGTGGGGGTGAAAGAAGTATAATGGCAGTAAAGGATCCAATGCAAAACATAAAGAAAAATGCAGACAATTCATTGGCTATTATATTATATTATTTTATAAAATGCAGACAATTCATTAGTTATTATATTATATTATTTTATAAAAGATATATTGTATATCATAATGGAAGTATATTCTAAAGTTTATGCGAGGCCAAGGTTAATAATAATAATAATATCGAATTTTTAAACATGGATTAGTTGTAGATACGGTAAAAACTTAAGCAACAAGAGTAAATAAACTTTGTAGTTGACAGATCATGATCTTCACGATTGCCCCATCCAGTTAGCAAGTCATAACTGTCAGAGGGGGGTCCCAGCTTGTGTTAGTAGCATCCTCATTGGTTTGCTCTAAGTGAGCATCATCTCAAGGGGAAAAATCATGTATAACAAGAGAAATAGACAAAGCAAATCTAGGAAATTTATCATTCTGTCTACCAACATCGCCCTAACCAATGAGGTTGTTAAGTAGTATAAGGCTGATGAGAGTGCTAGGACCATCTGAAGATCTTTGTTGAGGCAAAGGAGAACTAAGAGAGCTATGAGAAGGCTGATAACTATGGCTATGCCCATGTTAACATCTTTGATGAGGGGATTGGCTCTTGTGAGGAGGAAGGTTGGTGGGATCCGAGCAATTATGCAAGGAGCAATGCCCTAGTGATCCAACAACAACTGTAAATGAGCAACCTCTAGTGCAACTTTATTGGCTTGCACTTGGATATGCAAAAGAACACTGAAACAAATCATAGACTTAATATGCATTGAGAAGTGAATATCAATAGAAGCTTTAGAAAAAAGAATTAACTTCTTGTCTTTCCATATGCTGAATAAAATTTCCACTCTAAAAGTATGCCATATCTAGGTGAATTTAGCAGGAAGTCTAGGCCAATCCCCTAAAACAATCATATGCCAAGAAAAAGGCTTTGATCTAAATGACTTGAAGAGGTTGTGGATTCAATTCCAAGTAGAGTGGGCTTTGGTGTAAAACCAAGAAAGATGCTTGAGAGTTTCATGGACAAGGATTGATAACCCCCAAGTGCATCAATCTAAATCCAATGGAAGGACCTTGACAAAGGATACACTAAACAAAGTGAGCAAGCATTGATTCAAGAATGGCTATACAAACAATTTGGAATTTACATTGCCATGAGCCAACCAAGGAATGTAAGGCCCATCTATCATTGAGTTTTTGCACCATATGTAGATGTGAAGAAAGCCATGATTATCCTTTGCAAGGTTTGTAGTTATGAAATGGGGTATCAAGATATTATTTTCAAACATTCCACTAAGGTTTATTGCACCTAACCCCAATTTTGTGAAGCATTTATGTAGGAATAGAATAAAAACTATCTGATAGGACTCAAAGCCCTAATTGGAGAGTCTGGATTTTATTTTGGCATTTGACCAAGACAACAAATCTTTGGTGGTATTTGAAAAAAAGATTCAGGAGTCTTAATGCCCCTATGGAAAATTTTAGGGCACAAACCGAAGGAACTTTAGCTAGAGGTCTATCCTAGCAAGTGATCACAAGAGGTCACCAAATGGACTACTAATTGATAGATAGTCTATTGTGAAAATCATTCCCTTTCAATATAATCCATGGATTCATGGCTTCCCAAGCCTTCCATATGATTTTGATCACAAACACAACCTAGATTTGAATAGGTTCCTTCATGACGAGGATAGATTGAAATCTTGGATTTCTTTAGAATTTATGTTCATAAGGAACACCAGAAGAAATACAATGACAAAGTAGGAATTTCCATGCTTCATTCCCCTCTAGGGCTCTAATAACCCACTTAACACATAATGCTAATCCTTGACATTGAATCTCAATAAGGCCAAGATCACCTGAATTATGAGGAAGACAATAGAACTCCTAGGAAACCTTGTGAAAACCTTTTCCCTACTCAGAGGAGGCCCATAAAAATATCTTAAAATATTCTCAAACATTTGATAGGAGGCTTTCGAGCACACCCACAAGAAGAATAATAAACATGGGTAGTCGCTAACACTTTAGAATAAGCCTAAATTTTTCTTGCAAGAGAAAGAGGTTTAGTGATTCAATAAGCCGATTTACTCTCAGCATGGGCAATGACAACTTGCATAGGGAAGAGAGAGAAGCTTGAAAAGCAAAAGGGGTGTCAAGAAATTTGAAAGTCTCCATGACCAATCCATTTCCAACCCAAAAACAATTGAGCTAATCATGTTGAGATAGAAAATATTATCGATAACACTGGGTTTTATATGTTGATAGAAAGCAATACTGAGAAGGGGGTGAATTAGTATTCCACAAAACCACTTCTTAATGAGTTTATTAATCCAATCTCTAAAATTAATAATATGAAAGCAGAATAAACATAGGAACAACACCCATAACGACATAACACATGAACACCAGGATTTTTACGTGGAAAACCCAAAAAGGGAAAAACCACGATGAGTGTTAGCTCACAATATATTAATATAGCACAATACCGGATTACAAGTAGGCTAACTGCCTTAGGGATCACTGCCTAGAGAAATGCTCACTACAAGAAAGGCTCACTGCCTAGAGAAAGAAAGAAGAAGGAAGAGTGGCTCACTACCAAATTGAACTGCTCAGATTGCATCTACACATGCATGATTGCAGCTCCAATGAAGCACATAAATACTGTTTCAAAACTCTTCATCTCTTATTTCTCTGTTTTCACTGCTTTGCTTTTACATAGGAATAAGATCTCTCTTCTTCTGCTCTTTATTGCATCCACAAAATCACCTTCCTCTGTATGTCACACATATGCATATATCACATTCACATCACATATACCAAACACTGAATTCGATCCCTTATATATATTGGCCACACTTGAAATCTTCATATTAGGTCAGCCTAATAAAGTGAAGTATGCACTCATACCTTAAGTAGCTTGTCGGCCAAATTCATTTACCAAAACTCCCAGCAGACTCAAACAACACTTGAATTGCATTCACATATGTCGGCCTCAACTATTGAACAACTTAGGATTAAGTTCTAAACAATAGACCTTGTACCGCATACAATTCAAACTTATCATGTCGGCCTCTACCTCAGACTGCCACTGATTTAGTTAATCTATCAGACTACATCTTTTACTGTGGACCACATGACTTGCTCAAAGTCATATCAAAGACTCCTCAGATATCACAAATCATACCTTCAGAACCGCAAAGCAAAATATCCTTTAGTGGCAAAATGCGGACCATCATAACTCAAACTTTGTCAAATAGTGTAGCGATACTCAGCAGCTTGTAACTATTGTTATCACTGGGAATTGCACCCGTATGCAAGACTGAAAAAGTTCTGTAATTCCGTGTAACATGGGACTAATTTTAGGTTGTGGGTGCCCTATAATGAAATTAGACCTCTAGATTGTGGGTTGGTTCCCTTAAAATGTTCTATTTGAAACTATGATTTTCTGTTTTGGAAAAAGGGAAGATGGAAACTATAAGGAAATAAAACTTGTAAAATTTGGTGATGCACCTAAAAATGGGTAAGAATATGCAATCTGGTTCACAATATAATTCAGAAATCTGATTCACACAGTCTGATCTTGGCATAAATATCACAAAAGTGATTCTAAGGGAGGCTTGAAAACAGGCTTTCTATGAAGGAAATGGGTTTTTCACAACACAAAAAGATTATTTTCAGTTAACACAACCTAAGACCTGTAATAATTATATGCTTAATGCTTCAAATAATGGTGAGACAATAGTTTTAAAGGTTTTGGTAATCAAACACATTAAAACTTCATCAAATCACTTCATACAATTGCATTAAATGGAAAGGCAACTATTTGATTTCAAAAGAACAAAGGAAATATTGCAAAGGAGACAAAAATGGAACCTGTAACCTGCTGATCTCTCAATAAAACTGTAAAAATTGAGCTACAAAACCTTCTTCTCTCAAAGTGTATAAGAGCAAAAAGGCAAGAACTAGCAAAAACAAACTTTTGCTTTATAATATATAGGTTTGCTCTCACTAAGAGGCATGCAAAAAATATGAACCTGCAGATAACTGCCTCTAAAAAATAATCTCTCATGACCAACCTCCAAAATCCTCAAAAATAGGGTCTCAAACTGCCACAAATTGAGCAAAAATAGCTCCAATTTGGGCCTCTCCATATGCTTGACCAAAAAGTTGACCAAGAACCCTAAAAATACTCCCCAAATCATGCCAAAAACCTCCTAGGTGGCCTAGTTAATTCAACTAATCAATTTGCATGATTTTTCTTTAGCAAAATTGATTGTGAGTAAATAATAAAGTAATTAGAATAATTACTCTATTATTGGTTACAACTTGTTCTAATTTTGACTTTACAATTTGTGGAAAATAATAAAGTAATTTTAAAAATATTACTTTGCTATTTATTTACAATTAATGTATTTGTAAAATCATGCACGAAAAACTAACTCCTTATGACTTCAAATACATATGCCTAATTTGCATGATTTTAGCAAAAATAGGACTTAGAGATAAATACAATCCTTATAACTCCTTGTGAGAGAAAATACCCTCTTGCATGACAATTTGCCTTAGGAGAAAAACATACCCTTATCTCTCCATATACATTATCAAAATGCATAAAACACATAGTCATAATCAATAAACCCTTATGACTCCACATGCACCAAGGAGAAAAACAAATAACTCTCCCTGCCTTATCACTCCAAATGTACAAACAAATAATACAAATAATATATTCTGCCTCAATACTCCATTTTGTCTTTTCTTATCATGCAAGAAATGCATTAAGTCTTCATCTTCCTGCCACCTTGACTGCTATTTTTATCCTATCCACTTCACATGCAAATATACTCCTTTCTCCATGTAATTTCCATCATGCATAAAAAATGGCCTTATCTATCTTACCTTGCATTCATATATCTCTTGCTTTGACTTTTTGGTAATGATTTTATAAGGCATGAGATTATATTCTTTGACCCTGATTGGTCATCCTGCATGATACATGTGGCATGAAGGGAGCCTTGTCCTATCTCCAACAAATGATGGCAAGGAACATCTTTAGACCACATGTATGTTTTGTCCATGCAATGTTTGTTTGGTCACATGATATTCGACCTCCAAGGAAGGAAAGATTGTTTTTTAAATACATAAGGCATAAGCCTTACCCTTATTACTACAGACCACCATTGGATATGAGAAACATCCCACCGTCGGCCACTCCTTATTATCATTGCTAGGAAAGCATCATGGAGTTTGTTGAGCCCAGTTGACAATAGGATTTAGTAATAATGTTTTTAGAAGTAAAAAAGAAAGATGAAAAAAAGCTTTGAACAAAACAAGGCAGAACGCTAACTTGTTACTCATTTTCACTTCTCCTCTTTGCTGGCCGTCGCCCTGCAACTCCGCCATGCCGCCAGGGTTTGATGACTCTCTATATTTTCTCCACCTCTTTTGTGGTCGAAACTCCTGGATTTCTCCTTCAGGATAACGACAGAGGCCTGGTAAGTATTGTGTTTGAGTTTTTAACTAAGTTTTTTGTACCATTTTCTATAGCACTTGGCTCTAATGGTTGTGGCCATGCCTTTACTTCTCTCTGCAACTTCTTTGACACCATTCTTTGCTTTCTTCTGTGTGTTCATCTTGAAATCGAGACAAAAATATGATGAGAACCTCACAAGAGGTCGCAGCCATGCCTGCTCTATTCTTCTGCAACCTAAAAGATGAGCCTTCTGCATTTCTACTGTAGATACTTTAAAATATTTGCATACTCTCAAAAGAAACAAGGGTTTCAATTTCTATCTGGGTATTCATTCCTTCATTATTCTTCGTATGGCCGTGGCCATTATCATTCTCTGTAGCATAATCTTTGATTTTCTCTGCTATAAACCTTGAAGGCTTTGATATGAAATGAGGGTTTTGTTTTGAAAGCTTGACAGAAGATTATTTCTTTACCCACGACCATGCTTCTAAGCATCTTTTGAACCCTCTTTGGCTCTGTTACTGCAAAAAAAGAAGAAAAGGCTTCTAACCTGTAACAAGGGTTTCACCTTGAAATGTATAATATTTGCCATTTTTAGGCATGATCAATTGTAACACCATTATTTTTTTGAAACTGCAAGAATTATGTTAGGATTTCACAAAAAACCTGTATGGGTATCTTAGAAAAGTACTCATTCAGGCACGGCTATGATACAAAAACACTTCTCTGTAACTTTTACCTTCACTGTGCATATAAGATGAAAAATAAGGTTTCATTCTTAAAAATGAGGGTTTCAAAATTTGGATAGCTGGGTGTCTTTATTTAGGCACAAAACCCTACTTTCTAGTCATGACCATGCAAACAAGTACATTGTAGCTATTTCTTTTCATTGTATGCATGATATATGTTAGGGTTTTATACCTCTCCATGTGTTTGCATTTTGAAAGGCTCCACTATAACAAGCATTCATTCTCTATTCTGAGCATCTCTCTTTCATTTCTGTGTATGGGATAAAACTTGGTTCAGAAAGTTAGAACTAAGGCTTTAGGTGCTATAATACAGAAATCTTTTCTGATTTGATAAAGACTTGTTCTTCAAGTTATTTTAGCTTTCTGAGTGATAACAATTTCCTTTAACCTTGGACCATAATATACATTCTTTTTCTACAAAAATATAAATGACAGTCTTGTATACAAGGGATTTTTAATTTGGCATTCCATTTTGTATTAGCTAATTCACTGTCAAGTAATCATCATTATGCTATCTTTCACATTTATCTTTGCATTTTGATCCTCCTATAGCATGCATATCATGTCCTTGATCTATTTATGTCCTTCATTATGGAAAATGATTATCATAACAGTGACAGTCAGAAACAATGGTATATGAAAAAATGAATGCTTGTCTTGTGCCTCTATCAACATTATCACTATGGCATATAGCATATCCTGAGTCCTCTACTGTTTCTCCTCCATCATTGTAATAGTTAGCAGCTACAAGATATGAATAAGGAATACTTGACTACCACCAGTCAGAGGTATTGTTGCCTTGTTGTTTGATCTCTCTTGTGTATCAGATATCCTGTAGATATTTTTATTATTCTGCCAGAGACCATGATACCCGTATTTTGATATTTCTCTAAACTAAAACTGTATCAGTCATTTGATCTTCATTTGATGTATCTTCTTCAATTATACTTGTTAGATGCTTCTCATGGTGAACTTGTAGATAATGTCTCTCTAGAGGTAAGTCCTGCATCACTTGTCAAAACTGCAACTCTAATTTCTGCATTTGTCAAATTGATTTAGGCATTTTAAGTTAATCTTATTTGCTCCAATCAGATGTAATGAATGTCATGATGACATAACTTTCTGCAAGTTGATTAAATGATGCATAGTGTAGCTTGAGATGATGCATCCTGACTTTTTTGATACTCTTTTTCAAAATAAAAGAGAAAATATGCTAGGTTCAAACCCTTGTGGGAGCCACATTTAATCCACATGTTTATTTGTCTTCAAATCAGCGACAATACTTGTCCTATACCTGCACAGTGAACAAACAAGTTAGCATAAAAATGCATACCTAATGGCATTGATTGATCTTCTTCATGGTTTTTTCTCTGATTTGTATCACATATCTGATCTAATTTTTCATATGCAATGCATGATGTGATAAGTAGGTATATCTTCTTGATAAAAGCATATGATAACTTAAAACATCTGGACTGCTAATAGGGCTGTCCCCAAATTTTTTGTAGGTTCAACTGATTATGGGAGCTGAAGATAAAGACTGAAGACTGAAGACCAGCATCAACAAAACAACCTTCTTTCTCAGACAATGATGGATGTTTCATTTTATCATGTGTTTATTTCATTTCTTTTATCATCCAGATGTATAGCTTGCATGTTTGCAATTGCTCAGTCTAGTTACTCCCACGGCTTGTGTGGGACACATTTGAACACTTCCTTTAAACATAATTAGTTAATTTATCATATGCACTTGATAGATGTGTATTTCTTTTTCAATCAATGAATAGGATAAAGTAACAGATATTTGAATGTATGTTCAAAACATGACATGAAATAACAGTTCAATACAAATATCTTTCTTTCTTTATTTCAAAAGCTGATTAACTGAATAATCAATTTAACTTATAACTCCTAAAAGATAACACACTATTAAAACAACTGTACTTCATGAACAATTGATACCTTTGTCATCTGATTATCTTGTCATGATGACTCATCAATCTTGATTAGACTGATGGGTTATCCTGTCATCTGAAGTCTATTTCTGCTCTATCATGATATCAACTGTCCATTGAATGCATAACTTCAAATTTTTCTTTTATCCCTTCTGATCAATTGCACTTAGGTCAAACTAATTTTAGTGTGAGCAAAAAATTAGTAACAACTATCTTCCGGTGGACTTCAGAACTAACAACTCTAGATTTAGACATTTCATATAGGTGTTTACAACACCTCATAACCACATATCAAGATATACAACACCAGAGGAATGCGGACCAAATCAACTGAGTGTTCTGCTCTGAATAGTACTATATTTTACTCTGCCAGACTTAGGCCATTTTAAGATATAAGAATTGAAACCTTGGATATAAGATCATCTGAGAGTTAGGAATAGCATACCAGGACCACAAAACTTGGTCTTCAACTGCAGACCAATGCCAATCCAAACACTATTATTCTGTCGTTGCTTCTGTACATTGCCAATACTTAGCCAATATGACTAAGTCTTCTTCACCGGACCAAAAACTCTATTCCAACCTTGTTCCTTTTCTTGTTTCCATCAATGACAACACTCAAATATTCAACATAGCAGTGTCTCTTGCCAACAATCTCCCCCTTTGGCATTGATGGCCAGCAACACTCAGTGAAAAATGCTTATGTTGCTCCCCCTTACCCTGTACACTCTATTTTTCTATTCTCCTTTAGATGTATGCTTATTTTTCACTAGTTTTCCTCTCCCCCTTTGACATCAATGGCAAAGGTGGGTGTACAAGAAAGATTGTGTAAAAATTTCTTCAAGACTATCATATTCTGCCGCACATTTCCACCTCAATCTATGGTTGAAGGTAGAATATCATTATTGATAGTCTTTATCAGAGCTATCTCTCCATTCCATCTATTCTTTGTACTTTCCAAAATGTGGATGTTTCCATTTATCAAAAAGACAAACTTTTTGCCTTTTGCACATCTGATGGTGTATCAATTGATGCTTGTGATTTCAAGGCTTCTTCTGCCAGATTGGTCATGGAATCAATTTTTGGACTTATTAGCCCTCTTAGATGGCACAACCTATCTTTGAATTCTTCCCTTTTCTTCATCAAAGAGTTCAAATCATTGTGAATATTTGCAACCTATATTTCTTTGGTACTTATTGACTCAACTGTCAGATTATATGTCTCAGATATATTTAGCAGTTTGAGTTCCACGTCCTTGATTTTCTCTTCTAATTCTTTTGTGACTTTTGGCCAAGATAAACAAAATTTGTAAAAGTCACAGGCTTCTTTTATGGCACTCTGTATACCTCTTATTCCGTGGTCTAAAGAGATTTTATCATTGATCAACATGATTTTTAACTCAGCTAATCTTTTCTCATCAAACTCTTTTCTAACCTTTGTTTCTGCCAATTTTTCAAAGGATTCAAAATGATTGCTAGTTGATTTTATCATACCTTTTATATGATCAATTAATGATAACGATGTATCTTTCTAGTATTTTGGCATCAACTTTCCTTGTACATCAGATACTGCTGTAATGAGCTTATTGTCTTGTATGTGTGTTTTCATCATTTCTTCCTGTGCCTTTGCTTGGACAACTGATACTAAATTAAATTTCTGTTCTGGAGACAAGGTATTTAGATTTATTGGTTCTTGTAGAAACTTGGGTAAATCTAGGATTTGTGCACTTTGTTGCATTTCCAAGGATTTTGCAATAGTGTCTCTTGCCACTTTTTCTCCACCAAGAGTAACTTTCTTCCTTTTCTTATCTCCTGGTTCCTTTTCTTTCTCTACTTCAATTGTGGCTTCTGTAATGGATGAGGTCCTTATTCTTTTTTTGGGGCTAGATGTTGGTTTCTCCACTTCAGATCTTTTATCTTTCCTTTCCGAAGTGCTTGATTTCCATTCTACCGGAGCATCTATGGACTTTGATCCTCCTGATTTGGTTTTTGCCTTACTTGATTGTTTAACTGATGTTTTCTTTGATTCCTCAAGTTCCATACACATTCTGGAAGATAATTATGAGAATGTCCCAAATTTGCCCTCTTTGGGATCATTAGGTTTGCTTAGTAGTGCATCAACTAATTCAGTCAAGACATCTTCTGCAACTTCATATCCTAGTGCAGGGACCCATCTAGTTCTTGGTTCCACAACTTCCATGAAGCATGTCTTTGTCCACCATGAATACAATATCCTTCTTATACTTTATCACTACATTTTCAGGTATCCGGAACCTACATGACATTTTCTTTTGAAATTCTGTGAAGTATTTCCATAAGATTTTGATCTGCTTATCTGCATTACCCAAACTCTATAAGTGAGTGGCTATAGGTATGTGATCAAGACAGACAATATTTCCTAAACCGAGTAGCCCTCTCAGGAAGTAAAATAGTAAACATGTAGTCAATGTTCCGTATTTGAAAGGATGATTAGTTTCTTTTGTTCTTTTCAAGTTCTCCATTAGTTCACTCTGGAGCAATTCGCAGAGGTTATAGTCCGTATTGTTTTTGATCATGTCATATGCTATGTATATAGCTGATGCAGACACAGAATTTTCCTTGTTGGAGAAGTATACTTTGTATCCAACAATCATTGATGCAAATCTGACAGCTGGATCCTTGATATCATTTACTGTAAGGGCATTCTTATCAAATTTAGCTCCTGTTAGTTGCATTACCACATCGTTCTTCATTTTCTTTATGCTTGGAACCCTTCCGGAGGAGCTCATATCGGTTACAGCTTTGATGGATTCTTTAGTTATCATATAGGATTCATCAAGCCATAGAGATTCATCATGAATTCTTCTTAGAATAAGCTTGACCCATGCATCATTCAGAATTATGGGAAAATTCAACTAGGTGTCAAATTTCTTTTCTCCTAGAACTTTATATTCATCTTTCAACACAATATCCACAGTAGTCAGTTCATCCAAATACAATTTTCCTAACTTTATGTGATCATATTCTTCTAGACTAATATGAATGTATGCTCTGATATCTTCCATATGCATAACCCCATGTGGAGTAATTGAGAATGCCCCTAACGGATCATTTTCCAGTGATTTGAAGAATTGTTTATTAAACTTGGGGTGAGGCATTTTCCCTATCTCGATTATGTGAGGAGTAAACATTTTCCTAGAGCAATTTAATTTTCATAGTAGGGTTTCAAGTTGTAAATACCTCTTTCACCAGATTAGGGTTTCCTTGATCTTGATCTGAAATCCTTTGGAGAATACTATAGTCACTTTGAATCTTGCTTTAGTTTGCCTTAGTAACTTGAGTGCATGGAATGCAAAATGATTTTTCATTTGGATACAACTCCTTTTAATCTTCGCATGCCAAAACCTAAGTGTCATTAATGTCATCTTACAAAAAGCTGTTAAGCACCTTCCTAACAACCACAAACACTTTAGATTACTCCACAGATCTTTGCAATTGGTCCTTTTCTTCTAGAACTTGCTTCAAAGGATTTGTCATATGATTCCTTTGATCATATCTTTGTGCCAAATTCCAGCACTAACTATCTGGCTGGGGGTTTTGGATTTTCAACACTGCTCCCCCTGAGCCAAAGCACCCAAATTACTTCCCGGAGGAAGTATCTGCACCAGATGCTAGTGCGGATCCATCCTTAACTTCAATTACTTCTTTCTTGATCCAGATCCTATCCATTTCTTTCTAAGTTTCAATCGGATCAACCTTTTCTTTTCCTTTATCATTCCTTTGCTTTGTTTTCCTATTTTCAGTATGGTAGTTATTTTTCACATTCTTGCTTCTGCAAACTCTTGCAATATGTCCATATTTGTTGCAATTGTAGCACACCACATTCCTTTATCTTTGATACCTTCTATTTATTGGATTTGATCTGCATTGATTAGCCATATGTCCAAATCTATTGCATGCAAAACACTTTCCATTTAATGATTGACTATTCCTTGCATTGAAAGAACCATTCCTTACCAGATTTTTGCATTCATTTGATTTATGACCAATTTTCTTGCAATTGAAACATTGACTAGAGAATGATGGAACATTATGATTTACTCTACTTCTACATTAAGTAGCTTTATGACCAAACTTATTGCAATTAAAACAGTGGCCATTGAAAGATGGATACCTTTGAGCATTTGGTTGTCTGACCGGAGGTCTTCTAGGTCTTCTTCTTTGATTTCTAAACTAGTTCCCTCTGTTTTGCTTTAACTTAGTATTTGTTTGACCAGATTTTAAACTTTCTCCTTTCTCAAATCCCAAACCTTGCTTATCATCGGCACTCTTTTGACTAGCAATCATTTCATCAAGCTTTGCAGTACTTATGTTGAACTTTTCTTCATAGCTCTTGACTTTTTTCAAGTCTTCTTTTAGACTCACAATTTCTTTTTCAAGTTTGGCACAATCTTTTGATTTTCTTTTCACCATTAAATTCAGATCTTTTTTTCTTTTGTTCTTTCTATAACTTCTGCTTCCAAATCATCCAGGATTTCATTTGCTGATATCAATTGATCAAGTGTAACTTCTTTGTATTTTTATTTGAATTTCTTGACTCGTTCTTTTAATTTTGAGATGCATTCATCAGATTCTTGTAAGTTATCCTTTAGATCCCTAACTTCTGCTTTAGACTTTTCAAGATCAATAAGAGCTACTTCTAGTTCAACATTGTTTGAGAAGTTTCCAAATCTTTTGGCTGCCATGAGTGAACTCTCCCAGATCTTCCTCAAGTTGTTAGGCTTCTTCCAAGGAACCTCGCTCTGATACCAACTGTTGATAGAAAAGAATACTAAGGGGGGGAGGGTGAATCAATATTCCACAAAACCACTTCTTAACAAGTTTATTAATCCAATCTCCAAAATTAATAATATGAAAGCAGAATAAACATAGGAACAACATCCATAATGACATAACACATGAACACCAGGATTTTTACATGGAAAACCCAAAAAGGGAAAAACCACGGTGAGTGCTAGCTCACAATATATTAATATAGCACAATACGAGATTACAAGAAGGCTCACTGCCTAGAGAAATGTTCACTGCAAGAAAGGCTCACTGCCTAGAGAAAGAAAGAAGGAAGAGTAGCTCACTACCAAATTAAATTGCGTAGATTGTATCTACACATGCATGATTGTAGCTCCAATGAAGCACAAAAATACTGTTTCAAAACTCTTCATCTCTTACTACTCTACTTTTACATGGGAATAAGATCTCTCTTCTTCTGCTCTTTATTGCATCCACAAAATCACCTTCCTCTGTATATTGCACATATGTATATATCACATTCACATCACATATCCCAAACACTAAATTTGATCCCTTATATATCCGTAACACTTGAAATCTTTATATTAGGTCGGCCTAGTAAAGTGAAGTATGCACTCATACCTTAAGTAGCTTGTCAACCAAATTCGTTTACCAAAACTCCCAGTAGACTCAAACAACACTTGAATTGCATTCACATATGTCAGCCTCAACTATTGAACTTTTAGAGTAATAAGGTCAATTACTTAATTAATTAAATCATATTGATTTATTAATTAAGTCACCTTTGACTTTATTTTCACTTAAGCTAAACTTAGGCCCATTAATAATTAATTAATAATTAATTAATAATTATTAATCCTAGGGTTTTCAGTTTTAGGGTTTTGATCTCCTTTCTTAAGGATTGGTCTCTTTGTAATTATACATTCTTGTTTATGCAATTTTACTCTTGGCTTGCAGAGCAATATCTTTGTGTTGTTTGAATCTCTTCTACGTGATAGGTTATTTTTCTTGCAGGTGATCATTGGGTTCTATGAGGTTGGCTTTTATAACTTCAACATGGTATCAGAGCTTCAGATCTACAACTTCTTGTTCATCTTTTGAGGGATTCAAGCCTTGAAAGAGTATTTCAGTGCATCTTTGATGCAGAGGCATCCACACTATAACCTCAACATACAGCATGGATGTCCGCAACCCTTCATCATCATCATCATCATCATCATCATGTTTTCCTTAACACTGTCAGCATCATCATATTTACTGTCGCCGACCGATATCCTCCTGATGACAAGCCTTCGCCCTTTCGCATGTCAACAGCATCATCACATTCGACTATCGGCAGCATCATCATATTCAGCGAGCACGAACATCCTCCTGACGTCCACTGTTCACTTCACCGACAACTTCGACCTTCACTATCTTCAGCATCATGATGTTCAACATCATGTTCATCAGCAGGATAAAGAACATCCGGTTCCTCCCATTTATCCTGATGATGACAAACCTTAACTCCTCGCACCATCCCCTCGATGCTTACGTCACCCCGATATCCTGATGACGTATATCCTGATGACGATGACGTCACATGCAGCTCCTCAATATCCTGCTGCTCCGCAATATCCTGATGACGTATATCCTGATGATGATGACGTCATATCCTGCTGTTGGCCAAACTTAGCTTTTACGGCCCGCGATCAACCTGATCTTCTTCCTTATGCCGATACGCTCCTCCTCGGCACCTCCTGATGATGATCACCCCGACGCACATTCACTTCATGCACTCGACTGCATCATACTCATCTCCACTTATCCGGATGACGATGCCCGAAGCGACTGCAGGATATACACCAAATTATCCTGATGATGCTGTTTTGTCAAATTTCCAGCCTTAGCGGATTTTCACTGTTCTGATCCGCCGAACCTCCTGGGATGACTCGATCCACTTCCAGGGTGATCTTCCAAACTCTATCAGCTCGACCTAGCACATACCCATGCTAGGGTCTTCAACATCTCTCAACCGCGATCCTGCACACTTGCATGCGAACAAACAAACTAACTCCTAACCTACTGTACATAACCATTCCACCGATTCGACGAATCAACCGGTGGAATGGATCAGCAAATCCATGAAACCACCAAACCAGCAAATTGATCAAGCAATGGAATTCAACAGAGGATGAACACAAACAGGATCACTTTATTTGATTTCAAAAGATGCAAATACAATGATCAGTCTCTCTCTCTCTCAGTCTCACTCTCTGCAACCTAGCTCGAATGATGATATCCAATACCAACCGATCCTCATGCTTAAATAGATTTTTCTGCGAGTACTACTGACCCGACTCCAAGCGGCTGGGAAATCTCTCCAGGCGGCTGGGAGACCCAACCGATCCTACAGCATGACAACTGTTCTAACAAACTAACTAAAAATAGAAAAGCATGGTCAGCATGATCTTAACATGATCAGCATGACCTTATTACATGCATTTGGTCTTAACAAACCTTCTTGAAAACATAAACAAGACTCAAACTAACTAACTGCCTCATGGAGGCCAGCTGTCAGGTAGGTGCTCCTGCACCATACTCCCCAACAGAAAAGAACTCATGTCCCATGAGTTTAGTATGTGGAAGTCCTCCACCTTTACACTTTGCTTTAGCAATATGCTGATCTGTTCCAACTTTGTCCTCTGCTGTCTCTTGGCTGCTCCAAGACTTCTGAACTGTAACTTGCTGCTTTCTTGCAAGTAAACCCTCATGCCTGTCAATGTAGGCCTTTGTCTCATATACTCTGTGTTTGTCAGGTTGTCTGACCAGAACCTCTGTCTGAACTGCCTCTTGAACTTCTGTAGTGTTCATCTCTATCTTTCTGTCAACCTTTATAGGACAAGCAATAGTCCCAACTATGACAACATCCTTGTCATTCCTCTCAACTGGTTGCTGTTTGCAAACCTGTTTCTGCACCTGCTGCTGACCTCTGTCAGTCAAAACTGTAACTTTCTTCAACCTGTTGTCCTAAACAACTCCTTTCCCTGCAGTATCCTCAACTGCCTTTATGCCTGTTCCTCTAGGCATCTGCACAAATTCCTTCTTTCCCATCAAAATGATTTTGGCTGCCCCCTGTGCTGCAGCATCTGCCTTCAATGGCATCAACTTCATAGTCTTCCCATCTTTCTTGATGGTGTAGGTATTAGCATACCCATCATATAGTACCCTTCTATCAAATTGCCATGGTCTACCCAACAGTAGGTGACAACATTCCATAGGCAAAATATCACACAAAACCCTATCCTGATATGCCCCAATCTGAAAATCCACATATGTCTGTTCATAGACAAAAAGTGATTGACTATCACTCACCCAAGATGCCTTGTAAGGGTGTGGGTGTGGAATCTTTTCCAAATTTAGTTTATCCACCATTTCCTGAGATACCATGTTGTCTGTTGAACCAGTATCAATGACAACCTTACATATTTTACCTTTGCTCTTGCATATGGTCTTGAAAAGAGCTCTTCTTTGCATCAGATCCTTTGATGCCTGCAAACTAATTCTCCTTAGCATCAATGATTCTCCCTCCTCAGGATATGCATAATAATCAGGCTCCTTATCCTTTTGATAAGTGTTTGAACTCTGCACACTTTGCTCTACTTTCTCTTCTTGTACTAATTGTACTCTCTTGTCATTTGTTCTATCATTTCTGGATGATGAACCCTTGTTTTCTGGACATTTGAAAGATGGATGACCAAACTCACCACAGGTGTAACATTTTCCTGAAAATGTAGTAGAACCTCTACCACCTCCAAATCTTCCTTTATTACCTTTCCATCCACCTCTGAAATCAGACTGTCCCTGTCCTTTACCAGTGTCTTCTTGACCCTCATTGGTTTGCTTTTGTGTAGGGGCTGATCCTCTTCCCCTCATATTGTTTCCTCTTCCTCTCATGGACTTATCATGTCCTCTATTCATCTTTTCTTCAATCCTAATTGCCATTTGGTAACAATCCTCCACACTCTTAGGGTTAGCTAAAACTAACTCATCCTGTATGTTCAATCTCAAACCAGCCAAGTACCTAGCCACCTTTTCTACCTCATTCTCATGATGACCAGATCTCATACTCAATTTATAAAACTCCTCAGTATATGCCTTCACATCCCTTTCCTTCTGCCTTAAAAATTGCAGCTTCTTAAACATCTGGATTTCATAATCCCTAGGCAAGAATTTACCTTTTATCCTTGCTACCATTTTATCCCATGAAGTGATCTTTGACTTCCCTTGTTTCCTTCTCTCAGATTGTACATAATCCCACCATACCAAAGCATGACCTCCTAACTTGGTCTTTGCAATCTTTACCTTCTGATCCTCAGCAACATCTTCACATTCAAAGTGATTATCAAGTGCAGCAATCCAATCCAGCAACTCATCTTCATTCAAACTTCCATTATACTTGGAAACATCAACCTTTACCTTAGGTTTATCACTCTGCACTGCCTTTAACAGTTTTGCAAGTCTCTGGTCTTCAGCATCCAGATCTTCAGCTACCTCTTCATATTCTTCTACAGCATCTTCATCTGCTTCAGACTTACTGTCTTCCACTTCCCTCTTTTTGTTCTTTTCCAGGGCTACAAGCCTGGCTTGAAGTGCTTCAGCAAGCTCCTTCATCTTCCTCATCTCTCTAGCATGTTTCTCCTTCATCTCCTGCAATTCCCTTGCAGTACCACTACCTTTAGGAGGCATTTTGTCAACTTCTCAATCAACACACAACACACAATCAACTCTACCTCTGCCCTTTCGGTGACAGAATCAACACACAACAGCCCAGACCTTTTGCTGAGCTCTGATACCACTATGATGCAGAGGCATCCACACTATAACCTCAACATACAGCATGGATGTCCGCAACCCTTCATCATCATCATCATCATCATCATCATGTTTTCCTTAACACTGTCAGCATCATCATATTTACTGTCGCCGACCGATATCCTCCTGATGACAAGCCTTCGCCCTTTCGCATGTCAACAGCATCATCACATTCGACTATCGGCAGCATCATCATATTCGGCGAGCGCGAACATCCTCCTGACGTCCACTGTTCACTTCACCGACAACTTCGACCTTCACTATCTTCAGCATCATGATGTTCAACATCATGTTCATCAGCAGGATAAAGAACATCCGGTTCCTCCCATTTATCCTGATGATGACAAACCTTAACTCCTCGCACCGTCCCCTCGATGCTTACGTCACCCCGATATCCTGATGACGTATATCCTGATGACGATGACGTCACATGCAGCTCCTCAATATACTGCTGCTCCGCAATATCCTGATGACGTATATCCTGATGATGATGACGTCATATCCTGCTGTTGGCCAAACTTAGCTTTTACGGCCCGCGATCAACCTGATCTTCTTCCTTATGCCGATACGCTCCTCCTCGGCACCTCCTGATGATGATCACCCCGACGCACATTCACTTCATGCACTCGACTGCATCATACTCATCTCCACTTATCCGGATGACGATGCTCAAAGCGACTGCAGGATATACACCAAATTATCCTGATGATGCTGTTTTGTCAAATTTCCAGCCTTAGCGGATTTTCACCGTTCTGATCTGCCGAACCTCCTGGGATGACTCGATCCACTTCCAGGGTGATCTTCCAAACTCTATCAGCTCGACCTAGCACATACCCATGCTAGGGTCTTCAACATCTCTCAACCGCGATCCTGCACACCTGCATGCGAACAAACAAACTAACTCCTAACCTACTGTACATAACCATTCCACAAATTCGACGAATCAACCGGTGGAATGGATCAGCAAATCCATGAAACCACCAAACCAGCAAATCGATCAAGCAATGGAATTCAACAGAGGATGAACACAAACAAGATCACTTTATTTGATTTCAAAAGATGCAAATACAATGATCAGTCTCTCTCTCTCTCAGTCTCACTCTCTGCAACCTAGCTCGAATGATGATATCCAATACCAACCGATCCTCATGCTTAAATAGATTTTCCTGCGAGTACTACTGACCCGACTCCAGGCGGCTGGGAAATCTCTCCAGGCGGCTGGGAGACCCAACCGATCCTACAGCATGACAGCTGTTCTAACAAACTAACTAAAAATAGAAAAGCATGGTCAGCATGATCTTAACATGATCAGCATGACCTTATTACATGCATTTGGTCTTAACAGACCTTCTTGAAAACATAAACAAGACTCAAACTAACTAACTGCCTCATGGAGGCCAGCTGTCAGGTAGGTGCTCCTGCACCAATCTTGAGTCATTTTTGATCACACCATTGCATTCAGAGTGTTGGAAATAGTCAAGATTGGCCTTTGTTTCGTCAATTTTGAACTCACGGGCTTAGATCTGTAAGGGTTACTGAGGGTACCTTTTTTCTTAGATTCAGAGGGTACTTGTATTTTTTGAAGCATATTTAGCTTGAATGGACCTCACCTTTGTGTCCAGAGTGGCCCAAAACCTATAAATTGACTATAAATTTGTCAAAATCGGCCTGAGACTCATCTGAGGCAAAAAAATTTTGCCAGGCAAGCCATACGGCCTGCCCAACACGCAGATCGAGGTAAATTTAAAAAAAATAATTTTTTTTTCCTATGTTCACCCAAAAAAAAAAAAACTCCTCTCCTAAAAGAGATGTTGAAAGAAAGTACAAATGAAATGTCTCAAGAGACTCTCTCAAGAACATATGCAGATATACAATCAGATACCCCCCCATGAGAGAGAGTGGAGACTCCAAAGCCCCCCCAGAATGAGAGAACCCCTGTGCCGATGATCAAACCAATGTGTCTCCCCTGAGGAAGAAACCAATCCAATGATCGATGATGAGGAAATCCCTGGATGTGAGGTGAAAATGGAAGTCCTGAATGATGCTCTGATACCATGTTGAAGTTGTAAAAGCCAACCTCACAGAATCTAGTGAGCATCATTTAGGACTTCCATTTTCACCTCACATCCAGGGATTTCCTCATCATCGATCATTAGATTGGTTTCTTCCTCAGGGGAGACACATTGTTTTGATCATCGGCACAAGGGTTCTCTCATTCTGGGGGGGCTTTGGAGTCTCCACTCTCTCTCATGGGGAGGTATCTGATTGTATATCTGCATATATTCTTGAGAGTGTCTCTTGAGACATTTCATTTGTACTTTCTTTCAACATCTCTTTTAGGAGAGGAGTTTTTTCCCATGGGTTTTCTCCTTTTCTCCACTTTACAGAGATTTCATTGTACTTGGGTACCTCATTAGGCCTAGTTGCCGGGACCCATCTTTGCTTTCATGCATCTTGTCCTTAGTTTTTTAGCTTCTCCCTAAGTTCATCTTAAGGGGGGGTGTTGGAGTAATAAGGTCAATTACTTAATTAATTAAATCATATTTATTTATTAATCAAGTCACCTTTTACTTTATTTTCACTTAAGCTAAATTTAGGCTCATTAATAATTAATTATTAATTATTAATCCTAGGGTTTTCACTTTTAGGGTTTTGATCTCCTTTCTTAAGGATTGATCTCTATGTAATTAGACATTCTTGTTTATGCAATTTTACTCTTGGCTTGCAGATATCTTTGTGTTGTTCGAATATCTTCTACGTGACATGTTATTTTGCTGGCAAGTGATCACTGGGTTTTGTGAGGTTGGCTTTTACAACTTCAACATGAACAACTGAGGATTAAGTTCTAAACAATAGAACTTACCACATACAATTCAAACTTATCATGTCGGCCTGTAACTCAGACTGCCACTGATTCAGTTCATCTGTCATACTACATCTTTTACTGCGGACCACAGGACTTGCTCAAAGTCATGCCAAAGACCCCTCATATATCACAAATCATACCTTCATAACCGTAAAGCAAAATATCCTTTAGCAACAAAATGTAGACCAGCAGAACTCAGACTTTGTCACAGTCAAACTTGGTCAAACAGTGTAGCGATACTCAGCAGCTTGTAACTATCTTTCCAGTGGACTTTAGAACCTACAACTCTAGATTTAGACACTTCATACAAGTGTTTACAACACCTCAAAACCACATATTAAGATATACAACACCGAAGGAATGCGAACCAAATCAACTGAGTGTTATGCTTTGAATAGTACTATATTTTACTCTGCCGGACTTAGGCCATTTGAAGATATGCTTCCGGAATTGATCAAGAATTGAAACCTTGGATATAAGATCATCTGAGAGTTAGGAACATCATACCAGAACCACAAAACTTGGTCTTCAACTGCGGACCAATGCCAATCCAAACACTATTATTCTGTCACTGCTTTACTTAGCCAATATGACTAAGTCTTCTTCACCAGACCAAAAACTCTATTCCAACCTTGTTCCTTTTCTTGTTGCCATCAATGACAACACTCAAATATTCAACATAGCAGTGTCTCTTTCCAACATTATAGCATTAGATACTTGAACTAGAGGCTAAAATAAATGTATCTGGGCATTAAAGAGCCCATTTGATACTATTCTCTTCTTCCAAGAGAGTGAGAAAGCAGTGAAGTGACCATTAATGTAATCTATTGGGGGAATTGGGAAGATTAATACTTTTAATGAGGTTCTAAGAATCAACATGAGCCAAAAAATAGCCAAACCCTTTAGCAGCTATCACATAGAGCAGAAGGGCAAGAGGACATCCCTATTGTCTGTAATGAAGTAGCCCAAATGAGGAGGATTGGTGACCACTAATAGTAATGCAAGTAGAAGCATCAACATTTAGAGCATTTGAATAGAGCACATGAAATTAGGACAAAAACCTAATGCCCATAGAATTGCAATTATAAATAGCCATTCAATACGGTCATACTTTTACAAAATTAATTTTGATAAAAATGGCTTGCTATTGAGAATGCATGGCCCATTCCATTCCTTCCTACAAAAATGATATTGTGAAGAATATACCTAGATTTTATGAATACAATTTGGTTAGGATGGACAGTAAGAGGAAGCAAATGATAGCTTGAGAGCAATGGCCTTCATAATGATTTTGTAGGATACATTGAGCAAAGTGACTGACCTCCAGTTGCAAATATCCTCTAGAGCTCTAGATTTACATATGAATTTGATGTTACCTTATTGATAACATTACCTAAAGAGTTTGAATGATAAGATTCTAGGTAGACTATAAAAAGATCATTGCCAACCATAACCCATAAGGATTTTTAGAAGTCATAAGGAAATCCATCCCATCCTAGAGCTTTGTCATTGACCATGGTGAATACCACCTCATGAAGGTCATATTAGGTGAGAATATATTCACACATAGCCCACTAGGAAGTAGAGAGTTAACATGGAACCAAGTGAACCCACAATAGTGAGTCCCACTTGTGGGATACTAGAATTTGGCATAGATCAGGAGAAAAAAAATAAGAAACACCTTCATTTGAAGTTATTTCTTCGAATGAAGGTACTTCTTCAAACGAAGGTACCTTCATTTGAAGTTAAGTTAAAAATCACCTTCGAACGAAGGTGAACCTTCATTCGAAGGTTTTTATGCAAAGGACCTTTGATTGAGGGTCATTTCCAAAAAAAGGAATAAAAGGGCCCTTTGTTGGAAATTTCCATAAAAGGAATATAAGGGACCTTCATTTGAAAGTCCTTTTTTATTCCTTTTTTGGAAATTTCCATAAAATGAATAAAAAGGGACATTTGTTCTAAGGTCCCTTTTATTCCTTTAATGAAAATTTCCAAAAAAGGAATAAAAAGGGATCTTCAAAAAAAGTCCCTTTTATTCCTTTTTTGGAATTTTTTTCTCATGGACCTTCATGCGAAGGTCCTTGGATACCTTAGAACGAAGATAACTTCATTTGAAGGTCCTAGAAATGACCTTTCCACCTTAGTCCTCATATTTTCCTCAAAATTTTCTATTTCAAACCTTGGGTTGGACCTGCAAAAGGAATCAACATGACAAGATAATTTGTAGGATTGTGTCCCTCGGAGTAAGCTTTCCAACAAGTATATTTTTGAATATATTTACTTTGATTATTATATTTATTTTCTATTTTCTAGTGAACATAGTTTTTTCATTGAACATGAAGGTCTATGTTCAACACATGTGGAAAAATAATAAAATAGAGATTTTTTTTTTGAAAAATATATGTGCACTAGGTATTGATGTCCTTGTTTCAACTAAAAAAAAGTTAATTTGGATATATACACAAAAAGTTATGATGTATGGTATAAACTTATGTTTAAATTATAATTAATCTCACTTCAAAAATTAATTAAAAAAATGCAACAAAAAAATATTTGTGCACTAGATATTGGTGTTATGAATCTATGTTTAAAAAATTATAATTTTATCCTTTGTGTAAAAAAAGTTATGCTATATGGTATAAACGTCACTTTTTAAAAGTATTATTAACTATAAAAAACAAGTTATTAAAAGTTATGTAAAAAATTTCACAAATTATTTTTTAAAATTTTAAAAAATATATATTTAGAATCTACACACAAAATCTCAAAAATCACTAGTTCACATAATCTTCAAATTCTTAACGGTTTAGTTGTTATAGGTGTTAGAAAGGGAAAATTTGGTTAAAATTGTTGATTTCAATGTCCCATTTTGGGAAAAAGGTGGGACACACTATTGTGGGATCACCCAACCACATTAGTGGACTATTGAAGAGAATTATCTCACTCATGAGAGGAATCTTGGGATTTGTAAACCTATTGATAATGGCAAACAAAAGCTTGAAGAATGGTAGGTAGGTCAGCTAAGATTTGTTGGCCTTCTTTGATGCACTTAATCCTTGAGAAGCATAATGAGCTCTCAAGGATTGAAAGAATTCCTTAGAAAATCTATCCCCAATTTTCAACTAGTGAAGATAGGCTTTGATTTTAGCTCCCCTAGTAAAATGATTATCAATAATTTGCTTCTATTGGCAAAGTTTGGCTACTTGTAGTTGTTGAGAAGGCATAAAAAATTGCTCTTCCAACTTAGTGATGGTGTGGTAGAGCTCAAATGTGCTGGTTCATAAGAGTGTAGATAAAAAAGTGCTAGTTGGAACCCATATATGCATAAAAGTGAGAGGTATGCTTGATAAAGTTATTCCACCATTCAATCTAGCCAAACTAATGTCGAGGACTTGGCTCCAAATTCTAGACACATCAAATATGGGTAGTGAATGAGTTAGTAGAGATGTGTTAAAGCAAAATAAGTTTTCATCTTTGGATCGGAAAACTACCATTCAATTTACAAAACCTAGGAAGTAATAAGAAAGGACAATTTCCAACAAAGGCTTAGTCAACAAGGAAAATAGCTAGCAAAAGAAAAGAAAGATTGAGCTAACATGGCTCTATCAAGCCATTAGAGAACCCTTTTAGATTTGGAGTGCACATTATTCCATGTGTACTAGGAATATTGATTGTGATATCAACTAGTATTGGGATCAAAAAGGCCCAATTTGTTGTGCATGTAGTATCAAGCTTCCCTCTCACTAGCTATCTAATGCATAGGGAGATTACCACATTTATCTGATGCTACTTGCACCATATTAAAGTCTCCACACATAATCTAAGTTGTAGTAGGAACTAAGTTAACTATCCAACACCAAGGATTAGATCTCTCAATAACATCATTAGAAGCATAATATTAATAACATCAAAGGAGTGATTATCAATATTAAATAAGGCCCATAAAGCCCTATTGGTGGTGTCACATTCTTGGTCCACTAAGTGTGGCCACCATTTTGGAGGAATAAATGTAGCAACTCTACTATGTCCTACCTTGTGATTTCTGCACAAAATGGGGCTAGCTGGCCATATGACATGATAAACTCTAAAAAGCAAAAAGCCTAAAATTTTAACCTCTTGCAGATATATAATGTCTAGGCTTACAAATCTTTGTCAAGTATCCCACATAGTATACTTTATTGTGAGTTATATTATGGGAGAAAATTCATGGAATATGAGAATCCAGAGGCATATCATCACTATCAAGCTCTTAAAGAGCTTCATAGCTAGTTTGCAAAAACTCACTTTTTGTCATGGGTTTATAACTTCCCACTTAGAAAGCTAATATTAAATTCCTTTACTTTTCTAAAATGTACTCCCCATCCTTCAAGTCCTAAATTAGGCTACAAGAGTTCCTTGAAGTTGCTTGAGGAGAGGAGTAAGGAGAAGAAGCCAATATCTCTATTTGAGAAGATAGAATATTGGTAGTAAGTAGCATTCTAGTAAACTAAGGTTTACTCACCTCTTAGGAGGACTCCCTAGTGTGGTAGGAGACAATAATCTCCTTCACCTTGTCAAGGGGATTTAAAACTAAATGACCAATATTCTTTATTTATGACCCACCATTAGAAGATGGGTTTTTTAACCCATTGGTTAGAATATTCTTGCTTTTTTTCTATGTTGTCCACCCATCCTCATTTTTTTAAGGAGACGTGTCACTAATAGGTTTAGGGGTAGGCTTGGCCCTTGATGTTACAAAGGGACAATATCTGATTTTATGTTTAGAGGATTTGCACCTATAACAAATATTTGATAGATAAATATAAATAACTCTTTAGTTATGTCACAACTAGCCAATTTGAATGTCAATAGAGTCTTTGAGGTCTTTAGAAAGATCAACCTCAACAAAAACACATTTTTGAGGATGAGTAGACAAAAATAATTGATTCAACACAAATAGAATTGCCTAAAAAGGTAGAAATATGATTTATGAAAGGCCAACAGAGCAAAGGTAAACTAGGAAACTTGATCCAAGTAGGTAACTGCATAGCTGGTTCCTTAGAGAAAACAAGTCTAAGGTCTAGAGAGCGAAAACCAATAAAGAGCTATGAACACACCAAGGACCATGCTTGAGAATGGCATCTGTGTGGTTTTCATTTGTAAGTAGTAAAGGAAAAACACTTTTGTGAGGTTTCAAACAACATCTAGTTGGACCCCATGAGGATCTAGGATTTGTTAACCCACTCACAGAGCATGCTTTCAAATGGGATACTCCCAACAAAATAACCAATCAAAGTATAAATTTCAATCCATTTGTAGGAATTATCAAATTTAGGAATAGAAAAAACCATATTAGGTGGGGATTTTGAGGAATCACCTCATGAAACACCTTTGGTACAAAATTTTAGGGTGTCTTTGGAGGTTTCTCTTGCATGTCCAAACCAACAAAACTAGTATCAACTATTGGATTGGTAAGGCTTGAAGCTATTTATTGGAAAAAAAACCACAAGTGTAAGTAAGAAATAAAACATAAATAAATGTAGAGGAAATATATAAACTCTTTCTTAAACAAGAAGTAATATGACATACGCTGATGATGAAGGAGCATCCCTAGGCATTGTGGAAATCTTGTATCATTCTGAAAAAGTGGATTCTGTGGCTTATTTCAATTGCTTGTTTCTCTGTTAGTTTGTTGTTACCAATCTATGATAGAGGAAGTTACCACATTTCACCACAGTTTGGAATTGACTTTTGTGGTTTTGCTAGTAGTTTGTTAAGTGTGTCATGGATGCCATATTAACTTTTAGTGAGAATTAGATGAGTAAAAGATAGCAAATTGGTTTGGGAGCATCTATTGGGTTGGTAGTGTTGATCGCCAAATTGATACAATGCAACACATGTAAGATGAGAATCAACTTACCTCTCCTGAAAAGACAATTGATCCTAAGATCAATCACCTCCAAGGTCTTGGGAGTTGGGTTACAACCATGCTGTGAAAATGAAGTGTACAATGTGGACTATTTGTTCATGGGGTCTAGTTTTCTACATTCATCAAACTGGATATTCCTAATCTAAACTTACTCTACTGATGGTTAAAAAGGATTGAAAGAGCTTTGGCAATGCAAGAAAGTAATGCAATGACTTATACTTCAATCTTTACTTGATAAATCAACTTGAGAAATATGTTAAATATAGTATTAAGATTAGTACATTAAGCCCTATCATTCATACTGTTAGTGGAAATATTGTTAACAGTATTAAAATACTAATAATCCAATAATCTCAATGAAATATTATGCAAATCAAATAAACAAAGCAATATTACCTTGAAGACTGATTTACCTTGAAACCTTCCATTGTTCACCTATCTTGTTTGATCTTGTTGATGAATAGAGCTCTTAGAAGCGTGCTTCCTCGCTGTTAGAAGATAACACTACTTGAATGGCTATATGTTAGATAAAATGCAATGGAGATTACCTACAATGCAACTATTGTGAGGATGTGAGATAGATGATTGAAGCCATGGTTGTATGGATATGAAGATAATAGATTTAAAATGCAATGAGCAATATGGATGCTTTGCCAAAGGCACGCTAGAATTTCTGCAGAGTAACTTTGCTATATCTTGTGGATGATAGAATGAGGGAGTGAGTTTCCTTTTATAGGCCAAGAAGGGGGCAAATCCATGTGTCAAGTTCTCAACGGTGGAGACTTGATCTTGTGAGGTGTATGGTGAGGATTGAATTGGTTGAGATGAGGGAGAGAAAGGAGGGAGATGTTCCTCTCACCTTGACATGGTGGAGAGAAAGGTGTGACATGAGTCCACATTTCACAAGGCTCACAATGACCAAAGAGAGAAGGTCAAACAAGGAGAGCATGTTTGTAGGGAGGTTGGAAAGATTCTAGGGACTATGAAATAGGTGTCACAAAGTGTCCCTTTGACCATGATGACATGGAGAGACCATGCCCTTTGTGGGTGAGGAAAAAAGGATTAATTAAATATTTAAAATATTTAATTACATGTGCAAGATGATGAGGTGGACATGTGGGAGGTGGATTAGATGATGTGGATTAGAGGAATTTTGACTTTGGAATAGGATGATTTGCGATTAAATAATTTCATTATTATTTAATTGAGGGATGACATTAGAAGAATAGGTTTAATTGATTTAATTAAATAAATTGATATTTATTTAATATTTGGACTATTAATGATGAACGTGAATCAAATAGATAAATTGATGAATTTATTAAATGACAAAAGAATGGGAATTAAATAAATAATAAATATTTATTTAATTTGTCTTTGCCATTTTTAGGTGTATACATTTTGCCCCTCTTTGAGACAATGTGTTTTAACACGTTTCAAAGTAATTTTTTTTTATTATGACACATGCCCCAGTTTGGGTTTACGATGCTAGGATGCCCCCTCAGGAGATTGGATGGGAAGAAATTGACGACTGGATGACGAATAATCTCATGATGACAGGTTGACTGGATAGACGGGTGAAGAAATAGGTTGGCGCGAAAGAAAAGCTAGGGGAAAAACATGCCCCGGCATGGACAAGGTCAAGCCCCTCTCATTAGGGTTCCATGTGCTATATATAGGAGTGTGGGGTCACATTCCTAGTCATTTGCACACTTGTATTTGAGAGAGAGCTTTTAGGAGACTAGAGCCTTTTGAGTACAGAGCAGCTAGCGAAGATGCAACAATTTCTTATTGAGCTTCATCGATTTGAGCAAATCTGACGGTTCAACTGTCCAGCAGACTACGGGATGTCGATAAGTACCTCTTCATTTTAAGGCTAGGTACATTTATGATTGCATTAATTGTAGATCAAAGTCTTAGGTTTTAGATGCATTGAATAGCAGAAGTGCACATATGATGCATGATACTATGCATATGCCGCATTTCCGCACATATGACACCAGATTCGACACATACACGAAAATTTCGCATTTGAAGTGTGTTTGGGCGCAAATGAAATCCTAACGCCCATTTAGTGAGGGATGCTGTGCTTTAAAAGTTTTTTAGTGCATTTGATATTTTGCTGCGCAAGTAAGTTTATGTTGTGCAAGCAAGTTTATGCTGTGCAAGCAAGTTTATGCTATGCAAATAAGGTGCAGTCCTGCACTTTTGAAATAAAGCGGCACATTCAAGATATTACTGCGCATGCAATGTAATGCTGCGCATACGAGCTAAAGCTATGCATCTGACATTCATAATTGCACATCTGATTTAGGTTTAGCAAAACACTCAGAAATTTGATGAAGTTGACCGTGCGATGGATGCTGGTCAATAGATAGGTCATCTTTGAGATTGATAGAATCTTTAGAGAGATGATAGGATTGCTTTCCTATTTAAATAACTAAGTTTTTGATGTTGGATAGATAGACTTGCAGTTTAGTCATTTTTGGTTGATTAACATGCGCTTGTTTGATTGCGGGAGGAGTTAGATGATGTCCTCATGTTGAGGGAGCAGTTTCTGGTTACACAGACTTTGAGGCTGTATTTGACTGAGACTAATCTACTAGTTATTGGATCGGTGGGATTATCATATGTGCTCTTTCTCGGCATGCTGACTGCTCTAGTTGAGAGATTTCACAGTGAGGATGGGACCTTTCACCTTCCCACTAGGGAGATTATAGTGACACTAGATGATGTGCACAGGATCTTGCACATACCTATTAACAGAGAGCTCGTTGAGTATGAGCCGTAGACTAGGGTAGGATTAGACGAGTGTAGGCAGGTTTTTGATAATGATGAGATTAAGGGTACTGACATCAACTGGATTGACATAGCGGCTTACTATGAGCCTCTTCCTATAGTTGTGGCTGGGTTGATCGGAAGTATTGTGTGGCCCAACAGACGGTCATGTGGATTTGCAGTTGGATGGGGGTGGGTGCTAGAGCGTATCACTACAAAGGGTACTAGATATGCGTGGGGAGTTTGCATCCTTTCCCACCTATACCATGATTTACACTAGTTTTTCTACGATGGCTGTTCGATTTTGGCTTGTGGGGTTTCAGTACTCCAGATATGGGCATGGACTCATATAGCTATCACTCATCCTATTGGCATGGCACCCGGGGTAGGGGTCAGCCTTACTCATATATGTTTCAGGAGAGTCTTTCCCAGCCCAAGATGGGAAAGTTAGAGTACTAGAGACATGCCTTTGACAATGTAGATAGAGTCGATTGGCGACCATACTTAGACTTTGAGGTATGGGATGATGATGCTTCTAAGCTTCTCTTCTGTTTCTAAACCAGATGGCTTATAAGGAGGACACCCTATATATTGGAGAGACACATAGTTTCACGCGTGTATAGGCAGTTTGGCAGAATCCAGGGGATGCCCCAGGGTAATGCCATATTTTCCCGTACGCACAAGGAGAGGGTATGATGGGGACCTAGCCCATCTTATGAGACAACATGGGATGAGTTCTTAAACATCTCTTATCAACCATGGCTGATGCATAGAGCAGTGGGAGATGCAGGTGTGACTTAGGACTACTTTGATTGGTTTTCTACACATCTATTTCCACGCTACTCTAGACCAGGAGAGCGAGCCCTGATTCTGGATGATTGGGAGGATGAGGATGAGGGGCCACAGAGGTGACATAGAAGGAGATAAGGACGGGGAGGCATAGGTGGCCGAGGTGGGGATGATGGCGGTGGTGGTGGAGGAGGAGGAGGAGGAGGCCATGATGGCAGTGGTGGTGGCAGAGGATTTGGTCATGACAGTGGGCATGATGGAAGTGATGCAGATGATGGCCGAGATGGAGATGGGAGGAGGGTTCACTGACGGATTGATCCCGCCCAGCATGCATAGTTAGCTTTACAGGCACAGGCACAGCCTCCAGTATAGCCACAGGGGTAGGAGCCAGATGATGGGGTTATAGCAGGGTTACGAGCCTAGTTGGCTCAGGCTCAGTCTTTTCTATAGCAGCAGTAGGGACAGATAGGGCAGATGCAGGCCCAAATTACACAGTTGTAGGGTGACCTCTAGACTACATGGTTAGAGAGAGATACAACCATCTAGAGGTATGGTAGGGCAGAGGCACTCTTGGAGCAGGTGCAGCAGACTGCAGCATAGGGTGGTACTAACCAGATGGTTGCAGAGATGGTTAGGGTAGGTCAGGAGATCTTTTACTGGCAGTCCCTATACGAGTAGGCGGTGCCACCAAAGCGCATGGCAGGCAATTACAGACCTAGTTACCATAGCATGTCGCAGAGGGGACCAGCAGAGAGTTGCAGGGTGATGGGACCTATGGGGACACCTCGTGGGCCATCAGAAGGAGATGGAGGTGCACCCAGGATAGGGATGATAGGTGGAGGAGGAGGAGAAGTAGGAGGTATCCCACTGCCACAACCAGCACCATCAGGGGGAGCCATTCTTAGTTGCTTTTTGACATGTATCAGTTTTTAGTACTTTTTATTTGGACATGTATACACCACTTTGGTTTAGACATTTTGAGATGTATCATTATTATTTTGACATCATTGTATACTTGGACACTTTTATTCTTTTTGATGATGATGATATGAGGTCATGATTTGATAGACTATGCTATGATTTACTTTGATGGACATGACTTATATTATGATGCTATGATGCTATGATGCGCTATGCTTATAGATGATTTACATGGTTTATGATTTTGATGCTCATGCTTATGTTATGTGATGGACCTGATGCTCTATATGATGACTTGTATGATGCAACACTATGATGATTATGTTGATGCTTCTATAGATAATAATAGATGCGATGATGTACCTATATGCTATGATTTCTACATGCGTTGATTTGTACAATGCTAACATTAATAATGACTCATGTATGTATGCACTATGATGTTTTAACTTGATGATCATGCTAGCTATGTTTTTGCAATTTTTTGTTTTCTATAATGATATACATATGAAACTAAAATGGATGGATGATGTGAGTACATAACTCTTGCTACGGTGATTGATGATTTACTTGTGTTTATGCATCCTAATGAACAAAATGACATGCACTTATGATGGTGGACCTAATCATGATACACAATGATTTATTTTTGTTAATTCCAAGTATACTCAATCTTAATAACAATACACTTTTAGAAGAAAATGAATTAGATACATGAGAAGATAATGAAAGATAAGAAATTGGACAATTAATGGATAATGAAAGATTAGAAATTGGATAATGAATGATAATGGTTAACGAAAGATAAGAAATTGGATAGACACATTGATCACTAAGACACATGGATTTTGGGGAAAATGATAACATGCTTATAATGCAATGGGATACACATGGATATGAATTCTTGTCATCTTTGATTGTGCAAGTTTTTGAAGCGCTTTGTTTCATCATTGAGATTTTAAAATGTTGTAAGAAAATTCAAGCATCTAGGTATAATTAAACCATGATGACCTTTGCATTACTTACATGGATTTTGATTTAGCAAGGTAGTACAAGCATCTAAGTATAATTGAACCAAGATGACCTGAGTACTGCTTGCCTATCAACAGACAAGGATTAAACTTATTTCATGTTTAGACCTTTGATGTCCTTGATGATCATTGTGTTGATCGTGTCGTTTAGACAAGGCTTTCACATTACTAAAGATAAATCCACAAACAACAGACAAAATAAAATGATTATGCCCCCATCATAGCTTCTCAAATTTGATACATCCTTGAGTAGTGTAGAAAGACATAATAACAAAAATCATGATATAAGACTTCTAAAACAACCATTGAAAAACTTTCTTGCCTAAAACATGTTTCCTTGCAATAACTTGATAGAATTAGTTTGATGTCTTAGGTCAAAAGGGATTTGCCAAGTGTAGTCTTGTTATCTTTTGTGTCAAGATGATGTTGAAAGCTTGCTTGTCATGCTGTCTATTGTCTAGTGATAAAACTATAATCCGTTTGTTTACCCTCTAAATTTATAGCATTCAAGAATCCTTTTCCCTAACTGGTCAAGGATTTACCCCTAGTCAAGTAGAGGATTGATTTATTATGGATGAACTGACGATGAACAATGTGACAGGCCCTAATGGACTGATCTAGTCCCTCAGGGGCTCATTACTAAATGGCCTTGCCTACGTGACGATGTAGAGGCAACGTAGTTTGGGGTGGGCCTATATGGACCTAAAGACCTAGGTGATGAGAAATGGTGTAGACTTGAATGGACCAAAGGTTGAATGTCATGGGATGGAATAGAAGGAAAAAGAATAGCCTCGGGGGCACATCAATGATGGCCTTGCCTACATGACGACACAGAGGCAACATAGTTCGGGAATAACTGGTACTGACGATAGACTTGTGATAGGATGAATGATAGGATAATGCGATTGGATGACCTTATTGGGTAAGGTGATAAGGGTGACAAAACACCAGGCTATGGTAAGTCATTATGAGGTAGATGTGAAATGGATGCGGTTACTGGATGAATACGATAGGAAAGATGGATGCGGGTTGGGTTGTACTAACAGATGGAGGTAGCAGTTAGTCGCAAATAGTGCATGTTTCCAAGTTTTTACCACTTGTGGCCACTTGTACCATGTTTTTTTTCATCCCTTGCATTGGGGTTATTAGGTATAGAACCTTAGAAGGTGCATACTATTGATGGGATCATCAAACACTTCACCTTTTGATGTTGAGAGATGATACACCCTTGATCCGTAGGTAGTGACTATGATATAGGGACGTAACCAATTGGGTTCAAACTTTCCCTTCTTCTCTCTATCTTGTTGATTGCATGGGTTCTCTCTTAGGACCAGATCACCTACCTGAAAGACCCTTGGCTTAACCTTGTGACTGTAACTCCTTGACATTCTCTACTAGTATGCCTTAAGATGGTTAAAGGCATGTTGTCTCTGTTCTTCTAGCAGTTCTAGTTCTTGAATCCTTGATACCTTGTATTCCTCATCAGTTATAAGTCCCTTTAACGACACCTTGAGGGAAGGAATTTCAACTTCGATAGGCAATATGGCTTCAGATCCATAGACAAGGGAGTACGGTGTCACACCTGTGGGTGTGCGTATACTAGTTTTGTAGGCCCATAGAGCGGGATTCAGTTGCATATGCTAGTCCTGGCTAGCGTCATCAATAGTCTTTTTGAGGATCTTTAGAATGATTTTATTTGATGCCTCAGCTTGGCCGTTACCTTGAGGGTAATATTGGGGTGGAGAAATGATGCTGGATATGGAATTTACTATGGAGTTCCTGTACATCTTGATTCTTGAAGGGTCTTCCATTATCTATGACAATAGATAATGGAATACCATATCTGCATATGATATAGTTAAGGATGAAATCTGTTTCCCTATGACAGTGGTTAATGGAACAACCTCAATCCACTTCGTAAAATACTCTGTGGCTATGATAATGAACTTGTGGCCGTTGGAGGAGGAAAGGTGAATCTTGCCTACTAGATCCAGTCCCCATTGATAGAAGGGCCAAGGTGTTGTTAAAGGCTGTAATTCCTGAGCGGGTGCATGTATCAGATTACCGTGAATCTGGCATTTCTTACACCGCTTGACTAACTGATAGGAATCTTTTTGCATGCTCAGCCAATAATATCCTAAACGCATGAGTTATTCACGAGAGTAGGACCACTAGAGTGCATCCTACAAATGCCTTCATGAACTTCCCTTAGAGCGGTCTGATATTTGTCACTATCTAAACACCTAAGGAGAGTACCATCTAAACCTCGTCTGTATAGGGTGTCGAGAACAATGGTATATTTGGATGATTGGTGAATGAACATACGTTTTTGGTTGTTTTACAAGTTAGGAAGTAGGATATTCTCTTTGAGATAGATATAAATCTTGCCATATAAAGGAGAATTGGTTCCTACAATGTGGTAGATGGTGGTATTTTCTAGGCTTTCATAGGCTGGATGGGAGACTGGCCCCACCAAAAACTCATAACGCAAGTGATTTTTAGGGATATCTAGAAGGGATGCAATAGTGGCCATTGCATCTGCTACTTTGTTTTCTAACCTGGGTATTTGTTCGAAGGAGATCACAACGAAGTATTCCTTGAAGTCGTCCACCATACGCTTGTATGGTATCAACTTCTCATCCTTTGTTTGGTATTCATTATTTATTTGATTAATGACTAGTTGTGAATCCCCATACACATGAAGCTCTTTGATCTTCCACTCAACTACCATCTTTATGCCAATAACGAAAGCTTCTTACTCGGCCACATTGTTGGTGCATGGGAACAAAAGTCTGTATGATTTAGGGATTGTGTCCCCTTGCGGTGTTACTAGCAAGATGCCTGCTCCAGAACCATGTTGCATGTATGACCCATCAAAATAGAGCTTCCAAGACATTGTTGTGATGTTGAATATAGATTCATCAGGAACTCAAATTGTGAGGGGTTGTTATCAATCAAAGGTGCATCCACCAGCTGATCTGCGATGACCCGTCCTTTTATGGCTCTTCTATCCATGTACTTAATGTCAAACTCACTGAGAATCATAACCCATTTAGATATTCTACCCATTAGGGTAGCTTTGCTGAGGAGATACTTTAATGGGTCGATCTTTGCTACCAACTTTATGGAGTGAGAAAGCATGTATTGTCTCCATTTTTGTGAAGCAAAGACGACTACAAGGCATGCCCTTTCAATTGGTGTGTACTGAAGCTCATAACCTACTAATGTCCTGCTGATATGGTAGATTGCCTGCTCCTTTCCTTCATGGTTTTCTTGTGCTAGTAATGTTCCCAAAGCTGTGGGTGTAGCTAAGATATATAACAGTAGAGGTTTGCCTTGAATTAGCGACATTAGAACTGGTGGATTCATCAGATATTATTTTAAGCACTGAAATGCTTGCTCACAGTTATCATCCTATTTGAATGGAATATTTTTATGCAACAGATGTGAGAATGGGTGGCACTTGTCTACCAGTTGGGAGATGAACCTTCTAATTGATTGCAACTTTCCCTGTAAAGACTGTAGCTGAATCAGATTCTTTGGTGGTGGAATTTCCATAATTGCTTTGACCTTTGCCAGGTCCACCTCTATTCCATTTGTTGATACGATGTATCCAAGTAGTTTTTTGGATGTTACTTTGAAAACACACTTTTTAGGATTCAACCGTACATTGAACTGCTCTAGTCTTGTGAATATTTTGTCTAAGACTTCAAGATGTCCCTCTCTAATGATTGATTTCCCTAAGATATCATCAACATAATCCTCCATGATGGTATGCATCATATCATGGAAGATTGTTGTCATTACTCGCTGGTATGTTGCTCCTACATTCTTGAGACCGAATGGCATAATGTACCAACAATAGGTGCCCCATGGACAAGTGAATGTTGTTTTATGTTGATCCTCTGGTGCTATCTTGATTTGGTTATATTTAGAGAAACCATCCATTGAGGACAACATGGTGTGACTTGTTGTGAGGTCAACGATGATATCAATGTTTGGTAAAGGAAAATCATCCTTCAGACAAGCCTTATTTAAATCTCTGAAGTCATTGCATATTCTGATTCTCTTATCAGGCTTTAAAATAGGTACAATATTATAGACCCACTCTAGGTAATCAATGGCTCTAATGAACCCCACATCTAGTAATTTCTTGAGCTCTTCTTTTACCATTAAAGCTATGTGGGGGTGCATTTTCCTCATCTTCTATTTGACGGGCTTAGCTCCTGGAGCTAGTGATAGATGGTGCATGATTAGATCAGGGTCAATACCTGGCATATCGGCATAAGACCAAGCAAAGTTTATCTGCTTTCTTCTATAGAACTCAGCAAACTGTATTCTTTCTTGTGCAGTTAATGACTCTGCTTGATAAAGGAGTTTTGGTTGTGCCTCTGTGCGAATGTTGACTGGTTCCGCTAGTTCAATCAATACTGAAGATCTTTCCAGATGTGCATAAAGGGGGAGAGGGTCAAGCCTTTCATCCATCAGTGCCTCAGAGAGGTTTTCACCTTGAGATACGTCTTTTCTTTTTCTCTTTTCATGATCTAACACTGCCGCAGAGCAGTTTTCACCATTAGATCTCATTTTTATTTTGACATTTTTATGACTGAAAGGATTGGTACTCTCTCTGAAGTATGTCCTTTAGTTAAGGTTGATGAGGAAGTTAGCCTTATGGTCTCCTACAGGTAAGTGTTCTCTAAGCTCTAGGTAGTCGATGATGGCATCATCATTTTCAAAGGTGTCAAGCTCAGGTGATGTTTCAGATAGATCCCAATCTATTAATTTAGGGTGAACAAGAGGTAAGGGATCAACAAGTTGATCAGACTCAAGGGTAGTTATGGTTAGGACAGATAATTCATTTGAATGGGATGAGGTATCGACGAGGTCTATAACGGTACTCTCCTCAAGTAGGCTCGTCAAGCTTGATATCATACTCTCTTCATGAAATTCACTCTCGTCATGTTGCGATCCAAACTCTAGCGGTCTAGCCCTAAAGCTTTGTCCCTCATGCATTGTTGGAGTATTACTATGTTGTTGGACCACATCAATCCCCTTCTCGTCACAAGACATATTAGAGAGGCTGTCCCACTCATACTCATTTGAATCAGTTTCACTAGTCTCTTGCAAATAGTGAATTTGGTCCACTAGGTTGGTGGTAGCTGCTTGTCTGTCTTCAACCTTTTGTTTACCTTTGCCTTTGTTCTTCTGTTGACCTTGGTATCCTAACCCAGTAGTGTCTTGGGCCATTTGAATGGGGGCTTTGATAGGTTCTATGATACCATCCTTTCTTAGGCCTATGGGACCATGACCATTGTATCCCATCCTTTGTAACATGGAAAAATCTTGACCATACTGTTTTGTAGGAAGCTTAGGTTGTTGATCTTCTGGTATGGTTTGATTGTCTTCATCTTTGAAAAGCCATTGTAGGACATCTTTCTCATCACTCTCATCGGATAGGCTTCCCCATTTAATGAAAGGACCCACGGGAGTCTCAAGTGACTTAGCTTTGTTCGGGGATGGTCTCCCATAAGACTTTGGTGATAGTGGCAATTGTGCTAGAGAGAAAGATTGTTCAATAACATACTCCCCAATGCCTTTGTCTTTGACCTTGATCTTAAGTTCTGGTGTTTTTGAGGTGGAAGCTAAGGAACTTGGATCCACTTGGTTGGAGGAAGAAGAAGCTGCTCTATTGGTGGGTATCACAACATCTGGTTTAGACTGTATGGTATTGCAATACTGAAAAGGATTGGGGTCCCCTTGTATGGTTATTTCTTGACCGTTATGCAGGAACTTGATGCATTGGTGGTACATTGATCAGACAACCTTCATTTTATGGATCCAAGGTCTGCTTAGAAGGATGTTATATGCAAGCTCCATGTCGAGAACTTGGCATACTACATCTTTTTCTACCAGTCCCACTCGTATTGGCAAAACCACCGTTCCTTTGGAGGTCCTTTCTTCCTCACCATATTCCTTGATGGTTATATTTTTCTTGGGATCAACAACATTTTTAGAAAACCCCAATGCAAGGATTAACTTTAGTGTACAAATGTTCAAACCAACCCCTCCATCTATCAGGACCCTTTTTATTCTGTGCTTATGTATTAGGGCCTCAATGTGTAGGGATGCATTGTGTGGTTGATTTATTGACATGTCATCCTTCTTAGTGAAGGATAGGAAATGCAATGTGGTGAGATGGCTACCATAGCCTGGAATTGATCTTGGGCAAGGTTCGTAGGAACTATTGTCTCCAAGAGAGCTTTTTCTAAAATGGCTTTATGGGAAGGTGACAAGCGCAATAAATCCAAGATGGATATATGCGCAGGTGTTTTGTGAAGTTGGTTGATAATGCTGTACTGATTTGAGGTGGAAGCTGAATTGGATGTGGAAGATGGTTTCGATTGAGCTCCTTGTAGATTTATGTTTCCATGATGTGTGGTCACATTACAATCAGGTTGATCATTGATGGTGATCACATTAATATGTGACTCACTTTAGGAAATATGATTGATGGTATAATCAAAAGAAGCATTGTTATATCTTACTTTCTCAGTGCCGTTTTTGTTGTTTTGGTTTGAAGAACCTCCTTTCTCATAATGAGGAAGAGGATTCTTGAATGCTATATGTTCATCGTTGGTTGTATGTCCTTCATTTATGGATATGCGCTTTTGGTCAAGAAGGTTGATGAGTGCCAAGTTGCACCCATGAAATACATCTTTTTTACCTCTCTTTTTCTCCTTCCTGATTCCATCTTTCCTAATGTCTGCACCCAAATAAGCTAGCAAGATTGTTCTAGTTAATGAATAATTGAGATAGATTACTTAAGATCATAATTTCTAATTGAGAGACTAATGTGCATGGAATTGATGGAAAAATGTAGAAACTTCTCTCTTTTTGAATCAACAGGTGTAGATGCCAGGAACAACAATTTTGTGCATCTCTGAAGATAGTCTTCAATGATCTCTAGAGACAATACCAGAATACCACGACACCAGAAGTTTTGAAGGAAAGAGAAAGCCTCTCTGGAGCTGAACAAAGAAGGCCACAATGGTATCTCCGGAGCTATAGACATCTCCAAAGCTATAGCCATATCTCCGGAGCTGCAGACATGGACAGATATCTCTAGCATCTCCTGAGAGAAGGGCATATTTGCAGCATAAGCTACCAATCAGGTACTCTCAACAGTGATCGTAATACCCCTCATTTCACTCAAATCATCACCTGACTGGTGAAGGGTCATCTTTAGTTAAACTACTGGAGTTTTTATCTTTATAAAGTTTTTGCATGAGTTACAGATAGAACTGATTCAATATCCATATTTTCAGGGCCTCGTTGCCCAAATGTATTAAGACTCAAACTTAGAATTCTGAGTGGACTTCTGTTCCACTCAGTCTACTTTTATTGCATGATTATTTTCCATAGTTAGACATCTAGTGTAATAAAGAGATGGATGTCATCTCATAGAAGAACTGGTAGATAAGATAAGTGATATGTCATCACTCATTTTCATATATACTTATGGAAACAACAGGAGAAAGAGACAATGATTGATTTCTCTGATTCTCAGTTTGGTGATATCAATATTTTTCATGAATGCAAAGTGAATGGAATTAGATTGAACTTAGTTGTGATCTTCTTCTTTTGTGCTGATTCCCTACTATAGCCTTTAGCCCCAAGGGTGTGGAGCAAGGGCCCACTCTCACCACCAAGGCAGAAGGCTAGTACCACTGTTTTGTTACTTCAGATTTTGCTGTGAAAAAGTATTTACTGATTTTGATAGATAGATGCATGTTACTATTTTTTTAATTTCTTTAAGTAACTTCCTGTTTAATTCTGTTTTCATCATTCCTTGAATTCATTGAGTAAGTAGACAGATTACTTTCTTTAAATTGGTAGAAGTTATGAAGATTAGCTAGGAAAACTGGTAACTGTAGAATCCCTAATTGTAGACAGCTGAGGACACAGCCCCTGGATTTTTGACATCTGAAAATAGATTAAATGATGAGGTACAATGACACCTTGTCATTTTTGGCGCCGTTGCTGGGGATCTATTGTGTTAATTAGGGAAACTTAGTTAAAACAGTTTTTAGGATAGATCTGTATGGTTAGCGCTAGAGATTTAAAAGGAAGATATATAAAGCAGACACCCCAACAACAAGCCATAGGGGAAAGCAGTGGGGTGGCACAAGATCTTGTTGAGGAAAGAAACCTAGAACCTACTTTGGAAGCTGCACCTCAAAACAATAATCTCTTAGATCCTCCAAATCTTCCTCTTGCCGATTATATCCAGGAATTACAACAAAAGTTTCAAGAAGATCCTTTGATAGAACCTAATTTCCTAGAACCTTAGGGAGAAGAACTAGTATTAAACATGGATAATGATAATCATGAAGAAGAAGAAAATTAGGCTCTAAGAACCTTCTCATATCCTATTGTTTTGGCTGATGGAGACAATGCTCCTATGAAGAATATCTCACCAACACACTTGCCAAATTTTAGAGGACTTTCTTCTGAGGATCCAGATCAGTTTTTGTTTGAATTCAAAGTAGTCTGCAAAACTTATGATTATGGATTAGATAACCAAAAACTCAAACTGTTCCCTTCAACTTTGAAAGATTCTGCGATGAGATGGTTTATGGGTTTACCCCAGAATTCTATCCATTCTTGGGATCAGATGGAAATAAAATTTTTGGAAAAATACCAAGATTACTGTAGATCCAATAATAAAAATGAAGAATTGTTTAAAATTAGGCAGGGAGAGGAAGAGACCTTAGAGGACTATGTGGATAGGTTTAATTTCACCTTGAGAAGGTATGGCAACCCAATAGATCACTCCTTGGCCAGAACCCTGTTTGTAAAAGGATTGGATAAAGAATCAAAACAGGCACTGGATCTAATGGGAAAAGGAAATATCAACAAAATGGATATACCTGCTATAGAAGAACTCTGCAGGAACTATTCTAGAACCCAAAATGGAGTGAGGTCATCCAAAACTTTTAAAGGGAAAAATGAAATAGGACAATTAATGGAAGAGATTGCAAATCTAAAAACAAACGTCTAATTAAATACTACATTGGATGGGATTCAAGCAAAAACTAGAACAACTGATCAAAATAGAACAACTGAACCACTCTCCATCTATTATCCTAGGTGTAGAAACAAACATCTATTGAGAGAATGCCCTTTGGATAAATCAGAGATTTGTCAAATCTATGATAGGAAACATCCTACCAGTTAATGTAGTCAACTTCCAGCCTTGAAAAGATTGAGTAAGAAGAATGCTGTAATAGAAGAGGAATTGAACTATGTGGGACAAAAACAAACTGGGAATTTCCCTTATAATTAGTATCCAAACTAGCCTTCTTACAGGGCTCCTTCTAATTGGGGATATAATCAGTGGAATCCAACTTGGCATGGGCCTCAAAATAATTCTCCTTGGGGATAGCAAGATTGGCCAAGTCAACATTGGCAAAACTAAAATTGGCAAAATCAGCCTTGGGGAAATCAACAATGGCCACTATAGTTTGGATCACAAAACATGCAACCTCAATGGGGTTCTCAACAGGGGTATAATCAACAATACCAGGGACAACCTAGATGTTTCCAACCTCAACAAAAAGCTTTACTAACTGGACCCTCCAACACACAAGGTCAATCACAAAATGAACCAGTTAGCCAACCACCTTTACCAGCTCAGCCTATACTAAACCCACAGAATAAATATGGAGCAACTATTTACATGATAGAGCAAGAAAATCTGGCTGGAATTAATGCTATATATTCAAATAATCTCCAGCTGCGTTCTGGGAAAGCATTCCCAAGACCATCTCCTCCAACTATAGTTGAAGTAACCAATGATGAGGAACCTAAAAAATTTGTCCACTCAACTCCTGGAGGAGATTACAAACAAAAAAGTGCTAAAAGAATCATCCTTGGATAACTCCAGAGTTGCTCCTAAAAGACCAACTCCAGAGAACATTCCTAAACACAATTCTGACAAGAGCTCCGGAGATGCTCCGAAGATGGAAAAACTAGCACCATACCCAGAATGACTTAAACAATATGTTCCCTAGAAAAAGATCTTACAAAAATAAGTCCAAACCAACCTAGAATTAGAACTTTTACAAGAAATCAAGCAACTAAACATTGAAATTCCTCTTCTCTAGGCAATCAGAGATGTACCAAAACTAAATTAGTTCATTAAACAGTATTGCATCAAAACGCAGGGCAGGAAAAAAAAATTTCCCTCCACAATACATGTGGAAGGAAAAGTAGTAGATCTATTGATGGGAGAAATTCTCCTCCCAAAATATGGAGACCCTGGAAATCCTGTCATAACTGTTTTCATCTCAGGGGTAGAAATTTCAAATGTTTTGGTTGATTTGGGAGCGGCAATTAATGTGATGACAGTTCACACAGTGAACAAATTAGCTCTATCAGGTATCCAATCCACAACTACAATTCTTCAACTTACTGACCAGTCAGTAGCTGTTCCAAAAGGAGTAATCACTGATATACCAGTTGTGATAGATTCATGGGAATTTCCAGTGGACTTCCTAATATTAGAACCTAGAAACCAGAGAAATGCTTATCCACTAATTTTAGGAAGACCATGGCTGGCTACAGCAGCAGTATCTATTGATTGTCAAACTGGAGATATGGTCATTTCTAATGGGATAGATTTGAAGAAAATATCTTTGTATCCTCTAGCTAAACCATCAATACATTACATAGGAAGAGTATGGGTGGATGAACCAGAGAACAATGACAACAGTGCCTCAGTAGCTATGGTAACCATCAAGGAACATCTGGGAGAGTTAAAAGAAGAAATATACTATGATACAATAGAAGACATCATTCACATTCTAATCAATAAGGATGTGATGGAACTCACCCAAGATTCTAGGAGAGAACTTCTTACTTCTTCTCATTGTACTCTTGCCAACATCATTCCTTGTGGGGAAACCTTTTATAGAGACTTAGCCACTTTCCACATGTTGCTTCCACATTCTTGTCCTCTCAATACCATGACTCCAATGTACAGATTAACTACATCTATGGATCAAATCACAAAACAGGTCATGATTTTACCAGGGAAAACACTTAATATCAACACTCAGTTAACAACAAATCAGGAAGAAAAACTCATCCAACTTCTAATTTCCCATTCAACAACTTTTGCTTGGGAATACCAAGATATGAAAGGCATACCTCCTGAGATCTATACCCATCATATATACACTGAGGATATTAAACCTGTCAGACAGCCCCAAAGAAGATTGAATCTTGCTTTAAAGGATATTGTCAAAACTGAAATAGAAAAATTACTTCAAGCAGGGTTTATATATCCAATCTCAGACAGTCAATGGGTCTCACCCCTTGTCATAGTGCCTAAAAAGAATGGGAAATGGAGGGTGTGTATTGATTATAGAGAACTAAACAAGGCCACAAAATGGACTACTTTCCCTTACCATTCATTGACCAAGTACTGGACAACCTTGCTGGGAGAAAGTATTTTTCTTTTCTAGATGGATTCAGTGGGTATAATCAAATTCAAGTAGCACCTAAAGACTAGGACAAAACCACCTTCACATGCTCTTAGGGAACTTTTTCTTACAAAGTTCTTCCCTTTGGACTATGCAATGCCCTAGCTACATTTCAAAGACTTGTTTTAGCTATTTTTGCCGAACTAGCTAATGAATGCATGGAGGTCTATATGGATGACTTTACTATGTATGGGGATAATTTTGAAGAAGCTCTCACAAACCTTGAGAAAGTACTAAAATGCTGTGAGAAAAATCAATTATCCCTTAGCTATGAAAAGTGCTTCATGATGGTGGAGGAAGGAATTGTTTTGGGACACCACATTTTAGAAAAGGGGATCAAAGTGGATCAAAACAAGATAGAAGTAATCACACAATTGCCTTCACCCAAAAATCAGACAGATGTCAGACGTTTTCTGGGTCATGCAGGCTACTATAGGAGATTCATAGAAAATTTCAGCAAAATAGCTGCCCCCTTGTTTACCCTACTTAACAAAGACATAGAATTTCTATGGACAGAAGAATGTCAATCAACATTTGAAACCTTGAAAGAGAAGCTTACTGTCACACCAGTTTTAAGAGGACCTAATTGGACTTTGCCATTTCACATACAGACTGATGCTTCAAATGAGTCCATTGGGGCAGTTTTAGGACAAAAGGAGGAAGAAGAAAGTATGTATGCCATTTATTACATCAGCAAAAACCTTACCTCTGCAGAAAGAAATTACACCACAATTGAAAAAGAATTCTTGGTAGTCATCTATGCCATAAACAAATTCAGGCATTATATCACTGGAAATAAGATATTTGTACATACTGATCATGTAGCCATCAAGTACCCAATGAATAAACCAGTAGTGGGTGCAAGGATCATCAGGTAGTTATTGCTATTGCAGGAATTTGATATTACCATAGTTGATAATCCAGGAAAGTTAAATTTGGTTGCTGATTTTTTGTCAAGATTGCATATAGGAGGAGAAAACCAACCAGTGGAGTACAAGTTCCCAGATGAACATCTTTTTGCTATCTCCTCTACTGCACCTTAGTTTGCTGACATAGCTAATCTTTTAGCTATAGGCTTGTATCCATCCCATTTTACCTCAAAACAAAAAAAATGTCTAGTTAAAGAAAGTTTCTCTTACAAATGGTTGAATGGCTTACTATTTAAATGTGGTCCTGATTTCATTCTACGCAGGTTTTTAAAAGCTGATGAGATTTTTGATGTGTTGAGAGCATGTCATGATGAACCATCTGGTGGCCATTACTCCTTCCACTGGACAGTCTACAAGATCCTTAAAGTTGGTTACTACTGGCCCTCTCTTCATAAAGATACAAAGAAGTATGTGCAACGTTGTGACCAGTGCCAAAGGATGGGACAACCAACCTTTACCCAGGAGATGTTACTGCATCCTCAAGTCATGGGAACCATTTGAGCAGTGGGGTCTAGACTTTGTGGGACCAATTTCTCCACCATCATTAGGAAAGGAGTACATTCTAGTATGCATAGACTATGTTACTAAATGGGCTGAGGTTCAAGCATTACAATTTGCAAGAGAAGAAAAAATTGCTGATTTCCTTTATAATAAGATTTTCTTAAGGTTTGAAGCCCCAAGATCAATAGTTTCAGATAGAGGACCTTGGTTTACTTCACAGGTAATCAAAGCATTCACAAATTTATATCAAGTCAAGCACATAAAATCTTCACCTTACCATCCTCAAGCGAATGGGCAGGTAGAAGTAACTAATAGGGAGCTTGAAAATATTCTGACAAGGACAGTAGAAATGAACATAAAAGATTGGGCTAGCAGATTACCTGAAGCAGTTTGGGCTTACAATACCACTTGGAAGTCCACAACAAAGTTCTCATCATATGAATTGGTTTATAGGAAAAAGCCTATTTTGTCTATAGAATTTGAACTCCAGACACTTAAAATTGTATTAGATATTGGTCTACCATTGTCTATAGCTCAACAGAATATAATTCTTTAACTCAATGAGTTGGATGAAATTCAGACAAAGGCCATTCAATAAACAGAATTGGTTCAGTATCAGAGGAAGCAATGGCATGACCAACACATCAAAAGGAGGACATTTCAATAAGGTGATTGGGTTCTTCTTTATGATTCTAAATTCAAAGAGTTCAAAAGGAAATTACAAACTCACTGGATGGGTCCTTATCAAATAAAATTTTTAAAAATGGAACAATATTATTGGAACCTATTGATGGAAGCACATACACATTCTTAGTAAATGGTCATCGAATCAGACTCTATAAAAGACCATCTACTAAAGAAAGAGTTTCTTAATGATTTGTGTTTTGATACATGGGATACCTCCTCTGTCATAGTGTTGGATTGAAAAAAAAGAGAAAAAAAAGGAAGGTTGAAAACCAGCAAATGGCGACCTAAAAAAAAAAAGAGAGAAAAAAATAGAGAAAGATGAAAAACCAGTAAATGGCTGTCTTTCTCAACCAAGGGAGTTGAAAACCAGCAAATGGTGGTTCCCTTCTTCAGGACAATTGAAAACAATCAAGCTACGGAGGTGATCAGGTGTCGGGAGTTAGTCAAATGCACCTCCGGCGCTTCCCAAACTAGGAGCACCTCCGGCGCTCTATCAATAAAGAAGTCAATTTCAATAATAAGGGAGGGGACACACCTCTCCAGGCAATAAAGTGGACATATCACATGATGAGGTCATCATGACTCATCCTCTACTTTATCACAGGAATAAAATAAAATTAGCACGTATTTCATTTGTAGGGGTATTCACAAAGATAGCGCTGACGTTACCCAAAGAACGTGGATTCTCGAACCACTCAGCGCAATGATTGTAGGTCGTGTACCAATGGAGTAGTGGGTGTCATCTCAAGCCACCAAAAGCTACTCATGTGCCATGATGCGTGCAGTCTCATAAAATGATGCAGCATCTCTGCCGTGTACATCACTCCTTACCATTAAAAATGATCCAGGTAATTCTATCTTTAATTAAGCATTAATAGCAACTATCTTGTCTTTCTATTTTTGGCTACCGCCACTGTGACACGTCCTCCTACCATCATTTCCTTTTCCAAATTCACGCATGCCGCCATCTATGCTGTACTGCCACCTTGGCTTCGGAGTGTCCTGTCACTCTGTTGCATTTATGACTGCCTAGGTATTCTAACTAATTTGCAAATCTTCCATAAGCCTAAGCTGAGAGACATCCTAATCCTCATTTGAACCTCCAAAATACCCTAAAGAACAGAGCAAATTGAACAGTCCTCCGGAGCCTACAAAGTTAAGAGGAAGGGACAAACTGCAGAGAGGAGAGTGAGGAATTAAGCACATAAGGTGGAACCAATTTAGCAATGGAGGTAAAGAAGAAGTTTGAACCAGAAAGTGCTGCGGGTCTTCTGCAAGATGAAGTTGCAGCAAACATTCTAAGAATTGCAGGATGGTTGGACTTTCTAGAGAAATTTGAAAGGTTTAAGGAAGATGTCGTGGATGAATTCCTCAGAAATCTAAGGGACAATCAAACAGCTATCAGAGGAGTCCGAATCAATCTCTCCTTAGCCACTATTAGTCATATTTCTGGAATGCCTGAACAAGGTGAGAGGTTTTATCACTTAAAAACCTTATACACTGATTTAATTAAGAATTTCTTTGTTCAAGGTGAACCTGCAATACAACTGCATTCAAATAAAAATGAAGTAAAAGGAATTCTTAGGTCCACACTTCCAAACCCTTGGCAATCTGTTGCCACCTGGCTGATGAAATATTTTACTTGTGATGGTCAATTCTCTCTAGTTTTAGGACCAATCATGAAAATGCTAATTTTTCTAAGGCATGGGAATGCACACCCTGAGTTTAGCATAAACATTCCCAATTTCCTGTATTCTGCCATCAGGGCAACTGTAGAAAAATATCAGCAAAATAAGGGTCCCATGAAACATCATGGACTCATTTCTCTAGTAGTCAAACACCACTTCCTGTCTCAGCCCAATGGGGAGGAATTATGGAAAAACTTTCTTGAACAGAATTCCCAGGACAGAGGACTAGAGATGGCACAACCAGGAGGTGAGAGTTCTCCTACTCACTAAGAAGAAGAAACTGAGCCTTCAGCCTCCTCCATAGCTGTTCAAAGAGGAAAGAAGTCCTCACAGGAGGCAACTTCATTTGCAGCCCCTATTCCTGATAAAAAGAAGAAAGGCAAAGAAATTACAAAGTTTGCTCCTAAACAAACCCTATATATGACTCGATCAGTTAGGAGAAAGATGACTCTAACTAAGGAATCTTTCCCTGAGGAATGGGAGAGGTTAGGACAGAAAGAAAAGAAAATCTAGGCTGAAGAACCATCTCATGATTCAGATGAGATCCCTCTAGTCAAGAAAATAAAACAAAGAGAAGTTTCCCCAGCACCATCTGCTCATCTAGGGTCAAGTCTAATTTCAGAACCATCATGTGCTCCAGAGACAGAACATAAACAAACTCTTACTATTTCCTCAAATTCTGAGGATGAGAGACCTGCTCCGGAGGCACCTGCCCCACCTCTGCTACGGAGAAGCAAAAGGAAAAGATAGCTCTCATAGGCTGAGAAAGATACTGCTCTCCTAGCTGAGGTAATCTTGGGTTTTAGAACATATGAGGATAAGGATGGGCCTTCATCGGTGCCAGCAGAAGTAGAGGAACCCCAAGAGGACCCTCAGGACAGGCAGTCGACAGAAAAAGATGAAACGGGGCAAATGGGTACAATTGACAGTGTAGGGCAGATGGCCATGGAAAACCCTGATGATCAACAAGCACAAGCACAAGTAGAAGTAGAAACAAAAACCTTCTCTCATCCCTCTGATCAAGAGGATGTTGAAATTTCAAAAGAACAACAAATGTTAGAAGAAATTGAAAACCTAAAGAGACTACTTTGGGGGAAGAATCTGATTATTACTAACCTCAAGAAGGTCAGAACAGAGGTAGAAATGGAGCAAAAACAAGTCATTGAAAATCTACAAACAGAACTCCAAAGCAAAAACAAGATCATCCAAGAGAAAGAAGCAGAATTAGAGGCCCAAAAAGTTGAGAAAGAAGCAGAATTGGAGGCCCAAAAAATTGAGGCAGTCAAACTGTAGGAAGAAAAAGAGAAAGAGGCAGCACAGAGTGTTTATGATCTGACTAGGGCTAGAGACAATAGCCTCACAATAATGGCAACATTGATTGAGAAAATACATAGCTAGGATAAACAGTTAACTTGGGCCAACAACAAACTAGATGACCAGGAGGAATATATTCAAGAGTTGGCTGGACTAAGGGCAACCAATGAACAGGAAATCTAAATAGATGCATATGTGGGTCCAATCCCCATTGACATTCCTAAAGCCCTGTTCTATTGGGAGAAGAAGTGTAGAGAATACGAGGCTTCCAAGCCTATGTTGCAATTACAAAGGGTAGTCACTGCCAAAATAAAAAGAATAGAAACTCTGGAAGGCAAAATCATTAAAATGGCCTCCCTTTCTTCAGAAATTCTATCCTGTAGGCCTCCAAGTGCCAGCTATTCTATGTTCTTACAAGAAAGAGTCCTGCAGAGGAAATTCTCTTTAATCCTGTCTGACCTGGTTGAGAATACAAAGACAGTAGAGGGATTCATGACAACATATACAAGGAGTAATGATGAAGACAAGAATTTCCTATTTGAATTATATCTGCATGGTTTATGTGTTAATGATATAACCTTCATTCTTAATCATTTTGTGGGAGAATGCCAGCTTAAAGCATTTATGTCCCTAATGAGGAATCATCAAATTTGGAATGAACGAATGGAAGATCATCTCAAGAAAGATATGGAAATAGATCTCTTCATCAGGAAGGAATGTCCCAATCCCAATGCTTTTAAGATCCAATTTAGGTCCTATATCTATCACCCTAAGAGTAAGAACAAAATTTTGCCATTATACCTAAAAAGTTTGCAAGAATGCTCCATCGATTTTGGTCTTTTCATGAATAGTTCAGCAAACCCAGTACTTGCCATAGCAAAGAAAAGATGGAATGTTTTGACCTTAGAACAGAAAATGAGGGAGGTGGTCACCCTTGCAAACTTAAGATTATTTATGAGAAAAGTAAAGTTGGTATCCAAAATGATGGATAACCATAAGCAGGAATGGATAGGTGGAGAGTTCAGGCCCCCTCTCATAATTGAGCCACTTCCTATCTTGGTTGAGCATATAGAAGATGAGAAATTGTAGGACCGGTTGAAGCAGGTTGATCAATACAGAGGCAATGGTGATACCAACCGCACAACTTGGACCACCTATGCACAGGATTATAGCTTGACTGACAAGCTACTTCACCAGAATAAATCCAAATTGTGAGAAGTAGGAGGACCTGCCAAACCTTAGGTATGGGGGGATGATGAGTGCCAAGTTGCACCCATGAAATACATCTTTTTTACCTCTCTTTTTCTCCTTCTTGATTCCATCTTTCCTAATGTCTACACCCAAATAAGCTAGCAAGATCGTTCTAGTTAATGAATAATTAAGATAGATTACTTAAGATCATAATTTCTGATTGAGAGACTAATGTGCATGGAATTGATGGAAAAATGTAGAAACTTCTCTCTTTTTGAATCAATAGGTGTAGATGCCAGGAACAACAATTTTGTGTATCTCCAGAGATAGTCTTCAATGATCTTCAGAGACAATACTAGAATACCATGACACTAGAAGTTTTGAAGGAAAGATATCTCTGGCACCTCTTGAGAGCAGGGCATATTTCTAGCATAAGCTGCCAATCAGGTACTCTCAACAATGATCATAATACCCCTCATTTCACTCAAATCATCACCTGACTGGTGAAGGGTCATCTTTAGTTAAACCGATGGAGTTTTTATCTTTATAAAGTTTTTGCATGAGTTACGGATAGAACTGATTCAATATCCATATTTTTAGGGCCTCGCTGCCCAAATGTATTAAGACTCAAACTTAGAATTCTGAGTGGACTTCTGTTCCACTCAGTCTACTTTTATTGCATGATTATTTTCTATAGTTAGACATCTAGTGTAATAAAGAGATGGATGTCATCTCATAGAAGAACTGGTAGATAAGATAAGTGATATGTCATCACTCATTTTCATATATACTTATGGAAACAACAGGAGAAAGAGACAATGATTGATTTTCTCTGATTCTCAGTAATCTCAGTTCGGTGATATTAATATTTTTCATGAATGCAAAGTGAATGGAATTAGATTGAATTTAGTTGTGATCTTCTTCTTTTATTCTGATTCCCTACTGTAGCCTTCAGCCCCAAGGGTGTGGAGTAAGGGCCCACTCTCACCACCAAGGCAGAAGGCTAGTATCACTGTTTTGTTACTTTAGATTTTGCTATGAAAAAGTATTTACTAATTTTGATAGATAGATGCATGTTACTATTTTTTTAAATTGCTTTAAGTAACTTCCTATTTAATTCTGTTTTCAGCATTCCTTAAAATCATTGAGTAAGTAGACAGATTACTTTCTTTAAATTGGTAGAAGTTATGAAGATTAGCTAGAAAAACTGGTAACTGTAGAATCCCTAATTGCAGACAGTCGAGGACACAATCCCTAGATTTTTGACATCTGAAAATAGATTAAATGATGAGGTACAATGACACCTTGTCAAAGGTCTTGAATGACATGCTTGAGTTTCATACAATCATTGGTTTTATGACCTTTTCTCCTATGGTATTCACAAAATTCATTTTCATTCCACCAAGGAGATTTGAACTTGGGTTCGTATTCATGCACCGATGGGAGTGTGATCATGTTGCCCCCAATCAGCTTTCTAAGTGCAGATTCAAGTGATTCACCAAGTTGTGTAAACTTTCTTCTTAGAGGGAAGTTGTTTTGTTTTTGTTCAGTGCCTTGAGGTTTGGTAGATGGTGTGTTATTTTGTGGATTGGATAGGTTGAAAATAGGTTGCTTTGGTGCCGCATGTTTTGCGTCTACCACACCATCATTCACTATGGGTTTGTTTTTAGTCCAAAACTTTGACTTATCCACACTGTTGTTAGAGATTGGGGTGTCTTTGTATATCTTTACTTGCCCCTTCGCTATCAATGCTTTCTTAATGAGAAGACCCATATCAATGACCTTACTAAAAGTTGATGGACATTGGATTTGTATTTGATAGATAAGCTCAGTGGAAAAATTATGCATGAACATTTCTATCATTTGTTTTTCAGGTATATGATAGGGACACTTTCTCGCAAGTTGCCTCCACCTTTGTAGAAAAGATGCAAATGATTCTCCTCCTTTTTGTTTAGTGTTGCAAAGATCTAGCATGGAGATTTCATGTTCTATGTTATAAGAGAAATGCGTGATGAATTTGTCCACTAATTCATTAAAGGTGCGGATGCCAGGAGGTAGACATGAAAACCACTCCATGGCTTGTCCTCCTAGACTTCTAGGGAATAGTCGCATTAGACAAGTTTCATTATGGGCAACTTCAAGACAAGCGACACTGAATTACCTGATGTGATCTCTTTTTCCTCTATACTTGTCAAATTTTGGCACTTCAAATCTTATAGGAAAAGGTATCATGTTCAAGGATTTGTCAAATGGGTATGGTGAGATATCTTCAAGTGAATAATGTTTCATTAAGGTTCCACTTTGAATATCTACCAATTGTTGTTGTAAGGCTTGTATTTGGGTTGTCAATGCATCCAAAGGATTAAGTGTATCCTTAGCCTTTTCTATTTTTGGAGTCTCTTTTTCCATTTTGGAGCCATCTTTCGACTACTCAGCTTCGTTTGAGGCATTAGTCTCTCATAGATTAGAGATATCAAAGTCTGCAAGTAGCTTTGCTCCTTGTTGAGCAGGCATGAGGAAATACTTTTGAGGATTGGTAGCAACAACTCTATCCATTATCTTTTGGAACTTATGGTCTTGTAGTTGTTGAAGGATTTCCTCTTGAGAGACTTCCTCATCATCGAGATCGGGTATATTATTGTTAAGGTTGTCCATGTTTTCCTTTTGTTTTGATTGAGATCTAGTTTGCACCATGCAAGATTTTGGGATGGAACGAAATTGGATTTGTTGGATTTTTGCTCTTTTGATTGGAGGTGTGATGTGTTAGAAGGTGAGTTTGATTGGAATTGATTTTGCTAAGGTTGTTGTTGATTCTATGTTTGTCTCAAACAAAGTACATCTTGAGCTATAATGTCTAATAGCTATCGGAGTGACGATACAAGTGGTAGTCCAAATAGGGATAGATTGACACCACTATTTGATGAGGACTATTTTCTTGTCAAGGTTACACTAGTATAGTTTTATTGAGAAGGATGATTTGAAATCCTGTTATAAAATTAACGAGCTCTTGTTTGGGTTGGTAGAGTATCAACTAGGTCCTAGAAGCAAGTTGTGGTTTGATTTTGAGGTGTTTTGATATCAAGGCAATGATGTGAAAAGAAGATGTTTGTGAAAATGATATGGAAAGGTATTTGCACGGTATAACTAATTTTCCAAGGTGAAATTATAGCAAAAAGGGTACCTAAAATTGATAATGTTTTTATCCCAAACTGTACAGAATATGCCTCTATTTTGGATGCCTACCTTTAAAAGTGCAGATTAACGGGTCAAATGCGTAGCTTTGTGGGTTAAATGCGTAGGTTTGTTTGAGTTTAAAAATGCAGCACTGTGTTTTATATGCACAAATTTGTGTGTATTATGCACTGAAAGATTATATGCGCCGCAAAATGGTTCACATGTGTAGTAGAATAGGTTATATGTGTGACAAAACTGGTTATATGCACAACAGAATGTTTTAAATGTGCAGGATTGCATGTACTTGGTTTTCTATTTTCAGTTTGACAATTTGATTTGCTTGGAATGTTTTCCTAAGTTAATCTAAGGTTTTCAATGCTAATTTTAGTTCATGTTATTGCAAGAAAACATAGAGAACAAAAGGTTTTCATGATTACTTAACAAAATTAAAAACAAACAATTACAACCCTAGGATGGCAAGGACCATATTTGATGAGTTCTAACTTGGTTTTTACACCAGCCACTTGCATAAAGGTGGACAACTAATAACTTGGTAGCACCGGCTCCCCTCCACGGCACTCACTTCTCACGCATACCAAGTTATAGTTCCTTCGAAGAGTTGAACTTTTCTGTCTCTACACTAAATGAGTGTATGATGTTAGACGACTCTAGAGGTTCCTCCTATGTCACCAAATAGGGGATTTTGGCTTACTAGAACAAAAGGATTTTAGTCAAGGCATCTATTCAGGTGATTACACGTGTGGCCATTCTCTTCGATAAGAAGGCTTCCCAACCTACAGAGGTTACGCTCCATAGGGTTTTGGGGGAAACATTGGTCGGTGTAATACAATAGCACTCATCGCTTGCAACTTTCCTCACAAACATAATTTATTTATAGTGACTTGGAGGAGCTTGGCTTTAGCCCATTATCACTTAAGGTCGTTCCCACTTGGAAGGAAGGATTTCCAAGGGTAGGCCTCTCTAAAGGTAAAACATGCAAAATGATAAGTTTGGCATTTTGGTTACCCAATTAAGGGGAGAGCATAGTCCTATTATCATTCTGAAAACACAGAGAACACTAGTTCTTTAACTCCCTAGTTAAAATAAAAATAACTAAATGTGTTAACTCTACCAAGCACATAAATTTGTAACAAGATAGCAATAACTTGGAAAGATTTTATTAATTTTATCCCTCTAACAAATCTAGGTGTATATTGTTGCTTGCAGAAATAAAACAAGTGTTACTTTCCCCTATTATGCTATGTGAAGATTGTAGTGCAAGATAGTAAAAATATAAAGGAATTGTTCAATTTTAATACCTAAGTTGGGACTAGATGAAATTTGTGATGCAACAAATCAATTTACTTTCCTCCTAGTTAAGACTATGTGAAGATTTGCATGAACATATTAAGTTACTCCTTCCTAATTAGTTCTACGTGGCTTAATAATGCAGCTAAAATGACAAAACTTAGCTCCTAACTCCTGCAAATGGAATTTAGTATGGAAAAACTTATAAAACTTTCACAACTCTCTATTACAAATTGAATGCACAAGACTGCAGATCATATGCGCATCACTACTTATTATGCGCTGATTTGTAAATATGCAACAAGATGACTCATGCGCCAGACTGCGCTGTTTATGTGTGGGAATATCAGAAGCGCAACAAAAAGCATTAGATGCACAACAAAATGGTTTGTATGTGCTAAAAGGTAAAAGTGCTGCAGGAAATGTTGTATGCATAGAACTGGAAGTTGTTTGAGCAGAACTAACCTGTTGTGATAGAACCTTCACAAAATTCTTAGATGGAAGTTAAAAATGGGGCAATGCCCCTCGGTGGGTGCCAAAAATGTTAGTGGAAATATTGTTAACAATATTAAACTACCAATAATCCAATAATATCAATGAAATATAATGCAAATGAAATAAACAAAGCAATATTACCTTGAAGACTGATTTACCTCGAAACCTTCCATTGTTCGCCTATCTTGTATTGATCTTTTTGATGAATAGAGCTCTTAGAAGCGTGCTTCCTCACTGTTAGAAAATGACAATACTTGAATGGCTGTATGTTGGATAAAATGCAATGGAGATTACCTACAATGCAACTATTGTGAGGATGGGAGATGGATGATTAAAGCCATGGTTGTATGGATATGAAGATAATGGCTATAAAATGCAATGAGCAATATGGATGCTTTGCCAAAGGCATGCTGGAATTTTTGCAGAGTAACTTTTCTATATCTTGTGGATGATAGAATGAGGGAATGAGCTTCCTTTTATAGGCCAAGGAGGGGGCAAATCCATGTGTCAAGATCTCAACGGTGGAGACTTGGTCTTGTGAGGTGTATGGTGAGGATTGAATTGGTTGAGATGGGGGAGAGAAAGGAGGGAGATGTTCCTCTCACCTTGACATGGTGGAGAGAAAGGTGTGACATGAGTCCACATGTCACAAGGCTCACAATGACCAAAGAAAGAAGGCCAAACAAGGAGAGTATGTTTGTAGGGAGGTTGGAAAGATTCTAGGGACTATGAAACAAGTGTCACAAAGTGTCCCTTTGACCATGATGACATGGAGAGACCATGCCCTTTGGAATAGGGATGGTTGGAGAAAGAATAGGCCCATGTGGGTGAGGAAAAAAGGATTAATTAAATATTTAAAATATTTAATTACATGTGCAAGATGATGAGATGGACATGTGTGAGGTGGATTAGAGGACTTTTGACTTTGGAATGGGATGATTTGCGATTAAATAATTTCATTATTATTTAATTGAGGGATGACATTAGAAGAATAGGTTTAATTGATTTAATTAAATAAATAATAAATATTGTGGGTGAGGAAAAAAGGATTAATTAAATATTTAAAATATTTAATTACATGTGCAAGATGATGAGATGGACATGTGTGAGGTGGATTAGAGGAATTTTGACTTTGGAATGGGATGATTTGCGATTAAATAATTTCATTATTATTTAATTGAGGGATGACATTAGAAGAATAGGTTTAATTGATTTAATTAAATAAATTGATATTTATTTAATATTTGGACTATTAATGATGAATGTGAATCAAATAGATAAATTGATGAATTTATTAAATGACAGAAGAATGTGAATTAAATAAATAATAAATATTTATTTAATTTGTCTTTGCCATTTTTAGGTGTATACACATACTAACTGTTTTATATGAAAAAGGGGGGATGTGATGAATGTTTTTGATTTAGTGTAGATCCTCCCTTCTCATCAAACATTCAAGGACATATCAATCGAGTTGAATCTCTACTAAGCAAGAGCATTCACCTAACAAGTTGGGCTGTCACTTGGAACGATGTGGAAGCTTAGATGTTATCAAACAATATCTCAATTTAATGCTTAAATGCTCTTAAAACCTTAAATAAGCAAAATAGTAAGCAAATTAATGAATTACAACAAATCCTTTCAGACTAAGGTGAAGGACAGAGATTGTTAACTCACTATTTTTTAAAGTTTAGAATACGGAACAGTTAGGGACACTGTCACTAATGCCCCTATCCAAGGTATTGTTTTCTGCACGGAATCTGGATCTTCTTCTAACACTAATCTTCACCGTATCTTCTGTTTCTACCCTGAAAAAAGTGGAGGACACTGGCACTAGTGCCTGTGTCTCAAAATGTTGAACTTTGTCCTCTTTCTTTCAGATCCTGAATCCTTGTTGTCTGCAACCTCCTTCTGCAACTCCACTCCATGAAACTCAGTACCTATAACTTGCAATCACAAAGGAGTGTGGGAGGGGGTTGTGGTGTTTAGAGGCTTTCCTTGGTCAAGCTCCGGAGAGACATTCAAGTCTTCCAAACACCATTGTTAGATGAGAGTGCGTAGCCCTGCGGGATAGAGGCAAAAATCCAAATGATAAATGATAAAAAAACACAATAGATGTCACCTTGAGGTGTAGATCTCATGGAAGGAAGATGCTCTTCATGCCATGAGGAGATGGAGTCAAATCTGTAATCACAAACATAATAACAAAAAAATACTGCTCTGTAACACAATGAATGCCTTGAATCACTTTCGTATAAAGTCACAAGTTCACAATGTCCATCTAGTTTGCAAATGAAAACCTAATCATGCTTATATATGCAACTACAAAGATTCCCGCTAAGAATTTCATAATTCAAACTTGAGATGTCGGCATAGGACCTAAATAACGGTTATAAAATTGACATTTAAATTTAAGGTAGACCCAAAATAGGGCAGGACTAGGGCACTAGTTCCCAAGTCCACCCTCCCATTTCTATTTAGGGAACATTAAAATAGCAACCCCTAGGTCCTATTTGCCATAAGACTTCAGGGTTTTCTCATCGGGATTCAAAATTAACGCACAAGATGCTCTAAATGCATTCTAAGGACCTGGGAGCTAAACCTTAAGAGGGAAAAGCCCCCAAGGGGACATTTTCTGATATAACACTAACAGTGTGAAATTCAAAGGATTTTCAGTAAAATAAAGTGAACTTCATTCCCAATTACCGTATTTCACACGTAAATTAGAAATAAGTCCACAATTTAAATTTTAGGTTCAGTGTTTCCCAAGAAAATGAATAAATAAAGATTTAGGATAAAGCACTACACCACATGCAAGAAGATGAACTTGAAGAAACAACAACCATCATTGTATTAATTTCTTTTCAACTCAAGTACAATGTCTAGCAAGAATATTATACTAGAATCATTGGTTCTATCTTCCAAATACATCTCCTCTAATCTAAAATGCTTTAAACTAAATGCAAAACTAACTAAAATGCTATAAAAACTTCTAACTATAGGACCAAAGGCCCAATTCTTCAACCTACAGACCCTTATAAAGAACTAAGTCCCTCCCTTTTATAGAACAAAAATAAAACAAAACTGTTTCTAGAGTAAAGCACATGCAATGCTTGACCTTATCTTCATGCATATGCCTAAAAAGATTTTCCTATTTTTAGCTTTAAAACATGCAAATCTCCAGTGCTCAAAAGAACGATGCAAAAAGATTCATGCAAAGACACATGCAGGAATTAGGGTCCACTTTATAATTGCAACAGATCTCTTTTTACAATGAATGAAAGAATAAAATAATCTTTTGAAAGAATATGCTCCGTTCCAAAAATAGAAATTCAGTTGACAATGCCCTTGGATTTCTATTGTTGTTTAAACTCTACAAAATTGGCCAATAGTTGTTTCACTATGTCTTCATCTAGACCATCAACCCAGTCTAACCTAAACTTTGTCTTTTCAAAACTATTGGCCACATAATTAGTTAACCTTTTAAGATTTGGTATACCTTTCTTTATAAGCTTAAAATCTGATTTCATATCCATATACTTGTCCAAAACATCATCATTAGCATTGGATGACACAGCTAATTCTCCTTCTATTTTCTTCCTTAGATCTTCTTTAGCTACATCCCACATATCCAACCTATGCCTATCTGTCAAGCGTAGGTTAGAATCTATAACCCTTGTCACAAAAACTTCAAAATTGGAAGAATTTTCATACAACTCTTTTATGCATCTTCAAAATATTCAATCTATACTCTACCATCAGTTCAATTTTGAAAGTCAAAATGCTTATACATTTTTCAACAAAGTTAGTTTCCTCATCCTGCAAGACATTGGCTCCCTTTAGCTCATCTAGGCTTATCTTTACCAATTCCTTGAGAAGCTTTAAATTCTGTTCATATCTTTTCTCTTCATCCATAAGATTCTCTATAAACAATCTATTTGCTTCTCTAGTTTATAGGCCTCCTCATAGTGTTCATAGCCTGTTGTTAAAATGTCATTGGATTCATTTAAAAATTTAGAAATCCAATTATCTAATATGTTGGTCTTTTCCCTTATTTCTTGTAAGGAATCAACTTCTTGTTTAGTCATTAGAATTGGGGCCTCTGAAGGTAGACCCTACTGAGAGATTGGTATGAGAAGCTCTTTTATAAAAGATTTCACTTTCCCTAACTGCAATTTTAGCTCATCCTTTGTTTTCTTATCTTTGTTTATCCTGGAGACTAATGTATATATTGCTAACCCCAAAGATATTATCTCTTCATCCCTATTCTACTTTCCCAAATTGACCCTAGACCCCTGGTAATAAGAGACCAAAAGATCTCTATCATCTTTGTCCTTCATAGGTGTAGCAATCTTAGCAATCCTTTATCCAAACTCATTCATTCTAACGATAGAAAGAGTTCTTGGTTTCTTTCTTGGGCTCTCTTTCTCTATCTCCACAACCATGTCTTACAAGCTTAAGGGCTTGATTGTTATCTATTACCTTTTCTCCAAATTGACTTTTAGCTAGGTGGGTGTAGTGGAAGTTGTTTGTATAGTTTTATAAACTTCTTTATATTTATTTTGTTCCTCATGTGCTGGGATCTCCCCTTTATCCTTTTCCACTTCTAGATCTTCCATTTCTCATTGTGGTGTTTTCTTTTGGGGATACTCTTCCTCCTTATTTACTTCTTCTTTCTCAGTAAGAATATTAGACACAGGGATATCAACAAACTTAGTTTGTTGTTCAACAATTTTAATCAGTTCCTATTATTCTTTATATGTCAAGATGTGCTCCTCTTCACCTTCCTCATTTGCTTGTTCTTGATGAACTCGTGGCTTATCCACAAAAGCATTCTCTATTTTATCATCTTCATGTTCACTCCGGCCCTTCAAATCTTGTGGATCTTCCTCATTAGCATTATGCTCTTCATCAATTATATCCTCATCAACAACTTCTTTATTAAAGTTTTCCTATTCCAAAGAGTATCTTCATGATGTCTTGGATTTATATCCACTTGATCACTCTCCTTCTTAGGAATCTATTCTTGCTACTCATCTTGAAGGGAGGATGCATTTTCATTTTGTGTCTCTTCTTAGGGAATTGTGATTCCCGTGTCTTGTTTCCCTAGGTCAGTTTGCAAGTTCTCTTGAGGATTATCTTCCTTTTCCTATCCAACCCGCTCCTCAAGCTTTTAAGTATCATCTTGCTGTGCCCCAATCTTTGGCAGATTTGATTGAGGATTCTTCCTCTATCCTTCTTCTTATTCTCTATGAGATTTCTCCTCTTCATCATCATGCCTTGTAGGTGAGGGAGTATCTCTCTCAAGAGAGTTTTTAGGAACATCTATCATAGGACCTTGGTATGGAAGTTCCTCATCATGAACCTCTTTCTCAACTGCCTCCTCAGATTTACTTGTTTCTTGTGATGCCTTTGTTCTTTGTACAAAGGGAGGAGGAACAACTATATGCCTTGACGACTCAGTTACTTCTTCTTTGTATTCTTGTGGTAGGGATTGCTCAAGATATTCTTCTATCATTGGAAACTGGCCTAATGCTTGCCTTGTTGAAATAACTTGAGCCATTGGCTGCACTCTTAGACCTACTACTACACCTGCCTCTACAACCATATAAGTAATTGAAGCTTCCTTTAAGCTTCATTGACCATCCCAACCACCTCCTCTAGAGTATCAGTGTCTATTTTATCTTTTGTTTTTAGCTTCTCTAAAGTTTTCTACTTCTTATAGACCCCAGGCTTAGAAGAAGTAGATCAACTAGTAGTAGGCTTTTCCTTTCTCTTACCTTTCCCTTTTCCAAATTGCACAAGAATGGCATCCAACCATGAGTTACTAAAATCTAAGTCCTTCTAGCTCACATAATCTAAAGATACATTCTCTCTTACTGACCAATCAATATCATCCAAAGGATCATTCTTTACCTTATTTAAATCATATGTTGGGTTTAAAATTCTTCCATCATCAGACAACTTTTTTGGGACATCATCCCGTATACCAAATTCCCTTAATTGGAAAGCAGTTAGTCTACAATAACTTCTTTTCCTTACTTCAAAATCATCCTTCAATTTTTCCCAAAATTCCTCTAGAGCATGAGTATGATGAAATGACATGGTAGGAAACAATTTCTTGATTCTAATAGTAGGGTCAAAATCTTTCCTTGGCATGTAAGTTTTTAGATTGAGAGCCTCTAGCTCTTCTATTGCTATCTTTGCAACCTGGATAATAGGACAAGAGTAAAATCCCAAATTGAATGGGTATTTGACACCTACCTTATGCTTTCCTGCCAGTTTGAGATGTACTTCACTAATCTGTCTTGAAAATTCCATTAAAATTACCTTATCACTACAACATCTTGGCAAGAGAAATGGAGCCTTCTCAAAACCAAAAATCTTGATGTATGTAGACCTAGGGAATGGAATAAACCATTGTCCCCATCCTTACCATCTCCATATCCTCTTGTGACATTCTAAACCCAATGTCCCTTGTCAGTAGTGTTAGCGCCTGAATTGACTGGTAGTTTTTTGAGCATTTTTCATTCAGGCACTCTCCCTAAGTATCCAAAAAATGTTCTAAGTATTGGACCTCCTCAGCAGTTTTCAGCTGCATCATCATATTTTCTTGAGGAGGAGGTCATCATCATCATGTTTGTTTCGATCAGGGTCAGCATCATCATGTTCTCCGTCGACCGGTTTGTCATCGTCATCATCATATTTCACTGTCGGGTGATGTTTGGTTTTTATCCTGATGATGCTGACGAGCTACAGTGCGCCCTGATCTGCTTGCGAGGGTGATTTTTCAAAGTCTCCGTTGATCTTCCATTTATCACCTTGCCCAAGCATGATGATGATGTTGCTTATTCTTTGAGTTGTTTCGACCTGACTTGCTTTTTCCTAAGGGTCGTCGTCATCATCATCATATTTCCTTTTATCACCGTGTTGCTTGCGAGGGTCATCATATTATCTGCATCATGATATTTCGCCGGGGTGATATTTCTATCATCGGGTGATCTTGGTTATGATCATCCTGATGATGTTGTTGAAGAGTTCTAAGTGCGACCCGATATTCACTAGGGTCATCATATTTTGAACGTCAGGATGATCTTAGTCAATATCATCCTAATGATGTTGTATCACTTCTTGTTCGTTGTTTTGTCATCCTGATGATGCTGACGTCATCTTTTTATCAGGGTGATATCTTTTTCTCTGCCTATCTGCATCATGATATTTCCGAAGGAGGAGGTGATATTTTCATATCACTCGAGTGTGTTTGTTCCAGCATCATGATGATGCTGATATCAAGGAGATATCCTCCTGCCGGCTTCGTGCGCTATCTAGTGGGGGTGATCTTTTCGAGCATCATCATATTCATCAATCGCCCCGATCTTATAGTGGAGCTACAGTGCAACCTGATATTTGTGCATCAGGAGGATATTTCCAAATATCCGGTTGTCTTCCGAATATCATGATGATGTTAATATGATGATGACGTCATCAAGGTCCCGGGGGGGTCATATTTCTAACACTGATCATCTTGAGGAGATCTCCCGATATTTGCAAACATGATGATGACGTCATCCAGATATGAGGAGGTGCGCAGTAGGCAGATATGATGATGACGTCAGCAGGATATGATGATGATGTCATCAGGATGTTCATCGGCCAGACTTTTGGTATAGGCTCAGCAGGAGGATGTTTCTCCGATGGATCAGGTTGTGCCGATGAAGGCGATTATCATGCGGTTGTATTGAGATATGATGATGACGTCAGGGTGATATTTCGGGCAACAGGATATCATGCTGCTGGAGGGTGATGATGATGAAGTCTTATACTAGTGTCGTCAGGAGCAAAAGCACCGACATGATATATGCTCATGACCTAGTATATAAAGTGTTAATGAGGTTGCTGCGGGGTGCATGTGGGATAATGTTATCTTGCATATTCGAAATATCATGATGAGGATTATCGGCGGGAAGTGGTTGCGATTAACTGTCTAATGTTCTTCCCGAGGCCACGGGTTGGTGCGCCATCAATGGCGATTGTTGCAGAGGTATGGGCGATGGCGTGGACGGATGTAGTACCTGATTGAAGGTCTGGATCCCTAGGCGGTGGCGCAGGGCTCGAGAAATCTTCCTGTCTCCTCCCCTACCTGCTGCGTTCAAGTTTGAGCGCCATTTCTATGATACTGTATATCTGGCGGGCTTTTTGGTCAACATGGTAGTCAATGCTGAATACACCCTCCTGCTATATAATGCAGACGGTGTTATTCATTCAAGTGGTTGAAAGTTGTGGATTTTTGGCTCTGTAATCCAAAACCAGTTGATCTGGTTGCTCTGTACAGCTTGATCTTGTGAGTTTATGTATCTCCTGTTGTAGGACTTGGCATGAATCCACTGGTTTCATGGTTGATCTTATATGAGTAATGCTATCTTAGCATGTGTTGTGTTAATTCTGTCTCCAGTATTGCATGTATTCTTCTTCTGGATCTGGATATTTGCGTAATGTTTGGATTCTAGAGCATAGAATTCCTATGTTGAATGTCTGATCTTTTAACCTCTGCTCAAGGGGCAGATTAAACTGTTTTCAGGTTGAACATTGGGAAGGGTATACTGCAGTAGGGATGCCATAAGTAGAGATAACTTGACACTCTTCATTGGGAGATATCTGTAAGGCAGATATCATGTGTATCCCCCTGAAATCCAGTTTTAGCTATTCATGCTGATCATTCACAGGTGTATGTCTACCGACTCCAAGCCCTGGATAGGCACCAATCATGCTGTGTTCTTGTGTTATACACCATGTCCAGCTTTGCATCCAAAATTCAAACTAAAACATTTCATACTTCCACCTGTTAGTTGTAGGAGTAGGATTAGGAACCCCCTGCATGCTCTCATTCCCAACCAGACATCATGTCCAAGAATGTTGCCAGCCTTGTGATCTATCATGCAGATCTTGGTCCATACATGAGAGTATTCTGCCTTTTGTTGTCAAGTTAGATCCTTCTATCTTTGAGCTAGTCAAGGTTACATCCTGAGTTATAGGGATACCCCCCTTGGTGCGGCAGAACCAGAAGTGAAGGGGAGGAGCTCACGCAACCTCCTGTATTCAGTTGGCCTGAATCTGCCTGTGCATTAGAAGTGGCAAACCCTAATGCTGATTCAGAAGAAATGCCAACAAGTAGAGTAATAATGACATAGATAAAAGCATCATTTACCATTTTGTAATGCTTCTCAGCCTATTTTAATTCCAATTGAGGATAAAATTCCCAAATTTTGCTTTGTCCAAGGGCTTCTCCTCTAACTCCATGAGTTGTTAGTCCAGGAAAGTTTCCCATCCTAGCAACTAGATAAACAACATAAGATGTCATAAAAAATTTCTTTGTGTTCACCACTCTGGTCAACTGAGCATGCAATTATTTGAGATATTCTGTCCCCAATCCAAGAAAACTTCACCCTTCAATATAATGTCAATTGATGTATTGGAACATCCAGGTTTCATAAGTTTTGTTGTCATCTTTCCCTAGAGCCCTGTTTAAAAGAGTGATTATATCATTGATTTCTTCTTTAAATTCTTCCCTAGCGAGCTTCCCTGGGAGCTTCTTGATTGATTTCCTTTCTACTTTCAACCATATTCTATTGAGATGCTTAAGATGATTAGTCACATTAGTTTCAAATGCTGCTGCAACTTCTTCCTCTCTCAATCAACCTAATTGTCCATATGGAGGCAAGTCAAATGTTGTCCTGATCATTATAGGAGTCAAATCCAAAATTTCTATACCATAAGGATCATAGCACTTTTGATCTCCAGGATGATAATGTTGTGCCACTACCAAAATCAACTCAGGGCATTGTATCAAAACTGGGAAGCAGGCTACATGGGCCAATCCTGAATTGGCTATCTTCTTGGATCTTAGGGTAGCATCTTCATTGAATACATCTTGTTTGAATGCATCTAAGTCTATGCGGCCCAAATCTATATCAACGATGTTAGCCAAATCAGATGTAAATTTGGAAGCCTTAGGTGCTCCCTGGAACTTGTACTTCATTATAAGGGGATGTTTATCAATCTTCTTGTCTTGAATCATTTTTCCATTTTTATCTACTTATTAAAACATTTAGGTACCTGAAAATGTAAGAAAACCTTAATGCAAATCTATTTACATCAATAAAATCCTTTAAATCCTTTAAATTTCAAGTATTTTAGGCTTTGGCAGGACTTCAGGTCATGGGAGGATAGGTGGATTGGGAACCAAAAGACCTAGGTCGGATCCTTCATCAGGTCATGACATTTTTAAAAGTTATTTAAGCTTGGTAGGGATCAGGTTCTCAGGCACACTGGGCATCTAGGAACTTCAAGCAAAAGTTCTCACAGGTTCTGAAGTTCTGCAGGAACTTTGCTTTATTATCTTCCAGGAATCAGGTTTACAAAGGGATCCAAAACTTAGTGAAAAAGTTCCGCCAGAACCTGGAGTTCCAAAGGAACTCGACTTTATTAATGAAGAATTAACTTAAGTGTGAAAAGTGTTAGTAGGAGCATGAATCCGAGAAGAACTCAGATCATCGAACATGGGACAAAAGTTCCTACCGAACCCAAAGTCCCACGAGGACATCTACTAATGAAAGATTTTCTTAAGTCAATAAATACACTAGTTGGGGGCAAAACTCAGGGAGGAAGTTAGATAAAAGGATTTGGTTCCATAGTGCCTCTAGGATCCAAAATCCTAAAGGACATGAAGATTAGAATTGGAAGTTTTGAAACTTAAGGCTTTTGACTCAAACTGTGCAGGGTCTGTGACGAAAGAATCACCCAGACCCTGGACTTTATTCACAAAAACCAACACTAAAATCTAAAGTGAACCTAAAACAAGAATCTAGAAAATAAAAAAACCTAAATCGAAGCTAAACCCTAAACACAATTGATAAACATCAAAAGAAATAGGAGAAAAAACCCTCCCAAGCGAAAGAATGAAAATCTCCTGCCTCAAAATGAGGTTGAGCCCCACAAACCAAAAGACACTACATCAAAATAAAAAAAGGAAAATGAAAACAAGAAAATGAAGCAAGAAACAAGGAAGGACCACCCGTGAAAATGCAAATATGATAAAAATATTGAAGAACAGAAGAAATCCCATGACAAATGACACTCTTGAGCTTCAGATCTTCATGGAATCGATAATTCCACTTAAAAATTTAAAAGATTTGATGCAGGGGGAAGTGTTAAAACCTATTTTGATAAAAAAATCTAATCCTTGAATGCAACGTGAAGATAAAATCAATCAAAATCAATTAAATACATCAGCACTAAATTCAAATCATGTGTCATAAATGTAGTAGGTGGCGGGAGTGGGAATCTAGGTGGAACTTAGACTTTAGAAGTTGGTTCCAAGGTTTCGAGGTTCCCAGAATCTTGAAATTTTGACAAACAACAAAGAAGAAAAATGAGAGAGAGAGAATATGGGAAAAGCTCAGACTTCATAACTTGGTTCCAAAATCCCTCTGGAGCCCATGATCCTAAAACAACAAAATTGATAAAAATGAAGGCTGGGCTGAGAATGAATCCCAAACTTGGGATCTCAGGGTTTTGGAAAACCCCAACACCAAGAGAGAAAAGACCAAAAACATAAAGGAAAAGGCCAAAACAAATCCCTAAGAAAAAACTTAGGACCAAAAGGTGAGTGAAAGACCCAAAAACACCAAATAAAAACATAAGACAAAAGAAAACAAAAGGAAACACCAAGGGTATTGAACTGCATCAGACAACTGAGGGGGGGGTGAATCAGTTGTCCTAAATTTTTTTATCAATTTCAGTCCTAAACTTATCAATCACTTATATTCAGATATAACCATGAAAGCATAGAATGAGAAGCTCAACATAAAAGCATAATCAACACAGGAGACACCAAATTTTTACGTGGAAAACCCTAAAAGGGAAAAACCATGGTGGGTATTAGCCCACAGAAATATATAAGTTATATCAATAACAAAAATTAGATGCTCATTGCCTACAAGGCTCATTGCCCAAATTACTCACAGCAAAGAAAGGCCCACTGCCAAGGGGTGGCTCACTGCCAAAGGGTTGAACTGAGATAACAACATCTACTTCATGCCAAGGTTCAGTTCCATTGAAGCACAAACACCTCTGCTCTACTCTGCTACTTTACTTCACCTTATCTTCTCATCTTCACACTTGGATACCTTTTCACAACTCAATTACAAGTATTTATACACTACATCAACCTTGGAATGATCATCAAGGTCGGCATTACAATCATCAACCATTGGAACAATCTCCAAGGTCGGCATTACAAACATACATAAAATAGGTCTGGACCTAATACAAATTTAGCTAAGGAAAAGATGTAAGAATATATGTAGATCACACCACACCTTAGCTGGGACTCAAACATGATCTTCCACGCTACAACACGCTATCACAATCCTCAATGCATCTTCCCAAGAGATGAATTCAACCAGGTCGGCCAAGATTGATGTTAACACAAGTATTCACAAGAACACGCTTCACACACGATCTAAATTACATCTTGTGGAACAATACGAATGTAGGAGCATGATCAAGAGACATCCATGAGCACATTATAATCACCAGGAACAACCGCACAATCTCTAACAACTCTATCAACAAGATTCTTCAAACCAGAGCACAAGAACAACATTACCAGCCACTGTCATGAGTAAACGATAGCTTGCAGACCACCAAATCATGAACCATTACACTTAAAGACATTTAGCATCATCACAAACTTACTTCTAGAATCATAGACCAAAATACTTCAATGCGGAGGAATGCGGAGCAAAACACTTTCTCCCTGTCACCACCAAACACATAGGAAAAGCTGTTTTCACTCTGGTGAACATATCTCACTCAATTCTTCATACCAGAGGCTTAAACTCAGAATATAACATCTTTAGACAAGATTCCAAACAACTTCCAATCTATAGGCAAAGATATTTATTCTACAGGAAATGCAGAGCATTCTTCTGGACTGTTCTTTTGCTTGTAATGCACTATTTCTACTGCAACACATTGTTATCACCGGAGGGGCTAATTTTCTCAATATCCTCAACAAAGTAAGAGCACAATTGACACCAATGGAAACATAGATATGTTGACATAAATGACAACACCGATTAGGCACATACAAGTTGCAACAATCTCTCCCTTTGTCATTGACGGCAACATATGATGTGAAAAATTGAAAAGGCCACCAAGACAAGATTCTCCCCCTTTCTCTTTACACAACTGCATTCTTTCTCCTCCTAAGTTTTTCACATGATTTCTCTCACCCTTTGACATCAATGGAAAAGGGCACATACTTGCATGTTGCTACTCTGATCCATTTACTTTACTGGAAACACTTAGCTACTCCCCTTGAGAGGCAGTCTTCAGAACATCAATCCAGATCAAGGTCTGACACTTTGAGCTCCACTGGATTGATGCATTCCTATGCATCTTAGTTCAGGATAGGAGGGGTAATGACCCCTAACTTCTCTCTGAGATACTCAAAGGTATCTTTAGGCAGAGGCTTAGTGAAAATGTCTACAATCTGATCCTTTGTGGACACATATTCCAACTTTACTTCATTCTCTGTCACCTTTTCTCTCAAAAAGTGATACCTTATTGATATGTGCTTTGTTCTTGAGTGCATCACTGGATTCTTTGAAATGTTTATGGCACTTGTATTATCACAAAAGATTACAATTGGATCTTCATACATAACTCTTATATCCTTCAAAGTCTACTTCATCCATAATACTTGAGTGCAACAACATGCTACTGCAATATACCCTACTTCTGCAGTTGACAAAGATATTGAATCTTGTTTCTTGCTCATCCATGAGACCAATTTGTTACCTAAGAAGAAGGTGCCTCCACTTGTACTCTTTCTATCATCAACATCTACGGCCCAATCTGCATTTGTATAAGCACTGAGAGTGAAGTCATTGTCCTTTGGATACCATAAGCCATAATCTAGAGTACCTTTCAAATACCTCAGGATTCTCTTAACTGCCATCACATGTGATTCTCTTGGATCAGCTTGAAACCTTGCAACAAGACAAACTGCATGCATAATATCAGGTCTAGTTTGAGTTAGATAAAGCAATCCTCCAATAATGGATCTGTACTTTTTCTAATCAGCCTTAGGTGATTCATTAGCTTTGCGCAACTTGCAACCAATCACTATGGGAGTACATATCGGTTTAGAGTCTTCCATCCCAAACTTCTTCAACAACTCTTTCACATACTTAGACTGAGATATGGAGATTCCTTTATCTGATTGATTAATTTGTAAACCCAAAAAGAAATTCATTTCACCAAACATGGACATTTCAAATTCACTTTTCATCTCATTGGCAAACCTTATGCACATACTTTCATTTCCTCCAAAGATAATGTCATCAACAAAGACCTCAACAATCAAGATCTGATTATCATTTATTTTGAAGTATAGATTTCTATCTGTAGTGCCTTTACTAAATCCCAATTGCAATAAATACCTATCGAACCTTGCACACCAGGCTCTAGGAGCTTGTTTGAGTCCATACAATGCTTTCTTCAACCTGCATACCATATCACTTTGATCTGACAATTGGAATCCCTCCAGTTGCTCAATATATACTTCCTCTTCTAATTCACCTTTCAGGAAGGCAGATTTCGCATCCATCTGATATACCTTAAAATCTTTGTGAGCTGTAAATGCCAGAAACATTCTGATTACTTCAATCTAAGCTACTAGGGCAAAGGTTTCTTCAAAATCTATCCCTTCAATTTGAGAATATCCTTTGCATACAAGTCTTTCTTTATTCCTTACAACTTCTCCATTTTCATTTAGCTTGTTCCTGAAGACCCATTTAGTTCCAGTCACATTTTTGTCAGCAAGTCTAGGAACTAATTCCCAAGTTTCATTCTTCTCTATCTACAACAGTTCTTCCTCCATTGCCTTTACCTAATTTTCATCATTGCATGCTTCATTCACATTTTTTGGTTCAATCTTTTAAAGAAAACAATAATTAACTTGTTCCTCTACAACTCTTCTTCTTGTTAGCACAACTTTGTTCTTGTCACCTATAATCTGATCTTCAGAATGATTGATCCTTACATACCTGGGAGTCTTGACAACACTTTTTGGAGCCTCTTCTTCATCATGACTATCTACTTGCTCATCTTTTTCTTCAATTTCTATAGTCATAGGTTCATTTGGTTCATAACAACTCAGGTCTGATATTCTTTCTTTGCCTTCATCTACCTTCACATTTGCACTCTCAAGAATCTTTTTGAACCTCTTGTTGTAGCATCGGTAAGCCTTCTTCTTGGTAACGTATCCAAGAAAGATTCCTTCATCACATCTTGCATCAAACTTTCCTAGATCTTCATCTCTCCTGATATAACATTTGCTTCCAAAGACTTTGAAATGCTTTATTGTGGGAATTCTTCTATACCACAATTCGTGGGGGGTTTTAGTATCATTACCTTTCACTTGAACTTTGTTTTGAATGTAGACAACAGTGCGAATAACCTCTTTCCAAAAGACTTCTGACAGACCTTCTTCCTTCATCATTGTCCTAGTAGCCTCCTGAACTGTCTTGTTCTTCCTTTCCACAACTCCATTTTTCTAAGGAGTCCTAGGTGCAGACAACTATCTCTTTATCCCATGCTCTTCCCAGAAAATGTTAAATTCTTTTGATGTGAACTCACCTCCTCTATCAGACCTCAAGCATTTGATCTTCAAATCTATTTCATTTTGAACCATTGCCTTGAAAGATTTGAATTTCTCTAGGGCTTCTGATGTATCTCTTAGAAAAGTAACCCAAGTCATTCTAGAATAATCATCAATAAGTAACATGAAGTACCTTTCACCTTGTAGACTTCTCACCCTTGTAGGACCACATAGATTTGTATGCACTAGATCCAACAAGCTGGTAGAAAATTGTTCTTTGCTCTTGAAACTTTTCCTTATTTGCTTTTCCAATTGAAATTCCTTACAAATTGAGTTGGAGGGTTTCACAAGTTTTGGTAAGTCTCTCATAGCCTAACTTGAGATTATCTTTACCAGACTATCAAAGTTTATATGACACATCCTTCTATGCCACAACCAACTTTCATCTGCCTGAACCAATAAACAATAATCATTCATTCCTTACAATTGATAGATGTTACCTTTTGTCTTATTACCGGTAGCAATCACAGTTTCGGAGCTTTCCATGATCTTGCACCCATTGTCTTTGAATCTTAGATCATAACCTTTGTCACACATCTAACCAACACTCAAAAGATTATGCTTCAAACCCTTCACATACAAAACATTGATAAGTAGGAGGTATTTTACGCAGTTAAACCCTAAAATAAAACATCATACAAAACATTGTCAGTATTATGCTTTCCATCAAATGAAATAGATCCTTTTCCACAAATCTTACCACCTACATTATCTCCAAACCTAACTAGTCCTCCATCATAGTTTTCCAAACTTACAAACTTACTTTTGTCACCGGTCATATGATGTGAGCATCCACTATCAATAATCCATTCGTCCTTATCTTTCTCAACTTGAACAACTAAGGCACTTTCTTCTACTAGTTTTTCATCCTTCACACAACTAGCAAAATTAGTGGACACATGATCTTCTTTAATAGCAATAAATAGAAATTCATTTGCACTAGCACTAGCATCATCAGATTCATCATTAGTCACACCTTCATCATAAAAATCTCTGACATAAAAGTATTTATTTGGAACTCTAGGTCTGCTCTCATATCTTTTCTTATTTCTTTCAATTCTTTCAGGACATCTGGAAGCTTAATGACCTACCTTACCACAAGAGAAACATTTGAAAGGTAGTTTACCTTTGAACTTACCGAAACCTCTTTGCATTCTGTCAACAAAGTTAGCTTCAATTTCATCAAAGTCATCATCCACTTTATATTTCTCAGCTCTGGAAATCTTTATTGAAGTACTGGGTTTGAAAGCTAATTCAACTTTTGGAAGAGCATCACTAAATTCTCTCATCTCAAAGGTTGTAAGCTTTACAAGTAACTGATCTCTGTCAATAGTTTTCACAGTCATGAATTCTTCAATAGCAGCCACCTTGTGACTATAGGATTTTGATAGTGACCTGAGAATTTTCATCACAACTTCCTTATCAGTGAGAGTTCCTCCCATACCTTTTATTCCAGTGACAAGTTCATCAACTCTCTACATAAAGGCTATTATTTTTTCATCTTCATTCATCTTCAAACCCTCATATCTTACTTCCAGGCTCTGTAGCTTTGCTTCTCTGATAGAATCATCTCCTGCATACAATTTTTTAGCTTCTCCCATACCTCATTTGCAGATTCACGGTCCACAACTTTTGTCAACAATGAGTCACTTAAGGAACTTAATAGAGCATCCTTTGATTTGACATCCAGTTCATATTATTTGATATCATCTTCAGTTGTCAAACCACCTTCAAGCATGACAAATTGTGATAGTGTAGCTAGCCATACTTTATATCCAAGACAAAGAAGATGGATTTTCATTCATGCCTTCCAAAGAGTATAATTTGTCCCATCAAAATGTGGAGCTTCCTTCTTGTAAGACATCCTGGATCTTCCTCAAGCTGTTAGGCTTTCTTCAGAGGAACTTGGCTCTGATACCAATTGTTGAACTGCACCAGACAACTGAGAGGGGGGGTGAATCAGTTGTCCTAAATATTTTAATCAATTTCAGTCCTAAACTTATCAATCACTTATATTCATATATAAGCATGAAATCATAGAATGAGAAGCTCAACACAAAAGCATAATCAACACAGGAGACACCAGATTTTTACGTGGAAAACCCTAAAAGGGAAAAACCACAGTTGGTGTTAGCCCACAGAATTATATAAGTTATATCAATACTAAAAATTAGAGGCCCATTGCCCAAATTACTCACTACAAAGAAACGCTCACTACCTATGGATGGCTCACTGCCAAAGGGTTGAACTGAGATAACAACATCTACTTCATGCCAAGGTTCAGTTCCATTGAAGTGCAAACACCTCTGCTCTGCTCTGCTACTTTACTTCACCCTATCTTCTCATCTTTGCACTTGGATACCTTTTCATGACTCAATTACAAGTATTTATACACTACATCAACCTTGGAATGATCATCAAGGTCAGCATTACAATCACCAACCATTGGAACAATCTCCAAGGTCGGGATTACAAACATACATAAAATAGGTTTGGACCTAATACAAATTTAGCCAAGGAAAAGATGTAAGAATGTATGCGGATCACGCCATGCCTTAGCTAGGACTCAAACATGATCTTCCATACTACAACACACTATCACAATCCTTGATGCATCTTCGCAAGAGATGAATTCAACCAGGTTGGCCAAGAATGATGTTAACATAAGTATTCACAAGAACACGCTTCAAGCACGATCTGAATTATATCTTACGGACCAATCTGAATGTAGGAGCATGATCAAGAGACATCCACAAGCACATTATAATCACCAGGAATAACCACATGATCTCTAACAACTCTATCAACAAGATTCTTCAAACCGGAGCACAAGAACAACACTGCCAGCCACTGTCATGAGTAAAAGATAGCTTGTGGACAAGAAAATCATGAACCGTTACACTTGAAGGCATTTAGCATCATCACCAACTTACTTATAGAACAGTAGACCAAAATACTTCAATGCAGAGGAATGCAGAGCGAAACACTTTCTCCTTGTCACCACCAAACACACAGAAAAAGCTATTTTCACTCTGGGGAACATATCTCACTCAATTCTTCATACTGAAGGCTCAAACTCATAATATAACTTCTTCAAAAAAGCTTCCAAACAACTTCCAATCTATAGACAAAGATATTTATTCTATAGGAAATGCAGAGCATTCTTCTGGACTATTCTTTTGCCTGTAATGCACTGTTTCTACTGCAACACATTGTTATCACTGGAGGGGCTAATTTTCTCAATATCCTCAATAAAGTAAGAGCACAATTGACACCAATGGAAACATAGATATGTTGACATCAATTACAACACCAATTAGGCACATACTTGCAACAAAGGGGTCCCCAAGTAATTCAAGAAAAAAGATGGGGTGTGTATGTAGGGCATAACATGTAGTTGTGCATAGTTGTGATTGTTTCCATTTATAGTAGGTTGTTTGGAGTTTGTGCCAACAAAGGAATATTTTTAAGGATTTATTATCCCATTGAGGATGAATATTGGGTATTGCATGGAGGTTTTCCATAGTTTTACTGTTTGTATTTGGAAGTTTGTTAGTTATGGCCAATGACATGTTTCATGTGGTATCAAGTTTTGCACAATCTTGGAGTTGATGTTGATCATTTGGAAAACTTGGGAATGCTATATATACTTGGTTGTGAGTTGTTTGAAAGAAAGCAAAGAAGACAAAATGGAGTAGAGGAATAGTAAGTGAGTTTCAATAGTGAGGGAAGGAAAGGAGCGATGTCCGAGAGGCAAAGTGAGGGAATAAGAGTATGCCGTGGAGTGTAGTCTTGATGAAAGTGGATACTGAGTTCAGAGTTTGACATCATGGCAGATAATGGGTGTCATTGTAGTAAAATTGTGTTATAGTAATGTAACTGTACTTGAATTATCATTTCATGATGGTGATGTAGGAGGCCATTTATGATGACTATCCATTTGTTAATCTTAGTTAATAATCAAATGGCTATGTCCTAGCATGTAAGGAGCCCACTATAGCAAGTTGCAATGCTTGTAATCAAGATCGTAATCATGTAAGTATGAAATCAATGAGAATGTTGTTGCTATCATTGTGAAATCTTGTGGTATTGTGGTTGTTTGTTGTGTTGGATACACACTTGGACAATTCTTCATTGGACCCTCCTATCATGACTGCATCAAGTGGTATCAGAGTGAAGGTTGATCATGGGACGAGTATTGAGGAGTTGATTTAGGTAAATTAAGGCATAAGTAGTAGAAATACACCATATTTTGTTGATGTGCTTTGCAAGAATTAAATAAAGTTTGTTGAACTGTGGCAATCCATGAGAGGTTTATAAACATAATGTCGACTGTGAGGTAGTTTACAAGGGGTGATTATGGGTAGATCATTGACCTAAATGTAGTTTTCATCAATTTAGGATGCCACCAAAGAGAGGGAAAAGTATTATCAGTGTTGTAGGAAGAATGGAAAAAATGTATGAGATGTTGAAGGATATGAAAAACTAGATGGATGCACTAGATCAAGAATACTAGAGAAATACTAATCCTAGGTCTAAGGAGAGTGATGAAGAGTAGGAGGTAGATCTTGTAGAAGTAAAGAAGATAAGGAAGAAAGGATGCTAAAGGCCATAATCGATATTGGTAAGAGGATTGGATTGGACATTCTAAACTATTTTGATGGATCCCAAAGAGTCGATAGATAGGATCACCCATTTGGAGGAGCACTTCGAAAATGAGGATATTATGGACTCGAATAGGGTGAAATTTGTGAAGACCAAGCTAAAAGGTCATGCTGCAATATGGTGGAAGGAAGTTTAGTTAGAGAGGAATAGGAAAGGCAAGCCAAACATTGGAAAGTGGGACTAGATGGTGGAAAAGATGAAGTCCAAGTTCATTTCAGTGAATTACTAGTTGGAGCTATTGAAGAAGTTGCACAATCTATGGTAGAGAAACATGATTATGAAAGAATACATCAAGGAGTACCACAGGTTGACGATTTAGTCAGGACATCATGAAGAAGGAGTTGAGAAAGTGGAAAAGTATGTCAATGGATTGAGGAAATCCATCCAAGAGGAGTTGGGTATGTGGAATATCCATATAGTAGAGGAAGCCCACTAGTTGGCACTCACCATAGAAAGGAAGTTGAACCAAAAGCTAGAAGAGAAGCAAAATTGATAGAGAGAAGGAAGAGATATGCAATGACAAAAGAGAAATATGTGACGATAGAGGAACATACTGAAGGGGTCAAGAGAGAGGTAACCATTATTGTAATGGAGGAAACTAAAATTCCTATCAGAGAGAGAAAGATGATAATTCATACCACATCAACAAGAGAGATGACAACAATACCCACCTAAGAGGTACATATGTTGGTGATAGTTTTTGTAAGGATTAAGATGGTGAGGAAATGTACCATAGAGAGGACTAGAAAGGAAGTGGAGGGTTTTCCTAGTAGGGTAGAAGAGGATATGAGAGGAAAAGGTAGAAATCTTTTAGAGGAACCTATTTTAGGTGTGGGGAAGAGGGACATAAGGCATTTGAGTGCCAAGGGAAGAGGACAAAAGGTAGTGCATGGACTATATTTGTGGATGAGAGGTCACCTAGATCAAAGAGGGACCTAGAACATGGAGAATCATTGATCTCATGGAGAGCCTTGAGATGCGACAAAAGGGAGGAACTGGCACAAAGAAGGAGTTTGTTCAGGACGAAACGTAAGGCAAGGGTGAATGTTGCAATATTATTGTGGATAGTGGTAGCACAAACAATTTAGTGTTTAAAGAAATGGTTGACAAGTTGGGGCTGAGGATGAAGCATCCATGCCCATATAGGATTGGATGGTTGCAACAAGGAGACAAGATATTGGTGGAAGAATAGTGCTTGGTAAGGTTCAATATAGGAGTGTATCATGAAGAGGTGATGTGTGACATTGCATCGATGGATGTGTTCCATCTGTTGTTAGGAAGACCTTGATAATTTGATAGAAGTGCTATGTATGATGGAAGAGTTAACACCTACATAATTTGGAAGGATGGTTAGAGACATAAGTTGAATCCATTAGAGGCAAGTGAGGGATAGTTTTACAATAGTGGTAGAGTTTGCATTAGGGAGGAATGATATGTATTGATCCCAAAGATGTGAAAAATTGTTGGAGTGTTTGACAGTATCGCAAGTGCAAAAGAGGTATTGTAGAAAATAAAATGTGAGAGTAGAGGTCACAAAGGGAAGCCATCTGGAGGACAAGACATATGAGTGATAGAATGAGGAGTTGTACCAAGGAGTGTGCATTAGTGGAAACATAACAGAAGGGTATGTAACAACCAAGAAGGGGGTTGATAGATGTGAGGGACTGGTTGATGGAAAGGACCAAAGGATTTTGAGTGGAAAGAATTCAAGAGGATGTGACACAGAAGATGATTGGTGGAACAAAGTATCATGACCACATAAGAGGAAGCAAATAAGATGGCGAACGATGAAGGAGAAAGTAGTGCATAGAGTGGATCGCTTGAGGCATACCTTAAGAGGTGGAAAGAATGAGTCGAGGAAGAAACATGTTGGAATCTCCAGGTAGGGGCATGCTACTCTGGAAAATAATTGACTCATTTTTTATTAAACCTAGTTGTATGATAGTAAAAGATAGTAAATTGTTTTGGGAGCATCTACCAGGTTAGCAGTTGTGCACAATTGTGATTGTTTCAATTTGTAGTAGGTTGTTTGGAGTTTAAACTAGCAGAGGAATATTTGTAGGGATTCATTGTACCATTAAGGATGAATGTTGAGTACCACATGGAGATTTTCCACCGTTTTATTTTTTGTATTTGGAAGTTTGTTTTTTTTAGCTGACGACACATTTCATGTGGTATTGGGTTTTGTGCCATCTTGGAGCTGACACACATCTTTTGGAAAACTTAAGAATGCTATATATACTTGGTTGTGAGTTGTTTAAAAGTAAGCAAAGAAGAAAAAATGGAGTAGGAGAATAGTGAGTGCATTTCAATAGTGAGGGAAGGAGAAGAGTGAGGTATGAGAGGATCTTGAGGAAATAGGAGTATGATGTGGAGTGCAATCTTAATGAAAGTGGGTACTAAGGTAGGAGTTCACTAGCATGACATATAGTGGGTGTCATTGCAGTAAAGTTGTGTTAGTAATGTAATTATACTTGAATTATCATTTCATAATAGTGATGTAGGATGTCCATTACGATGACTATTCATTTGTGAATCTTAGTTAATAATCAAATGGTTGTGGCCTGGCATGTAAGGAGCCCACTAAGTCAAGTTGTGATTGTTGTAATCATGCAAGTATGAAATCAATGAGAATGTTGTTGTTATCATTATGAAATCCTATCATATTATGGTTGTTTGTTGTGTTTTTTTATATGATTGGACAATGTAGATAGAAAATTGATCAAAAGGCAATACAAAGATAATGACAACAAATCCAATACCTTCACCTTTAAACCAAGTCCTCCACATGTGATAGAACAAAGTAGATGCACCCTAATCTACTAGCTATGTTCTCTATGATATGATGATGGATAGGATGAGATGTTGATTGTTCAAATTTGCAACATAGCATTAGTATGAGGATGATGGATGAGAGGATCTAGAGTGATTTAGACAACATGATGTTGTATGAAGATATGATTATCTCCAGATGGCTTGGATGAGGCTTGATTTATAGGATATGAGGGATAGGAATGGATGGTTAAGATTAGATTAGTGATGGATGGCTAGGATTAAGTGACACAAGGAGTTGTAGTCATGTGACAAGTGTCTCATGAGGGTTGAATGAGAGGAATAAAGTCAAGAGGTTTCCACATAATAAGGCTATCTAGAAGCTTCTAGTCATGTGAAGATAGAAACAAATGTGGAAGTAATTAAATAAATCTTTAATTTATTTAATTAATTTGGAGGAAAAGTGGGAATTTTAAATTAAATAAATATAATTTATTTAATTAATTCACTAATGGCATTAAAATGGGATTGAAATGAGATTATTTAAATAAATATGATTTATTTAACTAATTAGGTGATGAAAGGGGGATGTAAGGGTCCTAGGACAAAATGTGTCGTAAGGTGTCTCAAGTGATGTATCAACAAGGCGATGTCTCAAGTCATGTGTCAATTTTAGGTGTCTACATTTTTCCCCTCTTTGAGATGGTGTTGTGACCAAGAGAAGTAACATCATTTCAAAGAAGATAAGGTATGGATAAAAGAAAAGGGGATGCCCCAGCCACTTGAAAGAGTGACAAGGAGGAATGGATGAAGGGATGGGATGATGATGTAAGGATAGGATGATGCCCCCTCAAGAGGATAGGCGGGTTGGAAGAACATGGGTATGCTCTTGAAATGAGATGAAAGGGCTTGGTCAAGGAGATGGAGGATGAACGATAAAGGATGGATAAAAGAGATGAATGATACATTATGCTACAATGAAGTGAGCAACCATATAGTTTGATATAGCACTAGACATTATGCACCAAGGTATAAGGACTAGGGTGACGATATGTCTTGTGCACCCAACATAATAGAACCTTGTCTAGTTGTATGAGGAAGGAAACTTAGAGCATTAGCATCCTAATACACAAAAGGTATGATATGACCTTAGATGCAAAGGATAATGTAAAAAGATATTCCAACATACACAAGATATGAATATTAGCTGAAAAGATACAGATTTGATGCAAATGCAAGATAAAATGATAACACACACAAGAAAGCAAGCAAGCATGTACAAATGATACAAAAACAAACAAGGTATTACCCTTGTCAAGCTGTAAACCAATGATCAATCGATTGATTGATTTGACTTGGATTTATTTGATAATGATGATACTAGTGTTGTTGGCCATGCGAATCAACACCAGGATTTGATTGAGAAGGATAGTGTTGACATTGTGGGAATGATATATCCCTAGATTAACACAAGATGTGGTAACGATATATACCATTGATGATTGATTAACAATAGATGCTAGTGTTGTTGGCCATGTGAATCAATACCAAGATTTGATTGATAAGGATAGTGTTGTCATTGTGGGGAACGATAAATCCCTAGATCAACACAAGGATGTGGGAATGATTTATCCCATTTGATGATTGATTTGATGATGTTTGATTGGTTGATTTGATTGAGTTGATTGATTGATTTGGTTTACAACAAGATTAGGATCAAGACCAAAGGATGTGATTGGATAATTTTGCTTGATTGATTAGCTAGATTGGTATGGATAAAATATGACTTGCATTTGAGTTTATTGCTTGGATTTTTGGATATTTGATTTTTTTGGATTTTTAGAATTTTTGGAATTTTTTTTTGTATTTTTGAAATATTTTGTAATGGAATTGGATGACAATTTGGATATCCTTTGTGCTAGACACCAATGATAAGGGAAAACCAAGTCTAGATGCAAGGATGTAGGTAGGATTGTATATATGGATAAAAAGATGGGCGATAATAAATGGGATGGAAGACTCATGATAGATGGATGAATAAAAGGATAGGTGATGGTGTGTGGAATGGAAATCTCATGATAAAGGGATGGATAAAAGGATAGGCTATAGTGGATGGATGGATTTATGCATCATAAGGGAGATAGGATGTGATCTCCAAAGACTATGTCGCATATATAACATGCCCTATTCTAGGTGTAATGCTTAGGATTTTACATGACAAAACTTATGATGATAGGATGATGATAGAGTGGTTGGAAAGGATGAGATATATCAAGAGATATCCAAAGCATTTGTCAACATTTTCCCCCCATATTGTTATCAAGATCAAAAGGAGGAAGGGAGGATGGATGGATTCAATATGATAGGTATGTAGGTATGATATGATGGATATGGTATGATAGGTTGGAAATAATAGGTTGGATGAGACAATGTGCCCCCAAGTGTAAGTGACATAAATAATCAACCTACACATGATGCCTATTTGCCAAATTTTCATCATGGTACTTATCCAAGGTGCTACCAAGGTGGTTTTCAGCATTGGACGAAGGGATTTCTCTTTACTATTTTGATTTTTTCACTTTTTTTTCTCTCTTTTTTTAATGGGATATTTGGATGGGATAGGTGGATATGGAAAAGAAGGACTCAAGTGTCTAGTTTCATGAAAGGTGATGGTCCCATTAGAGATGGATGTCACGCATGGACCATGTCAAATGTCATTATGCTCATAGATGTTGGTAGGGGATTGCATGAGAGGGAGATGGATTAGGTGGATAGTGGATTATGATGTGGATTATGTATGGAAGGATAGTGTATTATGAGGTGGATTAGGTATGGAAGGATAGTGGATTATGAAAGGTTTATGCAGGGATGGATGGGGATAATGGATTATGATGTGGATTATGAAAGGTTTATGCAAAAGCATGGACCATAGGAAGGTGATAGGGGAGATATGTAGGATAATGGATGAAAGATGGGGAGATGGAGGTATGTGGGAATGTTGTGGAATGGAAAAGAACCAAGACCAACAATTGCACACACCATGATAAACATTGAATCTTTTGATTTGGAGGAGGTGTAGGAAGTAATGGAGATGTTTACTTCAGGGATGGTCAATTTAGTGATTTAGGTACCCACATAGACTTAGGATTTTTATAATTTTTGTACTGTGGGATGGAGGAATTTGAGACTTTTGGATGGAGTGGTATTTTTGGGATGTGGATACTTCACTTGACTTGATTTCCTTTTTCTTAGGGACCCAAACCATTTTAGTTTTGGACTTTTCTTGTGGAGGCATGGACTTATATAGATGTTTGGGTGAATTTTGTTTTGATTCTTTGTATTTGTGCTCTATGGCATGAGGATCTTTGGGATTTGTTGCTTTATGGGTAGAGGCATTAAAATTTTATTTTTTAATCCCATGGAATTGGTGGAAGCTTCATGTTTGGTTGATGTGTGGATTTGTTGATCATGATTAGGAATGTGAGGGGATTTATGGATGGATGGATTAAAAGTGGATTTATGGATAAATGAATGACACATTTGGATGATAGGGATATTAGGCATTGGGAGAAGTGGAGGTAGAGTGGATGGAGGGATATTAGGAGTTGTAAGTAGTGGAGGTGGAGTGGATGGTGGAATGTGTATGGTCACATGCTTTTGGGATTTGTAGGATAATGGAGGAGGAATGAAAACATATGTTTGGGGGATATGATAAGGTTTGTGATGGAAAGGGGTAGATTTAGGAGGAATGGAGGAAGTACCAACATCTTGAGATTGTTTTCCTTGGGGTATATATCCAAGGCCATATGATTGTGGAGGAACTTTGACATGGATGGGCTCCAAAATACTTTATTCATGAAGGCCTAAGCCTTTACCTTGATAATTCATTTTTTGGAGTATGCAATGGACAATGGGATTCTGGATGTTTTGGACACTAGATGCATGTTCATTATTTGGTGGAGAGGGTAAGGTGGTGGATAGTGGTTATTGCTCTCCTAAGGAAGAGCATTCACGAATGAAGGTAGTAAGACCAATAGGATATGATGGATTTGCAATATGGTTGATATCGAGTGATGAAGGATCATCAAGATCTTGATTATCATTATGCTCACTAAGATATAAGATATTTGTTTGATCATCTATGTTTACTTGGGAGCCAAGTCTCTCATCAAGAGAAGTGGATGTTTGTATATCATGGATAGGGGAAGAAGTTTCTTTACTTCAAAGGAAGGCCATGAAGTAGGGTGAGTGCTTAATTTGATCAAAAAGACTTTCATTCTCACTCTTATTGCTAAGATAACCATGAGGAGTAGATTGAGTATGTGGTTCTTGGATAGCTTTCTCATGGATAGTTGTGGGATTATGGATAAGATCAAGGTGCTCATGGATATGCTCTTCATCATAGATAATATCTTGATCATAGAAAATATATAGGTTGTAGATGGGTTGGATGGAGGTGCTTTGATCTTGATTTGGATCAAGGGTTGATGTTTCCACATGCTTTAGATTAAACTCTTAATGCAGGAGCATCCGGGTCCACAGGAAATCCCGCATCGCCAAAAAAAATTTCTTTTTTATTTATCATTTTTGGTGTGTTGTGGTGGTTTTAGGTGTCTCTCTGCATCTTGTGAGCTCTCCTATGGTTAGAAGTGTAATTTTCAATATCTCACTGAATCACAGTTTTAGCGTGTCGCAGACAGTTTTACGGAAATAATTATTTCTAGAAAACTATGAGGGTTGGGAAAAAACCATCTTACAGACAAATTTTTGGCTCTATCCTTGATTCAATGGTGAATATTTCGTGGTCATATCTCATATAGTTTTGGAGAATATAAAGTTTCCTGTCTGAGGCTAATGGATTACGGGAAGTTTAATATCTTGACATTCTTGAAGTCTGAAGCAAAATCCTTCTGCAGGGGATCTTGGGATGTCATTCCAAGCTTGCTCACCAAATTTCATGCAATCTAGAGAACTTTGATTTTTCTCATTTGCCAGCACCCGATTCTGCCAATTGATCCAATCATGCCAAATGATTTCTTTCTCTAAATTGTTTACTCAGCTCTGAAAGGTATTATTTATTATTTTATTATTGGAGCATTTAAATATCAATGTGGAGGCATATTTTAATGTGTTAGAGCACCATCTTAAACTTCAACGCCAAAGGTTTAAAGGCTTAAAATGCAAAAGTGATAAAAAGAAATAGAAACAACAAAGGCATATATTTAAAGAATTAGGAGGAGACACTAAAAAATGAGGATTTCTAATTGATTAAAAGGCAGACATAAATGCAAATGCCTAGTTGGAAAATGAGGCGTGGAAAATAGAAAAGGCAACTAAAAAAAGTGATATCCATGGAGGTGAAATGCCTTCTATAGAGGCAGTCCTTTTATTACTTTAATAGAAACTTAAAAAAAAGAAAAGCATGAATGAAGAAAATAGGAAATGCCTCTTAAGAGAGGTAATTTTTTATCATCAAAAGAAATTATAGAAAAGCATGGAGAAAAAGAAGTAACGCCTCTTCAAGGGAGATATTTTAATGTTTTTCAAACAAGAAATAAAGGAAGGAAGAAAAGGAACGCCATGCTAGATAAAAAAATGCTTCTTTCTGTAGGTTTTAATATAACAACAAGAAAAAATAAAGAGAGGAGGGGCCCAACATAAGAGAAAATGCAGATTTGAAGAGTGGGAAAAAGGAGAGGAGTTTGTGTGCAGCAATGGGGTTTTGAACAATAGAATGGAGGGTTTTTTTAGAGGTATTCAGAGGCGGGAAAATGAGGAGAGAGCAGATTAATAGTACAAAGATTGTCTTTCATTTCATTGTAGTGAAATTTTGTAATGTCTTTTCATGTTTGATGGACTTCTGTTGTAGACTTTTGTATTCTGGATTCATGAATGGGAATCAAATTTGTGTTTAATAAAAGGATTTAGATTTAGATTTGCAATTTTAATTGCTTTCTCTATGGAATTGGGGTTTTGTGTGTATGTGAGTAGCTATGTATTGCATCAAATGGTATTAGAGCTAGTGATCTTGAGTGCATAGGCAAAGTACTGAATGTGAGGCAGCCTACGCCAGGATCTGTAGGTGAGGAGTGAAGTTGTTTCAAACCTCCAGAGGTTGTTGTAGCTGTGTGGAGTCCTATAGCAGTGGAGAGTTGAGAAGACAATAACTTCGCAAGAGAAGAAGTTGAGAGGATTTCAAGATGCCCCTTAGAAGAGTAGAGAAAATGTTAGAGGAATTTCAAAATGAAATGAGAAATGAGGTAAGAAATATAGTTGCAGGTTTGAGAAGAAATCTAGAGCATGAGGATGCACATGTTGAAGATGAGGGAGTTGTAGATGAAGAACTTGAGAGAGAAAATGAAGAGCCAACAAATGAAGGAGAGGAAAGATTTCTGAGAGCAATAGCCCAAATTAGTTGAAGCCATAAAATGGAAGTCCCAAACTTTTTAGGCACATTGAATCCTGAAGATTTGATAGATTGGATTGGAGAGTTGGAAGACTATTTTGAGTTTGAGAATATTAGAGATCCATAGAGGGTAATGTTGGCATGAATAAAGCTTAAGGGACAAGTTGGATTGTGGTGGAAAGAGTTACAAAAAGAAAGAGTAGAGAATGGTGAGATGGGGATAACATGGTGGAGACAGATGGTTGCAAAATTGAAGGCAAAATTTATTCCAGGAGATTATGAGTTGGAGCTATTAAAAAAGCTTCAAAATTTGAAACAGAAAGACATGAGTGTGAAGGAGTATACAAATGAATTTTACAAAATGGTGATTAGATCAGGACATCATGAAATGGATAGAGAGAAGGTGTCTATATACATAAATGGAATCATATTCAATATCCAGGATGAGATGAGCATGTTGAAGATTTCTACTATTGAAGAGGATTACCAGTATGCTCCGAAAGCAGAAGAAAAGGTAAATAGAAGGTAGAAAAATAATTCAAGAGGAAGGGGAAAGATTGCAATAGGAAGAGGACAAACAAGTAACAACAAAGGGAAGCAAACTTTTGAAAAAGAAACAAGCTCAACGTGGAATAAAGAATCAAACCAAGGAGGACAAGGAACATAGTATTCAACAAGGGGACATGACAACAATAGTAGAGACTTCTTGGGCAAGTGTTTCCAGTGTGGGGAAGTTGGACATAGAGCTTTTGAGTGTCCTCAAATACATCAAGAAACTGGTAAGAGAGGTGTAGCAAGAAATCACATGGTGCAATAAGACCAGAAGAGCGTAGCATCACCAAAGGATGTGGTAGAACCAAAGCTTGGAGAATCCCTTATGTTCAGGAAAGTATTGGTGAATCCAAGCAAGGAGGAGAATGGAGCATCTTAGAGGAGTCTCTTTCGTACCGTATGCAAATATGGAGGTAAGTGTTGTAAGGTCATTGTAGACAGTGGTAGTACAAATAATTTGGTTTTTGAAGAAATGGTAGAAAAACTAGGATTGAAGAGGATTAAGCATCCTAATCCCTACAAAGTGTGTTGGCTGCAAGAAGATCATGAGTTAGAGGTGAAAGAGAAATGCTTGGTAAATTTTCATATTGGTTCATATAAAGATGAAGTTCTCTATGATATTATGTCCATGAGTGCATGTCATGTTTTGTTAGGAAGGTCTTGGAAATTTGACAAAAAGGCTATCTACGCCAATAGAGAGAATTTATACACCATTGTGAAGGATGGTAAGAAGTATACTTTGACTTCATTGAAGGAGAAAGAGGAGGTAAAGGAAAATAGTCCTATGAATTGTTGCAGGTCAGAAAAACAAGAGGCAAAGGTGGCACCAAAGGTTGGAAATAGTTCAAAGAAGGCTCCTGAGAATGGAGGTACAAAGCAAGTAAAGAAGAATAGCAGTGATACTAAAGGTGAACAATAGAAACCATTGGTTGCAAACATGGTTAAGTCTCGTGAAGAAGGTAAATCAGATTTACAGAAGAAGGTGAGCAATGAAATTTTATAGTGTGCAGGTAGAAAACAATGAAAAGGAAAAGAGAAGATGAGGCAAGAGGGAGCTGCAAAAGTTTAGAATGAGATGAAGAAGAAAGGATGTGAGGACAAATAGGACATATGGATTAAGAATAAGTATGGGATCTGTTGAACACCCAAAATACTAAGAGGGGAGGATGAATCCATATTCTATAAAACCATTCAGATATAAAACATTTCAAACCATTTAGCATATTCAACTATAATGAAGTAAGATATGCATGAAAACATAAAGCAATCAACCATAACATATGAAAACCAAGATTTTTATGTGGAAAACACAAGAAGGGAAAAACCACAATGAGTGTTATCTCACAATATACATTATAATATCAATACCAGATTACAAAAGGCTCATTGCCTAAGGAAAGAATGCTCACTGCAACAGGGCTAACTACCTAGAGGGTTAACCACCCAAAGGCTCACTACCTAAGGACTCACTGTCCAAGTGGACTCAATGCCCACTGAGAAAGAAAGAAGAAAGAATAAGAGGTTCACTGATAAAATTGCATCTAACACATGCATGGGTTCAGTTCCAATGAAGCATAACAACCATCACCTTCACACCTATACCAAAAGATAGTAGACACCTTCTACTCACTACATCTAGTCGTCTAACTCATGAAAGCTCTTACTACCCTTTTAACACCTTCACCTCACAAACTTCATCTCTTCCATCCACACACATGTACACATGAACTCTTAACACTTATTTATATCACCATCAACCTTGAAACAATCTTCAAGGTTGGCAACACAATCTTTAATCCTCAAAACACTCTCCAAGATCAGCAAACATACAAAATTTGAATTAGATATGGACCTAAACATTCCATGATGCAAGGGAATGAAGGTGAACCACTCTAAGCCTTAGCTCAAACCAAAATCTATCCAAGAACACTACACAACACTCACATAATCATCAAATCAAGTCCTCAATCAACGCAAACTTCTAGGTCGGCTAAACGGTGTAAACATAGGGGATTCTTCATCACACACTTCCATGATCAAAACCATAACTTTTAGACCATGCAAAGAGCTTTAATACATTCTGGAAACATCCATTAACAACTTGAGGTCACCTGGAAATCAACAAATTCATCCACAACAACTTTCACTTGAAGAAGGCCAAGTGTCTGCTCACAACCAACACTGTCTAACTCCGGTACACAATAACTTGCTTTCTGGAGCATCATACCACAAACCTTTTGGATAGAGGGTAGATAAGGAACTTGTAGGCTTAAATCCAAAACTGCAACACATGAAACCATTCCGCGCGGAGAAATGCTGAGAAAAATACTTTCTCCCAGACACCTCTGCACAAATCAGAAACACTGTCAAATCCTATTCTCAAACTGGTGAACATAACTTTCACTTCACAATGATCTAGAGTACTAAATTATGGATTTAGCATCTTACACCAATTATCAAAAACATATCCAAATTGCACACTCAGATCTCCAATACAAAAGAAATGTGGGGCAAAAACTTGAATAGTATACTGTAAGCCAGAAGACTCCTTGAACACATTATTTTCAGTATTATTCAATTTTTCTCAAAAGCACTTGGAAAACCAACTACATAGACATATTCTCAAAAATTTTAGCATCTATACAAGGCATCCAAACCACCTTTTAGCAAAGCAACTGAATCAAACAACACTAAACAACACTAACTTCATCAGAAGACACAGTTGACACCAATGACAACACAAACATGACATTAATGACAACATTGATTAGCACATACTTGCAACAATCTCCCGCTTTATCATTTATGACAACATATGATGTGAAAAACCATCATGACACAACTCTACATTAATCTCATTCTCCCCCTTTCTTTTACACATCTTGCTTTCTTCCTCTACCTTTGTTTTTCACATGAACTCTCTCCCCCTTTGACATCAATGGCAAAGGGTGACATACTTTTTTAAAACTCTCTTCCTCTGATTGTGATACTGCAATACTTGCACTGTCCTCAACTTCTCTGTATACTCCCCCTATTTGTAATAATCATTAACACCACTACCTACTTCCCTTGAGAGATAACCTCCATCATCAGTCCAGGAAAGAATGAATCTTGAATCACATTGGACTGATGCATCTCCTAATGCATCTAGTTAAAATAAGGGGAAATAACCCCTAACTTCTCCCGGAGATACTCAAATGTATCCTTAGGAAGAGCCTTGGTGAATATGTCAGCAACTTGATCCTTTATAGGCACATACTCAAGCTTCACTTCATTCTCTGCAACCTTCTCTCAAAAATTGATACCTAATTGAAATATGTTGTATTTGAATGCATCATTGGATTATTTGAAATGTTAATGGCATTGGCATTATCACAGAAGATATGAATTGGATCATCATACTCAACTTTGATATCCTTCAAGGTTTGTCTCATCCATAACACCTGTGTACAATAGGATGCTGCTACAATGTACTCTTCCTTTGCAGTAGATAAAGATACTGAGTCTTGCTTCTTGCTTAGCCAAGATACAATTCTAGCTCCAAGAAAGAATATGCCACCACTTGTACCACAAACCATGATCTGGAGTGCCCTTCAAATACGTGAATATCCTCTTTATTGCCATGACATGTGACTCTCTAGGATCTGCTTGAAATCTTGCCACAAGACAGTCCACATGCATGATATCTGGTCTGGTAGCAGTTAGGTATAGTAGTCCTCCAATCATTGATCTATATTTACTCTGATCAGCCTTATGGGATTCATCATTCTTGCTTAGCTTGCAACCAGTTGTCATGGGGGTATAGCCTGGTTTAGAATCTTCCATTCCAAACTTCTTCAACAGTTCCTTGACATACCTTGATTGTGAAATAAAAATGCCCTTATTTGTCTGATTGATTTGTAACCCAAGGAAGAAGTTCATCTCTCCACACATTGACATCTCAAATTCTTTTTGCATTTCATTTGCAAATTTTTTACACATACTTTCATTTCCACTGAAGATTATGTCATCCACATAGACCTCAACAATTAGGATTTGATCTTTGCTTACCTTGATGTACAAATTATTGTCTGCAGACCCTTTATTGAATCCTTACTACAACAAATACCTATCTAACCTTGCATACCAAGCTCTGAGAGCTTACTTCAGTCCATATAATGCCTTCTTCAATCTACATACCATATTTGGATTGTCTGACAACTGAAATCCATCTAATTGCTCTATGTTGACTTCTTCTTCCAACTCACCATTTAGAAAAGTAGACTTCACATCCATCTGATATACCTTGAAATCCTTATGTGCTACAAAAGCCAAAAATAGTCTAATAGCCTCCATTCTTGCTACCGGAGTAAAGGTTTCCTTATAGTCTATTCCTTCCACTTGTGAGTACCCCTTACACACAAGTTGTGCCTTGCTAATTATATGTGGAGTACCCAACCAGATAAACTTATCATGAATTTAGCTTAGTACATATCTGATCCAGGCATTCTCATAGCACAACATGGGGAACCTGTTCCAAACATCTAGTTTCTTCTCAGCAAGAATACTGAATTCAGTCTTTAGCTCATAGTTATCATTTGTTATCTCATAAAACCATACCTATCCTAGTTTGACATGATTAAATTCTTCCATGTTCATATGTATGTAAGCCCTAATATCTTCATTATGTAGAACACCGTAGGGCACATCAGAAAATGCAACATTCGGATCCATTTCCATGGGTTTCAGTGGATGCTTCTTGAATTTAGGTTGAGGCCTTTCCAACACATCTATTACTTATGGCTTAAACATTTTTGCTTCTCAAAAACTTAGAATAAGGGTGAACAACTATAAATACCTTGAAACATACTCCCAGTTAGGGTTTTCGCTTGAGAAATGCCAAAAGTAATGGACTATTGTTTGCTTGATCTACTCTGGATCACCTTCTTCACATAAAAGGTTGCACTATGAATTTCCATCAACAAAATTTGCTTATAATCCTTTCAATCAAAAACCTAACTTGCAATAAATGCTCTTCCTTCAAAAATCTATTTAACCCTATTTTTGTAACTTATAGTCACACCTAATTGCTCTGCAATCTTCCGCATTAGACTATTTTCTTCTGGAGTTTTCTTCAAAAGGTCAAGTACATCATTCTTCAATACATATCTATGTGATGGCCTCAACACTACTCATTTGGTAGAGGGAGGAAGGATTTTTATTGATGCTCCCCCTGGGCCAAAGATTTTAGTTTAGTTTCTTGAGGAAACATTTGCACCAGATGATGGCACATACACATCCTTGTCATCAGTCACATCTTTCTTAACCCAGATCTTGCTCATCTCCTTCTTGGTTTCTGCTAGATCAACTTTTTGTGTTGGAATGTTCTTCTCTACCAGTCCATGCTTCATATTTTTTCTTCTATAGAACTTTGCAAAGTGTCCAGACTTATTGCAATTATAACATACAACATTCCTCTGACCATTATATCTTCCATTCATTTTGGATATGCATTTGTTAATTTTATGCCCAAATCTATTGCATGTAAAACAATAGCCATTGTAAGATTGAATCATTCTCCTATTGTCATAACCGTTCATCCTTTGACTTTTGCACTCATTATCTTTATGACCAATTTTCTTGCATGAAAAACATTGACCAGATAAAGATGGAACATTTTGATTCATTCTACTCCTACATTGTATTACCTTATGTCCAAATTTATTGCAAGAGTGACAATAACCATTGAAAGATGGATAGGTCTTTGAGCATTGGGTTGTCTAACCAATGGTCTTCTAGCTCTTCTCTTCTAATTCTAGTTCTGCTTGCCATTGTTCTTCTTGTTTTTAGCATATGAGGCTTGATCTAGTTTTGAACTTTCAACCTTTTCAAATCCTAATCCCACTTTATGATCAGGACCTTTTTGAATTGCAATCATTCTATCAAGTTTGGCAGCACTCACTTTGAATTTTTCTTCTTGACTCCATGCCTATTTCAGATCAACAACCTCTTGTTCAAGTCTTGTGCATTCCTTAGATTTCTTTTTCACAACTTCATTCAGACATTCCTCAATTCTTTTCCTTTCTTCAACTTGAACCTTCAGATAATTCATAGATTCATTTTTTTTGTTTCAATTGTTCACTGGCCTCCTTATGTTTTTCTTTGAATTTCATGACCTGATCTTTCAAATTTTTGATACATTCATTTGCTTCTTTGACATTCTCCTTCAAATCAATGATTTCTTCTTTAGTCCTTTCTAGGTCTTCAAGAGCAATCTTAAGTTCTTCACTATTGACAAAAAGATACTCATCTTCTAAAAATTCAATAGTAGGAATCTCATCCAAACGAGTAGGAAGCTTTCTAGATGCCATGTGTTCAACCTCCAAGATCTCCCTTGAGCATTTAGGCTTCTTCCAAAGGGCTTGGCTCTAATAGCAATCATTGAACACCTAGAATACTGAGAGGGAGAGGTGAATCAGTATGCTAGAAAACCATTCAAATATAAAACATTTTAAACCATTTAGCATATTTAACTGTAATGAAGTAAGTTATGCATGCAAACATAAAGCAATCAACCATAACACATGAACACAAGGATTTTTACATGGAAAACACAAGAAGGGAAAAACCACAGTGAGTGTTATCTCACAATATATATTATAATATCAATAGTGGATTACAAAAGGCTCACTACCTAAAGGAAAGAATGCTCACTACAACAGGGTTGACTACCCAGAGGGTTAACCACCCAAAGGGCTCACTACCCAAGGACTCACTGTCCAAGTGGACTCACTACCCACTAAGAAAGAAAGAAGAAAGAAGAAGAGGTTCACTGATAAAATTCCATGTAACACATGCATGGGTTCAGTTCCAATGAAGCACAACAACCATCACCTTCGCATCTATACTGAAAGATAGTAGGCACCTTCTGCTCACTGCATCCAGTCGTCTAACTCATGAAAGCTCTTATTGCCCTTTTAACACCTTCACCTCACAAAATTCATCTCTTCCATCCACACACATGCACACATGAACTCTTAACACTTATTTATATCACCATCAACCTTGAAACAATCTTCAATGTTGGCAACACAATCTTCAATCCTTGAAATAGTCTCCAAGATCAAATTTAAATTAGGTCAAGACCTAAACATTCCATGATGCAAGTGAATGTCGGTTAACCACTCTAAGCCTTGGCCAGGCCCAAATCTATCCAAGCACACTACACAACACTCACATAATCATCAAATCAACTTCTCAATCAGCGCAAACTTCTAGGTCAACCAAACAATGTAAACATAGGGGATTCTTCATCACATGTTTCCACGATCACAACAATAAATTACAGACCATGCCAAGAGATTTAACACATTTTGGAAACATCCACAAACAACTTGAGGTCACCTGGAAATCAACAAATTCATCCACAACAACTTTCACCTGAAGAAAGCTCACTGTCTTCTCACAACCAACACTGCCGAACTCTGGTACACAATAACTTGCTTTCTGGAGCATCATACCACAAACTTTTTTGATATAGAGTAGATAAGGACCTTATAGGGTTAAATCCAGAACTACAACACTTGAAACCACTCTACGGAGAAATGCAGAGCAAAATACTTTCTCCCAGACACCTCTGCAAAAATTAGAAACACTGTCAAATCCTGTTCTCAAACCGGTGAACATAACTTTCACTTCACAGTGATCCAGAGCACCAAATTCTGGATTTAGCATCTTACACCATTTCTCAACAACATATCCAAACCACACACTCAGATCTCCAACACAGAAGAAATGTGGAGCAAAAACTCGAACAGTATACTATAAGGCAGAAGACTCCTTGAACACACTGTTTTTAGTATTATTCAAATTTTCTGAAAAGCACTTGGAAAACCAACTACATAGACATATTCTCAACATTTTTAGCATCTATACAAGGCATCCAAACCACCTTTTAGAAAATCAATTGAATCAAATAACACTAAACAACATTAACTTCATCAAAAGACACAATTGACACCAATGACAACACAAACATGTTGACATCAATGACAACACCGATTAGAACATACTTGCAACAAGATCATTATCCCAAGCTCATCCAAATGTTCATGAGTTTTCAGCTCATGGAACATTTCAAATTACCCAGTGTGTTTGATGCAGGAGCATCCAGGTCCACGAGCAATCCTGCATCGCCCAAAAATAATTTCTTTTTTATTTCTCATTTTTGGTGTGTTGTGGTAGTTTTAGGGGTCTCTCTGCATCTTGTGAGCTCTCTTATGGTTAGAAGTGTAATTTTCAATATCTCACCAAATTGTAGTTTTAGCCTGCCACGAGTAGTTTTACGGAAACAATTATTTCTAGAAAAACTATGAGGGGTGGGCAAAAACCATCTTACAGGAAGATTTTTGGCTCTATCCTTCATTTAATGGTGAAGATTTCATGGTCATATCTTATATAGTTTTGGAGATATTAAAGTTTCTTGTCCAAGGTTGATGGATTATGGGAAGTTTAATATCTCAACATTCTTAAAGTCTGAAGCAAAATCCTTCTACAGGGGATCTTGGGATGTCATTCCAAGATTTCTCGCCAAATTTTGTGCAATTTTGAGAACTTTGATTTTTCTCGTCTACCGGCACATGATTTTGCCAATTGATGCAATCACGCCAAATGATTTCTCTCTCTAAATTGTTTACTCAGTTATGGAAGGTATTATTTATTATTTTATTATTGGAGCATTTAAATATCAATGTGGAGGCATATTTTAATGTGTTAGAGCACCATTTTGAACTTCAACGCCGAAGGTTTAAAGGCTTAAAATGCATAAGTGATAATAGGAAATAGAAACAACAAAGGCATATATTTAAAGAATTAGGAGGAGGCCCTCAAAAAGGAGGATTTATGATTGATTAAAAGGCGGACATAAATGTAAACACCTAGTTGGAAAATGTGGCGTGGAAAACAGAAAAGGAAGCTAAAAAAAAGTGATATATGCGCTCCATGGAGGCGAAATGCCTCCTATAGAGGCAACCCTTTTATTACTTTAATAGAAACATTAAAAAAAAGAAAAGCATGCATGGAGAGAATAGGAAACACCTCTTAAGAGAGGCAATTTTTTATCATCAAAAGAAACTATAGAAAAGCATGGAGAAAAAGAAGTAACACCTCTTCAAGGGAGATATTTTAATGTTTTTCAAATAGGAAATAAAGGAAGGGAGAAAACCAACACCATGCTGGATAAAAAATGCTTCTTTCTACAGGTTTTAGTGCATATAACAACAAGAAAAAATAAAGAGAGGAGGGGGCCCAACATAAGAGAAAATGCAAATTTGAAGAGTGAGAAAAAGGAGAGGAGTTTGTGTGTAGCAATGGGGTTTTTAACAACATAATGGAGGGCTATTTTAGAGGTATTCAGAGATGGGAAAATGAGGAGAGAGCAGATTAATGGTACATAGATTGTCTTTCATTTAATTGTAGTGAAATTTCGTAATGTCTTTTCATGTTTGATGCACTTTTGTTGCAAACTTTTGTATTTTGGATTCATGAATGGGAATCAAATTTGTGCTCAATAAAAGGATTTAGATTTTGATTTGTAATTTTATTTTCTTTCTCTATGGAATTGGGGTTTTGTGTGTATGTGAGCAGTTGTGTACTACATCAAATCTTGAAATAGCTCTTGATTTTGGATACAAATGGAAGTGGGATACTCTTGGATGGACTTGATAGGATCTAGATGGTCAACAACAAAAGGGTATAATGGATCTTGACTTGGGCTTATGGTAGGAGACTCTTCAATAGGCTTGATGGGTTGTGGACTACATGATGTATTTGTAGGACTTGAAATGTTGTTTGAAGGCTCTTGGATAGGCTCAAGGATAGGTGTTTGATGACATGGAGATGGTTGATTCCTTGCTAATCTCCATTGGATCAAATCCTTCATAAGTGCATGTGTGGATGGACAATATAATGGATGGATAATAGTGGTGGAAGGTGTTTTAGGCTTAGGATTAGGATTAGGTGGATGGATAATGGTATTGGACATATTAGGATTTGGATTGGATGGAGGGATAATGGGATTGGATGGATTAGGATTTGGACTAGATGGAGGGATAATGGGATCAAATGGATTATGATTAGGATTGGATGGAGGGATAATGGGATCAGATGGATTGGGATTGGGATTACATGGTGGTGTTGGGATAAGACTAGTAGGCTCTTGGATTGGCATTTGATTGTATGATGATGGAGGGTACTCATAGGATGTATAAGCTAGAGTGGTGTTCCCCTTGTCAAAGGTAGCATGACGACTTAAGTACACTTGATCTTGGTGCAAAAGGTAACTTGGACTTGTATGTGCTTGTTGTAAAGGAACTTGATAGTCTTGTGAATGAATTTGGTGGTGAGGTGAAATAGTGGGATAGGTAGTTGGATGTTCTTGGGGTATGGATTAATATGAATATTGGTTGATATTGGAAGAGGTGGGGTAAGGTGATGTAGAATTGACACAATATGTGGATGAATTGGGTTGGTATGAAGTTGAGGGGGATGACTCATAGGATTGAGGTGGAAGTTATTGATGTTGTATGGATGGTGGTAGTGACTTGGATGCAGAGGATAAGATGGATGGGTCAATATATGAGGCATATGATTGGTCAATGTCATTGATTGGGCAATAATGAGATTTACGATATAGTCCTTCCAATAAATGACAAAATTCAAAAGGATGTGGGTCAACATGAATGGTAACCTCTTGGTCATTATATGGAAATTTGATGCATCTGTGATAGGTGGAAGGAATAGTTGTCATGGCGTGAATCCATGGGCATCTTAGGAGGATATAATATGGGAGATCAAGGTCTAGGACTTGACAAGTGATTTCCACTAGGGCTGGACCTAATTCAACAGGCAACTTAATAGTACCTTCAGACCTCCTTTCAATTTCATCATAGGCATTAATAGTGATGGGATGTTGTTTTTCAATAACTGTAGTGGAGTATCCCAATTGTTTAACCAACCTTAGAGTGCACAAGTTTAACCCTGAGCCACAATTTATTAGGACCATTTTGACTTTATGCCTACGGATTATAACTTCTATGTGAAGGGGTTCATTATGGGATGAATCATTGTTGAGCATGTCCTTTTTAGTGAAGACCAAACTGTAAGTGGATATAAGATGTCCAACCATGGCTTGAAAATTTTCCAAATTAATGTCATTGGGGACACGAGACTCAACCAAGGATTTGTCCAATATTTCCTTATGCATGGGAGAAATTTATAAAAGTTCCAAGATTGAGATTTGTGCAGATGTCTTTCTTAGATGATAAGGGATATTATACCAAGGAGTTGCTATGGACGAAGATGGCATGGATGAGGATGGCCAGTTGGAATTTTTGGTGTTGTGGTGGTGTAGTGACTTGTTCTTTTCCATATAGCAAAATAAGTTCATCAAACATTTTTGCACCATAATGATCATCCTCATAGTTATTGTTTTCTAGTGTTGAGGGGGCTCTACACATGTGTTTAAGTCTTTGTATTTCAGCTTGTTCCTAAAAATATGCATCATGATCTACAAGGGGCTCATCATCATTGTGGTTAGAAGGAGGACCTCCTGGGATTGTGATTTTGGGTTTTAGATTTTTCCTAGGCTTGTTAATAATCACAACCATTTTGACAAGTGATGGATTAGATGGGGCTCAAGAATGGAGTTATGATTAGGGTGATGAGATGGATGAAATTGATTAGATTATGGATAAGACTAGGATGATGATGTGGACAAGGAAGATGAATTGAATGATTAGAAATGATGGGATTGGATGATTAGGTGGATGACTAGGATAATGGGGATAATTAAATTTTATGACTTGGAATGATGACTAGGATATATGAATGAATAGTATTGGATAAGTGAGTAGGATGATAGTGATTGGATGATGTGGAATGATGCCCCCTCGAGAGGATAGACGGGGGAGAAAGACATGGGTATTCTCTCGAAATGGATGGCATTAGTCAAGGGATAACTAAGGTGGATAATTACGATGATTAGGGTTTGGATTACAATGAATGTGACTTGGCTTAGGATGGAAGTGATGACAAGGATGTTTAGGATGATGTGGAATGTGTTTGTCGATATCTTGACTTAGGCAATTTTCAAACAAAAGATTTCACATGTATATGCATGAATCACACACACAAGACACTATAGCAAGTTTGACTTTGAAAATTGATTGTTGTGATTATGAAGACACATGAAGACACATCAACAAGCCTAATATTAGTTAAGTGGATATGGCCAATAGGTCTTAATCTAGGATGAACAACTTGTCTAAGGATGTCCCCAATATACACAAGGTACGGGGGGCCCAATTCTATGATATGAAAGTGAAATAATTCCACACAATCAAGAGAAAAGAGTAACCCACCCTTCACCTTCACTTACCCAAGGTATAAAGTTCTTGGGGGCTTAGCCCGAATGACAAGATTCCAACTTCCAAGAGGTATGTCTTTCGATTCACTCCTCACTTTTTATACTCCACCAGAAGACAAGAGTTGAGGTCGTCCCTTAGAGTAGTGTGTCTCCAAGTAGGCTTCCTAAGAAGGGTGACAAAAGAAAATCAAGTGGTGCTTTTGATCTCCAAGATCACCTTGAGGTGCAAGAAGAGAGCATACACACACATTTGACTCACACTCACAATGTAAATTTACCCTTAGAAATTAAAATGTGTGTGTGAAAATGAATGGATTAAGGGATTTTTTTGATTCTCAAGATCATACGAAGTGCATGGGAAGAGCATACACACATGAATCACACTGAAACCCACCAAAAAAATAAAGCACAAGTTCATTTTATAGCTAAGCCCGAATGTGATGATGAATACACATGTTCATTTTAAGCCTAAATTCAAATATGATGATGCAAACAAGTGTTCGTTTTAAGCCCAAATCGAAGTGTGAGATTGCAAACAAGATTTTGATCAAATGAAAAGATAAAAGTTGGATTGTGTGCACCTGGAATGTTTGTCTTCAGATCTAATACTGATGCTGATGCCAATGCAATGCCTTATGTCCTCCTATATTCCACCAAAACAAAAAATAACAAAGAACACTTGCAAACCCACTTGTTAGATTAAAAGGACTAATCTGGAAGAATTATGATGAAGATGATTAGCGAAAACAAATTAGATATGATGATCAGATTCTATAGGAAATTCTATGCTGTTTCAAAATTTTTTTTGCTAAAATTGGATAAGTTTTGTACAAGTTATAACGATTTAAAGTTTGCAAATAAGGGGTGTCTTTGAATGAAAAATAATTGATAAATCTGAAAAAATCACTTGATGAGACCTTCGCCACAACAAAGATGGGTGAATCATCTTTTTGACGTCGCTGGTTTTGCGCAAATCCAACCTCGTATGGAAAAGTTATGGAGAAAAGAAAAAGAAGGCCCCTTTTAGGGCTTTGGAGGTTAAAGGATAGGCCTGATGGCTAGCCCTGACTACTAGTGGTCAGGGTCTGTGGTGGTCACAAGAGGTAGTTAAGCCTAAGCAGTTAGCTGAGTGGTTAATTTTTCAACAGGGCCCCTAGTCATCCATGTGATCAGGGGCTATGACAAATGAGAAATAAAAAAAACAAAATAAAAAGGTCGGCTGATGAAGCCAACCCTATGGTCACAAAAGTAACCACAGGATAATCAAAATAGGGGCTAGGGAGATAGTCAGTGATGAAGCTGACAAAGAAGGCAATGAAGTTAGAGGATAAGAGGTGACAGGAAGTGGTCGAGAGGTCTACAAAGGGTTCGATAGGGGTGAAGGGAGTAAAAGGGACGTCAACAGGCTGCGACAGAAGCATCATAGAGGTGGCAAGGGATGTGGTAGTTGGGTAGATGGGTTAGTTAGTGAGTAGAGGATTTCAAGCTAGTGGTGATGAAGATGTAGCGATGGCGACAGGATGTATAGAGGCAACAAGATTTAAGGGCAGAGTTTAGAGTGAGTCGACGGGAGGCCAAGGGTTGTGGAGAGGTGGAGGTCGACGTCGAATGAGGGTGGTGATGGGAGATTTGAGAGGCGGTGGGAACATAAATGGGAGGAGTGGTAAAGATGTGGTAGTAGGGATTGAATGTAGGTGGTTGACATAGATTTTGAGCAAGTTCGATAGAGGAGCTTAAATTTGCGGAAAAAAATTAACCAAAATATGTCGACAACAAACCATACAACACAAAAAAAAAGTTGGCGACAAAATGACATGAAACCTGCTATGCAAATAGAGGGCCCCTGTGCAGGTCGTAGAGGGCTCCTACGTAGGCGTATGGGTCCGTACAGATCCATATGGTACGACCCTGCGATAGGGGCCGAAACTTAAAAAAATTCATTTTTTTAGTAGCAAAATATGAAGCATTTTATGTTGATCTTCACCTGTAAGGCCTCTAGGACTCAACGGTGAGGTCAGATTTAGCATAGGAGCGAACCTGCAAAAGTTGATCACCAAAACTTGACACAAAAGATATTAGATTTGTAAAATCAAGTGTATAAACCTGCAAAAGGTGAGGGTTAGACAAGTGGGGCATGCCAAAAATGTAGATAGAAAATTGATCCAAAGGCAATACAAAGATAATGACAACAAACCCAATACCTTCACCTTCAAACCAAGTCCTCTACATGTGATAGAATGAAGCAGATGAACCCTAATCTACTAGCTATGTTCTCTATGATATGATGATGGATACGATGAGATGTTGATTGCTCAAATCTATAGCATAACATTAGTATGAGGCTGATGGATGGGAGGATCTAGAGTGATTTAGACAACATGATGTTGTATGAAGATATGATTATCTCCAGATGGATTGGATGAGGCTTGATTTATAGGAGATAAGGGATAGGAATGAATGGCTAGGATGAGATTAGTGATGGATGGCTAGGATTAAGTTACACAAGGAGTTGTAGTCATGTGACAAGTGTCTCATGAAGGTTGAATGAGAGGAATAAAGTCAAGAGGCTTCCACATGATAAGGCTATCTAGAAGCTTCTAGTCATGTGAAGATAGAGACAAATGTGGAATTAATTAAATAAATCTTTAATTTATTTAATTAATTTGGAGGAAAAGTGGGAATTAATTAAATAAATATAATTTAATTAATTAATTCACTAATGGGATTAGTTAAATAAATATGATTTATTTAACTAATTAGGTGATTAAAGGGGTTTGTAAGGGTCCTAGGACAAAATGTGTCATAAGGTGTCTCAAGTGATGTATCGACAAGGTGATGTCCCAAGACATGTGTCAATTTTAGGTGTCTACAGACAGTCCTTAATTGAACCCTCCTAATATGACTACATCAAATAACTACTAACATAACCAAACATATGCAATCCAAGCCAATCTTAAAACCATAGCAAACAAGCCAAGCTCAAAACCTAGCTTTGGGTGACATTATTTCATATTTAGGGTTGTAGAGAAGAAAAGTGCATACTATTTAACACTTTTTCCTTCTTGCTTTTTATGTTACTTTGGGTTGATGTCTTATACATTTGATTCTAGCATGTATTATTTGACTATTTTAATGCCCTCACAAACCCAAGACTTAGTACTCATTTTGATATGCTACATCACTTTATTTAAAGCTTTTTTGGCCTAATTTCCATTAGACTATTTAGTCTAGACAAGATTGCAACAATGATCATGTCCCTAGATAGGATTGCTAGTGTGATCATGTCTCCCTCTTTTAACATTTGTATTCCCACATTTTAAAGTCGAGATTCAAAAGATTTGACCATTACCCATCAGTGTGGGCACTAAAAATTTAAAATGTCATATCTAAGGTCATGCTTTGTATCAACCTATAGTTTGCACATAAGAGTAATCATGAGCTAGAGAGATCACAAAAGTATCAAATAATACTTCTCCTCTTACAAGTAATTAGGCATGAGTCATCTTATAGTAATGAGAATAATAATAACCTTTCAACAATCAAGTAATCAACATCCATTGTCAAGGCACATTCCAAGTACATTATTTGACATAATCATTCATTAGTTTTCATCAAGATTTATCAATCAACAATCAACTCGATGACATTCATTGCCACCTCACATTGACATCCATTATTGCATGTTATTCACTTTTACATTTGCTATTAACTTGGTCTTGGGATTGACTAAGGCACAATATAGTCTTCAAATTTAATCCTCACATAGAAAACCCCATGGTTCCCTTTAGCACCACCATTATTTTCCTTACATTAGATATCATCAAGTGAATAGGTGTTGTAGGTACCATAGGTCAAATTTTTATTAGGATAGAATTGCATGAATTGGGATAGGTTAACACCCTGAGACAATATTGTTGTTACAATTCTATTTAAGACTCTCTTTCTCTTACATTGCAATCATCTTAGCCTTTTAATTAGCAATTCAATTCAAAATTTAAGTTTTTAGGTCTTAGTGTCATCTTGTCACCAATCAAAGTTCACATTTCAAGGTACATAACCCTAACCCTCTTGTTTATATTTCAAAACATGTTTCAATATTAGTTAATAAATCTAGTCAATTTAATCATACCCATCTTATATATATAGAGTTCCACAAATAATTAATTAATTCATTTAACACTTCTAGATATTTATGTAGAGGTTATTTATTCCTCTACATCAATTTGTGAACCCACAAATTCCACACCTAATCTTTAGGGTTAAATTTTTTATTTTCTCTTAGTTTTAGATCTAAGTGCTATGATTTTACCCTTATTTTTTAGATTTGATTACTCATATGCTTAGTACTTCACCTTACTAAGGATTCCTTATTTGATTGTCACCTTTTAGATACCCCCATTGTTTGTGCGTCATTGTTAAATATTTAATTATAGATCAAATCAACCCCTATCCTTGGCCCATGTCCATTCTTATATCAAGGATTCAATGTGTTTTCATAGTTTGTTGCATCTCACATGTTGATCCTTGATACTTACTTCATCTCCTTTTACCACATGAATGATGCTTCATGCTCTATGGATGCATTGGTTCATAATGTATTTACATTTTCCTCTTTCATAGAGCTTGTTATCACCATGCCTCCATGTTAGAACACATCACTTAATTTATTCATGAGCTTCATGTTATTTAATCCTTCTACAATTAATGGTAATGATTATAACTTAATTATCTTTCTTTCTTCTCATAATATACCTAATGAAGAGGTACATGATGATTGCTTATGTGACAAGTCTTCTTTGTTTTCCCCCTCACAATTTTTTTCATAGTGATGACAGTTTTCAAGAAACTCGTGATGATTCATTGATGATAGTGATACCTCATTAACTTTTTGGATTGATTAATAAGGGAGTCTATTGGGGTTGTTATCAATGAAATATAGATGATAGATACATAAATATAGAAATAACTAGAAGATGACAAAAACACTCTAAAACAAAAAGGATCCTAAGAAATAAAGTGACAAACCACTATGAAAACACCAATAATAAAAGAAAAATCTCCCTGAAATAAGGGGAACAATAGAATCAACACATCTACCTGTCAAAGAGTGGACAAAGAAAAATCAAGAATGTTTCAAAACAAGGGACCTACTCAAGAAACAACAATCAATCTCCCACCATTTCAGTATAGAAGCACCTCCATAGTCCAATGGGAACTAGAATTGATAGGTTCTAAGGATCCCTATTGTAGACTTTCCACTTTCATACTTCTTGAGTTTTTATCAAGAGGCAAATGTCTTGCCTAAACCCCTTAATCAATCCAAAACTTCAAAAGGGAGAAGATCTTAAATCCCCAACCTATCTTCATCAATCCATTGAGAGTCCTCCTTAGTACAAACAAGTGCAATTCCACTTGTGCCACTATACACTCCCTTAATCCTTCTGATTCATGTTGGTTTGTATCTCTTAGAGAGGGGAACTCTATCCAAAAATGTTGAAATGTCCAAAGCCTTCTTAGGATGAGCTGAAGATGAAAATATCAAACCTTTTTCTTGGTCTACCAAGAAACACCCATGATTCCTCCATAAAATGTACTAATTAGGAGTACCTTCTTGTCTGACTCATTGCCTAAAATGGATAAATAAGAGCCAACAAAGTGAGGGGATTGTTTCATCAAAAACATTTGAAAGCTAAACCTTTAAAGTTCACAAACTAGAGCCATGACCCTTGCACTAACAAAACACAAATGATGTGATTCAAGGGTTTAGAGATATCTAGAATAATACAAAGCCTCATAGATATTTCCATAAGCCATCTTACTTGGAATCAAACCTCACAAATTCTCTAATTTTCTCAACCAAAAACTTGATAAAAATTGGGTTTCTTAGACCACAAGGGAGTTTGTAAAAGTGGATCTAAAGAGGGACCCTAGCAATAATTTTTTATTTTATGCTAAAAAATGGATTCCATAGGAACATATATACACCAACTCTACTGTAAAATCATGGTCCATTAGACCACACAAAATCTCAACCTATCTCCATATGAAACTAAACCATAAAGAAGTCATTTGAAAGTAAAGATAGGGAAGTGTGTTTGATATTGATCTAGAAATACTCCATCCAACTACAAATATAAAAAATCTAGATAGTAGTTTATGTAAAAATATACACAACAAAGATCTATACTCCTCTCTAGAAAATTGGTCAAAATATTCCTTAGGAATGACTAGATCTAGAATGTCTTTAGCCAACTTCACTGGAAAGTCTCCCAAAGAAAGAGATGGTTCTAGAACTGCTAAACCTATGGTACATGCAATAGTACAAAAAATAACTACTAGAAAAATATATAAGAGATCATTGGGCCAAGTAGGATTGCCATAATAATTATGTTCCATGCCTTTAGCTAATTTAACCGTTAATGCAAGATCATTCAAGTTAGGATTCTTTGTTATTGGGATAAGTAGATTATTATGAATGAATCTATCCCCCAAAAGAACCAAACATGCCAATTTTGATCATCTAGCTCAATCAATAGTTGAAATAAAAATGATGAAGGGTGTATTGTTAAAATAAGAACTATGAAGATCTATACCATTCTTTATAATTTGATTATTTCATATTAAATGCTCAGTACCCAAGTAAGCTCACAAATTTGATCATGATCAATATGCCTTTTAGCTCATATTATTCCTTGTAATTCGTGTGTATCTTGACCTCCACAATTATTTTTTGCATACAAGGTATTGACTTGTTAGTGATTTGTCCTTTTGTCTTCTTTAGACCCCTTCTTTTACTTTGATAGTTTACCCTATTGAAATGTAGGGGAAATGCATGCATTTTCATACTATGAAAAGGACATGATAAGTGAATAATAAATTTTACTTATGAATGTTATTAATATTACCTAGATCACATTAAGCCTAATTTGGATTCAATCATAGAAATAATTCTCTTGGAACACAACAAAGTTCTTGCCTTTTACCCAAGTTCTAAACTTCCTATTTTTGGGAAGAAAATTGGGACAGTGACACATTTCATGATGAAACTTTATATGATAGATCCTAAAATTGATCTACATGGCCTAACCAATAGTTCAAGTTAGACACTCCCATAGTCCATTTTCTCCATCTGAGATGAGTATCTACTTCAATTCTTTGTATTAAATAACTTGAATACTTAATAATTGAAAGGATAAATATGATAAACATGCTTTCTTATTTCCATATTTTGAATAAGAAATATTTGTGGCAATGATATGGATATAACATAAAATAATAGGTTTTGAATACTTATTCAAAATGTATATTTCCTTTCTATAAAGGACCTGAAATACCTTGCTTGTAAATCATTAGAAATACATTAAAATAAATATAATAGTGAGAAGGGGTAATGTGAAAGTGTGTAAACTATAAAAATAAGTCAAGGTAGATTGACCCACACTAATTAAGACTTAATTCTCTCTATACAAATAATAGAATGGAATAACCAATTTACTACACATTAGAAAATGATAAGAGGATAAGATAGGTTTGGCATTTTACTTGGTTATTGCCTACAAATGAATGTTTTTGTTATGTTGTACGTGATGTCAAATGTGTCATGTAGGTATTTGGTCGAGGTTATTTCAATGAATAAATTCAAATTACAAGGAAATAGTTTTAGAAAAATCCCAATCCTCCCATCAATTCAGTTTTTTTTTTTTCAAATTATCTCTCTATTTTCTTCCTATAATGATGTAGGAGCATCTGGGTCCACGAGCAATCCTCATCAACCAAAAACATTTTCTTTTCTTTCTGGCTTGTTTGTTTTCCTTCTTGTTTTTCTATAGGAGTCGATGATCGATTTTTAAATAATTTTGCTAAAGATTTTGGCTAAGTGATGACTTGATCTTGAAGGAGGCCCAAATGGGTATCTGCACCTCAAATTTGGATAAAATCTTATGAAAACTGGGCAAGTTATGTCTCGACAGAGTTATTTGCGCTAGATTTGCTCGGCATCGGACATGTCCAATGAACCCTTAAACCCCTACTTCCTCTGGTGAGCTTGGTTTTACTTGCTTTTCTGCCTTAAGTCTATCGGATGATGTTTTGCACGGATTCCACATGATACAAGACATATCCAGTAAAGTGCATTTCTCCTACTTGGTTGTTTTAAGTCATTAGATGATGTTTTGTGGTGAATTCACACTACATCGGATATGTCCACTGAACCCCTAAACTCTCACATATCCAGTGAGGCCTCTTTTTCTCCCTTTGCTGCTTTGGACTACTTTTGTGCTAATATCACCAAACATCAGATATATCCAGTGAAGTCCAAATCTTCTACTTTGTCTGGTGAAGGCTCGATTCCCCGCTTTATCTGGTCAGGGCATAAATGCCCACTTTCTCTACAACCTAATGTCTGGTGAAGCTCTAAATTGCCGCAAGTGCCAAAAAATGATAAAAATTTAGTTTTTAACCGCTTGCATAACTGATTCAAGAGCTAATGAAGGCCTGACAGATGTCCTCTTCACATGATGACATCGGTGGTCACGTCAAATGCCTTTAAATAGGGGAGTTTCATACTATGAAGGATTGATTCTCCCTAGTTGACATTCCATAATGAGTTTTTGGGTCGATTAGAAGATTTCTCTAGACTAGTATAGGAAAGTGAGGATTTGTATGATCTAAATGTTGAATTGTTTGTAAGGCTTCGACCAAGGCATATGTGAAGCCAATTGCACTCCTGCTGTAATGTTCAACTACATATGAATAAAGATCTTGTTGTTTCATTTTGTTATGTATTGATATACTTCTGCTTGGTTCAGTTGCTTGACAAAGCCCTTGAGCCTTGACCTACATCAAGTGGTATCAGAGCTTAGGTTCGGCATTCCTTGAGGTTGTGGATTTGTTGCATAAGAGACCCTAAGGAAGTTTTTTTTAGGCTGAGTGAAGAGAGAGACCTGCAACTTTAGAGGGTCTACAGACATGGCACACTAAGCAAGAGGAAGACGAGGAGCTACTCCAAGAGCCGGAGATGCAGCATTGGTAGAGATGCTGAGAGGCATCACAACTAAGCTAGATGCAATGGATAGAACACAACATAGAGGAGTACTTGTAATAGATGTGAGTGATAATGAGGAAGAGGCTAGTGAAGAAGAAGTAGAAGTAGGAGAAGACAGATTTTAGAAGAGATTTCTAACTACAATGACAAAGATTGCTGATAAATCCTATTTGGAGTTACTTAGTTATAGTGGTAGTCTAAAACCAGATGAGTTGATAGACTAGATTTCAGAGATGGAGAAGTATTTCGAGTTGGAATCAATTCAAGACCCTAAGAGGGTAAAACTTGCCACCTCAAAGTTGAAGGGACATGCATCTCTTTAGTGGGATCACGTGCAAGTTGAGAGACAAAGAAAAGGAAAGGAAAGGATTAAAACCTGGGAGAGGATGTTAACTAAGTTGAAGGAAAAATTTCTGCCTGCAGACCATCAGATCACTGTATTTAAGATGCTACAGAACCTCAAGCAGAGGGAGAAAAGTGTGCAAGACTATACTGAAGAGATTTACAGATTGAACATCAGGGCTGGTCACATTGAAGATGATGTAGATCAATGCTTCAGGATTTAACTGTGTGTGTGTTTTTTCCTCAACGTTTCAGATCATACTCCATGTTCCATCATCAGGAGAAAAAAGAGAGCAAGAGAAGAGAACGGACACTTGGTCCGTATCAATATAATTTGTTTTTCATCATTCACTAGCTAGATAGAACCACTAGAGGAAGGTAAACAATAAATCAAGAGAGGAGAACAAGTGCCTTAGGGACAATCACATAGGAGGGCGCCCCCAAGTCACCAACCGCAATGCTATGTCCTTAAGACACAACACACAACAATGAAAATAGAGGAGAAGCAATATAGAAGAATGATGATACAAATAGAAGAATGTTACAATAGGGGCAGTCTCCCGGTATCCTTGACCTTACAAGAGAATCAAGGGTCATCCTAGGAGGCCTAAACAACACATAATAGATCACGGGGGGAACACAACACGAGAGGGGAGGTCACATAAATGAGTAAATAATGCCACGACATAGGTGACCACCAAGGTTAGAAATACTTACCTATAGGGACAACCTAATTAAAGGTTGTCAATGGGCGAATCATCATCTTCCCACTCCTGAATGTTAGAGGAAAGTGGGACATAAGGTACCATAGCCCAACTTTTATTCTTGTCTTCAAGTTGTCCGTTCTTAAGGTCTTCTTGGTTTGATTCAATGTTAGGTGAGATGTTTTCTTGTTGAGATGTGTTTCGTTGGGAAAACACTTGTCTTCTCTTCCTCCTTTCTCTTGTTTGTATATTTCTTCTTGTCTTATTGTTCATCTCTTTTAAAATAGTGTCTTGTTCTTCCATAGGTTTTTGTGTTTTAGAGGAGGAAGCACCATGGTCAAATCTAATTTCTCTCAATGGAATGTTTTGCTCTCAACGATTACTGCCCGATCCTTTTAAGGATGGCAGGGGAGGAACCTCAACATAAGGCACTTTTCCTTTTGGTCTAGGATGCTCTTCAAATGTAGGTTGTTCATCTCTTATTGTTTCTTGAATAGAAGGACCGACCACATGATTTAATAATTGCATTTTGTAGTTTCTATAACTCAAGAAGTTAAAATCTGTCTATGGCTTCAGTTTTAGTTCAGATCATTCCCAAAAGTAATCAAGGCTAAAGTGTTGTCTTGTAACCAAAGGTTTATATCTATTGTGAGGAATAGTATGCAATTGTCCATTCAGAGGGCATTTTACACAGTTATAAATTGTTGAGGGGACAACTTTCATAGCTTTTAACCATGGGTGTCCTAATTTTATGCAAAAAAGGTCAGATATGGGGAAAACATCAAATAATTGTTCTATGGATTTCTCAAATACAGTGACCAATAAAGATATCTTCCCAAAAGTGTTTATAAATGTCCCCTTATGTGTATTAATCATCATGTTCGAAGGGTCATAGAAGTCTTGTATCAAACCATGTGAATAAAGGAATTCTCCCGTTGCCACATTATTCATGCAATTAGGATCAATAAGTGTTCCATCCACAGGATTTCCCATTATCTTCACAGTAATATAAAGAGGTCCTTTAGTGTCTCCAATTGTTCTATCATGAGGTGTAAACACAATTTTGGGTTCAGGGACCTTTCTTTTCATGTAAGGCCTAGGAGGGAACCTAGTGTTATTGTTATGATTAGAAGCCATGTGTATATTTCTGCAAATTAATGCAAAATCAGATATTAAAATCTTTTCAAAATTTATGCAAGAAATAAGTGCAAAACTATATGTGAAAATGACCTAAAATGCTTGATGTTTTCAACTTTTTTCGATGCAAATAAGTGAAAGAAGAGGTGTTGTAAGGAAATTGATGAGGGGAAGAAAATAATATGTCTAATATCAGTCCAATAAACCAATAATATCCTTCACAACACACCTTTAGTGCAGATCTATAATGATGACAAGTCAAGACCTAGTGAAAATACACCTAAAATATGCAAATTTTCCCCAATTTTCAATGCAAATGCCCAATAGAAAGGGTGTTGTGAGAAATTTGAGGAGGGGAAGAAGATTATAACCCTAATAATAGCTAACTAGTGCAGAAAAATCCTTCACACCACGCCTATGATGCAATTCTAGAGAGATGATAAGGCCAAATCTAGTGAAAATGCAAGGTTTTCAAACCCTAGACATGAAAATTGGCAAGAAAGGCACTATGATGCAAAAATAAAATTAGAAATCAGTCCTAAATGAGTGTTTAAAACAGTAGTAAAATCTGAAACAAGATTTTAACCACAAACCCTAGCTAATGCAAAGCTAGGTTTTATGAAAAATACACAATTTCAAGCAATTTTAACAATTTAATCATGAAAATGCTATGTAAATGAATGATGAATGATGAATCTCTATAGTCTAAATCATATCTGATGAAAATAACATAAATTAAATGCAAACTAATTCAAATTATTTGAAAAATGCGAGCTAAAAATGCCAATATTTTCAAAATTTTCCAATTTTTCAATTTTTTTTGTAATTTTTCAAATGCAATAAGATAAAAATGAAATGAATGAATGAAAATGAATGCAAGTCTAAAGTAAAACACTCAACAAGGTGCAAAATTCATTAAAAACATGGATTCACCAAAACCTTTAATGGTAAAAAGAGGGGGGTTTTAGTTTCAAGGGTTTATGTGGAATCCTCCTTTCACCACAACATTCAAGGACATTCAACCGAGTAGAGAACTCTACTATAGATATCTTGTCACTTGGAATAGAGGGGAAGAATGGAATTGTGTGAATTTGTTATTCAATTAAATCCAATTATGCTTAAAACCCTAATTTTGTAAAACCATAAACATACAGACAAATCACGGAAAATGATCGCATAGAGATATCAAATGACAATCAAATACATACCAGATTTTGAAGTTTAGTGTGCAGAAAAGTTGGGGACTAATGAGCAGGCACCCTAGTCCAGTGTACCTATTTTTTTGGGATCTCTGAAGAATGTCTACAATACAATTTTGCTATCACGGAGATTTCACCGTATCAGAATCCAGAGGACTAATGAGCGGGCGCCCTAGTCCAAGCCCTAGTTTTCTTCTTTGATCTACACTTCCAATAGTTTGTAATGTCTCCCTGTAACTCCACTTCTTTCACTTCCAAAACCTATAACCTATAATCATAGAAAAGTGGGTTGGGGGTTGTGGTGTTTAGAGGCTTGCCTTGGTCAAGCCCCAAAGAGACATTCAAGTCTTCCGAACACTGTTGTCAGATAAAGAGTGCATATCCTTGCGAGATAGAGGCAAAAACCAATTGATAAAAGATTGAAAACACAAATGAATGTCACCTCGATGGTGTAGCTCTCATGGAAGGAAGATGCTTCTTTCATGCCATGAGGAGATGGAGCCAAATTTGTATAGACAAACACAATAGCAATAAAATACTACTCTATAACACAATGAATGCTTTGAATCACTTTTGTATAAAGCCACAAGTTCACAATGCCCATCTCTATTTTACAAATGAATGCCTAAACAAGCTTATGTATGCAACTAAACACTTCTCGCCAAGAAATTCATAATTCAAACTTGAGGTGTCGGCATATGACCTAATAACAGTCACATAATCGACACATGAAAATAGGTCTTGACCCAAAATAGGGCAGGACTAGGGCACGAGTGCCCAAGTCCTCCCCCCTATTTTAGGTAGGATTCATTACAAGTGCATCCCCTAGGTCCCATTTGCCATAAAACTTAGGGATTTCTTCACCGAAAGTCATCATTAACATGCAAGATGATCTAAATGCATTCTAAAGGACCCGAGAGCTAAACCTTAAGAGGGAAAAGCCCCCAAGGGGACATTTTCTGACATAACACATATAAACTTCTTCCATATTCCCATTTAGAAAAGTTGAATTCACATCCATCTAGTACACTTTAAAGTTCTTATAGACAGAGAAGGCTAAAAACATTCTTATGGCCTCAAGTCTAGCCATAGGTGCAAATGTCTCTTCAAAGTCAATACCATCAACCTGAGAGTATCCTTTACAAACAAGTCTTTCTTTGTTTCTAACAACCTTACCATTTTCATCTAATTTGTTCCTAAATACCCATTTGGCTCCAATGATACTCTTGTCTTCAGGCCTAGGAACTAGTTCCCAAGTTTTGTTCTCAATTTGACTTAGTTCTTCCTCCATGGCCTTGATCCAACACTCATCTTTGCTAGCCTTAGTGTAATTTTTTGGCTCTATTGCAAATAACAAGCAAACATTAGCTTGGCCATTTGATTTAGCAAGTCTTCTTCTAGTTTGTACTCCTGCATCTTTGTTCCCAATAATCTGCTTTGCAGGATGATTTCTTTGTATAGTTCTTGAGGGAGTGTTTACCATAGTTTCAATAGGTTGTTCAGGTGTCAACTCTTTTTTTGGAACTTCTACTTCTTTTTCTGATTCAGACTCCTCTTCAACATCTTCTAACTACTATTTGTCAAGCTGCCACTATTCATCAACTTTGACATTAGTACTTTCAACAATTCTTTTTAGCCTCTTATTGAAACATTTGTGTGCTTTGCTATGAGTGGAATATCCAAGGAATATTCCTTCATCACACCTACACTCAAAGCTACCAAGCCTTCTTCATCCCTCTTAATATAACATTTGCTACCAAATATTCTAAAATAACTAAAAGTAGTTGACTTACCATACCAAAGCTCATATAGAGTTTTCTTGGAATTTACCCTCAATTGGACTCTATTAAGGGTGTATACAACTGTATGGATTTCCTCTTTTCAATAGATATCTAACAAATTGGCTTCATTTAGCATTTTCCTAGCCATCTCCTTGACTATCATATTTCTTCTTTCTGCCACACCATTTTGTTGAGGTGTCCTTGAGGCTGAATAATGTCTTTTGATGCCATGTCACTCATAATAGTCTTCAAACTCCCTTGAAGTATATTCTCCACCTTTATCAGAGCTCAAGCATTTGATTTTTTGGTCTAATTGCTTTTCAACCAGCTTTCTAAAAATCTTGAATCTTTTAAATGCCTCTAATTTGTGTTTTAGAAATGTTACCCAAGTCATCCTTGAGTAGTCATCAATGAATAACATGAAATATCTTTCTCCACTAAGAGCTTTTGTCCTTGTAGGACCACACAAATATGTATGTACTAACTGCAATGGTCTTGTGGATGGACGCTCTTTTGACTTGAAACTCATTTTGGTTTGTTTTCCATGCTGACACTCTGTGCATGAGTGGTTGACAGTGTTGGTTCCCAAAATTTACAAATTGTCAAACCCTAAAAGTATGCCAAGCTTTATGATCAGGTTCAACAAGTGATCTAGCCAACAAACTAAATTAATCAGGATGGTTGGAATTCCCTGCTCTTTAGGCTCTGCTATACCTAGGCAGGTGTACATCTATCACCAATAATTTTTTACTTTCCTGGGATTAACTAATGATAATTAAGCAGATTAAAAACCTCAAAGATTTTTAGGGTTTGTATTGTTGCCACCTTCAAATTCTGGCTAAATTTGAAGTGCCCATGATAAAAAAAATTGATGGCAACACTCAGAGATGCACCTGTGAAATTTGCCCCGGTAGCCTACTTTGGAGGATCATGATTTAAAGCCTGTTCACTTTTATGTCAAATCACTTGGTGTGTGTATTCATTTGTCATATGTAAGCATGTTTGTTTGATTTCAGCTTCTTGTGATCAGTTTTGACAGGGTTTTGAGGCACCAACTTGGAGGGTTCTGGGATTGTTTTACTATTTGAATATTCTCAGGCCTACGAAGTAGCCTCCTGTTCATATTGGTATTTCACAGCTAGATGATCGTCATGACAAATAGATTGTTATTCTACATTCCCCTAACATTCATATACTCCCTGGTCCAATTTAAGAGCCTTAGGATCAAGTTTGGTATTTTTTCAAGGCCAAAAGCAAATGTAGTTTGCCATATTTTGACATCTGCATTTCTAGAAAGTTTCAAAGAGGTAAACTTTGACCCTTAATATTTTGTGATGGAAGTGAATTGGTAAAAAAATCCTTTTGCACACATGCTCAATGGACCTAAATGAACTAGTTTCTCCAGTGGCAGCTTCCCAGGAGGAGATTTGGTATCTTTTCAGGATGGTGACTTAGTGAGCCCTAGTTGGTTTTTGACAAATACAGTTTCAAAAAAGGGTAAGTGAGCCACTTTGAATGTTAATATCTTGCACCTCGGGATGAGTTCTGCCAAGCTGTTTGCTCCCATGAATTCTTGGATCAAATGTTTGCATGTTTGTGCATTTTTCTACCTCCAGGATATTATTTGACCAATTTTCTAGGGTGATTTTGGAGGCCACTTGACTTGTTTTGGGTCACTGTGCAAGATGCCAGAAAGTGGACTTTGATAATTACCCACTTCATTTTTCACCAAAAAATCATATTGAAGCAGTTTTAGATCAATTCAAGATGAAAATTGTTTCAAAACAATTTTTTTTTAGTCGTACCCACATGGGGACTCGACATGTATCACACAATTGTTGTTGTTGGTGAGGCTTATAATAGGGCAATTTTTTGGTGATGATATCTTTTCAACAATGTGTATAAATTGTTGATAAACATTGCAAATACGCTATGGACAAATTCTTTCCTTCTTGTTGGCATAAACAAATTCTAAGAAAATAGCAGCATTTGCAATTCCAATTTTACAAGTACTTCTTGAGAAATTGCATCCATTGTTTGCTTGTGTTATTTCTCCAACCATGGAGTTGGTAATTCAAATTGCAGAATAGTTTGAGGCTCTAGAATCCGACATTGGTGTCAAATGTGCAGTAGTTGTTGGGGGTATTGATATGATGACATAGGTGATAGCATTGGCCAAAAGACTTCATGTTGTGACAAATTTTTTGAGCATGGATCTTGAGCAAGAAATTGATGAAATCCTTATGATAAATTGGGGACAACCTCACTCCTGTTGTGCAAGCAGGCAAAAAAACATTGGGGTTTTCAAAGTATCATTTGCATAGCAAAATAAGAATGTTAGGTGTAGCAGTAGAAGGTCCTCCCAAATTCACTCTGGTGACGTCCATCAGCCCTCTCACAGTTGAGCTTTACAATAAGCACGCCCTGAGACCTGTAGGAATTTTGTGGAGCCTTCAAGGAGAGGTTACTACAACAATGTCAAATTTCATCACATGATCAGGGATTTCATAGTGCACGGCAGAGATTTAACTAGCACATGATGGGGTGGTGAATCAATATATGGTCCCAAATTTGAAGATAAGATTAGTTATGAGCTAAAACATACTGAAGTTGGTATCTTATCCTTTGAAAATGCAGGTCCCAACTCAAATAAGTTAGCCAAAAGAATTGGATCCATAAACAAGTTCAAGGCTGGGGAGTGCAACATCCCTATCTGTATTGATGTTACTAGCAGAGGGCTTGATATTCCTTCTATGGATATGGTCGTCAACTCTGATATACCTACAAACTCTAAGGATTATATTGGAAGAACAACTCATGCTGGTATTTCAGGTTTAGCAGTGTATCTTGTGACCCAGTATGATGTCAAACTTTACCAGCATATAGAACAATTAATCGGCAAGAAATTGCCTGAATTTCCCTCAAAGCAAGATGAGGTTTTATTACTACATGAATGAGTTAATAAGGCACAAAGAATTGCCACCATAAAGCTTCATGAAAAAGAAGGCCAAGAATCTAAAAGGCAACTTTGAAGCTCCACAAAAAGTGACAAATGTGCTTGAAAAAGGAGAAGTTGGTAAAATAATTTTCTTTTATACAGTTATTGGTTATTCATCGAAAAGAACTAGGGACTTTTGCAGATAATCAGTGACCCCTAATGGAAGTTATTTACAAGGCTTGTCTTTGAATCTGATAGACAAAGGGATCAAGTCTGTAAGAAGGAGGTAGAACACCAAATGCTTGAAAGGGAACCAGGAGCAATCTTCCCATAGCCTCGTAATAGCTAGGGCACAAACCCTAAGAGGAGTGCGGTAGTGCAGTGAAGATATATAAAATATAGATAACCCGCACCCCTGCAAAGTCAAAATAATAAATTCCAAAAATGGTGTGGGCTTGTAGGAGCACTCCAACCCGCATCCCCGCAATAGTCAATATGATTGTGTGCGAGTGAGTGGTAAGTTAAACCTTTCCCGTACCCCCACAAAATTAAAATAAAAAATCACAAAGTATGTACAGTATTGCGATGGGGTCACTAAAATGTGAAGGCATAAAATAATAAAGTAAAAGATAAAATATATTTTGCACATGGGAGGGAAAATAAACGTGTGAATATTTTTACGAGAATTGTAAAATATTCCCACCCATGGAACTAAGTGAATGTAAAAGTCTTGGGGCGGGTAAATATTTTTACCTAAAGGGCATGTTTTGGGTGAAAATGCATAAAGGTGAATATAAATGCAAAATTGCCAGCAAAAGGTTTGCATAATTATTTTTCATGGGATATGTAAAAGACAAAGGGAGATGAAGTTAATTTTTTTTCATTTGCAAAGAGATAATGTAAATTTGTAATGTGAAGGGGTGGGAAACTAAATAGAAATTTTTGTAAAAGGTCTGAAACTTGTTGCTTCCTTCGTCCATATAAGAAGGAAACCAAGACCTTGGGGCGCTCTCTAGGATTTGATTTTTGGAAGAGCAAGACAGTGTAAAAGGTTGATTTTCTGAAGAACAGTAATGGAGAGATTAGATTCATCTGGTGCTTGAAATTTGGTGTCATTTGTTTGTTGAACTGATTGGTAAAATTTTTCCCGGTTGTCTCCAATTTAGTTTTCATCATTATTCAAGTCAATATATGAAGTATATGTTTGATTTGTCGAAACATTTTCCTGTTTTGTGTGGTTTGTTTATTGGGTTTCTTCAACAAAGAACTAAATTCCTCTAGGTAAATCACACTAACCTGGGAAATTTAATTGGATAACGTAAGAAGAACCAGATAAATGATATTTTTGCATGTCTATGCTAGTCATAGACCTTGTAGTACCAAACAAATTGAATTGTAGCTAGAGGGAAGGCATATATCTCTTTGTATTTGGGCTCCATTGCCTAGTTGAGGAAAAGGGACCGATCATACAACTTCTAAAATCATTCCTTGTATATATTTCAAACTCAATTTTGGTTTTCTGTTATAGGAGTAAGAATAGGAGTAGTGGAATAGAGTAATTGAATAAAACCATTTTCAAATCACATGCCAGTTTGAATTTGGTTGAAGATGATAATTTAATTGATGAAATTGTATATAATCTGCTCAATCATCATCGATCAATCTTAAAGAACAAACATTCAGTGGTGAATAGAAGGTACACCCACATAGGTGAAGTAGATCCTGAAGTGTAGGGAATCCCAACCATCTTGGTTGATTCTGTCAGTTGGCCAAATCGGTTATTAGACCTGATCACAAAGTTTGGTATCCTTTTAGGGTTTGGCAAACAACATATTTGATAAGTAACATGTGTGATTACAATTTTGTCATTTAAATCATCCTTTCTCAATCTATTTCATACTGGCACGAGGGTTTGACATAGATAACTCAATACACAACTAACTGATACTCTTACTTCTACAACTGAAAATTAAAATGTATGTAAAAAGATTTTATAAGAAATTATTTTAGGGATAGAGATGATTGGTGCCTTTCTTTCACTGGGCAATGGAGTCAAAATACAGATTGGTATGTCTCTTCCTTCTGGTTATAACTCAAATTTTTTGGCACTATGATGTTTATGACTTGCATAAATGTGCAAGGAAATTAATTACCAGGTTCTACTTGTTAATCCAAATGAATCTTCTAGGTTATTGTGACTTATTCAAATGAATTTAATTATTACTTGAAGAAATCAATCAAATAAACCACATAAAACATGAATGTGCTTTGACAAACTAGATATACTTGATACATTGATTTAAATAACAGGAAAGAAATCAAATTGGAGACAACCATATAATTTTATCAATAACTTCAACACAACAATTGAAACCAGAATTTGGGCACCATGTTAATGCTTTATTTACATTACTTTACTTCAGAAAGTTCTTATAGTGTATTGCTTTTTCTAAAAAACTCCCCCCTTTTTCTTTACAATCGGTCTTGTTTTCCTTCTTATAGGTGATGAAGGAAGCGGTAAGCTTCATACCATTACAACTCTTCAATTACCCACCCAGATACAACTTTTCATTATATTAATTATCTCTTGTTTATCTCTCTTTGGAACTAAAAATATTTAATTTTATCTTCCTTTTTCTTTGTATCCCTGTGAAAAATAATTTGGCCAATATAAAGTACTTTGCAATACATTAATCTTGATGACTATGGCAATTCATGTTTCACATTTACCTATATGCATTTTCACCCAACTTAGTACGTATATCCCTTGGGTAAAAATAATTACCCACTCTAAAATTTATACTCATTCAACTCCCTCGGTGGAAATGTTTCACTTCTCAGTGAAAACATTTTACAATTGCACGTTACATATTCAATGTTGTGATTAATTTTAATAAATTGTTCCCCTTTCACCATATTTTCCTTGCAATAAAATTTTATGCTTTACTTGCATTGTTTGTGCTTTGTATGTTTCCGCAATATCATATTCATCTTAGGGTTTTTTATTTGGCCTTTGCGGGGATGCGGGAAAGCTTTGAGTTACCCGCTCCCCCACACACTCTACCATTGACTGATGTGATATTGCGATTCCATCAATCTTCTTACCTCTCTTGCATTTAATGATCACATGCCATCCAAATATCTGGATCTACATCTATGTATTGATGTATAAATAGCCCTGTAAATACTTCATACATCATTTTGTTTGCCATAGTTATCTTTTCATGAGTTACAAACAATGTCTTATTCAATGACTCCACACGAGGACCATCTTTCCATTTCTTTTTCTTAGCATTCAATTGGTGTTGTGTAGTCTCTCACTGTCCACCAAGAGTTTTTGCAATAGTAACAAAGTGATGTCACAAGCTACAGGAAAGTATATCTCGAAGATTAATGCAAGAGAATGTGTTGTGAGAGATGAGTCCGTTTCCATCAAGTCAAACGTTGCCAATGTTGTAGTGGGGAGCACCGGCCAAAAATTCTGAAGGATATTTAATACAATAAATAGAAATTCATGTAATATATATTAATTCTTTGGTATTCCTCCTTTATTATGAAGTGTTCAACCATTTTAAAGGCAACGTTGTGCAGATAATTGTCCAGTGTCATTAAAATTTTAGTTGGACTATTAAATTGAGACTCTTCTTATCCTTGTCTAGCATTAATATCTCAAGGGTGAGAGCCATGCTCTTATCATCCTCCTAAAGTATTCAGAGAAGGCTTAAATTTAATGACAATTTAGATAATTTTTGCCATTTTTCTATTAAAATAGATGGTATCAATAGCCTTGATCTCCTTTGAGAAAGTACAATTTTCTCATATTCCATTGCATTCTTGCAGTGACTTCCCAAAATGATGAATAACATATCACACAACAAAAACTTCTCTTTGACTGATAAAACTGAGGAATTGTATAAATATTTCATAGAAAAACATTGAACTCTAAGGCATAGTGTCTCTTCATTTTATTGACGAGCATAGCGACATAGCATGTGGGGATGAAGTATTATGAAGGCCATGAAAAAGAATACAGAGTATGTGGCTTGCAGCAACTTTAGTCTTCCTCCATGCTTCACACCAATCCACCACATTACAGTTAGTCTCATCATGTTTAATCAAAAAGCCAAACACAAACATAGTGTTTTTCATTTAAAGGGTACTAGAGCTGTGTAGGGATGTAGCATTATGAAGGCCACACTAAAGCATACAGAGAAGGTGACCTGCCCTTCCTCCATGCCTTATACTTGTTCTGCCATATTACAGTTGCTCCTTCAATTCTACCACTCAACTTGACTTTATACGAAGTGCCAGTTAGGAGTACTGTCATGCCCACATTTCCCATGCGGTCACGACATGCAACACACGTGTCATGTCCACATTTGTCTTGTGGTCATGACATGAAATATCAAAAAAAATTTAGACGCATCCCTAGAAACCCCCTCGCACGCGTCAGCATGCTCGGTGGCCATACACATAAGACGTAAACATGTCAGCCAAATGCAGGATAATGTGATCACATGTGCATTCCCCTATGTGATGAAAGCTGACTAAGGGGGTCAATGCGACGTGAGAAGCATCGCTATTAGGGTTAGGATCGAAAGATCAAAACCCTAAGTTTACCTAAGTGAGTGAAGAGATTTCGACACAAGCTGGAATCAAAAGACTAATCAAAAGCATAAGAATAAATTTAATGTCTTAATGCAATATCAACAAGTTTGCGGGAGATGATAATTTTATCTTTATGCAAGGTTTAATTTTCTAAGGAAGGATACTCAGAATTCTGGAAAAATCTAGCAGCATAATGCCTCTCGAGCGTGAATAGGGTTTATTCTAATTAAATACTTTTTGTCAAGTGTTTACTAGGTTTGCTAAGTTGGATAAAATGACTAATTTATTTAACTGATTAATTCGCACTATATTAAATAAATTTAAGCAACTAATCAAAATAAAATTAACCTCGTTGATTAAAGTTCACAATCAATAAATTAATTTAGTTGATTTAAAATTAATTTCACTACATTAGATAAATTTGATGGAACAAGAATAATTAATTCCCACAAAATAATTAATTAAAACAACATTTAGTATTCTCTAGCTTAAAAGCCCAAACTCTAAAAGATCTCACAAAATCAAATACTAAAATACTCCCAATCCCCAACATATATTTTAAATTTCCTCCTTACTTATTATACATCTCAAGTTAAATAGTTAAATTAAAAACCCATAAATCAAATCAAAAAAAGTGAGGGAAGGGAGAGAAAATAAATAAATAAAACTAATTTAAAAACAACTTGCCCTAAAAGCCTCCAAAAAATAAAATATGATTTCCTTAAGAGTTAAGGGAGCCCTAACCCTAAACTTCCACGTTCTATTCTTTTCTCTATTGCTCTCATTTCTTCTTCTCTTCTACTTGTTATTGTTTTGCTTGCAAGTTTTGAAAGGGGCCATTCATGGATTCCTTCTAATCACAAAGGTATATGTATTTAATAAATACCCATTTTTTCTTTGTTATAAATACGTATATATATAACCTCTATTTTTTTAATATTAATGGATGTATACATAAATAAATAAATAAATAAATATATATATATATATATATACTTAATGAGTATATTTTAATGAATATTGAATAGCAGTCGCAGGTATGAACGACCGAAAGGCCAAATCATAGGGACAATTTGAGGTTTGACCGCCGCCAAGGGTGCTGTCCACAGTGGAGATTGTGCTTGTCTCTGAGGAGGGCGAGGGTAAAGTGGCAGGTTGAGGGGATGGGAGTGTGGGGAGGGGCCGAAACGCCACCCACACTCCACTTCGATGGAGTGTGGGTGGGGTTTCGACCCCCCCACACTCCAACAGACTACAAGGCAGCAATGGTGGGGGTTTGAAACCCCCACCCCAAGTTAACACTTTTTTTTTAAACAACATTAAACCTAAAAAATGTTGAAAGCTAAAATGAGTTTAATCTATATTTTCTGATGAACGCTAAACACAATTTTCAATATCTTTTGAAATATATATATATATCTATGTGTGTGTGTGTGTGTGTACTCAAGAAGTATACACAGATCTATCAATATCACCGATTTTTACAAAACACTAAATTTCCCAACTTATTAAGATATAAAAAAAAGTAACTATATATATATATACACACACACTCAGCTTTATGTGTTTCACCAGTATTTTTTGTATGTATATAACGATATATCTCTATAGTTATATATATATTTACACTTTTTATAAACAACAAACCAATGCAATGTTCATAAAGACCAACAAGCATATATATCTTTTTTTTTCTTTTTACCAAAGTATGGTAAGCTAAATAGGCTTTATTTTTGAAATGGAAAACTATTATATTACATATACATTTTTTTTTGAAAGGAAGTAAATAATGTATATAATTTTTTTTTTAAAAAGAAGCTAATGCATAAACTATCTCTTCTCTTTTTTTTGTAAGATAAAGTCAGCAACGATATTTATGTATTTTTTTCGAAAGCATATATGTACAAATGGAAACACCAACATGACACATTTTTCTATTAGCCATTTCTATTCTCATAGTCATATTAAGATCAACAACTTAATAGATTTCTATTTCCATGATCAATACAACTAAATACAACACAAATTTAGACATTTAGTTTTACAATTTAAGAGAGGACAATCCACTCTCTTTTCAACAACACAAATACAAATCGGTCAATTTAGTCATAGCTCTTTCAAGAGACAAAAAGATAAAACTTCCAAAAATAAAAGTCTTTTCTCCCAAGCTCCTTAGCTTCAAAATAACCTGCAATAAACACATAGAAGGGGGAAAAGGCCACAAAACTGTTCTCCTCCCTACCATAGACTCACTCATGAGTCACCCCTGATCTTGGAGGTCATGCTCACACAAGGAACACACATCACTTCACAACAAAAACACTCAAACACAAAGCAAGAAACACTCCCTTGGCTTGCACAAAATTAAACTCACCAAAATGAGTTTAATGGGGAAGGGGAGTGGACATCACTCAACTCAAGAATGCCACTTCAAATGACTCCCAAAACCAAATTTCTCAAGGCCTCAAGCCATCACATAGATACCATTTTTTTTTTCCACATAGATTTCCCATGGCTCTCAAGCCATTCAAATACACATTTTCTCATTTTGCCCTCAAGGCTAAATTACCACAAAAGGAACAAGGATGTGACCCTTCGAAGGTTCACTCCTCCCCCACCCCACACATGTTGAGCATTTTCTGCAAATGGAGAGGATCTCACAACACCCATAACAAATTTACCCACCACAACAAAAGTAAAACACAATATGGAAACACACACATAGCATCACACAAGAAATGAAAATACATAAGGAAAGGGATTAGCCTTGAATCCTACCTTTAATAGCCCAAATGGAAGATAGTTGAGAAGAGCTCCTCTAACTCCACCTCCAACTCCTTCTCCAAATTGATCCTCCCAAAATCCCCTCCAACTCTCTCCCAAAATCAATTAAAGTTCAAACATTGAAAAATGATTCAACAACCCCTTCCCTCTCTTCAAGAGGGATTAAAATAGGCTCTTGTCAAGAGCCTTGAGGAATGGGTAGGTGACACATGTCATGGTGCAGGGGCACCTAACCCATAGTGGCCTCCATAAGGCATTAGTTGCTTAAAGTTTGTTTTTATGTTTTCAATGAAGTCCTAAATGGACATTAAATGTAATAAGGTCCGAATTGACCATGCTTTTACTATTTTTAGTTAGTTTGTTTGGACAGCTGTTAAGTTTGTTAGACTGGTTGGGTCTCCCAGCCGCTTGGAGGCAAAAGTAGTACTATTGTTGTGAGTAGTTAAAAAGCCCTAGATCAGGTCATTTGAGATATGATTTGAGGAATCTGATAGGAGTCTGGGATAGAGGTTGATATTGGACAATTCTGTAATGAAGAGTTGAAGCTGTGAAACAGCTAGTTGTAATCTTTTCTACAAGCAATAAAGAGATTCTATTTTTTGTCATTCCTTTATTTTGATCGCACTATGTAATTGACTCATAGTTTTGGTGGGTGTATGGATTCGTTTATCCATTCCACCGGTTGATTCGTTGAATCGGTGGAATGGTTGTGTACAGTAGTTTAGGGTTTAGTTTGCATTTTCTAGCTGTTTGTATGCATGTCTGCAGGATCGCAAGCCAGAGATGTTGAGTAACCCTAGCATTGGCATATGCTAGACTGTGCAGGTTGCATCATGTCGGAGAAAGCATTCGAGGAGCGGATCAGACTATCGCTGGTGTGCAAACAGGTTGGAGAAGATGCATGTTGCATTGTATGTGTGTCAAGATATACAGTTCCGCACACCATCGGTATGAGAGTGGTGATCGGTAGAAGGAGTGAATGTTTCACCAATGGTAGAAGTCACAGCGAAGGAAGTTGTGGTCGCATCGGGGTGACGAGGGTCATCGGGTTGAGAAAATCGTATTGATCCAACAGTGGACACTTTCACCAATCGGGGTGACAACTACAAGTGTCATCGATGAAGAGTATCAGCGTAAGGAGTGTCGTCGGGGGAAGACTTTGAAGTCTCGGCGAACGGTAGAGTCTCGCCGATAGAAAACTTATCGGAGGGGAGTTTGGGAAGTCCCACCGACGGAGAAGAAGTAGGTTGATCGGTGTGAGTTTTGACTTCAGCAAGCGATGAGAAAGCTAGGCTGATGGAGAAAGTCTTGCCGAAGGTGAGTTGATGTTAGGTCCATCAGTATGACTAATACGGTCGGAGTGAAGAGTCTAAGTGGAGCCGATGGTAAGGAGTGTTGCCAATAGGCAACCAAAAATGAACCTAACTTCATCGGTGGGAGTTAGGCAATCGAGGAAGGGGAAAACTGGTCAGCCGATGGAAATATCTTGCCGATGGGTGATTTAAGCACAGAATGAAAGTGTTTTGCTAAGCCGATAGGTGTAGGACATAGCGATATGGTGTCGGGGACACATCATTATGAAGTGGGATATCAATGTGAAATGAACTAGGTTTGACCGATAGGAATGTTGAGGAAGTGGTGGATGCCTTTGCATCATAGTGGTATCAGAGCTTAGCAAAAGGTCTGGGCTGTTGTGTTGATCCTGTCACTGAGAAGGTAGGCAAAGAACAGAAGAAGGTTTCTGAGATTGTGTGTGGGTAGACGAGGATGAGGTCTGTCATGACCATTCTCCAATAGAGATTAGGCTAGATAAGGGTGCAGAGAATGGCCACTGAGGAGAGAGTGGTAGGTGCATCACCAGGATCTGCTGTTGCGTAAGATGAATGGTTTGGTGAGTTTGGTGTTTGTGAGGAGCAAGGTGCAAAAGACTTGCTTGAGGAAAAAGGAAAATATGAGGCAAAAAGATATTGGGGAAGAGATAAGAGAGCTCGGGCAAGGTCTGGAAGAGATGAGTAGTAGGATGGAAGATGAGATGGAACAGTTGCTCAAAAGAGCCCTTAGTTGGCACTTGACAGTGAGAAAGAAGGTATCATGGCCTATTCAGAAGATAGTTCAGAGAAGAAAACACAGATATGTTATGGAAGAGGAAGTTGCCGTAGTAGGACAAATGGAATGCACCCCTGAAGTGCAGCAGCACGAGGTCAATCAAATCCTTTGGCGGGAGATGATGAGTTTGGACAAAGAAGAGGACTACTTTGTATATGAAGGTCCTGAACAATTAATAACTATGATGGAGGAATTAGAAGGTGTTGTTCATCAAAGGAAACACTTGGCAGACAAGGTTGGAGTAGAGTGCGCGATGCAAGGGAGCAAGAAAGAGACCTCAAGGTCCCAATATTTTTCTAATATTCCATTGGACTATTTATGTGCAGGTTATAAAGAGCAAGAAGAAGTGTCTATAATGTACGTGGAGGCCATTGAAGAAGATGTTACAGATGAATATGCTGCCAGTGGTGACATAGATGATATTCTTGAAGTATATACGCAGGAAATGGACTTTTGGAGCCTAGAAGTTGAGTGAATGCTGCATAAGAGATGGCACAAGAGGAAAAAGAAGAAGAAGGACCCAGGGCTAGTTACAAAGCTGAAGGACATGTTGCAGAAGAATTGGAAAATTAGAAAGAAGGAGTTTGTGGGGATGCCTACAACAGAAGGCATAAATGCAGTTGAAGATATCTCAAGGAGCAGAGGTCAAAGTTTGAAGAAGAGTTCAGTTCTGACTGACAGGGATCAATAGCAAGTTGTAGTTCTAAAATCTTGGAACAACCAAGAGATAGTAGAGTATGCAGCTGGAGCAAAACAAAGACTTAACTCATGGGACATGAGTTCTTTTTCTGTTGGGGAGTATGGTGCAGGAGCACCTAACCCACAATGGCCTCCATAAGGCATTAGTTGCTTAAAGTTTGTTTTTATGTTTTCAATGAAGTCCTAAATGGACATTAAATGTAATAAGGTCCGAATTGACCATGCTTTTACTATTTTTAGTTAGTTTGTTTGGACAACTATTAAGTTTGTTAGATCGGTTGGGTCTCCCAGCCGCTTGGAGGCAAAAGTAGTACTACTATTGTGAGTAGTTAAAAAGCCCTAGATCGGGTCATTTGAGATATGATTTGAGGAGTCTGATAGGAGTCTGGAATAAAGGCTGATATTGAACAATTCTGTAATGAAGAGTTGAAGCTATGAAACAGCTAGTTGTAATCTTTTCTACAAGCAATAAAGAGATTCTGTTTTGTGTCATTCCTTTATTTTGATCTCACTATGTAATTGACTCATAGTTTTGGTGGGTGTATGGATTCGTTTATCCATTCCACCGATTGATTCATTGAATCAGTGGAATGGTTGTGTACAATAGTTTAGGGTTTAGTTTGCATTTTCTGGTAGTTCATATGCATGTCTGCAGGATCCCAGGCCAGAGATGTTGAGTAACCCTAGCATTGGCATATGCTAGACTGTGCAGGTTGCATCGTGTTGGAGAAAGCATTCGAGGAGTGGATTGGACTATCGTTGGTGTGCAAACAGGTTGGAAAAGATGCATGTTGCATTGTATGTGTGTCAAGACATACAGTTCTGCACACCATCGGTATGAGAGTGGCGATCGACAGAAGGAGTGAATGTTTCACTGACGGTAGAAGTCACAGCGAAGGAAGTTGTGGTCGCATCGGGGTGACGAGGGTCATCGGGTTGAGAAAATCGTATTGATCCGACAGTGGACACTTTCACCGATCGGGGTGACAACTACAAGTGTCACCGATGAAGAGTATCGGCGTAAGGAGTGTTGTTAGGGGAAGACTTTGAAGTCTCGACGAACGGTAGAGTCTTGACGACAGAAAACTTATCGGAGGGGAGTTTGGGAAGTCCCACCGACGGAGAAGAAGTAGGTTGATCGGTGTGAGTTTTGACTTCGACGAGCAAGGAGAAAGCTAGGCCGATGGAGAAAGTCTTGCCGAAGGTGAGTTGATGTTAGGTCCATCGGTATGACTAATACGGTCGGAGTGAAGAGTCTAAGTGGAGCCGATGGTAAGGAATGTTGCCGATAGGCAACCAAAAATGAACCTAACTTCATCTGTGGGAGTTAGGCAATTGGGAAAGGAGAAAACTGGTCAGCCGATGGGAAATATCTTGCCAATGGGTGATTTAAGCACAGAATGAAAGTGTTTTGCTAAGCTGATAGGTGTAGGACATAACGATATGGTGTCGGGGACACATCGTTATGAAGTGGGATATTGGTGTGAAATGAACTAGGTCTGACCGATAGGAATGTTAAGGAAGTGATGGATGCCTCTGCATCAGGTCACCTCCTCACTCCTTCACACAACCACTTGCAAGCTTCATGGAATGGGGTGGTGACACATGTCATCCACCCATTTCACCAAGTCTTGTACCCTCCACTTGTTCTCTCTCACACATGTGGGAGAGAAAAGTGGAGCCAAAGAAGGAGTGGGTACTACAAGTGGCCCAATCATCTCCTCCTAAGAAAGCCCTCATAACCCCAAGGTACCCTCACCAATTGTGGGAGAGGCTTGGATTTGAGTCCTCCACAATTTAGTGGTCTTGAAGACTCCCCCAAACCTTGGAAAGAGGAATGGAATAGGTTGAGTGTATGACCCACTCTTCCTCTCCTTCCCGAACTTCCATTTTAGTTACTTTACTTCAGGGTGAAGTTTAAGTGACTAAATGGGAGTTTATCAAAAGTTATACAAGCTCCAATGGTTCCTAGACCCTAGGGGTATAACCCAGGGTCTTTTTTGACCCATTTTGAGCACCATAGGTTGAGTAAAATTACATAAAAAGGGGTCTCAAAAATATAAACTCAAAATAAAATTCAAGTGAACATTACATCTTTACAACACCAATTAAAAATCAAATATAAAAGGAGTAGACCTAACCCAAACAACATCACATAATAACATTACAAAAAATCATCATGCATCACATAGTTGATCTTGGTTCCTCTTGGAACTAGATCGGCTTTACATGGGAAATTACAAGGTGTGTGGGATGATCTCCAATTATCTGTGGATTGGTTAGAAACACCTACACACTTAAACAAAATATTAATCCACATGTATATCATAGCCAAAGCAAAGTAAAACATACACTCACATCATCTCATGATCATATAAAATATCATAAAATCACATCATAATTAAATTTGTCATTTGCATTTCAATAATCCATCTCAAGATAACATCGCATAATAAATCCATCACATAATCACATACTAGTATCTAAATAACATCATAATACAAATCATATGTCAACTCATCGTCAGTAATCAAATCAACATCTAGTCTCATCACAATCATTCTAAATATAATAAATCAAAGGTAAAAGCATATAGTCTAATAGTCCTACATATTAGGATCAATAGTCCCCAAAAGTCAGGTATCTCGTGAGGTTATAAAAGACCCGTTGGATGATGATGCTCGGACTTGACCCTCTGGCACTTAAGGAAATGAGCAACATACTATGCAATATCTCGTCTCATACCCGCCCAATGGTACAACTGTCGCAAGTCGGCATGCATCTTCTTCACCCCTAGGTGTGCTGCATAAGGTGCTTTGTCAGCCTCTGAAAGAACTACTGCATGTAAGTCACCCACACGGGGTACATAGATGCACTGTTGATGTCTAAGTAACCCATATGTGTCAAGAGAATATCCTACAAATTTGCCCAGAAGGGCCCTCTATGACTGGATCTCCTGCTGCACTTCAAGAAACCACTCATCCTCAGGCAGATGTTGAATGATATGCTCTCTCAAGTCCACACTCAAGGTCAAATTTAGGATCTCGTGGCACCTCTGACTCAATGCGTCAGTGACCACATTCTCCTTCCCTTTGATGTAGTGGACATCAAAGTCATACTCACAAAGAAACTCCATCCAATGCCGCTGGTGGGCGTCCAAATTTAGTTGTGTGAATATATACTACAAACTGTGATGATCTGAATGAAGCTCAAAGCGATGACCCAATAGAAAATGTCTCCAATGAACAAGAGCATGAACCACTGCTGTGAGCTTTAAATCGTGAGTAGGGTAGTTCAGCTCATGGGTCTTGAACTTTCACGACTCATACGCGATCACTCTACCATTCTGCATAAGCATGACTCCCAAACCCTCAAGTGATGCATCTGTACAAACCACAAAATCCTTTACAGGATCAGGAACCTCTAAGATGGGAGCGCTGATAAGACGCTTCTTGAGGATCCCAAAGGCCCTCTCACACTGCTCAGTCCAAGTGAAGCTCTTCCCTTTCCGCTGAAGGGAAGTGATGGGGTGCGCGATCCTCAAAAAGCCCTCTACAAATTTGTGGTAGTAACTAGCTAACCCCATAAAACTCCTGACCTCTATCACACTGGTGGGTGCTGGCCAATCCCTGATAGCCCTGATCTTTGATGGATCTACGAAGATACCATCACCAGATAGAATGTGTTCCAAATACTGCACCTCGGTCCTGAAAAAGGGACACTTCGCCAAGTTGCCATATAGCTACTGCTCTCTCAAGCACTGCAAAACCTAATGCAAGTGATCCACATGCTCCTCCTCAGTCTGCGAGTAGATCAAAATATCATCAAGAAAAATGATCATGAACTAATCTAAATAAGTGTGGAACACCCCGTTCATGAGACTCATGAACACTGTAGGGGCATTCGTCAAGCCGAAGGGTACCACAATGAACTCATAGTGGCCATATCTAGTCCGGAAGGTGGTCTTATGAATGTCTGCTTCTGTGATGTGTAACTGGTGGTAACCAGACTTTAGGTCTATCTTAGAGAACACTTTGGCTCCCTACATTTGATCAAAATGGTCATCAATGCTAGGCAGAGGATAACGGTTCTTCACCGTCACCTTATTAAGCTGTCTATAGTCCATGCACAAATGAAGAGACCCATCCTTCTTCTTCACGAAGATAACCGGTGTGCCCCATGGTGAAACACTAGGTCAGATGTGCCCCTTCTCAAGCATCTCCTCTAACTGCAACTTAAGCTTCGTGAGCTCATGTGTGGTCATCCTGTAGGGTGCATTAGACACTGGCTCTGCACCTGACACTAGATTGATGTGGAAGTCTACCTCTCTGCATGGAGGCATACTTGGTAACTCTGGTGGAAAGACATTGGTGAACTCCCTCAAGATAGGATGGTCATCTAATGACACCTCTGGCTCATCCTCTAATCTGTTGCTAACCATGATGGCAAACAACTGACATCCCTTCCACATGTAGCGCTTAAGCTGCTGAGAGGATATCATATGAACTGCCATGGGCTTCTGAATACCCACTACCTTAACTGTCGTGCCATGATCATCTAAACAACTAATCACCTTTCGGTGACAATCTAGCTTGGCTCTATGAGCTGCAAGCCAATCCATGCCTAAAACTACACCATAGGATCCTAAAGGCATAACCCTAAGGTCACATAATGTAGTGAAGGCCTCCAAAGAGATCTCACAATCCTAAATCAAGGCATCTACTGACATCTTGGCCCCAGTGGCCAACTCAACCTCCCACCTAACATCCTGTCTAGAGGCCACCATCCTGCAACACTCCACTAACGATGTAGAAATGAATGAGTCAGTAGCGCCAGAGTCAAATAAAATAGAAATGGGAACATCCCCAATCATACATGATGTCTTGATAATTGAGGCCTAGAAGTCAGCCTAGCGGTTATCAACCACTACAAACATATGGTGGGATCTACCCACATCACCAACTATCTACTCTGAACCTCCTGCACGAGGCTGTCCCCCTGCCGTAAAATCCTGTGGACACTCTCTAGCCAAATGTCTTGCCCCACCACATACGTAGCATGGGCCCCTAGCCTATACCTATCTAGTCTGAGTCCTACTACTCTACTATTGTCCAGTCCATCCAGTGGACCCCTGAGGACCCCTGTAAGACTACTGTGATCTCACAGGTCCCGCAGGTGATCCCTGCTATGTCTAATCCCTACATGGGCCCTGCTGCTGCCAATGTTGATTCTGTTCTCCCTGTGCCCTCTGCTGGGGTCTAGACCTCTGCTGATACTGCTGTTGCTACTGCTGTGGAGGCCTAGGAGGTAAGGATGGAGAACTAAATCCTCCTCTCTGTGGTGGTGGTGGTCTATGGAAATTTTGCTGCTGCTGGCTGTGATCCTGAAACTGAGGGCATGAACTCTGTCCCCATCCTTGCATCTCCTCTGCTATATATGCCTTCTCAGTAAACTCACTCAAGGTCTAGGGGTCTACCATGTGCATAGGCCCTGATATCCCCTGATTCAAACCTCTGATAAACTTGTGAACCAGAAGCTTTTCATCATGGAGATACTCTGCATAATGTGACAGCTCTGTGAACCTGCCCTCATATTGTGCAACCGTAAGTCCTCTCTACTGCAAGTCATGGAACTCATCGATCCAACGTTGCCTATAGTGGTCTGATAGATATCACGCATTAAAGCGCTCAATGAATGTGTCCCATGAAAGTGTATCTAAAGATAAGTGGCCCTTGCACTCCTCAGTGCGCCACCAAGTCGCCGCTACATCTCTCAACAAGTGAACCGCTATGCGTGCCTTCATGTTGCCCTTATAAGGACGCAATGTAAAGCACTTGTCCAAAATGATAAGCCAAGCCTCTGCCCCGGCTCCCTCTGTGGTCCCAACAAAATTAGGTGGATTTAGCCTCAGAAAATCTCTGATGGGGTCCCCACGGTCTCTATGTCCTTGGATAGGCTCATCCACACCATAACCATAAGGCCTGTAAAAAACTTGCTCTACTCTCACTGTCTCCTCTCGCCTAGCATGATGTGGAGGGCTCCTACTATGAGCTCTGTAAGCCAAACCAACCTCCTCCACTGTCGTAACATGTATCTCAACATAAGGCTCCACACGTGGTGCCACTCACGCCTCGATGCGGGGCTCTACACGTGGCTCCACACGTGACTTAGCACATGGCTCCTCATGTGGCTCCTCTCACAGATCAACGTGGGGCTCAACACGCAGCTTGATACATGGCTCAACTGCGGCCAGTGGTAACCTATCTAGCACTGCTTGTAAGGCCTGTAAGATCTATGGTCCTATATCAAGTGTAGGTGGTGCCTGTGGTGTCGATGGTCCCTGACCCTCGGATGATGAGTCACTATGCACCTCTGTGGACATAGTGTAGCATGAATGCGCTCGCCTCGTTCTAGGTGGCATTCTACAAGACAAGGTATTCACGAATCAAATGAATTAGCGGAATAAGTAACATGCCCAAACAAGCCCAGTGTTTAAACTTGGGCTCTGATACCAAATGTCATGCCCACATTTCCCATGCGGTCATGACACGCAACACACATGTCATGTCCACATTTGTCATGTGGTCATGACATGAAATATCAAATTTTTTTTCCATGCATCCCTAGAAACCCCCTCGTACGCATCAGCGTACTCGGTGGCCATACGCATAAGGTGTAAACATGTCAGTCAAATGCGAGATAATGCGATCACATGCGCATTCCCCTATGTGATGAAAGCTGACTAAGGGGGTCAATGCGACGTGAGAAGCGTCACTATTAGGATTAGGATTAAAAGATCAAAACCCTAAGTTTACCTAAGTGAGTGAAGAGATTTCGACACAAGTCAAAATCAAAAGACTAATCAAAAGCATAAGAATATATTTAATGGCTTAATTTAATATCAACAAGTTTGTGGGAGATGATAATTTTATCTTTACGTGAGGTTTAATTTTCTAAGGATACTCAGAATTCTAGAAAAATCTGGTAGCATAACACCTCTCGGGCGTGAATAGAGTTTATTCTAATTAAATACTTTTTGTCAAGTGTTTACTAGATTTGCTAAGTTGGATAAAATGACTAATTTATTTAACTGATTAATTCACACTAGATTAAATAAATTTAAGCAACTAATCAAAATAAAATTTAAAACAAAATTAACCTCGTTGATTAAAGTTCACAAGTAATAAATTAATTCAGTTGATGTAAAATTAATTTCCCTACATTAGATAAATTTGATGGAACAAGAATAATTAATTCCCACAAAATAATTAATTAAAACAACATTTAGTATTCTCTAGCTTAAAAGCCCAAACTCTAAAAGATCTCACAAAATCAAATACTAAAATACTCCCAATCCCCAACATATATTTTAAATTTCCTCACTTATTATACATCTCAAGTTAAATAGTTAAATTAAAAACCCATGAATCAAATAAAAAAAAGAGAGGGAAGGGAGAGCAAATAAATAAATAAAACTAATTTAAAAACAACTTGCCCTAAAAGCCTCCAAAAAAAAAAAAATAATTTCCTTAAGAGTTAAGGGAGCCCTAACCCTAAACTTCCTCATTCTATTCTTTTCTCTATTGCTCTCATTTCTTCTTCTCTTCTACTAGTTATTGTTTTTCTTGCAGGTTTTGAAAGGGGCCATTCATGGATTCCTTCTAATCATGAAGGTATATGTATTTAATACATACCCATTTTTTCTTTGTTATATATATATATAACTTCTATTTTTTTAAGATCAATGGATGTATACACAAATATATATATATATATATATTTAATGAGTATATTTCAATGAATATCGAATAGCAGTCGTAGGTATGAACGGCTGAAAGGCCAAATCACAGGGGCAGTTTGAGGTTCGGCCATCGCCGAGGGTGTTGTCCACGGTGGAGGCTGTGCTCATCTCTGAGGAGGGCGAGGGTAAAGTGGCGGGTTGAGGGGATGAGAGTGTGGGGAGGAGGGCTGAAACCCCACCCACACTCCACTTCGGTGGAGTGTGGGTGGGGTTTCGACCCCCTCACTCTCCAACAAAGTACAAGGTGGCAACAGTGGGGTTTGAAACCTCCACCCCAAGTTAACACTCTTTTTTTTAACAGTATTAAAAATAAAAAAATGCTGAAAGCTAAAATGAGTTTAATCTATATTTTCTAATGAACGCTAAACACAGTTTTCAATATCATTGAAAATACATATATAAAATATATATATACACTCAAGAAGTATACACAGATCTATCAATATCATTGATTTTTACAAAACACTAAATTTCCCCGCTTATTAAGATATTAAAAAAAACTATTTATATATATATATATATACTCAGCGTTCTGTGTTTCACTAGTATTTTCTTTTTTTTTTTCAACAATTTAAATAATACAGAATTAACATAATAAAAGGATGTAACTATTTTTGTATGTATATAACCATATATTTATATATATCTCTATATTTATATATATATTTACACTTTTTATAAACAACAAACCAATGCAATGTTCATAAAGACCAACAAGCATATATATCTTTTTTTTTTCTTTTTACCAAAGTATGGTAAGATAAATAGGATTATGTGGCTGCATATATTTCCTTCTCTCTCTCTCTCTCTCTCTCTCTCTCTCTCTTTCTTCTATTTTATTTTAAATTAACATAATTAAAATAATTATGCTACTTAAATTGACAGGGGTTTGAGAATAATAAAAAAAGATGTCTTGGAGATAGCAAAAAAAAGCAGGCTCGCAAAGGCTAGGTTTTAATTAGAATACTCAGAATTTATTAGCAAAAGCTCTGAACTCCCACGACACTCTGCACATGGAGGTGAGGATTTTCCACGAGGGTTGGGCTCCCCCTCCACAGCACCATGAGGAAGTGGGTTGGCAAACAGTGAAAAGCAGGAAATATCAAAAGATGGAAAGAGCGAGGATGACATATATAGAGAAACTTAACCAGGCTAGGGCATTAGGATTATGGGCCATCCCAATCACCTCCAAAACTCCCACATTCGCATCTGTGAATTGTGTTGCCTTAGGTCAGGAAAGGATCTCTGGTGCATGACTACCTTCGACCTCTTACCCACCTCATCTACTGCAAAGGAATGCGGAGGGTTTTTAAAACCGGCCACCAGAAATCGTCATCTGATTATGAACCCTAACACAATTAGGAGAATGGACAGTGAGGCTTCTCTCCAAAGACCACTCCCTAAAAACCCTAGACTCAGAAATACGATCCCCAATTGCAATGAGAGGAGTAACAACTAGGAAGCTTTTCATGACCATGGAAACCCTAGGCACCTTGTGAAATCCCGGTAGAAGATTTCCCCAAACTCTACGGCCAAGGAGGAGAAAAAGGTGATAAACTTCAGCAACATTTACATAGAGGGGCTAGGGAATCACTATAAAAATCATGGTCTCTTTGTCTGCTAGTGTGGTTTTGGGGCACCCACAAATGAAATTGTTGAGTGGATCCATGCTCTCTACAGGGACCAGGTAAGTATTACTATCATATCTGAAGGATTTATCTTCATTGGTTGTAAAAATGTGGATTTAAAAAAGGAAATCATGCTTAGCAAAAATCTACACTATAAAGGATATAATTTTGATTATCTAGATTGGGTCCTGAACTTTGACCCTAGCAAACTTGAACTTAAAACTGTTAGAAGGGTTAAGTTACCAAATCTCCCAGTAGAGCTTATTCATAGCAAAATTTTGAGGGAGATTGGTAACCTTCTGGGTGAATTTGCAGGGTTAGAAGAAGGATTCCTATCTCATTCCGATGTTGCCCTTTTAGTTAAAATGGACATAAGAAAACAAAACCTAAAACTGTTTGAAATTAAAACCAATTTTGCCACTTACTGCATCAACCTTGTGTTTTCTAAAGGCCCGGTCCATAACAACATTATCAACAGGACCTCAATAAAATCTACTAAGAAAAATAAAAAACCCCAATCTATGGGTGTCAATATCAAATTTAATGATAAGAAAGGAGGTTTTATTTTGGAATTGTTGAAGACTGATCCTCCACCATCACAGATGAACCCTATCTACAGAAGGAACTTAACTAGTCTCAATCAACCCCTGAGTATGGTTGCATCTTTGCCTAAGATCTGCCCAAAATTTACTCCAAGAAGCAAAGGGAACATTAAATTTCATAGAAATGACCTTCCCCTAGAAGAGAAACTGGCACGAGCTGACCTAGGGAAAATTCTCCTTGAAGGAGACAGAGCTCTGAAGCAGAACCTGGAAGATATGGGAAGGATGGTACTCGAGGAAGGGGAAGTGCCAAAAGGGAACCCCAGTCTCGACAACCCCACAACAGGGGAAGAAAGGGTAGAACCAGAGGCAACAGAGACCCCTGACTGGGTCCCAAACACATATGAACAAGAGGAAAGTCTTATTGACCCCAAAGACCACAAGAAACTTACAGTTATGAACAATCACATAGACCTAGAAGAAATTTGTGATGAGATCCTAGGGAAGACAATTGAGGAACTAGTAATAGAAGAAGCAAATAAAGAGAAAGAAAAGCTCATCACGAAGATACTGGAGCTTAAGGAACAAGAGAAAGAGTAGGATATTTTTGTAGAAGCCCTAATGGAACCAGACTGCAAGGAGCAGGAGAGAATAGATCAAAAACTAGGAATTGCCTTAACTGATTTTAGCAAGGAAACCCCGGATTGTGCCAAAAATAGTAAAAAAAGAGGAAGGAAATCACTTTATGAACTGAGAGAGAACGATGGAGGGGCAATAGATCAAACCAAGATCACTAAAATGTTTAATGCTGGGAAGGGGAAGTACCTTCCCCAGGCGCCATGAGAATAAATACTTGGGATGTTAGGGGAATTAATGCCCCTAACAAACATTGGATCTTAAAACACTGTATCTCAAACAATAAACCTGAAATGCTAATGCTCCAAGAAACTAAACTAAATAATGAAGAAATTGATATATTAAAGAAGAAATTAGGCATTTGGGAGCTAGTTGGAGTTTCAACCGAAGGAGCCTCAAGAGGCCTGGGGGTAATCTGGGATCCAAGGGCTATTTCATTTTCAGTAATAAGCAGAAGAAAGAATTGGATGAGCGGTTCTGTCAAAAGCATCTGAAGTAATCTTAACTTCATACTCATTAATATATATGGTCCGACCCAGAACCAAGAGAAGAGAACAGTTTGGAGAGAGATAGAACAGTTCATGATGACTTTACAAGATTAGATTTGCATTTTGGGTGGAGATTTCAATGCCATCCTAGACTCCAGAGAAAAGGTGGGAGGTTTAGAAAAGCTATCCACAACTGCATATGACTTCAAGAATTGGGTTCACAGAAATAATCTTATGGAAATTAAGTCTGCACAGGAGGGTTTCACATGGAATAACAGGAGAATGGGCTTCAACAATATAGTAGAAAAACTCGATAGATTTTTATTTAGAGGTAATTGGGCTCGACTTCCTTTTAATCTCATGGTAGAGATCCTACCATACTCGGGCTCTGATCATTTTCATGTCCAGTTGTGTATCTCAGAAGATTGCCAAACCAAATGTTGCCCCTTTAAATTTGAGCTAATGTGGCTAAAAGATATTAACCTTTTAACTTTAATTGAACAATGGTGGAAGGCAACTATGGTTTCTGGATCTACGCTCTTCTATCTAATCTTCAAAAGGAAAACTATTAAAAGCAAACTTCTCGACTAGAATTAGAATAACTTTGGTAACATTTTTGAGATTAAAGTCAAATTAGAAGATCTTGAAAACCTCAATCGAAAGGTTATTGCTGATGGCATGGACAGAGACCTATACCTAAGAGAAAAATAACTGAAATCTGATTATGAAGATATACTGTCCAAAGAGGAAATGTTCTAGCATCAGAAATCTAGGGAAACCTGGTTGGAAGTTGGAGACAAGAACACGAAGTTTTTTCATAACAACACTAAAGCCCGTAGGAATATTAATTGAATTACTAAAATTAAGAATGATAACAATACATGGTTCGAAGATCCACAACAAATTGCAGCAGAAATAGTTAGATACTTCGAAAACATTCTCTCAAACCGGGAAGGTTCAAGTAGGCTACATCAACAAGCCATTTTACATAACATCCCAAGGATCATAACTGATGACCAAAATAAATCACTAAATGCAAATTTCACCAAATCTGAGATCGAACTGGAAGTCTCCCAAATGTAGCCAGATAAAGCCCCAAGGCCAGATGGCTTCCCAGCCATCTTTTGCCAAAAATGCTGGTATTTTATAGGAGATGAAGTAGTGGAAGCACTTGAGGGTGTGAGGAATTCTGGTAACCTCCTAAAGGAAGTAAATAACACATTCCTCACACTTATTCCTAAAAAGGAAAAGCCAGAGAGTTTTGGAGATTTGAGACCTATCTCTCTATGTAACACTATATATAAAATACTCACGAAGACTTTAGCCAACATAATGCAGAAGGTACTACCAGACATTATTAACGATGAACAAATTGGATTTGTCCTAGGCAGATCTATATATGATGGAGTAATTATAGCCCAAGAAACCATTCACTCCATTCAACACAACAAAACCCTAGTATGTTAATCAAACTGGATATCAGTAAAGCTTATGATAAGGTTGATTGGCGTTTCCTTTGAAAAACCTTGGAGGCATTCATTTTTGCAAAGCAATGGATAAACCTCATTTATGAATGCATATCTAGTCCCAAGGTCTCTGTCTTAGTCAATGGAACCTTGGAAGGTTTTTTTAGTATGTCCAGAGGACTAAGACAAGGAGATCCAATGTCTCCCTTCCTCTTTATTATAATGGTAGAAGCTCTAGGAAGGATGATCACTAATTACAGGGCGGAAGGTAAGATCCAAAGAATTAAAATCACCTCTGAACTAAGCCCCATAACCCACCAATAGTTTGTGGATGATACCATGCTCTATGGTAAAGGCAACAACGAAGAAATAAGAATCTTTAAAGAAATCCTAGACTCCTTTACCCTGGCCTCTAGCTAGGAAATCAACACGGATAAATCATAAATTTTCTTCTTCAACAGAGACCCTGATATTGAGAGAGAAATATGCAGAATTCTGACCTTCAAAAGAGGAGACTGCCCTGTAAGTATCTAGGTCTACCACTTGACAGAAGTAATAAGACAAAAGATTTATGGGACCATATTACTTCTAAGATCAGAAAGAAAGCTAAGTCGTGGAAAGGCAGATGGTTATCTTCAGCCAGAAAAATCACAATGTTAAAATTTGTCCTCTTAGCAATACCAGTTTATCAACTTTCATGCATTAACCTCCCACTAGGGAAACAAGAAGAAATTAACAAAATCCTAAGAACATTCATGTGGCAAGGAATGGAGGATAAGAAAAGAATGGCATTAGTAGCCTGGGATAAAATATGTAGACCTAAGGAAGAGGGGGGCTTGGGTCTGAAAAACATAAAGGAACAAAGCAAAGCTTTAGGAGCCAAACTAATCTGGAGAATGTATAAATAGCCAAACCTAAAATGGGTAAAAATCCTTAGGAACAAATATCTCCAAGGAAATGAACCGGCTTCTCTCTTTCAAATGGCCAACCCCCCAAACGGTCCCAACTTTGGAATTTTATGATAGACTGCAGGAAACTCATCATGGACAAACTGACTTGGAATCTAGGGGATGGCAATCAAGCACTCTTCTGGGAAGACTCCTGGGGTGGGTTTGAGCTTATTAACAGCCTGGTCAACCTAGAGGATGCAAGAAGAACCCTAAAATCCCAATGGGGGAAATATGTGAGACATTACATAGACTTCTCCAATAGAGATGCTAACCAAGGATGGAAATGGAAATCGCTAGAGAATGTGAACATCCCAGTTAGTGAAAAAAGAAAATTACTCAGTATACTTAATGAGAAGAATATATCCTTCTTAAAAGGCATCGACATACTGGTATGGGATGGTTCCAAATCAGGAGTATACAACACAAGAGAGGGCTACAAAATTTTAATCAAACAATAGCTCAGACCTAAAACGACATTACCTCTTAGGTTGTTCTGGGATAAGAACTGCCTCCCAAAAGCTAGTATGTTCTCATGGCTAGCCTTATAGAAGAAAAGTCTAACGACAGAAAGGTTTACTAAAATGGGATTTGAGGGGCCCAGCATATGTCCCTTATGTGAGAAGGAGCAAGAGACAGCATATGACATTCTACCTAATTGTCAATTCTCTGTCAAATGCTGGAATTGGTTATGCAGTAAGCTAGGCTGGGTAATAGCCCTTCCTAATAATATTTTAGACTTGTTTCTTTGTTGGCCAGACATTCATAAACAAAGCATCTATAGTCTACTGTGGACAATAACCCCCTCGGTCATGATTTGGGAGCTATGGAAAGAGAGAAATAGGAGAATATTTAAGGAGAAAAAGATGACTTATGCACAACTCATCTCCAAGATTGAAGCTATTATCATAGAAATTGCTAACAACAGGGTTCTAAATAGTCCTAAGAAAGAAGCCAAAATGTCTTATTGGGATGAAAAGATGCATGGTAGATGGGAAGGATTAAAATTACCCCACTTTATGGGACTAGGTAACCACAAAACCTCCAACAAAAGAAAGGAATGCAAATGGCAACCCCCTAAAAAAGGATGGTTCAAACTAAACTTTGATGGCGCTTCTAGAGGCAACCCAGGAATTGCAGGTATAGGCTGTGTAATTCATGATTGGGAAAGGAAGGAAGTTGCAGCTATCACCAAACCCCTAAATAATGTAACAAATAACACAACAGAATTATCGACACTAATTGAGGGACTTAGATTGTGTAAAGCGCTGAAAATTGAGAAACTTGAAGTGGAAGGAGACTCTGTAATTACTATTAATAACCTAAGACAAGGGAGCATGCCTAACTGTTGTGTGGTTACACAACACGCCCCATTTTGACTTGGCAAAACAGGGACCCAGCTTTTGTTTTGGCTTGTGTTGTCTGTTTCTGGCGGTTTTGGTAAAAAAAGTAGGTCAGGATGAGGTAGGTCAGGATGAGGTAGGTCATCATCATGAGGTTAGTTTCTCAAAGTTCATATTTTGTTTCTATGACTTCATGGTTAGAAAGAGCTTGAAATTCCGTGCAGGTTTGCCTTTTACATCACTTGAAAATTTGTCCATATGAGGGAGTTGTGAGCAGTCAAAGTTTTGGTCAAACCTGATAATTGCTGTGTGAACATCATCATCATGATATTTGAAAAGCTCTCTGATAATATCCTGAGGTTGAAACATCCGGACGTCAAGTTTAAGTCGTTGTAATCTTTTCCCGTCAGGCGGTCTTTTATATCGACAAAGGTCATCATCATGATCTTACTTTATCACCTGATGAAAATCATGCAGTCCCGAAACATCCGGACGTCAATCTTAAGTGCTAGTGTGTTTTACCCGTCGAGTAACCTTAGTAGCATTGTCAGCGTCATGATTTTCTCACATTGCGAGCATCATCATGATATTTCGAGGCCCGGCATTTCCTAATATCCTCCTGACCTCCTTTTGCGTGATCATGATGATCACCTTATCTTTCGAAGCGGAGGATGTTTTTCATGTCTTAGGTCATGTTGAACATCATCATCATGATCTTGTTCATCTTTCCCAACAGTTCGTAATATCATCCTGCCAACGAGTATAACCTTTTACAAATATGATGATGACGATGACGTCATCATCACCTTTGTCCTTCGGCAGGATATTTTCCGAGGCGTGATCCATTTCGCCAATCTGATGATGACGATGACGTCATCTTCGAGGATTAACATAAGCCCCGGATATCCTGATGGCGTCCTCAGGACTTTCAGCGGGATCATATCTTAGATCGCCCGGTGCGTATATGATGATGATGACCATCATCATCCTGATCTTTCGGGCGGATTGCCTTGGCCGAATGGGGTCATATTGCTTTCCACCTGATCATCTTCCTTAGGGGGAACCCGATATTCCATTTACCTCCTGATCTTAACGAAGCATGACGATGACGTCACCCCTTTGCATTTTAGTGAAGCATGATGATGACGATGACGTCATCATGATTTTTCCTCGGCGGCAGGATCATTTTCCGGGTCCTCCTGTTTGTCTTCATCATGATGATGATGACGATGTCTTTCTTTCCCGAGTGTGCAAAAAAAACAAACAGAACATCCTGATGTGCTTTTCATCAGAGCATTAGGAAGGGAGGATCATCATATTTTATGATATCCTGCGGCCGCTTTGAGGATTTACAGTTGGTCATCATCATGATATTTTTGGCGTCAGTATAACTGTTGCCGTCGGCCTAAGGTAAAATTGTCACCCTGATCATATGTAGTCCCCCCGATACAAATATGATGATGATGCAAGGCCGGTTTCTAAGGATGGTTGAAAGGCGTTTATTTCCTTGTATAGTCTGGGTCATCATCATCATATTTCGAACCCGATATGCAAGAAAATGGGCAAAGGCATGAAGCGATGGAAATTTGAGGAGCCTGACTGCCTGATTTTGGTCAACGAGGGTTGACCTGGTTGTTTTCTTGCTGTTTATGCATTTAGTGCATATTTTTCACAGGTAAGACCTGATTGCCTGTAGCTGCACATGGGGAGGTATGTTTAATAAGGTGTTTACTTCCTGTTGTTTATCATGATGATGATGAACCTTATGTTTGTCTGTTTACTTGCAGGAAATCATGATGATGCCGCTGAAGCTGAACATTGAGATCATGGTGCTGCTGAAGCTGAGCATTACAAAGTTGTGCATGGAGTCAACATAGGCCAGACATGAGGAGGATATTGTCAAATATGCTGTTCGCCAGCTGGAGACCGAATCAAGTTGAAAATGCTGGAATATTCTGTGCCAGCTGTACATTTGCTAACTGACGAAGCATGTGCTTTTCATCTGGGCCGTTGTTTGTTATGAGAGGATCCTGATCCTTGGATCATTGTAACCGTTTTCTGGCAGTTGTTCTATATAACATCCAGAGCTTGTCATTTGTAAAAAAAAGGGGGGGAATACATTAGAATACATAGACGCATCTGGCGCAAGAGTCAATTACTGTAGAATAAGTTAGGAGATCAGATTGCTGAGACTAATGAGGATAGAATTGTTGAAATGTCAAGGTTCTTTCTTCAGATCACTGTAAATGTACCTGTTCTTGAGCATACTGAATGAATATGAAGTTCCAGATTACATCCTGATTGTAAATTTTACGTAATCTTCTGTTGATTTCTGGATATGTACTGGTGAATGCTGTGTTCAACTGGAAGCGCTTTCATTTCATTACATGTTGTTGTCAACTTTCCTTTGAAGCTTTGCACTAGATCATGCGGATTTGTGGAATGTCCTGGTGAAGTATGATTTCTAGTTTTCCTTCTTTTCATTGCAAGTATGGGGGCTGGTACGTGAATCAGTGATCTAAGTCCAGTAATTTTAGGAATCTCACTCTCTAACCCTTTTCTTTTTTTTTTATTTCATTAATTCATCACCATAACTGCAAATCATGATAAATAACAAGCAGAAACAGTGAAATATGCTGAAATCCCGTAGGTAACTGAAGATCCTTAGCATATTTGGGTTAAATGCATGTAGTATTGAAAATATCATGCAAAGAATCATAAATAATGGTAGAAATCATGCAAATATCAGCCTGTATGCTCATTATTTGACCAAATTTACAGTGCAGAGGTAGAAATTATCGAAGACTGATGCAGAGCGAACATCCAGAGCAGGATATCTGAAGAAGATGATGATGAACAGTGCAGAAACACGTAAGGCCCCCGAATGGAAAACAGCAACACACATCAACCACTGAGTAACGTCAGTAGATTAAGACCTAATCAACGGAGACTTGGGATCATGAATTCTTTGAATTCATCGTATCTTTCAAGATGAGTAAAGGTTGTTGTGTAACTTTTATTCTATGTTTGTGAATGACTAACATCATGACCAACACTAACTGGAGGCTCAACTCCCTCCTCTCCACTGCCATTAACCTAACTACCTCTTTTAGAAAATGTATCTTTAATCACATCTTCAGAGAGGGCAATGTTAAAGAAGATAACCTAGCTAATAATGGAGCTGATGGCTCCTGCTTAACCATTAAACATAATTCTTAATTAAGACTTCTAGCTCCCATTCCCCACTGCTGGCCCTTTAGGCTAAAGAAGTCAAATAAGTTAGTCTAATCTATTCTCAGGTTCGACTAAATCCAATCTTCCTTCTTCTACAGATGCCTTCAAATTGGTTTACGTATGTTCATTTTAAACATGCACATTTCATTAGTTATATACATATATATTCATATATATATATATATATATATATATATATAGTCATACTTATATATATACATATACATATACATATATATATATATATATATACACACGTATATTTATATATATATATTTCAAACATATAGGTATATATATGTATTTTTGCTCATTTTTCCTCCCCTTGGTTTAACATTTACCACACATGGTCCTTTTTATGCTTATCTACACAGTCTTTCAAAAGATCATACTTAATCACTTCTTCTGGCTTATATTCATATTCTTTAAAAAGGAGTTTGTTCTACAAAATAGTTTCCTTCAGCTAGACAACTATAAACATTGGAGAATAGTTTGTAACCCTATTGAATCTTTACTAAAATATCTTTACAGAGTATTCGTGACCTTGCAGGGTCTACAAAATTAAGCCTCTTTGTGGCTTCTTATAAGCATTCTTTCAGTATTTATAGCAAAAAATAAATTTGTCAGACTTACTCTCCATCATATTCCAGCAGCTGGCGGTTAAACTCTCCCACCCATGTAAATCCATCTTCAGCAACTAACCCCAGGACTCTCTTGATAAAATTCATAGCTACCTCTGGCTTCTCTTTGGCCACCATCAGGTCCGGTCCCTTGAGGTAAAGAATGAACTACATCTAGGTCATTCAGGTCAGCCATATCCCAAGGCCTAGGTGTCCCAATGCCTTCACTTGCGGCTTCCAGGGTTTTCCCCAAATCCCCCAGGTGCTCAGGGTAAAATAGACCCCTCATAATTTGGTCTATCTACACCTTCCCAACCTCCAAATCCAACAACATAGCCAGCACTCATGAAGTTACATCAGTATCAACCCGATACCTCTCTGCCTCCTCCATAAGCTTCCTCCTGACTATCATCCTGATGGCACCAACCATTAGCTCATCCGAGCGCCGAAGCATGCACTGCAAATGAAGCATTGTCACAGGTCCAAGAAAAGCCATTTGATGCTTGGTGCTGACCAACCTCACTAGAGTCTCCATTCCTTTGCAAATGACGGCCTCAGAAGTAAAAATCACTGTGAATCTTGCTGGCATTGAAACTGATGGGAAGTCTAGACTCTCCTTGAATGGCTTACCCTCTGTTGAGTGTTGGTTTCAATTCTGATGGTCTTATGCCCCTCTTTACCTTTGCTAGCCTGCCCTAAAACATGTCACCTTCACAAGCTCTAATTAATTGTCCACACTCTAGTATATATATATGTATAATTCTCTCATGGATTCCATCTGGCTATCACATTCAAGTTAACACTCCAATTCATAATGTGGATGAGCCTATCTATGATGGGTTGTTATTTTTTAAAGAGTGCCTCTTCATTTCTAAGAGTTAAAGATTGTGCTATGATTACTCATCCTTTAGTAATCTCCAATATTGATTAGCTCATCCGGGCCAGAAATAGTTAAGCAACAGAAAGACTTGTTTTATAATCATTGAGATCAAGGCCTACATGCGTAAGATTATAATGTGAGCTGACATTGCTATCATAACACCTATAACATCATTAAGTGTTTATGGCTTTTCCCTCTGACTGACAGCTACTCACTGCCCTTAGATTAGCCTGATATGATAGGTTATGGATCTATCTAACGATTCATTTTTAATGAAAGATTTTCGTAAGTTTATGATTTAGCAGGTACTTTCTTGTGGCCAACCACGCTCAAATAAGATAAAAACCCTATTTCTTCTCAACATAACTATACACAGTTTCATATACACACGAATAGGTATATTTTAAATTGAAGTTAAAGGTAAGATGTTCTTTCACTTCAACTCTTTCAAGATTTCACTATCTTAAAGTCACCACTTGTGATGTTATGTTGGTAGTATCTGTAATTTATCTTATATGGATTTATCTCTTAATGGTTTGAGAAAAGAAGAGCTAACAAGGGTGATGCATGAATCTTTGCTAACATGAGAAATAGCTAGGAAGACACTGGTTTGTGTGACAGGATTCCTCAGATGTATTGCAGCAACAATGAAGGAAATAGATCCCTGAGAAGCAGATTCCTACAAGAACTTGAATAAGAGGGGGTCCAATATGAACAACATGAATCTGTCTAAAGTCACCATGGAAAGAATAGAATTTATCAAGGAACAGTAGGAAGATTGGCTCATATGAAGAGAAAGGACTACGATTATGTTTCATTTCTTTGTAAAAAAAGGATTACTCTCAATTTGAACTTTCTTGCAATAAGATATGTAAATCAAATTATGTATTGGACTCCACGAGTCTCGAGCAAGACTGGAGGTTTTCTTCACTCTGTTCTTTCCTACTGGTGTCCGCATTGAACAGAGGTGTACTTTAAATTTTATCTAATAAAATATATCTCTGGCCTCAGCCTCTTACCCATAAAAAAAAAGAAGATAAATAGGATTTATTTTTGAAATGGAAAACTATTATATTACATATACATTTTTTTTGAAAGGAAGTAAATAATGTATATAATTTTTTTTTTAAAAAAGAAGCTAATGCATAAACTACCTCTTCTCTTTTTTTTTTAAAGATAAAGTTAGCAACAACATTTATGTTTTTTTTTTGAAAGCATATATGTACAAATGGAAACACCAACATGACACATTTTTCTATTACCCATTTCTTTTCTCACAGTCATATTAAAATCAGCAACTTAATAGATTTATATTTCCATGATCAATACAACTAAATACAACACAAATTTAGACATTTACTTTTACAATTCAAGAGAGGACAATCCACTCTCTTTTCAACAACACAAATACAAATAGGCCAATTTAGTCATAGCTCTTTCAAGAGACAAAAAGATAAAACTTTCAAAATTAAAAGTCTTTTCTCCCAAGCTCCTTAGCTTCAAAATAACCTGCAATAAACTCATAGAAGGGGGAAAAGGCCACAAAACTACTCTCCTCCCTACCATAGACTCACTCATGAGTCACCCCCGAGCTTGGAGGTCATCCTCACACAAGGAACACACACCACTTCACAACAAAAACACTCAAACACAAAGCAAGAAACACTCCCTTGGCTTGCACAAAACAAAACTCACCAAAATGAGTTTAATGGGGTAGGGGAGTGGACATCACTCAACTCAAGAGCGCCACTCCAAATGACTCCAAAAACTAAATTTCTCAAGGCTTCAAGCCATCACATAAATACCATTTTTTTTCCACATAGATTTCCCATGGCTCTCAAGCCATTCAAATACACATTTTCTCATTTTGCCCTCAAGGTTAAATTACCACAAAAAGAACAAGGATGTGACCCCAAGGAGGTTCACTCCTCCCCCACCCCACACATGTTGAGCATTTTCTCCAAATGGAGAGGCTCTCACAACACTCATAACAAATTTCCCCACCACAACAAAAGTAAAACACAATATGGAAACACACACATAGCATCACACAAGAAATAAAAATACATAAGGAAATGCATTAGCCTTGAATCCTACCTTTAATAGCTCAAATGGAAGATAGTTGAGAAGATCTCCTCTAACTCCACCTCCAACTCCTCCAAATTGAGCCTCCTAAAATCCCCTCCAACTCTCTCCGAAAATCAATTAAAATTCAAAAATTGAAAAATGATTCAACAACCCCCTCCCTCTCTTTAAGAGGGATTAAAATAGGCTCTTCTCACGAGCCTTGAGGAATGGGGAGGTGACACATGTCACCTCCTCACTCTTCCACAGAACCACTTGCAAGCTTCATGGAATGGGGTGGTGACACATGTCATCCACCCATTCTACCAAGTCTTGCACTCTCCACTTGTGCTCTCTCACACATGTGGGAGAGAAAAGTGGAGCCAAAGGAGTGGGTACTACAAGAGCCCCAATCATCTCCTCTTAAGAAATCCCACACAACCCCAAGGTACCCTCACCAATTGTGGGAGATGCTTGGAGTTGAGTCCCACAATTTAGGGGTCTTGAAGACTCCCCCAAACCTTGGAAAGAGGAATGGAAGAGGTTGAGTGTTTGACCCACTCTTCCTCTCCTTCCCAAACTTCTATTTTCGTCACTTTACTTCAGGGTGAAGTTTAAGTGACCAAATAAGAGTTTATCTAAGGTTATACAAGCTGCAATGGTCCATATACCTTAGGGGTTTAACCCAGGGTTATTTTTAACCCATTTTGAGCACCATAGGTTGAGTAAAATTACATAAAAAGGGGTCTCAAAAATATAAACTCAAAATAAAATTCAAATGAGCATTACATCTTTACAACACCATTAAAAAATCAAATATAAAAGGATTAGACCTGACCCAAAAAACATCACACAATAACATTACAAAAAATCATCATGCATCACATAGTTGATCTTGGTTCCTCTTGGAACTAAATTGGCTTTACACGGGAAATCACAAGGTGTGTGGGATGATCTTTGATTATCCGTGGCTTGGTTAGAAACACCTGCACACTTAAACAAAATATTAATCCACATGTATATCATAGCCAAAGGAAAGTAAAACATACACTCACATCATAATTAAATTCATCATTTACATTTCAATAATCCATCTCAAGATAACATCGCATAATAAATCCATCACATAATCATGTAACTAGTATCTAAATAACATCATAATGCAAATCATATGTCAACTCATCGTCAGTAATCGAATCAACATCTAGTCTCATCACAATCATGCTAAACATAATAAATCAAAGTTAAAAGCATATAGTCTAATAGTCCTACATATCAGGATCAATAGTCCCCAAAAGTCTGAAATATGTCTCCAACAGTAATATAAAATGATCAATGTAAGGGAGTGAAAAGGTAGGCCTCACAAGTACTCTGCAAAATAGGGCATATTTTGGCCTTTAGGATGAATCTTTTGATGTTTGGTAAATTATTTTCACAAACTAGGATGACCTCCCTGTGTGTATGCAGATGAAAGGAAAAAATGAAAAATGCACCGTGATTTTGTAAATATTTGTAGCTATGATAATTCATATGCCTTATTTGTGTAATGCGATACCACATTGGTTTTAGGGGTTATGACCGGCCCTATGCGAGGATGCGGGGAAGGCTTTTAGTCACCCTCTCTCCCATACACTCTTTTTGCCATGCCCCCTAAACATGTTCAAAGATTAAATCAACTAATCTTATGACTTCATGATTGTGTGACACATGCTGGGTCCCCTTGTGGGCCCAACTAATTTTTTTTGTTCTGAAACAATTTTCATCCTAAATTGACCTGAGACTACTTCTGTATGCATCTGGGGTGAAAAACTAAAGTGGGTAGTCATTAGAATTTACTTTTTGACATTTTGCACTACGACCAAAATAAGTTAGGTAACCTCTGGAATTACCCCAGAAAACTGATCAAACATTCCCCCAGAGCCACAAAAATGCACTAAGATGTTGACTGATGACATGGAAGCAAGGCTGCAAACTAGATTTACACAACGCTATCAAGATTACAAGATATTAATACTCAAAGTAGTGTTGTTATATGGAGCCTAATCAAACTTAGAGGTTAAATTTTCCCCACTTTTATTGGCGTGGTTTCCCACCAAATTATTTAACGGGAGAGTGCAGGGGGTAGAGCCCCTCTTGCAGGGCCCGAGGGGCTTATCCCCAAGATGGGGGTCTGGGGCAATGCTCGCAACGGGCGATATTGGGGGCAGCGCCCCTGAAGCAAAAATTACCTATTATTTTATAAAGGCATCGAGAGATATTTTTATATTGGCTGAAATAAAAAACCCTATTTTTGTAACCAACATAAGGCTTGATAAAAGTGGCTAAGGGTTAGGGTTTCTGTTGATGTATTGTAGCATTTTGCAGTGGTATTGAGTTGCACAGATTGTTGGTTGTAATCAGTTTGATTTACTGGATAATAATATTGGATTCTCTGTTGGTGGATGTAGCCTAGGTTTGGGTGAACCATGTTAAAACTTGTCTCTCGCTATTATTATTTCTGTGTATTTTCATTCCTCTATTTAATCTTTATTTGCATTTAATTGATATCTTCTGCTGTAATTCCTAACAAGTGGTATCAAAGAGGGTTGTGTTCGATTATCATCTACAGGAAAGTCTCATAGTTGAGTGGGAGCAATGGCGAACGAGGGTAAATTGAAGGTAGATAAATTCAATGGGCAAAACTATCAGTTATGGAAGATACAAATGGATGATTATCTCTATCAAAAGGATTTATGGAGGCCGTTGGAAGGAATAGCCAAGAAACTGGCAATAATGACTGATGAAGATTGGAATCTTCTAGACAGAAAGGCACTGGGAACCATTAGGTTGTGCCTGGCACCATCTGTGGTGTTCAATATAACAAAAGTGAAGACAATAGATGAAATGATGAAAGCTTTGGCTAAATTGTATGAAAAACCCTCAGCCTCAAATAAGGTATTTCTCATGAAGCATTTGTTTAATCTAAAAATGATTGAAGGTGGATCTATGACAGATCATTTAAATGAGTTTAATACGATTACTAGTCAGTTAACTTCTGTAAAAGTGAAATTTGATGAAGAGGTGAGGGCTCTCTTAGTTTTATGTTCTTTGCCAGAAAGCTAGAATAGCTTGGTAATGGATGTAGTAACTCTGTCTCTGGTTCAAATACTTTAAAATGTGATAATGTTGTTGGTGTTATCCTTAGGGAGGAAATGTGATGGAAAAGCTCAAGAGGGTTCACATCAAGTAGTGTTTTGAATGTAGAAAGTAGGGGCAGATCAAAGGAGAGAGGAAAAGGTTCTGGAGGTCATGGGAAGTCACGAGGAAAATCAAAGGACAAGAGATCCCAATCCAGAGGATAGAAGGATTGCTGGTACTGTGGGAAACCAGGTCATATGAAGAAAGATGCTGGTCTCAGAAGAATAAAGGAGACAAACAAGAAGGCAATAAGGAGGCAAATATGGTAAGTAATAAATCTGAAGATGATGCTTTGATTCTTTCCCTAGATAATGTTGATGATTCATGGGTTTTAGATTCAGGGGCCTGATTTCATGCTACGCCCCATAGAAGTTATTTTGTTGATTATGTCCAAGGGGATTTTGGGCTGGTTTATTTCGTAGATAACAAACCCTGTCAGATTGTTGGAAAGGGAAGAATCAAGATTAAGTTACAGAATGGGAATCATTGGCTACTGCAAGAGGTAAGGCACGTTCCAAGGCTGAGTAGGAATTTAATTTCAGCAGGGAAGCTAGCTGATGAAGGTTGCATAGTTACTTTCAGTGATAAAAATTAGAAGGTTTCAAGAGGTGCCTTAACAATAGCAAAAGGTGTGAAAGTAGGCACCTTATATCTTTGTACAGGTCATACTGTTCCTTCTACTTTAGTTGTTGCAGAGAAAAAACAAACAGGTTTAAGAACAGTTGCTGTGGGTTCACAGGAAGAGACTGAAACAGTTGTTGCAGGTTCTGAGACAACACTGTGGCATAATAGACTTGGACATATGAGTGAAAAAGGTATGAAGGTACTTCATTCTAAGAAAGTTTTACCTGGTCTGAAATGTATTAATATGGATTTTTGTAAAAGTTGTGTGTATGGAAAACAAAAGAGATTCAATTTTCTCAAGGATGGGAAGCAAAAGAAAGATGAAAAGTTGGAGCTTGTGCATACAGATGTATGGGGACCAGCTCAGGTATCTTCTCTTGGTAGCTCTCAGTATTATGTTACATTAATAGATGATGCAACTAGGAAGGTTTGGATTTATTTCCTTAGGCAAAAATATGATGTATTTGAAACATTTAAGAAATAGAAAAGCTTGGTTGAGAATGAGACGGGTAAAAGATTAAAATGTCTCAGATCTGATAATGGTGGTGAGTATTGTAGTAAAGAATTTGAGGATTATTGTTCCTTTAATGGAATTCGTAGGTAGAAAATGGTTCCAGGAACTCCACAAGAGAATGGAGTGGCTGAATGCATGAATAGGACAATAATGGAGTGTGTAAGGGCCATGAGATTGCATGCTGGGCTGCCTTTAAACATGTGGGCAGAGGCTGTCAACACCGCTATATATTTAATTAATAGATGTCCTTCAATTTGTTTGGGCTGTGGTATTCCAGAGGAAGCATGGACAGGTAAGAAGGTGAGTTATTCTTTTCTCAAAACCTTTAGATGTGAAGCATTTGTACATGTAGATTCTGAAAATAGAACCAAGTTGGATGCAAAATCAAAAAAGTGCACCTTTGTTGGATATGGTATTGATGAATTTGGTTATAGGCTTTAGGATTTTGAAAATCAAAAAATTGTGAGAAGTAGGGATGTTGTATTCAATGAGAAGGTGCTGTACAAAGATCAGTTGCAACAGCATGAGAAGAAATAAAAGGATTATGTGGTGCTGGATGATACTCTAGATAGTGATGTTCCAATGGTTCCTCATACTTCGCAACAACAACAAGAAATACCACAAACTCCAGTGAATGTTAGACGGTCAACAAGGCTAAGTAGACCTCCTGAAAGGTTTTCTCCCTCTTTATATTATATTTTGTTAACAGATGCTGGTGAACCTGAATGAAGCTATGTAGGTGGATACAAAGGTTCAGTGGGAGCTTGCAATGAAAGAAGAAATGGACTCCTTGCTGAAAAATCAGACTTGGGAATTATGTAAGTTGCCTACAGGTAAAAAGGCTTTACCAAACAAATGAGTTTATAGGTTGAAAGAGGAAGATGGAGGTAAGAAAAGATTTAAAGCTAGGTTAGTTATAAAAGTATTTGCACAGAAAAAAAGTATTGATTTTGATGAGATATTTTCTCTGGTTGTTAAGATGACTTCTATTCGTACTATTTTAAGTATTGTGGCTGCTGAAGATTTGCATTTGGAACAGCTAGATGTAAAAACTGCCTTTCTCCATGGTGATTTGGAGGAGGGGATATATATGGAACAACCCCAAGGATTTGAGGTCAATGGTAAGGAGAAACTGATGTGTAGATTGAAGAAGAGTTTATATGGCTTGAAACAAGCACCTCGGCAATGGTATTTGGAATTTGATAGTTTTATGGATGAGCAAGGCTACAGCTAGTGTAATTCTGACCATTGTGTTTATTTTAAGAGTTTGGATAATGACAGCTACATTATTTTATGTTTATATGTTGATGACATGCTTGTAGCAGGGTTTAACATGGATCACATAAGAGAGTTAAAACAATAGTTAGCACAATCATTTGCTATGAAGGATTTGGTGGCAGCAAAATAAATCCTTGGTATGAAAATTTGTAGAGATAGGAAGAACAGAAAATTGACTCTATCTCAGGCTGATTATGTTGAAAAGGTGTTGTAGAGATTCCATATGGAGAATGCAAAAGCTGTCAGCACACCTTTGCCTAGTCATTTGAAATTGACTAAGGAGATGTGTCCTAAGACACAAGAGGAGGAAGAAAAAATGTCCAAGGTACCATATGTTTCAGCTGTAGGGAGTTTAATGTACGCCATGGTATGCATGAGACCGGATATTGCACATGCTGTAGGAGTTGTAAGCAGGTATATGAGTCATCCCGAATTGGAGCATTGGAATGTGGTAAAATAGGTTCTCAAATATTTGAGAGGTACATCCAATAAACACTTATGTTTTGGAGGCTCTAATACTAATTTAGCAGGTTATGTAGACTAAGATTTGGCAGGAGATATTGATACCAGGTGGAGTACTATAGGTTATGTCTTTACTATAGGTGGGACAATGGTGAATTGGATCTCCCGGTTGTAAAAGGTAGTTGCTTTATCCACCACAGAGGTAGAGTATGTAGCTACAACAGAGGCAAGCAAGGAGATGATATGGCTGCAATCCATCATGGAAGAATTGGGCAACCAATAGGCTAACATTTCTTTGTATACAGACAGTTAGTGTGCCATACATCTTGCAAAGAGTTCTGCCTTGCATTCAAAGACCAAACACATACAGTTGAGGTATCACTTCATTCGGTCAGTGTTCGATGATGGATAGTTACAACTAGAAAAGATCCATATAGATGAAAATCTAGTGAATATGTTTACAAAGGCAATGACAAGGGAGAAGCTAAGCTCCTCTTCAGCTTTGGTTGGTCTTTAAGACTGAAAATAAAAAAAAATCAGGACAATAGAATTTGGGGTGCTTATTTCCAGTGGGAGCTACAGGGTCAACAATGTTATGATCAGTCTCTAGGTGGGAGATGATATGGTGTGGAGTCTGATCAGTCTCGAAGTGGGAGATTGTTGTTATATGGAGCCTAATCAGACTCAAAGGTTAAATTTTCCCCACTTTTATCGGTACAGTTTCCCCCCAAATTATTTAACAGGGGAGTGCAGGGGGTAGAACCCCTCCTACGGGGCTTAGGGGGCTTATCCCCCCAGTGGGGGTCGGAGGGTTGAGCCCACAGTGGGGGTTTGGGGGCTGCTGGGGGTAGCACTCTTAGCCGAGGGCTCGGGGGCAGTGCCCCCGAAGCAAAAATTGCCTATTATTTTATAAAGGCGTTGAGAGTTATTTTTATATTGGCCAACATAAAAAAACCCTATTTTTGTAACCGACATAAGGCTTGATAAAAGCAGCTAAGGGTTAGGTTTTCTATTGATGTATTGTAGCATTTTGCAGTGGTATTGAGTTGCAAGGATTATTTGTTGTAGTCGGTTTGATTTACTGGATAATAATGTTAGACTCTCTATTGGTGGATGTAGCTCAGGTTTGGGTGAACCACGTTAAAACTTGTCTCTCGCTATTATTATTTTTGTGTATTTTCATTCCTCTATTTAATCTTTATTTGCATTTAATTGATATCTTCTGCATGCAATTCAAAAAACTAATTGGAACTCACCAAATCACCAGCTTGAAAAAATACTAGATGTCTTCCCAGGAAGTTGCCACTAGGGAAATTAGTTCATTTAGGCCTAGTGAACACGTATGTAGAAGGGATTTTTTCCAATCCACATCCTTCACAAGGTATTAAAGGTCAAAGGTGACCCCTTTGAAACTTTCTGAAAAGGCAGACATAAAAAATTGGAAAACTCCATTTGCTTTTGACTTTGAAAAAATATCAAGCAAGGAACTGGGGCTTGGAAAATAGACATAGAAGCACGTTAGCATGGGGACAATTGCAAGAACCAATTGGTTCATCATGACAATCATCTAGCTTGTAAATATTGATCTCCAAAGTTGACCATGCTAATAGATCTAATAATGTGGGGACAACAAACTCTTCAAGAACCCTCCAACTTGGTTCTTCAAAACCCTATCAAATCTGATCACAAGAAGCTAAAATCAAACATAGACTCTTACATATGGCAGATGAATGTTCTTATCAAGTGATTTGGCATAAAAGTGAACATGATTCAAGTTATGATCCTCCAAAGTAGGCTACTGGGACAGATTTCACAAGTGTATTTCTGAGTGCTGCAATCAATTCCTTTACCATAGGCACTTCAAATTTTGCCAAAATTTGAAGGTGCCAATAGACAAGTTTGGTAATGTGAGGCATGTCTCTAACATTCTTATTTTTAGTAACTTTGACTAGATTATCAAAGTTTAGGTGTCCAAGTCTTCTATGCCATAACCAACTCTCCTCCACCTATCCCATAAGGTAGATTCTTCCATGTCCATCTCTATTTTTATCCCCTTTGATACTGTATACATTATCTTTTGTTGTCATACCTTCTGCCACTATTTTTCCTAATTTTTTCTTTATCTCATAGCCTTGAGCATTAAAATCTGACTAACACTCAATAGATTGTGTTTCAAACCTTCTACATAGTATACATCATGAGTAGGTGTTTTGTCATCTAAAAATAGAGTTCCCTTGCCTTTGATTTGAATGGAAGTGTTGTCTCCAAATTTGATAGAGCCTCTAGTATAGTCTTCAAGTTTGGTCAATTTGCTCTTATCACCAATCATGTGATTTGAGCATCCACTATCTATGACCCATAGATCTTTCTTTTTAGCATGTGGGGCAGTTTGTACCAACATTGACTTTCCCACTTTCATGTCTTTTTCTTTTTTCTTCCATACTATTTTTGATTTTTTCTTCTTCTTATCAAGATTTGTAAGGTTCATATTCTCCATAGGATGAGCATCACCCTTCTTTTCTTGTTCATCAATATTAGGTCTACAATACTTAACTATATGATGAAAATTATTACAGTTATATCATCTTAGATTGTTCAAGATATCAAAAGGATCTCTGCTAACAAAGTTATTTCTTTTTCTAAGAACAACCCTACAATCACTAGCTTTATGGCCATATTGATTACAATAAAAACAATAACAATAAAAGTATGAATTAAACCTAAATGGAATGCTTCTTCTTGCAATAGGTGGTCTTCTGAACTTCTTATCTCTGAATTTTGTAAAACCATCTACATCAACACTCTTGGTTGGACTATTGTGATCAAATTTTGAAGGAGTTTGATAGCTTTGCTCAACTTTTTTCTTCTGAAGATTACATATTTTTGAACTTTTTCCTATCTCATATCCTAGATTAGTCATATCTTTATAACTCTTTTGCTTACTCAAGAAAGTTTCCAATCTGCTGGTAGTGTCAAACCTTTCTAACTTCTTCCTCAAAGAAACAATTTCTACCTCCAAACTTTGACAATCTCTTACCTTGACTTCTAACTCTGTCTTGGTCATCTCTTCAACTCTTTTGCTTTCCTCAAGTTGTGCTTTCATACTGATAATCAGTTGATCTGATTCTTGATTGTGCTGATCTATTTTTCACTATCTTTCAAAGTTTGATATTTTTGTATAGAGGCCTCCCTTTTCAATCTTTTTATTTCCCTTAGGGCACAAATCAGTTCACCTTCAAGGTCAACTTCATCAACTTTAGTTTTCTCATTAGATTCATTGTCATGTTTATCTCTTTGATCTTTATTTGAACTTACACCAGTCATAAATAAGATCTCCCCTTCTTCACCAATGGAGTCTTTAGAGTTGCTATCAGACACATCAGCATCTCTGATATATAGGCTCTTCTTCTTTTTAAAAGAGTACTTCCTTCTAGAATTATATTGTTTCTTTTTGTCTTGCTTTCCATCATCCTCTACATCACTTTTAGGTTCACCATAAGGACACTTGGCAGCAAAATGTCCTATTTTTCCACAATTGAAGCATTTTAAAGGAAGTTTTCCTTTGTACTTCCCTGATCCCTTGAACTTTCTAACAAAGTGTGATTCTTTTACATCCATGTCATCAGACTCAGAATTTGTTTCCTTGCACTTCTTCATAGTTTTAAAAGTAGCTTCTCTATTTGTGGATTCTTCATTGTGTGTTCTCATTTCATAGGCAGTGAATGTACCATGTAATTCATCTAAAGAGAACTTGTTCAAGTCTATTGCTTCTTCAGCTGCAAACACCTTAGAATCATATCTAGAAGGCAATGAACTACTGAATCCTTCACCTCCTCTCCAAGACCCCTAATGGCATTAACTGTCTCATCTACCCTTAGAAGATAATGAACAATCTTCTCTTCTTCATTCATTTTTAATCCTTCAAATTTTTCTGTAAAAGTTCACAACTTGGCTTCTTTAATTTTGACATCAGCTTGATAAATGCTAACTAATTTGTCCCAAACTTCCTTTGCAGTTTTACAATGCATAACCTTAACTAGGATTTCATTTGATAGACCAAAAAGAATGGCATTCTTGGCCTTGGCATTGCATTCATAAGATTTTTTTCATCTATAGTAGTAGGTGGTTGAGAAGGTACATTATACCCATTTTCTACTGCCATCCACACATCAAATCCTAAAGAGGATAAGTAAGACTCCATCCTAATACACCAAAAAACAAAATTTGTGCCATAAAAGATAGGTGCTCTAGCAGTAGAAGATCCTTCCTAATAAGCCATAGTATTCCACTACCAAGATCAACGTAAGTTTATTAAACTTCTGCAAGGAACCTATAGCTCTGATACCAATTGTTGGAATACACTAGACCACTAAGAGGGGGGGGATGAATCAGTGGTACATTAAAAACTAGTTCATCCAATGATTTAATACTTGTAAAAACAATTAATTCAAACACACCAAAATACTTAGAGAATAATGGAATCACACAAATTACACCATAACACATATATGTATGTGAAAACTTGAAAAAGGGAAAAACCACTGTGTGAAATATTGTTTACGTTTGCTTAACCAATCAAACCTCACAAGAAAATCACTATTAGGTCTCACTGACCAAATCTCACTGATTACACTTTAACACCTAGATTCAGGAGCACTAACTCCAATCACAAAAAATAAAGGTACAAAGTACTACTCTATTTACAATGACATCATAGATTAAATATAACTCCTGCAACAAACATTTATTCACTCATCGCTTTGCCAAGTTCATACCATTCATTCTAAATGAAGTCCTCTTACCATCATACTTTAATGAATGATTCTTCAAAAAACTTTATTAGCAACCCCACACAAACAACTATACTTGATTTATATAGGTACACCACCTGCAAAAGCTTAGGATACAAACCTAATATAGTTGTTGAAATTGCTAAACCATCGCATCCAAAAACAATTAAGAAAAACTATTCAAAATGCTGAAAAACTAGTAATACGAGTAACTGCCCATCAAATAGCACACTCATAAAGATAACCGTTAAGTGTTTGAAAGACCACAATCGATGATATGCTTCGCGCCAATGGAAGATCAAATTATCACCGTCGATGTAAGCTTTGACACCCATTTATAAATCAACCTTGGCCCTGTCGATCACTACTAGGTCGCAGGGCTGGTCACTCCACGTTGAAGATGATTTACGTTATCACTTAAGTCATAGGTGACCAGTGATAACAAGTCACCGATGAATTAAAACAAAAGAATAACCCATAATAAAGAGAACTTTGTTTTTAAGTCCTTAGGGTTTTAGGAGGTCCTTAGGCTTTTAGGACTTTAGAATTTAGGACTTCAAACCTTGCCAAAACCCTAAAATGCTATCAAGTCTGCAAACCTCTATTGCAGAGGATAAACCAGACGATGTTGACATAACATAGGAATTCCTTTGATCTTGAAAGAACTTTGCTCTTGGAGAGAATTGGGTCCTTAGGGATTTAGGACCACAAAAAAGGATGTTGAACCTTGACTGATAGAGAAAAACTTATACAAATGTGTGTGTTGGAACCTTCAATTTTTTGTAAAATTTGAAGGTCCCATGATGAAAAAATCAATTTCAGCACTCATAAATGCACCTGAAAAAACTGCCTCAGTGACCTACTTTGGAGGGTCATAATTCAGAGCCTATTTAGTTTCATGCCAAATCACTTGACAAACATGTTTATATACCATATGTTAGTGTGCATATCCGATTTCAACCTCCTATGATCAGATTTGATTGGGTTTTCAAGCATCAAGTTGGAAGATTCTGGGAAGGTTTGTTGTCTGCATAGTGTGAAATCTGCGTGGGAGGTCAACTTTGGAGGACAATATTTATGAGCTGGATGATGTTCATGATGAACCAATTAGTGTTCTAGATTTACCCTATGATAATGCACTTTCATGCCAATTTTCAAAACCCTAGCATCTCATTTGATATTGTTTCAAGGAGTGGATTGGTGAAGAACCACCTTGCACACATAGTCATTAGATCTAGATGAGCTAATCCCCCAGGTTGTAGCTTCCCAGAATTAGATTTGATATTTTTCCAAAATGACAAGTTGGTGAGCCCTAATTAGGTTTTAACAAGTATAGTTGTAGAAAAAGTTAAGTGGGCTACTTTGGATGTGAATATCTTACACCTCAGGATGTGTTTTGCCGAATTATTTATTGCACTGAATTCTTGGGTCAAAAGTCTACATACATGTGCATTTTCATGGCTTAAGGAGATGGTTTGACTAGTTTTCCAGAATGATTATAGAGGCTACTTGGCCTATTTTGCTCACAATACGAAATGCCTGAAAGTGGATTCTGACGATTACCCAGTTCATTTTTTCATCTCAGAAGCATATTGATGTGATGTCAAGACAATTCAAGACAACAAACTTGTTTCAAAACAAAAAAATTTTTAGCCGGGCCCACAAGGGGACCCAGCATGCTTCACATAGTCATGAAGTCATAAGGGTTTTAGTGCAGCACAAGATGTTGAAAGTGTGAGTTTTGCATTAGTATGGTGCATTTGAAATCAATGATACAAATGCTTTGTGGTCACTCACATGGTTGTTCTCAATCTTGCATATTGGTTGAGTTAATAGACCACGACTTAATTGGTCTACATTTGTGGTCCCTTCTTGTAGTTGATAATGTTGTATATGTCCTTCCCATGTTAAATAATCACCAGTATAATAAATGACTCACACAATGATTACATAATTCTATCCAATTTGAATTTGAAAATGAATATTGTGAAAATGCCTGGATATTTTAGTCTGAGGGAAGTTTGAGGTAATGGAGTGCAAAGGTCAAATAACGCCTTATGTTATCATGATGCGTATCTTGGCTGCAAGTGGTGGATTGATGTTTGGCTATGACATTGGAATTTCTGGTGGGGTTACATCAATGGATGACTTCCTGGAATTTTTTTTTCTAGTTGTGTATTTGAAAGAGAAAAAGGCCCATGAAAATGCATACTACAAATATGACAATGAAGATCTTCAGCTATTTGCTTCATCTCTGTATTTGGCTAGTCTTGTGGCAACATTCTTTGCATTGTATACAACAAAATATTATGGTCAGAGACCTACCATGTTTATTGCCCACTTGTTTTTTGTAGTGGGGGTGGTGCTGAATGCAACAACCATTAATCTTGTCATGCTTATTCTCGGTAGAATTTTGTTGGGATGTGGGGTCGGAGTTGCCAATCAGGAAGTTCCTCATAGCTCTTAGAGCCAAGTTTGGAATGAAGGATGAATGGGTTTTGGTGAGTAAGTGGGAAAAGAGTAAAAGAGAAGATATGAACTACGCAAAAAACAATGCACATCCTAAACAAATTCAAATACTCCATGCATTCCATAATTTTCTATTATTACAAAAACTATTACTTAGCACTACCAATCCGAGCCCAAATCCATGTTTTGGGCCATGATTATATCTTTCACAGTCCCATGTTTTACTGTAGCATCCCCAAATGCCAAGAATTAGAACACTACAGGACATTATCAAAATAGGTAGTGAGCCCAATGTTAGACCTTGTAATAATTTGCTCCACTTTTTGTTAAAAATGAATCGCCTTCACTTAGTATTGCAAATATACTCTCAAACCCTCCTATTCATAGTGCGCCATGGTCTTCTTTAAATGACGATGCCAGGGAATGAGAGCAATATGCGATTAGATATCACATGGTGCAATGCTTAATTTTCTTCATGTGTAGATGAATTGATGATGCTTTCACAGTTGATTATGATAACATGGTGGAAGCAACAATTGGGAAAATATAGTTGTTAATTCAAATGTAATCACAACACAATATTGGGAGCCCTTCTCTGAGGATTGCATTCTACCATGAAGTGAAATTTGGAAATATGTGAACTGTTTGAATGCCCTAAAGAAATGTGATGTTGAGGAACATTTCAACCCAAGGCCAACATCTTCCTCGCCTATGCCCTAATGGTGCTTTGGAAAAGGGTATGAACATCCATCAAAGCGTGATGGAAAAGAGGATTTTCATTAGATATTATAACTGGAAATACTTTGGTGGATGGGCCTAAAAAAGTGGAGGTATAGACAAGAAATGTGAACATTTTGAAAAATACCTTGAAGAAATATTATTTCCTGGAATGTAATGATTGCAACATATACACAGAATGATGCTCTTGACGAGGCTCTACAACTTTTTAGAGAAATGCCATGACCTAATTTGATTTCATGGAATGCAGTCATTGCTGGATATGCACAAAATGATCTTTGGAACAAGGTTGGAATTAGGGCAAAACGCATATGAAACCCTAATATTGGGCAATTGGAGTAAGTTATTTTCAAGTCTCTCCGGTCTACTAAAGAGGTGGGTTTGGAAGACTTTTCACACCAAGATAAAAGTATAAGGTATAAAATGAATATCGAAGGGAATATTCAATATTGGCATGAGGCTAAAACTAAAGGTGTGAAGAATTTATCGAGGTGTCAGCAAGACTAAAAATGAGTCCCTTCGATCCTCTGAGAGTAGAAAAATATAAATGAAATTTCACTTGTCATAAAATATAGTGAGCACTTTATGAGGAGATTTGTTAATATGTAATGTCAGAATTATTTTCCGTCAAAACTATGGAAAAGGAATTATTTGGATGCCAAATAAAATAATTGAGGCAGAGGATGGGGTAAAGTGTTATTTATTAAAGAATGGTAAATATTTTTCTGGAAAGACTATCAGATTTGCTAATGTTGAAGAAATATAAATTGTATGCCCCAGGGTAAAATATTGAAATAAATATGCAAAGTGAAAGTTTTATGAAGTTGTAAAGTTATTTTCACCAAGATGTGAAATATTTTCACTAGGGGAGAGGGTAGTTATTTTACCTAAAAGAATATTTCAATCATATGAGAGTGCATACAATTAAAAGGTAAAACATTTCTAGTGAAGGTAAATATGAGCGTGACAAAGGAGAAATATTAATTATTGAAATTATTTTCATGGGAGTATAAAAGTCAAGAAGATTAAAATTAAAATATTTTAATCTATTGGAGATAATTAATTAAGTGAAGAGCTACATCGAGAGGATTTCAAGAAGGTCACAACCCCTGGAATTATAATGTATATATTAAAATCAAGAATCAAGAAGCAGTAGTAGGAGCAATCATTAGGGTTAGATAATAAACCAAAAATGAAGACTTCCAATATGAATTGTAAAATCTTTTGAAGCAACTGAATGGAGAAGGAATATTTTTATCTGATGTCCAACCTTTTTGGTGTTCAATTATTTGTTTTTGATAGTATAAGGCGGCTAAACTAGGGGCCGAACCCTTACAAAGAAGAACCCAAAAAGGGCAAAAAGGCTCAGAAGACAAAAAGAGCCAGAACCACCATAGACAACTTACATACAGACGATATACAACAAAAAGAAACTATCAATAAAAAACTAGATAACAAAAAGCTTAGAAAGAAGACTAGGAGAGGGTGTCTTCCCAGCCTTTGAAAAGGAACTCAAACATTCTGTCAAATTCTTTAGCTCTGTCATCATCAACACGATGAGTGAGAACTTCATGTTCCAGCAGCAGAGAGAGATTAGGCATAGCCGGCCTACAAAGCATGCTTGTAATGAATTTGCCAAGAGAAAAGACCCTCTTTTCCATAAAATCGACCCACTCCTTCAACTGAGTCAAAACATCAGAATGATTATCTTCCTCATTTACTTCCTCCTCCATACCATCTTCAGCATTGTTGCAATCCTCCTGAATAAAAACAGGGTCTGCAGGAAATTCAGTAGGAACAATTAATGTTCATTCATATGTGTTATTTGTGCTATCTCTAGAATGGTTTTTCTTTGCTATTTAAATTGAATATATCAAGGATTGTTTAATTTATTAGGGCACATTTGCTGCACTCATGTGATCTGTTTGATTAGTTTCTGCGAGAAGTCGATTTAAGACCTTCTATGTGATTTATGCTTATTGGTCTCTGCCAGGAATTAAAACCCTTTAAATGAATCATCTCAGTTGGTTTCCTTCCTGTAAGAATTAAAATCCTTTCAATTGATCACAGTAACCAGGGAAAATATCATTGGGATTTGATAAGAAGAGCCTAGTGACCTACAACCTTACATGTTTCTACAAGGTCTAAACATTTGAAAAGTGCCAAATAATTTGAGTTAAGCCAATAGGGAGGACACATCTATCATACACATCTTGACTTTGTTGCCCATAATAGATAAATCACTGGTCATTACAAAAACATTTCAAAACCTTATTCACATCTTCAAACTTCAAATATTAGCATTAGGAATAACTTTCACCCTTATATCTGTCTCGCATTTACCTGTCACTGTGAGTAGATCACTAAGGTCATACAAATCTACTTCAGCTATCAAGGTACACCTGCCTAGGTCTGGTAGAACCTAAAGAGAAGGGGGTTTTTAATCAAATCAGCCCTGTTTCGTTGGCCAAAAGTGTTAAGAGAGCTTGGTATCCTCTTAGAGTTAACAACCTACATTTTTGAGACCTAACATAATTGACGACTCTACTAGGGACAACATAAGAAAATCTGGTTAAAGACCATCTTATTATAGAGTCAGTAAAGTTTTGAATTTGAAAACAAATTGGTAACTTTGCTTGCAAGAAGGACCCAGAAAGATGAAATCATTCCTCTTTTGACAAGAGGTGGTGACTCTAAAAAGGAACTTGATGAAGAATATCAATACATCTTGTAGTAATACCATTTGCAGTCAAAATAAATATGTTAGAAGAAGAAAGGAGGCTTGAGCTATTAAAGGAAGAGATAAAAGTGATTCAAGAATTGCAGCAATTATGAGCCAAACATGCTTCAAATTCATCACAATATATATTAGCATCTAATAAGGATGGGTATGTGAAGTCAAGTGATCCTTTGAGATCACAAGTGCCTCATGATCATGACAATGGATATAGTGCATATCATATACAACAATACACTTTTATACCACATGCCTCATATCAAATAAATACTTACCCTACTCCTGGTCAAAGACTAGTGGGCTACCAAGATTATGAATACAATCAGTATGCTGGGTATTATCAATGTCAAGACCCGCACTGGAGTAGTCAGCAATATTAGCCATATCCACAGAGAAAAGTGTACGTCTGAGACATTGATAAACCATTCAACTTCAATAATATCCAAGGTTACCCAAATTATTATCCCGTTGAGCTCATAAAACATATGCCTACATTTCATGGAGAAGTACATGAATCGGCTCATAGGCATGTACAACTATTTTGGGATTTTATTGAGGACTTTGAGATTTATCTAGAAGATGTCATTATGAAATGCTTTGCAAGATCATTGGGGAATTATGCAAGAGAATGGTGTATCATCTTACACATGCAAAGTGTATCTTCATGGGAAGATTTCAAGAGGCTATTTCTGAGTCAATTTGATGACAATCATGAGGACTTTATACAAGACTTGGAGCCTTAGTATGTTCCAACAAACAATGAAATGACATAAGATACATTAAAATATGAGAGTAGTCTTCAAATTATGGATGTTCTTGTTGTCCCAGCCCACCCACCTCAATACCTGAATCAACAACGTGAGGAAGAAGAAGATGAGTATTTGTATATTCAAGAAAGAAATCAAACACATGATGAAGAACAAATACGCACCCCTGATTATGGTATACATAATAATTTGAGTGCATTTCATGGTCAAACAATAGAGGTGCAACCATTTATGCTAGAAGCGTAAACACAAGGGGACATCATGCCGTGCAACAATGAAGAGGATAATAATTGTGATCAATCCATAGAGGATGGGTATACAAATAAAAATAATTGTTATGATAGTTTGAATGTTAATAAGGATGAAGCCTCCATATTAGATTATGATTGTACTTTTGGCAAGGATGTTTGCAACTCTTATGGAGGTCAAGAGGAAAATGCACTGCAAGATATGGAAGAAGAAGCATGTTCACTCAATAGTGAGCAGATTTTAGAATTATTAACCATAGAATATCAAAGGCATGTGCATGAAAATGGTCATGAGCTTTTGTGCCCTTCTCACATAAACTTTGACAAAGATAATGTTCCTTCTCCATTTATTTTCCCTCCCCAAATAAATAAGATAATGTTGCATAAATTTGTGAGGGAAACAAGTATGCTGATGAAAGTGTCATATTTGCTGTATCATTATCCAATGATTTCAAGTTCTGCTATGATGTTGATCCTAATGGAGATTTATGTGATATCAAGTATAGTTCTCACAATGGTGGAGGAATTCTTGAAGTTGATCAAGAATTTATGTGTATCCCTGTTCAAGAAGAGACATGTAAATCAAAATTAGAGATACTGGGATCCTATGAAAATGATGCTGATTCACATATCGTGGACGATGAATGTTCAATATTGGTTGATTCAAATGTGCATAATGATGACTGTATGGATAAAAAATTAGTGTCACTCCCAATTAGTGATATAAAGGAGATGGAAAGTATTTCGGATCTAATTGTCTCAAAAGATGTGGATATGGTAGATTTCTCAGACTCATGTGGGAGGTATTTGGATGGTGAAATCAATAACATAGATGGTTATGACTATTTTTCTTCATACACACCCGTAAGTTGCTTGCTTAGATGGTATCAATGGCCTTGTGATAATTTCAGATTTTCTATGCAAATTTATGGTCTTAGTTATATGTGTAATTATGAGTATTTTCAGTTTTCAACTTAGCTAGGAGATCATTCCATGATACATGGCAGTGACTAGAATGAGGATTTAATAAATTTATTCAAATGGAGTTTGATGGAATTGTATCAAAATAAGACATATGACAGGGGCAAATATAAACTTTTCTTTTTCTGGTGGCCTTGTGCCACCAGCTATGGTGTGGTTTTTCAAACCATATCAGTTTAGGGCAAAAAGGAAGGTTGTACTCTATTGCCCAATGAATTGACACTTGGTCTGCTCCCCCAGAGATCTAGAATCTTGATATGCCCACAAGGGGTATACATCCCTAGATAGAGCCACTATTGGAACCTTCAATTTTTTGCAAAATGTGAAGGTCACATGATGAAAAAATTAATTTCAGCACTTAGAAATGCATATGAAAAAACTGCCCTGGTGACCTACTTTGGAGGGTCATAATTCGGAGCCTATTTAGTTTCATGACAAATCACTTGACAAACATGTTTATAAACCATATGTTAGCGTGCATATCTAATTTTAGCCTCCTATGATAAGATTTGACTGGGTTTTCAAGCATCAAGTTGGAAGGTTCTCAGAAGGTTTGTTGTCTACACAGTGTGAAATCTACATGGGAGGTCAACTTTGGAGGAGAATATTTATGAGCTGGATGATGTTCATGATGAAACAATTGGTGATCCATATTTACCCTATGATAATGTACTTTCATGCTAGTTTTCAAAACCTAACATCTCATTTGATATTTTTTTAAGGAGTAGATTGGTGAAGAACCCTCTTGCACACATACTCATTGGACCTAGATGAGCTAATCCCCCAGGTTGCAGCTTCCCATAATCAGATTTGATATTTTTTCAAAATAACAAGTTGGTGAGCCCTAAGTAGGTTTTAACAAGTACCGTTGCAGAAAAAGCTAAGTGGGCTACTTTGGATGTGAATATCTTGCACCTCAGGATGTGTTTTGCCAAATCATTTGTTGCACTGAATTCTTGGGTCAAAAGTTTACATACGTGTACATTTTCATGGCTTCAAGAGATGGTTTAACTAGTTTTCTAGGATGATTCCAGAGGCTACTTGGCCTATTTTTCTAACAATATGAAATGCCTGAAAGTGGATTCTGATGATTACCTAGTTCATTTTTTCATCTCAAAAGCATATTGATGCGATGTTAGGACAATTCAAGACAACAAACTTGTTTCAAAACGAATTGTTTTTAGCCAGGCCCGCAAGGCGACCCGACATGCTTCACACAGTCATGAAGTCATAAGGGTTTTAGTGCAGCACACGATGTTGAAAGTGTGAGTTTTGCATTAGTATGGTGCATTTGAAATCAATGATACATATGCGTTGTGGTCACTCACAGGATTGTCCTCAATCTTGCATATTGGTTGAGTTAATAGACCATAACTTAATTTGTCTACATTTGTGGTCCCTTCTTGCAGTTGATAATGTTATATATGTTCTTCCCATGTTAAATAATCGCCAGTATACCTAATGACTCACATGGTGATTACATAATTCTATCGAATTTGAAGTTGAAAATAGATATTGTGAAAATGCCTGCAATGGGTATTTCAGTCCGAGGGAAGTTTGAGGTAATGGAGTTCAAAGGTTGAATAACACCTTATGTTGTCATGACATGTATCTTGGCTGCAAGCGATGGATTGATGTTTGGCTATGACATTGGAATTTCTGGTGGGGTTACATCGATGGATGACTTCCTAGAATTTTTTTTTCCAGTTGTGTATCTGAGAAAGAAAGAGGCCCATGAAAATGCATACTACAAATATGAAAATGAAGACCTTCAGATTTTACTTCATCTCTATATTTGGCTGGTCTTGTGGCGACATTCTTTGTGTCGTATACAACAAAATATTATGGTCAGAGACCTACCGTGCTTATTGCCGACTTATTTTTTGTAGTGGGGGTGGTGTTGAATGCAGTAGCCATTAATCTTGTCATGCTTATTTTTGGTAGAATTTTGCTAGGATGTGGGGTCGAAGTTGCCAATTAGGAAATTCCTCTTAGCTCTCAGAGCCAAGTTTGGAATGAAGGATGAATGGGTTTTGGTGAGTAAGTGGGAAAAGAGTAAAATAGAAGATATGAACTATGCAAAAAACAAGGCACATCCTAAACAAATTCATATACTCCATGCATTCCATACTTTTCCATTATTACAAAAACTATCGCTTAGCACTACCAATCCGAGCAAAAATCCATGTTTTGGGCCATGATTATCTTTATCTTTCATAGGCCCACATTTTACTGTAGCATCCCCAAATGCTAAAAATTGGAACACTACAGGACATTATCAAAATAGGTATTGAGCCCAATGTTAGACCTTGTAATAATTTGCTCCACTTTTTTTTAAGAAGGAATCACCTTCACTTAGTATTGCAAATATACTCTCAAACCCTCCTATTCATAGTGTGCCATGGTCTTCTTTACATGGCGATGCCAGGGAATGAGAGTGATATGCGATTAGATATCACATGGTGCAACATTTAATTTTCTTCATGTGTAGATGAATCGATGATGCCTTCACAGTCGATTATGATAACATGGCGGAAGCAACAATTGGGAAAATATAATTGTTAATTTAAATGCAATCACAACACAATATTGGGAGTCCTTCTCTGAGGATTGCATTCTGCCACGAAGTGAAATTTGGAAATATGTGAACTGTTTGAATGCCCTAAAGAAATGTGATATTGAGGAACATTTCAACCCAAGGCCAACATCTTCCTCGCTTGTGCCCTAATGGTGCTCTAGAAAAGGGTATGAACATCCATCAAAGCATGATGAAAAGGGGGATTTTCATCAGATATTATAGCTAGAAATACTTTGGTGGATGGGCCTGAAAATGTGGAGGTATAAACAAGAAATGTGAATAGTTTGAAAAATGCCTTGAAGAAATATTGTTTCCTGGAATGTAATGATTCCAACATATACACAGATGATGCTCTTGACGAGGCTCTATAACTTTTTGGAGAAATGCCGTGACCTAATTTGATTTCATGGAATGCAGTCGTTGTTGGATATGCGCAAAATGAGCTTTGGAACAAGGCTAGAATTAGGGCAGAATACATATGAAACCCTAATATCGGGCAATCAGAGTAAGTCATTTTCAAGTCTCTCCGATCTACCGATGAGGTGGGTCCAAAAGAATTTTCACACCAAGATAAAAGTATAAGGTATAAAATGAATATTGAAGGGATTATTCAATATCGGCATGAGGCTAAAACTAAAGGCATGAAGAATTTATCGGTACGTCGATAGGACTAAAAATGAGTCCCTTTGATCGTCCAAGACTAGAAAAATATAAATGAAATTTCACTTGTCATAAAATACAGTGAGCACTTTATGAGGAGATTTGTTAATATGTAATGCCAGAATTATTTTCAGTCAAAACTTTGGAAAAGGAATTCTTTGGATGCCAAATAAAATAATCAAGGTGGAGGATGGGGCAAAGTGTTATTTATTAAATAATGGTAAATATTTTTTTTGGAAAGACTACCAGATTTGCTAATGTTGAAGAAATATAAATTGCATGCCCTGGGGTAAAATATTGAAATAAATATGCAAAGTGAAAATTTTATGAAGTTGTAAAGTATTTTTCACCAAGATGTGAAATATTTTCACTAGGGAAGAGGGTAATTGTTTTACCTAAAAGAATATTTCAATCATATGAGAGTGCATACAATTAAAAGGTAAAACATTTCCAGTGAATGTAACTATGAGCGTGTGACAAAGGAGAAATATTAATTATTGAAATTATTTTCATGGGAGTATAAAAGTCAAGAAGATTAAAATTAAAATATTTTAATCTATTGAAGATAATTAATTAAGTGAAGAGCTGCACCGAGAAGATATCAAGAAGGTCACAACCCTTGGAACTATAATGTATATATTAAAATCAAGAATCAAGAAGCAGTAGTAGAAGAAATCATTAGGGTTAGGTAATACACCAAAAATGAGGACTTTCAATATGAATTGTAAAATCTTTTGAAGCAACTGAATGGAGAAGGAATGTTTTTATCTGATGTCCAACCTTTCTGGTGTTCAATTATTTGTTAATGTTCATTCCTATGTGTTATTTGTGCTGTCTCCAGAATGCTTTTCCTTTGTTAATTAAATTGAATATATCAAGGATGTGTTTAATTTATCAGGGCACATTTGCTGCACTCGTGTGATCTGTTTGATTGGTTTTTGCGAGAAGTCAATTTAAGTCCTTCTATGTGATTTATGTTTATTGGTCTCTGCCAGGAGTTAAAACCCTTTAAATGAATCATCTCAGTTGGTTTCCTTCCTGTAAGAATTAAAATCCTTTCAATTGATCACAGTAACCTGGGAAAATATCATTGGGATTTGGTAAGAAGAGTCTGGTGACCTATAACCTTTCATGTTTATACAAGGTATAAACATTTGAAAAATGCCAAATAATTTGAGTTAAGCCAATAGGGAGGACACATCTATCATACACATCTTGACTCTGTTGCCCATAATAGATAAAGCACTAGTCATTACAAAAACATTTCAAAACCTTATTCACATCTTCAAACTTCAAATATTAGCATTAGGAATAACTTTCACCGTTATATCTGTCTCGCATTTACCTGCCATTGTGAGTAGATCACTAAGGTCATACAAATCTGCTTCAGCTATCAAGGTACACTTGCCTAGGTTTGGTAGAACCTAAAGAGAAGGGGCTTTTTAATCAAATCAGCCCTGTTTCATTGGCCAAAAGTGTTAAGAGAGCTTGGCATCCTCTTAGGGTTAACAACCTACATTTTTGAGATCTAACATAATTGATGACTCTACTAGGGACAACATAAGAAAATCTAGTAATTGTGATGCATACGACTCTAAAGGGTAACTGTTTTACCTAAAAGTTTGTGATGCCTCATTATTGAATGATAGTGTAGTTGATATTTATAATGCACACATTATTTGTGAACTAATACTACATACATTTAATGCCTTAGCCTAAAATTCTACTTATACATCTAGCTTTTATGATTCATGTGATGAGGTTATTACATTTAATGATGATGATGCTTCTTTATTTATTTTTATTTATCTAATGAATACCTTCTTGATGCATACTTACTTGATGAATGTGCTTTATATTCCTTGTCCTATGATGTTTATAGTGATACAAATGTTTCCATGTATCATGATCTTTTATATCCTACTTTTTATAGTGCATTTGTCATTTGAGACCCCATGATTTGTGATTTTAGTGGAGATACAAATGTATAATTACATATTAAATATATTATTATCCTATATTATGTTTAGATACATGATTATTCTTTTCTAATATATACATTTAGGAATGTTTAATTGATGAGGATTTACTATGATTTGATGTGTCTCATTCTTGTATTACATTCAATTCTCTTGCATGTGCCTTTATTAAAAAAATTAACAATTTCCCTAGAGTATGATTGGCTAGTGATTCTGATTCTTCAACCTCTAGTGGTAATTCATTATGGAATCTTATGGGTACACCTATGCTTTCAAATGACACATTATATTTAGAATCCTATAATGAATCTCCTAAAAACATAATGCATCATCTCTTGGGGACCATACAAAACATGATTATCATTTTGGACCCTATACATATCCTACCATCCCACATGAGATTACACATAGTGTCAATGCTATCACTACTTCTCATGATAAAGTTTTCCAAGTAAAACCAAAGTAATATATAAAGTTCACTAGATTGGTAGTTCCTAACATAGTGTTAGAACTACTTTTAAAAAAACATCTTATTTCCTTACCTCTAGTTAATCATATTGATAGATCTAAATATATCCCAAAACACTTTGATGCTAATGAGTTTTGTGATTATTATAAGATACACAAACATACTACAAGTAAGTGAATTATATTAAAGAACAAAATTTGATATCTTATAAACAAAAAAATGATATAAGTTGAGGATATAGATAATCATGAAAAAAACATCTCAAGAACCTTAACATGATGAAGTAAAAGTAAACAAAGAGGAACGTTCCAAGTCTAGTCATGAAGAGAATCACAAGTCCAAGGAATAATCTATCATATATTATGTTAATGTTGTAAACAAAGATATAAAAAATATGGCAATAAAGAAAAATGTTTACATAAAAGTAATCATAAATGGCACAATATGTGCTTGTATGATGGTAAACCTTAGTGATCCAATGAAATTTTCTTTAAAAACAAAGGTATGCAAAGAAAATCAAGATGAAAAAAAGTTGCAAATAATACATCTTTAGATATACACTTTCATGATCATGATCAATCTAATAATAAACATACATCTATTAAAATACCTTCAAACAAGGACATGAAACACAAGTGAAAACATCAAAAGTGCCATCTTTATACACCAATTTTGATTATAAAGAGACAATTCATGATCATGATCCACCACCATCACCACATGTGTAATTGATCTATAAATTACTAGAGATACACTCCAAGTAGTCACCAAAATACATACCTCATATTGTCAACCTTGCAACACACATTCAAACATACTATATTGTGTTGGCAAGAGACACTATATGGATTCATGGTTGTTGTCATTGATGGCAACAAAGGTCATCCCACATATCTGCAAGTCATGGTGTGTCTCTACCGGAAGTCAGAATGAAGATTGTTGTGGTCTGGTGAACAAGAACAGAGCATATGGCAAGGTCCGACAGATTGGTCCGGATCTCTCAGAGGAAGTGTCTTGGTGCAGTGCGGATTTGGGGAAGTCAAGAGGACTACCTTGAGTGGTATATTCCAAGGATTTAGCCTCCGGTGATGGGCAAAGAAGAAGATATGAATAGTTGAGTACCGGATTCCTGAGAGACAGTGAGAACAGAAGAAGAACTGACTGACAGAGTATCAGACTATTTTCCGGATGTGTTACTATTGATGGTAAAGGTTGTGAAGGCATGAATCATGTTTGGCTGACATGATTAATGATATCTACAAGTATATGCTTGATCCGCATTGCTTGGTGAGCAAGGATTCAGCCGACAGAACAGAGTTTGTAAGAAACTAGACTGTTCCGGATGCCGACTAGAAAGATGATGAAATTACTTATGCGGATATATATAGAGGATGGATTTAGTTGTGAAATGTGTGATTGTGTGATGGTGTATGTGAATAAGTGCAGAACAAAGCAGAAGTAGTAAGAAAGATCCGGTATGTGAAAGGATAGCAGAATAAAGAACAGAGGAAAGATGAAGTGCAGCAGATCAGTGTACTGAGCCTAACCGGAACTGAACTCCAGCATATGTAGATGCTTTCAATCAGTTCAAGACTGTGATTCTTATCACTTTGTAGACAGTGTGTCTCCTTTTAGGCAGTGGGCCTCTTCGTGAGCAGTGTGCTCGGGCAGTGAGCCCTAATTGGCAAGTGCCATTTTTGTAATTCCTTATTCTTCTAACAGAGAATAATCTTTGGGTTAATCACCCCGTGGTTTTCTCCCTTAACAGGGTTTCCACGTCAAAAATACTGTGTCATGTGTTTTCTTATTTCATGGTAATGTTTTTATGTTTGATTCAATGCTGCATTAATTAATAAGAAAGTTCAAAAGGAAAATAATTAGGATAATTGATTCACCCCCCCCTCTCAGTTATCAACAATTGGTATCAGAGCCAAGTACCTCCTAATAGAGCCTAACAGCTTGAGGAAGATCTGGGAGTTCAAATGGATGCATATGGTTTAAGGGAGCAACTCAAGACTGCCCTTGAGGATCTTGAACAGTCAAATTCTGAAGTCAATGAATTAAAGGAAAGACTCAAACAGGCTAATGAATTCATGAGAGAATTAAAAGACAAATTAAGTCTCTCTATGAAAAAGAGAAAGGAGCTGCTCCAACAATTGGCAAGACAAAGTGAAGAAAGCAATACAAATGAAGAATTGACTGAGCAAACCAAGTTATGTGAAAAGTTATCAAAAGAAGTCATTATGTTAAGACATGAAATGGAATCAGGAACTATAAAGTTTACTCAAGAGATTGAAGAAAAAAGAAAAGCTGAAGACAATCTCTTAAAGAGAAATCAGAAGAATGCCACCAGATGGACAGGATTATCAGACATCTTGAATCTGATCTTGAAGATGCCAAAGATAATGAAGAAAAACTTGAGGATCAAATTGCCTCTCTCAAAAGAGATCTTCAAACAGCAAATGAATATAAAGAAAAATTCAAGATAAGTTCTGCCCAACTTGAAGTACTTCTTGGAAGTCAAAAGAGGACAGATGACAAGTATGGTTTGGGATTTGAGAAAGGAGAAAGCTCCGGATCCGGTCAAAAGAATTTTGGATCAGAAAATCCAAGGAATAGGCCTAGAAGACCTTCGGTAAGACAACCCAATGCTCAAAGATATCCATCTTTCAATGGATACTGCCACAGCTGCAACCACTTTGGTCACAAAGCTAATCAGTGCAGAAAGAGAATGAATCAGATTAATTCATCCTTCTCCGGACAGTGCTTTAATTGCAAAAAGTATGGACACAAATCCCATGAATGCAGAAATATGCAAGTAAACAAATCATTCAAAGGTAGATGCTTTACATGCAATAGAGTAGGTCATATGGCTAATCAATGCAGATCAAGAGGTTATCAGTCAAATATGCAAAGAAATGTTACTTGCCAAATCTTTAATAGGTCCGGTCATAATGCTAAAGTCTGCAGAAGCAAGAATCAGGACAAAAGAGGTCCGGTGTATAATCAGAATCAAGACAAGGGTAAACAAAAGATGAATGCGGATGAAGTTAGGAATCAGATGAGCAAGATTTGGGTGAAGAAAAGTTCAGAGAATGTAGAGGTTGGATCCGTACCAGACTCTGGTGCTGATATTTCTTCCAGAAATTAAAAAGTGAGCTCTGGCTCAGGGGGAGACTCAAAGAAAAATCCTGTTCCCCCAGCCAATCAAGTGGTGCCGGATGTGGCACAAGATGCGGAGCAAAGGGTTTGAAGATATAAGTCCTAAGTAAATCCAGATAAGATTTTAGAGGTCCGCATGAAGATGCAAAGAAGTTGTGATCCATCAAGTAAGACCTGTTCCGGGAGATGCCCCGGAATGACAGAAGACTACAAAAGGGTCCGAAGAGATCCAGAAATGCATTATCTTATTCTACGGATTGGACAAAGTGTTTGGGATGTCCTTGTGATGTGTTATCTTGATTTGTTCATGGTTGAAAGTTCCGCACGATGTTCATAGACCAGGACTGATCCGGTTCTTCAGGTTATCCGAATAAGGCAAACCGGAATAATATAGGTCAAGCATTTATTGCCATCAGATATTAGGGTTTGCGGAGCAATATAAGGGATTTCTCATAAAACATTTGCTCATTCTGCACTCAAGAAGAAGCGAAAAGTGGAGCTCTGCAACTAGATTCATCAAGCACACCAGAGATCTCCTGCCGAAGTCATTGCATAAAGAAATCAATCCAACTACTCCGTGCAACCGAAGACGCAAAAGGTATTTTCCACTTTCGATATCTTGCTACAAATCTTTTGAAGATATGGCTACTCCAAATATAGTAAAAATCTCAGATAGGCCCTGACCTGAATTTAAGAAACATCCATACAAGTCATTGGAGGTAGATCCCTTAGGAGCATTTTCCAGTGTTCCTCACGGAGTTTTACACACAGAAGACATTAGGGTTTACATACATGCAAGCATTGAGGAATTTGGGGAATTCAAATTGAGAGATCTCTATCACAAGCAACTGATAGATAATGCTTTTGAGCTTAAACCAGAGTATAAGGGTATCCAGAAGAAACAATTTGATCAATTCATTCATTTCCCCTGCTTTGAAGAAGATGAATGGGTCCGGTATGTACTGAGCAGGATGCATGACAACTTCCTATGGCTGGATAGACCCTGCAAGATCACAAAAGAGGCAATTAGAGCAGTAACTAGTCTATACTCTTCCGGAGGGATACCTATCCTAAAATCTGTCAAGAACAACATTGTAACTGAGGCCACCGGATCAAAATTTGATAAGAGGGCAATGACCATTGAAGATATCTCGGATCCGGATATCAAGTATGCATCCATGATAATAGGATACAAGATCTATCACTCTAGCAGGGAGAAGCAAGAAATACAGCCCTATGGGGATACTTCAAAAACTTCCAAAGCATGATGCAAACAAGAGAAAGAATTCCCCAGTCTCTTGTTGAGAAATACAAAGACTCAGTGTGCTTTATGGTGGACACTGATCAGTGCCTAATGGAGGCAGTGGAGCCAAGGACTGTCTGGATCATGCCCATGGGGTATGAAGTGGATGAACAGATAGTGGAGCTGCATGTTCAACACATGCTAAGTCAGCCCAAAGATCCTAAGGCAGAAAGGTTTGGAACCTTTGAGGAGCTGAGTGTAAAGATACATGTAGAACTTAGGGAACCTGAGATAAAGAGAAAGGTGAGAAAAGAAGTAGAGCACATTGCTCAAGGCCTAGGCATCTCAAAAGAGGCACTTGATGCCAGCCGGGAAAAGAGAAGAAAGTTTGAGGAAGAAAAGAAAGAGGCAGAAAAGAAAAGCAAGAAAAGTGCTCCAGTGGAATCCTCAACCCGGACCAGATCATCTAAAGGATCCACACCTATCAAAACCAAAAGCTCAAAACCGGAAGTCCAGGGATCCGGTAAAAGATCCAAGACAAAAGCCTCAAGAGCTTATCAAAGCCAAAAGGATGAAGAAGAAACTGAGTCAGATGAAGGAGTGAAAGAAATAAAGAAACAGAAAAAGAAAGGAACTGGTAAACCCTCTTCTGGCCAAGACAAGGAAGAAATGACAGAAGAATTTTCTACAAAGCCCACCCTGTCTCTAGACAGTGTAGTCAAATCAGTCACTGTGGACGGGAACCTTCAACCCGTGGCTGAATTCTATGATGACTACAACGAGGCAGATCAAAAGATCCTGCAAGAAGCCATAATAAGGTACTTGAACATCTACAATAAAGCTTTTATTGAGATTATTTCTAAAATTCCTAAAAGCCTAGAAAAGGAATTAGAAATAAGAAAGAATAATGCTCATGCAAAAGATCTTGAGATCCGGGAGCAGATAGCTATTCAGCTATATCCTCAAATTGATCCCAAGACAATGAACATAATATTCAAAGATTGCAAAGATGAGTTCAGAAGTAAAGCCAGGATGAACCAACTCATGCTTGGTGAGACTGACAAGGTGGCCAAAGAGACAGAAGAGATCCTCCGGAAGGCCTTCAAAAGTTTCAATCTTCCTGTTGTAGAGGACTTAGGTGCAGAAACAACTGTGGACTTGGAACCCTTTGCTCCAGAAGAAGTGGCCTATGAACAGGCTAGCATCTCTCCTCCGGTTTCCCCTACAGTCTCCGGATCCAAAGAAGAAGAGAAATTATAGGAGAAGGAAGCAGTGGTGAAAGATAAAGAGGTTGACAGTTCCAAGACTGCAGAAGAAAAGAAACATCTGTCTCCGGCAAGAGACACTGCACAAACTGTTCAACAATTTTTGAGCAAAGAAACTTTAGATATTGATGAACCGGAGCTTCTAAAAGGCCCATTCGACTTTGACTCTCTCTCTCCGGTACAAACAATGAAAATAGCTTCATTTGCAAATGCCAAGGCAAATGAAAAACTCCTGAAGTCTCATATGGAAGACTGTGAGTTGATAGAGGCTGCTTCCGGAGTACTTGTAAAGATTATGCCATCAATCCAGATAGATCCGACAGCCTCCTCTTCTGGTAATCTAAAAACCTTAGTCAGCAGTGTTGATACACATTTTGATTCTCTAGAAAAATCAGCTGAAGAAAAGATCCGGAAGGAATTTTTGGATAAAAGATTTTCAGAAGTATTAGGATTAATCTCTAACGATAGGAGAAATATGAGTATTGGAATAAAGAGCTTAGAAAGTGCTCTTAAGGATGGCGGTGATAGTTACAAATTTTGTATCTCCTGGTCAAAGGCAACAGTTGAAATAGATAAGAAAATAAAAGAGGAACAGGACAAACTACAAAGTTTATCTCAAAGTTTTGATCCTCTCTCTTCCTCCATAGTAAATCAAGAATGTCAGACTATTGCAGTCTTGAATGAAATAAAGAACCTTGAGAAGGAAAGGAAGAATATCACTAACCGGATGGGAGAACTTAGAAGGATTATAATCCCTAAGTTGGAAACTATGCATGAGGCCATCAGTGATGCTCAGACCACCGCCCAAACAAATGATCCGATAGATCTCAAGAGGGCAGAAGCTTTTGCATTTTTGTTGAGTGGTCACATTTCAATTTTGGATAGAATGAAGCAAAGTTGGGCTGCAGAACTGATCCAATTGAAGACATCCTTTGCAGACATTCTTCAGTATATGTGAGTATGTAAATATGCGGCTATGTATAGAAATTTTTTTGAAAATTTTGGTGTGCGGACCCTACCCTTTGCCATTGATGTCAAAGGGGGAGTGAGGAGCAGTGAAAAATGAGGAATCCAACTAAGGGGGAGTTCCAGAAATTGTATATAAAGATAGAGCATCAGCCAAGGGGGAGCATAGTGTAAACACTTAGTCATTTTTCACTAAGTGTTGCCATCAATGCCAAAGGGGGAGATTGTTGGCAAGAGACACTATATGGATTCATGGTTGTTGTCATTGATGGCAACAAAGGTCATCCCACATATCCGCAAGTCATGGTGTGTCTCTACCGGAAGTCAGAATGAAGATTGTTGTGGTCCGGTGAACAAGAATAGAGCATATGGCAAGGTCCGACAGATTGGTCCGGATCTCTCAGAGGAAGTGTCTTGGTGCAGTGCGGATTTGGGGAAGTCAAGAGGACTACCTTGAGTGGTATATTCCAAGGATTTAGCCTCCGGTGATGGGAAAAGAAGAAGATATGAATAGTTGAGTACCGGATTCCTGAGAGACAGTGAGAACAGAAGAAGAATTGACTGACAGAGTATCAGACTATTTTCTGGATGTGTTACTATTGATGGTAAAGGTTGTGAAGGCATGAATCATTTTTGGCTGACATGATTAATGATATCTACAAGTATATGCTTGATCCGCATTGCTTGGTGAGCAAGGATTCAGCCGACAGAACAGAGTTTGTAAGAAACTAGACTGTTCCGGATGCCGACTAGAAAGGTGATGAAATTACTTATGCAGATATATATAGAGGATGGATTTAGTTGTGAAATGTGTGATTGTGTGATGGTGTATTTGAATAAGTGCAGAACAGAGTAGAAGTAGTAAGAAAGATCCAGTATGTGAAAGGATAGCAGAATAAAGAACAGAGGAAAGATGAAGTGCAGCAGATCAGTGTACTGAGCCTAATCGGAACTGAACTCCAGCATATGTAGATGCTTTCAATCAGTTCAAGACTATGATTCTTATCACTTTGTAGACAGTGTGTCTCCTTGTAGGCAGTGGGCCTCTTTGTGAGCAGTGTGCTCGGGCAGTGAGCCCTAATTGGCAAGTGCCATTTTTGTAATTCCTTATTCTTCTAACAGAGAATAATCTTTGGGTTAATCACCCCGTGGTTTTCTCCCTTAATAGGGTTTCCACGTCAAAAATACTGTGTCATGTGTTTTCTTATTTCATGGTAATGTTTTTATGTTTGATTCAATGCTGCATTAATTAATAAGAAAGTTCAAAAGGAAAATAATTAGGATAACTGATTCACCCCCCCCCCCTCTCAGTTATCAACATATTGTACCAAAATTGGAATTAATAGTATTATAATATGTTCATTAAATTCATCTTAATATATATAGAACACAAAACAAAGATCAACAATGCAAGAAAACATGAGATAATGATCAAGACACACTAGTACCATGGAGAAACCTTTAAGTGGGAAAAAATATAGCTAGAGTAAGCTCAAAATCTACTCAATCCACTATTTCCTAGTCCATACAAGTGTACACCTACCTTTGGGGAAATAATAGACTCCTAAAACACAAACAACAAACTCACATATACCTACAACATGTTCTTACAACATGGAAACTTGTATCTCTACTACTACAACTATCAAACTAGACAATAACATGAAGGATGTTGATAACTGAGAGGGGGGGTTGAATTAGTTATCTTAATTACTTCTACTTTCTGATCTTCCTTAACAATTAATGCAGCATTAAATCATATAAGCAAACATAACCATGAAATGGAAATAACATCAATACATGACACAATGATTTTGATGTGGAAAACCCTGTTAAGGGAAAAACCACAGGGTGATTAACCCAAGTTTGTATTCTCTGTTAGAAGAATAAGATAGTACAAAAATGGCACTTGCCAATTAGGGCTCACTGCCTGAGCACACTTCTCACAAGAGGCTCACTGCCTATAATAGTTTATACAAGGAAACTAGATACTTGAACTGATGAGAAGCATCCACATATGTTGAGGTTTAGTTCCAGTTAGGTTCAATACACTGATTTGCTGCACTTCATTCTTTCTCTTCTTTTTGGCTGTTGTCCTATCACATACCGGACCTGCCTTACTGTTCTTCTGCTTTTCTTCACACACCACAACACACAACACTCCTTCATACTGAGATCCATCTGGCATATATATCCGCACCAAGGATTTCATCCACTTTCTAGTCGGCATCCAAAATACTTACTATTTTCCCAAACTCTTGGTCTGTTGGCTGAATCCTTGCTTATCAAGTGATGCGTATCAAAGAGATGTTTATAGAAGTCATCAATCATGTCGGCCAATCATGAATGATACCTTAAGAAGCTTGATCACAAACAATAGCTCATCTGGATTAAGATCTAATGCTCTGCCGGTCAATTCTTCCTCAGTTAGCTCTGCCAAACAGGAGCCCAACACTTAGGTTCTCATATCTTTTCACTCTTTCATCACTAGAGGCTCAATCTCTGGAATGTATTAGTCAAGGTACAACTCTTGACTTCCCCAAGTCTGTACTTTACTAAGATACTTCCTCTAAGAGATCCGAACCTGACTGTCGGACCTTGCCACATGCTCTGTTCTTGCTTACCGGACCATAACACTCTTCAATCTGACTTCTGGTATAGGCACACCATGTCCTGCGGATGTGTGGGATGAACTTTGTTTCCATCAATGACAACAATCATGAAGCTACAATGTGTCTCTTGCCAACAATCTCCCCCTTTGGCATTAATGGCAACACTTAGTGAAAAATGATTAAGTGTCATACTACACTCCCCCTTAGCTGCTGCTCTTTTCTAATGTACACTTTACTGAAGCTCCCCCTTAGCTAGATTCCATATTTTTCACTGTTCCTCACTCCCCCTTTAACATCAATGGAAAAGGGTAGGGTCCGCACACCAAAATTTCCCAAAATCTATACTTGGCCGAAAAAACATATATACATGTTTTACTTACATTTACTTAACTATATCTGCAAATGTGGTTTTCAACTGTACTACTTCTATTGCCCAACTCCTCTTCATCCTGTCCAAAATTGAGATGTGACCACTCAACAAGAATGCAAAAGCTTCTACCCTCTTAAGATCTGTTAGATCATTGGTCTGGGCTGTGGTTTGAGCATCAGTTAGAGCTTCATGCATAGCCTCTAACTTAGGGATAATGATCCCTCTAAGTTCACCCATCTGGCTTATTATGTTCTTCCTTTCCTTCTCAAGTTTCTTTATTGCATTTGTGACTGCAATAGTCTAACACTCTTGATTTACTATGGAAGAGGAGAGAGGATCAAAACTTTGAGACAAACTTAGCAGTTTGCTCTCTTGCTCTTTTACTTTCTTCTCAATATCCTTGGTCACTTTAGGCCAGGATAAACAAAATTTATAGATATCTCCGCCATCTTTGAGAGCATTTTCTAAGCTCTTTATTCCAATATCCATAACTCTCCTATCATTTTTTATTAGACCCTACACTTCGGAGAATCTTTTTCCCAAAAACTCCTTCTGGACCTTTTCTTCAGCTGACTTTTCCAAAGAATCAAAATGTGTGCTAATTGAATTGATAAGGGTTTTTAAGTTACCGGATGTGGAGGCTGAAGAATCCTTTTAAAGGATGGCATGATTTTCTCTAATGCACTGGATGCAATCTCAATTAGCTCACAATCTTCTATGTGAGATTTCAAAAGTTTTTTTTTTGCCTTTGCTGAAGTAAAGGATGCTAGCTTCATGGTTTGAACCGGGGAGAGGGAGTCAAAATTGAATGGTCCTTGAAGAAGTTCCGATTCATCAAATTCCATTATTTCTTTGGTTAAGAAATCTTTTACTACTTCTACTGTGTCTCTTGCTAGAGACAAAATTTTCTCCCCTTCTGTAGCCTTACTACTATCATCTATGGCCTTCTCTGTTGGAGTTTTCTCTCCTTCTGTAGCCTTACTACTGTCATCTTCTTTTTCTTTCTCTTCTGCTTCTTGATTGATCTTCTCTTCTACTCTTTCTTCCACTTCTTCTTCTCTTTCCTCTAATCTTTCTTCTTCTTTAGATCCAGAGACTGCTGGGGAATTTAGATGAGAGATATTTTCTTCTTCTTGGACTTCTTCTTCTAGAATAGAGGAATCGTGGTCCTTGGACTTCTCCTCACCTATCTCCTTTGTTTCTTCTGCAGTCTTTTCAGTAGGATCTTTCTTTGATGCACTTTGCCCTTCAACATTAGAAGGTTCATCACTTATGTCCTCTATAATGGGAATGTTGAATCTTTTGTATGCATCCCGGAGGATCTCTTCTATCTCTTTTGCTACTTTGTCAGTTTCTCTGAGCATAAGCTGATTCATTCTGGCTTTGCTCCATAACTCATCCTTGCAATCTTTGAAGATCATATTCATTTGATTCAGAGTGATTGAAGGATACAGCTGAATAGCTATCTATTCCCAGATCTCAAGATCCTTTGCCTTAGCATTATTCTTCCTTATTTCTAATTCCTTCTCTAGGCTTTTGGGAATGAGAGATATGATTTCAATAAAATCCTTATTGTAGATATTCAGATACCTGACTGTAGCTTCTTGCAGGATCTTCTGGTCAGCTTCATTGTACTCATCATAGAACTCAGTCATTGGTTTTAGGTTCCCATCCACAGTAACTGATTTAATGATATCATTAATGCGAAGAGTGGGCTTTTCAACAAATTCCTCTGCCTTCTCTTCCTTGTCTTGACTGATAGAGGGTTCACTGGATGTCTTCTTCTTCTTCTTCATTTTATTGACCTCTTCATCAGATTCAGTCTCTTCATCATCCTTTTGACTGGCATAAGATCTTGTGGCCTTTGTCTTAGTTCTCTTCTCTCCTTTACTGGATGATTTTGCTTCCGGTTTTGATGCCTTTGAGCTCTTAGCAGTGGCAGATGCAGAGCTTTTAGAGGATCTGGTCTGGGAGGAGGCTTCTACCGGAGCACTTTCTTTTTCTACCTCTTCCTTTTCTTTTTCTGTCCTTTCCATCTTTTCTCTATGTGCATCAAGTGTCTCTTTTGAGATGCCATACCTTTTGGCAACATTCAGATCTGTGATATCCTTAATTGTCATTGCTCTTTTATCAAATTTTGATCTGGTAGCCTCACTTACAATTTGGTTTTTGATAGATTTGAGAGTAGGCATCCCACCGGTTGAGTGTAATCTGGTTACTGCCCTAATGGCATCCTTAGTGATCTTAAACAACCTGTTCAACCACATGAAGTTGTCATGCATTCTGCTCAAAATATACCGGACACACTCATCTTCCAGAAAATAGGGGAAATGAAAGCACTCTACAAAATGTTTATCTCGGATAGCCTTATACTGAGGTTTTAGATCAAAAAGTCATCTATTAACTGATTGTGATAGATATCTGATAGCTTAGATTCTCCAAACTCTTCAATGTTCGCATGAATGTATGCCCTAACGTCTTCAACATGCAGAACCCCATGCAGAATTCTAGAAAATGTACCTAAAGGATCCACTTCTAGAGATTTGTAGGGATGTTTCTTAAATTTAGGGTGCGGCCTATCAGAAATCTTCACAACATTCAGAGTAGTCATCTTTAAAGATTCAGAGAAAGAACAAAAAATACCTCTTACGCCTTTTAGGGTTCACGGAATGAGCCGAAGAGATCACCAGCTGATTTGAATTTTGCGAATGATCCTTGAGAGAGATGAGGCAAGCTTGTTTGCAGAGCTCTTCTTGTCTATTTCACTAATGCAAATGTGTAAATGAAGAGTAAATGAACCCTTTTATTACTGAGAAAACCCTAATTTCACATTGCAATAAATACACAACTCAAGTCATTCCGGTTGCCTTGTTCTCCTTGTTCTGAGAAAGATCTTTTTCTGGATCACTGAGATATGCTTCGAATTATACTTGGTGATTATTGACAATCTATCTTTCTTTCTTCAATCATTTAATCTATCCACAGATCAAGATTCCTCAATTTTGAATCAAACCAGATCTAACTACAAAGACCTGCTTCTTACAGGATGACTGTAAAACCAGATCTATCTTGGAAGATTAGACTCTTCAAACCTTCTTGCGGATCTTTCATATCTTTACCAAACCTTCTTTATATGTTTCTCTGAGAATCCTTTAATCCACAACCTTTTATGTGCCAATTTTGGGCACTTAATGATTGGCTGGGGGAAAATGTTTTTCTTTTGTTACTCCCCCTGAGCCAGAGCTCATCTATTTAGTTTTTGGAAGGAATATCAGCCCCAGATTCTGGTGTGGATCCAACCTCAACATTTTTTGTACTCCTCTTTACCCAAATCTTATTCATCTCCTTTAAATTTCATCCGCATTCATTTTTCCTTTTCCTTTGTCTTGGTTTTGATTATGATGTATCGGACCCTTATTGTTCTGATTCTTACTTCTGTAGAATTTGGCAATATGACCGGATCTATTGCAATTGTAGCAGACAACATTTCTTTGAATATTTGACTGATATCCTCTTGATCTACACTGATTAGCCATATGTCCCATTCTATTGCATGCAAAGCATCTTCTATTGAGTGAATTGTTTGTTTGCATGTTTCTACACTCATGAGATTTGTGACCATACCTTTTGCAATTGAAACACTATCCAGAGAAGGATGAATTAGTCTAGTTCATTCTTTTTCTGCACTGATTTGCTTTATGACCAAAATTATTGTAGTTGTGGCAGTATCCATTGAAGGATGGATATCTTTGAGCATTGGGTTGCCTTACCGGAGGTCTTCTAGGCCCGTTTCTTGGATTTTCTGATTTGGAGTTCTTCTGACCAGATCCAGAACTTTCACCTTTCTCATACCCAAGCCTTGCTTGTCATCTACCCTCTTTTGGCTTTGAAGAAGAACTTCAAGTTGGGTAGAGCTTATCTTGAATTTCTCTTTTAATTCATTTGCTGTTTGAAGATCCTTTTTAAGAGTGTCAATCTAATTCTCAAGTTGTTCTTCATTATCCCTAGCTTCTTCAAGATCAGATTCAAGATGTCTGATTATTCTATCCATTTTGTGGTAGTCTTCTGATTTCTCTTTGAGAGATTGTCTTAGATCATCTTCAATTTTCCTTTTCTCTTCAATTTCTTGGGTAAATTTCATAACTCCTTATTCCATTTCATGTCTTACCATAATGACCTCTTTTGATAACTTTTCACATAACTTGGTTTTCTCCTTCAAATCTTCATTTGTATTATTGTCTTCACCTTGACTTTCCAATTGTTGAAGTAGATCCTTTCTCTTTTTAATAGAGATGCTCAGTTTCCCTTTTAGTTCATGTATGAAATCATCAGCTTGTTTGAGTCTTTCCTTCAGTTCATTGACTTCAGAGTTGGATTGATCAAGATCATCTAGGGCAGACTGAAGTTGTTCCCTCATACCATACACATCCATTTGAATTCCCAGATCTTCCTGAAGCTGTTAGGCTATGTTTGGAGGATCTTAGATCTGATACCAATTATTGATAACTGAGAGGGGGGGTGAATCAGTTATCTTAATTACTTCTACTTTTTGATCTTCCTTAACAATTAATGTAGCATTAAATCATACAAGCAAACATAACCATGAAATGGAAATAACATCAATACACATGACACAATGATTTTGACATGGAAAACCCTGTTAAGGGAAAAACCACGGGGTGATTAACCCAAGATTGTATTCTCTGTTAGAAGAATAAGATAGTACAAAAATGGCACTTGCCAATTAGGGCTCACCACCTACAATAGTTTATACAAGGAAACTAGATACTTGAACTGATGAGAAGCATCCACATATGCTAAGATTTAGTTCTGGTTAGGTTCAATACACTGATCTGCTGCACTTCATTCTTTCTCTTCTTTGGTACTGCTGTCCTGTCACATACCGAACCTGCCTTACTGCTCTTCTGCTTTTATTCACATATGAAAACACACAACACTCCTTCATACCGAGATCCATCTGGCATATATATCCGCACCAAGGATTTCATCCACTTTCTAGTCGGCATCCAGAATGCTTACTATTTTCCCAAACTCTTGGTCTGTCGGCTGAATCCTTGCTTATCAAGTGATGCATATCAAAGAGATGTTTATAGAAGTCATCAATCATGTCAGCCAATCATGAATGATACCTTAAGAAACTTGATCACAAACAATAGCTCATCTGGATTAAGATCTGATGCTCTGCCGGTTAGTTCTTCCTCTGTCAACTCTGCCAAATAGGAGCCCAACACTTAGGTGCTCATATCTTTTCACTCTTTCATCACCGGAGGCTCAATCTCTAGAATTTATCAGTCAAGGTACACCTCTTGACTTCCCCAAGTCTGCACTTTACTAAGATACTTCCTCTGAGAGATCTAGACCTGACTATCGGACCTTGCCACATGCTTTGTTCTTGCTTACCTGAGCATAACACTCTTCAATCTAACTTCCAGTATAGGCACACCATGTCCTACGGATGTGTGGGATGAACTTTGTTGCTATCAATGACAACAATGATGAAGCTACAATGTGTCTCTTGCCAACAAAGGATTCAAGAGGGGAAAGCCCTCAAACATATTTTAAAATTATATATAGACTCCTGCCAGCCTTCCATGGTCCCAAAGAGATAATAAAATGTTGAATTATGTGAAAAGGCACTAACAAATGTTACAAATTCCAACTCTATTTGCAATTTATCATAATCACCACTTGTTGCAAAGAGGTAGTTTCAAAACAACTATGGTAGCATTGAAATCATTGGTTCTACTAGATAATAGTTTCACATTCACCTTCTGTGGAAACCAACTTGGTTTTAGCACAATTGAATTTTTTGTCAATTTGAACAGGTACATCTTTGTTTCAAGTCATCCCTACAATGTTTTGGACCTTAAAAAACATGATTATCACAAAAGTACAAACTCTTAAACAATGAAAGACACTGCAAACAAGCATTTCCTTTCTTTCATGGTTTTAAGACTTCTTATTCTAGACTAATGGTGACAAGTTGACCCCATGGTCCATCTTGTATGATTTGATATTTAGATCATACCTCCCCATTGAGGAGGGTTTTAGTTCCCCAAAACTTAGGTAATCAATAAATGTTGGAACTTCTTCCCCCCATATAATTAGGATACTCTTTGGCTTTCTTGGGAAATTGACCCTTTAATTCCTCCAACCATGTTTCATACTCTTCTCTTCTATTTATCTTTGCCTTCTTCTCTAGAATAATGTCACCTTTTGATGTAGTCATAGACAAAGGGTTCAATTAAGAACTACCCAACCATGCAGTCAACACAACAAAAAATTAGTAGATTTACAGAATAGAATGATGATAACACAAGGTATGAATGTAACAATGACTATTGATTCACAATTTGAAATACATCAATAGCCTTTGCTGCAAGTTCTTACAACAAAATAGGACCTCATTCTCTAATTATAATTAATTATAGGCATAAATAGTGTGTAGATATTTAATTACAGTCTTCTAAGATGATATATGCTATATGATGCTCTTAGATATTCAATACTCTTAATTTTCTAAAGAAGTCTCATGATCTAGTGATGAGCTCCCTTTGTTTGATTTCTTGCTACCTAGTCATGTAGAATTATTCTTTTTTAATAAAAATTAAAAGCAAGTAGAAATGTTATGGCATCGATGAACAATGTGGTACAATGCTCAATGCACATGGAAATGTGTAGAAGGACCTACATTAGATGAATGATGTAAGATGTAAGATTGGGAATCGAGTGTAGTTCTATTCATGAACCTCCTTTATGTGGTTGAATATCTTCCACATACCTATAACGAGGAAAAGAAAAATGGTTGGGGTTACTTAGGAGCTTTCCATGAATGGTCAAGCCTCTATTTTGGTTTTTCAACCTCCACGATTAGCCAATGATAGAGAAGTAATGGAAAATGTGTGTGCTCTTATCCTATGTACATCTAGGACTAAGAACAACAATAATATATTAATCCCTAGTTTATAGGGAAGAATACCCTTGTGTGTGTATGTGATAGGATAAAGGGTGGTGATGGTCACCAATAGATTTACCAATAGAAATGTAGAAGGAAATGATAAAGAAGAGCTACAATATTATTCAAACGAGAACAAGATCTTATTGAGAAAATACTACTAGCATGATGTAGAAGAGAGAAGTGAGCACATGTAATTGTTAATAAGAATCCAATAGAATGTAGTTTTAGCAAGGCTTCAATAATGGAGGTATGTTTAGCCAATCATAGCCAAGAGAAGGAGAGAAAGAGTTTGTATGAGATATATTCAAAAAGTTTCTTTTGCAAGAGGCTTATAAGGAAGATGAAGGGTCAGATTTATATGTTGAAGGATTTTTTTGACAAATGAGCATTAAAACAGGCAGTAGTAGGTACCTGGGCAAGAAACCAATGTTTAAATTTCTGGAAACTTTCAAGATACTAGCACATCATGCTAGTGTCCTAGAGAAATTTCTCAAAATTTAGAATGTAGTCCAAGGTCAGTGAGAAGAATCAAAATGTGATGAAGAAATTTGGCAATTTGGTGAAGGAAAAGGCCAAGGATATGCTAAAATGATCCCTAAAACATGTTAAGAGAATAAACACTAAAAAAAGTACAAAACATAGAATGAAATTGCAAGGGTATGCAATTTTTGACGTTACATTTTGCCCCCACTTTAACAAGCTAATGACACTAGGTGATAAGCTATGCTAAAGTATATAAATGAAATGTTGAAAGTAAATATCATCATCAAAAGGATACCCAAAAGGATAATATAGAAGATGAAAAAAATTCTTCAAGTAGAGGAATCATGCCCTTAGACTAAGAACTTGCAAAACAAATATGTTAGCCAACAAAAACTTGCAAGACAATACTATTAGAAAGCACAAACCTACAAGAACACTATGTTTGAGAATCACAAACATTTATGGAAGCATGTACATCATAAAAACTGCAACACATATGTGTCTAAAACATATAAACTTGCATCACAAATATATCATAAAGAAAGAAAAAATACATTCAAACAATACATGCATAAAGGAAGAAGGCACATGGTAAATAAACAAAGAATTTTTTTGGGTCAACATGAAAGAGACCTAGATGTGGAATTTGTATTGATACTTTCCATCATCCCCAAAATGTAATGAAAACAAAATAGATGACAAATAGAGGAATTCTTATATGGGGAGAAGAATGTAACAATCCGATCGATTGCTTTAGAGAGAATAGGTTGATGCATACAAAGAGAAAGATAAGTAATAAATACAAATGAGAATACATGACTTAGTCTATGGCTTGTTTTGTCACTAGGGGTCATGAGGAAAGAATGAAGAGAAAATAAAGTTGTTAATAAGAATGGCATGACTTAATGTCTAGCTTAGTCTATCACTAGGAGTCATGAGAAGAGAGAGATAAAGAGATCTAAAGAGGCATTTTCTAGTGTGTTGTATGTTGCTAGAAAGGATGCCAAGTATGGTTCAAGATCTAGCATTGTGTTTCTAGAAACCATACAATACAATTCATGAATCATAAGAACTAGCAAGTTATGTTGCTAGGTGACTCACAAAAAGTATGAAAAGTATCTTGTATGGAGAACAATAGTCTAGCACAATGTGTTGCAAGGTGGATCACATGTAAATTCAATATCAAAGATTACGTGAACTAGCATGGCTAGGTAATCTTGATAAGGGTGGTTAGTCCAAGCAAGTGTCTATACTTGGGACCACAAGCTACTAATGTTATAGGGAGCGTGCCAACAAAGTGAGAATGGTATATGTATGCACTTTTAAAATAGTTGCATAGAATAAGTGTATGCAATTGATTTTAAGGTAGATGAAAGGGGATAGAGAAAGAAGAATATCCCTTGGAAGGACACATGTAGGGCATTTACTTTCAGAATAAGTTGCCATTGCCCCCTAGAATATGGGTGAGGACAACAAAGATAAAGAAGGTTGTGCTATTACCTGAGAAAATATAAGGTGGTTGTGCACCTAAAATTTTCCACCATGAATGGTAACAAGCAAAGAAATAAATCTACATGTACCACTCAACACAATGGAGTGATAGTAGAATCAATCAATGATGAAGGTGAAGTGGTTGGATGGATTAGCCAAGTCCACCTCACAAGGAGAATGGAGAAGAGAGTTATCCAGAAGTAGAGTTGTAGCATGAGTGAATTTATAAGCTATAGGAGGAATGCCAACAATGGACCAAAACAAATTCTCATCACAAGAAGGGAGAAGTGTATTAGCTATGATCATAGTTGGGACGAGAGTGCTCTAGAAGGATTTTCTCATTTTCAAGAGCATGAAGAATTAAGTGAAGAAAAGAACAAAAATATTAAAACAACATAGCCTATTGGATATGTGCTAGCAAGTTCTCATGAAATAGAGGTAGAAGAAGGCTATCAAGGAGATGAAAACCCCATCAAACAAGAAAGGAAAATAAACAAGAAGTGAAGCCCTAAATACTCTCATCAACAACTTGTTTGCATTGTGCCAAGTGTCTAAGAGAGACTCTAGGCTCCATGTTATATTGAAAGTGAGATACGAAGGCATGAGAAACATCAAAAAATGAGTGTAAGGAACTAGTAGGTAAAGTGTAGATACAGTCTAAGGCAATATCTCTCAATGTGCTAGGAAATAATTTTTCCAAGGCATAGTCATCACATGTATGAGTCAAGCATATGATGGATAAGTGTTTCACATGGTGCAATAGATCACCATGGCCATTGTATTTGTCAAAAGAAAGTTCCCATACCAACCAAAGAGGGGTGTGTAAGAATCTTAGAAGATAAAGGAGAGCATAGCCATATAGATGTAGAAGGAGCAATAGAAGGCATCTCACAAGAAACCAATGGCGATGCCTTCATAAAATAAAATGATGTAGAAGTGGTAGAAGGTAAAGAAGGCGGGGAAATATAATGGACAGGGTTAAGGTCTAGAAGAGATGGATTTGATGTAGGAGAGAAAATTGTAGATAAAGCATGATGCGAATGATGCTCAATATCTATCGAAGGAGGACTTTCAACCAATATGACATTAAGAAAGTGATGAATGATGTTAGCCTGCTCTAAATTACACACAAGAGGGAGTTCATCCTCTAAAGAAAGAGAAGGGGATGGACAAGAAAATAGTCCATCTTTCCAAGGTAAAGAATCAATAGAAGCATGAGCCTCATCATCACTCAAAGAAGAGTCATCAAAGACACTTAAAGAAAGATTACCAATAAAAGTTTGAGAACCATGTGGTGAAGAAATACCATTAACCATAGGGATAGGATCCTCATAGGTGATTAAGGAAGAGAAATAGGTCTCCACATCCTTTGGGATGTCCAAGGAGTTTGAACATGCAACCAAAGGGGGGAGAGAAATAGGAAGATAAATAGTACCATTATGGACTATGGAAGATGTAGTAGAAGGAATTGAAAAAGTATGTTAAGACCTCTTCACTCATCATCTAATAATGCTTCATCATCAAAGGGGAGAGCATTGACATGAAGAGAAAGTAAGGTAATGTTAAGAAAATGATCAATGATGTCACCATCGCCTAAAACATTCCTAGAAGTAGTAGGATTTTTAAGAGAGATCAAAAGCATAGAGTGACATAGAAAGAGCTAAGTAGCTATCATATGCATGAAGAAAAGTATCACTACCATGAAATTTCTAAGGAAAGCTAGAAAGTGATGTAAGAAAAGAAGATAACATGTCCATTATGAAAAATAGAAGAAGAGAGATTAAGAAAGATGTAGAGAAATTTGGTCAAAGGCCACCATTTTTGGAAGAAAAGTGGAATGAAAAAGAAGGCATTTTAAGTGTTAACATGGTAGGTTCACCAGAGTACAATGAAGAAATTAAGCTACTTTAATATTACATTAATGGAACAATGAATAAAATGAGCTTGAAAGAAGTGCTCAAATGATAAATTGGATATAGAAATGGAAATTGTAGAAAATAAAGAACTTGGCACTGAAAGATGAAGTTCATTGTCTTAGACAATATCGTGATATGCAGACATCTATGTGATGTGTTGTAGTCCAAATCATGTGCTGTCATCACATTCTCACATTTTCATCCAAAAAAGTTGTAAAACTCAAAGTTTTCACTGGATTTTGAACCCACCTACACATCAGGAAATAGGGACAACCAAAATAGAAAAATAGGGGATACCAGATGATATAGAAATGATAAATTAAAGTTAAACTAACTAAATCAAATGAAATATTGAAATGACAAGAGAAAGGAAGATACAAGAAAACTTTTGAGTGGTTAAATATCTTCTAAATACCTATAGCTAGGATAAGAAAAATGGTTGGGGCTGCTTAGGAACTTGCCATGAATGTTCAAGCCCCTATTTTGGTCTTTCAACCTCCATGAGTTGCCAGTGATAGAGAAGCAATGTGCTCTTATCCTATGTGCGTCTAGGACTAAGAACAACAATAATATATTAATACCTGGTTTACAAGGAAGAATACCCTAGTGTGTGTATGTGATTTAATAAAGGGTGATGATGGTCACCAATAGATTTACCAATATAAATGTAGAAGGAAATGATAAAGAAGAGCTAATAATAATCAAACAAGAACTCATTGAAACAATATTACTAGCATGATGTAGAAGAGAGAAGTGAACACATGTAGTTATCAAAAAGAATCCAATAGCATGTAGCTTCAACAATCTTCAACAATGGAGGTATGTTCAACCAAGAATAGCCAAGAGAAGGAGAGAAATAGATTGCATGAGATAGATTCAAAAGTTTCTTTTGCAAGAGGCTTATGAGGAAGATGAAGGGTTAGCTTCACATGTTGAATGTATTTTTCTAATAGATGAGCAATACAACAATTGATAATAGGTATATAGGTAGGAAACCAACATTTAAATTTTTGGAAACTCATGGGACACTAGTGTTGCAAGTATGTGCTAATCGGTGTTGTCATTGATGTTAACATGTTTGTGTTGTCATTAGTGTCAACTGTGCCCTTGTTTTGTTACTTGATTGTGATGAGTTAGTTGCTTTGTATTGCATTGTATAAGTGCTGAAGATGATAAGAATATGTTCCTGATATTGAGTTTCCAAGTGCTTTTGAGAAAATTTGGTTCATACTGAAGACAGAGTTGTGAAGATGTATCCTGGATTACAGGATACTATCTGAGTTTTTTCTCTGTATTTCTTCTATGTTGAAGACTAGAGTATGAGATTTGGATATATTTTATAAAAGTGTTTGAAGATGCTAAATCTAGAATTTGGTGGTCCAGATCACTGTGCAGTAGAAGTTATATTCACCAGTTTGAAGACTGTGCCTGGCAGCATTTGCAATGTGATAGGGAGAAAGTATTTTGATCCACATTCCTCCGTAGTTTGGTTTCTGGTCTTGCAGTTATGGACATATGTTTATAATGTCCTTAGCTATCTTCATTCCAAAGGATTTGTCATTTTGTGCTCTGGAAAGCAAGTTATTGAATAGCAGAACTTAGCAGTGTTGTTTGTAAGCTGTCTTCAAGTGAGATTTGTTGTCTTCAAGTGAAACTTGTTGTAGCTGGATTTGTTGGCTCCTAGGTGATTTTATGTTGTTTGTGGATGTCTCCAGATCATGTTAAAGGATTTTTCTTGATCCGCAAGCTATGATTAAGTTCTTGGAAGCGTGTGTCTAAGTATTCTTGGTATTTGCACAAGTTTGGCCGACTTGGCTACTAACATTCTTTGCGGATGTGTTTCATGGAATGTAGAAGCATGTTGAAGTGTGTGAAGATGTTTTTGGGTCCGAGCTAAGATGTGAAGTTTTCTTCTTTCATTCATTTGATTTGCAATTTTGTTTAGGTCCAGACCTAATTTGAATTATGTATGTTTGCTGACCTTGGAGATTGTTCCAAAGGTTGTAGATTGTATTTCTGACCTTGATGTATGTTCCAAGGTTGATGATTGGTATAGATAAATGTAATAAATCCATGTGTAGTGGTTGTGGATGTGAAGATGAAAGTGTTTGTGTTGTAAGGACAATGAAGGTGATATGTATTGTGCTTCAATGGAACTAAACTTAGGCATGTTGTAAATGCTATCATATCAGTTCATGGCAGTGAGCCACCCCTCTTGGCAGTGACCCACCCCTTGGCAGTGAGCATTCTTTTGGGTAGTAAGCCTCTTTTTTTATTCGGTATTGTTACTACATTATATTGTGAGCTAATACTCACTGTGTTTTTTCCCTTTTAAGGTTTTCCACGTAAAACTCTGGTGTTCTTAAGTTTTGATTCTGCATTTCATGTTTAATCTTCATAATAGATTAAGGGGTTAAAGTAAGTAAATATGAATGTGATTTTGTTTAAGAGAATTTATGGTTTTTGATACAACTGATTCACCCCTCCCTCTCAGTTGTCTTGTACCTTCAACAACTAGCATGTTGCAAGAATGTTCACATGTCATGCTAGTGTCTTAGAGAAATTTCTTAGAATTTAGCATGTGGATTGAGGTCAATGAGAAGAATGATAATTTGTGATGAAAAAAATTGGCAATTTGGTGAAGGAAAAGGCCAAGGATAGGATAAAATGATCCTTAAAACATGCTAAGGGAGTGCACACTAAAATAAATTCAAAACATAGCATGAAACTACAAGGGTATGCAATTTTAAACATTACACCATAAAACAAAAACATACAAGAAAATATTTTTGGTTGATGCAAGATTGTTCTTACACCTTGGATGCTCCAACATTAGACACTAGGTAACTTAAAAGTGAGTCTCTCACTTTGAGACAACTAAAGGAAAGAAAAGTGGTTCACCTTATGTGTAGATATCCAAGTTGAGTTTTCAAATTGACCTTCCTTTCCATTTCACCAAATACTCTTCATATTTCTTATCCTTGTATTATTTCCAACTTTGTTGTCCAATATCTCCTCAATCCCTTTGGTTTTCTATTATGGCATTTGGTTTCTTTGATACATCTCTATTCTTTCTTCTTCCAACTCTCTTTCATTATACTCATTCAAATATACAATGTTAAATATTGGTGACATCGCCAAACCTTTGGGTAATTTGACTTGATATGAATTTTTGGAATCAAGCTTCATGATGATCTTTCAAGGACAAAATTTCATCTTTTGCTTATTATATATGCCTTATAGAAATAATTCCTTCCTTATATATTCCATCACATCATTTCCTAGTTTATATGCCTTGTAGAAATCTTCCCTTTCTTAGATATATCATCACTTTATTTCCTACTTCATATTCCTTATGCCTCCTCATCATGTTAGCCTTCTCCTTTTAATTTGTATTCATCTTTTTGATTTGGTTTCTTAACTCCTCATGTAATACTTTCATGTGATATGCAAATTACTCCACCTTTTCACTTTTTTTCTCTTCATTCTAGATGTCTCTCAACCTTTATATGTTTCTTGGATTGGTTACATATATTATCTCAAATGGTGTTCTTCATCTCCTATTTACAAAATTATTGTAATAAAACTCAACTTGTGCTAATGCCATATCCCAATTACTTTTGTAAGAGTTGGTACAGAGTTCTCTATAACATGCAATATTTGGCTATGGAGATAGCCACCTAAGATCTAGGAGCTTCAATAAAAGCACAAGAGAGACCCAACATGAAAGAATAATTCTACTCTATCAAAGGATGCAATTTATGCATACAATATGTACATTAATATGATGAAATTAATGAGAATCCCTTGGTTATATAGGCCAAGGTGAAACATAGGATAACATAAGATTAAGACAAGTGTCTTAACATTATGACTCGAGACACAAAAATATAACTATTATAAGTGTGCCCTAATTATGCCCTAAGTAAACTTAACTAAACAAGTGTGAATAGGACCTAATGTGAAACCAATTAGGTAATATACCCCATTCACACCAACACCCCCCTTAAGTGCAACTTAGGGAGAATGATATAATATCCAAATGATGCAAATATGCAATGATTTATGGGTCCCAAATACAAGGCCATGTTAGGTACCCATGTACAAAATATCTCTCACAAATGGAGTAAGGGAGAAAAATGTGAAGGAAAAAAACCCTCTCCAAAAGAGAGAAAACATGAAAAAAGTGATGGAAGGAGGACTCAATAACCACATCCAACACAAATACACAATCAATAACCCCCCATATGAGAGAAAGAGTGAGAATATAGATTCCCCCCACAAATAAGTAGCTCTTGTGCCAATGGCGAATGCTTGAAGATGAATGTTGAAGAGTGCCCAATACTAGCAAATAACATTTCTCCCCTTGGGAAGAAACAAATCCAATGGTGATTACAGAAGGCATTCATATAATCTAGATGAATAGGGAATCCAAATCAATATACGTGTCTCATAATACAACTTAGGTGTCCTCATGTTGGAAAAAGATGTCTTCTCCAATTAGAAACTGAATGCCTAATCAAAGAAGAACTAGGAGAGGGAAGATACTAAACTGCATCTAGAAACACTGAAGACGTGATGATACTACTACCATAAAAGAGGAGAGATAAACCCTCAAATGTGTCCTCCAAATATGAAATGTGAGACTCCACAAAAAAGGATACAATGTTTGATAAATAGGAATCCTAATGAGGTAGACCTAGAAGATTAAAATGGTCCTACTGCAAAGAATCAATTGAAACAATAGGTGATGGAATAAAATGTTCTATGCCATGTAAGTTTGGGCTATGGAGGTATCCACTTAAGATCTAGGATCCTCAATGAATGCACAAGAGTGAACCAACATGAAAGAATAATTGTTTTCTATCAAAGGATTGCGATATACATACAATATGTACATTAATACAATGAAATTGCATTGAGAAATCCTTGGCTATATAGGCCAAGGTGAAACAAAGGATAAAAAAATAATATATAATTCTCTATACCAATGGACTCAAGCTCCTAGGATCACCTACAAAACTAGAAATAACCTTCCACAAGAGAGTAGAAAGAGGATGAATTGCTTGATTAGTGATGCAAAATGATATTATGATACATAAAGTACATGAAAATCCCTTGGTTATATAAGCCAAGGTGAAACATAGGATGGCATAAGATTATGACAAGTGTCTTAATATTATGACTTGAGACATAAAAATATAACTATCATAAGTTTTCCCTAAGTATGCCCTAAGTAAACTTAACTAAAAAAGTATGAATATGACCTAATGTGGAACCAGTTAGGTAATATACCCCGTTCACACCAACTTTTACTTTCTATTTTTCACCACTTTTTTCTATCCATCAATCTATAGATTATATATTGAGTTAAATTTCAACTTTATCTTCATTGCCTTCCACCATGTCCTCCAATAGTAGCCAATAAATTTCATGTCTCTGTCAGAAATTATACTTCTTGGCAATTCATCTAATCTCACAACCTCCTTGAAAAATAAATTAGCTACATATAGTACATCATTTATTTTCTTACATGCTATGAAATGTGTCATCTTAGACAATCTATCAACTATAACAAAAATTGAATCATGACCTCTTTATGCTCTTGGGAAACCTAACATAAAATTCATATTGATGTCTTCCCAAGGCTTCTTCTGTAGAATTAGCAATGATTTATACAATGTAACATTTTGATTACTACCTTTTGCAACTTGAAAAATTATACAATTTTGAATATACCTTTTTACATCCTTATACATCTAAGGACAAAATAGTTTTTGCTTACTAATGCTACTATCTTGTCAACACTAAAATGTCTATCTATTTGACTGTTATGCTTTTGTTTTATCAAATCCTCCAATTAAGCTTCTAGGAATGCATAATTGACTTCCTTTAAACAACACATCATTCTGAATTAAGTAATCAAACCACTTTGTTCCATCCATACTTACAAGTTCCTTACACACTTTCTATACTTAAGAAAAATCAACACCATCTTCATATAAATACTTCATTTCTTCAAATCTAACTACTTCATCTCTCATTTCAATCAACAAATTCCATATCCTACTCAACACATATTCAACTTTATTTGACCCGCCACTCCTATGCTTAAATACAAAATAATAGGTTTGCATAAATTCAATCCATCTTACATGTCTTTGGTTTAACTTACCTTGGCTATTTAGATACTATAATGATTGATGATGTGTTGTTAATTTCTTCCTTTAAAATACACATCAATCTATTTTAAGTAATCAAGCTACTTGGTTCCATCCATACATACAAGTTCCTTACACACTTTTTATACTTAAACAAAATCAACATCACCTTTATACAAATAATTCATTTCTTCAAATCTAACTACTTCAACTCTCATTTCAATGAATAAATTCCATATCCTACTCAACACATATGTAACTTTATTTGACCTACCAATCCTATGCTTCAATACAAAATAATAGATTTACATAAATTCAATCCATCTTACATGTCTTTGGTTGAACTTACCTTGGCTATTTAGATACTACAATGCTTGATGATTTGTATACAAATCAAACTCCTTAGGTATAAAATAATGTCTCCATTTTTTCAATGCTTGAATTATGGCATAAAACTCCTAATAATATATTGAAAATCTCTTCTCTACATCATTCAACTTTTCATTGAAGTATGCTACCCGTCTACCTTCTTGACTCAATACTTCTCCAATTATGCCATTGCTTGCATCACAATCAACTTTAAATACCTTATCAAAGTTTAGAAATGCTAACACTAGATGAGATTTTGTCTACTCCTATAGTCCATTTCAATTCTCTTTTGTCTCCTCTCATTGTCTTAGTTATTGGTACATAAATTCCACTATAATTTCTTATGAACTTTCTATAAAAGCTAGCCAATCCATGAAAAATTATTACCTCTAAAATATTCTCTAGTGTAGGCAAATCAACAATTAATTTCACCTTTTATAGGTCCATCTTCAAACCATCTTCCATGATTAGAAATCCCAAGTATTCCAATTCTTTCTTCATGAAACTACACTTTTATATTGATTAACAATTTCTATTCTCTCAATATTTGTAATACTAATATGATATATTTTAGGTGTTTCTCCTTAGTCTCACTAGAAATTAGAATATCATCCAAATAAACAATCTCAAGCTTACCCAATTATGGATTCAATATTTTATTCATCAATCTCATATTTTACTTGGTCCATTAGTAAACACAAAGGGCATAACCAACCACTCACATAATCCTTCTTTTTTCTTAAATGTTATCTTCATTCATCTCCTCTTATTTTGATCTGGTAATAATCACTCTTCAAATCTCTCTTGCTAAAGTACTTTGTTCCTCTCAAACAATCAATCAAATAATCCATCCTATGCAATGAAAATCTATACTTAATTGTGATCTTAATTTATGGCTCTTGAATCTTACACATTCTCCACTCACCTCATTTTCTTTGGTACTAGTACTACTAGTACTACATAATAAAATAATGTTTCTTTGATCAAACCAATAGTTCTTGCACTTGTCTATTCAACTCTTCAATTTATGCTAGCATCATTCTATGTGCAACTTTGTTTAGAAAAAATATTCCTATAATCAAATCCATATGATGATGATAATTGATGCTTCTCACTAGTGGTAATCCATCTAGCATACTACTTGATACATTCTATAATTAGTAATTTTGAAATTTTTATATATGGTTCCTTAACTTCATCTAAGCTACCACATACTCTTGGAATCAATGTAAAACATAACTTTTTATTCTTTAGACCATATAAGGACTTCCTAACATCCACTAAATGGACTGGCATTACCATGTATACATGTCTTTCCTTCTATTTCATAGGGACATAATATGTTTTTCACCATCCTTCACCAAAGTGTAAGTATTTTCCCTACTATTATGTGTATATTTTTTTTTATCATATTTCCATAGTCTCCTTACAAATAAATGACATACATCCATTGGAATAAAATCATATAATAATTCATCGTGATATAATAAAATTATGTAATGCCCCTCACTTTTGGCTTGTGATAGTTGATAGTTTTTATTTTGCACTTAGACAGTTTTGAGACATATGGTTGATAGACTTATGGTTTATGCTTATTATGATTATGATGGACTATGTTTGACTGGTGTGGTTTTGACATGTGTTATGAGTTTTATGATGACGTTATTGATATTACAGTTTATGAACATATGTTTTGACATGATTAAGTTGATAGTTAATTGATTATGCAGAATAAAGTTACTATGCTTTATGTGATTGAATGTTATCTGATTGTTAAATAGAAAGGTTTATGTTATTGTCATGCTTTAGAGCAGGGGTGGTGTAGTATTACTCATTTTGAGTACCCTACTACGCTGTGATTCCCTGACTTCGTGTGTTTGATATATATACATATGTTCGTATACAACCTATCGTTTGGATGCCGGTTGCAGGTACCGGGCATCGACTCCACCTGGCTAAGAAGGTTTGAGTGTGCCCTTACACTAATGGAAATATGGATGGGAGATAACATGGGGTTTCTCTAGGTCAGTCTTCGTTTTCAGTTGTGGTTGTGAGTCTGGATGTCACTCTTTGGTCCTTGCCTCTAGTTTATGGTCATCACTGGTATATAATGGTCTTTGCTTGAATTTGATGGTTTCAGTCTTTATGAAATGGTTGGAAATATATTATTTTAATAATAATGTTATTAATAAGTTAAATATAAAAGTATTGTCTAAGTCATAAATTACTAATGAGAATTGGGAATATTATTTAAGTAATTTTTAACAAAGATTAAATTAATTTTTTTTAGGATTTTAATAATTTAATGAAATTTGAGTCATAAGTATTTAATATTATTTTATTATTAAAATAGTATATGGTAATTCAAAAACTAATATTAGTTAACAATTTTTTTCATGTGAGTTGTCGTATAAGATTCCTGACTTGGAGAATCTCTCTGGAAAGAAAATTAATTATTTTTAGTTTACAGAATAGTAGGATTCTGTAACAGGTTTTGGAGTAATGGGAATTAATGGATTTCACCTATTTTTGGTTTATGGAGAGTTATTTGTAGTGCCCCCTCATCGTTGGCTTGTGCTAGCGGTGGTTCTGCATTGCTCTCTGTCAATCAGAGGTAGTTGTTAGTCGTTCATTACATTGATTCAGTTTTGAGACAATTGATTAGTAGGTTATGATATTGTTTTAGGAGTAGGGATGGTGTAGCATTACTCACTTTGAGTACCCTGCTATGCCGCGATTCTTTGACTCCTTGTGTATAGGCATATATGTACTTGTTTGTAGACAACCAATTGTTTGATTGTAGGCTGTAGGTACCAAACCTCAACTCCACCTGATATAGCAGGTTTGAGCAGGTTCTCACACCAATGGGTATCAGTGATGGGAGATAATGCGGGGTCGATTCCATTAGCTTGGTCCTTGTCTTGTTGTCGTCTCGAGTTGTGTTGTGTTGCTTGGTCCTTGCCGTTTGTGTTTAGTTATCTTGTGTCTTGGAGTATCATCGCGTCATGTTAATTTTGCCCTTGTGTAGTTGGATAATACTTTATTGATTTATTATTAAGATAATAATGCTTCTATTTTGTTGGTTAGATCTATCCTAAGACTTTGTTGGACACCTTGGTTAAAATTTATAATAGAATAGAATTAAATTATTTGCTTTACCAAGTATTCATGTCATAATTGGAGTTACGAGTATTGAGTAAATATCTTGTTCAGAATAATTTGGATTTGTGAAATAAATGCCATGAGTTGTCAAATTTTGAAAGGGAAGATTTGGGATCTCTTGTTATAGTAAATTTTTGAATTTCTTGGAGGAGTGGGTTGTTTAGTAAAGAATGCATGTCTGCATTAATTTGAGCTGAAGTATTTTATATGGGGGGGGGGTTAGAAAGAGAAAGGCAGAAATTGGGAGCAAAAACAAAAGAAATTGGTTGTAGGAACAGGAGAAAATTGGAAGAGGACTGAAATCCAGGTAGGCTTTCATTATAAAATATACTTGTTTGATTATTGGGATTTATTTATTTATTTTATTTGTGTGCTTCTGCCTTTGATGGATCTGTTCTTGCCAACTATTCTTCTTTAAACTCTGTGAAATGTTTCATACTCCCCTATTGAAGTTGCTGAACTCAAATGTGATTCCTCAAGCTTGGAATCATCTCTTGATCTGGGTGTGTTGTGATTTCACTTTGATATGAATTAATCATCTTGTATGTGTCATTAAAAAGCTTCATTTGGTCTATGTTCATTTGAGAATTCTTTCTTTCAGATTTCTATTGTTGAATCCTTATGTGATCTTTTGGGTCTTCAATGTCGACCTTCACCAATCTATGCTAAAATTACCGACATGTAGAGAGATTATCAACCTGCATTGGATTCTTAAATATTGTGACCTCAGTTATGAACTGATCAACATTCATGTCAATGTCCTCTGAACCTCTTGATTGCCCCCTTGTTAAATCTCTTAATCAACCCTTTTTGGGACTTCCTTTATTTTGATCGTTGAGAAGAACAACTTGTTGCCTTTTGATTTCTTTTGATTTTTTTTTATGCTGAGGTTGGGCATTTAGTTGAGGTGTTTCATGCAGAATTAGTTGCCTCCTTGAAAGGAATCATCTGAAAGATTTTGAGGATTTTCTCTGGCTATTTCTAGAGAGGTTGAAGTTCATACTGAGGATTTCAAAATACATTTATGATAGCAACCGTTTCTTTTCTAGAAGAAGACGTTTTATTCATGTATAAGGAGGATTGGGGGTTGTGAGCAGAGGGGGGCGAAGATTTGAAGATGGGATTCCTCAGAGCAAGAAAGAGGGCAGAGGCCATCGGGTGGAGACTACCGGTGTCTTTACCTCCTCACGCATGCACACTACCCACGCTTGTCTTCCTCATAGTGTCAAACTTAGAGTCTTGAAGATGAGCTAATAAAATTGCAAGTTTTGAGGGAAGTTGAGGGGGTCTGCGAATAGAAACACATATGAATCGCCGTACGAGGGGTTGTTCCAAGGCTGTGGAGGTTATCTTCCATTTAAAGAGAGGTATTTGCATCAGTTCTCTTCTTCTCTAGTGCAAAAAACTAGAATTTGTTTGTTACCATTTATTACGCACTAAACAAAAAAAATGAACCCCATTTCTCACGCTACTTCCCATTCGTTCATCATTTCTTGAGGATGCCTGTGTTACTAATGCCTTCTTAGCAGCTGATGGCCTTTAACTTGGTAACAATCAATCAACCATTTGATTCAAACATCTAGTTGGCCTGCAAGAGTTCATCCACTGAGTAACCTACTCATCTAGGAAATATGTCTGCATAATCGCCTAGGGGCAAATGACATCTAAGAAATTTTCTAGGTAAGCATTACAGTGCTTAGAGATGTCTCACACATTAAATATTTCAACAAGTATCTCTATCAAGCATTGTTCTCAGTCAACTTATATGACTAACATGCGCATTCCACAATTATTCTTGCATCTCTGTTAAACATAACTCTCTCATATGTGATCTTTGTCATGCTTATCCCATGTCTTCTCTTTGTGGATTTTTGTCAATAGTTCGTGAGCTTTCCTACTCCCACTGGTCACGGCTAGTCGTTATCGACCTTTCTATCACTCGATCTCAAGGTTAGCACTTGATAGGTAGAGTGCCACTCAATAGAATTCAATAGAATTCTCAAGAGAGCAGTTATGCGGATTCATGAGCTTTGGATCAGGAGCTAGTCTCCACTGAACCATAGCTTGCCTCTGGGCGGTTTTCATTTAAGATAATCATTATGCATATGCATCTACCACAAGTTTCAAATCATAATAATTGCTATTAAAAAGAATACCTCCCTTGTGTTTTGATGGATGGCTTAACTTGGATCTAAAGTTTCCATTCTGGGCGCATGTAGAGAAGATGCTGGTAAAGATTGTGAAAATCTAGTTCTCTAACTATCGATTTCATTTGCATGAAAGTTTCTATTTTTTTTAATTGGGTTATATGTTTTAAGCTCGAGTCCGTGATTAGAAGGTTCATCTTTTCCTTTTAGTAATTTCATTCCATTGTTAAAATAAACCTTTAGCGGAAGCCATGGGAGGACCTTATGCGAATAAAGACATATATCTGATTAGTATAGTTGTTTCTTTTGGATATTGTATGTTGGTAAGATAGCAGATAGAAGATTAACTTAGGGAAAACTATTTAGGTTATAATGTTTGTTATGAAATATTTTTATTATATATGGTAGATAGTTAATGAAATAAAATTGTATCTACAGTTGTTTCTTAAGGAAATCATTATTTATAAGATGTTATGGTGTTTTGTATTGAATTGTAAGTTGTAAGTGTTAAATAGTAGGTTTACTCAAAGGAAATTATTATGATAGATGTTCTTGTTACATTGGTAGTTATTAGATATTAAAATAGGAAAATATATCTTCTTACAGTTGTGGTTAATAAGAGGTATTTGGGTATGTGTATTTGTCTCTTGAGGAATTAGTAGTTGGTAAGATGTTCATGTTTTCAGGTAACGAATTTTATTATTTAGTTGTTTTTCATTAAATTGGTGGGTGTAGAATATAGAATTTGGTGTTCGTATTGTATGATGTTGTTTTAGAATATGCTAGTTGGTTATTTGAATTATGGAGTCTGCTCACTTGTTGTAAGTTTGTTCATACTATCATAGGATACCTTGTTTTAGTAAATATATCTTAAGTTAGAGCTTTTGAGTTTTTCGAGTTATAATTCTGGAATTCTGTAGTGATGTCCACGTAAATGATATAGTATATGTTAAATCAATTCATTACGTTGAAGTAAAAGTCTTGTTATGTTAGTCAGTTTATATCATCCCCTAAGGGTCATGACAAGTCGTTTTCAAATATGGTTTTGTTGGAAATTCATTGTTGGGAGTAATGATGTCTTGGGTAGAGAGTTCCATGATGTGTTCCCTAGAGAGTGTAGATTGGAAGGTGCTCGATGGAAAGGTTGTGATATTAGAAAGATTTAGCTTATAGATGTTTTATTAGAAATGGCAAGTGATAAACCTTTGATAGTAAGTTAAACTATCTAGGTTTATAACGATTTGATATTGCATTATGTTTGTTAGTAGGTTATTCTTAAAGGAAGTTATAAATGTTGTTTTGCAATTGGTAGTTGTTAAAAGTTGAAATAGGAAAATGTATTTTCTTATGGTTGCGATTATTAAGAATTAAATATGTATGTGTGGTTGTAGTTAATAAGAAGTTTATGTTTGGTGTTGGTAGGGATTGATACTGTTATATGCTAGAATATTCCTTAACAATGAGTATATTTCCTATCTCTTTTATTTTGAGGTTGTCGTCCTTTTTATGTCTAAATGTTGCATTTTATCTTCGCGTTCCTTGGGAAAGGAATTAATTTTGTTGTGAAAGTGCTTTTAGTAGTTGTTGGAAGTTTTAGATAAGTATGTTATGTTTATAAGTACATGTTTTCTAGTGACTCATGTTTATAATTGAATCATAGAGGATTATAGTCGTTCGTTTCAAAATTTGTATTGTCTAATAGAAGCTAGGGATTTATGATGATAAGAAGGTATGTTTGTGGATTAAGTTTCTATTAGAATTTGAGATAGCCTCTTAAGTTGCTTTCTTGTTTGAAGAAGGAGTTCATCAATTTTCTTATGTTTGAATGCCTCCATGTTGTATCTTCATGTTTGTGTTGGATCCTTGTGTCTATTTTGGGGGTGAGTTGGTTTATGGGTGTTTTCTTGTGAAGACAATACATTGTCGGATATGAATTTTAGTCATGTGGTCAAGTTGTATTTCCAAGGCCTATGATGTTTATGGGTTATTTCAGTTAATATGGTATATTATGGCTCTTGTTCATGGGAGGGAAACCATGCAATATAACGGAAGGGATGATGCAATTGGTCTAAGCTCATTTCTTGTTTGAGTCTTTTGTTGCAAACAAGTGTCAAGTGTTAACCCTTGGTTTCCATTTTGGATAAGGAACTTCTTTGTGATATAGTGTCTGTGTACGTAACTCTAGAGGGGTAGTTCTTGGCTTTGATTCGAATTATGGCATTGGGTTTTCTGGATTTTCATATCTTGCAATGATTGGTGAATGGTCTTTCGAATACAGTACTTGGTTCTTGTTGGTATTGCTTCAATTTGGAAAAGATTATATGGATTTACTGTTGTGGCCTAGTGAATAGCGTAAGTTTTGGCTTGGATTTGTTTGGTGACCTTCCCCTGCATGTTGTGGTATGTATGTTGACCAGAGAATGCTAAGGGAGTGGCTTTCATGGTGGGGCCGGTGCCTAGTGAGAGGCTACCTGGGTAACCCCATGGAAGTTGGAAGTAGGTGGAAAACTTAATAACTTAATCAAGAGGGTTGGGATATTAAAACACTTAACAAGATAAGTAAAAGACCTCACTCATGCCTTGAGTGCTCTCACAGGCTAAGGATGGGATGAGGAGGCCTAGTTGGCAAGGCCGACCTCCTTGTCTCCATGAGAGGACCTGTCGGCTCCGCATGTGTCACCCTATGGGGCCGGTGCCTAGAGAGAGGCTGCCAGGGTAACCATAGATGGGGGCCGGCTTCTGGGGATAGATAGCCTGGGTAACCCATGATAGGACCATGCAATGACACTCTCCTTATGCAGTTCTATTGTTTCTTGGTGGTGCCTCTGGAGTGATGTCTTGTCTTGTGCAGCTTTGTTGGTATGGTCAGTTGTGTCAAGTCAGTTGTCATTCTTTTATTTTTGGATGTTGTTTCTTGGCTTAGTGGAATCCTCGTTGTTATCTCCTAGCTCGAAGGGGTGGACCTTAGGGTTCCACATGGCTGGGTGGAAGAGCTATCCATTGGTCCTTTCGGAGATGCGGTTCGAGTTCTGTGTAGAGGTGTTCCAGTTCTAGTTTGCTTTCCTCCTTCAGAGTTGTTGTATGCTTTCTTATTTATTTAGTTGTAAACCGACATGATTGGTCTTGTAATCTTGCATTGTAATTTTGTAAATAAACTATCTTGCAATGATAAGATGATCTTTCTATAGCAGTAGTAATTGATTATCTCTTATGTGGCTTTTACTTTTTATTCTCTAATGTAGTTATGTTTCCCTAGAGGAGTTAGAAGTGCATTTTTCTTTATGTTGTGATATCATTGGTTACTGCTATTGCATTTACTTGCTTAAAAAAATAAAAAAAATTCGTTCTGTAATGTTGCACTGTTAGTCTTGCACTCTAGGGTTGCATGACGGGGCATTACATTATTTGTGGGAAGAGGGATTCTGAGAAGGAGGGAGAGAAATTGGGGGAAAAGTTGTTAGGGAAGTCTAAAGGATTTTGGGAGTTGAAGAATTTTGGAAGCTTCAGGAGTGATTTCTAGGTATGTTTGTTTTGTTCTGTATGAATGTATGAATGAATGAATGTTGTCTGTGCCTTGAAAAAAATGAATCATGCTTTACCTCTTATCACCTTCTAGTCTTCAAACCTGCACTCCAAAATTCATCTTACCTAGTGTTATTCTAAGGTCTAGATGATTGGCTTTTGTCGTGTTGGTGAGGAATGCCTGTCCTTGTTTTCTCTTATCATTGCCTGTAAATTTTAATGCTGACTCTCACTTTCTCTAAATCTAGAAACTCCTTTTCCCCTAGCGGTGTCCCTGTGGAACCCTTCTCTACAATGTTGAATGATTTGAAATGGAATTAATTCGTCTAATCTGGCGACTAGTGCTGCCTTATCCCATAACACTTATTCTTAGTTATAGAGTTGCTATGTTTGAGTCTTTACTTTTGCTGGTTATATTCTTAGAGCACCTTCTGTTGGCATGCCTACCCGACAATGGTCATTCCTCTATCTTGTGTTTTAGGAAAATCTTTTATCCGTTTCTAACGTCTATAGTAGAGCGACGTGTAATGCTTACAATTTATTAAATTCCTATCCATTTGGTTGGCAGGTCGTTTGCCTATACATGTGAACAAGTCTTTTGTATCATTGTTTTCTTTTTCTTTCACTTGTTTCTAATACCTAAAGTCTTCTTTTGATTTGGTCTAAATCTATTCTTGATGCCAGCTTCCTGAGAAATGGCGTCCTTTGCTTAGGCTTAATTTGCCATTTTCTTTCCCTTCGCTCTCTTAAAACTCTGCCTTTAATTTTATTTTTTTTATCTTGCAAACTTTCTGCCCAGCTAGCCGTACGACGTAGGAACCCAGGGCAATTTCTTAAAAATTTTAGAATCTCTTCCAAGATAGTCGTACGACGTTTCTGCAGGGTCATTGTATTCAATAAAAATAAATTATGAAACTTGCCTAGAACGTGAGTTTGGAGGGTCGAATTTATCTGTGCTTGTTCATTATCTTCCTTCTACTAGTCATTTTCTGTTGGTCTCTCTTTGTTCTCTGCAAATTTCTCCTCATTTTTCCTACCCTTCATTTCTTCTCTTTATGGAGATCTCTATAAGTCATAACTAGATCATCCTTCCTCTTGGCTGTCCCTCTTGTAATTTTAAACCTTTGTAGATGCTCAATAAATATTCCTCCTTAGTTATTAATAAATTCCTAGTTAGGTAATTGCTTTTATAATCATAAATTAGTGGTTGTTTAGGTAAGAAATTTGCCTTTTGTATCTTAGGCAACTATAGCTAAGTCAAGATGCTTCTAAATCTATCTCTAGTTTAATATGAAGGTTTTTTTTATATTGGAAGCTTCTCTTAGATTGTCTATAGTTTATATATTCATATATGTCTCATAATAGAAATAAATTATTCTATGTGTAGTGTTAGGCAGGTGTCACAATAGACTTTGAAATAGATACTATTTGTAATTGGATTAAATCATGAGTTTTGGTTGAGAGAATAGTAGATTTGTATAGAATTTGGTTCAGTGAATTTAAATTAGTAATGTAGAAATTAACCAATATAGTAGAGTATGAATAAAAGCACGTTTCTTAATTATTGTTAGTGGTCTGAAAAGAGTTGTTTAATTAATAATTTGTTTTTTCAAAATTGTGCAAATATAATAGTAGTCGTAGTGTTAAAACGAAGGATTTTGTAGAAAGGTGATAGACTTAAATGATATTATTAGGGAGTAGATAGTAGTTAGTAATATAATTCTTTGGCTTGGATAGAATAACTTTGCTTTAGAAAAAAAATCTATCAATTTCTTTACAAGAAATTTAAGTTTAATGGAATTTCAAGATTTAATAGTTCTTATAGTGTTTAAATTCGATCCTTGAATAATAATATAATCCTCTTTGTCTATCCGTATCTATATGCAATAATTAAGTCATTGTGTTTAAGTTGATTCTAAGTCTTGTAGTTATACCTTGCTAAGAGTAAGGTGTTCATGATGGTTGTTAGGGTCATGTTAATCAAACCTTGAGTCTAGTATCGTGAAATGGAACTATGACTAGTATTTTTTGTGTTTCAAATTTACTCCAGAGGTTTAGTTACCTGGTTCCAGTACAACAATGTGACTTGTCATTTTAATGTTTTCATTTGATATGAGATTTTGAAGAGGATAGGGTAAAGATTATTGTTGAGTATTGGATTTGAAGTTGACTTTGTAATGTATCAGTATGCAAGAAAATAGATGCCTTTCAGTCCCTTGTCCATGCATGTTATTGGTTTCTGGATGTTGGTTAGGGGTTGCTAGTTGCATGTAGGAGAGTGGTTTTCATGGTGGGGCCGGTGCCCAAAGTGGCTGCCTAGATAACCCCATGGAAGTTGTAATCAAGTGATAACTTAATAATTTATCTAGGTGGGTTGGGTAGTAATTCACATAACAAGATAAGTATGATGCCTCACCCATGCCTTATGTACTCTCACAGGCTAAGGATGGGATGAGAAGGCCTGGTTGGCAAGATTGACCTCCTTGTCTCTATGAGAGGATGTGTTAGTTCCATATGTGTCACCCTATGGGGCCAGTGCCTAGAGAGAGCTCACTAGGATAACCATAGATGGGGGCCAGTTTCTAGTGAGAGATAGCCTGGATAACCCATGCTAGGACCATTCGATGACACTCTCCCTACTGTAGTCTAGTTACTTCCTCTTTATCTTTTGTTGTTGCCTCTGGAGTTCTGTCTTGTCTTATTGATTTGTTTAGTCTTGATAAATCTGTATTGTTTGTGTCGAGTTGTATTTGCCTACTTGTATCCTTTGACTTAGTGGAACCTCATTGTTATCTCCTAGCTTGGGAGGTGGACCTCAGGGTTCCACATGCTTGGGTGGAAGAGCTTAATCCATTAGTTTTTCTTGGTCGATCTGATTCGTGTACATTACTGATGTGTCTCTAGTTCCAGACAGGTACATGCATCCTCAAAGCTATATTATAATTTCAAAAAATTGTATAATCTTGTTGTACATTGTAAACCGATGTGATCGGTCATAAATCTTGTAATCATGTAATCTTGTATTTGAACTTTTGTAACTATCTATATCTATAAATGAATGATGTAATCCTCTTCTGTTGCATCACATTGTATATTACTTGTTCTGTTATGAAGCTATGTTTATTTGATGCAGTTATGTTCCCTAGAGGTGTTAGTTGTACATCTTATTTCAGTGATGTGAATAGTGTCAACTTTATTTAATGTTAATGGATTTCTTGCTTCAAAAAAAAAAAATTTCTGTAATTTTAGCACCTGTTAGCCTAACTCTTTAGGGTTGCATGATGAGGCATCGCAATATTGCCATAGTCTCCTTACAAACAAATGACATACATCCACTGGAATAAAATCATATAATAATTCATCATGATATGATCCTATTTTTAGCTTAACCAAACATTGATCACTCACCAACACCTTATATTCTCTCTGCAACCCTAAAATTCTATATAGACAAGGATGCTTTATCCTTTTTAGCTTTAAATTAACAAACATTTCGTTTGATGCTATATTATTTGTGCTACCACTCTTAATGATGACTATTGGCATGAATGGGTGCATATCAAAGATTTGGGATTAAGTTACTTGAATGTTGTATTTATACCTCAGTGTTAGGGATAAGAAGAGGATCATAGCTTATGCGATGAATTATAGAAGGTTGTAGTAGGAAAGGATATTAAAAATTAACAAAGTACATTCATTAACATACAAAACATATATCATAATATAATATGTAAGAGAGACAAACTTGTGATACATTATATTCATCATGTATAACTCTGTTACAATGTTTGTCAATACATCAGTCTCTATCACTATTTCAGATCTCCATTACATTAGATATCCTCTTTTATATTACATTGTCTAGTATAAATACATTCTATGTTCTCTCTCTTCTCTATTACATTACACTTCTCTACTATTTCTCATTACATATTCACGTCTTTTGAGGCTATACTTATACCTAAGTATATGTATCTCAAGGAGTGTGTCTCATGTACATGTTATGTCTTTTGGATGTGTTGGTGGTTGGCTAAATGTGTCACATCTTCTTTACAATGGATGTATCTTACTTCATAGTTAGCTCTATCCTACCAAAAACATACCCCCTTTGAAATGATGTATTTTTGTCAAGACGTCCTAGCTCTGTTCACTAAAAAGTTGTAAAAATTTGATTGTTGCAAAATATAGGAAGCATTCATCCTTCAAGGCAAAATGTGTTTGTAAATCCCCTTCAGTTGGGTATATGTGTTATTGCACTGTATGATTCCTTGTAGCAAATATATTCGTTTTTTGATAGTTACTAGGGTTTTCTCTCCATCTTCTAGGGTATTTGGTATCTAAATTGTTGTGGTTACATTAATGGCTTCTGTTAAAAGAACTATAACATGTGTGAGTCAAAGGCTAACTACTTCTTGGAGTTTCTTGATTTGTACCCTTAGTCCCTCTCTCTAGTCTTGTACTTAATGGTATTAGTTGTGGAGTGTCAATCTAAACTTTGATGCTACCGTCTAAATCCTTCATAGTATCATATGAAGTAAAGGCTTGCATGATTTAATTTTCTATGTTTTCTATTTGTAACTTCAAAGCCTTTGTATAAGCCATCCTAGGAAAAACTAATATAGTGTATTTATGTTTTTCTCTGTATTTAGCATGTTTTTCACTTTAGCTTCCAATTTAGTGTGTGCAATCACATACCTCTTTCTCATCTCTTCTATTTGTTTCTTTTTGATCTTTTCTATTAACTTTTATTTAATTCCATCTTCTTGATTCTACATTTGTTGCAACATGTTAGTGATTTTTTTAACTGTTGTCCTAAGGCAGTTGAAGTCTCACTAATTATTTATGGTGATGTTACGTGTAGTGTATTGAAAATATTGTCAACACTATCCACAATGTCCACATGTTTCAACAAATCCTCCCTACTAGTGGTTTGTATCATGGATTTGAGCGGGAGAGGGAGCGGAAGTAGGTCTGTTGGCATCCTTAGCACAGAAGATGGCAAAGGAGACATAGATGAGGATGGGGATGCAACCACCGTGTGGTGCGTTCAGCTCTACCCCTCATTCGGTGATGAGATCAGGCAAATTTGTGTTGTGGTGGAGGTCTTCAGGGTGGAGGTCATCCAAAATGGCGGTGGGTGGTATGGGTTTTGGGGCCGACCACCGGGTTTGTATGCTTGACCACCGGGTTTGTATGCTTGTGGGGGCAGTGTGATTCGGGATCTACCTTTGGGGTAGTCTCGAGCTTATTGGAAGAGGTTTTCCCTATGGACCTTTGTGCTTATAGAGGATTCCCCTGTTAAAGAAACTTCTGATACTTGTTTAAGGTTTCAACCAAGATTAGAGACGGTTTGGTGTCAGCTTTGACTCTCAAGGATCCTTCATGTAGTTGATGCTTATGTGGTTTTGGTGGTTCAACTCGGTCATATGAGAGGCATTTCTTGATCTCAGATGTGAATTTTTGTGAGGCGTATGCTTGTGCTGGAAAGTTTATTGGTCCCCAGTGCTTTCAGATCCATGTTTCAGACACGGGTATGATTCTGGGTGGGATTTTTTGGATTTTTCAGACCCTTGTTTCTCTTGGTAAGTTTCTTATCTCCAAGAGGAGGTTTTCCCTATTTGGGAACAAACCTTTTATTGAAGATTTTAGTATATGGGCCAGTAGAATATGGAAGCCCTATGTTATTTCTCTATATGCTGAGAAGCAGAGAGGTGTGGCTGGATATGGGCGAGATGGATGTCTGTCCAACTTTGATGATTGTTGGTGGAACAGATCTCTTGAGATAGTGCTACCTTTTTTGTTTGTTCAATATTATGACTGGAGAAGGCTAGGATGGGCTTGTCTTGTAGACTATGTCCCTGCAACTAAGATAGATCTGTTGGGTTCTCTTGTAGTGAAAGTGATGTTTTTAGATAAAGGGCCAGAAGAAAATGGTAGCCCTATTATTTTATTCTGCCCGAGGAGCATGGTTGCTTCTATAGGTGAGTTTGAAGGTTTCGTGTCCAACCCTATAGAGGGTTTGAAGAACATGCTCTTTTATGTCCTAGAGAATATTGCTAAGCTCTATGAGTTTCCTTCAGAGGAGCCTTCTTTATGCTGGTTTATTTCATGTGTTCTGGATCTATTCTGGAATGGGTTGTTTCAGATCCTTGAAAAAGGGCTTCTTTTCCTGAGGGTTTCTAACCTTGGAAAGTGCGAGAACATAAGAATGTGGATAGGGTTGTAGGTGGGTTTAGTGTGTTCTCTCCTTTTCTGGTGAGTTTGAGTGCAACATTGGTGCTATTTCTTTGTGGTCTACTTTTGGGATACTGATGTTTGGTTGTATGTTACAGTCGAGTCATTGCTAGCGTCTCTCTTGCTATCACGTTGACATCGTTTGGTTGTAAAGGTTTTCAGGTCCCTTCAAAACCTATTTGACCATTAATCAAAAACATGTCTCCCAATTGAAATTTTCCTAGTGGAGATATTTTAGATAAATTGGTAATTGGAAAGTGTAAAGTTGGAGATAGAATAGGTTGCAATTGCTTTTATTGTGCCGATAATTTCTTGATTTCTTGCATGGGATTTGATGATGGAGGTGTGGGAGTGGATGGTGGTTTTTTAGGTGAGTAGATATCTTGCTATTTCTCTTCTTATTTTATTTCTTCTTCTTGTTTTGGTATTTCTTTCTATTGTAGTGCTTCATCCTCTTCTTGTAGCAACGTGGTGTAGGATTTATGAGTAACCTCTATGGTTTCTTGCTTAACTTTATCCCTTACTTGTGCTACCTATGAAAGGAGTGTGTACACAATATGTTTTGATCTAAGTTCTTGTTGTTTTAATTGTTTTAATTTCTCATTCTTTTCTCATGATAATTTTACGATAATTTCATCTAATGCTTCATTTCAAATCTCTTCCTCTTCCCTCACTACCTTTTCTCTTTTCTACATTAATACTATTTCCAATTCCTCCAAGAATTCTTCTATTATTTTTGGTAAAGTGTGAAGTGTTCCAAAAATATAATCTAGCAGTGCTTTCTCAATGACTTTCTTATTTTCTGCACCCACTTGTGTGTACATCTATGCAGTTTTAAATGGCATTCCTTGTGTGAAGAGAGATCTATACAATGTTATTAGATCTATTATAAGTTCAACTTCTTCCTTCTATTCAACCTCTATAGTGGCTTATTTATCTTAGGATCCTTTTGGTTTCTTTATGGAGGTGGTTGCTTTATCCCTACTATTGGGAATTAAGGTGTCTCAACCTTGGTAATTCCTTGTATTTTTACATTGTATTTATTTATTTATTGATTGCCTATTGTATTAATTGAATGCAAATCCTATCTTGTCATATTGTGGGAGTTGGAATGGTGATGTGTCATCCTACATGGCATATGACCACATGTATTTTTGCCCTCACATGAGGAGATAGGCGTCCCACTTAGTGGTAGGAATATTTTGCCATGTGTTTGCATCTTGGATGTTGTGTAGGGGAATATTGACCATAATGGTCATGACAGATTCCTATGACGAAGTTATGACATGTAAGAGTTAGAAATAGGAGATTCTATGACAGGTGAAGACATGTGTCGAAGAGCATCTTTAAAAAAGGAATCTTTGGGTGGCCCAAGGTGGACTATGACATTTTGTAAGAGAATATGCTATTTATAGCCTGTGTATGATAGATTCTCTTACAGCTGTAAGTTATGATAGCTATGACAGATTCTATGACGGTTGTAAGAGTCGTAAGAGCATCCGTCATAGCCCATTTTGGAAATACGTGACCTCCTTGGGATGGGGTGACTTGACAAGTGTCCAAAACATCCTACAGAGTTTGACAAGTGTCCATAGGTATGCGTTTTGGGCCATGAGGCCATGTTGGATGCCCATCCCAATGTGGAGCCAATTTTGCCTTGTATTTGTTATATAAACAGGTGCTTTTGAGAGATGTATTATAGGTTTGACAGGTACTGTTATGCAGCCGGTTTGTCTCCAAATACGAGTGTCGAAGACTCCTGAGAGCTTGCATTGCAAGTGTATTGTAAACCATTTCAATTTTGATAATACATTGTGCAAGTTTTAGAGTGGGGTTTTCACCCAATAAGGGTTTTCCCCACATATATCTTGTGTCTCTCTTTTTCTGTCATACTTTCTTATTTATGTGTTTGCTGTAATATCTTTGTTAGTGGGTTAACATAGCTGTAATTGTAAAGATAAAATTGAATTTGCACTCTCCTCGTCTCATTAGATTAGTGTGGGAAGCGATTTCTACACACCTAGCTTCCTTTCAGTTGGTATTAGAGCCTGGCCAATTTTGATTCTGGCTGCTGGGTAGGGGTTTTTTAAGCTAATCTTAGGTTGAGTGGGAGTGTTGTGTAGAGTATTCTATATCTTGTTGTAGTAAGGAGATGGAAACCACATTCGGAAGGTTAGAGGTTGAGAAATTCAATGGCACTAATTTTGAGTTGTGGAAACTCAAGATGGAGGATCTACTTGATGATCGTGACCTATGGGAAACTGTATCCAGTGTGAAACCTACAACATTTGCACAAGATGATTGGGACCTCAAAGATTAGAAGGCTAAGGGTCTCATAAGACTCTGTTTAGTTGACTTTGTCTCATTAAATGTCCATGAGGAGAAGAGCACGAAAGATCTTTGGAAGAAGTTGGGTGATGTTTATCAGGCCAAGTCCTTGCTAAACAAATGTTTCCTAGAAAAGAAGTTGTTCACTCTGAAGATGGAAGACAGAGGATCTGTTGCGGACCATATGAATGCTTTCAACATGATTGTTGCATAGTTGACATCTACGGATGTGAAAATGGAGGAGGAGGATCAATGTATGAATCTGCTTTGTTCTTTGCTAGATTTGTGGGATCATCTTGTCATGGCTATCGGAAGCACCACTACCACCTTCAAGATAGAAGATATGGTGTCTTCGCTGTTATCTAAAGAAATGCAGAGAAAGTCTTCTGAGGCAGCCAAAGAGGCTCTTGTGGTTCGTGGAAGACCCAAAGAGAAAGGGAAGAAGAAGGACAAGAAAGGTGATAAGGGTAGATCCAAATCTCCTGGAAAGTCCAAGGCTCTCTGTTGAAACTATGGTAAAACTGGGCATTTCTGAAAGGAATGCAAAGAGGAGAAGAAAAAGAAGAAGAAAGCTCCTGATTTAGATTCTGACAAGTCACAAGATGATGGTGATGCCTTCATCACAACCCTAGCCACCCATGCATCTGATGATGCATGGTTGATTGATTCTGGTGCATCATTCCACATGACCTCACATTGAGACTGGTTCATGAAGTATGAAGAGTTCGATGGTGGAAGAGTGTACCTTGGTGACGACTCTCATTTGAAGATTGTTGGTCATGGAAGAGTCTCAATTTGATTCCCTAATGGATGAGTGAAGGGGATCACTAGAGTTATGCACATTCTAGGCCTTGCACGGAATCTACTTTCTGTAAGTATGTTGAATGATGCAGGTGTGCAGGTTGTCTTTTTGAAAGATGGATGCAAGATGACTAGAGGATCTATGGTGCTTGTGAAAGGTACTCAGAGAGGTACTCTGTTTCACCTAGAGGCATGCACTTCACAGTGCAATAGTTCTTCTGACTTAAAGAAACGAGCTTCAGTCACTTCATCCCCACCATTTGAATGAGTAGTGAAGAAATCTATTGTAACTAGTTCTGATGGTAGTGCACATGCTATGGAAGCTATGCTTCCTGCTAAAAAGACTATGTTATGGCATTTGAGATATTGCCACATTGGTGAGAAGGGTCTGTGTACCCTAAAAAATGAAAACTTCGTTGAGGGGTTAAATGATTATAATCTCGAGTTCAACTTTTGTGAACATTGCATTTATGGAAAGCAAAACCATGTTTAGTTTTACTCTAGTTCTCACAAGTCTTTGGTGTATTGCATCTTATTCATTACGATGTGTTTGGTCCTGTTAATGTTCCTTCGATTTCAAAATCTATATATTTTGTATCTTTCATAGATGATTATAGTAGAAGGACATGGGTTTATTTTATCAAAAGGAAGACTGAAGTCTTTAGTTGGTTTAAGGAGTTTAAATCCTTTGCTAAAAATTAGACTAGTAAAAAGATTAAGTGTTTGAGAACTAACAATGGTGGTGAGTTTTGTTCGGCAGAGTTCGATAAGTTCTATAAAGAGCAAGGGATTGAAAGGCATAAGACAACTCCATATACCCCGTAGGAAAATGGAGTTGCAGAGAGGATGAACAAGACACTGATGGATAAGGCTAGGAGTTTTCTTAGTGGAGCAAGCCTTGAACAAAAGTTTTGGACTGAAGCTGTTGCCACTACTTACTATCTGGTAAACAAATCTCCTACATCAGCTCTTGTTGGTAAGACACCTATGGAGGTGTAGTCTGGTAAGAAGCCTTCAGTTAGACATCTTTGTGTTTTTAGTTGTGAGACATATGCACATGTGCCTAGGGAGAAATGATCTAAATTGGAGAACAATGCTGTTAAATGTATTTTAATTGGCTATGGTGTCAGTGTGAAAGGATACAAGTTTTGAGATCATGTGGATGAAAAAGTGTTGTATAGAAGAAGTGTTATCTTTAGAGAGCTAACACCTTCTTCCGTTGTTCTACAGCCAGAACAGACAAAAAATCAAGAGGATGCAGTTCAGTTTCCTTCTACCCCTGAGAAGATTGAACAAACAGACCCTATGAGACCTGATGATGAGGAGAGCTCTAGCAGCTCTGAAAGCTTAGAAGAATAATCATAACCTCAACCTCAGCCATTAAGGAGGTCTACATGAACAAGAAAGCAATTTGATAGGTTTGGCTATTCATTACTTGATTCTAGTTGTGCTTTTGCTTTACTTACTAACACTGATGAGCCTAGAACTATGAAAGAGGCTATGGGCATGAAAGATGTAGGTTCTTGGAAGGAGGCCATGGAAGATGAGATGGCTTCTTTAGAAAAGAATAAAACATGGGACTTGGTGCCTTTGGCTGATGGATGGAAACCTGTTGGTTGCAAATGGGTGTTCAAGAAGAAATTTCGTACAGATGGCAGTGTTGAAAAGTACAAGGCTAGATTGGTTGCGAAGGGGTACTCAAGTGGAGGGAATTGATTAATGGTGAAATTTTCTATCCCGTTCCAAAGTTGACATCCATTAGATTTTTGTTATCTCTTGCAGCTACTTATGATTTAGAGGTAGAACAGATGGATGTGAAGACAACTTTCCTTCATGGTGATTTGGAGGAAGAGATTTACATGTCACAGCCAAAGCATTACATAGATAAAGGTAAAGAAAATTTGGTTTGCAAGTTAAAGAAGTCTTTTGTATGGTTTGAAATAATCCCCTAGGATGTGGTACTTGAAGTTTGATGCCTTTGTGTTGTTGATTGGATATCTGAGATCGAAATCAGATCATTGTGTGTATTACAAATTTGACAATGATCAAATTCTCATTATTGCATTGTATGTTGATAATATGCTATTGATTGGGAATGGTAAGAATATGATTTCTGATTTGAAGTCTTAGTTGTCAGCATAGTTTGAGATGAAAAATCTCGAGGCAGCCAGGTATTGTTGTGTGGTTACACAACACGCCCCATTTTGACTTGGCAAAACAGGGACCCAACTTTTGGGCTTGGCTTGTGTTGTCTGCTTTCTGGTGGTTTGGTAAAAGTAAGTCATGTGCATCATCATGCTAGAGTCAGGATGAGATAAGTCATCATCATGAGGTCAGTTTGTCAAAATTTGTATTTCATCTCTGTGACCTCATAATTAGAAAGAGTATTAAAATTCATGTAGGGTTGCCTTTTACATCACCCTGATATTCATCAGGATGTGAGAGTTATGAACAGTTAAAGTTTTGGTCAAACCTGATATTTGCCAAAGGAGGATCATATTTTTATAACCCCAGTCCTATTATCGAAGATCACCCTGATCTTGGTACATCACCCGATAAGTCATGTGGTACAAATATCTGGATGTCAACTTTAAGTGGTAGTAAATCTTCCCCGTCAAACAGTCTTATATATCGTGAGCATCATATTTCCAAAGGTAACCCGATATTTCTTAATATCCTCCTGCCGTGAAATATCACCCTAAGCCAATATCCTGATGACATCATCCAAATCTGATAAAAGAAGAAATAAACATGACGATGACATCATCATCACATTTACATTTCGACAGGATATTTTCTAAACATGATCATGTTCACCTAGCATGATGATGACGTCATGATGCCCTCCAATACAAAGAATGAATATCAGGATGACGTCATCTCGATATTCCAAAAGAGAGACATGTAAGTTTGTCTCGTCAGCATCATATTTGAAACATCACCTGATACGTTGAAATATCCTCTTGATGTACTAAACATAACCAATAGGTGTTTTTGTCACCTGAATCTTGTCACGATAACCATTCCAATTTGATGGAGGAGGATGACATTGAAACTTGACCTGATATTTGTGAATATCATCCTGCCTTCATGATATCCTATCATATGGATATCCCCCCGCTCCCGTTGCCGCCTTTATCATTTAATGCGCGCAGACATGGTAGGTGGTTCCTGCCGACTCTGGAACCCGAGGAAACACCTGGCAAGATCCTGTGTTTTCGTGCAGATAATCAATGAATACAATCTAATTTGTCAAAGTTGCCCTAAAATTACCCTAATTGCAAGGTTAAAAGGTAATTCAACCGTCATTTTTACATTTACCTTGTGATAAAATTATTTTACAGTGCACCAGCTTCCGTATCCTCATACAAGCGATTATTGCACGATTTGAGCTCACAGCCAGAAGGAAGTGCGGGATCATCAACTGAATTAAGAGCGTTGTTAACAGTCTACTGGTATAAAAAAGAAATCTGCATAACCAGGTAAGTAAATGAAACACTCATCATGTTGTTTTTATTCAGGTACGATGATGTAAGTTCTGGTTTATGCATCCATATGATTAAGTAATGTTGAAAAGATACAGTAGGCATAGTGATTTATAAAGTTAATTGCAATATGCATACATGTGTATACCCGTTGTGAGATAGGATTTTGTTAATTGTAGGTACTCATGGCGGACAAGTGGTTAGTTAAGTGTCAGGAGGAATTCAGTAGGCCCATGTTCTCTTCTCAGAGGGGCGTCCTATTTAAATATAGAGCAATTACAAATACCCATCAAGGGAACACCAATTTGGAAGCCTGGTTAGTTAGGCTGAATGATGGGAATGACAAAGGTCCTGTGCTGGATGCAGTGTTCGTATCTGGAATGTGGAACGCCGCAGGTTTTCCATACTCCATGGAATCTCCAGAGCTCGTTATTGAGTGTGCCCAGAATTACAACCCTGAGACAAGGCAAGTGATGAAGCATGGGAGGATATATGCAGACCTCTCCATCAAGGGTCTCTCCCGGACATTTGGATTGCCACTGGGCAGTAAGGTCAAAAGTGTAGACCTGAGGAAGTCAGAAAAGGAATATGAAGCCAACAAGAAATCAGCCAGGAAGAACATGTATCAGTGGCGGGCTGAGAACAGTACATATCCTGCAGTAGCCAAACTTCCTATGCACCTGTTCAAATATGATTTCAGTGAGGAATACCAATACATGATTGTACTCCTGAACAGAGTAACAGGCCAGCCTGATGCTGGTAGTTTCAGGGATTGGATGTATGGAATAATGATGATGTGTCTATATTTAGATATCAAGCCACTATGGGGCCAGATAATAAGTGATGCTCTGCATGAGCAGCTGATGAACCTGGGAGGTTCAAATTGTGTATTCTATATGTCATCATACATTGTTTATTCCTGTGCTTATAAAGGCAATTTTGATGCTTTAGTTATAGACGGAAAGCTTACAGGCACAAATGCTGTGTATATCTGGGATCATCATCCCCAGCTGCAAAGAGCTAATTACCTAAAAGATTACAAACTGGTCAATGATGCATTCTCTATGCATCTGGTGAGGACCATGGAAGAGGACAGAAGAAAGAGATTGAGCATGGAGGCTCAAGAGATAGTTTACAGGCATGGAGCCTGGTATATACAGTTTGCCACCTTCTCTTACATAAGGATTGAAGGTTTTGAGGGACATCCTCTAATGCTACCGAGGTATCCCACTGATGCAGTAATACTAATGGAGTTCATCAGGCAGGGCTCCACAATGATAAAAATGTACAAGGATGGCAAGAAGCTGCCACCAATTTTGTTTCCAGTCAGCATTGGCTACTACATGTGCCCCGATTCAGATAATATAAAGAAGGTGATGGTCACCCTAAATAAAATGAATCTGCAGCCTTTTCCACTAACAAGACCATATGATTCTTACGGCAGAATGTAGAAAATATTAGGAAAGCCTATTCATCAGAGGCACCTAGAGTATTTTTGGGCTGATTGTGAGGATGAAGCAGAAGCTAGAAGAAGGAGATATCAAAGGTTAACTTTGAACTAGATTAGAACCTTTGATTGCATCTCCATCCCCCAACAATTGAAGAAGGATGATGGCAGGATAATTGCAGATGAATATGAGCAAAAGAAGATATATAATGACACCATCTCTGCACTTGACCTCACCATACAGGAAGATCTATCCTTGGACCCCTTCATTTCTAGGACCTTACAACTAACTCAAGCTTGGGTTGATGAGCAGGTAGAGGCATTGAAGAAGAAAGGTGTTGCCATTATAGTGGACAACAAGAAGAAGGGACATGATATTCCTGGGGATGAATATGATGACTTCCTGAATGAGAAGAGGAAGACCAAGGGAGATAGACTCCCTCCACCACAACAATAGAGCAAAAGACCCCCAAGGGGCAAAAAGGTGGATAAAGAACCCATAGGGGTTATTATTGAAAGAGCCGTATTTGTAGCTGAGGAGGTAGCAGCATCAGGATCTGGATTAGAATCGGCATCCCCTCCAAGGACAAAGAAAGAAAAGTCCAAGAAGAGTAAGACAACAGAGGCTGGAATCACTGAGACCCTAGAAGAGGGTTAGTCCTCAAGGAAACATGATAAAGAGGATATCCTCATGGAGGAGGAGCCTAAAGAAGAAGAGGCTCCATTGATAAAAAGGAGGAAAAGAAAAGCTCCATAGGTGTTGGTGTCCACCCCACCTAAGAAACAGAGAACCTCTATGAGAGGTGAAATAAGACAACCCCCAACATTATTACAAGGGGCAGGTAGTGAAGTACCTAGGGAACTTCAGCATGATGTTCCACTTCCTACCATCATCGAGTTCAAAACTGAACTTACAGAAGAAGAAATGAAAGAAACTGCTCAGACACAATCAGGACATGTCTCGCTAGACGAGACAATAAACTTGTCTGATGATGAGGTTGTGCAGGATGTGGTTGCATAAAAGATGGAAACACTTGTTGCTGGTACAAGCATGACCCCTCACAAGCCTCCACCAGTTCAAACTGTACTTGAGGAGATGAAGCAAGTGGAAGAAGAGGAAGAAAAGAGCCCAGAGAAGGTAGCTCAAGAAATAGGGCTGGAAACAATAATTGCAGAGGTGACAAGTCCTGTAGTGGTAGACCTGACAGAGAAACAGGATGCAAGTCCTGAACATCCAGCAGGATCACCTGACAAAGGGCACCCAGCAGAAGAAATAGAGATAGCAGAATCAGAAGGCCATACTCTGGAATTAGGCCAACAAAGTCCACATGATACATCAGCAGAACCTGCTATAGTAGAGGTTTAGGAAATAAAGGCTGATGAAAAGGAGAAAATAATAGAGGATCCTGCTGCCAAAACACAAGAGGTTGATAGTGCAGGCCCGGAACAAATAATGGCTACAGAACAAATGCCAGCACCTCAGGCAGAATCCACAGTATCCAGTACGGTAGACATACAACAAGAAACGGAAAGGCCGAAGGAGGATGATAAACCTCAACAAGGGGAAGAGTTGAGAATAGATGAAAAAATGATGGAGAAAGATCATGATCATCATGATCAACATATAGATGCACCATAGGATTCCCCACACCAAGAAGATTCTCCTCCGAAGAAAAAGATCCCTCAACAGGAGGATGTGCTGCAGGATCAACAACAAAGTGAGCATTAGGAAGAAGAAATGAGAAGATCACCATCTCCACCACACCTACTAACAGAAACGGGAGACACAGGTGAACATCATGATGATGCGAAAAAACATGATCAAGTGCCTCCGTGGTTGGCAAAAGAGGTAAATATAGAGGAAGAATTTGAAATTCAGGAATTTGATGTCTCCACCTTGTTCTCTAGGGATATAATGAAGCCTAGGAGGAAGGCCAGAATGACTTCGGCAATCAAGAGAGATCCAGCAACTGGGAGGAGGACCGCACAAATTGCCATAGCTACGGTGGAGAAAGAAAAAGGTAAAATTACCTTAGATGAATTCCAAATCAACACAGTGGCTCTGGGTTTTGCCAATGAGGACCAAGAAGGTCAAGAAGGCAAAGACATTATTGATTCTCTAATTCAAAAAGTAAATAGAGAGAAGGAGAAGAATAAGCAACATAAAGAGCACATTGCTTAGTTGCATGCCTATATAAGGAGGCTGATTAATCCAGATGATACTTCAACTGAACATGCAGTCCCATTGACTGCTATTTCTCAAGAGGAAGTAAATAAGTTAGACCTCATGAAACATGAGGCATCTGTGATAAGAAAATGGATGTCATCCACATTGGATGATGTTGAGGAAATGGTAAAGGCCTCTTTGAAGAGGTGGAGCATTCTCAGTGACTCCAGGACCAAAGTGGACAAATTGCAAATGCAGACAGGAAAAAGGTCTTATAAATTGGACAAAGTCCTGGACATCCTGGGAGAAATAAAGAGGATAAATCCTCAGCTGTTTATTAATAAACAGGTATTGAATAGTAATACCGCATTGTTAATTGACATCTGGTATAAAGACATTTAATTTGAATGTGGAGTGATCAGGAGATGTAATAATAAGCTAAGAGAGGTTAGCATGAAGTTGCACGATTTAATGGCTGTTGAGGCAGATATATTAGAAACATTGGAAGGGAAAGTAGAAGGAAAAATAGAAAATCAAGATGAAGAGTTTGCCATCAAAGCTTTACACGGCAACTTCCAATTAGAGGTAGATGGTCCACTGATCCACTTGACAGAAGAAGTTATAGATAAAATAATGAGGATCAAGGTCAAGATGGAAAAATACAATGAGACACTGCAGGACAGGAAAGACAAACTGGATAGCAGTAGGAATAAATATGAGGCACACAAGCACGCCATCATCAAAGCAAAGACTCAGGATGGTGGAGGAATAGATCAGGTCATGCAGTCATATGAGCAAATCTAGAGCAGCATGCAACCACATATGTGGCGCCATCATCATCAGGATAGTGAAAGTTTGGGAAGCGATGCACATGATGATGATCCACATGAATCGGATGAGGAACATGATGAAGACACATCATAAAGTAGGACTTCGTAAATAATCCAGATGGTTGCCAGCTGGCAACTTGTGCCTTTTTTTGTAAAGATTGACAAAGTCAAGGAAAATGATGACCATTGATGTACATTGGTGAATCAAGATCGTGGATCTTTTGTAACGGATTCCTCACCTTGTTCTATAAAAAGGTGGTGGAATGCCTTATTGAAAACATTCGAAACTTAATTGAAATCCGTCTGCTGAAACATTCAGAGCTCATTTCAAAGTTTTTGTAAACATCTATATTTTGGCATGCTTAATGAATGAGAAGACTGTGTCAATTACAATTCATAGTAAATCTTGAGTAATCAGTGTATGAATTCTTGATATATGTGGTGATTTTCTGCGTCCCTTGGAGTGCATGTCTACTTACATGTTATTTCTTCATACAAGTTCCTTTGAAGTTAGCACCAACTATATCTAGCTGTGGAATGTCCTGGTGAAAATATGGTTTGGTTTTCTTCTCTTCATGACAGTATCTAATATACATGTGGTTCAAAAGCTAAAGGTTCAACTTTAATTAGAAGCATTTCTTCAATTTCTTTTAAATTTCAAGGCATTTCATCCTCACAATTGCAAATAATTGATGATCTTAAGCAAATAACACAGATATGCAGACATCTCGTAGATAATTACAAATATTTAGCATATTTGAATACAAAGCATGCACAATTGAAAATATCATACAAAAAATTGAAGTATTTCTGCATCTTTTCACCAAATGACTGTATAATATGACTTCTCTGTAAAGAATTTTTGCAGGAGTGTCATGATGACATTGAACTTTCACTTAAGGCCCCAAAATGGAAACAGCAACTCACATTAACCTCTGAGTAATGTCAGACGATTAAGACCTAATCATCAGAGACTTGGGATCATGAATTCTTTGAATTTACAGTATCTTTCATGATGAATAAAGGTTAATGTGTACTTTTATTCTATGCTTGTTTGTGACTAACATCATAACCAAAATAAATTGGCGCTAGAAGGAGGGCCCGACCTGGAAGACTACGCTCATCATCATTATTTTTTAGGTTTGATGATGCAGAGAGTAAGGTAGCCTTGAATCGTCTGTGAATTTCAAATATTACGCAAATATTTACTATAAGAAGCTCATATATGCTCATTCTGTGTAAAGATTTCCAGATCTCACATAAATATTGCAAGCTTTACAGTAGATCATTCTAAATTCACAAATATTAGCCAAAGATACATAAATTTGTTGAAGCTTTGAAGAATATTGGCCTTAAAACTAATATATCATGCTAAGGGTTAACATACCTCAAATATCCTTTCATATTTGCATTATCTTTGCAAATATTTCATAAATATCCAGTCTGATCAGTTATCTGACTGCAAATATCACCTCATCTGGTGAAAGCCAGCCAATATTTGTAAAGTTTCAACTAATTTGCCTCAAAATTGAGAAATCCTGGCTCACAGGATAAATACCAGGTCAAGACGTAGTGAAATTTTTGAAGAATTGCCTATTAGCAGTTTCAAACCTAAAACTATAGACATCCATCATACTCCAGGGTCTAGTGCGTCAGGGGCTTCATCAGAACCTCCTCTTGTAACTCCTGTTGGTTTACAAATACCTTCTGGGATATCTGTGACACCTCCTATCTAACCCCAGGGTGTGCCTTTAGTCCGACCTCAGCCAGTTGCACCACCAGCTCAACCTCCTCCGGTTGTAATGTCTTTCTTTACAGTGGAATCACCTTTGACCTTTACTATATATCATGAGTTACCAAGGAATCTGGATAAACTTTGTCCAAAATATCATCCTTACCAAGATGCTGAAGATCATATCAGGACTTTTAAAGAAGCTTGTTGCAGAGCTAGAATAGAGCATCAAGATGTGGTGTGCAGATTATTTCCTTTTTCCTTAGGGGAAGAGGCTTATAATTTGTTCATTAGTCTTGGTTAGGGTTCTGTTGATTCATGGGCCTTACAAGAGAAATCTTTTCTTGATAGATTCAAGGTTCCTGTCGACCCCTCGATAAACTATCATTTATTTGCCACTATCAAGAGATTTGAAAATGAGCCTATTGCCAATTTCAATGCTAGGTTTCAGAAAATGTTGTCCAGAGTGGTCACTCGTTATACTATGTCTGATGAAGCTGCAAGGAGCATTTATTATTCGGCCTTGGATCCTTTGAATTCCATGTTCATAAGGAGGACACATCCCCAAATTACAACTTTAGCTTTGGCCTTTCAAGAAGCCATACAGGTAAATCAACAGTTGATACCTGCTCCTACTCCAAATATGGTATTCCTTACCTTGCCTGGCATGCATTCACAATATCCTGCATCATATTCTACACAGTGTCCTGTACAATATCCTAATGGAGCAGTGATACCCCCAGCAATCATGCCTGCACCTTTGTAAGTACCTCCACTGAGCATTATGCCTCCTCCTAATGGAAATGGCCAGTTACCACAATATCCTACACAAGCTCAGACACCTCAAGGTACTGATCTACCCAATAATAACCATGGATCCTCTTTCTTCAAGCCTCAGACTGAAAACGTGGTGGCCAAAGCTCAAGAAGAAAAGGAGGAAATCAAAGAAATTTCTGCTCAACTGAGAAAACTCACCACAGAAGTAACACATTTAAGAAACCAGGGTTTTTATTCCCAGTCAAACCAGAATAGAAATTATTCCAATGATAGACCAAATTATCCTGACAGAGGATATAACACCAATAATTTCAATAATGGTGGTGGAAATAACAATAATCCTCAAAGACAGCCTAGAGTATGGAGCTCTAGGCCAAATAATGGCTCATTACCATCACCCCTAGACAATCAGCCTCCAGGTGAAGCCAAACAGACTACTAGAGTCAATCTTGCTGAGGCAGCCCTTACTAATTGGTGTAGGATCCACAATACAAATGCACATGCAGAATTAGATTGTCCACAATTTAGAATTGCTGCCAGCATCTTTCAGACTGAAGTGTCTAACACTTCTAGAAATCCACCTCAGGCAGAAGGAAATGAGATTGTTCCTTGTGGATATGACTCATCTTTTGTGCTAGAAGCCTATACTAATCAACCTCATCAGAGTTATAACTAGGTATGTGAGGAATCTGCCTTAACTTTTGAAACAAATTACGTTTTCCCCTTTGAGGATGAAAATGAGCCTGCAAGAGAAAATGAGGAAGTACATGCATATCAGTAGCAATATTCTGGTAAACATAATTATAACTTGAGTAATGCTAACAGACCTGCTGGTCCATTGACATCATCTTTACCTCCAAATAACTTCAATACACCTCCTGATCCTAAAGCTAGTAATAACCCTGGGTTCCCTAAGGTAAATGCTCAATACTTGTCGCCTCAGAACACAGGATCAAAGGTTGTAAATGCACCTCATGAATCTGACAAGTTAGTCACCTATCTAGTTGATGAAATGAAGAAAATTAAGATTAGCCTGTCCCTGTCTGAGTTACTGAAAACTACTACCATAAAAAAAGCATTCATGATGTCATTAGATGATCCTACTCCTAAAGAGGATGGCCATCTTTCAAGTCAATCCAGTGGCAAAGATCATGCTGCTAGGGATAATACTATCAAGTCTAAAATGTTAGCTACAGTCCAAGCTGCAGAAACCTCACACATGACCTTGTATAAGGGCAAAACCGAGTCACCTCCATTCCTCCTCACCATAAGAATGTTTAGCAAGAACCTGCACAACTGTTTGGTTGATTCAGGAGCCTCCACGAATGTCATGCCTTTGTCAATATGTAATGCTTTAGGACTACATCCTACTAAATCTCTAAAGAAGGTCACTCAATTGGACAAAATGGAAGTAAGTGTAGTAGGAGAGCTAACTCATATCCACATGCAACTAGCATTTGATCCTAGAATCTAGTATTACATTGACATTCAGGTAGTCGACATACCTGATACTTATGGGATGTTGCTTAGTCGAGACTGGTCCAAAACGCTTAACAGATATATGTGCACAGATTTCAGTCACATGTGGTTACCATGGAAGGGTATACCTAATTAGATCAGGATTGATGCTAAACCGAGAATGAAGCATATGATCACCGAGTACAACAGAACAAATGAGATCATGTATGTAGACGTAGAATCTGGAGTTTACTGCATCAAGCCACAAATTGTCAAAATAGAAGAGATCCTGATGCTCGATCTTCATCATCAGGAGGACATGCCAGTTGTAGAACTTGATAATAATCCTGATAATGAGAATGAAATAGATCACTTTAGAGACTTCGAGATGCATCTATCTAACCAGGTAAAGCATTGTCAATTATTAAATATACTTGCTAATGATATTTTGATTGAAGGATGGTGCAGATTACACGATGAAGCACATTCAGAAAAGACTTGTGAAACATGCTTAGATATGATGATGCTGGAGCAAACATGCAGTGAGGCATCATCATCATATTCCGAGGTAAATGCTACATCTGATGATGATGATGATACTAATTCTTATCTGTCTTCTGCAGGAACAGAGGAGCTGACAGATCTTGATGAAGATCATATCCCGAAAACAAAAGAAGTTCTAGTTTACGACTGGATAAATGAGGAGACGAAGGAAAAGATCACCCCTGGGAATGATTGTTTTATGGAACTAGATTATGAATTGTCTGATGAAGACAAAGGTAGTGACCTGACTAAGTTCGAAGAATTTCTAGTAAAAGAAATAGAGAAGATGACATTACAGCGTGGATCTCCCCAGGAGGTCTTAATTAAATGTTGGTGTAGGTTGCATGAGGCACCTCACTCAGAAACAACTTGTTCATTATGTTTACACATTTTGAAAAAGCATACAGCTGTAGATCCAGAAGGTCATCCTCCTGCTGACGTAAAAGAGAAAATAGAAAAGCCATTAGGCTCACAAAATAAAGCAAAGAAGAAACTTGAAAATGATGACATCCCTAAGTTAAAGTGGATATCAGGAGGAGTAGCAGCCAGAGCTGCAAAGAAGAAAGAAAGTTCAGCTAAATATCCTACTAAAGATAAACCCTGGATCCTAAGGTTTGATGGATCCAAATCCAAGCAAGGTGCTGGGGTAGGAATTGATCTCATTGATCCATCAGTAAATCTTATCTGGTAGCCTATAGATTATAGTTCCCCTGTACTAACAACGTAACAAAGCATGAGGCTTTGATTCATGGGATACTGTTTGCTCATAAGAAAAAAGTAAAAATTCTGCATGTCTTTGGAGATTCAGAGCTAGTTGCGATGCAAGTAAGAGGAATCTACTCATGTAACTACAGCAAGCTGTCCAACTACAGACATCGAGTGTGGGACCTGATTGAGGATTTTGACACCTTTAATATCACCCACGTACCAAGAGAACAAAACCATAGGGCAGACGCACTTGCCCAAGCTACCAGTACATTGGAGCCACTATCTATATCTGGTCTGAAGAGATTTTTAGTAGAACTGGTGTCAGTACCTTCAGTACCTGATAATGTGACTAACCTCTAGGTGTTTGATGATGATCAACATATTCTAGACTTCATCTCAAACAGAGACATATTTGAAGCTCAGATTATAGATGAGAATGGTATGGAAGATCATGTCTGGGAAGAAGATGAGATATTAGAATTGCCTAGCAACAGGATCCCCAAAGGTATGATTGAATTAGAAAGAGCCTTTGATTTGGATAATATGCTTAAATAGAAGGATCTGCCCAAGGCAGATGGAGGTCAGTATTCACAAGTGAATATTGGATAGGATGAGGACAAGAAAAATGTACTGATAGGTAAGGTTTGCACATCATAAGAGTTAGAAGGAATAACTCAGGCACTCAAGGATTACATACATGTAATTGCATGGACTTATGATGAGCTAAAGACATATGACACCTTTGTCATAACTCATAGTATACCTCTCAAGCCAGATGCGAAACCTTTTAGACAAAAGTAAAGGCCAGTCAATGCTTTGCTTGAACCAATAATTCTTGAAGAAGTCAAGAAATTGTTAAATGCCAAGATAATATTTCCTCTGAGGCACTCCACTTGGGTGGCAAATCTCATGCCAGTTAGAAAGAAGAATGGAGACATCAGGTTATGTGTAGATTTCAGGAATCTGAACAGAGCATCCGAAAAAGATAATTATCCTTTACCCTCATTAGATGAAGTTCTGCAGATTGTAAATGGAGCCAAAATGATGTCCTTCCTAGATGGATTTTTAGGATACAACCAGGTAATGGTTGATAAAATTGACAGATTGAAAACTGCCTTCACCACAAAGTGGGGGATATTTGCATATAGACATATGCCATTTGGACTTATAAATGCTGGAGCTACATTCTAGCGAGCAATGGACATAGCCTTCAGAGGCTTAATAGGAAAATGTATAGTCATCTACATGGATGAATTGACAGTATTCTCCAAGGAAAGGGGAAATCATGTCGTTGATCTCAGAAGTGTACTGAAGAAGTGCGAAGAGTACGGAATATCTTTGAATCCCAAGAAGTGCATATTTGGGGTGACAATAGGAAAGTTACTAGGCCACCTAATCACAAAAGATGGAATTATCATTGATCCTGATAGGGTGGAGTCTATTATGAAGTTACAACTTCTAGGAAGCAAAAAGGAACTTAAATCTTACTTTGGTAAGATAAACTTTGTGAGGAAGTTCATCACCGGCTTTGCTGAGATTGTCAGACCATTAAATGCCATGTTGAAAAAAGATGCACAAATTGAGTGGACACCAGAGGCCAAAGCTGCATTTGAAGATATAAAGAAAGCCATATCAGATGCTCCAGTCCTTATCAGTCCAGACTACACAAAAGATTTTGACATCTATTCATTTTCTTCAGAACATACCTCTGCAGCAGTGTTAACTCAAAGAAATGAAGAGAAAGAAGAGAAACCAATTGCTTTCATGAGCTGTCCTTTCAGGGATGCTGAACTGAGATATGTAGATGTTGAGAGATAGGCAATTGCATTGGTCAGAGCAGTAAAGAAATTCAGACACTACATACTAAGAAGCAAAGTAATTGCCGTAGTACCAGATGCAGCAGTGAAGATGCTGCTGATGCAAAGTGAGCCTGGTGAGAAAAGAGCTAAATGGATTACTGTATTACAAGAGTATGACATGGAAATTATACCAATGAGGCTAGTAAGAGGATAGGCTCTGAGTCAAATGATATCTAAAATTGACCCAAACATCACTAGTCAGCAATATGTGATTAATGAGAAAGACAATAAAGAGTGGTATGCAGATATCAGGCACATCCTGATTGCTGGAAGATGTCCATCAAGGATGCAAGCTTCATAGAGAAGAGCCTTAAAGATAAGATCCCAAAAATATATGATGAAGGGAGGAACCCTATTCAAGAAGAATTATGAAGGAATATACCTGAGATGCTTAGAAAAGCCAGAAGCAAATAAAGTCCTGTCAGAACTACATGACAAGTTTGGAATGACACATGGGTCAGCCTTGGCCACAACACATGCAATCCTCAGAGCAAGATATTACTGGCCTACAATTTTTAAAGACACAGCTAATCATGTTAAATGTTGTCATGTTTGTCAGGTTGCTGCCAACAGAGAGAAGTATGCTGCACAACCCTTGCAGCCAGTGATGGAAGAGCACCCATTTGCATAGTGGGGCATGGACTTTATAGGACCAGTCAATCCTCCATCCTCCTCAGGTCATAGATATGTCTTAACTATTACTGACTATTGTACCAGATGGATTGAGGCTGTCAGCAGCAAGACATGTACTGCAGATGATGTCATTAAATTTCTGGAGAGTAACATTGTTACCAGGTATGGAAATCCTTATGCTTTGGTAAGTGATAATGGTTCTGCCTTCATTTCCACCAAGTTACCAAGTTGGGCTTTTGATCATGGGATTATACTTAAGTTTTCATCCAACTATTATCCCCAAGGGAATGGATTAGCAGAATCCACTAATAAAAATTTGCTGAGTATCATAAGGAAATTAATAGAGAAGAACCCTAGGGAATGGAACTCATTTCTAAAGTATGCCTTATGGGTTGACAGAACTAGAATAAAAACTGCATTAGGAAACTCGCCTTTCCAACTAGTATATGGGGTGGATCCCATCCTCCCTGTAAACTTAAAAATTCCTACTCTACAGTTTGCCCAAGAATACCTAGGCATAGACAATAAGCAAGGAGTTAGGTTGCTTCAGTTGATGCACTGGAAGAAAAAAGGAGTCAAGCAATTGACCAATTTGCAAAACATCAGGCTGTTGTCAAACGCTGGTTTGACAAGAGAGCTAGAGTTAAAGCTTTCAGGATATCTGATTTAGTCCTAATGTGGGATAAAGCCCATGAAAGGAAAGGTGACCATGGTAAGTTTGATAGATTATGGATAGGTCCCTTCCAAATTTCTGAGATACTAGGAGACAACACTTATAGGCTTAAGAACCTAACAGGTGAGGATGTCCCATTGCCAGTCAATGGACAATTCCTCAAACATTATTTCCAGGCCTAAATGACTTCACGACAGTCATATGTATCATATTGTATATTTGTATAGTTGTTTGTACAATTGGTTTATTTTTCTTGTTTTGTTTTGTTGGTTGAGACCTTGTTCTGGTAAGTCAGGATGATGCAATTCATCAACAAAGAAAATAATTGAATTGTTAGGATTCAAGTGATGAGATCAAATTTAGACATAGGTTATGATTCATTCTAAGAAGTAATCATGATCAGGTTTGTGATAGCTTTTCATCAGGGTGCCTTTTTTTGGTCAAAGTGAATCAATCACGATGAAACACCTAACAGCCTTGGGTTTGTTGAACACACAAGTATAGGTGTTAAGTGAAAAATCTAAAGGGACTCCCTTGCTACCAATACAATCTCCAACCTAAAGCTGCAAGTGACTATACCTTGTACAAATGAGCTGACATAATGATATCAGATACAAATTTTAAAGAGAAAATCAGAAAAGAAATAAAATTAGGCCATCTAAGTAACTCTACTGGGGCTATAGATGCCTGCTGGCAGTGGGGCTCTACTTAGGGAGATTGTATAGAGAACCTTTCCGGGGCTATAGACGCCTGCTGGCAGCAAGGCTCTGTCTAGGTTGGCTATGAGGGATGATCCCCAACTGTGTAGTTTAACACCAGTTACTTATGTTTTCAACTTGCTTTCAGGATGAGGATAATTAATCATATGCACACACCTGATCCTTTGTTAGCATTATTACCATAATGAAATTTTATCATTCAGAGGATCATGATGCCTTTGCTTAGATGGAATTAGAATACTATAGATAAATGTGATCACATCACTTGAATCATTGGAATTTGTTTATTTTCTTTGGGTGGCAAGTTGTTGTGTGGTTACAAAACACGCCCCATTTTGACTTAGCAAAACAGGGACCCAACTTTTGGGCTTGGCTTGTGTTGTCTCTTTCTGGCAGTTTGGTAAAAGTAAGTCATGTGCATCATCATGCTAGAGTTAGGATGAGATAAGTCATCATCATGAGGTCAGTTTGTCAAAATTCGTATTTCATCTCTGTGACCTCATATTTAGAAAGAGCATTAAAATTCATGCAGGGTTGCCTTTTACATCACCCTGATATTCATCAGGATGTGAGAGTTATGAACAGTCAAAGTTTTGGTCAAACCTGATATTCACCAGAGGAGGATCATATTTTTATAACCCCAGTCCTGTTATCGAAGATCACCCTGATCTTGGTACATCACCCGATAAGTCATGCGGTCCAAATATCCGGACGTCAACTTTAAGTGGTAGTAAATCTTCCCCGTCAAGCAATCTTATATATCACGTGCGTCATATTTCGAAAGGTAACCCGATATTTCTTAATATCCTCCTACCGTGAAATATCAACCTAAGCCAATATCTTGATGACGTCATCTAAATTTGATAAAAGAAGAAATAAACATGACGATGACATCATCATCACATTTACATTTTGATAGGATATTTTCTAAACATGATCATGTTTGCCTAGCATGATGATGATGTCATGATGCCCTTCAATACAAAGAACGAATATCAGGATGACGTCATCCCGATATTCCAAAAGAGAGACATGTAAGTTTGTCTCGTCAGCATCATATTTGAAACATCACCTGATACGTTGAAATATCCTCTTGATGTACTAAACATAACCAAAAGGTGCTTTTGTCATCCGAATCTTGTCACGATAACCATTCCAATTTGATGGAGGAGGATGACATTGAAACTTGACCCGATATTTGTGAATATCATCCTGCCTTCATGATATCCTGTCATATGGTATCCCCCCGCTCCCGTTGCCGCCTTTATCATTTAATGCGCACAGACATGGTAGGTGGTTCCTGCTGACTTCGGAACCCGAGGAAACACCTGGCAAGATCCTATGTTTTCGCGCAGATAATCAATGAATACAATCTAATATGTCAGAGTTGCCCTAAATTTACCCTAATTGCAAGGTTAAAAGGTAATTCAACCGTCATTTTTACATTTACCTTGTGATAAAATTGTTTTACAGTGCACCAGCTTTCGTATCCTCATACAAGCAATTATTGCATGATTTGAGCACATAGCCAGAAGGAAGTGCGGGATCATCAACTGAATTAAGAGCATTGTTAACAGTCTACTGGTATAAAAAAGAAATCTGCATAACTAGGTAAGTAAATGAAACCCTCATCATGTTGTTTTTATTCAGGTATGATGATGTAAGTTCTGGTTTATGCATCCATATGATTAAGTAATGTTGAAAAGATATAGTAGGCATAGTGATTTATAAAGTTAATTGCAATATGCATACATGTGTATACCCATTGTGAGATAGGATTTTGTTAATTGTAGGCACTCATGGTGGACAAGCGGTTAGTTAAGTGTCAGGAGGAATTTAGTAGGTCCATGTTCTCTTCTCAGAGGGGCGTCCTATTTAAATATGGAGCAATTACAGATACCCATCAGGGGAGCACCAATTTGGAAGCCTGGTCAGTTAGGTTGAATGATGGGAATGACAAAAGTCCCGTGCTAGATGCAGTGTTCGTATCCGGAATGTGGAACACCGTAGGTTTTCCATACTCCATGGAATTTTCGGAGCTCGTTATCGAGTGTGCCCAGAATTACAACCCTGAGACAAGGCAAGTGATGAAGCATGGGAGGATATATGTAGACCTCTCCATCAAGGGTCTCTCCCGAACATTTGGATTGCCACTGGGCAGTAAGGTCAAAAGTGTAGACTTGAGGAAGTCAGAAAAGGAATATGAAGCCAACAAGAAATCAGCCAGGAAGAACATGTATCAGTGGTGGGCTGAGAACAGCACATATCCTGCAGTAGCCAAACTTCCTGTGCACCTGTTCAAATATGATTTCAGTGAGGAATACCAATACATGATTGCACTCCTGAATAGAGTAACAGGCCAGCCTAATATTGGTAGTTTCAGGGATTGGATGTATGGAATAATAATGATGTGTCTATATTCAGATATCAAGCCACTATGTGGCTAGATAATAAGTGATGCTCTGCATGAGCAGCTGATGAACCTGGGAGGTTCAAATTGTGTATTCTATATGTCATCATACATTGTTTATTCCTGTGCTTATAAAGGCACTTTTGATGCTTTAGTTACAGATGGAAAGCTTACAGGCACAAATGCTGTGTATATCTGGGATCATCATCCCCAACTGCAAAGAGCTAATTACCTGAAAGATTACAAACTGGTCAATGATGCATTCTCTATGCATCTGGTGAGGACCATGGAAGAGGACAGAAGAAAGAGATTGAGCATGGAGGCTCAAGAGATAGTTTACAGGCATGGAGCTTGGTATGTACAGTTTGCCACCTTCTCTTACATAAGGATTGAAGGTTTTGAGGGACATCCTCTAATGTTGCCGAGGTATCCCACTGATGCAGTAATACTAATGGAGTTCATCAGGCAGGGCTCCACAATGATAAAAATGTACAAGGATACCAAGAAGCTACCACAAATTTTATTTCCAGTCAGCATTGGCTACTACATGTGCCCCGATTCAGATAATATAAAGAAGGTGATGGTCACCCTAATTAAAATGAATCTGTAGCCTTTTCCACTAACAAGACCATATGATCCTTACAGCAGAATGCAAAAAATATTAGGAAAGCCTATTCATCAGAGGCACCTAGAGGATTTTTAGGCCGATTGTGAGGATGAAGTAGAAGCTAGAAGAAGGAGATATCAAAGGTTAACTTTGAACCAGATTAGAACCTTTGATTGCATCTCCATCCCCCAACAATTGAAGAAGGATGATGGCAGGATAATTACAGATGAATATGAGCAAAAGAAGATATATAATGACACCATCTCTGCACCTGACCTCACCATACAGGAAGATCTATCCTTGGACCCCTTCATTGCCAGGACCTTACAACTAACTCAAGCTTGGGTTGATGAGTAGGTAGAGGCACTGAAGAAGAAAGGTGTTACCATTACGGTGGACAACAAGAAGAAGGGACAGGATATTCCTGGGGATGAATATGACGACTTCCTGAATGAGAAGAGGAAGACCAAGGGAGATAGACTCCCTCCACCACAACAACAGAGCAAAAGACCCCCAAGGGGCAGAAAGGTGGATAAAGAACCCAAAGGGGTTATTATTGAAAGAGCCGTATTTGTAGCTGAGGAGGCAGCAGCATCAGGATCTGGATCAGAATCGGCATCCCCTCCAAGGACAAAGAAAGAAAAGTCCAAGAAGAGTAAGACAGTAGAGGCTGGAATCACTGAGACCCTAGAAGAGGTTCAGTCCTCAAGGAAACATGATAAAGAGGATATCCTCATGGAGGAGGAGCCTAAAGAAGAAGAGGCTCCATTGATAATAAGGAGGAAAAGAAAAGCTCCACAGGTGTTGGTGTCCACCCCACCTAAGAAACAGAGAACCTCTATGAGAGGTGAAATAAGACAACCCCCAACATTATTACAAGGGGCAGGTAGTGAAGTACCTAGGGAACTTCAGCATGATGTTCCACTTCCTACCATCATCAAGTTCAAAACTGAACTTGCAGAAGAACAAATGAAAGAAACTGCTTAGACGCAATCAGGGCATGTGTCGCTAGACGAGACAATAAACTTGTCTGATGATGAGGTTGTGCAGGATGTGGCTGAACAAAAGATGGAAACACTTGCTGCTATTACAAGCATGACCCCTCACAAGCCTCCACCAGTTCAAACTGTACTTGAGGAGATGAAGCAAGTGGAAGAAGAGCAAGAAAAGAGCCCAGAGCAGGTAGCTCAAGAAATAGGGCTAGAAACAATAATTGCAGAGGTGACAAGTCCTGTAGTGGTAGACCTGACAGAGAAACAGGATGCAAGTCCTGAACATCCAGCAGGATCACCTGACAAAGGGCACCCAACAGAAGAAATAGAGATGGCAGAATCAGAAGGCCATACTCTGGAATTAGGCCAACAAAGTCCACATGATACATCAGCAGAACCTGCTATAGTAGAGGTTCAGGAAACGAAGGATGATGAAAAGGAGAAAACAATAGAGGATCTTGCTGCCAAAACACAAGAGGTTGATAGTGCAGGCCCGGAACAAATAATGGCTGCAGAACAAATGCTAGCACCTCAGGCAGAATCCACAGTATCCAGTACGGTAGACATACAACAAGAAACAGAAAAGCCGAAGGAGGATGATAAACCTCAACAAGGGGAAGAGTTGAGAACAAATGAAATAATGACAGAGAAAGATCATGATCATCATGATCAACATACAGATGCACCACAGGATTCCCCACACCAAGAAGATGCTCCTTTGGAGAAAGAGATCCCTCAACAGGAGGATGTGCTGCAGCATCAACAACAAAGTGAGCATCAGGAAGAAAAAATGAGAAAATCACCATCTCCACCACACCTGCTGACAGAAACAGGAGACACAGGTGAACATCATGATGATGCGGAAAAACATGATCAAGTGCCTCCGTGGTTGGCGAAAGAGGTAAATATAGAGGAAGAATTTGAAATTCAAGAATTTGATGTCTCCACCTTGTTCTCCAGGGATATAATGAAGCCTAGGAGGAAGGCCAGAATGACTTCGGCAATCAAGAGAGATCCAGCAATCGGGAGGAGGACCGCACAAATTGCCATACCTACGGTGGAGAAAGAAAAAGGTAAAATTACCTTAGATGAATTCCAAATCAACACAGTGGATCTGGGTTTTGCCAATGAGGAACAAGAAGGTCAAGAAGGCAAAGACATTATTGATTCTCCAATTCAAAAAGTAAAAAGAGAGAAGGAGAAGAATAAGCAACATAAAGAGCACATTGCTCAGTTGCATGCCTATATAAGGAGGCTGATTAATCCAGATGATACTTCAACTGAACATGCAGTCCCATTGACTGCTATTTCTCAAGAGGAGGTAAATAAGTTAGACCTCATGAAACATGAGGCATCTGTGATAAGAAAATGGATGTCATCCACATTGGATGATGCTGAGGAAATGGTAAAGGCCTCTTCGAAGAGGTGGAGCATTCTCAGTGACTCTAGGACCAAAGTGGACAAATTGCAAATGCAAACAGGAAAAAGGTCTTATAAATTGGACAAAGTCCTGGACATCCTGGGAGAAATAAAGAGGATAAATCCTCAGCTACTTATTAATAAATAGGTATTGAACAGTAATACCGCATTGTTAATTGACATCTGGTATAAAGACATTCAATTTGAATGTGGAGTGATCAGGAGATGTAATAATAAGCTAAGAGAGGTTAGCATGAAGTTGCACGATTTAATGGCTGTTGAGGCAGATATATTAGAAACATTGGAAGGGAAAGTAGAAGGGAATATAGAAAATCAAGATGAAGAGTCTGCCATCAAAGCTTTACACAGCAACTTCCAATCAGAGGCAGATGGTCCACTGATCCACTTGACAGAAGAAGTTATAGATAAAATAATGAGGATCAAGGTCAAGATGGAAAAATACAATGAGACACTGCAGGACAGGAAAGACAAAATGGATAGCAGTAGGAATAAATATGAGGCACACAAGCACGCCATCATCAAAGCAAAGACTCAGGATGGTGGAGGAATAGATCAGGTCGTGCAGTCATATGAGCAAATCTAGAGCAGCGTGCAACCACATATGTGGCGCCATCATCATAAGGATAGTGAAAGTTCGGGAAGCGATGCACATGATGATGATCCACATGAATCAGATGAGGATAATGATGAAGACACATCATAAAGTAGGACTCCGTAAATAATCCAGATGGTTGCCAGCTGGCAACTTGTGCCTTTTTTTGTAAAGATTGACAAAGTCAAGGAAAATGATGACCGTTGATGTACATTGGTGAATCAAGATCGTGGATCTTTTGTAACAGATTCCTCACCTTGTTCTATAAAAAGGTGGTGGAATGCCTTATTGAAAACATTTGAAACTTAATTGAAATCTGTCTGCTGAAACATTCAGAGCTCATTTCAAAGTTTTTGTAAACATCTATATTTTGGCATGCTTAATGAATGAGAAGACTGTGTCGATTACAATTCATAGTAAATCTTGAGTAATCAGTGTATGAATTCTGGATATGTGTGGTGATTTGCTGCGTCCCTTGGAGTGCATGTCTACTTACATGTGTTGTCTTCATACAAGTTCCTTTGAAGTTAGCACCAACTATATCTAGCTGTGGAATGTCCTGGTGAAAATATGGTTTGGTTTTCTTCTCTTCATGACAGTATCTAATATACATGTGGTTCAAAAGCTAAAGGTTCAACTTTAATTAGAAGCATTTCTTCAATTTCTTTTAAATTTCAAGGCATTTCATCCTCACAATTGCAAATAATTGATGATCTTAAGCAAATAACACAGATATGCAGACATCTCGTAGATAATTGCAAATATTTAGCATATTTGAATACAAAGCATACACAATTGAAAATATCATGCAAAAACTTGAAGTATTTCTGCATCTTTTCACCAAATGACTGTATAATATGACTTCTCTGTAAGGAATTTCTGCATGAGTGTCATGATGACATTAAACTTTTACGTAAGGCCCCAAAATGGAAACAACAACCCACATTAACCTCTGAGTAATGTCAGACGATTAAGACCTAATCACCGGAGACTTGGGATCATGAATTCTTTGAATTTACATTAAATTTCAAGATGAATAAAGGTTAATGTGTACTTTTATTCTATGCTTGTTTGTGACTAACATCATAACCAACATAAATTAGCACTAGAAGGAGGGCCCGACCTGGAAGACTATGCTCATCATCATTATTTTTCAGGTTTGATGATGCAGAGAGTAAGGTAGCCTCGAATCGTCTGTGAATTTCAAATATTACGCAAATATTTACTATAAGAAGCTCATACATGCTCATTCTGTGTAAAGATTTCCAGATCTCACATAAATATTGCAAGCTTTATAGTAGATCATTCTAAATTCACAAATATTAGCCAAAGATACATAAATTTGTTCAAGCTTTGAAGAATTTTGGCCTTAAAATTGATATATCATGCTAAGGGTTAACATACCTCAAATATCCTTTCATATTTGCATTATCTTTGCAAATATTTCATAAATATCCAGTCTGATCAGTCATCTGACTGCAAATATCACCTCATTTGGTGAAAGCCAGCCAATATTTGCAAAGTTTTAGCTAATTTGCCTCAAAATTGAGAAATCATGGCTCACAGGATAAATACCAGGTCAAGACCGAGTGGAATTTTTGAAGAATTGCCTGTTAGAGGTTTCAGACCTAAAACTGTAGACATCCATCATACTCTAGGGTCTAGTGCGTCAGGGGCTTCATCAGAACCTCCTCTTGTAACTCCTGTTGGTTTACAAATACCTTCTGAGATATCTGTGACACCTCCTATCCAACCCCAGGGTGTGCCTTTAGTCCAACCTCAGCCAGTTGCACCACCAGCTCAACCTCCTCCAGTTGTAATGTCTTTCTTTGCAGTGGAATCACCTTTGACCTTTATTGCATATCATGAGTTACCAAAGAATCCAGATAAACTTTGTCCAAAATATCATCCTTACCAAGATGCTAAAGATCATATCAGGACTTTTAAAGAAGCTTGCTGCAGAGCTAGAATAGAGCATCAAGATGTGGTGTGCAGATTATTTCCTTTTTCCTTAGGGGAAGAGGCCTATAATTGGTTCATTAGTCTTGGTCAGGGTTCTGTTGATTCATGGGCCTTACTAGAGAAATCTTTTCTTGATAGATTCAAGGTTCCTGTCGACCCCTCGATAAACTATCATTTATTTACCACTATTAAGAGATTTGAAAATGAGCCTATTGCCAATTTCAATGCTAGGTTTCAAAAAATGTTGTCCAGAGTGGTCACTCCTTATACTGTGTCTGATGAAGCTGCAAGGAGCATTTATTATTCGGCCTTGGATCCTTTAGCTTCCATGTTCATAAGGAGGACACATCCCCAAATTACAACTTTAGCTTTGGCCTTTCAAGAAGCCATACAGGTAAATCAGCAGTTGATACCTGCTCCTACTCCAAATATGGTATTCCCTACCTTTCCTGGCATGCATTCACAATATCCTGCATCATATTCTGCATAGTATCCTGCACAATATCCTAATGGAGCAGTGATACCCCCAACAGTCATGCCTGCACCTTTGCAAGTACCTCCACTGAGCATTATGCCTCCTCTTAATCAAAATGGCTAGTTACCACAATATCCTGCACAAGCTCAGACACCTCAAGGTACTGATCTACCCAATAATAACCATGGATCCTCTTTCTTCAAGCCTCAGATTGAAAACGTGGTGGCCAAAGCTCAAGAAGAAAAGGAGGAAATCAAAGAAATTTCTGCTCAACTGAGAAAACTCACCACAGAAGTAACACATTTAAGAAACTAGGGTTTTTATTCCTAGTCAAACCAGAATAGAAATTATTCCAATGATAGACCAAATTATCCTGACAGAGGATATAACACCAATAATTTCAATAATGGTGGTGGAAATAACAATAATCCTCAAAGACAGTACACAAGTATGCCATCATCAAAGCAAAGACTCAGGATGGTGGAGGAATAGATCAGGTTGTGCAGTCATATGAGCAAATCCAGAGCAGCATGCAACCACATATGAGGTGCCATCATCATTAGGATAGTGAAAGTTCGGGAAGCGATGCACATGATGATGATCCACATGAATCGGATGAGGAACATGATGAAGACACATCATAAAGTAGGACTCCATAAATAATCCAGATGGTTGCCAGCTGGCAACTTGTGCCTTTTTTTGTAAAGATTGACAAAGTCAAGGAAAATGATGACCATTGATGTACATTGGTGAATCAAGATCGTGGATCTTTTGTAACAGATTCCTCACCTTGTTCTATAAAAAGGTGGTGGAATGCCTTATTGAAAACATTCAAAACTTAATTGAAATCTGTTTGCTGAAACATTCAGAGCTCATTTCAATGTTTTTGTAAACATCTATATTTTGGCATGCTTAATGAATGAGAAGACTGTGTCGATTAGAATTCATAGTAAATCTTGAGTAATCAGTGTATGAATTTTGGATATATGTGGTGATTTTCTGCGTCCCTTGGAGTGCATGTCTACTTACATGTGTTGTCTTCATACAAGTTCCTTTGAAGTTAGCACGAACTATACCTAGCTGTGGAATGTCTTGGTGAAAATATGGTTTGGTTTTCTTCTCTTTATGACAGTATCTAATATACATGTGGTTCAAAAGCTAAAGGTTCAACTTTAATTAGAAGCATTTCTTCAATTTCTTTTAAATTTCAAGGCACTTCATCCTCACAATTGCAAATAATTGATGATCTTAAGCAAATAACACAGATATGCAGACATCTCATAGATAATTGCAAATATTTAGCATATTTGAATACAAAGCATGCACAATTGAAAATATCATGCAAAAAATTGAAGTATTTCTGCATCTTTTCACCAAATGACTGTATAATATGACTTCTTTGTAAAGAATTTCTGCAGGAGTGTCATGATGACGTTGAACTTTCACATAAGGCCCCAAAATGGAAACAGCAACTCACATTAACCTCTGAGTAATGTCAGACGATTAAGACCTAATCACCAGAGACTTGGGATCATGAATTCTTTGAATTTACAGTATCTTTCAAGATGAATAAAGGTTAATGTGTACTTTTATTCTATGCTTGTTTGTGACTAACATCATAACCAACAGGTATATTCTGGGAATGGAAATCAGAAGAGACAGAGCTAATATAAAACTTTGGTGAAGCTAGAGTAAGTATGTGAAGACTGTGTTGGATAGGTTCAGCATGGTAGATTGTAGACCATTGTGTGTTCCTATTTCTTTAGGGACAAAGTTGTCTATTAATGATTGTCCAAAATCTCCTAGTGAGGTGGAGGACATGAGCAGAGTACCTTGTGCTAGTGTTGTTGGAAGTTTGTTGTATGCTATGGTCTGCACAAGACCAGACATTGGCCAAGTAGTGGGAGTCCTTAGTTGATTTATGGCTAATCCTAGACGGGTACATTGGGATGCAGTTAAGTGAGTGTTCAGATATTTGAGGGGTACTTCCAAGTATTCCATTTTCTATCATGGTAATGCTACAGGACCTCCGCATTCAGTTTGTATTCGTGGATTTGTGGTTTCTAATTGGGCAGGTGACATTGACAGTAGGAAATCCACCAATGCCTATGTGTTCACCATGTTTGGTGGTGCAATTAGTTGGATGAGTAAGCTACAACTTGTGGTTGCTTTGTCCACTATAGAAGTTGAGTACATGGCTACAACTCATGCTTGTAAGGAAGCCATTTGGCTTAAGAGATTATGTTCAAATATTGGTGTTGATGCAAGACATATTATGATCAGTTGTGACAGTTAGAGTGTGATTTACCTTACAAAGAATCTAACTTTCCATGTCAAAACAAAGCATATTGATGTTCAGTTTCACTTCGTGTGAGACATGGTAGAGGATGGGAAGGTAAATTTGGAGAAGGTAGATACTTTGAATAATGTTGCAGATGCATTGACGAAACTAGTGGGCATAGAGAAGTTCAGATGGTGTTTGGAGGCCTCTCGGCCTATAGCAGTTAAATCCTATTGATTCTATTGGCTCTTACAAGGTGTTTGACAAGTGGGAGAATGTTGGGAATTAAGGTGTTTCAACCTTGGTAATTCCTTGTATTTTTACATTGTATTTATTTATTTATTACCTATTGTATTAATTGGATGCAAATCCTATGTTGTGATATTGTGGGAGTTGGCACAGTGATGTGTCATCCTACATGGCATATGACCACATGTATTTTTGTCCTCACATGAGGAGATAGGTATCCCACTTAGTGGTAGGAATATTTTGCCATGTGTCAGCATCTTAGATATGGTGTAAGGGAATATTGACCATAATGGTCATGACAGATTCCTATGACGAAGTTATGACATGTAAGAGTCAAAATAAGGAGATTCTATGATAGGTGAAGACATGTGTCAAAGAGCATCTTTGAAAAAGCCATCTTTGGGCATCCCAAGGTGTACTATGACATGTTGTAAGAGAATATGCTATTTATATCTTGTGTATGACAGATTCTCTTACAACTGTAAGTTATGACAACTGTGACAGATTCTATGACGGTTGTAAGAGTCGTAAGAGCATCCATCATAGCCCATTTTGGAAATAGGTGACCTCCTTAGAATGGGGTGACTTGACAAGTGTCAGGAGCATCCTACAAAGTTGGACAAGTGTCCATAGGCATGGGTTTTGTGCCATGAGGCCATGTTGGATGCCTATCCTAATGTGGAGCCAATTTTGCCTTGTATTTGTTATATAAATAGGTGCTTTTGAGAGGAGATGTATTACAGGCTTGATAGGTACTGTTATGCTGCTGGTTTGTCTCCAGATACAAGTGTCGAAGAGTCCTGAGAGCTTGCATTGCAAGTGTATTGTAAAGTATTTCAGTTTTGATAATACATTGTGCAGGTTTTGGAGTGTGGGGTTTTTCTCTCGATAAGGGTTTTCCCCACGTATATCTTATGTCTCTCTTCTTCTGTCATACTTTCTTATTTATGTGTTTTCTATAATATCTCTATTAGTGGGTTAACATAACTATAATTGTAAAGATAAATTTGAATTTGTACTCTCATCCTCTCATTAGATTAGTGTAGGAAGCAATTTCCGCACACCTAGCTTCCTTTCACCTACCTCATCTTACATTTCCTCCGCATCTCCTTGTTTCATCTCCTTTGTATCTTTTTCTTATGTAGGAGTGCATTTTATTTTAGCTTTTAGCTTTTTCTTTGGCTGTGAAGTCTCACATTTCTTCTTTTCAATACTGATTTGTAGTAAAGTCTCTATTTCTTCCCTAACCATTGACTTGGGTGTCTCTATTTGTATTTGTAGTGAAGAAACTAGTAAGTTCCTTCTCATGGTGATTGGTGGTGAGTACTTCTCCAACTCTTATTTTCCTAGTGCATTATATTTTTAGGAATCTCTTATCTCAAATCTAGGAGATTCTATCTTTAAGTATCGAGAGCATCGTACTTGGGATGGTCCTACTTCCTATGTGATGCGAGAATAAGAGATTATTGTAACTTTTGGTGGGCTGGAATCTTGCTGGAATCCCCACTTTTTATGTAATTTATCCTTATTCTTCTCCAAATGTTCTGTAGCCTTTTTCTTGCTCTATATATGCATGAATTATTTTTATGTATGAAACCTCTCTACTTTTAGATTCTTTGGTAGGGATAGAAATTCCTTGGCATTTGCATTTATGAGTTCATAACTTATCTCATAATTGAGGTATCCATGATGAGTATGGTTCCATCACCTCCATAAAGATGTAGTCTCTATCTACCATAAAGGTGAAATCATTGGCATATTTTCTTACTACGTATATTGGCATATTGCCATATTTATATAGTGATTAGGGTATCTTGTGAATAAACTTTACTTGAAAATTCAGGAAGTCTTTTCATGAAATAAAAAGCTAGGAAAATTATAAGAGAGCCATACCAAAATTGGTAGTGGTCGATCACTTTAGTTTAGGTGATGTTCTCCATTATTTATTCTTTGAGAACCTCACACAAATTGATTTCTCTACCTTGCATGACCATTTGGTAGGTAGTAAGGACAACCATTCTTATAGAAGACCCTTCTCTATTTGTATAGTAGATTTTGTGGGCGATGCCCAAAGTTGCATATCTAACTGCCAAGTTCATGATTTTCTCTATTACTAGATTTCTACCACCTGGTGTAGCTCTTGTGAATTTTGTGACCTTTTGGGTACTTAAAATTTTCTTCAACAATAGGTTGCCTTTGTTCCACAATCTCGTTACCACTTGAATTACTTCCTTGGTGATGCAGTAGGATTGGTCAAGGTACATGTAGTCAGATCATGAATTCTATTAAAAATAATCTTTATCCAACATTCTTCTATGCAAAGGTCTAGAAAATCCTTCCAAATGTTGAGCTTGAATGTACCAATTTGCTTGTATTGATCTTGGCATTCTTGTTGTCCTATGTTTAGTAGGGTTTTCCATGTAATAGCTCAACCTTTATGTGGTCTTTTTCAGTGAGTGCAGTATGTATATATTTCCTCACATCTTCTGTGTAGATCACATTGGTGGGCACATTGGAGAAGGTCCCATTGGGATCCTCTTCCATCGCTTTAAATGGATACTTCTTATACTTCATTTGCGAGTTGTTTTCTGCATCTATCAGATTTGGAGTCCTCATTATTTCAACTTCCTTTGCTTCTCTCCCATCCTACGATTAGATTCTTAGGTAGGAATTCACATCACTATATTTTTGATTCCTAGGGTTTGCAGTGAATCTCTTAGCAATTTTTCCACAAGTGAGTTTTTCTTTAGATTGAGTCTCCTTTTATAGATTTTTTTATAGAGGGTATGCATTTATTTCACCTCCCACCCTTTGTCTTCATGCCATTCCTTTCTTTAGATACTTTTCTTGGTGGTTATACTATTATACAATATACTTTTTTCTATTCTGTACATATAATACACTTTTTCATAATTTTTTTTCTTAATTGCCTTTATAATAATTTTTTAATCTGGTTCCATTGATATAACCCTTCAATGGTTCATCTTGTATCATTTTTAGCTTAACAACTCTAGAATTAACTATTTTTGTAATTTTATATCGGCCTAACCACCACATCTTTAGTTTGCCATATTTTGAATTTACTGTCATATAGGAGAACTATGTCACCAATTTTAAACATTTTTTGCCACAAATTTCTATCATGCCATGATTTTTATTTCCTTTTTCTAGACTTTGTTGATAAGCTGCTAGTATTCTTTTTTTGTCTAATTTTTCCAATTCGCGCAATCTTTCCTATAGAAATTTTCCTCATTCAACCACAATCCAGTGGCTAACCTTAAGTTTGGTACAATATATTGCATAGGTAGTGATGCATTAGTATCATATACTAGTTCAAACAGGTAGAATTTGGTTAATGTTTTGTAGGTTATTTTATAAGCCCATACCACTACCGATATTTCAATATCTCAATATATAATATTGTTGTTCCACATCTTAGTAAGTGCGGTGCCTATAATCTTATTTGAAGCCTCACTTTCTCCATTTTCTTGAGGGTGGTAGAGGCTACTTTTGTTTTTAGTGATCATGAAGTTGTTCAATAATTTAATAATTATCTTGTTCATAGAGTGCTTTCCTTGACCACTTGTTAAGCTAAGAGGACAACAAAACCTTTTTATGATATTCTGGTAGATGAATAGATTACTACAATTTTAGTAGTACCATCTTTTGTTTCTTTTGCTTGAGCACATTTTATAAGATATTCAATCCTTGCTATGATAAATCTTGCTTTCGATTTCTTTATAGGGGGTCAATAGGTCGAATGAAGTCAATTTCCCATTTCTCAAATGGGGCTTGTGCTAATATTGGTTGCAAGGGAATCTTATCTCTTGCGGCAGGTTTTCATACCCTTTTACATACATCACAAGATCTCACATACTAGTTTACATCTTTGAACAGTGTAGGCCACCATAATCCTGCCAACATTACCTTCCTTGCGGTGCCTTCTTTAGAGTTGTGTCCTCTAGATATTCCTTCACGAGCTTCTCATAGAATGCTATCTCTCTCATGTTCTAGCATGTGAGGCCAACTTCTTGTCCTCATTATCACATTTTGCTTCTAGGAGGAAGTCTAATCTTTGGGGGGAGGGTGTGAGGCCCACTTCTCCTCCTCATGATCACATCTTATTTTGATGTTTATGATACTCATGGACAAGATATTTTATGTTATTGTGATTATAGATTATGTTGGTATAGATATCATGTTAGACTAGTATTTTATGGATTATTGATGATAACTTAGTTAATTATTGATTTTAGATTTATTTGTATTTTCTAGATTAGAGTTTACAATTTCAATTATTGTTATGTAATGGGTTTTTAATGAACATAACTGTGTATGTTAATTTTATTATGAATGTTGTTTTGACTATTATCTAGATATATTAATGTTTATGTGTAAGTGTAGGTTAAATTCCATGGCCAATGGAAAAATCATGGAGGTTCCCCAAGAAACCACTATTGTGTTTTCCTAGTGTATCTAGGCCTTATCCTAAGAGAGGAATAAGGTCTTCATGTGTAAAGTGTTGTGAGTGTGAACATGTGTTAATTAAGATTTTAATTATATCTTTATTATTTTATGTGTGGTACAGTTAAATTCTCTTAAGTGTCAAATCTTGGATTTGAACTTAAGATAGAGTTTTAGGGGATATAAAGTGTTATTTTATTTATTATTTGTATAAAATTAAACCTCTATAGTGATAACATATAAGTGGGATCTATGATTGAATGATTAAAAAGTGTTTTGGAAGTATCTAGAGACTTGAAAAGTGCTTTAGAAGATAAGTGATGAGTTTTTGAGAGGTAAAATCTAATTTTGAGTTGCAAGTCAAAACCTAACCATAGTTTTATTTTTATTTATTTTTTTGAAAACTTATTTTAGGGTTGGTTTTTTTTTTAATTTTTGTGATTATTATTTTTGGATATCAAGGGGCTTGGTGAAGGAGAAGATTTAGGAAAGAGCTTGAGAGATTGGAGAAGAGGAGAGATTGAGGAACTTGGATAAAGGGCTTTTCAAATTTTGTTGAAGTATTGAGGTAGGCTCTTAAGTCACTTTTGAGTGTACATTGATATTATTGTTGATAAAATAGTGTCTGAAAACTTCTTATTTTGAGTATTCTTGATATTGCATGTAAACTCTCTTGTTATGTTTTTGATATAGTAAGCTTCCAAAAAGGGTAAAGGTCCCTATACAACATTGGCCAAAAGGTAGAGCAAAACATACCCAAACAGGCCAGAGACAATGCATCAACAACACATTAATAGATGATAGAACAACTAGAGACCATTGTAAGAAATAAGACTAGTGTTCGAAGCATACTGACAATACTTAGACAAAAACATAGAGAAACAAACAAATCAAAAGTAACTAAGGGTAGACATTAGCCCTATCTTTAGTGAGGAAATTAAATATCTCCTCATAGTCCTCCATATAGTCAGTACCAATGCCATGGATCTTTGTCTCCATCTCCTACATGGCCGAGAAAGAAGCTACAAAATGATGCAACACCTTGACGATGAAGCTCAAAATAACTCTCCAATTCTTCTCCATTTGTCATTCTGGCCTTCAAGGTAGAAACATCTTTGGTAGTTTTCTTTCAACTATCACAAACCTTTTCCTCCATAGTTTGCACCTGAACTTCTTCCTCCTCCTATTGAGTTTGAACCTCCTCTTGCTCCAGGTGAGCCTAGTCTTCTTTATCCTTAGGATAGGGCGTATTCATTTATGAGAATAAACTGTTACCTTCCCCTTCATAGAAAGTATTAGGGGTGCCATAATCCTCCTCCCCTAACATTTCCTCTTCAAAATCAGAGTTGCTAGACACATCCACACCCTTAGGATCATTAGAATGAATTCTAACAATGTGGGTCAACCTCCTCACATGTGGAAACCTCCTATTTCTCAAACCACTAATCTCCCCAATACCTTTAATCCCCTATCTAGTAATAATCTCCATGTCCACAAATTTTACTTCCTCAACCGCATATTGAACCCATTCATCTACCTGGTTTCCCTTCAATTTTTTATGGTTCATACTCTCTTCCTCCTCACCAGTTCTCTTGGGAGAATGAGTAACTCTTTTTTTTGGACTGTCAGCTTGGGATTTTGTATTTTTGTGGCATTTGCCTTTGGATTTAGCTATGGATTTGGGATTAGGAGACAGAGCCAACGGGGTATCCATGGGTTCAACTTCTTCAATCTTGGGTAAATCAGAGGGATCATTAGGCAGGGGTGAGTCCACCGTCTTTTGATTCTTAGTTTTTTTCCTAGCACTCTGGGGGTAGTAACAGTATAGCCAGGAAGTTTCTTCTAACACATTGACCTTGATAGCTTGTGGAGGGAAAAGAGCTAAGTGGAAGTGATAAAGACAGTGTATTAACCCCTAGTGAAGGAGAATAACTAGAGTTTTAGGATTTTTTATCACGAGCCTCTCTAGCAATATGAATATAACTATGATAAAAAGGAAATCTGATCAAAGTCTTGTGCCTAAAATGATTCAATAAGGCAAAATGGTACTGATAGTAAACCCTAAAATGACCCTCTAAAGTAACATATTTCATGATGACAAGACAAACCTAGTTCGAGGGTTTGGGGAGTTTCTCCCTTTCGAATCCCCCTTGAAGCTTATTAGGGATGGGTGTTATGTTGGGTGTTGGGTGTGGATATTTCTATTTGGGTTAAGAGGTACCCATGTATTGGGGTTGAGAGAAGTGTGGACTGTCTCATGGGGAATTATATTCAATCTATATATATTTTAAGGCATAAGTGCCTTTGCATATTTATGTGATCTATGTTTCTTAGTGATATAAAGAGTATTAATGTGGTGGTTGTAGTGTTTTTAAAGAATTATGTGCTTTTGTGATATCATGGGATATGAGCAGAATACTTTATGGATTTATGGTCATAATATTGTGAGAGATGTGAAATGGTGATGCAGTATTATTATATGTTTTGGTGTATGTGGGTATTGGAAAAAAGAGATTTGATATCATTTTTATTTTTCCTAAGAGGTTAGTGTGTCCCTTGGACTCTCTCTTTTCTATGAATCTTGCCAAGATTCATATGCAATGTTGAAGTCTGGATGCATTTTTGTGTGTATTCCTTATGTTGTGAAAACTTGTTTCTATGAGCACCTCCTAACTTGTGGGTGGGCTTGTGGTTAAGCCCTATGGTTTGGATGTGAAGCTTTGTTTTTTTACAAATTTGGATGAATCTAAGATGAAAAACTTGTATTTGATGAAGGTCTTATATGGGTTTTGAAACCCTCTCTTGAAGCCATTAGACTATTGTAAATCCTCTTTTGAGAGGATGTGATTGTTTTCACATTTGTGCGTATGACACTCTAGATTTTCTTAGAAAAGAGAATAATCTATTTCTTATACATATGAGAGTTGTGAAATTAGAGATTTACTTATATGTCTATTGTATGGAAAAAACATAAATGTATTGTTAAGAGAAAAATAAAAATAATTCAATTGAAATGTTGTTTTAGGTATTAAAAATATGCACGCATTTATGGTTTTAAGTGTTTTAATTTTTTTTTTCATAATTATTTTTATTGTGGATTTAAAAATAAAATGATATAGAAAAATAGATTTAGATATTTTTATCTATTTGCAAAAAATAGAATGCAATCTCCTCTCCTAGATTGCAAGATATGATTTTTTTTTTAAAAATCACACGTTAATTTAAAAAAAAAAACATTTATGAGTCAGCTTCAAATCATCATATCTCCCTTAATACTGATCCAAATATTTAATGTAACCATTTTCCGAAAAGCTCTCGAAGTGCTCTTTCCAATGAATCCAAAATCTTCTTTTTGATTACCTGTGTGAGACACATGACCCTCTATAAGAAATTCATTCATTCTTTGTTATTGTATATGTGCTTGGGATGAAATTGATGTGGTTGCTAATGAAGTTATTCAAGATTCCAACATATACCTACAACTTATGTTTTGAAATAGTTGAAGATTAGGGTTGAGTTATAGATGTGTAGATGATAGGATAGAGGGTTGAGATTTAATTAAATTGGATGACTATGATTGAATAAAGAGAATTATGACACTTTTAGGGCTATTATATGAATGGCTTGGATTAAAAGATATGATAGAGAAACAGATGTTGGAGATTGAATTAGATCTTTGACTTTTATTTATTTTTAGTTATTCTTGTAACTTTTGAATTAATTATTTATTTATGGATGTGACATGATTTAAAATATAATTGTGTAGTGAGTTATTATAGTTATTATTTTATTTCATATTGTATTTAAAATTTATTGATGATGCTCTAATTTCTAATATTTAATTATTATTTAGAATTTTAATTAAGATAGTTGTGTGGTCTAGTTTTTATTATGTATAACTTAGTTTTTAATTACATTAACTGTGAGATTAAATTATATTAAGGTTGGGGGTTTTGATATAATTTAATTTAATTAATGTGTTTTAAAACATTTAATTAAGTGGTGAGTTATTAAAAATAAATTTATTCTTTTAAGAAGGATGTTAAATTGTGGCACATAGGGTCGAAAGAATTTAGTAAATATTGTTGATAATTTATTTAATCAAATCAAATTAAATTAACCTAGTAATATGGCTTTGTTAGAAAATAGTTAAATAGAAGTAAAAAATAAACAATAATTAAATAAAGATTTATGAATAAATACACATGCTAGTTAATATCTTCTAAGCATTTGTTGTTAAAATTTTTATAGAGAATTTTAATAATCAAAATGAGTTAGAGTTTTTAATTCTATTTAATCCAAGCAAGGTGTCTCTAGAGTTAAAAGAAATAGTTTGGGTGAGATAATTAGTTCTATCAACCATTTTAATAGCTGATGAATTAAGTTGTTTTTATTTTATACTTTATTATAAAATAATTAAATAGATACGATAATAAATAAATAATTAAATGAGATTAAGTATGAATGCTAATTTAAATGAGCCCCAAATGTGCTTTTGCAAATTTAATTTTCTTTTTTGAAATTTTATAATTAATTAAAATATTTTATTTGAAAATTAAATCAAATTGAAATGTTAGAGGTGAAGAAGAGATTGAAATTTATTACGATTTATTTAGTAAAATTATTAATGATGTCATCTTATATTTATTTAGTCATAAATTTAGTTTTAGATAATTATGTTGGTTTAATATCTCATTCACCTAGGGTATATTATTTCTTAAGTTTGATATTGCACCTATTTAATAAGTTTACCTAGGATAATATGAATATTTAATTATTCTCACCCAAGTAGCTAATAATGACATATGTACATCTTGACTTGAGGTACACAAGTGCCACCACTACCTCATCTCTTGGTTAACGGTAGTTAGGTTCCACCTCTATTCATTCAAGGCCATCTCTATCTTAGTTAGGTTGAGTGAATCGATCCACTGATTGGTAGTCCAACTCTTGACTTCTCAGTTAGGTTGAGTTAATTAACCTCTTGATTAAGAGTGATTGAGAGTTAACTCATACCTCTTGGGCATGTCATCTCCTTGATACATGCATCCAAGAGACATATATATATATATATATATATATATATATATATATATATATATATATATATATGTATGTATGTATGTATGTATGTATGTATGTATGTATGTATGTTGCTTCTTGTAACTTTGTCTCATAATATAGAGTATAGAATAACAATTAATTTGTTCATCTAGATTTGTGATTAGTTTGTAGGCATTTTGTCTTGGGTAGGTTTGTTGATCATAACAAAATCTAACATAATCAACTTCCTTGTATGTTAGCTAGGGTGAAATATTGATACATGCAAGGTGACAAATGCTTTTGTGAGAACTTGATAACTTTGATTTATTAATCATCATTTGAATAGACAAACTAGTTGTCAATTATTTTATAAGTTGATTAAAGAATATTTAAACAAATTCATATAATAGTTTTAATAAGGTTAAGAAAATTAATTCATTAGTTTGTGACTGAAGTGGATTCTTTGCCACCAAAACATTTATGGGTCCTTCTCTCATGTGATGTGGCTTACACATTGTTGTGTGTATAAGTTGCAACAATGATAGTACACTTTGTGCTACTATATGTAGTGTAGTGAAGTCATAGTAGAGTTTTTATTTTTAAGAATAAAAATTATGTCAGTGTTCATGCTCACGGGCAAGTGTGGGCATGCCATAGCATTACTCTTCTTATAATCTAATCTCTTCCTATCACAATGTGTAGTTCTCCTTCAATTAATGTGTATGGTAAAGACTTCCACAATAGTCTATTTCTGGTATTTTCGGAATAGTTTTCTAGAAATTATCTTGTAGAGAGTAGTTATTCTACTTTTGTAAGTTCTTCTGGTATCACATTTACTTCAAAAAACTTGTGCTGGGTAATTCTTCCTCAGCGAGCCTTGAATCTTCTCTTGTATCAATCTTGGATAGATAATCTAGTCCTTGATTAGCTTTTCCTAGTTTTACTATGATTTTAAAGTCAAATTCCTGGAATAGGAGTAACCATTTACAAATTTTTCCTTGTATAACTAGTCTATTCATTAAGTATTTGAGATTTTTATAGTTTGAGAAGAATGTAAATGGAGTTTCTAAGAGGTAGTGTCTAAAATTTTGTAACACATAGACCATAGCTAGTGCCTCTCTTTCTATTGTAGTATAATTTCTTTTGGGTGGTCTTTGTTTCCTCTTGGTTGTACCAACACTACTCTAATTGCAGTGCTTGAAGCATGCACATGCACATGGAAAGGGGTGTTCCAATTTTGGGATACTAGGATTGGTGCCTCCACTATCTTCTTTTTAAGTGTATCAAAGGATTCTTGGCATTTCTCTATCCATTGGAAAGTTTTGTTTGTTTTCATTTTTAGGAGTTACTCTATTGGCCCAACAATCACCGTATATCCTTTAATGAACTTCCTATGATAGTCGGTGTAACCTACGAATGTTTTTACTTTAGTTACTATTTTTGGGGCTAGAAGATTTAGGATTATCACTTCCTTCAATGGATCAACTAGTAAGCCTTGAATATGATATGTCCCAATAATGTACCAAATGGTACCACAAATATACATTTCTTCAAATTTAATGAAATTTATAGACTTCTACATTATTCTAGCATCAAACAAAGTACTTGGACATGTTGTTTGATTAAGCCATATATTGTCTAGTCATCTACGTATATCTCTAGAAAATTCTAAACGAAGTCGTTAAATGTGTTGATCATGATTCTACTAAACACTTTAAGTGCATTCTTCAATACTCTTAATATACTACTAAGCTCTTACAAACTAGTGACAATCTCTCTTTCTCTAATTTATTACTACCTACTAATGTAGAATGAATCTTTTTTATGGAAAGTGCAAGTGAGTAAAGATGTTATGGAACCAAATAGCAATGTGGTACAATGTTTGATGCACATGGAAATGTGTAGAAAGTCTTTCCTTAGATGAATGTGGTAAGATATAAGCTTGGGAACTTAGTTCAATCTTATTCATGAGTCTCTTTGGGATCAATAATCTTATGAATGTCCTTAAATGTTGGAGTGAGATTCAAATGTTTGATGTACAACTCAATTGGGTTTTTCTTAAAAAATTTAACAAGTCACATCACATTAGATAATGACCAAAAAACTTGGAAATGATGTGAAATGATAGAATATGAGGTATTGAATTTCTAATATCAATCTGGAGGCTTTGGGATCAATATGCATTGTTGCACAATAAAATTACTAACCAAAACTTTGTGTAGCATCCTAAATTATGCTCGTACACAATTTCATGCTCTACTTGGTATTCCATTTAGCATTCCCTCCCATTTAACCTTTGTGTTGACCCCTTTCTGCTTGCCTAAACCTGAATAGATGTAAAAGTACCTTAACCTTAGCAATGCCCTAAGTGATCTTGACCTTTTAAGACTTGAATTTATATGGACTGGAGTGCTAGGTGCAGACATCTGTGCCAAGCATTGGTGTCCTGATAATGTCTTCCAATTCGTCAACTAATTTTAGAAGGTGCATTTTTGCTTGCATAACATTCTGAGCTTTTCTGCATGCCTATCCACGCCCAAACGACTCTTTGCCAACTTTTTGCCCTCCTTCCTCTTCTATAAAGAGCCTTTCACTTTTCCATTCATAGGATCATGAATTTTTGTAGTGAAGCTTTGCCAAATTGAATACTCACTCTCATACTTCTCGTGCCATTGTATTTGCATGTTAGCTATCTATTGCAAGTTATTGATTTTATGTGATTGACTCTGTCTCTTCTTGCACTCTCACATGTGATAGCCATCCTTGAAGAATAGAGTCTTCTTGTTCTTTGACGTGATAGCCTTCTGGTGAATCTTTTGTAATCATCTCTTGTACATTATTGTCATTTCATTTAGATTAATGCTAGTATTTATGATTTGAAGTATTGTATAATTTATCTTAAGCATATTCTTATTTGTCACTGCTCATCACTATCCTAGAGACACATAGGATACAAGAGCACACACCTTTTATTATCATATTTATATCTGGTTGTTGTTGAGGTAGAAATACCAAAATGGGGTTTGATTGAGGTAAACCTCCATACAACCCAATTGTTTTCCTCTTTTCTTGTAGGTTGAAGATCAAGTGAGGAAGGATGGTAAACACATAAGTGTTTATACATTTCTCCCCTTTCCTTGTCTTAATTTCATTTTTAGTTATTTATGATTAATACTCAACTTTTTTACACTAATTTGCATCTCCGCTGTCAACAGGATTTATTGAAACTCATGGAAAGTTGTACGCGTACGTATTGTAGTTTTCAGAGTCATGCAGATGACAGTACTAGGTGCAGACGTCTACACCAAGTGCTAATGTCCTTGGTAGTGAGCTCTAGACTTTGGTACTAGGTTTCCTGTTATCTGTTGTTTCTACTTCTAGATCAGTTTCTGTGAATTTAGTTCTCTATCCTTGCTTATTATCCTATTTTCTACTATACTTGGTCAGTTTTGTTAGTTTAGTTAGTTCATTTCCATTTCATTTGTAACAAAAGAATCCAACTGGATAGTCTTGCTCTTCCTAGTCAGACAACAACATGAAATATATCTTCGTCAGTTGGGATTCTAATGTGTGTGATTGAAGTTTTCTTTAATTAGTAGTAGTTTAGTTAGAGTCAAATTCTAAACCACATCACATTTTGGTGAACCAAAACAAAAAATGAACACCTTCTCAAAAATAAAATACATTCCTCCTCCTCTTCTTCTTATCTTATTGCTCAATCTGCGAGTACATGTGTGTTGTAGAGCTTGTATTAATTTATGACCTTTACGACCTGGTGCTCTAACTTTAAATTATTTATCCATAGAAGTGTGAGAATAATGCTCCTGGTAGATCTGGTACCACACAACCAAACAATGATATTTTCAACTTCTCGTTGGCTAATTCGAAAGTATAGATTCCTATTATCCTACACTCTTACATTTATGCTTCCTCTAGACTAGACAACTTGACAGATCCTCTTGGTATAGATACAACTATCACTAGTGTACCTCTAGCCCAAATACAATCATTAAATAGTCAATTGGATGATTTTAGTGACTATTTGGGTACCGAACACCTAGCCGGTGAAATTGTACCCTTGGTTGAGAATCTTAGACGGTTATTAAACAGTGATCCACAGGGTGTGGATGTCCTTCCTGGCTTGACTCACATAGTGAACACCAATGTTCCTTCATTAACTAGCTACATAGAAACACTTAGTGAGTTGCATTTGAATAGCTCTCAAGCCAAGATTTTGATGCCTATGCTGACCACCTCCTCTTCTACTTTCACTTCTTAGATTTAGACAACTGCTTCACAATTAAATAATGCTAACACTACTTCTATGGGATCAGATGGGAAATCTATACATCAGTATGGTTTTGTTCCACTAAATACTTCTTTACCATTCACTTTCTCAAGTGCCAACCTTGGAGTTCCTTAACCACCATCTCTCTCTTCTCAATCCACCAATCAAAACTAAAATATCCAAACATAATCCACCAGCACTACTGACCCTGTCATTAACCAACTATTACAAAATGTTAATACCTCTTAGCAACAGTTGGCTAGTATATCTACTTCCACATCTTAGCCTTCTATTCCTTCATATTATACCTGTAGCCTATTATCACTAGCTATTATATCACATCTTGAGAAGTATAATGGTAAATGAGACCCATAAAACTATGTGTCTTTGTTTAGCTCTATATGCAGTGATTTCCTTTTTAGTGACTTTATTCTAGCAAAATTGTTCCCCCGGTCCCTCAAGGACATGGTTTTGTTCTCTCCCAGATCATTCCGTCATTCCATTCCAACAAATAGTTAATCAATTTCTCCAACATTTTCAAGCTAACATTTGACTGCAGGTCACTTTGACTAACCTTGTCTACTACAAGAAAATTGAAAATGAAAAATTGATTGACTTCATTGGTCGGTATCAGGATCTCTTCTCATAAATACCTTATGCTCTTCCAGACTTTGATGTGCAATGGGTTTTCATTGAAAACCTATAGCCATAGATTAGAGATAAGATTCTGCTCATGCACTACTAGTCATTCACGCATCTCTTCATGGCACTCGGTGATTACCAGTAGTCAGTAAGTCAGTATGAGGGATCCTCATTATAGACTCCCACTGGGCAATCTGATGCCGGTTCTTCTTTTAATTAAAAGAAAAATAATAACTTTATCAAAATAAATGCTAATAATAATTACAACAATGTAACAACCACAACACCTAATAATAGTGCTATGGCCCTCTGTTCACAAGGAAAACCAAGGACTCGACAGTCTACCCCACTCTTCGAATCCCTTTACTCTGTCATGTAGCAACTGTTAAACAACAACCTTATCCATCCACCACATGTTCGCCTCATCAATAATTCTAAACCCCTACCACCTTTGTATGACCCGAAGGCCTTTTTCCAGTTCCATAGAGTAGCTAGACACGATACTGAAAGATGTATGCATCTCAAGCACAATGTACAAGACCTCATTGATCAAAATATCCAAGTCTCTAGAGTGAATGAAAAAGGGAATAAGTCAGTCACTTTGAAAAAATAGAACCTTCAAATCTATACAAATCTATTACCAAATCATTCCATGAACTTTATTGAGCTTCCCTCTGAGACGGTGATTGCTTCAAAGCCTATTGATGAGCCTTCTTCCTCTCTTTCCCAGATGACTTCTATGGTAGATGAATGGCCTTGACCTAGTCAACAATGCGTTCCTGCCGAGCCTATCATCTCCTTTTTCCCATAGATGTGCCACCGTACATTTATGATGGACCCCTCTATATCACTACCATGGTCTACAAAAGGCCCATTAAAGGCATATTAGTGAATCCACTATGCTTGGTAAATGTGATTACTCAGGAATTCCTTTACATACACAAGCTGTATTAGGATTAGTATGAGAAATTGGAAGTCCAAATACACACACATGATGGGTCCTCTCATTTTACCATGGGTTCACTTACCCTTCTTTTCAGGGTCAGACCTAAGGTCCTAGATGTTACCTTTTCTGTGATCCCTACCCTCAACCAATTTCATGTGAAATTGGGTCATTCATGTCTCATTTCCATGAGAACGGTTCCTTTTGTAGTCCACAAGTGTTTGAAGTTCTGGTAGGAAGGCTAGGTGCACACTATCAACCATAGTGGGTTCAAGCCCCTCACCTTCCAACGAAACTTCTCCTTAGACTACTTCTAGCTGACAACAATCGAGCCCATGTGGCCTCATGGTGACTTCTTCTTCCTTTCATACTAGAAGTTTAAAGTGAACTGTATAGCCTAGTTGTCTATCAATGCCTCTTCATTATCTACATCGACTACTACCCCTCCCATGCCTTTATCGTTGGAGGTTGTTCCTAATCCTTCCATTGTCTCTATGACAGGATGAGGAAACCAACTCGCACAAAGTGTACCTCCCCTCCCCCATGCTTCAAGAACATACTCTGTAGTTCTACCTTCTACGTCTTACATGAGACCTCAAGGACCTCTACGAGTACATCCTAGAGTACCACGCGCTCTTGGGACCTCTAAGTATCCATTGGCCAGTTTTGTTCGGCTCCTTTTTCGGTAGCATGAGGAAATCTGCCAATACTGAGTGCTCATACTCCTCAAAGGCTCCCTAACCCTAGGTGGTTGTTCATATTCCTCCTCCCCTATGATGACAAGAGGAAAGCAACCCATGTCAAGGAACCCTCCCCCTCACCCGTGGTCACCCAATCCTTAGAGGTTTTATCAGTCTCCCCACATACCCTTGTGAATGTGGATGACCTAGAACCTATGTTGGAAGACCCTTCATCTCCCTTAATAGAGTCTACTGCTCTCTCTTGATGGAACCAACAAGCAAGAGATTGTCAGCATCGTCATCATGCCGCAGCCTCCCGATGAATATCCTTCTCCTATGCAGCCTCCTGATGAGCATCCTTCTCCTATGTAGCTGCCTGTGGATCCCCTAACTCCTTCACCCTCTTTACTTTTTGATCCTCCACCTCTTTCTCTACCATCTTTGACTCCTCCTTCACTGCCGTAACTTGACATCAACAATGCTCCCAACACCACTTTGTTAGAGCCAGCTACCGTCTTGCGTACCCAACATCAGGTGTTCCCTGATGTCCTACATTCCAATACCATTGACATGTACATTCCATGCCCACAACCTAAGCATAAACCAAAGCATTACCCCATCCCACCTTTCTACAAGTCAAAGCACGTGCCACCATCACCGCCATTGAGTCCTTTGGCTTCTTCTCTACTAGTTGTGGAGACCTCATCTCCACCTATGGTAATCGGTGCTCACGATCCCTCTGTCAGCACTGGACAACCACCAATTGTCATCTATTCTAACAGTGACTTTGATCACCCTTCCCTCAAGGAAGATGTATTTGAGTCCATAGGAGAGATACAATCATTATCCATGATCTTCACATGATCGATGGATCTTTCCTTCGGTGAGTTACACAAGGATCCTCCCTTAGATGCTAACCCTTTGCGTGATGAACTAGGTATTGTACCTAGCACTGCCCTCAATGTGGTCCCTCTAGCGGCCTATCTTCCATCCCTTTATGATGAACAATATTGGGAGGTAGATGACCTGCTTGAGCCCAATCCTTAAGTGCAGTCCCTTCATGCATATGTTTTTATATGTGTTTACCTGTGTGTTTTGTAATCCTCACGTGGGTATGGCATGATTGTTTGTTTGTCAGCTCTCCTTGGATGGCCCTTGATGCCCTTGTAGGCACCTGGAAATAGGAAGAACAAAAATGTTGTGTCATTCTTGTATCTATATCTACATTCTTCTATATGTTGTACTTGAAATTTCATACATATTTTGGGGACGATGCAAAGTGCTCGATGATTTAGCATCCTTCCATGTTGACCCAAAATTTTTATTTTCCTTCATGTACCCTTTCAACTTTCATATTTGTAGTTCTGTGTGCTTGGGTGGGCGATGATAATGCAAAATAATCAATTGAGATCCCATGATCATTTTTATACAGATACATAAATTATGCTAACCCCAAAACACATAGATCCCTTTTTGTTTTTACCTTTGATGTTGCTTATCTTATGTGACACCTTATCACATTGCTCAACATCATGCCATGCTTACACAAGCCTTTGTGTATCATGCTTGTAGCATCTCCTTGGTTTTCCTATGTGGGGGCAACCCCTTCATGACATAGCTCTTGGGAACATATCCTCTAGGCATATGCTTCCTAAAATCTCTTGTGCCTTGTTGTCATCTTGTTACCTTAAAATTAATTTCTCCTTCATACTGTAATCAATTATTTTAAGGTGGGGGCATACATTTTCTATTTATCACACCTTAATCATAAACAACATTGATGGTACTACTCCCTATAGTATTTGGTGTAGCACTTGTGGTCTTATCAAAATTTCCTAACAAATAATAGATTTTGTTAGTCATGTAATTTATGATACTGCCTAACATGCAACTCACCTAGTAGAGCAATCCTAGCCTATGATATTACATTTGCTACCACTCAATGCTTCTCATAAGTCACCTAGCAAACAACAGATTTTTCTAGCCCTAGTGACTTCCAAAATCTTTTTGGTATCATTCCTAGAAAACAATGGATTTTTCTAGCCCCAGAATCATCTCTCTTCCTTTTTAACTTTCTGCATGTTTTCATGTGTTTGTTTAGATTAGTGTACATTAGACTATATTATTTTCTAACCATAAGTGTTTCAACAAATAATATTTGGTCTAAGCCTCCTTAATATTAGTTTTATATATTAATGTGTACATGCGCTTCTAACACTTGTGTTGTGTGCATGTTTTTGGCCTAACATTGTGGTTTTTTAGAATCCTAAGGCTAGGGGCTTCATACTTGTTACGTCAGAAATTGTCCTCTTGTATGGAATGGTATAATTTATCATGGTTTATCTCCTCTCCTTTGCTGTCTTTTAACCTATGCATTTCTAGCCTTCCTAAACCTTGATTGACCTATGTCTAACTAAAGAAATGTCGTATTTTCAGATAACTGTTGACTGAAGGTGAAAAGAAAGTTTGGATTTGTGATTCCCTGGACCCCCTTGAAGTAGACCTGATTCAAAAATTAGGGCTTGGGCACCCACACCCTAGCCCTACCCTATTTTTTGAGGTTTTCAATCTTGGCGGGATGTCAACTCCCGCCGTCCATCTCGGAATTCCATTTTCAAAATTTCATTTTTTGCGCGATGTCTACATCTTATTTCAAAATATGAAATTCTTAAGGTTAGATATTTAAAGACATTTGAAAATCATTTTATTACACACAATCCTTATACAAGCTTTATGCCAAAACTCTACCAAAATTGCCATTGAAGAACAACACTTTGTTGAAGCTCTTAGATTTATTTGAAGTTGCTATCATGGAGACATTCTATGGAGATTAGAAGTCAAGATCTTGAGACTATCTTGCTCTTCCTAGGGTTTTGTACAACCTTTTGTAGCATCAGGAGAAGGGTTGAAGCCTCCAACATCGAGCTTGGAAATCCTCCGCGGATATGGCTGTCTCGCCTTCTTTTTGTACAAGTCTTCATTATTCTCATATCCTTGAGGTGATGTTATTGTTGTTTCATTGAGTGAGGCAAGGCATTGCTCTTTCCTTGATGCTTGAGTCATCTAGGGTTTTATATTTTCTGCATACACATTTGTTAGATGAGCACACACATCTGCGAATATTTTTCATTGGCTATTGTTGAGGTAGGAATATCGAAAATGGGGCTTGACTGAGGCAAGCTCCTATATAGCCACAACCATCTTTCTCCTCCTTTGTATGTGTAGGTTAAATTCATTGAGATCCAGCAGAAAAGAGCAACATAAGATGGATATTGCAGATATAGTTGTCACTGAGTTTCAAATTTCCAGATTGCAATATTTGCGGGGCTTTGGGGTGGGCACCCAAGCCTACCTGGGCATATTCTTTAGGATTTGGGAACCTTTGGGGATTGTCATATATTAGTTGCAAAGGATTTTACAGATAGAAAGTTGCAGGGCTTCAGGGTGGGTGCCCAAGCCCAGCTAATCCTTATCTTCCGGGTGCACATTCTCTGTACCTTATTCTTTGCATTTATTTGATATACTTGTCTGTATTTGTCTCTGAAATCAGTTTGTTACAGTCACATTGTGTAATTAGGGTTTGAAAATTAGTGAATAAAATGAACTTGTGAAGCCCTAATCAAACTGTCATTCAGACCTAGCTAGTATAAAGGAAAGCATAGGAAACCTGTAGCTTGATCCCTCAAGCTTAGTTCTTATCTTCCTAATGTTTAGCATGTGAAAGAGTATGATTTGACTTGGTATCATTATTCCACTTTTTTCAACTAAACATTTTGGTGAACCCATGCTCTAAAAGAATTTGCATCCTTTTTAGCATCAGATCTGAATTAGTTTGTTGTCCTAAATCACATTTAGATTGCAAACCCTCTTTTGTGAAAGTACATACATTGAATATTGAGTGATTTCTTTATCCTTTCAACAAAAAAGTTTGAAATTACAACTTTTTGTGTTGCATAGTGCTATTACATTTCATTTTCACAAAGTTTATGCTATATCATTTTACATTTAATCCTTGGATCAATTAGAACATGCTATAATGTTAGATTAATTTTTGCAATACTTTCATGTGTATGATGAGCCATTTATTTGTGATGACTTTAATATGTTAAATGAAGCCCTCGAGGACTTTATCTCAGTTGAATATTCCACTATGACTCCTAAACCGTCATTGTTTCAAAGATTAGTAAATGCAATCTATGTTCCTAAACCTCAAGAAGAACCTGTGAAACCAAAAATAGTGGTCAACCTATGTGTGGATGTGGCTCAGCCACACTCTAAACCAGTGCTCACTATTAGAGGTCTTCCGTCTTCTTCTCGACCTCCTGATTACATTTATAACTATTCTAAACAAATAACACAATGAAATTCACAACAACCTAGTCATACTATGGTTGCTCATACATATAACACATGAAATAACAAACAAAGCAAACAACAATCAAGCATTCTGATATTTTTGCCAGCTTCTCAACCGATGCTTTGTCAAGCACCTCATTTAACACATAAAGATGGTCAAGACTATGATCTTGTTGAGCAACTTCGGGCTACTCCTGCTAAGATTCCTCTTTGGGAACTTATACAAACTTTTCCTACATACCATGGAATTCTCCAAGAAGCTTTATAAAAGGTGATTGTACCACCTGCTATCAAGCTAAATGATGTAGAAGCTCTATTAGATTGTATGTATGCGACAAAAATAGACATTCTATTTCAACAACATGAGTTGCCATCTCTTGAAGTTCAAAATTAGTATGATCCTTTGATTATATTCATTACAATAAACAATAAATTGATTAAGTGAGTTATGATTGATAATGGTTTAGGTCTTAATGTTTGTGGCATTAATTTATTACATAAGATTAAAATTGATACATCTTTGATTAAGTTGGATATGATAAGTATTCGTGGATTTGATAATGTTGGAAGACAATCCGTAGGTACTATAACTTTACATGTACAAGTTGGGCCTATAACGTTATCTACCTTGATTCATGTCATGCCTGGTTCTTTATCTTAAAACATGATTCTTGGTAGACCTTGGATTCATGCATTGGGGGTAGTCCCTTCTACCCTTCACCATTCAATCAAGTTTATTTATAAAGATAAACTTCATACAATTGATGCTGATCCTGAACCAGATAATTTTTTAAAAATTGGATTACAAAAGCAAGTTGTTCATCATAAGATCTTAAATAACTTGAAAGTTGACTTGTCAACTCCTCTTGCCACAAATATGTTGTGCAAGAGTCCAAACAATCGAATGCATTTCTTGGTGATGATTGGGGTTTGTTAGATTTTACATCCCTCTCTACAGATGAATATAAAATTAACAACCCTACTCCTAAAATATCAAATGTTGCATTGATCTCATCTAAAAGTTCAAATACGAAATCTAAAGTCTCTTTGGTAACAAACACAGATAATACTTTTACCTACACTACAAATTATGAGACTTATGAAGCCCCACCTTCTTCTAAAGAAATGGCTTCTCTCTATGGTCGAGGATTTTAGATCCTTTATAAGTATTGTGACTATGTAGGTAATGGTTGCAATATTAATCAACAAGGGATTCAAGTAACTATAGAATCCGCTTCGCGACATTACTCAGGTGGCATTGGATATAATCCTTTCATGGAAACTAAAGCCCGTAGACATCCTAATCTTAATGTGAATATGATATCATCACTTAATTTGATGTATCCTGAGATGATAGACATGAGTTGTACTCTAGAAGATATTCCTTTGGATATGTTCTTGACAGATGAAACAATAATGGAATTGTTGGGAGTTTATGAAGATCTCCCTCATTATCATCATAAATAAGGATTACCTTATGAATTAAATCAAGATGCATATTTTGGAAAGTCAACTAGGATGATAAATACTACTTTAAAATCTAAGGAAGAAGATGAAGAACTAAGGAAATTACCTAGTCCCTTAGACCATAGTACTTTTCTTAATGGAAAGACTGTCGATGTTCTCATGGAGAAAGATAACACTGAAAAGGTTATCCCTATAGGTGATTGCTTAGAAATAGAAGAAAAAGAAGACGTGACCAATCTTTTGCATGAATTCTCAGAGTTATTTTCCTAGAATTATTCGGATATGCCCGGTATTGACCCACAGACTGTAACACATCATATTGTATTAAAACTGGACACTAAGTCGTTTAAACAAAAGATTCGTAAGATGAATCCTAAGGTTACATTACTCATAAAGGCTGAGATAGAAAAGATCTTAGAAGCTGGTTTTATTTGCCCAATTAATTATTCACCTTGGATTTCGAATATCGTTGTCGTTGCTAAAACTGATGGCCATAATTGATTGTGTACCAGTTTTAGGGATTTGAATCTTTCTTATTTGAGAGATGATTTCCCCCTTCTGAATGTTGATATGATTGTTGATTCAATATCTCTCCATGAATTACTTTCCTTTGTGGATGGTTTTTTGGGATATAATCAAATTTTTATAAACCCTCAAGATCAATATAAAACTGCTTTTATAACACCTTGGGGTACATTCTGTTGGGTGGTCATGCCATTTGGATTAAAGAATGTGGGAGCAACTTACCAACAAGCTATGACCCTTATCTTTCATGATTATACGCATAACATTCTCAAGGATTATGTCGATGATATCCTTGCAAAGTCTATATGTCGTCAGGATCACGTTACAATCCTCTATCAGATCTTTGAGTGAATTAAGAAATACAACATGTGTTTAAATCTCCAAAAATGCATTTTTGGTGTAGACAATGCAAAACTGTTGGGATTTATAGTCTCGTATCGTGGTATTGAAGTAGACACAAAGAAAATTGATGCTATTGTTAATATGCTAGCACCTAAGAACATATCTCAACTTCGTAGTTTGCAAGGGAAGATACAAGCCAATCCCTATGTCTTACCATCTAAATTTCTCATGCACAAATAACATTGCTAAGTACGAAGCTCTTATCGAGGGACTTTGTGTCGCTTTGGATCTTAATATTAAAAACATCACTATATACGGTGATTCACAACTAATTGTATGACAAATAAGTGGATCATATCAATCTAAACAAGACAACTTATTTTAGTATCGTGACTTAGCTTTATCTCTATTGAAACAATTCACATCATTCTCAATTAATAGTATTCCAAGGAAAGACAATCAACATGTGAATGCAATGGCAAGCACAACTTCTCTTATATCCCCGCCAATTTACCTGACGAATATACTTTCATCATACATAATCTTAAAACACCAGCATTAGAAGAGGTAGTACCTTCAAGCATTGATCTCTATTGCAATGTGAACTCCGATGAATGGTTCTCCCATATATTCAATTATTTGTGTGATGGAACCATCCCTAATTCATCATCTAAAAATGCTTGAGTTCATCTACGCAAACTTACGATGTATTATATCATCTTATCTAATGTCTTGTATATACGTAGCTATAGTGGTGTTCTTCTCTAATGTCTGAGTAATTCAGAAATCTTGATAGCTTTAGAAGAGGCTCACTCTGGTGCCTATGGAGGGCATTTTGGAGGAAAAACATTGGTACAAAAGTTAATATGAATGAGATATTATTGGCAACATATGGAACAAGATTCCTTTGTGTATGTCAAGAAATGCCTACAATGTCAACAACATAATCATTTAATCCAAGCACCTACCCAAGAACTTCATGCCCAAATTTTACCTTGGCCATTTTCTATTTGGGGCTTGGACATAATTGGCAAGATCTCTCCACCTTCTTCTCAAGGGCATACTTTTATCATCACTGCTACTGATTACTTCCTGAAGTAGGTTGAAGCTGTTCCTTTACGATCCATGATTGCTAAGATAATTTGTCACTTTATACAAGATAACATCATTTCTCGATTTGGTATACCTTCCTCCTTAGTTTTAGACAATGGAACTCCATTCAAGAACAAGGATGTGAAGAAATTTCTTGAAAAATATCACATTCAACACTGCTTCTCTACGCCTTACTATCCTCAGTCAAATGACCTAGCAAAAGCTTCAAACAAGGTTATTAGACAAATCTTACAAAAAAATTGTTAACAAACATAAAAAAGATTGGCATACTCAGTTAATTTATTCATTATGGGCTTATAGAACAAGTATTCAAACATCTACTAGGACGACACCGTATAACCTGGTTTATGGTGCTGATGCAATAATGCCTTTAGAGTTAGAAATTCCTTCACTATGAGTTTCCCTAAGAGACATTATTGATGACGATACAAAAAGAGAAAAATTATTACAAGAACTTGAGATGCTTGATGAACAACGTATCAATGGTCTTGAGCATGTTAGAGCCCATCAGAAGAGCATCCAACAATCATACAATGAGCGTGTCATACATTGTTCATTCGATGTTAGAGATTTAGTACTGTATGAGAATCAATGCAATGTAAACGCACCTCCTGGAGAAAAAAGAAAGTCCAGCCCTAACTGGCTTAGACTGTATGTTGTTACTGAAGCCTTTGGATCAGGAGCGTATAAACTAGTTGATGAATAACGTACGTCACTTAAAAAACATGTTAATGTTGCACACCTGAAGAAATTCTATGCTTAAGGTTATATGATAGATGTTACTTTAAAAAGCAAACTTATTAGTTAGTTTAGCTTCAATTTCAACAAGATATGATTATTTTGTCTTAATTCATTTAACATAGCATCTTTTTTGGTTAATCATTGTTATATCTTGCTTAAACATGTTTTATTAGAGATCGCCTTTGTATTAACTGAATTTAGCATAGAATGTTGGTTGTGTGAAATTCATTAATCATTGTGATTTTTACTATATGTTTTGTAAAGAATTCTTTAGTATATGTCACATTAGCATTAATTACATTTTCATATAAGAATTTAACATTTATCACTAGTTGCATTTCATATAAATCACATGTGATAGATTAAAACAGTGCGAAAATAAAATAAGAAACCATCATATATATATATATATATATTAGTTTGAATATACAATAGTCGACTATCCCGTATAACAAAATGGGATGTCATAGTACATGAGATATATCACATAGCTAAACCTCGGTCACCAGTCCCCTCAGGACCTGGTGGTGTGCATGTGATAGAAGGCTAACCATGTGTGGCTACAGACCACGAGTGACTTCTAGAGACACTTTGCGACCGTAACCCCCTAAACTCACCTCTAAGCCCCATCACCTCGCCCTATAGCTCCATATGCATCCACTAGTATTGGTCTCTCTCTGTCTGAGCCTTGTCTTTGTTAGCTCTCACCTGACACAACTCAGGAAGTAAGAGCTCACTAATGATAGGATCTCTCTCAGATGTAGCAACTGTTGTAGCCTGATCTCGTAGCGCTTGGAGCTCAGCCTTTGCGTGCTCAACTATCTGGATAGCCTGGTCTCTGTCCTCTATATCTCGATCTAAAGTGGACTCCATAGCTACTTCGTATCTAATGAATGACATGAATATCTCCGCATGTCACCCCATGGATGGCCGTGGTGAATAATCTGCCTGCACCCAATACTCAGCTACATTAGTAGGAATTATCTTTGCTATGACGTGGCTCACAAAATTGTACCATGCGTCTATCCCAACTGTAAAAATAAAAATAAAATAGATATCAATATATCATATAGGCATCACAAATAATCATCAAACTAACTACAACAATATAATAACATCTCACATGGATCTCCATCTCGCCATGATGGATCTCAGATTGCTGATGGTGTAACAATCTCTACAACTGACTTTGTAGCTAAGGGAACTTTATCATTGGTCTCTCCTCGTTCGTTCTGACTCAATCTCCTAGCACCTGTAGGGGCTAGACCATGAGCTCTTGACCATGGTCTTGACTCGGTCTCCTCATCATCATCCACCTCCTACTGATCTCATCGTGGTCTCGCTCTAAAGATGTACTATGACTGGACCTCATCATCATCATCTATATCCTCCCCTAGATCGTAGTATCCAGTGAATTCACTAATGTCATCCTCTACCCCTGTGTCAGTTGTGTGATTGGTCTAAGGTCAAGGATTGCCTGGAGGGTGACCCGGAGGAAAGATAGGAGCGAGTCGTGCTGTCTGCCACCAGGTCTCATATGCTTGGGTAGTACCAATGTCATCTGCATCAGATATCAGCTCTGCATCCTCGATATCATCATCATCATCACTCGCTGCTACATCTGCTACTATTAGTCATCGAGCATTGTTTGCACCGACTGCGTTGCGTAGTGAGCATGCATAGCTCAGACGCATCATAGGGACATCCTGTATGCATCTGAACTACCCCACCACTGTATCCAAATAAAACCAAGTGACTATGTGATCGAGGCGATCGGCCATCAATCGATCCCTCTACATCCTAGCTAATTATCTATGTTGACCTGACCATGCTACGCAACCACAATATGGCCTCCATACGATGTCACTGGGCTGTAGTCTATCAAATATAACTCTCCAGTACAAGAGATCACCATGTCTCTAGCATCTGACCAATGGGTAAGCATGGACGTGTGGATGGGTGTACGCTGGCTCTACAAGAAACCCTAGCGGCCGTGTACACCCGATATGCTCAAAGGTCTAAACCTGTAGTAGAGTGCAAATAATCAGGCTCTACACCTCATAATGGACGTACCATCCCAAGCTGCTATGGAGGTGCGCAAGCATACTGCGGTCCCACGTGTATACGATTCTCTCCTCCTCCATCGCTCTAATAGTATGAACAAGGCCCCCGTGCAGGTGAGTGCCTCATCCATCTAGTGCGACTGCTAATGCGCTAGTGATGATCACAATCCTCTGAATCATAGGGATGTCAGCATATCCCTGCTCTAGTAATGGAAGTTGAATGTGTCCTTGCTTTGCCCAAGCGATGATGTGACCCAAGAAATACATTTGACTCTCCCAAGTATACCCTGTTGAGCATTGCTCTATGACCCTCACTATCTCTCCATGGATAGGCAGTTGTAGGATCCAATAGACAACCTCTAGCATGATAGTCATCTCACCTATGGGAAGATGGAATGTCGATGTGTCTGCATTCCACCTCTCCATGAGAGCCATAAGCATACTACAATGGAATCTAATCATGGGCATGAAGAACAACCACCATAAGGCTACCACCTGCAAGTGACCCCTCTCCTCATCAGTCATAGTACTGATGTGGTCCCAAATCAACATGATTAGGCTGTCGCCTATGTACTCTCGCATCTCTGGGACATCCTGTAGGTCAAACAATAATAAATTGTATCGGTTCTCATCATCAAATCATTACTAAGTACCTAAAATATCAATCAATGCCTATTCCTTAGGGCCCTTATCCTTTCTAGACTTGGGTACCCCAGGAGGTCCTGGGCACCCCAGAGAGACACTGGCACCCCAGGGAGACTACGGCGCCCAGACAAGACATTGGTGCCTTGAAAGGACTTGGGTACCCCTATCAGGAACCCTTGTTCAATTAGGCCTTTATAGCACATAAGACAAGAAAATCAAATGAAATGAAAAGAATAATGTCAGAAGTGCAAGATTAGGACCCTACCTCAGCCTCGAAACGTCTCTCTGCCACTCAGGCTCAAAGCATCTCTAGTCGCAGAAGCTAGTACGAACGTCAGATTGACATTGTCATTCTCTTCTTCTCCTTCTCCTTCTCTCCTCTACAACATGAAATAAGAATGAATAGTGAAAAGTGAAAACTCCCTTTACATATAGTAAATGGACGAGAATTCCTATCACTATCTAGGTGCAAGAGTAAACAATTTTCATCAAAAGCCTCTATCTCGGGCTGCCAAAGTCATATTTTCACACCGTTTGTTGCATTGGAATCTTGGTTCTGCCCTCTATCTTACCTAATGTGTTGTACTTGGGTGTTGTTTGTTAAAACAACCCTTGCAACACATTTCTCATCAAGTTTCCTTGAAATCAATGTGCGTAGATATTTTCCTTGTTTCTCCTTTTTAGACTAAGCAAGAAGAAAAAAGGGGGGCATATATCTCCCTCGATTTCCTCCCTCATCATGTCTCATCACTCAACCCCTTAGAGTTTTTGATTGACATATTGGTGTGTTGGTTGCAAGATGATTTGATTTTTGATTCTCTGACAAGTGTTCCTTGTAGGTTACGGTTCCTAACTTTGTGGTCTTGCAGGATTACAGACTTGGGGGATTCTTCCTCTTGCAGAATAACAATTTGGCTTCCTCTACACTATCCTTTTGGGTATCCTTTTCATGATTGATGTATTTACTTTCCTTTAGTTGCATATGCATGTAGTGTCATATGGCCGCTAAAGTGGGGGCTAAATGTTACGTTGGAAATTGTCCTCTTGTATGGAATGATACAATTTCTCATGGTTTAGCTCCTCTCCTTTGGTGCCCTTTTAACCTATGCATTTCTGGCTTTCCTAAACCTTGATTGACCTATGTCTAACTAAAGAAATGTCATATTTTGAGATAACTATTGACTGAAGGTGAAAAGAAAGTTTGGATTTGGAATTCCCTGGACCCCCTTGAAGTAGACCCGATTGAAAAATTAGGGCTTGGGCTTGGGCGCCAGCGCCCCAGCCCTGCCCTATTTTTTGAGGTTTTCAATCTTGGAGGGATGTCATCTCTCACCATGCATCTTAGAATTCTATTTTTGAAATTTCATTTTTTGCGCGATGTTGACATCTTATTTCAAAATATGAAATTCTTAAGGTTAGATATTTAAAGACATTTGAAAATTATTTTAGTACACACAATCTTTATACAAGATTTTTGCCAAAACTCTACCAAAATTGCCATTGAAGAACAACACTTTGTTGAAGCTCTTAGATTTATTTGAAGTTGCTATCATGGATTCATTCTATGAAGATTAGGAATCAAGATCTTGAGACTATCTTTCTCTTCCTAGGGTTTTGTACAACCTTTTGTAGCATTAGGAGAATGGTTGAATCCTCCAACATTGAGCTTAGAAATCCTCCGTGGATATGGCTGCCTCACCTTCTTGTTCTACAAGTCTTCATTATTCTCATCTCCTTGAGGTGATGTTATTGTTGTTTCATTGAGTGAGGCAAGGTGTTGCTTTTTCCTTGACGCTTGATTCATCTAGGGTTTTATATTTTCTGCATACACATTTGTTAGCTGAGCACACACATCTACAAATCTTTATCATTGGCTATTGTTGAGGTAGGAATACCAAAAATAAGGCTTGACTGAGGCAAGCTCCTATATAGCCACAACCATCTTTCTCCTCCTTTGTATGTGTAGGTTAAATTTATCGAGATCTGGTAGAAAAGAGCAACAGAAAGATGGATATTGCGGATACAGTCGTTATAGAGTTTCAAATTTTTGGACTGCGATATTTGTGGGGCTTCAGGGTGGGTGCCCAAGCCCACCTGGGCACATTCTTTAGGATCTGGGAACCTCCAGAGACTATCAGATATCAGTTGTAGAGGATTTTATAAATGGAAAGTTACAGGGCTTCGAGGTGGGCACCCAAGCCCAACTGATCCTTATCTTCTGAATGCACATTCTGTTGGATCTAGGGCATACAACTGAGAGGGGGGGGTGAATCAGTTGTATAAAACTTCTTCTCATTCAAACACTTAACTCACTGTTGTTAGTTAGCAGCATATCAAATAATCATCCATGGAAGCATAATACATAAACACAAGAGCAGATAAGCATCAACACATTGAACACCAAGATTTTGACGTGGAAAACCCGGTTAAGGGAAAAACCACGGGGTGATTAACCCAAGAATTATTCTCTGTTAGAAGAATAAAGAAAAATGAATGGCACATGCCAATAAGGGCTCACTGCCCGAGCACACTGCTCACAAAGAGGCCCACTGCCTACAAGGAGACACACTGTCTACAAAGTGATGAAAATCACAGTCTTGAACTGGAGAATGACATCTCTACCATGTCTGGATCAGTTCCAATTAAGCCCAACAATCTCTGCTCTGCCTTTCGCACGTTTCTTCGCTATACCATGCTCATCCTTACACCACACACTGAAATGAACTCACAAACCGTTATTTATACAAGACATCGACTTAGGAACAAACATCTAAGTCAGCAAACAACTATAGGAGTATCCGCAAGATGAATAACACATCCGGTCGGCCATCACAAGAACATTCGCAGGATGAACAACTCATCCGGTCGGCTACACAGAGCAAGAACTTCATCCGGAAGAATAACTTCAATTCCGGGCTTCTACCATCAATGCGGACCAACAACACAACCTAAACATGATCCAAGAACCTTCACAAGCCTGTCTGAATGTCTGGATACATCCGCACTTCCTCTGCTTACTGGGATCTCTTGTCTTCCTCATCCGGAAATTCAAGAACACAGTCTGTCGCCACTGTCATAATGCAAGAGGTACTTCCGGACCTCCAAATCATACACAAATCAGGATGATACATCACAAGGACATCCCAAACACTCCTTCCAATCCGCAGATTAGGATAATACAATTCCGGACCTCACTGGACCTTTTTGTGATCCTCTGTCACCTCCGGATACTTGCCGGACCCGGTTCTATACCGGCAGCCACAACTCCTTCAGATCTTCATGCGGACCTCTGAAATCTTAACTGTAGCATCTCAAGACTCATATCTACTAACCCTTTAATCCACATCCTCCGGTTCTCATCCTATATAGTACATTTACCTTCTTCTCATCACTGTTCTTCACTGTTCCTGACTGAGGCTAATTTTCTCAATATCCTCAGCACACAGCTCATCAAATCCTTCTTGTCAATGCAATATGAGTATGTTGACATCAATGACAACACTGGCTCACCTCATACTTGCAACAATCTCCCCCTTTGTCATTGATGGCAACATATGATGTGAAAAACCATTAAGACAAAAAAACTTCAACTTTTCATATGTCTTCTCTTCCTTTACTGCTCCCCCTTTGATCATCAACCACTTGTTTTTCACATGTCTTCTCTCCCCCTTTGACATCAATGGCAAAGGGCTCATACTTGCAATTCTCATGCATCAGAATCATACCAGCTGTTCCCCCTTAGTTGCAGCTCCCCATTAGTCCGGATCACAAGATATGACTGTGATAGCCACTGGACTGATGCACATCAGTGCATCTTAGTTCATCACCGGAGGGGCCATGACCCCTAACTTCTCCCGGAGATATTCAAAAGAGTCCTTGGGAAGGGGTTTTGTAAAGATATCTGCAATCTGATCCTTGGAGGGAACATACTCCAATCTGACTTCTTCCTTGTTTACTTGTTCTCTCAAAAAGTGAAATTTGATAGATATGTGCTTAGTCTTAGAATGCAGTACCGGATTCTTGGAAATATTAATTGCACTTGAATTATCACAAAAAATTGTGATAGGCTCCTCATATTCAACTTTGATGTCTCTTAGCATCTGCTTCATCCATAAGATTTGAGTGCAACTACCTGCTGCTGCAATGTATTCTGCTTCAGTTGTAGACAGAGATATTGCATCTTGTTTCTTGCTTAGCCAAGAAACCAATCTCTTCCCCAAAAAGAATGCTCCACCACTAGTGCTCTTCCGGTCATCCACATCTCCTGCCCAATCTGCATCTGTGTAAGCATGAAGAGAGAAATCCGGATCTCTAGGATACCATAGACCATACTCAACTGTTCCTTTCAAGTATCTAAAAATTCTTTTGATTGCCATAACATGAGATTCTCTAGGATCAGCCTGGAATCTTGCCACAAGACCAACAGCCTGCATTATATCTGGTCTAGTTTGAGTGAGATACAACAATCCACCAATCATTGATCTATACTTTGTCTGATCTGCCTTTGGAGAATCATCATCTTTGCTTAACTTACATCCGGTTGCCATAGGAGTGTTCATAGGCTTTGAGTCTTCCATACCAAATTTCTTTAACAATTCTTTCACATATTTGGTCTGAGAAATGAAGATCCCTTCTTTTGTTTGAGTAATTTGCAGACCCAAGAAGAAATTCATTTCACCAAGCATAGACATTTCAAACTCACTTTTCATCTGATTTGCAAAAGTTTTGCACATACTATCTCTTCCTCCAAAAATGATATCATCCACAAACACTTCAATAATCAGAATGTTTTCATGATCAATTTTGAAATATAAGTTACTGTCAGCAGTACCTTTGTTGAATCCAATCTACACAAGATGCTTATCCAACCTTTCATACCATGCTCTTGGGGCTTGCTTCAATCCATACAAAGCTTTCTTCAACTTGCAGACCATATCATTATTATCAGACAATTGAAATCCATCCGGTTGTTCAATGTAGACTTCTTCTTCCAAATCACCATTTAGGAAGGCAGACTTGACATCCATCTGATATACCTTGAAGTCTTTGAAGGCAGCAAATGCAAGAAGTAATCTGACTGCTTCAATTCTTGCTACCGGAGCAAAAGTCTCTTCAAAGTCAATTCCTTCTATTTGTGAGTAGCCCTTGCAGACCAATCTAGCTTTGTTTCTGATTACTTCACCAGCTTCATTTAGTTTGTTCCGGAAGACCCACTTGGTTCCAATTACATTCCTGTCTCTAGGTCTGGGAACAAGATCCCAAGTATGATTTTTCTCAATTTGCATCAGTTCATCTTCCATTGCTTTGGTCCAATTTTCATCATTGCAGGCTTCATTTATTGTTTTAGGTTCAATCTTTGAAATCAGACAACATTCATTCTGATCTTGAGCAATATTCCTTCTAGTTTGTACACCTTTGCTTCTGTCACCTATTATCTGATCTTCAGAGTGATTCAGTCTTACATACCTTGGAATTTTGGGAGTATCCAGCACTGCTATTTCTTGATCAGGCTCATTCAAACCTATCTCTTCTTCCTGATTTACCGGATCAGGCTGACTCTGTCTCACCGGAGAGGATTGAGGTCCTTGAACACTGTCTTGGTCATCTTCATCAAACTCATAAAATCTTGAAGGCTTCTCAATTCCTTCATCAACCTTTACATTGGTGCTTTCTATCATCTTCCTCAATCTCTTATTGTAACACCGGTATGCTTTGCTTTGAGTGGAGTAGCCCAAGAAAATTCCTTCATCACTTCTAGCATCAAACTTTCCTAGATCTTCATCTCTTTTAATATAACACTTGCTACCAAATACTCTGAAATATTTCACAGTAGGAGTGATGCCAAACCAGAGTTCATAGGGGGTCTTACTGGTGTTGTTTCTGATTTGAACTCGATTGAGAGTGTAGACTGCAGTGCTGATAGCTTCTTTCCAAAACATTTGAGGAACATTTGCTTCCAACATCATTGTCCTAGCAGCTTCCTGGATGGTCTGGTTCTTTCTCTCAACTACTCCATTCTGCTGTGGAGTCTTAGGAGCAGACAACTGTCTCCTTATACCCTGTTTCTCACAAAAGTCAATGAATTCACCAGATGTAAATTCACCACCTCTATCAGACCTTAGACACTTTAGTTTCAATCCGGTTTGATTCTCCACCATAGCTTTGAAGATTTTGAACTTCTCAAAGGCTTCTGATTTTTCTTTTAGAAAGGTAACCCACATCATCCGGGAATGATCATCAATTAACAACATGAAATATCTATCACCTTGCAGACTCTTGATTCTTGTCGGACCACATAGATCAGTATGTACTAATTCCAATAATCCGGTAGAAGACTGATCTTTGCTTTTAAAAGAGACTCTGCTTTGTTTGCCTAACTGACATTCTTTACACACACTATTTGTAGGTTTTATCAACTTTGGAAGATCTCTCACAGCCTGAGTATTGCTTATTTTGATGATGTTATCAAAATTTACATGACACATTCTTCTATGCCATAACCAACTCTGATCAATTTGAACAAACAAACAACTTTTATTTGAACCAACCAGATGAAAGATGTTACCTCTTGTCTGAGTACCGGATGCAATTTCAGTTCCGGAGCTTGTAAAGATTCTGCATTTTCCATTCTTGAACCGGAGATCATAGCCTTTGTCCACTAACTGACCAACACTGAGAAGATTGTGCTTCAATCCTTCAACATACAGTACATTTCCTGTTTTGCTCTTACCATCAAAGGAAATAGTTCCCCTACCTCTGATTCTGCCAGCAGAATTGTCACCAAACTTTACCATTCCTCCTTCATATCTTTCTAAGTCTAAGAACTTATTCTTGTCACCAGTCATATGGTGAGAACATCCACTGTCAATAACCCAATCATCCTTTTCTTCCACTTGAGCAGCCAAGGCTTTTTCAACAACTTTGTGATTGACAGATTCAGAGAGCAAGGAATCTTCTTCCTTGATGGCTATAAACACCCACTCATTTCCGGATTTGCTTCCTGGTTCTGATTCATCATCTGTTACTCCTTCATTGTCATCTTCTTCATGAACATAATAGCAATTCTTTTGAAACCTTTGTCTGTGAGTATTAGATCTTGCAGATCTCTCCGGACATCTTGAGGCAAAATGACCAATCTTATTGCAGTTGAAACACTTAAAGGGTAGTTTTCCTTCATACTTACCGGATCCTCTTGGCAGTCTCTTTGCAATGAGGGCTTCAAGTTGAGCTGTTTCTGCTTCTTCTTCTTCCATGTCTCTTCTTGCTTGATCATACCATGACATTTTCTTTGATGAGTTTTCACCCGGATCAAATCTCTGTTTGCCTTTCACATAGGCACTGGCTTTGAAAGCAGATTCAGTCTTGGGAGGGTCATCTCCAAACTCGGTCATTTCAAATGCAGCTAGTTTGCCAGCCAGTTGTTCTCTTGTGACAGTTGTGTGGGCTCTTAATTCATCAATGGCAGCAACTTTGATTTTGTAGGCAGCAGGAAGGGATCTTAGGATTTTGCAGACAATCTCATTTTCATCTAAAGTTCCACCAGCATTTCTGATTCCACATACCAGCTCATTTACTCTTGGCATAAAGGTAGTGATGTTTTCATCATCTCTCATTTTCAATCTTTCAAATTTCCCTTTCAGACTTTGCAACCTTGCACTTTTGACAAACTCATCTCCTTCATACAGAAGTTCCAGTTTAGTTAGGATCTCATATGCAGTGGGTAGGTCAATGACATTCAAGAGATCTGAATCATTCAATGCGCTTAGAAGAGCTTCCTTGGTCCGCAGATTGTTTTCAGCTTCTGTGATTTCATTCAGAGTTGTCGGACCACCTTGTGGAGGTACATATGGTTTTGAAATCATACCCAGGTATGCTTTTCCCATGCATTCCAAGTGACACTTCATGCGACCTTTCCAGAGAGTGAAGTTGGTTCCATCGAACTTCGGACTATCCTTCTTGTATGACGACATCCTGGATCTCCTCAAGCGGTTAAGCTCTTGTCAGAGGAACTTGGCTCTGATACCAATTGTTGGATCTAGGGCATACAACTGAGAGGGGGGGGTGAATCAGTTGTATAAAACTTCTTCTCATTCAAACACTTAACTCACTGTTGTTAGTTAGCAGCATATCAAATAATCATCCATGGAAGCATAATACATAAACACAAGAGCAGATAAGCATCAACACATTGAACACCAAGATTTTGACGTGGAAAACCCGGTTAAGGGAAAAACCACGGGGTGATTAACCCAAGAATTATTCTCTGTTAGAAGAATAAAGAAAAATGAATGGCACATGCCAATAAGGGCTCACTGCCCGAGCACACTGCTCACAAAGAGGCCCACTGCCTACAAGGAGACACACTGTCTACAAAGTGATGAAAATCACAGTCTTGAACTGGAGAATGACATCTCTACCATGTCCGGATCAGTTCCAATTAAGCCCAACAATCTCTGCTCTGCCTTTCGCACGTTTCTTCGCTATACCATGCTCATCCTTACACCACACACTGAAATGAACTCACAAACCGTTATTTATACAAGACATCGACTTAGGAACAAACATCTAAGTCGGCAAACAACTATAGGAGTATCCGCAAGATGAATAACACATCCGGTTGGCCATCACAAGAACATTCGCAGGATGAACAACTCATCCGGTCGGCTACACAGAGCAAGAACTTCATCCGGAAGAATAACTTCAATTCTGGGCTTCTACCATCAATGCGGACCAACAACACAACCTAAACATGATCCAAGAACCTTCACAAGCCTGTCTGAATGTCCGGATACATCCGCACTTCCTCTGCTTACTGGGATCTCTTGTCTTCCTCATCCGGAAATTCAAGAACACAGTCTGTCGCCACTGTCATAATGCAAGAGGTACTTCCGGACCTCCAAATCATACACAAATCAGGATGATACATCACAAGGACATCCCAAACACTCCTTCCAATCCGCAGATTAGGATAATACAATTCCGGACCTCACCGGACCTTTTTGTGATCCTCTGTCACCTCCGGATACTTGCCGGACCCGGTTCTATACCGGCAGCCACAACTCCTTCAGATCTTCATGCGGACCTCTGAAATCTTAACTGTAGCATCTCAAGACTCATATCTACTAACCCTTTAATCCGCATCCTCCGGTTCTCATCCTATATAGTACATTTACCTTCTTCTCATCACTGTTCTTCACTGTTCCTGACTGAGGCTAATTTTCTCAATATCCTCAGCACACAGCTCATCAAATCCTTCTTGTCAATGCAATATGAGTATGTTGACATCAATGACAACACTGGCTCACCTCATACTTGCAACACATTCTTTGTACCTTATTCTCTGTATTTCTATGATATACTTGTCTGTATCTATCTCTAAAATTAGTCTATTATAGTCACATTGTGTAATTAGGGTTTAAAAATTAGTGAATAAAATAAACTTCTGAAGGCCTAATCAACCAATCATTGAGACCTAGCTAGCATAAAGGAAAGCATAGGAAACCTGTAGCTTGATCCCTCAAGCTTGGTTCTTATCTTCCTAATGTTTAGCATGCGAAAGAGTAGGATTTGACTTGGAATCATTATTCCACTTTTTCTGACTAAACAATACCTTCACTTAGCAACATTCTGGATCCTTCGCACAGTATTTGGGTAAATTTTTTTCTTTCATGTTATTTCTTTCCTATACTTTAGCTTGCATATGCATGTGGTAGCATACACCTAGTAAAGTGGGGGCTAAATGTAGCATCATAAATTGTGCTTGCACACAATTTCATGCTCTACTGGGTACTCACTTTAGTGTTCCCTCCCTTTTAACCTCTGTGTTGACCCCTTTCTTCTTGCCTAAACTTGAATCTGTAAAAGTATGTTAACCTTAGCAATGTCCCAAGTGATATTGACCTTTTAAGACTTGAAGTTGCCTAGATTGGAGCACTAGGAATGGATGTATGCACCAAGGACTGACATCCTGATAGTGTCTTCCAATTCGTCAACTCATTTTAGAAGGTGTATTTTTTCTTGCGTGACATTCTAATTTTTTCTGCATCCGTATCCACGCCCAAATGGATCTTTGCCCAACTTTTTACCCTCCTTCCTTTTCTATAAAAACCCTTTCACTTTACCATTCATAGGATCATGAATCTTTGTAGCGAACCTTTGCCAAATTGATTATTCACTCTCATACTTCTCACACCATTGTATTTGCATGTTAGCTATCTATTGCAGGTTATTGATTTTATGTGATTTACTCCATCTCTTCTTGTAGTCTCACACATGATTGCCATCCTTGAAGAATAAAGTCTTCTTGTTCTCTGATGTGATAGCCTTTCGGTGAATCTTGTGCAATGATCTCTTGCACATTATTGTCATTTCATTTAGAATAATTCTAGTCTTTATGATTTGAAGTATTATATCATTTATCTTAAGCATATTCTTATTTGTCATTGCTTGTCGCTATCCTAGACACACATAGGATACAAGAGCACATGCATTTTATTATTATATTTACATCTGGCTATCGTTGAGATAGAAATACCAAAAACAAGGTTTGACTGAGGCAAACCTTCATACAACCCAACCCTTTTCCTCTTTTCTTACAAGTTGACGATCGAGTGAGGAAGGATCGCAAATGCATGAGTGTTTTTGCATTTCTCCCCTTTCCTTGTCCTTATTTCATTTCTAGTCATTTTTGATTAATACTCGACTTTCGTACACTAATTTACATCTCTACTATCAATAGGATTTACTAAAATTCATGCGAAGCCATACGCGTATGGATTACAGTTTCCAGGGTCATGTAGATTACATCACTAGGTGCAGATATTTGCACCACTCACTAATGTCCCTAGTAGTGAGCTCCAAACTTTGGTGCCATGTTCCCTATTATCTATTATTTGTGCTTCTAGATCAGTTTCTATGACTTCAGTTTATCCTTGCTTATTCTCCTTTTTTCTGTTGTACTTTATTAGTTTCGTTAGTTTAGTTAGTTCATTTCCACTTTAATTGAAACAAAAGAATCCAACCCAGATCTAGCCTTGCTATTCCTAGTTGGACAACAACAAGATATACACCTTCGTCGATTGGGATTCTAAGGCATGTGTGTCACGCCCACATTTCCCATGAGATCACGAAAAGCAACATATGTGTCATGTCCACATTTGTCATCTGGTCATGACATGAAATATCAAAAACTTTTCCACGTATCCCTAGAAACCCCCTCGCACGCGATAGTGTGCTCAGTGGAAATATGCAGAAGGCATAAACATGTCAATCAAAACGTAGTTATTGCGAGCATCTATCGCAACCCCTGTGCGATGGTAGCCTACTAAGGGGGGTTTATGCAATGCGAGGAGCATCACCATTAGGGTTAGAATTGATTTGATTCAATCCCTAGGTTTCCTAGATGAGTGGCGTGATTTTGACATGTGTCGAAATAAAAACCCTAAGTCTAGAGCATAAAAGGATTAATTAATAAGCTCCTCCAACCATAAATATAGTGCAAAAACATTATATTTTAAAACAAGCATAACATAAATCGGTTAAATATTCCACTCAGATCCTTGGAAAATTCTGGCAGCATAATGCCCCTAGGGCGTACACAGGAATATATTTAAAATCAAATTGCCTACCAAGAGTTTACTAAAACTAATCAAAATTGATTAAATTAAAATTTATGCTAGGATGATTAATTAGCCGCACTAAGGTTTTCTAAATTGGTTAACTAGGTTAAATTAAATTAATAAATAATATCATCTTAAAGATGCTCACAATTAAAAAATTATTAAATCTAAAGCTTAGAAAAATAATCCCCGTACTGCTATTAAATATGGGAATTAATGTCTACACAACAATTAATTATTTCCCCAAAGATAAAAGTAAAAGGGTTTCAAGGTAAGATTAGTTTAATTTCCCCAAAAGTTTGAAAAGGAAAAATAAAAGCATAAAGGCATTCCATCCCACTAGATACTCTACCCAAGAGGATTAAATTCAATTTCAATTCAAAATACTAAGAGGGGAGAAAAGGGAAAGCATGGGTGCACGCATATCTATCAATCCCAATTTAAAATTAAAAATCCCCACTTCTAAAAAAGAATAAAATAAAATATCCTCAAGCCCTAAAACTTCACACAATTAAAAATCAGTTTCCTTAACCCAAGAAAACCCTAACCCTTTTCTCTATTCTATTGTTTATTCTAACCTAATTTCTTTTTGTCTTCCTATCTTCTCATTTTATTCTCTCTTTCTGTTTTGCAGGTCAATGAGATGGGGCAGCTATGAAAATGCCACACAGAGGTATATACTTACTGTATATTCAAGATATTCTTAATGAGATCTCTTTTTTTTTAACACACACACACACACAAACACACACACACACACACACACACACACACACACACACACACACACACACACACACACACACACACATATATATATATATGCGTTTTCTCAAGTCTGTAATATATACTTAATGAAAAATACTCTTCTGGGTTATATTTATCTTTTGCATTTAACTATATATATATCTGGTTAAATATATATATAATATATATATTTGAGGCATGTTTTAATGGTAGATTCAAAGGAAGCTGATGCTGAAATGGAAGAATAACCACTGAGCAAGGGCCGGTGACTGTGGTGTCACCACCAGAAGAGATTTCCATGCAGGTTTAGAAGTTTAGATTAAGGGTTTACGAGGGGTGTGGGGGACGGATCCCACCCACTACCCACTGAATGGTGGGTAGTGGGTGGGGTTCATTCCCCACCCACAACCAACGGCAACCTCAACAAAATAAAAGTAGCACCAAAACTCTGTGGCGTAACCCTTGCTTTGGTTGGCCCTTTCACTCGGCTAGGCATAAAGCCCCTTAGATGTATATTGTTTACAATGTGGTTTCTATGTTTTATTTAATAGCAATATTAATGCTTATTATATTACATTTAAGCTATGGCATATAAACAAGAGTTATATATATGTGTGTGTTTGTATCTTGCAGTACGACAATTTTAAGATACAGTCCATAATGAATTAAATAACAATTTAATTCAGTCTGGACTGTATCCTGAAATTGTGCTACTACAAGATACACACACACATATATATATTATCACCTGAAAATTATGTTATATATATAAAAAAACACTTAAGTCAAAATATATATATGTATATATATGTATATATATATATATATATATATATATATATATATTCACAAGGGTTATAAACTCATGTATATACCATTATATGCATGAACAATTTTCTTTTCTTCTTTCTACTTGTTGTTATGCAGAAAAATAAAATGACAGAAATTTTAATTCAACCTTTCCAGTGCAAGAACAAGGGTAAACTTAACCAATTTCCTTTGAATTAGTAACAACAGTGTCTATTTATACATTCTCTCTTTTTTTTTTTGTAACCCACCAGCAACTATTTTATTCAAACAATAACCTATAGACAACAACACATCATATTTTTTTCTTTTGAAATAAATCAGCAACATACTTTCTTTTGTTCAAACAATAATTTAAAACAACAACATAATATATATATATATATTTTGAAAGAAAACAACATCATAATGTAAACCAACCATCTATTACATTTTTGCAAACATCACAAGATAAAATATAACATTAAAATCATTAAACAATACACAATAAGAGAGTGTTTTCTCTCTTTTCATTTTGTCAAACTACAAATAGGCCATTTTGGCCATGGCTCTCAAATAGCCAAAACATCAATAATAACACCAATAAAAAGAAATAACATCTCCCAAGCTCCAAGGATCATCGAGACAACCTGCAAGAACTAAAAATAATGGAGGGACAACCAAGCCACTAAAAACGCTCTCCTCCCTACCACAGACCCACAAGTGGGTCACCCCTGAGCTGGGAGGTCGATCTTCACATGGGTTTTCACACCACAACTCAACATTAAGCAAAACACTCAAATCATGATGAACACCCATAGTTTTAACACAACACAAAATCCATAGAAGTGGATTTGAAAGGGTAGGGGAGTGGACATCACTTGACTCAAGAGGATCACTCCACAAAAAATCCCATAGTTTCAACACAAAGATAAGGCCTCAATCCCAAAATGATAACTCCATGAATATATGAATCTCACCATGGCACTCATGCCAACGAAAATACCCCATACTCCAATATCTTGCCCTCAAGGCCATAAAAATACCAATACCAGGAGGGTGACCTTGATGAGGTTCACTCCTCCCCCACCCCACACATGGATGGACACACCCAACTTGGTAGTATCATCCCTAAACACCCAAAAAACCCACAACAAAGAAGAACAACACCAAAATCATTTCAAGCACTTAACCAACATTTAACAAAGCATAAGGAAGACTAAAATTCCATGAGGCTTACCTTAATAGCCCAACAATGGATGCAAGTTGAAGAAGAGCCCACAAGCTTTCTCCAAGCCTCCAATCCTCCAAAATCTCTCCAACTCTCCCCAAAATCCTCCAAAGATAGAAAAATTAATGCCAAAAACAAGAACCCCATTCCCCTCTCAAAGAGGAATTAAAATAGGCCCCCTTCCAAGGCCTTGAGGAATGAGAAGGTGACACATGTCACCTTCTCCTTCCTCTTCCCATCCCACTTGCAAGGGAAAAGGAATGTGAGGGTGACATGTGTCACCCTCCCATCCATTCAAACCTCACCCTCTCCACATGTGCTCTCACACAAAGGTGGAGAGGTGGCATCTTACCACATGGGCTCTAAGAGGATAAGGGATGACACATGTCATTTCCTTATTCTCCAAAGGCAACCCTCTCACTCCAAGATGCTCTCACACATGTGTGAGAGCATTGGAGGAAGGTTCCACACACTTGGGGGTCTTGAAGACTCCCCGAGTCTTCAAGGTGGTGGAATCCCATGCATTGAAAAGGGAAATGGGCCTTCTTTCAAGGCATGAATCATCTCCCACACTTAACCAATTTGAATTTTCGCCACTTTTATTTAACCCAAGTTTAAGGTGACTAGACGGGGGTAACCCTAGGGTTTGGCAAGTCCAAATGGGCCCTAGACCCTAGGGGTACGACCTAGGGTTAATTTTAGCCCCTAGTAAACACTTAAGGAGATAAAAATCCACATAAAATGGCCACAATAATTAAAAGGCACCAATTGGTGTAAATTAAAACACATATTTTATAGCACGTCATTTAAATAATATAAAGGGTGAAACTAGGCCAAATAATAAAATACAGGCATTTACAAAAACATCATTCAATCACACATGATCCTTGTTCCTCTTGGGAATGGATTAGTCTAACACGAGAAACACAAAAGTGTGAGATCGATCTCCAATTTTTTGTGGCCTGGAATATCACCTGTGCACTTGAACAACAAATTAATCCAACATATATATATCATAGCCGAAGCAAGGAAATGCAACACTCACGTCATCGCATAATTCATTTAAAACATTAAACAAATCACATCATAAATAAGATTCATAATTGCATTTCTATATACTATCTCAGAATCAAAATCACATAGCAAATCCATATAATGATTTCTCAACTAACATCTCTAATATCATCAAAGTGCATATCACATGTCTAAGCATCATTAGTGAATCAAAATTAGGATATAGTCAAATCACCACATACTAAGCATAGCTAACCAAAGTAAAGGAATATAGTCTAGAGTCTGCATATTGGGATCAACAGTCCCCAAATGTCTAAATATCATCAACTGTAATATGAAGTAAGAAAAAATAAGGGAGTGAAATAAATAGGCCTCACATCCTACCCCCCTAAGACTAAACTTCCTCCTGGAAGTCGTCAAAGAGGTGAGGATAAAGTGTCTTCAATCTAGCTGCATCATCCCATGTCGTCGTGACCTCATCATATCTATCCCACTGAACCATAACCTGGTCTAGCTCTTGACCTCGAAGGCCCATCGTCCGATGAGCCAATATGTGAATTGGCTCCAAAGCCAACTGCTTGTCTGCCTTTACCTATAAAGCACTTCAGTCTAATACATGAGATAAATGAAATATATATCACCGTAAAATAGACACATGAAAAACATCATGGATGCACGACAGGCTAGGTGGCAAGGCTAGATGGTAGGCTACAGGTCATATCCACTCTAAGATCTCAAAATGCCCAAAAAACCATGGTGCGAGCTTAGAGCCCTTTCCATAATGGATTGGACTCTTGTGCCGCCACACTCTCAAGAAAACTCTATCACCAACTGAGAAGCTCCGATCTAGTCTCTTAGCATTGGCATACTTCTTCTGTCAATCCTATGCCTCCTGAAGTGTCTATCTAATCAAGGTCACCTGTTGCTCCATAATGGCAATCATATCCTCTATACGATCCCAACTCAACGATGTCTTGCAAGGTCTGCCATACAAGGCCTGATAAGGAGGCATACCCAACGAGTTGTGATGCCCATTATTGTAGGCAAACTCAACTAGATACAGATATTGCTCCCATCTAGACTGGTGGTCCATAACATACATGGGGAGCATATCCTCTAACACCTGATTCACCCTCTCTATCTGACCATCTAACTCAAGGTGATAAGCTGAACTAAAGTTGAGCTGTGTGCCCAATGCCTGCTATAATGTCCTCCAAAAGGCTGATGTGAACACTAAGTCCCTGTTAGAAATGATACGGCGAGGTACCCCATGTAATCTCACAATATCATCTGAGAATACTCTTGCCATTGATGGTGGATTATACATCATGTGTATAGGTAAGAAATGTGCCACCTTGGCCAACTTGTCAACCGTCACCATGATGGCATCATGACGACGAGATGACATAGGAAGACCAACAATGAAATCCATGGAAATGGTGTCCCATTTCCACTCTGGTATCTCATGAGGGTATAAAAGACCTACTGGATGCTGATGCTCGGCCTTGACCCTCTGGCACTCAAGGCATCGAATACTATTAAGATGTGTAGAGAAAGATGAAGCTCAAAAGATACTGCATGAGTTTCATCATGGAACCTCAGAGGGACACTTTTTAGCAATAACTACTGTGATTAAAGTAACACAAGCTAGCTACTTCTAGCCAACACTGTTTGCAGATTGCTATCAGCTGGTCAAAGGATGGCAAGCTTGTCAGTTTTATATTGGAAGAAGAAGAAATGTCGCATTACCTTTGAGTCCCATAATAGTGGAAGAACCCTTTGCTCATTGGGGTTTAAATTTTATTGTCATGATCAATCTAGTGTCAAGTATGGGGTACAAGTGGATCCTTACTACAACAAATTACTTTACAAGGTGGAGTGAAGCAGTGCCACTCAAGGAAGCTACTGTAAAGGTAATCTTAAAGTTTCTAGAAGGGATAACTACCCAGTTTGGCCTTCCGCGCACTATCATATCAGACAATGCTAAGGCATTTTTAGGAACTAAACTATCAAAGTTTGCATTTAAAAATGGAATATATCTGAAGACTTCTTCTAATTACTATCCACAAGGCAATGGTCTGGCGGAATCTACCAATAAGAACCTGATTAGATTCATAAAGAGAATGGGAGCTGAGCATCAGAGGGACTGCACAAATCTCTTAATTCAATACTATGGGAAGATAGAATCACACCAAAAAAATTAACTAAAATGTCCTCATATGAGTTAGTCTATGGAAAACATACAGTGATGCCACTAAGTACAGAAGTTCCTACCTTAAAGTTGCTTAAACAGTTGGAGATAGAAGAAAGTAACTCAATGCATGTGAGGCTTGCTGAGTTACTATAGGTTCAGGAGAAGAAAGAAAAGGCACATGAGTCATTGATAAAGCATCAGTAGATTGTGAAGAACTGGTTTGACAGAAAGACCTCCAATCCAAAATTTGAAGTTGGGTCACTTGTTCTCAAATGGGATGAGAGAGCTGCTAAACTAGGCCAACATAGTAAGTTTGATTCATTATGGACAAGACCTTTTAAGATCCACTACTGTAAGCAGCAAAATGCATTTGAGTTAGAGACTATGGTGTTGGAAACAAGGTAGATAACTAAGAGGGGGGGTGAATCAATTATCTTAATTTAACTTTCTGTTCTTCTTTAACAATTAGTGCAACATCAAAACATATAAGCATACATAACCATGAGAGAAGAAATAAACTTAACACACATAACATAATGATTTTGACATGGAAAACCCTGTTAAGGGAAAAACCACAGGGTGACTAACCCAAGATTGTATTCTCTATTAAAAGAATAGAAGTACAAAATGGCACTTGCCAATTAGGGCTCACTGCCCGAGCACACAGCTCATAAGAGGCTCATTGCCTACAATAGTTTATAGAAAGAAACCAAGTACTTGAACTGATGAGAAGCATTCACATATGTTGAGGTTTAGTTCCAGTTAGGCTCAATATACTGATCTACTGCACTTCATTCTTCCTCTACTTTAGTGTTGTTGTTCCATCACATACCAGACCTGTATTGCTACTTCCACACTACTCTCTACTTTTCTTCACACTTCACAACACACCGCACACACCTTCATACTGAAATCCATTTGGTATATATATCTGCATTAAGGATCTTAACATCTTTCTAGTTGGTATTTGGAATACTCAAGATTTTCCCAAACTCTGGTCTGTCGGCTAAATCCATGCTTATTAAGTGATGTGTATCAAAAAGATAGTTATAGAAGTCATCAATCATGTCAGTCAACCATGAATGATCCCTCAAGAAACTTGATCACCATCAATATCTCATCCGGATTAAGGTCTGATGCTCTGCCGGTTAGTTCTTCTTCAGTCTACTCTGCTAAACAGGAACCCAACACTTAGGTGCTCATAACTTTTCACTCTTTCATCACCAGAGGCTCAATCTCTAGAATTTAGCAGTCATGGTACTCCTCGTGACTTCCCCAAGTCCGCACTTTGCTGAGATACATCCTCTGAGAGATCCAGACCTAATTGTCAGACCTTGTTGCATGCTCTGTTCTTGCTCATAGGACCAAAACACTCTTCAATCTGACTTCCGGTATAGACATCCCATGTGCTACAGATGTGTGAAATGGACTTTGTTACCATCAATGACAACACTCATGAAGCCACACAGTGTCTCTTGCCAACAATCTCCCCCTTTGGCATTGATGGCAACACTTAGTGAAAAATGACTAAGTGTTATAACAGACTCCCCCTTAGTTGATGCTCTATCTTATGTACATTTTTACCGAAGCTCCCCCTTGGCTGATGCTCTGTCTTATGTACATTTTTACTGGAGCTCCCCCTTAGCTAGATCCCACATTTTTCACTACTCCTCACTCCCCCTTTGACATCAATGGCAAAGGGTGAAATCCGCACACCAAAATTTGTAAAAAGTAGCCTATACATAGCTACATATATACAAGTTATACTTACATAAACTTAAGTATATCCATAAAAGTATTCTTCAACTGTACAACTTCTGTCACCCAACTCTGCTTCATCCTGTCCAAAATTGATATGTGGCTACTTAACAAAAATGCAAAAGCTTCTGTCCTCTTTAAGTCTGCCGGATCATTGGTCCGAGCTGTAGTCTGAGCATCAGTTAGAGCTTCATGCATTTCCTCTAACTTAGGGATAATTATCCCTCTTAGTTCACTTAGCTTGCTTACTCTATTCTTCTTCTCCTTTTCAAGCCTCTTTATTTCATTAATAGTGGCAATAGTCTGAAACTCTTGATTTATTATGGAACAAGTGAGAAGATCAAAATTTTGAGATAAACTTGACAGTTTACTCTCTTGTTCTTCCACCTTCTTGGCAATGTCTACTATTACTATGGACCAAGATAGATAAAATTTGTATAAATCTCTGCCATCTTTAAGAGCATTTTCTAAGCTCTTTATCCCATTATCCAAATTTCTCCTATCATTTGTTATAAGTCCCTGCACCTCAGAGAATCTCTTTCCCAAAAATTCTTTTCGGACCTTTTCTTCTTCCGCCTTTTCTAAGGAATCAAACTAAGTATTGATAGAGTTTATCAGAAATTTAAGATTACCGAATGGAGAGGCTGAAGGATCCTTTTGAAAGGATGGCATGATCTTCTCCAACATTCTAGAAGCAATCTCTATCAGCTCACAATCTTCCATGTGAGACTTCAGACATTTTTCTTTTGCCTTTGCTTGGGCAAAGGATGCTATCTTCATTGTCTAAACCAGGGAAAGGGAATCAAAATTGAGTGGTACTTGGAATAGTTCCAGTTCATCAATCTCCATTATTTCCTTGGTCAAGAAATTCTTTACTACTTCTACAGTGTCTCTTGCCAGAGACTTCTTTCCTTTTGTAGCTTCAGAGGTGTCAACAGAGATCTTCTCTGTTTGTTCTTCTTCGCTTCCCTTTTTCTCCTCTTCTTGACTTGCTTTCTCCTCTTGTCTTTCTTCTCCTTTAGTTCCAGAGTCTTTTGGGGGATCCAGAAGAGAGATATTTACTTCTTCATGGACTTCCTCTTCCGAAGCAGAGGAATCCAGGTCCTTAGTCTTTTCCTCACCTAACCCCTTTGACTCTTCTGCAAATTTCTTAGTAGGATCTTCCTTTGATACACTTAATCCTTTGACATCCATGGCAGAAGGTTCATCACTTATGTCCTCTATAATAGGAAGATTGAATCTTTTATATGCATTCCGGAGGATGTCTTCAGTCTCTTTTGCCACTTGATTAGTCTCTCCGAGCATAAGCTTGTTCATTCTGGCTTTGCTCTGAAACTCATCCTTGCAATCCTTGAAGATCATGTTCATTTGTTTAGGAGTGATGGAAGGATAGAGCTGAATAGCTATCTGTTCCTAGATTTCCATATCCTTTTCCTTAGCATTGTTCTTTCTCATTTCAAGTTCCTTCTCTAGGCTTTGGGGAATTGGAGATATGATTTCAATGAATGCTTTATTATAGATGTTTAGATACCTGACTGTAGCATCTTGCAAGATCTTCTGGTCAGCTTCACTACATTCATCATAGAATTATGTCATTGGTTGCAGATTTCCATCCATAGTGACTGCCTTGATGACATCACCAATGGAGAGAATAGGCCTTTCAACAAATTCTTCTGCCTTTTCTTCTATAAGTTTCTTGGTAGAGGATTCCATGGATGTTTTCTTTTTCTTCTTCATTTTCTTGACCTCCTCATCAGTCTCTATCTCTTCATCATCCTTTTGACTTATGTATGACCTTGTGGCCTTTGTCTTTGTTCTCTTTTCTCCTTTTCTTGATGTCTTTGCTTCTGGTTTTGAGGATTTTGGGCTCTTAGTAGTGGCAGGTGCAGAGCTCTTTGAGGATCTAGTCTAGGAGGGGGCTTGCACCAGAGCACTTTATTTTTTTGCTTCTTGCCTTTCTTTCTCTACCCTTTCTACCTTCTCTCTGTTGGCATCAACTACCTCCTTTGATATCCCATATCTCTTGGAAACTTCTTCTACTTCCCTTCTCACTTTTCTCTTGATCTCAGGCTGCTTCAGTTCAACATGAACTTTTACACTCAACTCTTGAAAGGTTCCAAACCTTTCTGTCTCAGGGTCCTTTGGTTGACTTAGCAGGTGTTGAACATGTAGCTCCAGAATCTTCTCATCTACCTCATAGGCCATTGGCATAATCCAAACTATTATGGGTTCCACTACCTCCATTAGGCATTGATCAGTGTCTACCATGAAGCACACTGTATCCTTGTATTTTTCAACTAGAGAATGGGGGATTCTCTCTCTGGCCTGCATCATGCCTTGGAAGTTTTTGAAGTAACCCCATAGTGTTGTATTTTGTGCATTGGTATCACCAAGCCCATACATATAATCTCTGATTTGTATGGCAACCGGTCTGTCATTCTGCCATACTCAGCCACTTGATGTAGGTAGCTCATTCTTAAAGTAAAAGAATAAACACAGTATTAGCCCACCATACTTGAATGAGTTCTTCTTGTCCTTCTTGATCTTTTGTAGGTTTTCTAGTAGTTGGTTTAGGAGAAGCTCAAATAGATCATAGTCTGCATTTTCCCTTAGCATCTAATATGCAGTGTATATAGCAGTTTCAGATACTGAATTCTCCCTGTTGGAGTGGTATATTTTGTAGCCAATGATCATAAAGGCAAATTTGATATCCAGATCTATGATATCTTCTATTGTCATTGCTCTCTTGTCAAACTTTGATCCGGTAGCCTCACTTACTGTCTGATTCTTGATAGATTTGAGAGCAGGCAACCCACTAGATGAGTGCAATCTAGTTACCACCCTAATAGCATCTCTTGTGATCTTAAATGGCCTCATCAACCATATGAAGTTGTCATGCATTCTGCTCAAAACATACCGGACCCATTCATCCTCTGCAAAACAGGGAAAGTGTATGCACTATCTAAAATGCTTATCTCAGATGGCCTTGTATTGAGGTTTAAGTTCAAATGTTTCATCTATTAATTGCTTGTGATAGATATCCATCAGTTTGGATTCCCCAAATTCCTCAATATTTGTGTATGTAAGCCCTAACATCTTCTATATGCAGAACTCTATGCGGTGTTAGTGCCTGAATTGACTGACAGTTTTTCAGCAATTTCCATGCAGGCACTCTCCCTAAGTATCCAAAAAATGTTCTAAGTGTTGGACCTCCTCAGCATTTTTTCAGCTTCATCATCATATTTTCTTTAAGGAGGAGGTCATCATCATCATATTTCCTTTGATGGTGGTCAGCATCATCATGTTCTCCGTCCACCGGTTTCTCATCGTCATCATCATATTTCAATATCGGGTGATGTTTGGTTTTTATCCTGATCCTGCTGATGAGCTACAGTGCGCCCTGATTTGCTTGCGGGGGTGATTTCTCAAGTATCCGGTGATCTTCCAATTATCACCTTGCCCAAACATGATGATGATGTTGCCCCGATATTCTGAAGGGGTTATTCTCTAAGTTGTTCGACCTGACTTGTTCTTTCTTAAGGGTCGTCATCATCATCATATTTCCAATTATCACCATGTTGCTTGCGAGGGTCATCATATTTTCTGCCTTCATGATATTTCGCCGGGGTGATATCTTTATCATCGGGTGATCTTGGTTATGATCATCCTGATGATGTTGTTGAAGAGTTCTAAGTGCGACCCGATATTCACTGGGGTCATCATATTTTGAGCGTCAGGATGATCTTAGTCAATATCATCCTGATGATGTTGTATCACTTCTTGTTCGTTGTTTTGTCATCCTGATGATGCTGACGTCATCCTTATATCAGGGTGATATCTTTTTCTCTGCCTATCTGCATCATGATATTTCCGAAGGAGGGGGTGATATTTTCATATCACTCGGGCGTATGTTTGTTCCAGCGTCATGATGATGCTGATATCAAGGAGATATCCGCTTGTCGGCTTCGTGCATTATCTAGTGGGGGTGATCTTTTCAAGCATCATCATATTCATCTATCGCCCCGATCTTATAGTGGAGCTACAGTGCAACCTGATATTTGTGCATCAGGATGATATTTCCAAATATCCAGTTGTCTTCTGAATATCATCCTGATGTTAATATGATGATGACGTCATCGAGGTCCCGGGGGGGTCATATTTCTAACACAGATCATCTTGTGGAGATCTCCCGATATTTGCAAACATGATGATGACGTCATCCGGATATGAGGAGGTGCGCAGTAGGAAGATATGATGATGACGTCAGCAGGATATGATGATGATGTCATCAGGATGTTTATCGGCCAGACTTTTGGTATAGGCTCAGCAGGAGGATGTTCCTCCGATGGATCAGGTTGTGCCGATGAGGGCAAATATCATGCAGGTTATATTGCGATATGATGCTGACGTCAGGGTGATTTTTCAAGCGACAGGATATCATGCTGCTGGATGATGATGATGATGAAGTCTTATACTAGTGTCGTCAGGAGCAAAAGCACCGACATGATATATGCTCATGACCTAGTATATAAAGTGTTAATGAGGTTGCTGCGGGGTGCATGTGGGATAATTGGTATCCTGCATTTCGAAATATCATGATGATGAATCTCGGCGGGAAATGGTTGCGATGCAGAATTGACGTTTTCCTGAGGCCGCGGGTTGGTGCGCCATTGATGGCGAAGGTTGCAGAGGTATGGGCGGATCTGGTACCCGATTGAAGGTGTACATCAGTGGCGCAGGGCTCGAGATATCTTCCTGTCTCCTCCCCTACCTGCTGCATTCATGTTTGGGCACCAATCTGGTAGTGTTTGAGCGCCATTTTCCTGGTACTGTATATCTGGCGAGATTTTTGGTCAAACCTGGTGGTTAATGCTGAATACACCCTCCTGCTATATAATGCAGACGGTGTTATTCATTCAAGGTTATTGAAAGTTGAGGATTTTTGGCTCTGTAATTCAAAACCAGCTGATCTGGTTGCTCTGTACAGTTTAACTTGTGAGTTTATGTATCTCCTGTTGTACGATTTGGCATGAATCCACTGATTTCATGGTTGATCTTATATGAGTAATGCTATCTTAGCATGTGTTGTGTTAATTCTGTCTCCAGTATTGCATGTATTCTTCTTCTGGATCTGGATATTTGCGTAATGTTTAGATTCTAGAGCATAGAATTCCTATGTTGAATGTCTGATCTTTTAACTTCTGCTCAAGGGGTAGATTAAACTGTTTTCAGGTTGAACATTGGGAAGGGTATACTGCAGTAGGGATGCCATAAGTAGAGATAACTTAACACTCTTCATTGGGAGATATCTGTAAGGCAGATATTATGTGTATCCCCCTGAAATCTAGTTTTAGCTATTCATGCTGATCATTCACAGGTGTATGTCTACCGACTCCAAGCCCTGGATAGGCACCAATCATGCTGTGTTCTTGTGTTATACACCATGTCCAGCTTTGCATCCAAAATTCAAACTAAAACATTTCATACTTCCACCTGTTAGTTGTAGGAGTAGGATTAGGAACCCCCTGCATGCTCTCATACCCAACCAGACACCATGTCCAAGAATGTTGCCAGCCTTGTGATCTATCATACAGATCTTGGTCCATACATGAGAGTATTCTGCCTGTTGTTGTCAAGTTAGATCTTTCTATCTTTGAGCTAGTCAAGGTTACATCTTGAGTTACAGGGATACCCCCCTTGGTGCGGCAGAACCAGAAGTGAAGGGGAGGCAGCTCACGCAACCTCCTGTATTTAGTTGGCTGAATCTGCCTGTGCATTAGAAGTGGCAAACCCTAATGCTGATTCAGAAGAAAAACCAACATGCGGAATGCTAGAGAAGGCACCTAAAGGATCAACTTCTAGGGATTTGTAAGGATGTTTCTTGAACTTAGGGCGTGGCCTATCAGTAATCTTAACAACATTTGGTGTATCCATCTTGTAAAAGATTCAATGAGAGATATCCAAGAATAGAAATACTTTTTTACGCTTCTAGGGTTCACGATATCGGTCAGAAAAGATCACTGGTTGAATCAGATTCTGCAGTTGATCTTCAAGAGGGTTGAAGCAATCTTGTTTACAGAGTTCATTCTTTCTTCTTCTTGAATGCAAATGTGCAAATGATGAACAAAAGAACCCTTTTATTTCTATGCAAACCCTAATTCCATTTTGCAATAAATGCACAACTTAAGTCATTTTGGTTGCCTCGTTCTCCTTGTCTTGAGAGAGATCATTCCGGATCACTGAGATGCACTTAGAGTTATTCTCGGTGATTATTGACAATCTATCTTCCTTTCTCCAATCATTCCATTTATCCATAGATCAAGATATTTCAATTTTGAATCATACCGGATCTAACTGTGAGAGTCCTTCTTTTACTGGATGACTATCAAACCAGATCAATCTTGGATGATTAACCTCTTCAAATTTCCTTGCAGATCTTTCATATTTTTTCCAAGGGTTAATTAGATATTTCTCTGAGAACCCTTTTATCCGCAACTTTCCATGTGCCAATTTTAGGCACCAATTGATTGGCTGGGGGAATTTATTTTTCTTTGTGACTCCCCCTGAGCCAGAGCTCATCTATTCAATTTTTGAAAGGAATATCAGCACCAGATTCTGGTGCGAATCCATCCCCAACATTTTCTATACTTCTCTTCACCCAAATCTTGTTCATCTCTCTTTGAACTTCATCTGCATTTACTTTTCCTTTTCCTTTGTCTTGATTTTGATTATGATGCACCAGACGCTTTTTATCCTGATTCTTACTTCTACAGAATTTGGCACTATGACCAGATCTATTGCAATTGTTGCAAACAACATTTCTTTGCATATTTGACTGGTATCCTCTTGATTTGCATTGATTAACCATATGTCCCATTCTATTGCATGCAAAGCATCTACCATTGAATGAATTGTTTATTTGCACATTTCTACATTCATGAGATTTGTGAGCATACCTTTTGTAGCTAAAACACTTTTCGGAGAAGGATGAATTAGTCTGATTCATTCTTCTTATGCACTGATTTGCTTTAAGACCAAAGTTATTGCAATTGTAGCAGTATCCATTGAAGGATGGATACCTTTGAGCATTTGGTTGTCTTATCAGAGGTCTTCTAGGCCTGTACCTTGGATTTCCTGATCCAGAGTTCTTCTGACCGGATCTAGAGCTTTCACATTTCTCATATCCCAAGCCTTGCTTGTCATCTACCCTCTTTTGGCTTTCAAGAAGAACTTCAAGTTGAGCAGAGATTATCTTGAATTTCTCTTTGTATTCATTTGCTATTTGAAGATATCTTTTAAGAGTGTTTATCTGATTCTCAAGTTGTTCTCCATTATCTCTAGCTTCTTCCAGATCAGATTCCAAATGCTTGATTATTCTATCCATTTTGTGGCAGTCTTCTAACTTCTCTTTGAGAGAATGTTTTAGATTATCCTCAATTTTTCTCTTCTCTTCAATTTCTTGGGTGAATTTCATAACCCCTGATTCCATTTCATGTCTTACCATAATGACCTCTTTTGATAGCTTCTCACATAACTTGTTCTTCTCATTCAGATCTTCATTAGTATCATTGGCTTCACTTTGACTTGCCATTTGTTGAAGTAGTTCCTTTCTCTTTTTCATAGAGATACTCAGTTTCTCTTTTAGTTCATTTATGAAATCATCAGCTTGTTTGAGTCTTTCCCTCAAGTTGTTGACTTTAGAGTGAGATTGCTCAAGATTATCTAGGGCAGACTGAAGTTGTTCCCTCATACCATACATATCCATTGAGATTCCTAGATCTTCCTCAAGCTGTTAGGCTCTGTTAGGAGGAACTTAGATCTGATACCAATTGTTGGAAATAAGGTAGATAACTGAGAGTTGGTGAATCAGTTATCTTAAATAATTTAACTTTTTGTTCTTCTTTAACAATTAGTGTAACATCAAAACATATAAGCATACATAACCATGAGAGCAGAAACAAAATTAACACACATAACACAATGATTTTGACATGGAAAACCCTATTAAGGGAAAAACCATGAGGTGACTAACCCAAGATTGTATTCTTTGTTAAAAGAATAGAAGTACAAAATGACACTTGCCAATTAGGGCTCACTACTTGAGCACACTACTCACAAGAGGCTCACTGCCTACAATAGTTTATAGAAAGAAACCAAGTACTTGAACTGATGAGAAGCATCCACATATGTTGAGGTTCAGTTCCAATTAGGCTCAATATACTGATCTACTGCACTTCATTCTTCCTCTGCTTTAGTGTTGTTGTTTTGTCACATACCAGACGTGTATTGCTGCTTCCACACTGCTCTCTTCTTTTCTTCGCACTTCACAACACACCACATACACCTTCATACTGAAATCCATTTGGTATATATATCTGCATTAAGGATCTTAACATCTTTCTAGTTGGCATCCGGAATACTCAAGATTTTCCCAAACTCTGGTCTATCGGCTGAATCCATGCTTACTAAGTGATGCGTATCAAAAAGATAGTTATAGAAGTCATCAATCATGTCAGCCAACCATGAATGATCCCTCAAGAAACTTGATCACCATCAATATTTCATCCAGATTAAGGTTTGATGCTCTATCGGTTAGTTCTTCTTCAGTCTACTCTGCTAAACAGGAACCCATTACTTAGGTGCTCATATCTTTTCACTCTTTCATCACCGGAGGCTCAATCTATGGAATGTAGCAGTCATGGTACTCCTCTTGACTTCCCCAAGTCTGCACTTTACTGAGATACATCCTCTAAGAGATCTAGACCTGATTGTCAGACCTTGCTACATGCTCTGTTCTTGCTCACCGGACCAAAACACTTCAATCTGACTTCCAGTATAGACATCCCATGTGCTGTGGATGTGTGGAATGGACTTTGTTGCCATCAATGACAACACTCATGAAGCCACATAGTGTCTCTTGCCAACATATGGATGGAGAGCCTGAAGAGATTCCTGTAAACAGGATCTTCTTGAAGCATTTTACCTAAGTCTTAAAACTCAGTATGTATCATAGTTAGTTAGGTGTCTTTTATTTGCTTTCCTGCTTTTCCTTTGCCTTCCCTCTTTTCCTTTGCTTTCCTACTTTTTCCCTTTTAAATAAGTGTTTTGAGAACACATGTCCATAGCACAATGGTCCTTTTGTTAGCAATTGCATTTACTAGGGCCGTTTGGTGGTTCCTTAAATTTTAAGGAAGCACATAATCACATCAGAAGCGATTGCCACTTTTAATATGGATCTAACATTCCGTCCAATACAAATTTTTGAAAGATACACTAAATGTCTTTTGGAATTAATGCCACTAATAAGATGTGATGTGTCATTAATTGTTCCATTATGCCTCATCGAGCTAAGTTTTGAGTCCCTTAGATTGTTGCATTTGCTATTTTCATTTTGCATTCTCTAAGTTGCTGTCTGCATCAAAGCTTCATTCCTAGCCTACAATTCCAACTAGGTTCAGGTTCGTTTACAGTTTCCTACCTTGTGTGTCAAAGTTTCTAAGGCTGCAGAGATACAGAGATGTCGAAGCCACAATCGCCATAGGAAGGACTAGGGCTCTTTGAGCAATCTGGTAAATTAAAGGGCAACAAATCATATGCATATTCACCTGCACAACCCTAAGCAAGCTACCCAAGAATAAGGATCCCAGATACAAGGGTAAGAGCAGACTCTACACAGGTAATAGATTATGCAGATGTTATTTTTGACACACATATGTAGAAGAACACCAAGACTCTTCGGGAGGGAGCTCACCAAAGGTGCCTCATTCATGCATCAAAAGGGTAGTCAAAAAATTTTGGGATGAGAGTATGGACATCCCAATTGGCACAGTTTGTAGTTCCTAATGTCGACCCGTATCCAGAATTGATTGACCTATGTGCAGAGTTGTTTCTCCTCCATATGCTTCTATTCAATGCGGCCCCTTCATGGTCTATATAACCCCTAAAGCAATTTGGGATATGCTAGCTTTACAACATGATAGGACAACCACATTTCTTACTATTCCTAAGTTGCAAGCTACATGGGGAAATCACAGTAAGTTAAAGTTCTTAAACACTGAAATCCATCTAGGTGATGAAAATATCCAGTTGCCTTCACTGCCTACATGCCAAGCTCAATTTAGTTCTGACATTCAAGATGCCCTTGCTATGCTGGCTTTTATCTTTGGTCAATATGATGATTCAACAGTACATGATTAGCAGCTTGCTGTGATTTTCAGACTTAAGACTGTAGACAAGTCTCAGGAGTACTATCTAGACTTTGCAGAACAAATCTCTATGGCTATGGTGGACCAGCTCACAAACTTTTCTCAAGATCATGTTTTCAGGTATTCAGCATACCTGTTTCATTTAATGCTATATCAAAATTTTGGTCTCTTTTAGCGATACATGCCTTTAAATATGTATGACCCTAAGTCTGGTAGCAATAGAATAATTCTGGTGTCCGCATGGACCCATGTTCTGTCAGACACCTCAGACCCATATGAATTTGTAGAATGTTTTGTCGTACCCACTTTTGGTCAGTTAAGTTCTGAGCCTATAGAAAATAGAATGACAGAAAGACTCAGAGGTTTCTTATTGAATCTGAAAGTTCCCTGTGACTATTTCTTTGGAGCCCATACAACTATTATTAGACTTCGTGGCTTTGCTGGTGAGCCTGTCTTGCTCGCAAAGGTTTTGATTCCTAGGGTTACTTTTTTAGAAGTGGCTTGACAGATATCTGTCATTGATAATAATTTTGGTCATAAGAAGAAAAAGAAGAAAATCTATGATGTCCCTTGGACCAGAGAGAAAATAACAATTGAGAGAAGGGAGACTAAAAACCTCCTATTGAGGAAATTAGCAGCTTATGGTTTCCTGATAATAGAAGATAAGTGGAAATATGATCTAGATAGTTTCTTAGCTTCTTGGATTGTTAGTAAAAAAGTTTGAGTGAAATTCATTCATGAGAAATGCCCCTTTTGGGAGAAGACAAGGTCATTGAAGTAGGATGATCCTGTGGATTATGTTGAATTAAAAGACTTGCCAAATGAAGGTACTAGGCCCTGGGAGACCTTTTATAAGAAGATACATGATTGTGATCCAAAGAGATCAATGACCATAGGCCTCAGAGCTACTTTGAAGAAAAAAGAATGGAAATACAGACAAGAGATAGCTAAGTTTACTCATACTTTTAGAAATGTTGAAACTGATGAAGAATGGGAAACAGTCTTGGATGAGTTTCATATGTCTCCAATGTCTAGTCCCGATATAAGTAACATTCCAAGAAGTTTGAGAGTAGAGGAGGAGGGAGTGTCAGAGGAGGCCCAAGAGCTTCAAGAAATAGAGCATGCAGCAGCAGAAATTCCTAGATCTCCCTGGCCTCAATCTCGCAGTACCTTATAGAAACAAAAGGAGATAGCATTGTCGTCTCATGAAACTCAAACAACTTCAACATCAGGGAGTTTCAGAGCTGCATCTTTTTAGCAAATTATAGTTGATTTAGAGGAAGAAGATCCACATGACATAGCCAAAAGGCTTTTGAAAAGAAAATGTAAATTGGTTTTAGAAGAGGCAGAAGAAGATGTATCAGTGCCTCAGCAATAACAAGTTCCTGTGACCTCATCGGCAGTTCAGGTTAGTGTTTCTTCTCTCTTTTCCTCTTCTTTGCTTTCTTCTCACATAGGGGTGGCTGCCCAGTTAACCCATTCTTCCACACCTCCTTCCACCTCTACTACACCACTTCAGTCTTGTGCCCCAATTTCTAGTTCACCAACCATGTCATCACAGACCATTTCCTTACCTCTATTTTCCCCATCAATGCCCAAGTGGGCTTTTCCTTATATCGACCCAAGCCAACAAATGACTACCATTCCTTATGGCCTAACCCAAGGTTATCTATTTGCTGGTGGGCACATTGTCTCACCACCTACCTTTAAGGCACAAGCTGACACAACAAGGAAAGCAAGAGAGGCTCAGATGGAAAAGAAGCGAAAGAAAGAGAATAACAGCCCTATTGTTGCACACATGAAATCCTTTTTTGATCTAATTCAACAGTCTTTGACTGTTACTCATTTAGCCCCAAATGTGATTAAGATAGTGGAGCCAATGTAGCCACAGGATTATACAATGAATGCAGTGGCTATGGATCTGTCCCATTTCAGACCACAAGACAAAGTAGAATTAGTGAATGAAATTGCTTCAACAGTTGCCACTGATTACTTGAAGATGTCCAAGAGATTGCAAAAGGTTGAGGCTGATTTGACACAAGAGAAAGCTACTAATAGTAGCTTGACTTTAGAGATACAAGCCAAGGTTAAAGAAATTGATACTTTAAACAAATATTTGCAGACTATTATTTATCTACAGATTCATCAAGCAACATAGGCTCAAGTCACAGCCTTGAAAGTTGAGCTATCACAGGAGAAAGTTGCTGTTACTATATTGAGACAAGAGAAGGCTACTATAGAGAAGAAGTATCAAGACAGGATGCAAGAGGCATCACAATTGTAGTAGTCCCTTTGAAAGGGACAAAATCTAAGTAGTGCAGCTCAAGCCCAATTTATGGCTAAGCAAGAAAAGACAAAGCAGCTGACAATTGAGTTAGCACAGAGACCAAAAAATGCAGGAGTTTTGAACATGGTGAAAGAGCTTTATGCATCAGCATGGGGAAGAATCTCTAAGGAGATTATACAGCTTAAGCCATCCCTCACCTTCCTACTAAATTCCCAGCAACTTTGTGAGAAAGTAGAGTCTTCTATTGAGGCAACATTGTCTATTGTTTCATTGAGAGTTTCAGACTCCCAACTCTTGTTACAGAAACTTTATGACACATCTAATGAGACCCTGTCTGCAGTTGGTGTAAGTGATAGAATGGTGGCTGCTAAAAAGGTGAATGAAGTGTTAAGTTGTAATTCTACTGCCATGATTGGTAAAGAACTTTTGGATAAAGTTAAAGGAGTAAAAGATATGAAAAGGCACATTGAAGGATTGGTCCAGATGGGGCTGCCCTCTCCTTTTCCTGATGACAATACAGTGCTAATGACTGATGCTATAAAGGCTTTTCTCCTTATTAGGCAAAATGATCAGGCTATTTTTCATGGTCTAAGTGATTCCTCCACTGTGAAAGAGGTAGAAGCAATACTGGTTCCAAAGGCTCAGTTTGAATTTAATTTACATGCTGTGGTGCAAATTTTGCAATCTTTTTCCCATAAGGATATCATTAATTTGGATTTTGCATTTCAAGATCTACAAAGTAAACAAGGGTTATCAGATTCAGAGTGGCCTGTCTATCAGGCTGCATTGCAAAAATTATAGTTGAGATTCTTTTATAGTGGCGGTGCAATTTTGAAATTTTGTTGATTTTGGAGTTCTTTCTGAGTAGGCACATAAGTCCTTGTAGTCACCATGAACTGTAGAGCCAAAACTCTACATTTTGTTTCTGCTTGTGCGGTTGAGTTTTTCTATAGTTTATATTCATTTCCTGTTGCTTTTGTTTCTTATGCACGGAACTTGCCAAGTGTCATCTCCGTGAGGTTGCCATGTGTAAGGTCCAGTGTCTCAGATAATGTGCCCCATGTTCCTGTGATGTTTCAATTTCCTGTATGTAGATGATGCCATGTGTCCTTGGCCATGTATCTTTCTATTAAGTTCTTTCTTCATGTGGAATGCACCACGTGTCCCTACCGGAAGCCTTGGCAAAAAGTCTCTTTTGATACAGTAAGCCCGCGGGTGTTGTCGAGTGTCCTTTTGTATTTTTTGTAGAGCTCACCACGTGCTGTATGTGGAGGTTAAGTCTTTTTATTGTTGAAGATATCAGTGGCCACCATGTATTTTCCTTTATTAAGTTTTAGTTGAAGCAAAGGGTGACAAGTGTCATCTTCGCGGTGCTTCAAGGGACTCTCTTTATAAAGCTATTGATATAGTCAGAGGGCGCCATGTTCCTTTTTTTGCTTCATGTGGATGTCACCATCTATCATTATATTGTGTCCTTGTTTGGGAAGTAAGAAGCATATGGTGGGTCTCGTAAATAATTTCATAGTTTCTAGTTGATGTGGCAAGTGACAAGTGTCATAGCCGTGGGTGCTTGGGCATATTAACTAAAGTAGTTTCTGAGATCAGTGGATGGCACCAAGTGTCCTAGTTTTGATGTTGAGAAGGTCACCACTTATTAAGTTTCAAGTGTAGCAGATGCTGACAAGTGGCGCTATTTTGTGTGTCCTTTTTGAATGGTAAGGAAGCTAAGCGTTGTGCGAAGGCTACTGCATGGTATATTTTGAAGCTATTAGAGAACTCGTGGGTGGTGCCATGTGTCAAAATAGAACAACAATTGATGTACCACATATTTTATTGCTCAACCAATAAGCGTGCAGGGAAGGACAATTGTGTATTCAGGAAGATTCTCAAGTATCAGTTCGAGTTCCTGTTGAACTCTAGTTCTATTTAGGCCGTTGAGATTTTAGACAGCTACAGGTGATCTTGGGTCAAATTTGTGGCTATATATACAGGGAGCTTTTATAACACAGAAATAGGATTATTGATTAAGAATTTAGAACTTTTGACTGTGGTCAGATTATATTTTGCCTTAATTTTGTCATTTCTGATGAGAAAGATGGTATACCTATGCATGTCTCTGTGCCTTTTGTATTTGTTGAATTATTAATGGAATGAGTTCTATTCTGTACCAATAGTAATATTATCTGTCTCTGTGTCAATTTTCTAAGTTTGGCCTTTGGTTCTAAATTCATTTATTATCTGTCTATATTGATCATGCAGTATTTGCTCTTTAGTATAGTTGAATCTTAAGAATTTGATCACTGTGTTGAGTTACCAAAATACATTTAAATGAGGTGCATCGCCATAGATTTAGAAGTTTCTTTTTTATTGTATATGTAATCTTGTTTCTTTCTTACCTTTACCCAAAACCCAATTGAAATAGGAAGAGCCAGCTTCTATAAAATCTGGAGGTTGTTTCAAGTGTTGAGTCCCACATTCTTGAAACATCCCATGTTGGTGTTGGAACCTGGCAATTTTATACATCAACACAAACATAAATGAAAGATAAACCAAATCAAATATAATTTACCTCCCTTTCGCACAAACATATTACCTACACTAATTGAGCGTATTGAAGTTGCACCCAAACTCAATTGGTTTCTCTTTGCTTTTGTTATGTGGATTGCTCTATTTGCTAATAACGTAAATATTCATCTCCCAAGGAATGAAAATAACAACATACATTTACTAAAATGAGAGATCCTCAAAATTGGAGAAAGAGGCTCTTTTTATAGACTTGTGAGATATCAGATCAATGGTTGTAAAAGACCAGAAAGATCAACGGTTGAGGATGGTTGAGAGAATGTGTGTGAATGAGAGAAGGACAAGTGTCCTGAATCTTCCATGAATCAAGGGAGTTAATAGATCTGATTAAGGAGTTGACTGAATTGATTGATTAGATGACTGGGTTGATTGATCTGTTAACAAATTAGATTGATTTGTTAACTGATTTGATTGAGCAAATGACTGAATTGATTGATGAGTCATCTCTTTTGATTGATCTATTAACTAATTTGATTGATTTAGTTAACTAATTTGATTGATTAGTTATCTAAATTGATTGAGAGTGAATTATGGATGAGAGGGAATAACAAAAAATTAAATAAATAAATTATTTAATTTCATGCACATGGATAAATAAATAAAATATTGAATTTTATTTATTTTGAAGAAATAGAATATTAGCTTTAATTAAATAAGCAAATTTATATTTATTTAGTAAATATTGGACGAAAATTGATTTAATTTAATAATTGGAATTATTTAATTAATATGGAGGAATAAATTGATTAATTAAATAATTGGAATTATTTAATTAATATAGAGGATAAATTTATGGTGATCAATAGATGAACTTAATCAAATAATTAAGAATTATTTAATTAAAGTGAAGTATGGTAGATAAAAGCCTGATTTGTGAACATGTCAATTTTAGGTGTCTACATATGCTATTGGTCTTCCCTCCTAGCTTAATACTACTTTGATTGCATTTCCAGTTGGATATCTTATTAAAATATGGTAAATCTAGCCTCAACTATTCTATCACCTTCTTTTTTAGCAACTCAAAGCTCTTATTTTCTCTAGTAGTCCACTTGAATTGTTTCTTATCCCCCCTCATTATATCAATTAATGGCACACAAATACTATTAAAATTTCTCATGAACTTTAAATAGAAACTTGCCAACCCATGAAAATATCTTACCTCTCCAACATTTGCTAGTGTAGGCCATTCCATAATGACTTTAACTTTCTTCAGATCTATCTTCAAACCTTCAGTTGAGATCACAAATCCCAAATACACCAATTCCTCTATCATGAAACTACACTTCTTCAAATTGATCAGCAAATTTTCTTCCTTCAAATTTTTAGTACTAGGTGTTCTTCCTTAGTCTTATTGAAAATTAGACTATCATCCAAGTAAACAGTCACAAACTTACCCAAAATTTTTCTCAGTACCTCATTCATCAACCTAATAAATGTACTTGGTGCATTAGTCAATAAAAAAGGAATAACCATTTACTCACACAATACTTCATTATTCTTGAATGTTGTTTTCCACTCATCTCCTTCCCTCATCCCAATCTAATTATAACTACTCTTCAAGTTAATCTTGGTAAGTACCTTGGTATACTTAAATAGTCCATTATGTCATCCATCTCTAGAAATTGGAACCTATACCTTGCTATGATCTTATTGAATGCTCTAGAATCAATACACATCCTCAATTCACTATCTTTCTGTTGCAAGTATGTGCTAATAAGTGTTGTCATTGATGTCAACATGCTTGTGTTGTCATTGGTGTCAACTGTATATTCTAATGTTGTTGATTGTTGGTTGATTAAGTTATTGTGTTAAGGTGATTTGAATGACTTGCAGAAGTGCTGATGATGTTAGTATATTGTTCTTGTTGGTGGGTTTCCAAGTGCTTTTGAGAAAATTTGATAATTACTGAAGACAGTATTGTGAAGAAGTATTCTGGCTTACAGGATACTGCCTAAGTTTTTGCTCTGCATTTCTCCTATTTTGAAGATTAGAGTGTGAGGTTTGGATATGTTTTAGAGAAGTGGTTGAAGATGTTAGATCCAAAATTTGGTGCTCCAGAACACTTTGGTTTGAGAGTTATGCTCACCAGTTTGAAGACTGTGCCTGGCAGTATCTATAGTATGACTGAGAGAAAGTATTTTGTTCTGCATTTCTCCGCAGTTTAGTTTTTGGTCTTGTAGTTTTGGATGAGTGTTCATAAGGTCCATATCTATGTTTCATCCAAAAGACTTGTGATTTGGTGCTCCAGAATGTAGTTTTATTGAGTAGCAGAGCTTGACAATGCCAGTTGTGAGCAGTTTGTGAACTATCTTCAAGTGAGATTTGTTGTAGCTGAATTTTTTGGATCTCAGATGACTTCATGTTATTTATGGATATTTCCAGATCATGTTAAAGGATTGTGCTTGGTCCACAAGTTATGGTTGTGTTCTTTTTGAAGCATGTGCCTAAAGATCCTAGTGTCAACACTAGAATTGGCCGACTTGGTTGTTTACACTTTTTGCAGATGTGCTTCGTGGATTGTGGAAGTGTATTGAAGCATGTGAAGATGTTTTTAGGTTGGAGCTAAGCTGTGAAGTGTTTCACCTTCATTCCTTTGCTCTATAGGAATGTTTAAGTCTAGACCTAATTTGAATTTTGTATGTTTGCCGACCTTGGAGATAGTTTCAAAGGTTGCTGACCTTGGTGAATGTTTCAAGGTTGATGATTGATATAAATAAGTGTAAAGGATTCATGTGTTCATGTGCATGAGTGAGGATGATGATGTTTGTCTTGTGAATCTGAATCAAAGGCAACAAGGACTTTCATGTGGTAGAAGACCTAATGCAATGAGCAGAAGGCATCTACAATTTTCAGAGAGGCTGCGAAGATGATGTGTGTTGTGCTTCATTGGAATTGAACTTAGACATGTGGTAGATGCTATCATATGAGTTCATGGCAGTGAGCCTATTGCAGTGAGCATTTATTTAGACAATGAGTCCTTGGGCAGTGAGCCTCTTTGTAATTTGGTATTGATACTACTTTTATATTGTGAGCTAATCCTCATCGTGGTTTTTCTCTTTTAGGGTTTTCCAAGTAAAAATTTGGTGCTCTCTTGTGCATGGTGTTGATGTGATTATGTTTTTGTTATCTATTTTTTATGTTTAATCTTCATAATAGAATAAGGATTTAAGTGAACTGATGTGGATGTGATAATGTTTATGAGGGTTTGAAGTTTTTGATACAATTGATTCACCCCCCCTCTCAGTTATCTCGTACATTCCAACAATTGGTATCAGAACGAGGGTTCCTTGGAAGAAAGCCTAACAGCTTAAGGTAGATCTAGGATGGCGCCCAAGAAAAACATTCCTTAGTTTGATGGAACTAACTATGCCTTCTGGAAGGTACAAATGTAAAGTTACACTATTTCTCTTGGTTATGATGTATGGAGAATGGTTCAAAAGGAATACATTATACCCAAAAATGGTCTAGAGACTACAACTAAGATTAGGACTTATGAGACTAACGGTAAAGCTAGAAATGCCCTACTAAATACTCTATTGAACACTGAACTGGCGAAAGTTTTGGATCTCAAAATTGCATATGAGATCTAGAATAAATTGCATAATATCTATGAAGGTGATGAATCTATCAAGAAATCCAAGTTGCAAAATTTGAAAGTCCAGCTATGAAACTATGTGGATGTCTGAAGATGAGAACATAACAAGCTATATGTAGAAGATTGATCAAGTTGTCAACAACATCAAAGGTCTTGGTGGAACATTGGATGATAAAGAAGTTGTAAATAAGATACTTAGAACACTTTCCAAATCTTATAGACATAAAGTGTCTACCATTGAAGAATTGCAAGATATGGATAAGCTTTAAAAAGATCAATTGCTTGGCAAATTGACTACTTTTGAGATGAGAGAATTTGGTACTACTGATGGTCATGTGAAAGTTGAGACTGCTTTTAAGGCCAAATCAGAAAGGACTGTTAAATCAGACAAATATGATGTGGAGTCATATGAGGAAGACTTTGATGTGATTGAGGCAGACTTTGTAAGAAGAATGAAAAAGGGAACCAGAAAGTTCAGAGGTAAGTTACCTTTCAAATGTTTTAGTTGTTGTAAGATCGGTCATCATGCTTCAAGATGTCCTAATAGAGCTTTGAAGATCAAGAACAAAGAAGGTAAATGTAAGATGGTAAGGAAAACTTACTATGTTGAAGAGAATGATGGTGTAACTGATGATGAATTTGATTTTGAGGATGGTAATGATAGTGAATGCTTATTTATTGCCCTAAAAGAAGAACTTGTTTCTACTAACCTTGCAAGCTATGTGAAGGAAGTTCGGAAGAAGAGAAAGTGATGTCTACATTTCATGCTAGAAAGGAAAAGGATGAATGGATCATTGATAGTGGATGTTCAAATCACATGACAAGAGATAAGAGTAAGTTTGTTAAATTGGAAACATATGATGGAGGACTAGTTAGATTTGGTGCTGATGCAGCTGGTAAGATTTGTGGAAAAGGGTCAATTACTTTTGATGGAAAGCATAATACAGATGATGTTCTTTATGTCAAAGGCTTAAAGCATAATATTCTAAGTTTTGGACATATGTGTGACAAAGGATATAATCTGATGTTAAAGGACAATGGATGTGAGATAAGGAAAAGCTCTAGAACAATAATTGCTACTGGCAAGAAGACTCATGACAATGTTTATCAATTGACAGGTATTGATAATTGTTGTTTGTTGTCTTAGTCAAATGAAAGCTATCTATGGCATAGGAGAATGTGTCATATTAACTTTGATAATCTGGTAAGAATAAGCTCAGTTCAAGCTATAAGAGACCTTAAGATTGTGAAGCCTGCTAATGCTATTTGCAAAGAATGTCAATTTGGGAAGCAAACAAAGACTAGTTTCAAGAGAAAAGAACAATCCTCTACCGATCTGTTGGAGTTGGTGCATATAGACTTGTGTGGTCCTACAAGAGCAAGAAGTGTACAAGGTGACAAGTATTTCATGCTACTTATTGATGATTATTCAAGAATGACTTGGGTTACTTTTCTTAGAGAAAAATCAAAAGCCTTAGACAAGTTCAAGGCATTTAAAGCAATGGTTGAGAATGAAATAGATTTGAGAATCAAGTGGTTGAGGTCTGACATAGGTGGTGAGTTTACTTCAAATGAATTCAATGTTTTTTGTGAAGAACATGGGACAAAGAGACAATTGTCTGCCCCCCAAACTCCTTAGCAAAATGGAGTAGTTGAAAGGAAGAATAGAACAGTTCAGGAAGCTGCTAGAACAATGATCAAGAAAGCAAACCTACTATAAGTATATTGGAAAGAAGCAATTCACACTGCTATCTACGTTCAGAATAGAGTGCAATTCAAAGAAAATGGAATGAAAACACCTTATGAGCTATGGTATGGAAGAACTCCCACTGCCAAGTATTTCAAAGTTTTTCAAAGCAAATGCTATATTAGAAGAGATGAAGAGTTAGGAAAGTTTGATGCTAGATGTGATGAAGGCATATTCCTTGGGTACTCTACCAAAAGTAAAGCTTACTGGTGCTACAACAAAAGGTTGAGAAAGATTATTGAAAGTGAAAATGTGAAGGTAGATGAAGATATTTAGAGAATCTCAGAGCCTAATGGATATGAATCAGATGAGTCTGCTGATATAGAAGAAGTTGAAGAAGACAAAAACAAGGAAGCTCAGGTTGATGAAGAAGAAGCTCTGGAAAGAGTTCCTAAAACCCCCAAGTATGTGTGGTGTAGAGGCACCCAATCTACAGTGGCCTTCATGAGGCATTAGCTGTCTTAAAGTTTGTTTTTATGTTTTCAATGAAGTCCTAAACAGACATTAAATGTAATAAGGTCTGAATTGACCATGCTTTACTATTTTTAGGATAGTTTGTTGGACAACTGTTAGTTGGTTAGGCGGTTACATCTCCCAGCCGCTAGGAGTCATTTTCTATACTACCCTGTGAGGGGATAAATATGTGAGATCTAATCGATCTCAGGACAAGAAGAACAGAGATAGATGAGAAAGATTGTAAATCAACTCTGTGAAGAAATAAAAGAAGTTTGTGTTCTGGTGTAATTGCAAGGGATATCGTTCAGGGTCATTCCACTAGTGGATTTCTTTGAAATCAGTGGAATGACCTCCGTATCATTGAGTTTTATATCTATTTTGTAGGTTTTTTTGCATTTTCCATGTGTTGTTCGGTTAAAATGGTTGCAGGGGAGGAATCGTGCATTTTATGCGTATATGCCAAATGTATATGGCAAGTGTACATTGAAAATGTATATGGCAAGTGTACATTGAAAATGTACATCAGATTTATGTGAAGATTAATAGGTTGAAGTGGTATGTGTTGAAGGCATCGGCATAAGGAGGTGTATCGGCGGAGTGGCTTAAAGTTGGACCGATGGTGGAGCTCTGGCTGATGAAGAGTATATCGGCATGAGATATGCCATCAGTGGATAAGTTAAAGGTGTTGCCGATAGTCATAGTCTGGCCGATGGTGGAACCCGGCATTGGTAGTATCAGGGAGACAATAGAGATTGGCAAAAGACTCTAGGAGTTCGCCGATAGTGGAAGTCCCACCGATAGGTGAAAAGGAGATCCTTCATCGATAAGAGGGTGGCGATCAGTATAGAGATTTTAGAGGTGGCCGATAGAGGTTATCTTGTCGATGGGTACATGAATACATATTTCGGTATTGTATGGTCTTTATTGAAAGGTGATTAAGTTAAACCCTATCTTTTTGTGGGTTGATGGGTATTTTACACTCTATCATGTGAGCATCCACTGCATGCTCTGCATCAAATTGGTATCAGAGCTCAGAAGATTCTGAGCATGTAGATAGAGTACCGAAGGAGGCAATCTACACTAGGATTTTGGGATGAGCAGTTACAAGTTCACTAGCTATAGTAGACGGACAGGAAGGTTTGTCAAGAGGGCCAGAGAAGATGGTCCATTGGTTGTTGCCAAAAGTCTTGGGGAGAGAGGCAAGAGAGGACTCCCAGGTGAGGGACAAGAGTGTTGGCGTAGCACAGAGAAGTGGACTTTGGATGATAGAGGTGCAATTTGGAGGCAGCCAGTCAAACTCCATTGATAGGAGTCATAGTTGGAGGATAAAGAGGAAACATTGGAGGCATCAAGTCAGGGTTGAAGACATAATGAAGTTGTTTGCAGCAGACCACATAACTCTTGGGACAAGAGTTTTTTCAACTTGGGGAGTATGGTATGGAGGCACCCAATCTACAGTGGCCTTCATGAGGCATTAGCTGTCTTAAAGTTTGTTTTTATGTTTTCAATGAAGTCCTAAACAGACATTAAATGTAATAAGGTCTGAATTGACCATGCTTTGCTATTTTTAGGATAGTTTGTTGGACAACTATTAGTTGGTTAGGTAGTTACATCTCCCAGCCGCTAGGAGTCATTTTCTGTACTACCCCGTGAGGGGATAAATATGTGAGATCTAATCGATCTCAGGACAAGAAGAACAGAGATAGATGAGAAAGATTGTAAATCAATTCTGTGAAGAAATAAAAGAAGTTTGTGTTATGGTGTAATCACAAGGGATATCATTCAGGGTCATTCCATTGGTGGATTTCTTTGAAATCAATGGAATGACCTCTGTATCATTGAGTTTTATTTCTATTTTGTAGGTTTTTTTGCATTTTCCATGTGTTGTTCGGTTAAAATGGTTGCAGGGGAGGAATCGTGCATTTTATGCGTATATGCCAAATGTATATGGTGAATGTACATTAAAAATGTACATCAGATTTATGCGAAGATTAACAGGTTGAAGTGGTATGTGTTGAAGGCATCGACGTAAGGAGGTGTATCGGCGGAGTGGCTTAAAGTTGGACCGATGGTGGAGGTCTGGCCGACGAAGAGTATATTGGCATGAGATATGCCATCAGTGGAGAAGTTAAAGGTGTCGCCGATAGTCATAGTCTAGCCGACGGTGGAACCCGGCATTGGTAGTATCAGGGAGACAATAGAGATCGGCAAAAGACTCTAGGAGTTTGCCAATAGTGGAAGTCTCGCCGATAGGCGAAAAGGAGATCCTTCATCGGTAAGAGGGTGGCGACTGGTATAGAGATTTTAGAGGTGGCCGATAGAGGTTATCTTTCTGATGGGGACGTGAATACATATTTTGGTATTGTATGGTCTTTATTGAAAGGTGATTAAGTTAAACCCTAGCTTTTTGTGGGTTGATGGGTATTTTACACTATGTCATGTAAGCATCCACTGCATGCTCCACATCAATGTGCAAATGAATCACTTAGAGGATCAAATCATTGGTGATAAAAACAAAGGAGTTTTGACAAGAAGAAGAGTTATAGAAGAACAGGTAAATTTCTATTTACTTTCATAGGTTGAACCTAAAACAGTTACTAAAGCTTGTAAAGATGAACATTGGGTCAAGGCAATGGATGAATAATTAATGGAAATTGAAAAGAACAAGACTTGGGAACTTGTCCCCAGGCCTACAAATAAGAATGTGATTGGTACAAAGTGGGTTTTTAGAAATAAGTTGAATGAGAATGGAGAAGTGTTAAGAAACAAAGATAGACTTGTATGCAAAGGCTACTCACTTGAGTGGAAGGAATAGAGTATGAGGAAACTTTTGCTCCTGTGGCAAGACTAGAGGTTATTAGGTTGTTTTTGGCTTATACAGTGCACAAGGATTTCAAAGTATATCAAATGGATGTAAAGTCTTCTTTTCTGAATAAAGAGTTGGAAGAAGAAGTATATATAGAGCAACCAGATGGATTTCAGTTATCAGACAAACTAGATATGATATGCAAATTGAAGAAGGCATTGTATGGACTAAAGAAAGCTCCTGGATCTTGGTATGCTAGGTTAGATAGGTATTTGTTGCAGCAGGGATTCAATAAAGGGTCTGCATACAGTAATTTGTACATCAAGGTAAGTAAAGATCAAATCCTAATTATTGAGGTCTATGTGGATGATATAATCTTTAGTGGAAATGAAGGTATGTGTAAGAACTTTGCAAATGAGATGCAAAAAGAATTTGAGATGTCAATGTGTGGTGAGATGAACTTCTTTCTTGGGCTGCAAATTAATCAGACAGATAAGGACATTTTCATTTCACAATCAGAGTATTTCAAGGAGTTGTTGAAGAAGTTTGGAATGGAAGAATCTATACTAATTTGTACTCCCATGACAACTGGTTGCAAGCTGAGCAAAAATGATGAATCCCCTAAGGCTGATCAGAGAAAATATTGATCAATGATTGGAGGACTGCTATACCCAACTGCTACTAGACCAGATATCATGCATGTAGTATATCTTGTGGCCAGATTTCAAGAAGATCCTAGAGAGTCACATGTCATGTCAATAAAAAGGATATTTAGGTATTTGAAGGGAACTCCAGATCATGGTTTGTGGTATCCTAAGAACAATGACTTCACCCTAAGTGCCTACACAGATGCAAATTGGGTCGGATGTGTAGATGACAGGAAAAGTGCAAGTGGTGGTGTGTTCTTTCTTGGAGATAGAGATGTGTCATGGCAAAGCAAGAAGTAGCATTCAATATCCTTATCTACTATAGAGGTAGAGTACATTGTAGTAGCATCATGCTACACATAGGTGCTATGGATGAGACAAACTCTGAAGGATATCAAAGTTTAGTATGATGATCCAATTCCTATTTTCTGTGATAATACTATTGCTATTAATATTTCAAAGAATCCAATGATGCATTCAAGGACAAAGAATATTTCTATCAGGTATCACTTTCTGAGAGAGAAGGTTGCAGAGAAAGAAGTTAAGCTTGAGTATGTGCCTACAAAAGATCAGGCTGCTAACATATTCACCAAGGCCCTTCCTAAGGCTACATTTGAGTATCTCTAGGAGATGTTAGGGGTTATTGCCCCTCCTTTGTTGACCTAGATGTAGAAGGAAGTGCATCAGTCCAGTGTGATTCGTGAATCATTCTTTTTTGGACTAATGATGGTGGCTACCTCTCAGGGGGAGCAGGTAGTGGCATTGAAGAGTGTTTGAATCAGGGGGAGTAAGAGTTTGTACAAGATTATTTGTACTCCTAAGGGGGAGTATTCAGAGTAGTTGAGATCAGTGAAAGTATGTACAATATCATACTCAGGGGGAGAAGGCTTGAAGAAGGTGTGTCACCCTTTGCCATTGATGTCAAAGGGGGAGCGAGTTCATGTGAAAAACAAAGGGAGAGTAAGATGTATAAAAGAAAGGGGGAGAGTGAGATCAGTGCAGAATTGTGTCATGATGGTTTTTCACATCATATGTTGCCATAAATGACAAAGGGGGATATTGTTGCAAGTATGTGCTAATCGGTGTTGTCATTGATGTCAACATGCTTGTGTTGTCATTGGTGTCAATTGTATCTTCTAATGTTGTTGGTTTTTGGTTGATTAAGTTATTGTGTTAAGGTGATTTGAATGAATTACAAAAGTACTGATAATGTTAGTATATTGTTCTTGTTGCTAGGTTTCCAAGTGCTTTTGAGAAAATTTGATAAATACTAAAGATAGTGTTGTGAAGAAGTATTCTGGCTTACAGGATACTACCTGAGTTTTTGTTCTGCATTTCTCTTGTGTTGAAGACTAGAGTGTGAGGTTTGGATATGTTTTAGAGAAGTATTTGAAGATGTTAGATCTCAAATTTGGTGCTCCAGAATGCTGTGGTTTAAGATTTATGTTCACCAGTTTGAAGACTGTGCCTGGTAGTGTCTATAGTATGACTGGGAGAAAGTATTTTTCTCTACATTTCTCTATAGTTTGGTTTTGGTCTTGCAATTCTGGATGAGTGTTCATAAGGTCCATATCTATGTTCTATCCAAAGGACTTGTGATTTGGTGCTCCAGAATGTAGCTTTCTTGAGTAGCAGAGCTTGGGAGTGCTGGTTGTGAGTAGTTTGTGAACTATCTTCAAGTGAGATTTGTTGTAGCTAAATTTGTTGGATCTCAAATGACTTCATACTATTCATGGATGTTTCCAGATCATGTTAAAGGCTTGTTATTTGTCTTCAAGTTATGTTTGTGTTCTTGTTGAAGCGTGTGCCTAAAGATCCTAGTGTCAACACCAGTTTTGGCCGACTTCGTTGTTTACACTTTTTGCAGATGTGCTTCGTGGATTGTGGAAGTGTGTTGAAGTGTGTGAAGATGTTTTAGGTACAAACTAAGTTGTGAAGTGTTTCACCTTCATTTCTTTTCTCCACAAGAATGTTTAGGTCCAGACCTAATTTGAATTATGTATGTTTTCTGACCTTGGAGATTGTTTCAAAGGTTGCCGACCTTGGTGAATGTTTCAAGGTTGATGATTGATATAAATAAGTGTAAAGGATTCATGTGTTCATTTGCATGAGTGAGGATGATGATGTTTGTGTTGTGAATCTAAATTAGAGGCAGTAAGGACTTTCATGTGGTAGAAGACCGAATGCAGTAAGCAAGAGTCATCTACAATTTTTAAAGAGGCTACGAAGATGATGTGTGTTGTGCTTCATTGGAACTGAACTCAAGAATGTGGTAGATGCTATCATATTAGTTCATGTTAGTGAGCCCTTTTGGTAGTGATCCCTTTTGGCAGTGAGCCTATTGTAGTGAGCATTTCTTTGGACAGTGAGCCCTTTAGCAGTGAGCCTCTTTGTGATTCAGTATTGATAATACTTTATATTATGAGCTAATCCTCACCATTGTTTTTCCCTTTTATGGTTTTCCATGTAAAAATCTGGTGTTCTCTTATGCATGGTGTTGATGTGATTAAGTTTCTGTTATCTTTTTTTTTATGTTTAATCTTCATAACAGAATAAGGGTTTAAGTGAACTAATGTGGATGTGATAATGTTTGTGAGGGTTTAAAGTTTTTGATACAACTGATTCATCCCCCCTCTCAGATGTCTTATGCATTCCAACACCTTCTTGGGTTCTAGTACCATGGGTACCACACATGAGCTCACACTCTCCCTAATCATACCTTTCCTTGGCAACTTTGCACCTATGTATTGAATTCTTCATTTTCTATTGGTGACATCCTATGCAGTGCTTTATTTAGAAAATTGGATCATATAATCAAATCCATGTGATGACTGATACTCCTCATTGGTGGTAATCCCTTTAGCACATTTTCTGATATGATGTCTTTATATTTGATCAACAATTTTAAAATCTCCTGTAGTTTCTCCTAATCACTTGCGGTGGTGTTACCTACATCTATGGTGTTGAATACCATAGGAATCAATGAAAAATAATAATTCACATGTCTTAATTCATTGAAGAACCTTCTTCCATCCACCAAGAATATTCTAGAATTACTACAAACTTGATCTTCTCTATCTTTTAGTGGCATTAGCCCGTCTCTGGCCATTTCTTGTAACAGTGTAAGAATTTTGCCTTCTAGCATGTATAGCATGCTGGTCAAATTTCCATGGCCTTCCCAATATTAGATGACATACATCCATTAACATTATATCACACAGGACTTCATCATGGTAACCACCTATCTTGAATTTTACCTAGCATTGTTCATTGACCATTACCTTATGTTCCTTCTATAGCCTAGCAACTACATAGGGGTTTGGATGTTTTAGCATTTACAAATTTAATTTCTCAACCATTTCATTAGATACCATGTTATTTATATTGCCATTTTCAAGGACAAATTTGTAACACTTACCCCCTACTTTGCATCTAGTTCATAATAGGTTATTTCTTTGTATTAGTCCTTCTTCCTTATGGCACTATAACAAGGCCCTCCTCATGACTAGTTTTTATCCACGATCAAGGTCATCCTATGACTCATATGATCTCTAGGGATCTTGATCTCCAAATATATCTCTTTTCCTACCTTTCACTCACTTCTCCTAACCTTGACAACACTCAAATGCTTGGTGCCCTTCTTCCCCACACTTGAAACATGTTCCCTAGAAATATCTTTTCTCATTCCTCCCATATCCTCCTCTACCTTGCTAATATCCATCTCTGTAGTATGTATCACTTTCTCCCTTACCTTTGCAGGAGATGTTATCCTCTTCTTAATTTTTGTGGTATGTATCATGACTCCTCCTTTCATTGTGGTAGGTACCACTAACCTCATAGTAGGTATTGTTAATCCTTCTTTCCTCCCTATCAGGTCTTCTATTTTTGTATTGTGATCTTTCCCTCTAGGGCCTTTCCTCTTTTCCTCTCTATTGATTCTACCTGCTTTCAAACCTTCTATTCAATTTATCTTCCACCTTGATTGTAAATTGGTAAACCTCCTCTATGGTAGTCATCCTGACCAGACTCAAATATTCTTGGATTATTTCTCTCAATCCATTGATGTATCTTGCAACCTTTCCTTTCCCTTCTTCGCTATGTACCATTCTAATAATTAAATTGTGATGTTATTTAGTATACTCTTTCACATTCCTATCCACTTCACAATTTCTTTAGCAATTCTAGTTCATAATCAATTTGTATAAGCTATCTTTTCAATTTTGTAACCATCCTATCCTATTTTTATTCTTTCCTTTACCCTCATATGTCTCTCTAATTGTACTTTCCATCAAATAACTACATGTCCTTTTAATCCTATCTTTGCAAACCTAACCCTTTCGAGATCTTCAATTTCCTCATACTAAAAATATTTATTCAAGTAATTTATCTAGTCAATCAATCCTTTAGGTCTCTTACCAATTATAAAAATTTCCTTCAACACCTTCACTTGATTTGATTCTTGTTATAGGTCTTGCAGATCTTGCACATCTTCTCTTACATCTTCTACCACATTGCTCTCACCATCATCCCTTGGGCTCTAACCTCTCTTCCTATATTTCTCCAAAGCCTTCAATCATATTCTATTCTCTCTTACCTCTTTCAATGACTCATCCAACTTTATATAAATGTTAACAACACCTTAGACTCTTTATAGTGGAATATTTCTTGGGATATATTATAAACTACCTCACATCAGTGGTTTACCTACAATCACCCCTTGCAATTGCCTCTCAATCAGTGATATGTGGACAAGATTCTTACAAGTTGCCTCAATTCAATGATATGTTCACAAGAAAAACATTTGAAATACCAGCTTGCTATCCTCAAGATTCAAATGTTATTCTATGATACCACTTGATGCAGTTATGGGAAGAGGATGCAATGAAGGATTATCTAACCATGCAGTGAAACTCAAAACACACCACTCACAACAAAACTCAATGGAATAGTAACATTATCTTTATTTAATTCATAGTCTAAAATGATTACAAACTATTGCAATGGGCTTCCTACATGCCAAGCCATAGTTGTTTTATTACTAACATAAAAATTACTACATGAAAATGAAATTCAATACATTCTGTGACATCTACATCCTCATTATCAAACTCCATTATGAATCTTCATCCTTATGTTCATATTCAAACTTCCAACTCTTTGTTAAATCTCTCCTAACTTTTTTGGATGATTTCCAATGATTGTGAGTGACATATATATAGAAATATCAAACCTCCAAAATGATCTACATTGGCTTTAAGGTGGCACAAAGCTCTAAGCTACATGAAATGTGTAGTCATCTAGTGTAAACAAGTTCCTTGATTAATGCAGTGATAATGGAATGGGGAATCTTTGTGTGGTGTTCAACATACATCCTCCCAGGTCCAATTAATCTTTATATGTATTCCTTTGTTGGTGCAAACTTTCAAAAGCCTAGTGCAAGTGAGAATAGATGAAACTATGAATGTTTATTATCCTAGTAAATGTTCATGATTGAAGTTATACCCTTTCGATGCTCTAATTATTCTAAAACATGAATATGACATGGATGTATCTATAATGGTGAAAATTGAATTCTTTGTAAGAAAGATTATGCTATCTAACTAGAATTAATTTACAAGCTATTGCATTAGGATCTAACTAGCTTCAAAGAAGTGTATTTTGTTGTTGTCTAATCAGGAAGAGAAAATAACTCTATCTAAACCCTATTTTTGCTTTATACTTAGAAATCAACTATTTTTGATAAGAAAAATTACAAAGGTACAACAATGAAATTGTAAATTTTGAGAATATAAACACTAGATTAGAGAAATGAACTCAAAATAGAGAATAGAAGTAATATAGGCACTTGGCACCAAAAGGGGAGAGCCTTGACCTAGGATGCCACCATGTTGCCCTGTTGTTCGTACAACAATAAAATCTAGAAAATCCTTACTAGGCACTTCTATCTAGGTTTGTCGAGTTACCTAGTCTACACATCAGAAAGTAGAAACTTCGGGGACGAAATAGGGATCACCCTTGTCCAAGGTAGCACTTTTCCAGGAGGTCAGGAGCCAAATATGTTGTAGACTATACCCTTCTCAAAGATTTACGACAGTGATAAATTGGAGAACAAAAGATGGATCGCCCTTGTCCAATTAGAGATATTTTCTGCTGCTTTCTTTAGATCTGGAATCCTTATGCTTAGCAATGATCTCCTACAACTTCTCTCTGCAAGATCCAACACCTGTCGCCTATAATCACAAGAGAGCGGTTGGGGGTTGTGGTGTTTAGGAGCTTGATTCGGTCAAGCCCCGGAATGACATTCAAGCCTTCCAACACTGTTGTTAGATATAGAGAGTGTGTCCTTGGTTGATAGAGGTAGAAACAAATGATATGATAAAATGATTGAAACACAAAGTATATGTCACCTCGGAGGTGAATCTCTCACAGGGAGATGAAGATCTTTCACGCCATGAGGAGATGGATTTGTTGCAAGTATGTGCCTAACCGGTGTTGTCATTGATGTCAACGTATCTGTGTTGTCATTGATGTCAATTGTGCTCCTAATTTGATAAGTTAGATGCTTTGTATTAGATCATGGAAGTGTTGGAGAAAATGAGTAAGTGATCTAGATATTGAGTCTCCAAGTGATTTTGAGAAAATTTGCTCCTCCGGTAGAAACAGTGGGTGGAAGAGTATCTTTGTTTACTGAAGAACAGTTTGGTAGATTGCTCCGCATTTCCAGTAGAATGAATATCTTTGTATGCAGATTGGAAGTTATTTAGAAGCATGTCTAAAGATTCTATATCTCAATTTTAAGCCTTCAACATGAAGATTTGAGGGAGTTATGTTCACCAGAATAAAAGTTGTTTTTTCTGAGTATTCACTGGTGACAGGGAGAAGGTATTATGATTTGTAGTTCTATAGTTAAGTTTGGAATGATGATAAGTGCCTTCAACTAAAATGGTTCATGATTTGGTCGTCCACAAGCTATCCTTTCCTTATGACATTGGCTGACAGTGTTGTTCTTGTGCTTCGGTTTGAAGAATCTTCCTGATAGAGTGGTTATAGATCTTGTAGTTGTTCCTGGTGATTACAATGTGCTTCTTGACGTCTCATGATTGTGTTCCTACCTTTGGCTTGGTCCGCAAAGAGAAATTTGGATCATGGATGAAGTCTATTATTTGAAGACCCAGTGTTAACACCAGTCTTGGCTGACTTGGTTATTTTCATTTCTTGAGGAGATGCATTGAAGATTGTGGAAGTGTGTCGTGGCGTGAAATATTGCATTTGAGTCCTACCTAAGGCATAATGTGATCCACATACATCTTTACCTTAGCAAATCTTGTTTAGGTCCATACCTATTTCTTTGTATTATTGTAATGCCGACCTTGGAGAATGTTCCAATGGTTGATGAATGTAATGCTGACCTTGATGTACATTCCAAGGTTAATGAATTGTATAAAAGCATGTAATAGAGTTGCAAAAAAGTTGTCCTTGAGCGAAAATGAAGAGATAAGTGTGAAGGTGTAAAAGAGCAGAGTAGAGGAGTTATATTATGCTTCAATGGAACTAAACCCAGGCATGGAGTAGATTCTAAAAAATTAGTTCACCATATTTTGGCAGTGAGCCTCCTCTTGGCAGTGAGCCTCAACATTTATAGTGAGCAATTCAGGCAGTGAGCCTGTGTTTTTTGGTATTTCTATAACTTATATATCTTGTGGGCTAACACCCACCATGGTTTTTCCCTTATATTGATTTCCACGTAAAAATATGGTGTCTCATGTGTTGATTGTGTTATTATGTTGAGCTTCTTGTTTCATGCTTTGATTGTTAAATCTGAGCAACAGTAAATAAGTGTTTGAAAAGTTGATGTTCATAATTGTTCAAAGTTTTAGGGACAACTGAGTCATCCCCCCCTCTCAGTTGTCTGGTGTACTTCAACAATTGGTATCAGAGCGAGGTTCCTCGGAGGTAAGGCTAACAGCTTGAGGTAGATCCATAATGTCTTACAAGAAGGAAGCTCTGTAGTTTGATGGAACAAATTATGCGACCTAGAAGATATAGATGAAAAGCCACCTGCTTTGTATTGGGTACAAAGTATGGAAAGCAACAGAGATTAAATATACCATTCTGAATGGTTTGACAACTGAAGATGAAATTAAGGAATATGAGTTAAACATAAAAGATAGAGATGCTCTATTAAGTGCATTAACCGACACTAACTTGATAAAGGTCATGTACCTTGAAATTGCTCAAGAAGTCTGGGAAAAGCTAGAAAATCTATATGAAGGAGATGATTTTGTAAAAAGTGCCAAATTGCAGGGATTGAAAGCTAAATATGAAGGCTTAAAGATGGGCAAAGACAAAAATATAACATCCTACATGCAAAAGGTTGATGAACTTGTTATGGGAATCAAAGCTATGTGAGGAACTGTTGAGGAGAAAGAAGTTGTGATGAAAATTCTTAGGTCATTACCTAAATCCTACAGTCACAATGTTGCGATAATTGAAGAAGTAATGACTGTGAAAGAAGTCACCAAGAATTAGTTGCTAGGAAAGCTAATAGCCTTTGACATGAGAGAACTTGGTGATGCTCTGCCAAAGATTGAGACTACTTTCAAAGCTAGTACTTCATAAAAGATCTCCAGAGCTGAGAAATATAAGGTGAAACATGATCATGACCTTGATGAAATTGAAGCAAATTTTGTTGACAGAATGCAAAGAGGCATTGGTAAGTTCAAAGGAAAATTACCTTTTATATGTTTTTCATGTGGTAAAGTAGGTCACTATGCCTCTAAGGGTCCGGAGAGAATTAAAAGGAATACAAAGAAATTTGAAAGTAGACCTAGAGTTCCAAAAAAATGCTATTATGTTAGAGATCTTGATGATGAAGGTGTGACAAATGATGAATCTGATGATACTAGTACTAGTGCAAATGAGTGTTTGTTTATTGTAATTAAAGAAGAGCATGTGTTAACTAATCTTGCTAGCTGTGTGAAGGAAGAAAAACCAGTGGAAGAAAGTGCTCTGGCTGTTTAGGTTGAGAAAGATAACGATGAATGGATCATTGACAGTGGAGGCTCACATCACATGACTAGTGACGAAAGTAAGTTTGTAAGTTTGGAAAAGTATGATGGAGGACTGGTTAGGTTTGGAGATAATGCAGCTGGTAAGATTTGTGGAAAAGGGTCTATTTCCTTTGATGGTAAGCACAACATTGATAATGCCCTCTATGTGAAGGGTTTAAAGCATAATCTTTTGAGTGTGGGTCAGATGTGTGATAAAGGTTATGATATGAGATTCAAAGACAATGGGTGCAAGATCATGGAAAGCTCTGGAACAATGATTGCTACCGATAAGAAGACTAGAGGTAACATTTACCAGTTAAGAGGAACTAATAATTACTGGGTGCTACCACAATAATGGGTTACACTTTCTGGGACATCCTGATTTTTGCTGAAATCACATATTTTAAAAAATATAATGAGTTAAGCCTTAAAAGGTTCCATTTAAAGGATTTTAATTGAAGAGGGTTTGATCAAACCCCCTTGGATAGAATCCCGTTAGTTTTAAACCATACTTATAATGGAGTCTCCTCTACACCTATCAAAATGCTGTTAAACAACTACTTTTGATTTACCTTTTGAGGAATCAAATGAATTCATTTAAAATTTATGTTTTGTAAGTATGTAGTCTTTATTATAAGCTTCCCAAAAAGTATAATTTTAAATATATTTAATTTGATTATTATATTTATTTTTTATTTCTTGTGAATGTAAGTTTTTCACCGAACATCAAGTTCTCTGTTCTACACACATGGAAAATTAGTCAATTAATGATTTTTTTTTTGAAAAACATCTATGCCCTAGGTATTGATGTCCTTGTTTCAACAAAAAAAAGAAAAATTGAATTTCGATACATATAGAAAAAGTTATGTTTTACGGAACACGCCTATGTCTAAGTTATAATTGGTTTGACTTCAAAACTTAATTAAAAAAAATATTCAACAAAACATTATGAAACCAAATGCATGCCCTATATATCGGTGTCACCAATCTAAATTCAAAAGAATCAAAATTTTATCCTTTGTAGAAAAAAAGTTATGTGCTACGGAATACACATCACTCTAAAAAAATGTTGTTTACTATTAAAAACTAGTTATCAAAGGAGACACAAATATTTTTACAATTTAACTCCATTTTTAAAAAATATATATATTTAGAATCTACAAACAAAATCTCACAAATCACTAGTTCACATCATCTTCAAATTCCTAATGGTTAGTAGATATAGGTGTCAGAAAGTGAAGATTTAGTTTAAAATGTTGATTTCAATGTCATGTTTGGCCAAAAAGTGTAACCCATTACTATGGGATGACCCTACTATTTATTGGTCCAAACAGATGAGAGTTGGTTGTGGCATAGAAGGATGTGTCATATTAACTTTGATAATCTGGTAAAGATAAGTTATGGTCAAACTGTGAGAGATTTACCAAAGCTTGTGAAACCCACCAATACCATTTGTAAGGAATGTCAGTTGGGGAAGCAGACAAGAACAAGTTTCAAGAGAAAAGAACAATTTTCTGTCAGTTTGCTAGATCTAGTACATACAGATCTATGTGGTCCTACAAGGGTAAGAAGTCTACAAGGTGATAGGTACTTCATGTTGCTTATTGATGATTATTCTAGAATGACTTGGGTTACTTTTCTAAGAGACAAATCTGAAGCCCTAGAGAAGTTCAAATCCTTCAATGCAATGATTGAGAATGAAATAGAGCTGAAAATCAAATGCTTGAGGTCTAATAGAGGTGAGTTCACATCAAATGAATTCAACATTTTCTGTGAAGAGAAAGGAATAAAGAGACAGTTGTCTGCATGTAGGACTCCTTAGCAGAATGGAGTTGTGGAAAGAAAGAACAGGATAGTTCAAGAGGTTGCTAGGACAATGATGAAGGAAGGAGGTCTGCCAGAAGTTTTCTAGAAAGAAGCTATACATACTATTGTCTACATTCAAAACAGAGTTCAAGTGAAAGGTAATGGTACTAAAAATCCCTATGAATTGTGGTATGGAAGAATTCCTACACTAAAATATTTTAAAGTCTTTAGAAGCAAATGCTATATCAGAAGAGATGAAGATCTAGGGAAGTTTGATGCAAGATGTGATGAAGGAATCTTCCTTGGATACTCTACCAAGAGTAAGGCCTACCAATGCTACAACAAAATGTTGAAAAAGATTGTTGAGAGTGAAAATGTGATGGTGGATGAAGACAAAGGAAGAACATCAGATTAGAGTGGCTATGAATTAGATGAACCTGCTGCTATAACATATGAAGATAAAGTTGAACAAGAAGATAGTCAAAATGAAGAAGAAAAGGATTTGGAAAGTGCTGCTAAGACTCCCAGGTATGTAAGAATCAATCACTCTAAAGATCAAATTATTGAAGACAAAAATAGAGTACTGACAAGGAAAAGAGCTGTAGAAGAACAAGTGAATTACTATTTGCTTTCTACATTTGAACCAAAAACTATGAATGAAGCCTGCAATGATGAAAATTGGGTAAAGGCAATGAAGGAAGAACTAATGCAGATAGAGAAGAATGAAACTTGGGAATTAGTTCCTAGACCTGCTAACAAAAATGTTATTGGAATAAAATGGCTTTCTAGGAATAAGCTGAATGAAAATGGAGAAGTTGTAAGGAATAAAGCAAGGCTTGTGTGCAAAGGATATTCTCAAATTGAAGGAATAGACTTTGAAGAGACTCTTGCTCTAGTAGCTCGGATTGAAGCAATCAGAATATTTCTGGTATTTGTAGCTCACAAAGATTTCAAAGTGTATCAGATGGATGTGAAGTTTGCATTTTGAATGGTGAGTTTGAAGAGGAAGTCTATATTGAGCAACCGGAAGGATTCCAACAATTAGATCAAGGTGATATGGTATGCAGGTTGAAGAAAGCATTGTATGGACTCAAGCAAGCTTCTAGAGCCTGGTATGCAAAGTTGGATAAGTACTTATTGTAGTTAGGGTTCAATAAAGGTACTGCTGATAGTAATCTCTATTTCAAGATTAATGGTGATCAAATTTTGATTGTTGAAGTCTTTGTTGATGATATCATCTTTGGAGGCAATGAAGGTATGTGCATAAAATTTGCTAGTGAAATGTAAAAAGAGTTTGAGATGTCTATGTTTGGTGAGATGAATTTCTTTTTAGGTCTGCAAATTACTCAATCAGATAAAGGAATATTCATATCTTAGTCTAAGTATGTGAAGGAGTTGTTGAATAAGTTTGGAATGGAGGACTCTAAACTAGTATGTACTCTCATGGTGAATGGTTGCAAGTTGAGTAAAAATGATGAATCACCTAAGACTGATCAGAGAAGGTATAGATCCATGATTGGAGGATTACTTTATCTAACTCAATCTAGACCTGATATAATGCATGTAGTTTGTCTTGTAGCAAGATTTCAAGAAGATCCTAGAGAGTCTCATGTGATGGTAGTTAAGAGAATCTTGAGTTATTTGAAAGGCACATTAGATCATGGCTTATGGTATCCAAAAGATAATGATTTCACTCTCATCGCATATACAGATGAAGATAGGGCTAGAGATGTTGATGACAGGAAAAGTACAAGTGGAGGTGCTTTCTTCTTGGGTAATAGATTGGTTTCATGGTTGAGCAAAAAACAAGATTCAATTTCCTTGTCAACTGCAGAAGCAGAGTATATTGCAACAACATGTTGTACTCAAGTATTATGGATGAAATAGACCTTGAAGGACATAAGAGTTGTGTATGAAGATCCAATTGCAATCTTCTATGATAATACAAGTGCTATAAACATTTCAAAGAATCTGTGATGCACTCAAGAACAAAGCATATATCAATAAGGTATCACTTTTTGAGAGAAAAGGTGACATAGAATGAAGTAAAGATGGAATATGTGTCCAAAAAGGATCAGATTGTAGACATATTCACTAAGCATCTGCCTAAGGATACCTTTGAGTATCTCAGAGAAAAGTTAGGGGTAATTACCTCTCCTGCTCTGAACTAAGATGCATAAGAATGCATCAATCCAGTGGTCTCTAGAGTCTCAGTCATTGTTCTAGATTGATGTTTCGAGAGCTACTTCTCAGGGGGAGTAGGTAGAAGTTCCTAATAAAGAAAGTGTTGATAATAGAGAAAAGTTCAGTTGGATCAGAGCAATAGAATGCAAGTATGTGCCCTTTTCCATTGATGTCAAAGGGGGAGAGAAATCATGTGAAAAACTTAGGGGGAGAAAGAGTGTAGATGTGTAAAGAGAAAGGGGGAGAATCTTGTATTGATGGTCTTTTTAGTTTTTCACATAATATGTTGCCATCAATGACAAAGGGGGATATTGTTGCAAGTATGTGTCTAACCGGTGTTGTCATTGATGTCAATTGTGCTCCTAATTTGATAAGTTAGATGCTTTGTATTGGCTCATGGAAGTGTTGGAGAAAATGAGTAAGTGATATAGATATTGATTTTACAAGTGCTTTTGAGAAAAATTGCTCCTTCGGTGGAAACAGTGTGTGGAAGAGTATCTTTGTTTATTGAAGAACAATCTGGTAGATTGCTCCACATTTCTAGTAGAATGAATATCTTTGTCTGTGAATTGGAAGTTTTTAGAGGCATGTCTGAAGATTCTATATCTCAATTTTGAGCCTTCGACATGAAGATCTGAGGGATTTATGTTCAATAGAATAAAAGCTACTTTTTTTGAGCATTCACTGGTGACAAGGAGAAGGTATTTTGCTTTGCATTCCTCCGCATTGAAGTATTATGATCTGTGGTTCTATAGCTAAGTCTGGAATGATGATAAGTGCCTTCAACTACAATGGTTCATGGTTTTGTGGTCCACAAGATATCCTTTCCTTATGACAGTGTTGCTCTTGTGCTCTGGTTTGAAGAATCTTCCTGACAGAGTGGTTAGAGATCTTGCAATTGTTCTTGGTGATTACAATGTGCTTGTGGACGTCTCCTGATCATGTTCCTACCTTTGGATTGGTCCGCAAAGAGAAATTAAGATCGTGGATGAAGTCTTTTCTTTGAAGACCCAGTGTTAACACCAATCTTGGCCGACTTGGTTGTTTTCACTTCTTGCAGAGATGCACTGAATATTGTGGAAGCATGTCATGGCATGAAAGATTACATTTGAGTCCTAGCTAAAGCATAACATGATCCACATACATATTTACCTTAGCAAATCTTGTTTAGGTCCAAACCTATTTCTTTGTATTATTGTAATGCTGACTTTGGAGAATGTTCCAATGGTTGATGAATGTAATGGCGACTTTGATGTACATTCCAAGGTTGATAAATTGTATAAAAGCATGTAATAGAGTTGTGAAAAAGTTGTCCTTGCGTGAAAATGAAGAGATAAGTGTGAAGGTGTAAAAGAGCATAGCAAAGGAGTTATATTTTACTTCAATGGAACTGAACCCAGGCATGGAGTAGATGCTACCAAATTAGTTCACCATCTTTTGGCAGTGATCCACCTCTTGGCAGTGAGCCTTTCTTGGTAGTGAACCTCAACATTTGCATTGAGCAATTCAGGCAGTGAGCCCTAAGAAAGTGTGCCTCTACTTTTTGGTATTGCTATAACTTATATATCTTGTGGGCTAACACCCACCATGGTTTTTCCCTTATAGAGTTTTCCACATAAAAATCTGGTGTCTCATGTGTCTCATGTGTTATTGTGTTGAGCTTCTTGTTTCATGCTTTCATTGTTAAATCTGAGCAACGTAAATACATGTTTGAAGAGTTGATGTTCATAATTGTTCAAAGTTTTAGGGACAATTGATTCACCCCTCCTCTCAGTTGTTCGATGCATTTCAACAGGATTGATGAAGACAAATCTGCAACAAATAAGTACAAACACAATACAATACTTCTCTGCAACACAACGAAAGCCTTGAGTATTCTTAGCATAAGATCACAAGTTCGCTTTATCCAACTAGTTGAAAAATGAAGTCCTAAACATGATTATATATGATTTTCCACTAAACTTTTGTAATTCAAACTTAAGATGCTGATAAGGGAAACCTTTTTAACAGTCACAAGATGACATTCAAATTTGGGACCCCAACAAAATAGGGAAGGACAAGGGCGTGGGTACCCAAGTCCAGGGACCTATTTTGGGTTCAGATTAAGCTTAAGGTTCACCCCTAGGTCCCATTTGACATGGATTTTAGGGAATTTTTCTTCAGGATTCATTTTAAACATGCATGATTAAATCTAAGGGACCCAAGTGCTAAACTTAGAAGGTAAAAGTCCTAGGGGGACATTTTACGACATAACATTTAGCCTCCAATTTAGTGTATGTATGCTCTTATAACCCATACATGCATTAAAGTATGGTCGAAAACACATCAAACACACCAAGAACTTGAAGCTAAGGTATACACAAACATTGAGGAACTATTTCTAGCCCCTAATCTCAGGTAAGCATTAGAAGACACATCACAGAAAAGCAAAACACAATGAAGACAATAATAGGCATGCAAGACACGGAGAAGCCAGTATTGAAGACATGCAAAACATGATGAAGACATGAGAGTAGTCACACAAAACATGATGAATAAATTGATATAACATTTTCATTTTCATAATATATGCATGGAAATAAAAATTGCAACACAAAACCCTAAAATGTAGGAGGAGCTCATTGCTACACCCTTGAAAATACACCAGGGGGAAAACATGCCATACAAAACCTGAGTGTGGGAGGATCTCATTGCTACACCCTTGAAACCACACATAGGGGAAAACATGCCATACAAAACCTGAGTGTGGGAGGAGCTCATCGCTACACCCTTGAAACCACACATGGGGGAAAACACACGGAAGACACATAGAATACATGAGCACCGTATAACATGCCATAGACATACTATATGTCTTAAACACAACAAACAAGGGCGATGGAAGGAGCTTATTGCTAAGTCCCACCATCTCAAAAATGTTGTAGACACACTTGATGGTTGGGCTTATGCCACAACAACCACCAAAGACATGCTTAAGGGAGGATAGTCTCAAGATCCAACCTTGCCTCCATGGAGGACTTTTGTAATAAAAGGATGTGCACTAGCTCAAGAGATACACCATCCCGCCTTCCACAGAAGGGATTTTTAATAAAAAGGATATGCACTATCTCAAGAGATACATTACCCTGCCTCTGCAGAGGGCTTATTTGATAAAGGATATGCTATCTTGCCTCACACAGAGGGCTTTTTGCTTGCAATATAAATAAATATGTGCACTCGTGCTGGAGATGCAACATCCCACCTCATGGAGAGGGCTTACAAACATGCTTCATTAGTACCAAAAATCATTAGACATATATCATTATATATGCCCCCACCTTAAGGTGGTTGATGTCATGTATCTAAATCAAGCAAGTTAAGGTAGAGAGAAGACACAGAAGAGAACAAGAGCTTTCACAAAGGCCATGGCCCCAAGGCAACATGTGCGCATGATCGTCAAATGTTCCCACAAACACATTGATATGATATGATAAGATAAGATAACAAGAGAGGTTAAAAATCTTACTCTAAGATAATAACCAAAGAAATTCATTAAAGCTATGCATGAAGACAATCACATCAAGGACCAAGGATATACGATGGGTTCAGAACTAAGTATAACTATTGGGCTATAATGTAGGTACCTCGGAACCGAGTGTAGCAATAAGGTGAGATACCAATCAAAGTGTACAAGAGTAGATTGAATGGATTGTAAAATGTTAGTCACAAGGAATGCCTTAAGATGATACATCACATGGAGTGATTCTACTAGTCAAGCATCAGATATATATGTATCAACCCCATTGTCATTTATGGACTAGGTCCATTTTTTCTTTGCTTGCTGAAGGGACACACAATCCGTATCAGTATTTATTTGTTTTCATCATTCGCCGACTACGTAGAATCACTAGAAGAAGGCAAACAATAAAATGAGAGAGGAGAACAAGTGCCTTAGGAACACCACATAGAAGGATACCCCCAAGTCATCAACTACAATGCTTTGCCCCTAAGGCACAACACACAACAATAAAATAGAGAGTCAAGATAGAAGAATGATTAAACAAATAGAAGAATGGTCACAACAGAGGCGGTCTCCCAGTACCCTTGACCTTACAAGAGTATCAAGGGTCATCCTAGGAGGTCTAAACAACACATAACACATCACAAGGGAGCACAACATAGAGAGAGAAGGTGCACATAAGCGAGCATAGCATGCTACGACAAAGGTGGCCAATAGGGTTAGAAATACTTACCTAAAAACACAACCGTGCTAGCGGTTGTCAACAAGCAAATCATCCTCCTCCCAATCCTAAATACCAGAGGAGAGAGATACATAGGGGACAAGTGCCCATTCAAATTCTTTTACATTATCAACCTTAGGCTCTTCTTTGTTTGTTTCAGTGTTTGGTGGTTCAATGTTTTCTTGTTGAGGTGATGCATTGTTCGAGCCAAGGCTTGTCTTCTCTTCTTTTTCTAGCTTGTCCATTTATTCTTGTTTTATTGCTGATATCTTCAAAAGGAGTTTCATGTTTTTCCATAGGTTTTTGTATCTCAGAGGAAGAAGTGTTGCAAATATGTGTATATGATGTGTTGTCATTAATGTCAACATATCTCTTTATCAGAGACAGTGAAGACAGTGTAGTTCAACAGAGTAGATTGCTCCACATTTCTAGTGAGATGAAGATCTGAGTCTGTAGATTAAAGGGTTTGTAGAGGATTCTCTAAAGTTTCTCTAGTTAAGATTTTAGAGGTCTACATGAAGGATTGATGAAGTTATGACCATCCGAGTAGAACCGGGTTTTGTAGTTGTTCAGAGGCAACAAAGTGGGAGGAATTTGGTTTGGATTGCTCTGCATGGGAATATTATGGTCTGCGGATCTAGAGGTATGTTTGGGATGTTGGTGTGTATCCTCAACTCAAATGGTTCGTGATTTGGGGGTCTGCAAGCAATATTTCTAGTGTGGCAGTCATGACAGTTAGTGTTCTTGAGTTTCTAGATGAAGGTGCAAGTGTTTCTAGTGATTTGAGGTGGTGCGGTTGTTTAGGTGGATTTCATTGTGCTTGTGGTGGTCTCTGGATCATGTGCCTATTGTGTTGGTGGTCCACATTGAGGATTGAGCACGTAGTTGAAGATTTCTCCTTGGGTGTTGCTGCTCTTTCCAGTCTTGGCCGACTGGATGCTTGGTGCGTGTTGCGGATGATCTAAGAGAAGTTCTATGGAGCGTGGCATGTTGTTTGAGGAAGATTTGAGTCCCAGTTATGCTTGGCCGATAGAGGAGTGGTTCACATGTAGCATTTTGTATTAAGTCAAGTCTTGTGATTGTAATTACTTGTAATGCCTATCTTGGAGAATGTTCTAGGTAGATGATTATTTGGTCAACTTTAATGTTCATTCCAAAGTTGATGATATGTATAAATAAGTGTTGTGAAGTCATGGAAGAGTAGTGATGTGAGCGAGGATGTGGATATAACGAGGAAGTGAGTGGGGGCAGAGCAGAGGTGTTGTGCGCTTCAATGGAATTAAATCTTGCATGAAGAAGATGTTGTTTCTCAATTCAACCTTTCAGTGTTAACATTGTGAATGTTCTTGTAGGCAGTGAGCCTCCTTTGAGCAGTGAGATCTGGGTAGTGCACTTGAAGGCAAGTGCCTTCCCATTTTCTATTCTTTTAACAAAGAATAAATCTTGTGGGTTAACCCCCATCGTGGTTTTTCCCTTAACCGGGTTTCCACATAAAAATCATGGTGTTATGTGTGTTGATTATGTTTCTGCTCATGTGTTGTTGATTCATGCTTTCATGGTTATATCATTAATCTATTAATAAATGATAAAGAAGATTAAATGCATAAAAAGATAAAGTTTTGAGACAACTGATTCACCCCCCCTCTCAGTTGTCTGCCTTAATTTCAACAATTGGTATCAGAGCCGGTTCCTCTAAAAAAAGCTTGACCACTTGAAGAAGATCTAGGAAGGTGTGTCAATGGGTTCATTCAAGTATTCTAATGGCATCAAAGAACAACTTCAACTTGCTTTAGAAGATCTTGATCAATCCAGAGCAGAAGTCAAAGAACTACAAGAAAACATTAAAGATGCTGAGGATTGCATTGAGACTTTAAAAGGGCAACTAAGCAAATCTATGGAAAAGAGGAAGGAGCTATTTCATCCGTTAGCAAATCAGATAGAAGACAATGGCATGGATGAGACTCTGAAGGAGAAGACAAAGGAATGTGAGAAGCTAGCAAAAGAAGTTGTTGTCCTAAAACATGAGATGGAATCTAGGGTGACAAGGCTAACCAAGGAAATCAGGGAAAGGAAGAAGACTAATGTAAACCTAAATCAGTCTCTGAAAGAAAGAGCAAAAGAGTGTTGCGGATTGGATAGAATAATTGGCCATCTAGAGTCTGATCTACAAGAAATCAGGGATAATGAGGAACAAATGGAAAGGTAAATTGTCATTCTCAAACATGACCTAGAAGTTGCAAATGAATACAAAGAGAAGTTCAAGATAAGCTTAGCTAAACTTGAGGTGTTGCTTGATTGTTAGAAGAAGGCAGATGATAAGCATGGTCTGGGATATGAGAAAGGTGAAAGCTCTAGATCCAGTCAAAGAAATCCTGAAGTAAGAAATCAAAGAAGGAATCCTAGAAGGCCTCGCATAAGACAACCTACTGCTTAGAGGTATCCATATTTCAAAGGTAATTGTTTCAAATGCAATAAGTATGGTCATAGAGCTAATCAATGTAGAAGTAAAGTGAATCAAAATGCATTATCTTTCTACGGTCAATGCTTTAATTGCAAAAAGATAGGTCATAAGGCTAAGGATTGCAAAAGTGAATCAAGGAGTCCTCCCAAGAACAAACAAGTTTTCAATGGAAGATGTTTTTCTTGCAACAAGTTTGGGCATATTGCAATACAATGCAGATCTAAACCAACTCCAACATGTAATTGTCAGAGGAACAAGATTGTGTGTTTCAACTGCAACAAATCCAGACATATTGCTAAATTTTACAGAAGCAAAAAGGGAAAAGAGAACTCACAGACAGGTAAAGGAAGAACAGAGTAGAAGATGGACAAAGGCAAGCAAAAGGTAGATCCGGTGGAAACACAGAAGGAGATGAACAAGATATGGATTAAAAAGGATGATTTTGAGTCAAACAAAGGATCTGCACCAGCATCCAATGTTGATACCTCCTCCAGAAACTGAGCTAGAGGTTCTAGCTCAGGGGGAGAAGTATGAAAATTTAATTCCCCCTGCCAGTAAGTGGGTGCCTGAATCTGGCATGATGAGTGAGGATGAAAACATCACTTCCTATATACAGAAGGTGAATGAAAATTGTGTACAGTATCAGGTGTGCTAGTGGAAAATTGGAAGAATCAGAGATTGTTGCCAATGTGCTCAGATCCTTACCTGCTTCATATAAGCATAGCGTTGTTGCTATTGAGGAGAGAAAGACCATGACAGATGTTACAAGGGATCAGTTGGTTGAGAAGCTTTCAGCATTTGAAATAAGTAAGTTTGGTGATTCTCTTCCTAAATCAAAATTTGCATTTAAGGTCAGTGTTTCTAGAAAGAAAAGATTTGATCCAGGTGAAGCTCTTCAAGAAGACTAACCAGATATGGGAAGGCAAGGAACTCGAAGAAGATAAATCTAAGCTTGAAGAACTTGAAGCCCTCATTGCTAAAAGATTACCAAGACGATCCAGTAAGCATGAAGGAAAGTTGCCTTTCAAATGTTTTGCTTGGAATGAGATTGGTCATTTTGCTTCAAGATGTCTGGAGAGGGTTTCAAAGCCAAGCCCTAACAGACCTAGGGTTCAGAAGAAATGCTACTATGTCTAAGAAGATACTGATGAAGGAATCATAGATGATGAATCTGATATGGGAAGTACCTCTGGAAATGAATGGGTGTTCATTGCTATCAAAGAAGAAGATCCGGTGCCTATTGAATCTGCTAGCTGTGTGAATGTGGAAAGTGCCTTGGCTGCTCAAGTTGAAAAAAAAAAGAATGAATGGGTGATTGACAGTGGATGTTTTGATCATATGACTAGTGATAAAAAGGGGTTGAAGCATAATCTTCTCAATGTTGGATAGTTGGTTGACAAAGGGTATGATCTCAAATTCAAGGATGAAAAATGCAGAATTTTGGGAAGCTCTGAAACTGAGATTGCATCTAGCACACAGACTAGAGGCTGTGAGAGATCTTCCAAAGTTTTTGAAACCTACTAATAGCATGTGTAAGGAATGTCAGTTGGGCAAATAGAACTGAGCTACATTCAAAAGTAAAGAACAATTTTCAAGTGGATTGTTGGAACTTGTGCACATTGATTTGTGTGGTCCTACCAGAGTTAGGAGTTTGCAAGGGGACAAATACTTTATGTTGATGATTGATGATCACTCCTGGATGATGTGGGTCACTTTCTTGAGAGAGAAATCAGAGGCTCTTGATAGATTCAAGGTGTTCAAGGCTAAGGTGGAGAATGAGATTGGTGTAAAGATAAAGTGTCTGAGATTTGACAGAGGTGGAGAGTTTACCTCCGGTGAGTTTAATGCATTTTGTTGAAAGCATGAAATAAGAAGACAGTTATCTACTCCTAGGCAGAATGGAGTTGTGGAAAGGAAGAACTAGACTATTCAAGAGGCTGCTAGGACCATGATGATGGAAGCAAATGTTTCACATGTCTATTGGAGAGAGGTTGAGTACTATTGTCTACACTCTTAACCAGGTGCAGATCAAAGATGCTGATTGGGCAGGAGATGTGGATGACATGAAGGGTAATAGTGGTGATGCATTTTTCTTGGGAAATAGATTGGTTTCTTTGTTGAGAAAAAAGTAGGAGGCATTTTCTCTGTCTACTACAGAGGCAGAGTATATAGCAACAACAAGTAATTGTACTCAAATCTTGTGGATGAAGCAAATGTTGAAGGATATTAGAATTGTGTTTGAAAAGCCTGTTACAATCCTCTATGATAATTCAAGTGCAATAAACATCTCAAATAATCTGGTGTTGCATTCAAAGACAAAGCACACATCCATCAAGTTTCTCTTTTTGAGAAAGAAGGTAAATGAGAATGAAGTCAGATTGGAGTTTATTTCTTCTAAGGATCAAATTATGGATATCTTCACTAAGACTCTACATACTTTTGAGTATCTCAGAGTGAAGCTAGGGGTTATTACCCCTCCTATCCAGAACAAAGGTGCACTAGTGTGCATCAATCTGGTGGAACTCACAGTCATATCTTGTGATCTGGATTGGTGTTAAGGGGATACTACTCAGGGGGAGTTGTTAGTATGATAAGTCTGGAGTTTAGTTTGGTTTTATCTAAGAAACAAAAAGGGGGAGAGATGATTGCAAATATGTGCCCTTTTCCATTGATGTCAAAGGGGGAGAGAAGTCGTGTGAAACACTTGGAAGTAAGTAGTTGCTAGTGAAAGGGGGAGCAATGAAGAAAGTGGTTGCAAGTGTAATAAGAGAAAGGGGGAGAAGTCCTTGTCTTGATGGTTGAATCAGTTTTTCACATCATATGTTGCCATCAATGACAAAGGGGGAGATTGTTGTAAATATGTGTATATGATGTGTTGTCATTGATGTCAACATATCTCTTTGTCAGAGACAATGAAGACAGTGCAATTCAACAGAGTAGATTGCTCCACATTTCTAGTGAGATGAAGATCTGAGTCTGCGGATTAAAGGATTTGTAGAGGATTCTCTAAAGTTGCTTTAGTTAAGATTTGAGAGGTCTGCATGAAGGATTGATGAAGTTATGGCCATCTGAGTAGAACCAGGTTTTGCAGTTGTTCAGAGGCAACAGAGTGACATGAATTTGGTTTGGATTTCTCTGCATGGGAATATTATGGTTTGTAGATCTGGAGGTATGTTTGGGATGTTGGTGTGTATCCTCAACTCAAGTGGTTCATGGTTTGGGGGTCCGCAAGCAATCTTTCAGTGTGACAGTCATGATAGTTAGTGTTCTTGAGTTTCTGGATGAAGGTGCAAGTATTTCTAGTGATTTGAGGTGGTGTGGTTGTTTTGGTTGATTTCATTGTGCTTGTGGTGGTCTCTGGATCGTGTGCCTATTGTGTTGGTGGTCTGCATTGACAATTGAGATCATAGTTGAAGATTTCACCTTGGGTATTGCTACTCTTTCTAGTCTTGGCCAACCGGATGCTTGGTGCGTGTTGCAGATGATCTAAGAGAAGTTTAATGGAGCATGGCATGTTGTTCAAGGAAGATTTGAGTCCCAACTATGCTTGGCCAATAGAGGAGTGGTTTGCATGCAGCATTTTGTATTAAGTCAAGTCTTGTGATTGTAATTACTTGTAATGCCTATCTTGGAGAATGTTCCAGATAGATGATTGTTTGGCCGACTTTGATGTTCATTCCAAAGTTGATGATATGTATAAATAAGTGTTGTGAAGTCATGGAAAAGTGGTGATGTGAGTGAGGATGTAAATATAGCGAGGAAGTGAGTGGGGGCAGAGCAGAGGTGTTGTGCACTTCAATGGAACTAAATCTTGCATGAAGAAGATGTTGTTTCTTAGTTTAACCTTTCAGTGTTAACATTGTGAATGTTCTTGTAGGCAGTGAGCCTCCTTTGAGCAGTGAGCTCTGGGCAGTGTGCCCAAAGACAAGTGCCTTCCCATTTTCTATTCTTTTAACAAAGAATAAATCTTGTGGGTTAGCCCCCACCATGGTTTTTCCCTTAACCAGGTTTCCACGTAAAAATCATGGTGTTATGTGTGTTGATTATGTTTTTGCTCATGTGTTGTTGATTCATGCTTTCATGGTTATATCATTAATCTGTTAATAAATGATAAAGAAGATTAAATGCAAAAAAAAATAAAGTTTTGAGACAACTGACTCACCCCCCTTCTCAGTTGTCTATCTTAATTTCAACAAGAAGCGGATGTTTGATTAACTCATGGTGATGCACGATATTGTTTTCTATGGTTTTCTCTCGATCCTTGTAGGGATGACGAAGGAGGAACCTCAACATATATCCCTTTTCCTTTTGGTCTAGGGAGTTCTTGTAATATAGGTTTCTCCTTAAGTACTATTTGTTGAATATGGGTTCAAACTAATCTTGATAGTAATTGTGCTTTGTAACACCATTATTCCAAGAAAAGTTGATATGTTCGTGGTTCTAGTTCTGCTATAGGTTCTGACCAGAAGTAATCAAGCATGGCATTCTTTTGAGTGACCATAGGTTGCAATCAACTATGGTGAATGGTATGTGTACTCCCATGATGAGTGAAATTTAAGCATTTATAGATTGTTGAAGGGATAACTTTCATAGCCTTGAGCCATGGATGGCCTAGTTTCACACGAAAGAGGTCAGATGTCGGGATAATATCAAATGATTGTTCCAAGGCTTTATCAAACACTCAGACCACTAAAGAAATCTTCCCTAAATCTAGGAGAAGAGCTCAATTATGCATTCTTATCATCATGTCGGTAGGTTCATAAGTTTCTTGTATCAAATTGTTTGAATAGAGGAACTCTTCCGTAGCAATAATAGTTATGCAATTTGGATCAACAAGGGCTCCTTTTATGGGAGTCTCTATAATGTTAACTTCAATGTAAAGGGGACCTTTGAAATTCCCTATTTTTCTATCATGTGGTTTGAATGTAATATTAGGCTCAGGGATCTTCCTTTTCCTATCAGGGCGATGAGGGGTCATAGCATTGTTTTTATGATGAAAAGCCATAGATGTGGGACTATTTCACACCTAACACACTTGTTTGAGGGAAACAGGTAAAATTACACACAGAGTCCACAAAACTCAAAGCGGATAGGAGGAAAGAGTATAACACAACAAGGCGCAATTGATGATTTTAAAGGTTTTGATCAAAAGATGTGAAAAGGTGTGTAAACAAGTAGTGTTGAAATACACATTATGTAATTAAGAATATGCCAATTTTCACACTATGATATGAAATTATGAATTTTTTTCAAATTAAAAATGAATAAATTCTCTAATATGAGTGCAAGGTCTAAAATGCAATATATCTAAGATGAATGCATTGAAACAACACCAATCTATGCTTGTTTATGCACCTAAAATGCTCAATTTTTTTCACTTTTTTCAATGCAAATCACAAACTATGTAATAAATTTATGAAAATGATGAGAGGAAGTAAATTGAAACATTTTAATTAGTCCAATAATGCAACAAAATTTGTCACAACACACCAATCTTACAATGCTAGATGAAAGATTAGCTGAAATGTAGTAAAAATGCAAGGATTTTTGAAACCCTAATAGTGAAATTAAGGCATGAAAGTATGAAAAATGGTGAATGAATGGAATCTAATCAGATTTAATATGTAAAATAACTTAGATCAGATTTGAAAATGATGCAAAAATCCTACAATGCTCAATGCAAGTCAAATTTTAAGGAAGTATGAATGAATATGCTAATTTTTGTTGAAATACACAAGGTGTAAATGCAAAATTTGAAATGTAGATGCAAAAACACACAATGATGAAACACTACTATCCAAAATCAGATTTTAATGAGTGTTAAAATTAGTAAAATCTAAAACAAGATTTTAGCTACAAACCCTAGCTTTTTGGACTTACTAGGTTATATGAAAAATGCAAAATTTCAAGCAAACCCTAGCAAATAAAGTATGTAAATGCAAGGTGAATGATTATGAAATGATGTATTGCTATAACTTATGTTAGATTTGATGTAAATATCAGAGATTTAAATTATTTAGATGAAATGCAATAAAAATAGTGCAAACTATGCCTAAATGCAAGCCTAGGATGCTTGATTTTTTTTCAAAATTTTCAATTTTTTTGTAAGATTTTTGAATATAGAATGATGAATATGATATGTATGAATGCAAATATGATTTACAACAGTCAACAAGATTCAATGTTCAACAAACATAGGTTCACCAAAATGTTATGTATGAAAATGGGATTGATAAAATTGTGTGTTAATTAGATTCAATCAAAACCCTTCTTTCACACATACATTCAAGGACATAGATCAAGCAAGGTTGCAACTATCATAGAGGACTCAACTACAACTCTAATGTCACTATGAGATTCTTGGAAAGATAGAATAGATTGATATTTTGTTAAAACCCTAATCCGATTAGGCCTAAAACCCTAATTATGCAAAATCATAAACAAACAGATGAAACCCAACAAATTCTCACACACGAAGGCACTAAATGCAGATTAGAAACATACCAATATTTTAATTTTGGAAAGAAAAAAATTTGGGGATGAAATAGGGATCACCCTTGTCCAAGGTAGCACTTTTTCTGGAGGTTGGGAGCCAAATATGTTGTAGACTGTACCCTGCTCAGAGATTTTTGATAGTGATAAATTGGAGGACAAAAGATGGACTGCCCTTGTCCAATTAGGGGTATTTTCCATTGCTTTCTTCAGACCTGGAATCCTTATGCTCAGCAATGATCTCCTGCAACTCCTCTCCGTAAGATCTGACACCTATCACCTACAATCACAAGAGAGGGGTTGGGGGGTGTGGTGTTTAGGAGCTTGCCTCGGTCAAGCCCTAGAATGTCATTCAAGCCTTCCAACACTGTTGTTAGATAGAGAAAGCGTGTCCTTGGTGGACAGAGGCAAAAAAAATGATATGATAAAATGATTGAAACACAAAGTAGATGTCACCTCGGAGGTGAAGCTCTCATGGGGAGATGAAGATCTTTCATGCCATGAGGAGATGGATTGATGGAGACAAATCTATAATAAACAAGTACAAACACAACATAATATTGCTCTGCAACACAATGAAATCCTTGAGTATCCTTAGCATAAGATCAAAAGTTTGCATTATCCATCTAGTTATAAAATGAAGTCCTAAACATGATTATATATCATGACTTGTAGGTTGTTAATGGATTATTAAGGAATGCTTCAATTGATGTTTTGCAATTCCTTATAGCTGCTTGTTTGTATGTGTAGAGTCTAGACTATGTGTTAAACATTCAGATTTGGTCTTTGTTATTATCTTGATTAAGATAACACTATTTGGTTACATTGGTGTCCCCTTTGATTTAAGATCTAGACTATGTTGTGCCCACTGGATTAAGACACTGGTCTGTATTCTGTTCAACTTCTTTTCCCTCCAACACACTCAAAAGATAACAATTTAATCTTGCATTCTTTTGTACTATTATTTATATTACCTACATCCATGTCTAGATGTATGCTACTACATCAGGGGATATCAAAACATCATTTTTGACTCTCTGCATGGTTGTATATTTGTTATATGAAGGTGTAATGCCCTTGAATTCCCCAAGCCAACATACAAGGACTTAGTGACAGAAAATTAGAGTTTCTTGTGCATTGGGTGTGGTTTGATTCATATTTTAGCTACACATTGTTATCTGCCATTGTTCTCATACACCTCAGGGAATACCCCCCATGGTCCAGTAGATCTAAAAGAAGAAGAAGGTCTTACCCACCTTATCAATGTTGTTCTTAATTGCCTCATCCTGAATATAAGTTTGTAATCCTTGTTTTGACTTTGACACCCCTAGCACTCAAGAATTGATTGGCTTTAGGGATTTGAGGAATCTCAACTTTGAATACCAACATATTCAACCATGTTCTCTAAAGAATTTAGAGTCTAATTTATTTACATTGCTAAAAATAGTGTGAGCAAAATGAAAGAGAGCCGAAAACATTATTTTAATTGTATTACATGGATTTATATATTTTTGTAATTTTGATTCAACATGTAATTCAAAGGATAGTGATTCATGTCATTGAGAAAATATCAGGCACTTGTCTTCCATATCATAACATAAATGGTTTCACGTGGCTCCAGAGATTCTCTGAAAAGTTGCATGCTATTTATCTACTTTCATGCATAACGATTTTTGTGACCTTTTGTAGATAATCTTCTAATCTTTTCTTTTCATCATCATCTTCATAATATATGCTTTAGGAAAAAGTTTCTAACCTAATACATCCACACCTTCATGATGCACAAGTGGATGCTTGACAATGGTATACCAATGCATCAAGATATTTTCCACATTACCAATATTATATTTTATTAGTACCTACCTTGGGTTGGTACTATTGCAATGAGTTTGCACTTATCTAGTTATTAATCTATTGATTGCAAACCAATCAAAAGACATGATTGTTTTTCTTGTCGGGTAAATTTGATTTCAATTTGTACTTTTCCTATGTCAACATAATAAATTTTTAACAAAAAAATATTGAAAACTGATTTATCTGTATTGTCATTGGCTGAAAAAAATGACCTCTTTTCTGTGGATTGTCAGAGAGTGCAACAAAAAACTATAAATGAGGAGAGAATTTTGGTTTCAGGGGAGGATGTGGCAAGTAAACAAATTATGAACATAAATTTTGTCTCCCACTAGTTAAGCCATGCCTAATAGGATGACGATAATTATGAGAGGGAAGAATCATTTGTTTTTATGAATTTAATTTTTTGATTCATTAGCTAAACCCTAAAAATAGGGTTCTACACATTTTATTTTATGAAATTATATTATTTTTGGGATTTCAATTTTATTTACTCAAGAGTTAAAAATCTAGTATTTCAATTTTATTTACTAAAAAGTTAAAAAATCTACAGTATCATGAAAATATTTGCCCATGTTATTACATTTTTTATTTTATTCTTCAAACATACAATATTTTAATGCATTTTAAATTATCATAGTATTAATATTATTACATTATAATATATTAAGCAGACATTTCAAATCTCCACATAATACAAATATGTAGGCTTTGTAAAGTTTAGTTTTATAGTTAAGGAAATATTTGTAATTTAGTGCTATTTTATTTTTACCAAATTAAATTATTTCTGAGATTTCAATTTTATTTACACAAGACATTTCAAAACAAGTTCACATAAATTTTTCTAAATAAATTTAGTTCTGGAAATATAATAGTTACAAATTTGAAATGATAAACAATTCTTTATCTTTAGAAAAAATTATTACTAAACCACAATATTAGATTAATTAAAATAATTAAAATCATGTTCTCTAAAAGTACTTACTATTATTACTTAAACAAAAAATTAAGTGACTAAGATAAATTAATATGTTAGGCAGTTTTATGAAATTAGATTATTTCGGGATTTCAATTTTATTTACTCAAGAGTTAAAAATTTAGGATTTCAATTTTATTTAGTCAAAAGTTAAAAATCTAGTCAAAAAATATTTGGCCATGCTATTACATTTATTATTTTATTATTCAAACTTACAATATTTTAATGCATTTTAAATTATAAAAGTATTAATATTATTATATTTTAAGAAAATATTTATGTTATTTAATAGGCTTTGTAAAGTTTAGTTTTATAGTTAAAGAAATATTTTAGTCCTAAATTATTTTTGCATTTCAATTGTATTTACCCAAAACATTTAACACTCTTCAAAAATTAATTTTTCAATTATTGGAATGCAATTTATCTATACAACCAATACCTAATCAACAAAAAAATTATAACTAAACAAATACTATATACAACCAATAGCTAATCAACAGAAAAATTACATCTAAACAAATACTATAATAACAACACTACAAGGCAAGTACTACTCCCTGGGACTTGTTGTATTTATTTTTGTTTCTTAACACTAGCTACTTCTTGTTATCTTCAATATCATCTTCAAAATAAGAGAAACCACACCTTTATGATATAAGTCCAATAACTTCATAATGATGATTTTTCCTCTGTGATTTTTCCTTCTCTTCTTTTGCTCTTTATATCTGATGATGGATCACCAGTGTTAGTGAAAATCAATGAACAAAAAGTATGGCACAGAAACATTCAATATCTAACATTATGGCCTGTGAAAATTTAATGCCCAGTACAATTTAAAATTGCAAAATACAACTTAAAATTGAAAAACCGGTACACTGCCATAAAATTCCAGCCCTCGATTAGGGGATCAACTTTTCAGCCAGCCCAAATTCTCCCCCGGAACTCCGTGGGCTTGCAGATATCGTACAATCTGACTTTCAGTCTGCCCATTTCCTTGTATTAGTAACTGGTTTTACTAGTACCGCTAATACCATATTGAAGTAACTGCCTCAGACTGCACTGCAAAGTTTTATGGTAACTGTAAATTGTTTACAGCAACCCAGATCCTAAAATTTTGGCACTGGTGCAACAACACAATGTTTAGGGATTCTAATATTTTCAGGCATAAAAGACTGATAACAAGACAGTATTTTGTATACGGGGATTCGTGGGATGCTGAATTTATACAGTCTGATAAGTAATATGAATTTGGTTCTTCCTTTTCATGTGGAGGACCGCATGCTCTGTGGTCTGTTGATGTAGAGTTTTTCAAGGCAGACAGGCATCAATATGCTTCTTACTATGTCAGACTAAGTTGGTTCAATGTTGACATGGCACATGATCTGTCGCTTTCTCTTGCAGCATTTACTTGAATTAGGATGATTGGGACTTGTATGGAATCTGGATTTTCTATACTGAATGAATGGATGTCTCATCACAATCAAATTCAGTCTATCTTCGCAGCAGATCAGACTCTGTTGCGGCTTTTGGATGGAGACTGACTCCAGTGCAATTCTATCAATATATTAGGGCTGATGTGTGTATGTAACCTTCTTTGTGGTATGAGGGTTTTTGAGAATCAATTCTAACAGAAGTTTGTATGAAAGAATTTTTTGAAAATTTTCTCTTGATTGAATTGGCCACTTGAACAGGTGATAATTAATAAGAACGTCACTCCATAATATATTTGAGACAAATAACCTTACTTAAATATCATTTATTTCAATGGTCAGGACTAACCAAACTTCCAAATAAGAACGCCACTTACATTGTAATCTCACTCCATAATATATCTGAGATGAATAACCCTACTTAAATATCATCCATTTCAATGGTCAGGACGAACCAAACTTCCAAATAAGAATGCCACTTACATTGTAATGTCACTCCATAATATATCTGAGACTAATAACCCTACTTAAATATCATCCATTTCAATGGTCAGGACGAACCAAACTTCCAAATAAGAATGTCACTTACATTGTCATCTCACTCCATAATATATCTGAGACGAATAACCCTACTTAAATATCATCCATTTCAATGGTCAAGACTAACCAAACTTCCAAGTAAGAACGTCACTTACATTGTAATTTCACTCCATAATATATTTGAGACCAATAACTCTATTTAAATATCATCCATTTTAATGATCAGGACAAACCAAACTTCCAAATATCCCTTCCCATTATCAGCATGTATGGACTACTAAACCCTACTGCTCATGTCGTTTCTGGTGTTTGTCTGTGTCTGTTAACTTTCGTTTTCTCCTGCACCATCCATTTAGAAGGTCCCACAACCTAATTAGGCAGAGAGACGTTGAATGTCTGGTCATCATCACTGTTAAACAAATGTTCTGTCTAAACTGCTTTAGTTAAGGAATAATAAATTGTAAATATGTTAATTAAATAATAGAAGACACTTATTGTCTTGACAAATTCGTCTAAAGCCATCATTGATGATGTGCTTTCTTTTTTTGGTCCCCTCTCGGAGAATAAGACCTGAATTACCTTCAAGTACAAAGAAAACTAAATAAATAATAAAGCTTATATACAAGATAGTTACTTGTAAATGTAAATAAGTACAATTTATTTGATTACTCAACAAACAAATTATATTTATAGTGAGGAAAACAAAGCAGTTAGACAAAATGATTAGGAGGAAAATAATGGAGTAGATAAAGAAGAGTGTAGAAGGAAAGATGATAGTAAGGAGGGAGCAAAGCAAGGTAAGAGCAAAATACTGGGTTGTGAGCATTGTGGGTACTGAATTGGATGCCTTTAGGGGAGCATAAATGTCATTCAAAAGAACTAGATGAAAATTAAATGTAGGTAGGGACAAGTGTTTGTAGGAGAAAATTAAATTGTATTATTCTAATTACAAAAGGATCTCTAAAATAACACTAATCCCAAGTCAAGTGGCAAACAAAGTTCTTAAGATGAAGATCAAAAGGTTGAAGTTAGAAAGGTTGAAGCTAGAAGTAAAGATAAAGAATTACAAAAAACTATCTTCAACAAGAAAATTTATCAACAAATGGCCAACCATAAGAACCCTAAAAAATAGATTAAAGAGGCATGACAAGTATTAGACCAAATCATTAAATTTAATGAAAGGATCATTTTATTATAAGAAATTTCAAACATCAGAAGAAAGGAATGTAATTGTGAGAGAAGGGGTAGGGATTATGGATGAAAAGAAACTCCTCCTCCAACCATGGCGTCTTAGGCATTTCAAGATAAAATATATTTTTTCCTTTAAAGTAAAATAAATATGTGTTAGACTTTATGCCCTCTTAATTGATGCTTGAAAGGAGACATTTGAGGTTATAGGAAACATCATGAGACCCAACAAAGGAGATTGATTCAATATCATTGAGAAAAATTTATGCAACCTATGCAAGAAAACATACACACACACACACACACACACACACACACACACACACACACACACATATACTTAGCATGTCTAAGTTGATCTAACAAATCATCTATCCTTGGAAGAGGATATCTATTCTTAATTGTAATTCTATTATGAGCCTGATAGTCTATGCACATTCTTCACCAACCATCTTTTTTCTACACCATCACTATGCGTGACCCACAAGGTGAAATGCTAGGGTGAATCAACCCTTTCTCCAATAGCTCCTATAGCTACCTCTTGACTTCATTGCTCTCAACTAAGGACTGTCACAAATTGATGTGAAAGTTGTGCTCCACCTCCCTTCTTGGTGGCAACCATTTTGATTCTACAAACACTTCCTAAAAAGATAAAAAGACTTATACAAGACTTTCAATTTTGAGCTAGTCATGGTAAAATGCCAATCATATCGTCATTCTCATCTTTAAGCAAAAGTAAACAAAACTATTTAGTTTCTTAAATTAATTTGATTGCTTGGTTAGCACTAATGATGGTTACTTTAGATCTACTTTGGTGTCCTTTGATTACATAGTTGACTCCATCCTTGATCGACTTGTACCTGTTATCCCTCCTCATAAAAATAGAATCTCTAACATAAATATATAGACTACTAAGAAAATATCAAAAGCATCAAGATGAATAAAATCAACCTCTATTTTATCTATGTATTGTGTATTTATCGTATGTTTTACTTTGCATCTTTTATCCACTTCTATCTCTACACCTATTTTAACCCATCCCAATGAGTATGGTTGTGGATGTTCCTCTATTTCTAGTCCAATCCTTTTAACCAAATTCTCTAAAATAAGAATATATTGTGATCTTGGATTTACCAAAGTATTAACCATATTCTTAATTTATAATTTCAAGAGAAAAAGTTTGTTCATCTCTTCAAGTTCATTTTCCTTAGTGGGCATGTACCAAAGTTTGTCATCAATATCCAAATTATCCTCTATTTCTATTTCACCTTCATGAATAGTTAGTATAAAATTCATTATGTTACTTTCTTTGCCTTTATTTTTACTCTTAGGGTGTAGTTTAGGATGAAGCTTCCAACATTTTCAATTTACATGTCCATCTACAATGACTACAATGATTATTTGTGTGTGTCTTTTTTATCATCTTCCTTTTACACAACTGCATTAGCTTTGTTTCATTTTTTATTATATTTTTCTTCGAATTTAGAAGGCTCACCTTTATACCCTCTTCTTCTATTCATCTACATACTATTCTTGGACACATGCTTTCTCCAATTCCTTTAGATTAGTGGTGACCACCCTTCTTTATATGTGAGTATGGAGTGCACCATGATACTTTGTCATCATTTCCTCCTCTTCAAGATCCATGCCATTCACCATAGCTTATTGCTAAAATTCTATGGTGTAATCCTAATACTTTAACCACCTTGCTGTTTGTAATACACCCATTTTTATTTTTTTTATCAATCTTATGATCTATGGGATATAATTTTTTTTTTTTATAATCTAGAGGGGTGAGGACCCCTAATCTTTTCAATATATAGATAAAATTAGAACTCTTATAAGCAAGACTCAACTACTAGAGGAAAAATCCATGTCAAACATGAGACTAAAAGAGTGAAGTCTTAGATTTTGTATTTTTTCTCCCTACAAACAAGGAGTGCTAGCCCAAGTGATTGAAGACTTTTACTAGTGTGTATGCCAAAAAGTGGCCATCTATATAGCCTTAACAAAAAACAATGTTTAGTTATTTGCATTAGAGGTGATCTCAAAGTGTAGGATTTAGATTATCTTGTTTCCCCAACCGCTATTCTAGCTAGGAAATGGGTCATGTGGTAGGACCCAAGCAAGTAATGACATTAAAATATCCTACTATAGCCAACATAACCCTTGAATCTATCCCCTTCCCCATCTCTTGGAGACTTTCAACTATTTTTAACCTCCTACATTTTAGCTTTTCCACCTAAGTTAGTGAAGGAGACCCACAAAAATCTAGTCCCACCACTAGAGGCTCTTCCTAGACAAAAATTACACTTGTGAATTGCTACAAGGTAATATATGAGACCAAGATGTAGATAATATTTTTGCCAATTAGTATTTCAATAATTATGAATCAATATTGGTGAGAGCTTGTAAGTCTCCTAGTGGTTAGGAGAGGTCAAAATGCACAACATCCCAAGAGTAAACTCAATTTGGCCAATCGCTAATTTGTTGCCTGATACTTTGAACTCTTCTAGTGCCTTTATTTCTCTATTTTCTAGATAGTATGTTGGCAAGTTTATCTCTCAAAAGTAGTGATTGAATTCAATCTCTTCAAAATTCTCCAAATTTTCTCAGACTTGTAGTAGTTTGTTGTTGATCTTCTAACTTAAGCATCTTTTCTTAAGGGCATTTATGATGATGAGGAAATCTCCTTTTAGGATAATTTTTCCAACCCTTTTGAATTGCAATTTGTGTGGTGAGGATAGCGGCCATGGCCTCCACTTCATTTCTTGTGCCATCTTGTATCTTCATTGTTGTTACTGCTACGAAATTCCCATTGTGATTATTGACTACACGACTAGCTTCTAAATGGCCTAGGTTCCCTTGGGAGGTGCCATCAAAATTGTTTTTCAAGAAGCCTTGAGGTGGTGGCATCCACTTGGATTCCTCTCTCTTACAAACTATAGGTCTGACCCTTCCTACTCCATGGATTGAGGGAGAATATTTGATCAAGGGCCATCTCCTCATAAATCCAATGTCCCAAACTGAGAGAGGTGCTCTTTTTTCCAATTTCTCCCTTGCTACTATGTTGACAACTTCTAAGATGGTAACCTCTAGTTTATTGATGAAGGAATCCCATGACAACTCCTTTTCTTGGAAGATTATTTTGTTTCTTTCTTTCCATCTATGCCATACTAGAAATTACGAGTGAGAAGTCCAAATGTTAGAAAATGTGTCTTGATGATACAAAAGAGTCTAAGACCAAAAAATTGAAGGGGGGATTCTAGGAGATTCCTTGACCATTGGAGTCAGGCACACAACCATGACTAGCATTTATAAGAAAACTAGTAGTGAATAAGGGGGCGATCAACCATTGCCTCCTAGCATAGACAAAGAGTGGCCAACCAAGCAAAGGCAGCCACCTTAGGTAGACATGACCTATTCTATAGATTTTTGAGTAACTATGAAGGATTCAAGCAGCCATTACTTTGTATAATAAAACCTAGATTTGCATTGTAATCCCCTAACTTGGACCTAGTCCATTTGATGCGTTCATGAGAGTCTGAGAAATGGATTTTCATTTTCTTCAAATCTTGGAGGAAAACATTTCTTGTTGTATGGTCCATTGAGGGAATCAATATTATTTGATCTGACCTCCTTGAAATTCAAATGGATATATAGTACCTAGTAGTCTTTGATCTTTCTACCCCATAGTCTTAAAAGAGAGTCCTTGATGGTGATGAAATCAGGGCCCTCTTGCATCAAATGGAAGCCTGCTCATGAGTCCTACCTTTTTGTATAAAACATGGTTTGTGATGACTGAGCAATTGGCTAGCATAAAATTCCATATGTGTGATCCTACAAGTGGTGAGCCCACTATGAGAAACCAAGAACGAGAGGAAAAATCTAGGTACGTATGTTGGAGATATCAACACCATTTTTCCTTTGAATTGGTATACATGCCCCAAATTAGTTTTTCCCTTGAGGCCATGTTTTTCTTCTAGAGATTTTGAACACTAGTGTCACCTTCTTGTTTGCTTGAGTAGACTTTATCTCAAGCCCCAAATGGATTTTGTTGCTCTCTTATGATCCTTTTGAGATGCTTGATGATTCTTGTGGGAGTCTTAAGAGTAGACATTAGAAAAATATGGAGGGTCAAGACCTGACATATTTCAAGAGTTGTATCCTTCCTACAAATGAGAGCCATTGCCTCACTAAGAGGAAAGATAGCCTTTGAAGAGATCCACAAAATTATTCCATAAGAAAGCACATCTAATCCTTGTAGATAGGGGGACACTAAGATATTTTCTAGGAAGAGCTCCTTAAGAAGATTTAGGATGAGGGTGATCCTATCTTGCATCATTGAGGGCACATTAGCATAAGAAAATTCATACTCATGATTGTTTATTACTTGCCTAGAAGTCTTTGAGTATTATCTAGTATAAGTTTGAAATCTCTAACCTCTTTGATCCTTCACCTCTGAATATATTGCTATCATCAGTGAGTTGTTGGTGTGTGAAAACCTCCAACTCCTCTCTAGCCTTGATGCAATTTGATCTATGTTCTATGAAATTGATATGGGACTTCCCAATGCTTTAGCCATTATGATGAATTAGTATGGTGAGAGGGGAACACCTTGTCTCAAACCCTTGGTTGATCCAAAGAACCCCACAGGGCTACTATTGACTAGAACTGAGTACCTAGGACCACTTATACAACTGAAGATCCATTTGCACCAGTCATGATTAAAGCCGAATTTCTAGAGGTTAAGGATTAGAAATTTCAAGTCCAATCTGTCATATGCTTTGCTGATGTGCAACTTTATGATCATGCCCTTGGAATTGCTACTTGTGATTGAGTGTAAGACTTCATGAGATACAATGATCCCCTCCACAATGTTCCTATTTGGTACAAATCCTCCTTATTTTGGAGAAAGGATCTAAGGTAAAATTGGAGCCATCTTTAATGTAATGATCTTGGTAATGGTTTTATAGAATACATTGCATAAGAAACTTGGTCTATACTTCATGAAGCTTGAAGACAAGGGTGTTTTTGGAATGAGAGATGAATTTATTGTTCATATCCTTCAAAACCTATTTGGCATTTTTGGATGCCTCCACTGCCTCCCATATTTCTTTGCCAATGGTTGGAGAAAAGTGATAATAACGTAAAGTTGGGAAACCATCTGAGTAGGGTGCTTTATCATTCTTCATGGAAAAAAGGTCCATATGAACCTCCTCCATGGAGATGGGAGCCATTAAGCTATCATTTTCTCTATTGTGATGATGGGGGATTCTATCTAAGAGGGGAGTGAGGCCCATTGTATGCGATGGCTCAATAGGACATAGGAGGTTCTAAAAAAATGAACTACCTCCTTTTTTATGTCCTTCAAATTCTCCAAGACTTCCCCACTATGTGACTATATGAAGTTGATCCTATTCACCATTCTTCTTGTTTTGGTCATGTTTTTGAAGAATTTAGTGTTTATATCCCCTTCTGAGAGCCAAATCTCTCAAAATTTTTGTCTCCAGAATATCTCCTTCCTCTGATTAATTTCATAAAGCTTAGAAAGTAGTGTTTTTTCCTTTTGATATTTGTCCTAGGACATACCTGAGACTATAAATGAGTTTTTTATTGCCTCCAATTCTTCTTCTAACTTGTCTCTCTTGAAAAATATTTTTGAAATGAGTTTGATTCCATTCATTGAATCATCTTTTGATATGTTTCAATTTTTGAGAGACAATGTACATTTTGGTGCCATTGTTTTGGGGCATAGAATGTCACCAACCTTCAAAAAATTTGAAGATGTCAAGGTCCCTTAACCACATTAGCTCAAATTTGAAAGGGTAGTTTGTTGAGATAGAGTCCCCTTAGGGGAGAGAGTGATACGAAAGTGGTCAGAGCTTGAAAGAGAAACAATCATGCTTTCAAAGGAAATATCAGAACCAAACCAATTTGGAGAGAAAAGGAACTTGCAATACTTGTTGTGACATAACTAAAGTCCTCTCTTTCATTTAACAAAGTGAAATTACCATTGTTGGTAGATAGATCCACCAAATTATTATTGTTGTTGAATTCTAGGAAATCCTTCTATGATTGAGTGGGGTTAGAAATGCCACCACTTTTGTTTGATAAATATTATACTACATTGAAGTCTCTACTGATAATGATGAGTTTTTTCTCCCATGAGTTTAGTTTCAATGAGATACCATCCTAGAGGTTATTTTGTGGAAAGTTCCTGTTAGGCCATACACATTACATATAATGAAAGAAATGTTTAGAGAGAAGATATTGACTTTGCATACTTGCTAGTTTCTTTCACTAAAGATTAGAGACACTAAGACTAAATATGGAGATCAAATCATACCAGTCCCACCTAATGCTCTATTTGTGTCTACAAAGGACCCATACCAATATTTCCATTTATTTGTCACCCAAGAATTAGCTTCTAGGGTAGATAGTTTTTGTACTAGAGTAGAATTATTCTCCCTTAAGATCTTGGAGATGATACCTAAATAAGCATCTTCTATTAGGGGACTTGAGGCCACTAACAATCCATGATATGAACTTCATGGCTCCTATGCAGGGAATTTCATCCCACCAAGTATTTTATCAAGAAAGCAATCCAATTTCCTTTGGTTTTCCTCTAGCCTCTATTCTTGAGCTTTTTAATGTTCTTTATCTTGACTCTTTTAGGAGTAGCTCCCCACTTTATCTTTTCTTGGTACTATGGGAATGGTTGATCCTTAATATTTGGGAGGAGCTAATATCCTCATCCTCATTCCCACCTTCATCTTCAAAATATTTAACTATTTATAGGAGTTGTAGAGTGGATGAAGTCTTTATTGGCCCCAAGTTTCTAGAAGAAGAAGGTGTATTGCTAGCCATCAATGCTTCTAGTCTAGATGATCTTCTTAGTTGGGAAGCTAGAGCTCTGATGTAGGAGCATCTGATTCCATGAGAAATCCTCATCAATGAAAAACATTTCTTTGTTTTCTTTCTTGTTTGTTTTCCTTCTTGTTTTGCTGCAGGAGTTGATGATCAAATTTCTAGAGAATTGCCCAAGGATTCATGGCCAAGTGTAAACTTCATCTTGAAGAAGATCCAAAGGGGTGCTCACATTTCAAATTTGGCAAAGATCTAAGCTAAATTGGATAATTTATGCAAATGCAAAACTTTTAGTGTCAACAGATTATGTAGGACTTTCCTTGCCATTAGGATATATGTAGATGACCCTTGAAATCCTGCAAATCCAACTGATGATGTCATCTTGTTAAAGAGCCAAATGGGTGTCCAAAATTTCAAGTTTGGTGATAGTCTAAGCAAAATCAAGTAAGTTATGCTTAGGCAGTGTGATCGAAAAATTTGGATAAAATGAAAATGATAAAACAATGAAATGCATTACCTAATCCAAATCTTCAATACCTCATATAGATGCATGCAAGATGAATTGATTGAGTGATATGATATGTTGGTTGAGCTCACAATTCAACAGCATAACATTTGCATAGGATGATATATGGAAGATGATAGATAAAAGATAAGGGATTGAAAGATGAAGGATGAAGGATGAATGATGCAAAGACTCTAATGATATTTTGACAGCAAAAGGATACTCAAACTCAATGCATGATAGAAAATTTGACAGAATAAGGGTACTTGAAAACCAATGCATGAAAATGGCTTGTGAGGGGGTTGATTTATAGGCAAGGCTTAGTTCAAATGGATGGTTGAGATTGAAAGGCTAAATGGACGATGTGGACAGCTAGGATTGATTCGTTAATCCCACTCTTCAAGGAAGTTGTAGTCATGTGACAAGTGGATGAAGGAGGATAAAGCTCATGTGTGATCATGTACACAAAAACATTTATTTAATAAGTTTATGTGTGATTGTGTACATAAAAGTAGTTCATTTGTGATTGTGTACACAAAAAGTACTACCACACATGATTCGATTGAGAGATGGACAAGTGTTGGAATGTGGTGAGAGGTGAGGACCTAATTCAAATATTTTATTTGATTTAGTTAGGATTTGTGAATGGGAATTAATTAAATAAATGGGATTTATTTAATTAATTAGATAGTGGGATTAGGATAGGATAAATGGGATTATGAATATTAAATCAATTAAATAAATAACATTTATTTAATTAATTGGTTAATGGATAAGTGGGATTATGGGTGGGATTAGGACAAAATGCTACATGATGTCTAAATAATGTGTTGACTAGGTGTTGCAAGATATGGACAAATTTGGGACAATTTTGGGTGTCTACAGGCGGAACTTTGGTCTGCAACATGATATGTAGAACTTTGGTCTACAACAAGATATATACAGTAGACCCTCAAAATCCTATAATATGTAGTAGAACCCAAAAATATTGCAATATGCAGTTGACCCAGTTTTTCCCACAATATACAGATGACCTAATTTCTTCTGCAATATCCCGATGGGTTACTTTTTCTTGCTACACTGCCTGAAACTGCCTAGAAAGTGACAAAAATAGTTTTTGACCGCCTGTACGGCTGATCCAAGAGCCAATTAATGACTGACACATGTCCCATTCACATGATGAGTGTGGTGGCTACCTCAAATGCCTATAATTAGAGGAATTTCACACTAAAAGAGGTTGACTTCTCCATAATGAGTTTTTTGGCTTCTAATATAGCTTCTTCTGTAGATTTCATATTTGAAGGCAGATTGTTTTGAGTTTTCATAGGAAGGCTAGGACAGTTAGATCTAACCATTGGAATGATTGTAAGGCTTAGGTTAAGGAATGTATGAAGACCATTAGACTCCTATTGTAATTTTTTAATTACATATAATAAAGCAAACTTTTGTTTTATTATTGTGCATTATTTATTTTGTTGCTTGGTTCAGTAGCTTGTCAAAGACCCTGGACCTTGATCTGCATCAAGTGGTATCAGAGCTTAGGTTTGGAATTCCTTGAGGTTGTGGGGTTACTATGTAAGGGACGCTAATGAGATTGTTGTAGGCATTTGGAGTGAAGAGGAAAACTTGCAATTATAGAGGGTCTACAGACATGGCATATTGAGCAAGAGGAAGGAGAGGAGCTACTCCAAGAGCTAGAGATGTAGCATTGGTAGAGATGATGAGAGACATCATACCAAGGCTAGATGCAATGGAGAGAGTACAACACAGAGGAGTACCTGTAGAGGATGTGCGTGATAATGAGGAAGAAGTCATTAAAGAAGAAGCGAGAGAAGGAGAAGAGGATATGAGAGGAGGTTTCTGAGTACAATGACAAAGATTACCAGTAAACCCCATGTAGAGTTACTTAGTTACAGTGGTAGTCTAAAACAAGATGAGTTTCAATAGATTGGATTTTAGAGATGGAAAAACATTTTGAGTTAGAATCTATTAAAGACCTTAAGAGGGTAAAACTTGCAGCTGCAAAGCTAAAGGGACATGCATCTCTATGGTGGGACCATGTGTAAGTTGAGAGATGAAGAAAAGGAAAGGAAAAGATTAAAACTTGGGAGAGGATGTTAACTAAGTTGAAAGAAAAATTTCTACCTATAGACCATCAGATCACCATGTTTAAGATGTTGCAGAACCTCAAGTAGAGGGAGAAAAGTGTGCAAGACTACACTGAAGAGTTTTATAGATTGAACATCAAGGTTGCTCATATTGAGGATGATGCTAATAAGGTCTCTAGGTATATAAATGGTTTACATTATTCTATCCAAGATGAAATCAACATGGTCAGGATTACCAGTATAGAAGAAACCTATCAATTTGCATTGAAGATAGAAGGAAAGATCTCTAGAACAAAGAATAGTTCTAGGGGAAGGATAAATCCTCCAAAGGATGAGGGCAGTCAAATCGTAGATGTGGTTCTTAGGATAAGGAAGGAGAAAAAAGTTCTTCTTAGACCAGTACCCAAGGAGGTAGAGGAAGGGGTGATTACTCCCAAGGTAGAGGAAATTCTAGAAGAGGAAGAGGATTTAGTGGAACATGTTTCTAGTGTGCATAGGTTGGACATAGGGCATTTGAATGTCCTCAAGTACAAAATAATAATGGCAAAGGAAAAGAGACTAGAGTCCATATATCACAAGTTGATGAGGAGAGTGTGGCAAGCATAGCCTCACTCAAATTTGGATAAGAACCTGAGGATGGAGAATCCTTGATGTTGAGGAAAGTACTTATAACACTAAAGAAGGTACAAGAGGAACCAGAACAACAAAGAAATTTGTTTAGAACTAGATGTAAGTCTAGAGGAAAATACGGCAAAGTCATTATGGACAGTAGCAACATTAACAACTTAGTGTAAAAAGAGATGGTGGAGAAGCTAAAACTGAAGAGGATGAAACACCCAACTCCCTACAAGGTTTCTTGGCTACAAAAGGGACATCAGTTATTGGTAAGTGAATAATGCCTTGTTAAATTTCACATTGGGAATTACAAAGATGAGATAATGTGTGATGTTATGCCAATGGATGCATGCCAGATTTTGTTAAGAAAACCTTGCAATATGATAGGTAAGCCATTCATGATGGCAAGAGTAGTTGTGTTAAAATCAAGAAGGATGGGGTTGATTATGTGTTGAATCCTTTAAAGGATAGGGATGAGGAGATTGAGAAAACCAATAGGGTTTTTTTAGTGACTGGAAAATAGTTCGTAAAGGAAATTAGAAAGGACAAGGTATGTTATGCCTTCCTACCGTAGGTTGTAGAAATTATGACAGTAGAGAAAGGGACAAAAGTCCAAGAAATTATGAATGAATATAGTGACATTCTAATGAAGGACTTACATAATGAATTACCTCCTATAAGGAAAGCACAGGTGTGGAATACAGCTTCCCTAATGTTAATTCAAAGGGGATAATGCAGACAGGTTACGTTTAATTCAAAAACCACAGATGAACACACTAGAAAATAGTGAATAAACATACAAGACAACAAAGAATGACACCATATTTACGTGGGAAAACCCTATTGGGTAAAGAGAGACTATCTTTATTGCAGTAAACTGAATAGTTACAATAAAGATCCCAGCTCTTTTGCTCAAGTATCAATTCTCTACAATTATACAAAGCCGTTCACTTCATCTGTATATCTACAAAATAAACTGTATAATTGAATCTTTTCATCAATAATCAACAACACCAACAGATCTATATTTATTTCCAGTCTTCGAGAGCAAAACTGTTATTCAACTTTTGCCCTAATTCTTCAATCTAACTTCCCCAATGTCGCTGCCTTTGAACCGTCGCAACTATTCACATACTCACGAGACCATTAGTCCCACATGCACCATGTCACATTGGACATCCCAGTTAATATCCCTGAACACTCATTAAGACCATCGTCGACAATTTTGTTGCCGATGATGCCAAACTAAAGAATCATCAGAATAACCCACACCATCGGTGACTACTTCACTTCTTGCACTGATAGATCCATGTCTCAGGTGACCAAGTCCTCCATCAGAGTCACCTCTACCATCGGCTGAAAGACTTTACGCTGCGCTGATGAAGGTTCTCTCACCGATCATCTGGAACTCCACCATCGGTGAGATCGTTAACATCGGAAGCACTGATCAAGGATGGGCTGATATAAGTTCTTATCCTGATACATTTCGATGCCACATTTCCATCGGAGTAGCACATAACTATCAGAGAAACTTCCACAACCTTCGTCGACATCCAACCTTAGGCCGATAGTTCACTCCCCTCGGTGAGACCTTGCAGATCGATGTAAAGCTCCCAACTCCTGCCGATAGTTAAAGTCTTTCCGACGGTAGTGACTATTGGTGAAACACATGCCATCAGAAGATCTTAACAAGTATATGTCAATAGTGTTCTATCATAGCGATGACTGTTCACGTTGAACCTTGAACCCGTTGAACTCTTGATCAGTTCAATGAACCCTTGAACCATTGAACCCGATGAACTCCTGAACGGTTCAATGAACAACCAATGATTAAAAATAGGTTCAAGTAGTAATCCAAGACATAGGTTCTCTTCAATCTCCCACTTGTCAAAGAGATTACTGCTACCTCTTAATCCTCATTTGATTATTGAGAACTATGGGCTCGAAGACCCATTTCATCTGAACACCATTTGAACTTGGTTGTACTCACTAGTTTAGTTAAGGCATCAGCAACATTTTCCAAAGTGTCAATCTTTTCCAGCTTCACCTTCCTGTCTTCCACCATATCACGAACAAAGTGATATTGGACATCAATATGTTTTGTCCTAGCATGAAATGTAGGTTTCTTCGTCAAACATATAGCACTTTGACTGTCACAGTGTATTTGTATCTACCCTACATTAAAACTAACATCATAACACAACCTCTTCAACCAAACAGCTTCTTGGCATGCACGAGTAGCTACCATGTACTCTGCCTCTGTTGTGGACAAAGTGACTACAGCCTGCCGCTTGCTCATCCAACTGATAGCATCACCATTTAACGTGAATACATATCCACTAGTGGATCTTCTACTATCAATGTCCCCTGCCCAATGAGAATCAACATATCCCTGAATGCTTATAGATCTTTGAGATCCAACTGAGTTTCCATGATAGCAAATAGCAAGGTTAGATGTCCCTTTCAAATACCTCATAACTCTTTTCACAGCATCCCAATGTGATCTGCCGGGATTCGCCATAAACCAGCTCAAAACTCCCACTGCTTGGACAATGTCTGGTCTAGTACAAAACATTGTGTACATCAAACTACCAATAGCACTTGCATAAGGCACTTTTTTCATATCATCTACTTCATTCGATGATTCTAGACAATCTTCAATAGATAGTTTCGTTCCCTGCAAAACTAGAACAACTAACTGTTTAGAATTAGACATATTAAACTTATCAAGAACATTAGTAATATACTTTCTCTGGTTGAGCCAAAGCTTTCCCTTAGATCTATCCCTTTTGATTTCCATTCCCAGAATGTACTTCGCTACCCCCATATTCTTCATTTCAAATTTCAAGGACAACTGAGATTTTAAATCTGAGATCATCCCTTTACCATTGCCAATGAACAACATATCATCCACATACAGTGCAATTATAAGAATCTGATCACCTTCAGTTTTATAATAGACACAATGATCAGATTTAGATCTCACATATCCCAAAGATAAAATATACGTATCAAATTTTAGATACCACATTCTAGGAGATTACTTCAAACCATAAAGAGACTTTTTAAGTTTACATACCAAATGTTCTTTTCCTTTTACCACAAAATGCTCTGGCTGGGACATATAAATTTCTTCTTCAAGGTCCCCATGAAGAAATGTTGTTGTCACATCCATTTGCTCAATTTCAAAGTCATACGCTACTGTAAGTGACAATAGAAATCTAATGGATGTTAGCTTAGCTATAGGAGAAAAGATTTCTCCATAATCTATACCTTCCTTTTGGGAATACCCCTTAGCAACCAGTCTTGCCTTGTACTTATCAATACTACCATCTAGACCATATTTCTTTTTAAATATCCCCTTACAGCCCACAGGTTTTCTTCCTTCAGGCAAGGGCACCAGATCCTAGGTTCCATTTTTCTCCAACGATGACATTTCATTATCCATGGCTTCCAACCAAGAATCTAAATCAGGTAAACTAATTGCTTCTTTTATAGTCCTAGGTTCATCAGTATCAGTAAGCAAAGCATAGGCACAACTTGAATCAAATAATGAAAATCCATACCTATCTGGTTGTCTTCTTTCACGTGTAGACTGCCTCAATGGTTGAGGTGCAGGTTCAGGTTCTTGCTCTGGATCTGAATCTTCAAAGCTACTTGAACTCACATCTGAATCATCTACACTTAGTGCTTGTTGTTCCTCTTTTACAGGGGTCAGAGGAATATTAACAACACTCTTTTTCTTTCTTTTCTGTCTTCTCTGACTGAGGATCAATAACTGAAGGTTTCAGCTCTCTGAAAATTACATTCCTGCTGTAAATTACTTTTTCAGTTTTAGGATTCCAAAGCTTGTACCCTTTAACACCGACTCCATAGCCAATAAAGATACATTTGACTGCCTTGTAATCTAGTTTAGATCTTTTTACCTTAGGAATATGAGCATATGCCTCACAGCCAAAGACACGAAGATGTCTTAAAGAGGGCTTCTTTCTAGATCACGCTTCCATAGGCGTCTTATCAACCAATGCCGAAGTAGGAGAACGATTCAGCAAGTAACAAGCTATAGCAACTGCCTCAGCCCAGAACCTTTGTTCAAGACTAGCATAACTCAATATACTTCTTGCTTTCTCCATCAATGATCGATTTAACCTTTAAGCAACTCCATTTTGTTGTGAAGTATAAGGTGTAGTTTTATGCCTTTTAATTCCATGGCCTACACAATACTTATCAAAATCCGCATTGCAATATTCACCACCATTATTGGTTCTCAAGCATTTTATTTTTCTACCAGTCTAATGTTCCACAAGAGTTTTAAATTCTTTAAACTGACTGAACACTTCTGATTTATTTTTCAAAAAATATACAAATGCCCTCCTTGAATAATCATCTATAAACGATACGTAGTATCTTGATTTAGATAGAGAAGGAACATCAATTGGAACAAAAACATCAGAATGTACATAGTCCAGAACACCAGAAGATTTATGAGAACTAGAGTCAAAAGAAACATGGTTCTATTTTCCATATATACAATGTTCACAGAAATTGAACTCCAGATTACAATCAATCAGCCCATCTACCAGGGTTTTGTTTTTCAAGGTTTTTAAACCTTTTTCACCTATGTGACCAAGTCTATGATGCTAGGCATTGTTTTCTCTGCAAGAAGTTTAACTTCCATAGAGATTGCATCATGTGTTACAATAGTATCTTTTTTAGATTTTACAGAGACACTATTACAACACACTGGTTTAGCATCTAACCTATACAGAGTTCTAATGCATTCACCCTTTGCCAGTACAATAGAACCTCTAGTCATCTTACAGCCACCATTCACAAAAGTAACTTGCACTCCAACATCATTAAGCTTACTAACAGAAAGTAAATTTTGAGCCAAACCTGGTATGTGTAAAACTCCATTCATTCCCTTTATTCTGCCATCTGGGAACTGGATTCTAACTCTTCCTCGGCCAACAATTTCCAATGTCAAATCACTTGCCAAGAACACCTTCCCACCAGCATACGGTTCATACTTTGTGAACCATTCTCTGTGAGATGTCATATGAAAAGATGCTCCTAAATCCACTAGCCATACATCTTCAGATGCAGGTGTTGCCAAAGCAGCAATGAAGGCATCAGCATCACTTTGAGAAGAATCATTGTCAGAGAAGTTCTTCTTCTTTTTCTCCTCTTTGCAGTCTCTTCTGATGTGTCCTTTCTGCCCATAATTCTAGCACTTCACCTTGGACTTTGTGCCAGGAGATTTCGATCTCCCCTCTAATTTGGACTTAGACTTCTTGTCCTTCTTCTTGCCTATTTCCTTTGATCTACCTCGAACAGACAGGGCCTCTTTGGCCATCTCAGAAGATTTCCTCCACATCTCTTCAGATAACAATGAGGTAATAACCACTTTAGTTGTAGACGTGGTTGTTGTACTTCCAATAGCCATCACAAGATGATCCCACAAGTTAGGTAAGGAACACAACAGAAGCATACAGTGGTCCTCCTCTTGTATTTTTACACCTACAGATGTCAACAGTGCTTCAATTAAATTAAATGTGTTCAGATGGTCTGCTATAGATGTTCCTTCATCCATCTTCAGAGAGTACAACTTCTTTCTAAGGAAAAGTTTATTCACCAAGGACTTGCCTTGATAAATATTTCCCAACTTCTTCCACAAAGTGTTTGTAGTCTTCTCTTCATGGACATTCAATAGAACAGAATCTGTTAAACTTAATCTTATCAGTCCTCTAGCTTTCCTATCTTCCAAGTCCCTGTCTTCTTGCTTCATGGCTGAAGGTTTAGTTTTAGACACAGCAACCCAAAGATCTCTGTCGACTAGCATATCTTCAACTTTAAGTTTCCACAACTCACAGTTTGTGCCATTAAACTTTTCAATGTCTATCTTTCCTAATGTACTTGCCATCTTATTTAACAAAATAGACCTCTACAGAACACCCACTCATAGAACTAACACAAAAAACCCAACCTACCAACAAGGATAACATAACTGGCTAGCCTCTGATACCACTTGTAAGGAAAGCACAGGTGTAGAATACAGCTTCCCTAATGTTAATTCAAAGGGGATAATGCAGACAGGTTACGTTTAATTCAAAAACCATAGATGAACACACCAGAAATAGTGAATAAACATACAAGACAACAAAGAATGACACCAGATTTATGTGGGAAAACTCTTTCAGGTAAAAAACCCACCACCACAAGAGAGACTATCTTTATTACAGTATACTAAATAGTTACAATAAAGATCCCAGCTCTTTTGCTTAGGTATCAATTCTCTACAATTATACAAAGTAGTTCACTTCATCTATATATCTACAGAATAAACTGTATAATCAAATCTTTTCATCAATAATCAATGACACCAACAGATCTGTATTTATTTCCAGTCTTCAAGAGCAAAACCGTTATTCAACTTTTGCCCTAACTGTTTGATCTAACTTCCCCAGTGTCGCTACCTTTCAACCATCGCAACTATTCATATACTCACAAGACCATTAGTCCCACATTCACCAGGTCACATTGGACATCCTAGTTAATATACCCGAACACTCATTAAGACCATTGTCGACAATTTTGTTGCTGACGATGCCAAACTAAAGACTCATTAGAATAACCCACACCATCGGTGACCACTTCACTTCCTGCACCAATAGATCCATGTCTCAGTGACCATCGACCGAAAGACTCTACACAGCGCCAATGAAGGTTCTCTCACCAATCATCTAGAACTCCACCATCGGTGAGATCGTAAACATCGAAAGCACTGATCAAGGTTGGGCCGATATAAGTTCTTATACCGATACATTTCGATGCCACATTTCCATCGGAGTAGCACATAACTATTGGAGTAACTTCCACAACCTTTGCTGACATCCAACCTTAGGCCGATAGCTCACTCCCCTCGGTGAGACCTTGCAGATCAGTGTAAAGCTCCCAACTCCCGCCGATAGTTAAAGTCTTTCCGACGGTAGTGACTATCGGTGAAACACATGCCATTGGAAGAGCTTAACAAGTATATGTCGATAGTGTTCTATCACAGTGATGACTGTTCATGTTGAACCTTGAACCCATTGAACCCGATGAACTCCTGAACGGTTCAATGAACAACCAACGAATAAAAATGAGGTTCAAGTAGTAATTTGAGACACAGGTTCTCTTCACCTCCAACTAGAAGCATAAGTCACTACATGGGCTTGATACCGGGTGAAAGACTACCAAATAAGGCACCATATAGTATGACACCCATGGAAAAATGAAGATGTGAATAGACAAATGCAAGAGATATTGGATAAGGGGCTGATTAGAAAGAGCTTCGGTTCATGTGTTGTACCTGTTGTACTGGAACCTAAGAAAGATGGGAAATGACAAATCTGCACTGATTCAAGGGCTATAAATAAGTTAACCATTAAGTATAGGTTTCCATTGCCTTATATGGATGACTTGATGGACTGTTTGAGTGGAGAAAAGTACTTCAACAAGATTGATCTGAAAAGTGGATATTGTAGATACCTAAAATTGTCCATGTCTTACAACATCACCTTGTCGATACATTATCTAAGACATCTTGTGACATTTTGTCCTAGGTCCCTTTCATAATCCCTCCATCACCTAATAATTTATTTAACTAATTCCCACCCTAATCCCATTTATCATACTAGCCAATTAATTAAATAAATCCTATTTATTTAATTAATTTCCCACCTTTCCTCTAATTTATATAAATAAAATATTTATTTAAATTAGCCCTCTCCCATTTTCTAACTAATTTAAATAGAATATTTAAATTAGTCCTCACCTTCAACCTCATTCCAACACATGTCCCATACTACAACCATACTATATTTTTCATTTAATACTTTGTCACACTACCAACTAATTTAAATAATTTTATTATTTAAATTAGGTCACCTCTATTCTTATCCTCACACTTGTCATTCCACTACCTTTTTTAAATGAAGGGATCCAAAGTCAAATCATATTTTAATCTTAGCCGTCCACATCACACAATTCACCTTTCATTCTTAACCATTAGTTATATCACTCCTTTCCTATAAATCAAGCCTCAACCAAGCCATTTGATGCATCCATTTTCAAGTAACATTATATTGTCGAAATGAATCTAGATTCTCTCTTCATTCATCTTCTATCTATTGTTATGCTACAGATTTGAGCAATCAACATTCATCCAAGAACCACAATCTTTGATATTTTGCATCTTATGTAAAATGGAGAAGAATAATGGAGAGCCAAGCTTAGCATAAAGATTTAGATTTAGTTGTTTTATCCTTCAAATTTCTATGTTTATTTTGTACTCCATTGTTGAGTTAGGGTTTTATGATTGATGTTAGTGATTTATGCCTAATTGTCCTTGACTTACATTGGTGAACCCGATGTGAATCCATTTTTTCATTCACATTTTAGCATTCCTGCAGCTCTAACTCTCGCCTTTTTGCAAGTTTTGTGTGTTTAAAATTTGCAAATCTAAGATTTTTTGTCAAGTTTGGGAAATCAACTTTTACAGGTGATCTCCTAGGCCAAAATAGACCTCATCATCAAGTTTGGGAGGCCTCGCAAGTGAAAATCAACATAAAATTCAATATAGCTTGCTCTTAGAGAATTTTTTGAAAATTTTTGAATTTTTTTTCACATAGCAGTCCGTACAGTGTGGATCCATACCTTATGGATATGTCATATGACCTGTAATAGTCTCGGATCTTGTGGTTTCTACCTATGTCTATTTAATCTTGTAGGTTTCACACTATCTTTTTGGTTTGTAAGTGTTGTTTGGTTGCAGGTTTCGACCTCCTCTTGTATAATCTTCTGCAGCTCGTTGAAACCCTCTTAAACCCCTGTTGACCCCTTATTTCCCCCTTGTTGGGACCCAAAATAACAGAAACACAAAACTCTAAAATATTCCTCAATCACCCAAGCTAGGGATTGTCATCAGGGTGATAGGAAGAGGTTTATCAACAAGTTTTGGGCAATTTTGGCCAGCTAATAGGAGTGGGTAGACTCCTCTACACTTCAAGCTCAGCTTAGACTCTGGAGGGATATTCCAAGGGGTATACTTGAATAGGTATTGGATTCAAACTAGATGAATAACTAAAAATATTGGACAACCAAACCAAAATCATCATCTTGACTCCAAAGACTGTCACTAAGCCAAGAATAATTAGTTGTCACATGACCTCTATATAGTTGATTCAACTGTGCGAATGCACATGCACAGGAAAGATGTTTTTTACCTTGAACCACAGATGAAAGATTTGTTTGTTTTTAAAAGATTGTTTGGTCCCTCTCCAATATGGACCAGCGCCTATTCTATTGGGAAACAGAGTCACAGAATGAAAGGAAGAAATAAAATACTTAGCAAAGGATCGATAGAACTAGACACACATTTGCACATATGGCATTCTAATAGATTTTCATACATTGAACATACTTAATAATCTAAAAGAGGACTGCAATAATTCTTGTGTAACAAAATGATGGCAAATACAAAGCCTTGTATTTATTTAGATATTGTCACACATCTCCAAACACCTATTACACTCATACCAGCAAATGTGACAAAGGAAAATACATAACTACGATTACATATTTACCAAAATCATTACAAACTCCCATGGAGACATTCACTACATTCAAATCTCCATTCTATAACCTTTCTACACAATACTAAATATATCCCTTCACTTATAAACTAGACAAATCATGTGTTGATGCCAGAGAAACTCCTTAGGCTCTCCCAGACCAGACAATTGACTCATTGACCAACCCAAAAGATGGCATTCAAACATGTATATATAGCAATCATACAACTCTAGGATGTTTGAAATCCCAGTCAACAAGCCATCATTGCTACGCAGGATGTGGCGCATGGCCCCTTTCAGAGACTTGGTGGACTTCCTAGGCACCCATGCCCTACAAACTAATTAGCATCCTTAAGAGGACCTACAGAAAGTATAGGTGCTAAAACACACCATCCCTATATTAAAATATGTACCTGCACATTGATGGTAAATACTATTCCAACAACTATCCTGACGTTTGCATGCCTGCAACCTCATGCTTTCATGGTGGCAAAGGGGGAAGAAAGGCGTCTTTAAATAAGAGCCTGCCAATAGTGTTTGTAAAGCTTTTACAAAACTTTAAAGTATTAAAGCCTTTATAATTTATGAATCCATGCTTTACATTTGATTTTTACATCTTAATTTTGCCTTGTCGACAAAAGTCACCTTTCATGAACTTGGCATTTTTCCCCTTTTGTCGGTAAATATTCAAATTTCCAGACTCCATTTTTATCTTCTTTATTTACCTTATCAACAAATATCAATTTTCTTGAACTTGGCTGGCCTTTGCATTATCGGCGAATTGTAACCATTTCGAACTTAGTCAGCAAAAATCCACTTTGGCGAACTCTTATCCTTTATCTCCTTTGCCAGCCCTATCGGCAAATATGAGATTTGCCAAAATTCACTTTTGCTTTATGTTTTTCCCATTATCGGCAAAATGACCCATATCGGCAAAATAAGGAAAACTTGAACTTTTCTTTTCTATCGGCTAACTCCTCTTTCATCGAACCATCCTTGCTTTACCTTAGTCGGAAAAAATGCCACTTGTCAAACTTGTCTCTTTTCATTCCATCGGCAAATTAGCACCTTTTAGAACCAAGGGTCCCAAGCACTACTTTCTTCTTTATCAGCAAAATGAACTTTCGTTGAACTTGCCTTTTCATCTCCCTTTTGGCCTGTCTCATCGCCTTGTTGGCAAAATGTGAAAAACATGAACTTTTAGAAGGTTCAACATTTGCCTGATTTCCTGACAAAGACATTATTTCCTTTTTGCTTTAACCAAAGTTGCATATTCTTTTTCTTTTCCCTTAATTCTTTATGCTTTGCCTTTGTCGACAAAACTACAATCAGGCAAATCTTTCATCGATGAACTTGGATGTTCGCGAACCTCCAACTTCACCAACAAAGCTTTCTTTGTCTTCAATTTCCTTTCTACCTTAGAATCTTTTTCTATATAGAGAAAGCTTTTTTCTTCTTTGTCAGCAAACCTCATGAACCTTGAACTTATGCATTTCGCCAATAAAAGGCTTCACTATCTTCATTTTGCCGCCGATGAACCACATGCCTCCCTTCGCCCCTCCTCTTTCCTGTCGGCAAATATCACTATCGACGAACCAGAAAAAAATGAACTTCAGAACAAGTTTGAAAGTTAGAAGCTTCGTTGATTTGCCGATAATAAGGCAAAAATTAAAAATTTTCTAAGGGACAAAAAGGGAGCAAAACATAACCATTTGACCAAGGAAAAATATATAAAGACCAAACTTTGACCAAGGATAACTTTTTCATATTAAGCAATTTCAACATGGTTCAAAAGGCAAAGTTGCTTAGAATGGAATTCTCTATCCAATGGTGACATTTACTACAGAATTTTGTACATGATTTTTGTATTTTTTGGGGGTAGAAAGGGCACTTTGGAATTGGTATTTCTGGACACCAATAGTGGCTCTGGTTGGGGATGTGTGACAAGAAGTGTCACAGCAAGAATTTAGAATATCTCTAGGAAGACCAACACACAAAACACACAAAGGGAAACACAAAAAACACACACAAAGAAACACACAGTCAAAAATGACTTCAGCCAAAATTTTGGGACATTGTAGGCCACCCCTACAAAAAATTGAATGAAGCTACTTGCCTCTGTCAAAGACAAGCCTATTGAAGGAGCCAATCTCCCTCAATCCTTTGCTACATTGATCACCCAATATCAGCAGTAAAGACATTTTGCATGCATACACATACAAAATACAAACATTCATACTATCATGTTGAAGATGAAAAAATAATTTACCCGGGCAAGACAACCATAGATAATATGATTCATCATCATGCTGACGCACATATAAGCACTTAGCTTCAAGTCCCATGTCAACATGATGCATTTTTGGGCCTGCATAAATATCAACATGAAGGAAATTATCAAGCTGAAACTTGTCCAACCAAGGTGTAATCTCATACTAAGCTATGTCACATGACTGTTCTAATTCTTGTATCCCAGCAACAGTATATATACTAATGCACTCCTCCATGATTGAATCAAAGGCGTGATTCAAATTTAAATCTCCACCATTAGCATAGAAGTCTAAAATTTGAGGCGCTTCAAGTGAAGGCTCACAATCTTCAATCTGCCTCTCTGTTTTGTACTCCTTGGCACACACTACTGTTTGAAATTTGTTGCAAAGAAAATTAGAAATGATTTTCTCCTCTTCACCCTACAAATCAAAAACTTGATCCATACTTGAATGTTTAGCCCAAATGTCATCTAGCCTAGCCAATGTACTCAAAAATGTGTTCTCAACATGATCCACATTAATCAGAGGTAACTACCCCAAACAAAGCTCTAGAAAATTATCTGTTACATGGTCTTCAAAGTGGGAGACAATTACCTTAGAATTGCCTATAGTTGTAGCATTGCCCTCATGATGTCCAATTGAAGCATAACTCACATCATCCTCATGCATACAAGTGTCAATGACCTCATTGTCATTATCAGGGATAAATGAGGGTATCGCACCAAACAAGAGACCAGTCTCTTGTTCATCCTCAACATCATTTTATACCTCCTCTCTATCCACTTACTATCCACAGGTAGCCACATCATACAGTATATGAATCTCCACTTCCAAAGATGATAGCTCAAACTCACTGAACTAAAAATCATCTTCAAAAAGAGGATTATCTATGCACCAATAACAATTAGAAATTATGTTACCTGACATACTTGCATGCTCTTCATAAAGGGTATTATCTCTTATTCTCATCTCTTCATCATTATTTGCTTCATCAGTATATGCATGCATTATATAATCGATCACCTGGGCTGATTCATTTGATGCATCACTTGCATACATACCTTCCAAGTGGTCTACAATACAAGAGCAAGTAGCAGGGTCAAAAATCTCTTCATCGAATTGGACGCCATCATTGATTTGTTCATTTTCATCATCCACTGTTGACTGATCCAATGGAATGTGGGTACAGTCACTACTATTTTCATCTCAATCATTCTCATACACTACACCAACACCTTCCTCTACCCTTCTGCATACACAATCATCACTTGATACTATGTCAAGATCATATGAAATATCCACATCCCTGCTGTCTACAATAGCCTATTCATTATCAACTAACATTGCATCTGAGGATATAGATTTTGCAATCATATCCTGCGTAACTTTGTCAACATAATCAATGAACACATAGGCCTGTTGCAAACCCATTAGATTGAATTCCTCCTGTATAAAACTTGAACTTATAGAATCATCATAAGCTCTCAAATACATATCAATACACATAGGAAGATCAAGTCCAAATTTTTCTGGGATGTGAGACAGGGTCACCGCAAATCTGTGGCTGAGCTCCATGCTAGACTCTCCTTCTTGCCTTTTAATATTTTCTAGTTCTTGGACAAGAAAAATAGGGTCTAGATTACTTTCAAAATCTTCAAATGTAGCCACCAACTAATCCTAGGAAGCAAAATGCTAGTCAAGGAAACTAACTAGCCACTTCCATGCTATTCCACATAGAGATCTAACAAAAAATCTCATCCACATATCCTTATCTCCAAATTGAAATTTATCCATGAAGTCTGAAAATGCATCAATGTGTGCCTTCCAATTAAAAACCTCACACCCATCAAAAAATGGCATCTAATTGTAAATCCTTTTGGGCATCGATTGATGCTCATAACTAACCCATGAGAGATCTAGTTCTCTATAGGTGTTCTCATTAGCAATAAGAGGAGGCTGAGGAAAAGAACAACTGGAAACAACAAGAGGGTAACCATACTATGGCATAGACTGATGCAACCTGATTTAGCCTACTAAATCTTTTTCTTGCTACAACAAAGACTCTAACATCTGCTTTTCTTTTTCAATTTTTTCTGCAGCCAAGACTTTTCATTTCTATTATGCAAGGGCTCAAAAAATTTTGGGTTTGTAAAATTGGCAGGGTTATGATCAGAAAATGCATTACCAGGACGGTCAAAGGCCATATAGTTCCTAGGGTCTTCAACATAAGAAGATGCAGGGTAAGAATCCTTCCTAGGGTATCCATATTCATAATAGTTGGCCATGACCAACTACAAACCACTTCTGCAAGACAAAGGAAATCAAACAATATGTTCCTTTACTGAGAAGGAAACCATGGTCAAGGCAGAAAGAAAAACTTGTTCCTTAACCAACAACAACCTCCTTGAAACGTGCACACAACATCAACACTTTGCTTTCTTTTGAGAACAAAGTCGCCACCTCACTGAATGAGGAAAACCCTTGAAGCATAACAAATCTTCAAGGCAATGAAATTGATTCTCAATTGCTCATGCCAGCAGAGTCTTCAAAATTTTTAACCCAACAGTACATTGGTGCCAATTTGTTGGCATAAGTTGAAAAAGGTTACCAACTTACCCACAACAACAAATTGCACCACTACAAACTTTCTTCAATGACTATGTTGCAAAGGTCTTCAAAATCTAAACCAAGATATCACATCCCTGGCAATGATGCCAATCTATTGGAACCCAAAATAACAGTACCACAAAACTCTAAAACATTCCTCAATCACCTAGGCCAGGGATTGTTGTCAAGCTAATAAGAAGAGGTTTATCAACAAGTTTTGGGCAATTTTGGCCAACTAACAGGAGTAAGTAGACTCCTTTGCACTTTGATCTCATCTTAGACTCTAAAGGGATATTCCAAGGGGTATACCTGAATAGGTATTGAGTTCAAACTAGATGAACAACTAAAAATATTGGACAACCAAGCCCAAATCATCATCTTGACTCCAAAGATTATCACTAAGCCAAGAATAACTGGTTGTCACATGACCCCTATATAGTTGATTCAACTATGCAAATGGACATGCATAGGAAAAATGGTTTTTACCCTGATCCACAGATGAAAGATTTGTTTATTTTTAAAAGATTGTTTGGTCAATCTCCAATATGGACTGGTGCCTATTCTATTGGGCAACAGAGTCACAGAATGTAAGGAGGAAAGAAAATACTTGGTAAAAGATCAACAGAACTAGACACACATTTCTACATATGGGCTCTAATAGATTTTCATACATTGAACATACTTAATAATCCAAAAGAGGACTGCAATAATTCCTATGTAACAAAATGATGGCAAATACAAAGCCTTGTATTTATTTAGATGTGGTCACACATCTCCAAACACCTATTACACTCATACCAGCAAAGGTGGCAAAGGAAAATACATAACTATGATGACACATTTATCAAAATCATTACAAACTCTTGTGGAGACATTCACTACATTCAAATCTGCATTCTATAACCTTCCTACACAGTACTAAATATATCCCTTCACTTATAAACTAGACAAATCATGTGTTGATGCCAAAGAAACTCCTTAGGCTCTCCCAGACCAGACAATCAGCTCAGCGATCAACCTAGAAAATGGCATTCAAACATGTATATATAGCAATCATGTAGCTCTAAGATGTTTGAAATCCCAGTCAACAAGCCATCGCTGCTGCACAGGAGGTGGTGCATGGCCCCTGTCAGAGACTTGATAGACTTCCTAGGTGCCCATGTTCTGCAAGATGATTAGCGTCCTTGAGAGGACCTGTAAAAAGTATAGGTGCTAAAACAAACCATCCCCATATTAAAATTTGTACCTGTGCATTGATGGTAAATACTATTCTAGCAACTATCCTGATGTTTGCATTTCTGCAACCTCATGCTTTCATGGCAGAAAAGGGGGAAGAAAGGCATCTTTAAGTAACAGTCTACCAACAGTGTTTGTAAAGCTTTTACAACACTTTAAAGTATTAAATCCTTTATACTTTATGAATCCATGCTTTACATTTGACTTTTGCATCTTAATTTTGCCTTGTCAACAAAAGTCACCTTTCACGAACTTGGCATTTTTCCCCTTTTGTCGGAAAATATTCAATTTTCTAGACTCTATTTTTATCTTCTTTATTTGCCTTGTTGGTAAATATCAATTTTCTCAAACTTGGTTGGCCTTTGCATTATCGGCAAATTGTAACCATTTTGAACATAGTCGGTAAAGACCCACTTTGTCGAACTCTTATCATTTATCTCCTTCACCAACCCTATCGACAAATATGAGATTTTCTGAACTTCACTTTTGCTTTATGTTTTGCCCATTATCAAAAAAATGACCCATATCAGAAAAATAAGGAAAACTTAAACTTTTCTTTTCTATTGGCTAACTCCTCTTTCACCAAACCATCCTTGCTTTACCTTAATCAACAAAAATGCCACTTGTCAAACTTGTCTCTTTTCATTCCATCAGCAAACCAACACCTTTTAGAATGAAGGGCCCCAGGTGCTACTTTCTTCTTTATCAGCAAAATGAACTTTTTCCGAACTTGCCTTTTCATCTCCCTTTTGGCCTGTCTCATTGCCTTGTTGGCGAAATGTGAAAAACATGAACTTTTAGAAAGTTTGCATTTGCCCGATTTACCGACAAAGACATTATTTCCCTTTTGCCTTAACTAAAATTTCATTCTTCTGCTTTTCCCTTCATTCTTTATGCTAAACGCCTTCGTTGGTGAAATTGTCATCGAGTGAACCTTTTGTCGGCGAACTTGGAGGTTCGTGAACCTCCAACTTCTCTGACAAAGCTTTCTTTGTCTTCAATTTCCTTTCTGCCTTAGAATCTTTTTCTATATTGCAATAGCTTTTTTCTTCTTTGTCGATGAAGTCCACCATTAGCAAACTTCACCATCGGTGAACCTCACGAACCTTGAACTTATGCATTTCGTTGATAAAAGGCTTCACTATCTTCATTTTTCCGCCGATGAACCACATGCCTCCCTTCACCCCTCACTCTTCCTTGTCATAAAATATCATTGTCGGTGAGCTGGTAAAAGAATGAACTTGAGAACAAGTTCAAAAGTTAGAAGCTTCACCAATTTGCTGATAATAAGGCAAAAATTGAAAATTTTCTAAGGGACAAAAAGCGAGCAAAACATAACCATTTGATCAAGGCAAAATATACAAAGACCAAACTTTGACCAAGGATAACTTTTTTCATATTAAGGAATTTTGACATGGTTCAAAAGGCAAAGTTGCTCAGAATGGAATTCTCTATCTAATGGTGACATTTGCTAAGGAATTTTGTACATGATTTTTGGATTTTTGGGGAGCGGAAAGGGCACTTTGGAATTGGTATTTCTAGGTACCAACACCCCTATCAACTTCCATTTGTTTTCTTGCTAACTGTTAAAAACCCTAGCCGCCACCTTATCCCTATGATCCCTACCATTTACACCTTGTCGCCACCAATATTATGCATCACCTAGCCATTATAAACCCTTATAACTCCCTATCGACCTCGCAAATATCCTCCCTCTTAACATTTTGGTTGACTGCTCTTTGTAGACCGTCGCCACCACTCCTTTTACCTCCTTCCAACACCTGTATTCTCCATCACCACCACTATTTTTACCTATGTCTTCACCTTGCCTTGTCACCTGCTCCAAATCCATGGATCTTCGCCTTTATGCTACCTCAGTTGACACTTCCCTAACTCCGTAGACCTTCCCTTCACCCTCATTTTAGGTACAACCATAGTCATTATCTTCAAGATTTTCCTGCACTTCTCATTAAGCTTCTCATGAATATTGCATGTCTACAAATGTGAGTAAATTTAGAGCAAGGTCAAGAAGAGCAATGGAGGAGAGCCAAGTTTAACATAGGAATTTAGTTATAGTTGTTGTTTATTTGTGTCTATTTGTGCTCCATTGTTGGATTAGGGAATCTTAGCTTGCATTTGATAGTTTGTGGTTGCTAATTGATGATGCAAGTCTGTTATCTCATTTTCCCTAGTTTTCCCTAGTTTACCTCTCGTTTGACCCTCTCAACACTCCCTGCCCACTCGTCGACCACCAAACACACTGCTTGCAAAGTCACCTCCCGATCAACATAAAACCCTTTGGCGTCATCGAATGCATCACTAACTCCTCTCCTGCTTAAGCCCATGGTCATGGTTTTGACCATAGGGCTAGCTTCATTGGCCAGCATTCCCTTTTAATTTTTTTGTAGTTTTTATTTTGTTTTTTATTTTTCCCTTACCATAGCCCCTAGTCACATGGGTGACCAGGGGCCTACATGACCTAAGCTGCCAACATAACCACAGAGAATTAACTGCCTGCATGTGATCGCTTTCATGCTAACCGCTAGCGGTTAGTCTATAATGGTTAGACTTGTCATCTTCCTCCTCATGCCCTAACTGGGCGGTTTTTTCTTTTCCTCATAATGTCTTCATAACAGGTCAAAATTTCACGAAACTCGCAATGTCAGAAAGTTGGTTCGCCTAGCTTCGCTGTGGAGAAATAATTTTTAGGTAACTGTATCAGGTTTGCAAGTTTTATTCAGTTAAAGTCAACTCTTTTTTTGCAACTTCAAATGCACATAACTTGAGCAAATTTCATCTATTTTTCGTGAATTTGTTTTTTTCAAACAGCATAGAATTTCATCTCGATTCTATTCATGTCATTTATTTTTTTGTCACTATTCATCTAAATCAGAATTTTATTAGATTTCTATTTTTCACCTAACACATTAGTTTGCAAGTCTTCTTGTCTCTTTTTCATCTTGGTGGATTCTAGGTGAGCATAAGGGGCTGTACAACATTAGTTTCAGATGAAAATTTTTCCAAGTACACTCAATTCATTCTCTTGTCTTTCATTTCACCAAAAACTTGTTTGCCTTCACATTTAGATTTGGGAATTAAAACAAACCAGTTTTTGCAACATTACACTTCAATTTGGGCTTAGAAATGAACTATTGTTTGCAATCACACATTGAAACTGGGCTTAAAATAAACTTGTGTCTTCATTCTCACATATGGCTTTGGGTTTAAAAAGAACTTGTGCTTTCAATTTCTTGGTGGATTTGAGTGTGATTAAGGGTGTGTATGCTCTTCTCATGCACTTTGTGTGATCTTAAGAATCAAAAACATCTTTCATCCATTCACTTTCACAACACACATTTCAATTTCTAAGGGGAAATATACATTGCAAGTGTGAATCTAGTGTGTGTGTGTATGCTCTCTCCTCACACCACATGGTGATCTTGGAAATCAAAAGCACCCACTCAATTTTCTTTTTCCACCCTCTTAAGAGACCTGCTTGGAGACACACAACTCCAAGGGACGACCTCAACTCTAGCGTTCTGTAAGAGTCTAAAACGCGAGGGGTGAAACAAAAGACACCCTCTTGGAAGTTGAAATCTTGTCATCCGGGTTAAGCCCCCAAGAACTTTATACCTTGGGGAAGTGAAGGTGAATAGTGGGTTACCCCTTTCTCCTAGCTGTGTGACATTATTTCACTTTCATTTCATGAAATTAGCCCCCTGTACCTTGAGTATATTGGAGACATCCTTAGTCAAACTTGTGCATCCTAGAGTAAGACCTATTTGGCTACACTCACTTGACTAATATTACAATTGTTGATGTGTCTTCAAGTGTTTTCATAATCATAACAATCCAATTTCAAAGTCAAACTTTCTGTTGTGTCTTGTGTGTGTGATTCATGCATGTACATGTGAAATATTTTGTTTGAAAATTGCCAAGGTCAAGATATCAACATAAACACATAAGAACAATATCTTAAACATTCTTTCCATCACATTCATTCTAAGCCAAGTAATCCTAATCAAAACCCTAATCATCCTTGTCATTCACCTCATCCACATCCTATTCATCCTACTTGTCTTATCCATATCACCATAATCATTATCCACCTCTTCTATTTCGAAAGTCTACCCATGTCTTTCACCCCCATCTATCCTCTCGAGGGGGCATCATTCCACATCATCCAATCAATATCATCCTAATCGACCTAATCACCCTTCTTAGCCACCTCATCCCTAATCATTTTAAGCCTTCCTCATAATCTAATAAATTTCATCCACCTCATATCCTAATCATAGCCTAATCACTCCACATCATCATTCTAGTTCTAATCCAGTGCTTGTCAAAATGGTTGTGATCATTAAGAAACCTATGTCAAATCCAAGATCCAAACTCATACTTCGATGGGACCCTCCTCCTAGCTCCAATGATCACGAGAACCTTGTAGATTATGATGCATATCTTGAGGAACAAGCCGAAATACAAAGACTTAAACAAATGTGTAACTCCATGCCAACACTAGAGAACAAGATCCTAGCACCACAACTACAAGACATCATCTAAACACTTCACCAAATGCCACAACCCCTAGACCAGCAAACCATACAAAGACTACAAACCATCATCTAATCACTTCTGCAAAACCAATCACCTCTAATACAACTCCTCGTTGAAATCTAACAAATCATAACCACCCACCGATCCCAAACCCAACAAACACAATCTCAACATCAACAAATTTCACCCCAATTCTATGTGTCATCCCCCTTCACTTCATACCAACCTAGTTCATCTACATATCAAATCCATGCTACATCAACCTATCCCACTTCTCTCAATGCAAACCAACATCCATAACAATTCACATCACAACAAGAACATGCGAGCCTAAACTACCCTTTGCAACAAGATCAAATGCCTTTGAGTCCTTATGCTACCTTTGACAAGGGAGACACCAACCTAGCTTATGCAAGCCCTTCATTATCCTTCCACCATCCAATCCTCCATCAACTCCACATCCTAAATTCAAATCATACAAAAGCAAATACAAATCCACCCATTTGATGTCAATACAATCTAGCACAAGCAATCCCAATACCAATCCCTTTGACCCTCCATCCAATCAAAATCAAAATCCTAAGCCTACAACATCTTCCACCCCTTTTATTACTCCACCATGGGATCTTTCCACTCCACCTAATCCTAATCCTAAGCCTACAACTTCCACCATTGTTATTCATCCATTATATTTTCCATCCACCCATATGTTTATGAAGGATTGATCCAATGGTTATTAGCAAGGAATCAACTATGTCACCAAATTCCTATCCTTAATCCTATCAAAGAGCCTTCAAATTGTAAGGAAATGAGAGCATCTCAGAACATATTTCTAAGAACAGTGGTGTCTTTGAAAGATTTAAATTCTTTTCAATCGCTTCAAAAAACATGCACAACTATGCCACAAAGTGGAAACTGACATAGAACATTTCCAACATTGACCCTTAGAGGAAATACAAGCAACAAGATCTAATTTCAACAACATAAATGCTAACACAAAAGATAGAATAGAAGACACAGATATACATGGGGAAAACCCTTACGAGTAAAAAACCCCACACTCCAAAAGCCCAGATCATCATTGTATTATTCAGCAACAGAAAATACAGTTACAATACAAATCTGGCACTAAGCCTTTCATGGAGATTTACATCTTGCTCCTCTGGAGAATAACTGTCAGCATAACCCTGCACAAAGTTCTCTAGGACTCGGGTTAGTCCTTCATACTGTTATCATGCCACAAATAGCATACAACACAGGACATCACCCTACACCCAAACTTTGTTCTCGCTCACTTATCGCACTCCTCTGTTCCAATGCATTTTTCATGTCACATTACAGAAGAGAACAATCGGTTCAACTACCTCAGACCGTTGCAACTCGAAAAGGTCGACAGTTCATTTTTAACCATTTTAAACCGTTCGTATTCATGAGGACTAAAAAGTCCCACATGCATCAGTTGACAAACACAGCAACAACATATATGCACAAACACATGGTAAGTCTATCGTCGGCGCTTTTGCCACCGACGACCCCAGCTAGTCAAACATCAACGAACCATTGGAGAGACCAAGGCCTTCGGTGTGACTTCATCCTTCTTCACCGACAACATTCCTTCTTTCGATACCAAACTCCATCAGATAGACCAAGCTCATCAGAGTAAGAATTCCACCTAAGGCCGATAACATTAGTCTCACCGATATCAAACCTCTATCGGTAACACACATAATAGTCAGAGTGACGTCTCAACTCTGCACCGATCGAATAGATCTTGCCAATGCTAACCTTTAATAGTTCGTCGGAGTAACACAAGACAATTGGAGAGAGAACACAAAACATCACCAAAGACCCCTATTTCATCGATAGCACATCATAGGAACAAATCACCATCGGGTGGACACAAACAGTTGGAGAAACAAACCAAGGCAAAGTCGATGGCTACACTCAGCCTGATCAGGTTGAACCAATGAACCATTGAACCAATCGGTGAGACTCCAGACCATCTAGAGGAAACATTGAAGCAGCACTGATAGGGCCTATTAGGCCGATGTCCAACTGTCAGAGTAACACAACACACCATCTCACTGATGCAAGAACAAATCACTGTGAACAATGTGATCACTAAGACAAAGCACAGCTCTCGCCAATGCCTATAATCTGAGTCACAATTACTCAACATTCTCCCACTTGACGAAGGAATTACAGGAAACCATCAACACTCCAAGTCATAGAACTAAAATTGATATTGCCTCCACTCCACTGTGCTCACAAGCTACACAGAAGCTTTAACAAAACCAACTTCAAAGCTTTCAGAACACAACAATGAAACCACCCTCCAGAAACAAGATAGAACATCAGCTAGAACAACAATCAAAAAACTGACTGCACCCATCCAACTGAACAAAACCTACATGACTGAAAATAGCACACACAGCAAGTGTTAATCCATCCAATCATCCATACCTTGAAGGTATTCATATCAGTAGACTCATGCCACCTACATATACACCCATCAACTGCAAATACAAGCTCCATGTGTCAACCAGTAGAAAAAGACCAAACACATCCAAGAACTCCCACTGCATGGGTAATGCAGATCTAAAAAAGATCATGGCATACAAGTCTACCAATGGCATCACATAGAAAGTGTAAACATCATGTAGTACCAAGGAAACATCCACCATGATATGCAAAATCTGTAAATCAATAACTTGTACATCTCACCACCAGCCCAGAAATCTCTCAAGTTCTTCACACCCAACAATGAAAGAGATAACAGAACCTTCATGCTATCGCCCAAGAACATAAGTGAAAGCACATGACCACAAATTAGTGATCACTTTAGCTCCGAACAAAACCTCAAACCAATGTAATGTGAAACACACCAACAGAAAAATAATTGAGACCAAGAGAAACACTGCACATCATATACCTATAGACAATCCTTCTACATACACCTCTGAATGCCAACTGTGTCAAGTATGATCTCCTTCACAACACCCCAAAGAGAACAACATAACAACACCCAAACAAACATTCAATCTCAAGAGATCAAATTCAACATATGTAATCATGCAACTAACATGCGTGTAAGCCTCTCAAACCAAAGAAGATCAACCTAATTCATTTCCCGTTTCAGGAAATCAGCCCATAAAACCATCTCCTAATAGTTCTCATCAATAAATGATATCTTTAAACTCAAATGCAAAAGGAGATAATCATGCTATCCATCTCTCATAATGAATCCTCCAGAACCATATATCAGTAGTTTAAGATCCATGTCTATGAAAGAAAGCATAAAACACCTGAGAGAAACAATGGGTAATACCTCTCAAGTAATAAACTGCCAAGCAAACCAAGAGTGGGGAATGAGAATGTTCTTCCAAGATATCCAAGTCCCAACAACTTTCTCCAAGAACAATCTCCTCTAGATCTTTTGTTGAACTCACATTCAACCAAGGTAAAGACTCCTTGAACTTTCTGCTGCAAACTCTGATTAAGCACAACATATACAGTCTCACCTTATTCTTAATGTACCCATGGACATCTGCAAATAATCATATCATGCTAAACTCCAAATGCATCACTGCATCACCATGAAGTAATCAAGCAAAAGATCAATGCACCCAAACACACAGAGAATCACTAGACCACTGTCAAAGTTCCAATCATCTAAATCAGGAACTTATCATGACACCATGATCTTACCATCTCCCTTAGGAGATTCCATGCTCCAGGTGAACATAACCATGGTCTCAAGAGCAATGTATCATGCCAAAACTCAAACGCAGAATTCAAGAAAATACCATGACATGAAACAAACCAAACTCTAAACCAATATCACTTGTCAAACACCACCAACACCTCAGCCAAGGATTTCATGAATCCTCCATGACTCCAAGATGTTACACATCCTCAAATAGTGCCCCTACAAATACAAAAGAACCCTTCTGCAGCAACAGGATCAAAGAGCTCCTCCTAGTAATATCTGCAACACTAAAGAAGATCATTCACCACTAAGTGATGAACACACAGTCAATGCTAAAGCTCCATCTGAACTGTAACAACTAAGATTTTCAAGCATCATGACCAAACATCTCCTAATCTAAAAATCCTCCAAGTCCACACATTAACATGTCTACGTGACAATAAAACCAAGTGGCACCAAGATCTCAAACCAAGGAAATATAATACACATGCTACAAGTCTCCATAACTGACTATTCAGGTACTCTACAACATCCATCCTCTCATCTCGAAGCAGTCACACCAATGCACAAGTGACCACAGATCAGGCTAGCTAACAAATCTGCATTAACACTGAAACAATCTGGTGGATAAAGACAATCCACATCCGAGTCATCTCACTGTAGCTTAATAGGTGATCAGCCCACAAAACTACATAACTCGTAGATCTAACCAATGTACCATGCAAACTCATTATCACAATGGAAACTGCAAAAATGAGATCTCAAGGAATAGATAACAATGTAGACAACATGACTCAAACATCAGATTACTTACAAATCTCATTCGCCAAACATGTCCACAACCTGAGCACCATAGTATAGAAAACCAACAAGCATTTCCACAGAAATATTGAGTGACACATCACATACTAGCATTCCTATGTAGAGAAAGTATTTCACCTCCTCACACCACGCACAAAGCATGCTTTGCAAAACTATAACTATTTCATCCAGCAACACCCCAAAAGCTAGGGTTTAGAAAAAATAGATTGACTGCAGCTTCACAGAACCACAAGTTTTTCTTGACTATGTAAAACCTACAAAACCACTGTGTTTGATAACACCCATGCACATCCATACCCACTTCACATCTAGAAGACTAGGAATATGAATCAAGAAACACCATAATGGTTAAACTAGAAAATGGATTAACATAGATGAGCATCATAGATTTTAAGGAAAATCTATTAAACCCTTCTGATGCAAGTACAAAACAACCACAAAGATTAAGAAAATCCAAGAACTGCAGGCCTAATTCAGACCAATTCCAAGACCACCACCATGTACAAGCATCTGAGAGAGAAAGTCAGGTTATATCAGAAGCTTCCAGACCTCAAAGATCAACTCCATAACCAAAATGCAACCAGGGCATCACATAAACAACACCTTCCAATACCAGGAACAAATCCCAGCATAAGCACAATACTCCATGGCTGAGCAGCAACACAAACTTCTTCATATCATCAGAGAACCTCTCACATAGACACCCAATATGAAAGTTACTATAGAGACACAACCACAAAGCATAATCCACCCCATGCAATAGGATTATACACTATCAACTAAGAGCCTCAGGTCACATCATGACCAGCTCCAGTCTCTTCATCTTCACCATCCTTCAAGCGCCTGCTGTAACGTGAAGACAGGATCAACTACCAGACTTCACTCAAAAAAAGGATCGAACATCAGATGATTCCTTCAGATTTCCTCAAGCCTGTCACACTAAGAAATCATCACAGAAGGAATACCCAGACCTTATACACCAGGAACTCTTACATGCAAAACACATGCAGCACACAAACGTACATATGTGAGCAACAAAGCAGATCCCAGAAGAAGGCTCTGATACCACTTGTAAGGTAATGAGAGCATCTCAGAACGTATTTCTAAGAACATTGGTGTCTTCGACAAATTTAAATTCTTTTCAATCGCTTCAAAAAACACGCACAACTATGCCACAAAGTGGAAACTGACATAGAACATTTCCAACATTGACCCTTAGAGGAAATACAAGCAACAAGATCTAATTTCAACAACATAAATGCTAACACAAGATAGAACAGAAGACACAGATATACATGGGGAAAACCCTTATGGGTAAAAAACCCCACACTTCAAAAGCCCAGATCGCCATTGTATTATTCAGCAATAGAAAATACATTTATAATACAAATCTGACACTAAGCCTTTCATGGAGATTTACATCTTGCTCCTCTGGAAGAATAACTGACAGCATAACCCTGCACAAAGTTCTTCGGCACTCAGGTTAGTCCTTCATACTATTATCATGCCACAAATAGCATACAGCACAGGACATCACCCTACACCCAAACTCTGTTCTCGCTCACTTATCGTACTCCTCTGTTCCATTGCATTTTTCATGTCACATTACAGAAGAGAACAATTGGTTCAACTACCTTAGACTGTTACAACTCCAAAAGGTTGACAGTTCATTTTTAACCATTTTAAACCATTCGTATTCATGAGGACTAAAAAGTCCCACATGCATCAGTTGACAAACACAGCAACAACATATATGCCCGAACGCATGGTAAGTCTATTCTCGGTGCTTTTACCGCCGACAACCCCAACCGGTCAAACATCAACAAACCATCGGAGAGACCAAGGCCTTCGGTGTGACTTCATCCTTCTTTGCCGACAACATTCCTTTTGCCGATGCCAAACTACATCAGACAGACCAAGCTCATCAGAGTAAGAATTCCACCTAAGGTCAATAGTGTTAGTCCCGCCGATATCAAACCTCCATCGGTAACACACATAATAGTCGAAGTGACATCTCAACTCTACACTGATCGAATAGATCTTGCCGACGCCAACCTTCAACAGTTCATCGAAGTAACACAAGACAATCAGAGAGAGAACACAAAACTTCGCTAAAGACCCCCATTTCGGTGATAGCACATCGTAGGAACAAATCACTATCGGGAAGACACAAACGGTCAGAGAAAAAAACCAAGGCAAAGCTGATGGCTACACTTAGCTCGATTAGGTTGAACCAATGAACCATTGAACTGATCGGTGAGACTCCAGACCATCAGTAGGAAACATCGAAGCAGCTTCGATAGAGCCTGTCAGGCTGATGTCCAACTGTCAGAGTAACACAACACATTGTCTCGCCGATGCAAGAACAAATCACTGTGAACAATGTGATCATTTAGACAAAGCATAGCTCTTGCCGATGCCTATAATCTGAGTCACAATTACTCAACACAAATACCATGTCTAATCCTTCAACCCCATCATGTAGTCCACAACCCATCGAGCCTATTGAAGAGTCTCCCCTCATGAGTCCAAGTCAATGTCCATCATACCCTCATGTTGTTGACAACCAATATCTAATTTCTCTTCTCCATTGAATAATTAGCTCGCATCTTGTGTCCAAAGCACACACAATCCTATTGTCCATCGCATACTCCAAAAAATGAATCATTAAGGTAAAAGCCTAGGCCTTTATGAACAATATATTTTGGAGCCTATCCATGTCAATGTCCCTCCACGCTTATATGGCCTTGGATATACACCCCAAGGAAAATAGTCTCAAGATGTTGGTACTACCTCCATGCTTCCTAAATCCACCCCTTTCTATCATAAACCACATCATACCCCCAAAACATATGTTGTCATTCCTCCTCCAATATCCTACAAACCCCAAAAGCATGTGACCATCCACCTTCCACCATCCACTTTACCTCCACTCCTTCCAACTCCTAATATCCCACCATCCACTTTACCTCCACTCCTCCCAATGCCTAATATCCCCCTCATCCAATCTCCTCATCCATTTATCCATAAATCCACTTTTAATCCCACCATCCATAAATCCCCTAAAAATCCCAATCATGACCAATCAATGCACACATCGTCTAAACAAGAAGCTTCTACCAAACCCATGGGATTCAAAAATAAAAATTTGGATGCCTCCTTACATAAAGAAACAAATCCTAAAGATCCTAATGTCTTAGGACATCAATGCAAAGAGTCAAAGAAAACTCCATCCAAAAGGCTACCTAAGCCCATACCTCCAAAAGAAAAGGCCAAGACTAAAATGGTTTGGGTCCCTAAGAAAAAAGAAAGCAAGTCAAATGAAGCATCCACATCTCAAAATTCCCAACAATCCTCTTCCATCAAAAAATTTCAAAAATCCCATTCCATCCAAAAATTTCAAATTCCTTCATCCCACAAGCAAAACAAAAATTATAAAAAATCTAAGTCTATGTGGGTACCTTAAATCCTACATCTTCCATCCCCTAAGAAAACATTGCCATTGCTTCCTTCACCTCCTCCAAATCAAAAGCTTCAATGTTTATCACAATGTGTGCAACTGTTGATCTTGGTTCCCTTCCATTCTGCAACATTTTCACATACCTCCATCTCCCTATCCTTCATCCGCTATCCTACATATCTTCCCAACCTATCACTATGGTCCATGCTTTTGCATGAGCCCTACATATTCCACATCATAATCCACTATCCTTCCTTACATAATCCACATCATAATCCACTATCCTTCCCTGTATAAACCTTTCATAATCCACTATTGATGTAGGAGCATCTGGAAGCATTTAGAACAATTGAGACAATTGACAGTGAAGTTACAGATTGCAGAGAGAGTGACCTTGGAGAGTTTTGAATTTTACCACATTTAAATATTTGAGTCTATGGAGATGGACTTAACATCTAGACATAGTCAGTTATAACATATCAAGAATTTAGATCATTTGGCTTTGAATCCGGAGAGATATGGCTATCAGAAGATTGACTATTTTTATAGGTTTGATAGAGCAAAGCTGATAGTGTTCAGTGAAGCCTAATCGGCTTGCAGAGTAAATCCGTGACTTATGGAGCCTAAAGGAACATTATTCAATGTAGTATAGGACCTGGCCAAGCTTCATAGAGATCAGCGTGAAGTTCTATGTATTTGCGAAGCAATGCCTTATGTTTAGGCCCAACATATTCTGTGTACACGTTACCTTGACTAGCCGTTGCATTTTGGCTGACTTGATAATGATTTGAAGGCTTGCAAAGGATATAAATGAGAGATAAAGGATTGTTTCTAGGCAGTGATGAATAGCATGAAGATATGAAGCAAGATCTTCAGTTATTTTGACTCGAATGAATAGTAGAACAGAGTAGAAGGAAGAACAAGAAGCATAATGAGTTGCAGAGCAGAGAATTGAGTTGTAGAAGAAAGAAATCATGGAAGAATATTGTTGAATGAATCTTTTGTAATCCCAGGGCTATGGCCTAGCATCTGTAAAGCCCTTATGGCATGTGTAATTTGATTTGAAGTTATAATATAAGGAGAATGAGCTTTGAAGGCTGGGTTTTTCCCTGTTAGGGTTTTCCCAGGATATATCTTGTGTTATGTGTTCATGAATATATGTTATCTTTCTATTAATTAATTGTTGGCTTCTGTTGCATATCTGTATGATCATAGTGTTAATTGTTTAAGGCTGCAAGGTTGGACAGTCCCTCACTAGACCCTCCTACCTTGACTGCATCAAGGTACAGTCCCTCACTAGACCCTCCTACCTTGACTACATCAAGTGGTATCCTTTATGTAGTCAAGGTAGGAGGGTCCGGTGAGAGACTGTCTAACCTTGCAGCCTTAAACAATTAACACTATGATCATATAGATATGCAACGGAAGCCAACAATTAATTAACAGAAATATAACATATATTCATGAACACATAACACAAGATATATTTTGGGAAAAACCAGCCTTCAAAGCTCATTCTCCTTATATTATAACTTCAAATCGAATTACACATGCCTCAAGGGTTTTACAAATTCTAGGCCACAGCCCAGGGATTACCAAAGATTCATTCAATAATATTATTCCATGATTTCTTTCTTCTACAACTCAATTCTCTACTCTGCAACTCATTTTGCTCCCTGTTCTGCCTTCTACTCTATTCTGCTATTCATTCAAATAAAAAAAACTTAAGATCTTGGTTCATATCTTCGTGCTATCAATCACTGCCTAGAAACAATCCTTTATCTCTCATTTATATCCTCTGCAAGCCTTCAAATTATTATCAAGTTGGCCAGAATGCAATGGCTAGTTAAGGTAACATGTACACATAATAGGTAAGGCCTAAACATAAGGCATTGCTCTGCAAATACATAGAACTTCGTACGGATCTCCATGAAGGTTAGCCAGGTCATATACTACATTGAATAATGTTCCTTTAGGCTCCATAAGTCACAGATTTGCTCCACAAGCATATTAGGCCTCACTGAACATTGTCAGCTCTACTCTGTCAAACCTGCAAAACAGTCAATCTTCTGATAGCCATATCTCTCCAGATTCAAAGCCAAATGATCTGAATTCTTGATATGTTATAACTGACTATGTCTAGATGTTAAGTCCAGCTCCATAGCCTCTAATATTCAAATGCGGTAAAATGCAGAACTCTCCAAGGTCGATCTCTCTACAATCTGCAACTTCACTGTCAACTGTCTCAATTGTTTTGAATGCTTCTGGATGCTCCTGCATAAACTATCTACTTAATCCATCTCCCTCTCATGCAATCCCCTACCAACATATATGAGCATAATGACACTTGGCATGGTGCATGTGCGATGGAATCCATCTCTAATGGGACTATCACCTTTAATGGAACTAGATGCTTGAGTCCCTCCTATCCATATTTCCCTTCTCCCATCCAAAAATTCAAAAAAAAAGAAAGATCAAAATAGAAAAGAGAAATCCCTTCATCCAATGGTGAAAACCACCCTTGGTGGCACCTTGGATAAGTACCATGATGAAAACCTGGCAAATAGGCATCATGTGCAGGTTGATTTTCTATGTCACTTACACTTGGTGGCACATTGTCTCATCCAACCTACCATTTCCTATCTTATCCTACCATCCTTATCCATTTTACCCACATACCTATCCTATTGAGTCCATCCATCTACCCTTCCTTATTTTGATCTTGATAAAGATATGAGGGCAAAATGTTGACAAATGCTTTGGATATCTCTTGATATACCTCATCCTTTCCAAACGATCCTGTCATCACCCTATTGTCATAAGCTTTTTCATGAAAAATACTAAGCCTTATACCTAGAATGGGGCATGTTATTCCTACGTGACATAGTCTTTGGAGATCACATCCTAGCTCCCTTATGATTCACCCATCCATCCTATTTACTATTGCCCATCCCTTTATCCACTATTATCCATCCATCGTACCTCCATCTTTGAATCTAGACTTTGTTTTCTCTTGTCATTGGTGTCTAGCACAAAGTCTATCCAAGTTGTCAAATTATCTAATCACATCCTTTCGAAAACACAAAACAAATCAAAACATTCCCAAAAAATACAAAAAAATCAAAACATTTCAAAAAATACAAAAAAAATTAAAACATTCTCAAAAACCAAAAAAAATCAAAATATTCCCAAAATATAAAAAAATCAAATATCCAAAAAATTCCAAAAAATCAAATCAAATCATCATTATCAAATCAATCACATCAATACAAGCAAATGATCCAAATGCAAGTCATCCTTAATCCATACCAATCAAGTCAATCAATCTTGTCAAATTATCTAATTACATCAATGGTCTTGATCCTAGCCTTGTTGTAAACCCAATCAATCAAATCAATCAATCAAATAAATAAAATCAATCAACCAATCAATCATATCAATTGTCATATACATGTTGTCACACTCTCGAAACAAGACTCAACGTCTTATACGACATGTATCATTTCTTGAAACCAGACACTATCAATCAATCAATCAATCATTGGTTTACAGCTTGACATGGGCAATACCTTGTTTGTTTTTGAATCATTTGTGCATGCTTTCTTGCTTGCTTGTGTGTGTTATCATTTTATCTTACATTTGTATCACATCCATATCTTTCCAACTAGTATTCATATCTTGTGTATGTTGGAATGGCTTTTTGCACTATCCTTTGCATCTAAGGTCATATCATACCTTTTGTGCATTAGGACTTTAATGCTCTAAGTTTTCTTTCTCATACATCTAGACAAGGTTGTATTATGCTAGGTGCACAAGACACATCGTCACCCTGGTCGTTATACCTTGGTGCATAACGTCTAGTGCTATATCAAACTATATGGTTGCCCACTTCATTACAACATAACATATCATTTATCTCTTTCATCCATCACTTATCTTGCATCCTCCATTTTCTTAGCCATCCTTTATCATTTCATTTCATTTTGAGAGCATACCCGTGTTCGTCTACCCCGCCTATCCTCTCAAGGGGGCATCATCCCATCATCATATCTTTACACCATCATCCTATCCTCATATCTCACAACCTTTTCTTCCATCCACACCTTAGCTTCTTTGAAATGATGTTACTTCTCTTATTTGCAACATCATCTCAAAGAGGTATAAAATGTAGACACCTAAAATTGTCCATGTCTTACAACATCACCTTGTCGATACATTATCTAGGACATCTTGTGACATTTTGTCCTAGGTCCCTTTCATAATCCCTCCATCACCTAATTAGTTAAATAAAACATATTTATTTAAGTAATTCCCATCCTAATCCCATTTTAACCCCATTTGTCCCACTAGCTAATTAATTAAATAAATCCTATTTATTTAATTAATTTCCCACCTTTTCTTTAATTTTAATAAATAAAATATTGATTTAAATTAGCCCTCTCCCATTTTCCAACTAATTTAATTAGAATATTTAAATTATTCCTCACCTTCAACCTCATTCCAACACATGTCCCGTACTACAACCATACTACATTTTTCATTTAATGCTTTGTCACACTACCAACTAATTTAAATAATTTTATTATTTAAATTAGGTCACCTCTATTCTTATCCGCACACTTGTCATTCAACTACCTTTTTTAAATGAAGGGATCAAAAGTCAAATAATCTTTTAATCTTAGTCGTCCACATCACACAATTCACCTTTCAATCTTATCCATCAATCATATCACTCCTTTCCTATAAATCAAGCCTCAACCAAGCCATTTGATGCATCCATTTTCAAGTAACATTATGCTGTCGAAATGATTATAGATCCTCTCTTCATTCATCTTCTATCTATTGTTATGCTATAGATTTGAGCAATCATCATTCATCCAAGAACCAAAATCTTTGATATTTTGCATCCTATGCAAAATGGAGAAGGGCAATGGAGGAGAGCCAAGCTTAGCATAGAGATTTAGATTTAGTTGCCTTATCCTTTGAATTTCTATGTTTATTTTGTACTCCATTTTTGAGTTAGGGTTTTATGATTGATGTTAGTGATTTATGCCTAATTTTCCCTGACTTACAGATACCACCAAATCAAAATTAGAGAAGGGGATGAATGGAAGACAACATTCAAGACTAATGATGGATTGTATGAGTGGTTAGTGATGCCATTTGGGTTGAAAAATGCACCCAACACCTTTATGAGATTGATGAATTGGGTAATGAAGCCTTTCCTTGGTAAATTTATCATTTTTTATTTGGATGACATTTTGATTTTTAGTAAAACAAAAGAGGAACACCTTCTGCACCTTAAGATAGTTTTGTAGAGGTTAAAAGAAGAAAATTTTCTTGTACACTTTGATAAATGCAGTTTTATGCAAAGGGAAATAGTATATTTGGGTTTTGTAGTGTCTAAAGAAGGGTTCTATTGATATCTATTTTGGCACATCAATTCCAAGTAGAATGAAAGTCACTCTACTTATCCTAAAAAGTAACCTAATGATGTTAAGTTTACCCCAAGGTCCCTGTTATGCTGGGTCACAATGATGTTAAAACAACAGCATGGGCAATGTGATTGTTTATTCAAGGGGCCTGTGCTGGTGATATCAAATTAGATAGTTTGGCAGTCTCTGATAGATAGATATTCTATTTGAGTGCAGAACACTAAACCTATTTCTATTTTCTGTAAGAAAAGGAAAAATGGGTTAGGGTTTAAGAAGGAAATAAAATGTAAAATAATCAGACAACCTTTGCACTTGGATTTTCACTTCATATAACAATGTCAATGAGATCAAATTAAACAAGAAATGGATGACTAGTATTTCACACAATCATGTACACTGCAAGTGCAAGATTCTAAGAAAAAGAAGAAAAAGAACATGAACTTGTAGGATTAAAGAAGTGTTGATCTTGATTTTGTGTAACAACTCAAAGCCATGAATGTTAAGCTTATCTGGTTTGATTAAAGAAGTGTTGATCTTGATTTTGTGTAACAACTCAACACCACAAACATTAAGAGCCAATCCATTGTCAATCATAACTCACTTTATTAAAAAAAATTTATTGTGACAAAGATTAGAAGAGGATCATGTTGGTTTTGAACTTTAGTTGACGGTAATTCGTGTTGTTGAAATAGAATATCCATTTTTGTCGCATGCATACTATCTAACATAGCTGCTACATCATTAGGCTTAACAATAGGTGGTACAATCACCTTTTGTTAAGCTTCTTGGAGCATTTCGTGGTATGTAGGTGATGTTTGTATGAGTTCCCAAAGAAATATCTTAGTAGGAGTAGCACGAAGCTACTCAACAAGATCATAATCTTGACCACCTTTATGAGTAAGGTGAGGTGGGTGAGGAAGCATAGGTTGAGAAGTTAGTAAAGATATTAGAATGTTTGATTGTTGTTTACTTTGTTTATTGTTTTTTGTATTGTATGTGTGAGCAACCACATTGTAATATGGTTGTTGCAACACATTTTGAACACCTTGATTTCTTTGAGTGATTTGGCTTGCATAATTTAGAATGTAACCCAGGGGTCGAGGTGGTTTTGGATCACCTTGAACTGTAATCACTATTTTGAAGTGAGGAGGTGCATTAGGTGCCCCTTGCACAATCATTTTAGGAACATTAGTATATTTATCCATTATCCCCTTAGTGGGTGGAATAAGTTATTAATGAAGATTGAATTAACATTGTTTTCATTTTGATTACACTCAACATCCATCCCTAAAAGATTTAATGTGAGAGACCTTTCCTCATCCACCAATGCTTCAGTTTTTGAAGGGAGAGCATCAGAACTAAGGGAATGTACAGTTTGTTAAGGAGGTTGATGATTATTGTATCATTAGTAATGTCTAAGAAGCTTGAATTTGCAACCAAAGGGGAACAATCCATGGTCTTCACATCTTTAGAGATATCCAAGGTACTTGAACATTCAACCGAAGGAATAGGATCAAGAGTCTTCACTTCCTTAGTAATGTCCAAGGGGTTTGAACATGCAACCAAAGTAGAGCTATCCATGGTCTTCACTTCCTTAGAGATATCCAAGGTACTTGAACATTCAATCAAAGGAGGAAGATCCATAGGATGAGCCATAGGAGCCTCATGTACCGTGTGATTATTAGATGAATAGTCATTATCTACCCATGGAGGAGCCTTCTTGAGAGGAGGCCTTTTATCCACTAATGCTTCATCTTCCAAGGGGAGAGAATTGGGATGAAGGTGTTGGCAAGAGACACTATGTGACTTCATGAATGTTGTCATTGATGGCAACAAAGTCCATCCCACTCATCTGCAACACATAGTATGTCTATACTGGAGATCAGATTGAAGAGTGTTTTGGTCCAGTGAACAAGAACAGAGCATGCAGCAAGGTTTGACAATCAGGTCCGGATCTCTTAGAGGAAGTATCTCAGCAAAGTGCAGACTTGGGGAAGTCAGTAGGAGTACCATGACTGCTACATTCCAGAGATTGAGCCTCCGGTGATGAAAGAGAGAAAAGATATGAGCATCTAAGTGTTGGGTTCCTGACAGGCAGAGCAAACTGAGGAAGAACCAACCGGCAGAGCATCAGACTTTAATCCAGATGAGTGGTGGTGATCAAGCTACTTGAGGGATCATTCATGGTCAGCTAACATGATTGATGACTTTTATGTCTATGTCCTTGATACGCATCACATAGTAAGCATGGATTCAGCTGACAGATCAGTATGTTGAGAAAATCTTGAGTATTCCGGATGCCGACTAGAAAGATGTTGAGATCCTTGATGCAGATATATATACTAGATAGATTTCAGTATGAAGGTCTGTGTGGTGTGTGATAATGTGTGAAGAAAGGCAGAGATAGTTGTGGAAGCAATAATACAAGTCCGGTATGTGACAGAACAACAACACTAAAGCAGAGGAAGAATGAAGTGCAGTAGATCAGTTTATTGAGCCTAATCGAAACTGAATCTTAGCATATGTGGATGCCTCTGATCAGTTCAAACACCTAGTTACTTTCTATATACCTTGTAGATAATGAGTCTCTTGTAGGCAGTGAGCCTCTTGTGAGCAGTGTGCTGGGGCAGTGAGCCCTGGGGTAGTGAGCCCTAATTGGCAAGTGCCATTTTATACTTCTTATTCTTTTAACAGAGGATACAATCTTGGGTTAGTCACCCCATGGTTTTTCCCTTAACATGGTTTTCCACGTAAAAATCCTTGTGTTATGTGTGTTTATTTCATTTTTGTTCTCATGTTCATTTATGCTTTTATGTTTTGATACTGCACTATTGTTAAAGAAGAAAGGAAAGTTAAATTATTTAAGATAACCGATTCACCCCCCCTCTCAGTTATCTGCCTTGTTTCCAACAATTGGTATCAGAGCTAAGTTCCTCCAAACAGAGCCTAACAGCTTGAGGAAGATCTGGGAATCTCAATGGACATGTATGGTATGAGGGAACAACTTCAGTTTGCCCTAGATGATCTTGAGCAATCTCATTCTGAAGTCAACAATTTGAGGGAAAGAATCAAACAAGCTGATGATTTCATAAATGAACTAAAAGAAAAATTGAGTATCTCTGTGAAAAAGAGAAAGGAACTTCTTCAATAATTAGCAAGTCAAAGTAAAGCCAATGATACTAATGAAGATCTGAATGAGAAAAACAAGTTATGTGAGAAGCTATCAAAAGAGGTCATTATGGTAAGACATGAAATGGAATTAGGGGTTATGAAATTCACCCAAGAAATTGAAGAGAAAAGAAAAATGGAAGATAATCTAAGACAATCTCTCAAGGAGAAGTCAAAAGACTGCCACAAAATGGATAGAATAATCAAACATTTGGAATCTGATCTTGAAGAAGCTAGAGATAATGAAGAACAACTTGAAAATCAGATAGACACTCTTAAAAGGGATCTTCAAACAGAAAATGAATACAAAGAAAAATTCAAGATAAGCTCTGCTCAACTTGAAGTTCTTCTTGAAATCCAAAAGAGGGTAGATGATAAGCATGGCTTGGGATATGAGAAAGGTGAAAGCTCTGAATCTGGTCAGAAGAACTCTAGATCAGGAAATCCAAGGTACAAGCCTAGAAGACCTCCGGTAAGACAACCAAATGCTCAAAGATATCCATCCTTCAATGGATACTACCACAATTGCAATAACTTTGGTCATAAATCAAATCAGTGCAGAAGAAGAATGAATCAGACTAATTCATCCTTCTCCAGACAGTGTTTTAACTACAAAAGGTATGGTCACAAATCTCATGAATGTAGAAATATGTAAATAAATAATTCATTCAATGGTAGATGCTTTGCATGCAATAGAATGGGACATATGGCTAATTAATGCAGATCAAGAGGATATCAGTCAAATATGCAAAAAAATATAGCTTGCTACAATTGTAATAGATCTGGTCATATTGCCAAATTCTACAGAAGTAAGAATCGAGATAAAAGGGGTCCGATGCATCATAATCAAAATCAAGACAAAGGAAATGGAAAAGTGAATGCGGATGAAGTTCAAAGGGAGATGAACAAGATTTGGGTGAAGAGAAGTATAGAAAATGTTGGGGATGGATCTGCACCAGAATCTGGTGCTAATATTCCTTCCTAAAACTAGATAGATGAGCTCTGGCTTAGGCGGAGTCACAAAAGAAAACAAATTCCCCCAGCCAGTCAATTGGTGCCTGGAATTGGCACATGGAAAGTTGCAGATTAAAAGGGCTCTTAGAGAAACATCTAAATAACCCTTGGTAAAAATATGAAAGATCTGTAAGGAGTTTGAAGAGGTTAATCATCCAAGATTAATTCGGTTTGATAGTCATCCGGCAAAAGTAGGATTTTCACAGTTAGATCCGGTATGATTCAAAATTGAAATATTTGGATTTGTGGTTGGATGGAATAATTGGAGAAAGGGAGATACATTGTAAGTTATCATTCTAAGTGCATCTCAGTGATTCGGAAAGATCTCACTCAGAACAAGGTCAGAACAAGAAAACTGGAATGACTTAAGGAGTGCATTTATTGCAATATGGAATTAGGGTTTGCACAGAAATAAAAGGGTTCTTTTGTTCATCACTTGCACATTTGCATTCGAGAAGAAGAAAGAAAGAGCTCTGCACCTGGCACTTCTAAGAGCTCAAAAGCCTCAAAACCATAAGTAAAGACATCCGGTAAAGGAGAAAAGAGAACAAAGACAAAGGCCACAAGGATTATGAAGAGACAGAGATAGATGAGGAGGTTAAGAAAATGAAGAAGAAGAAGAAAACTTCAGGTGGATCCTCTACTGGTACAAATAAAGAAGAAGAGGTAGAACAATTTGTTGAAAGGTCCACTCCTATTGATGATCTTATCATGGCAGTCATAGTGGATGGAAATCGACAACCATTAACAGAATTTTATGATGAGTGTAGTGATACTGACAAGAAAATCTTGGAAGACACTATAGTTAAGTACTTAAACATATATAATAAAGCATTCTTTGAAATCATCTCTCTAAACCCCAAGAGTTTAGAGAAAGTACTTGAACTAAAAAAAAACAATGCCAAGGAAAAGGATATGGAGATCCAGGAACAAATAGCTATTCAATTCTATCCTTCCATCATTCCAAAAAAATTGAACATGATCTTCAAGGATTGCAAGGATGAGTTTCAGAGCAGAGCCAGAATGAACAAGCTTATGCTCGGAGAGACCGATCAAGTGGAAAAAGAGATTGAAGACATCCTCTAGAATGCATATAAAAGATTCAATCTTCCCATTATAGAGGACATAAGTGATGAACCTTCTGCCATGGATGCCAAAGGATTAAGTGCATCAAAGGAAGATTCTACTAAGAAAATTGCAGAAGAGTCAAAGGAGATAGGTGAGGAGAAGACTAAGGACTTGGATTCCTCTGTTCTGGAAGAGGAAGTCCATGAAGAAGAAAACATTTTTCTTCTAGATCCCCCAGCATATTCCAGAACTGAAGGAGAAGAAAGAAAAGAGGAGAAAGCAAGTCAAGAAGAGGAGAAAAAGGTAAGAGAAGAAGAACAAACAGAGAAGATCTCTGTTGATAGCTCTGAGGCTGCAAAAGGAAAGAAGTCTCTAGCAAGAGACACTGCAGAAGCAGTGAAGAGTTTCCTGACCAAGGAATTAATGGAGATTGATGAACCGGAACTATTCCAAGTACCACTTAATTTTGATTCCCTCTCCCCGGTTCAAACAATGTGTTACCTCTCAATCTGATTGGATGCTTATTCCCAGTTGTCCCTACAAGGTAGCCATCAATGATCAATAGGATTCCTGGGCTAGTGGCTAACAGTATAGGAGATAGACTCTATAGATATCTCCTCTTCTTCTTTAGGCTCTGCAGAACCAAGGGGGGTATTCCCTATTCAACATCCATGAGATATGTTTGTGGATTGACTAGGATGTTGATACAAAGCAGATAAATCCTCCTTTATGTAAACCAAAACTATGAAATAAGTGCAAAGGGGCTTGCTTTGGGCTTATATTCAGTTGTAGACAGAGGATTTTGGATCCAAAAACTACTTCTAAAGTCCTAATGGTTTGATTTGAAGTTTAAGTTTGATTTTATGTCTAGATGGAAAACTGAGACCTTGGGCTGCAACCTCAATACAAGACTGGATCGATGGCTATCTAGGGCTCGGAGTCAATAGACATAGACATGTGAATGGCTAGCATAAACATATATTAATGACTGAGTTTCAAGGGGATTGTTTGATATCTGCCTTACAGATACTTCCCAAAATTGAGTATTCGGTTACCTCTACTTAGGAGATCCTCACTGCAATATATTCTTCTTAACACTTTAACCTAAAACATTTAATCTACTCCTTGAGCAGAAGTAAAAGACCAAGCATTCAATATAGCAAATCCATTTTCAAGAATCTTAGACACCCCTTAGCTATTTAGATTCAAAAGAAGAACACATTCAATTTGGAGACAAGTAACAAAACACATGCAATGAAGCATTACTCATTTAAGTCAACATGAAACCAGTAAGTTTATGCATGAAACATACAACATGAGACTCATAAACTTACAAGACATCAAGAACAGGGCCACTAATGAAGTTGTATTGTGTCACAGCACCAAAATTTGTTCAATTTTCAACCCACCAAAATGAGTCACACAGCTTGCTATATAGAGCAAGGAAGGTGCACTCAACATTGAAAGTACATGGTTGACTCAAAAAATTGCCAGATACAGTGCATTATGAGAAATGGCGCTCAACACCTTGAATCCAGCAGGTAGAGGAGGAGACAGGGAGTGGTTGAACTCGAGCCTTGCGCCGTTGCCTAGGGATTCACATCTTCAATCAGGTACTTGATCCATCCATGCCTTCGCCCATACCCTGTAACATCTACCATTAATGGCATACCAACCCACGGCCTTGGTATTGTAGAGGAATGCGCCTTTTAAAACTTTCCCGTCAAGAAATATGACCCTGATATTTTCAAACTATGTGAGAACTAATTATCCCACATGCACCCCATGGCAACCTCCTCAATACTTTATAAGCAAGGCCGTGAGCATATATGATGTCAGTGATTTTGCTCCTGACGACGCCAACTTAGACCTCATCATCATCCTCCTGCATGATAACCCGATGTTCAATATCACCCTGACGTCAGCGAACCGCCTACATGATAATCCTTCCTTGAAAAATCACCCTGATATTTCACATCACCCTAATGTGAAATATCACCCTTATCAAAAAATCACCCCGATATTTCACATCACCCTAATGTGAATTATCACCCTTATCGGAAAATCACCCCGATAAGAAAATATCACCTGACTACACCCCATCGATCCTGATGATGTCACCGTCCTATTGACAAAATAGGGTGATATTTGCAAGATGACTGATGTTTGGAATATCACCCCACGGGCGAGGGATCAGGTTGGTATGAATATATGACCCCCGCACAAGAAATCAAGCCGATACTTGGAAATATGATGATGACCCCCTCCTCTGGAATATCAGGTTATATTTGAAATATGATGAGGAGGCCCAAAGACTTAGAACTTTTTTTGAATTTTTTGGGAAGGCGCCTGCATGTTAATTGCTTGTAACCTGACTGTTCATGCAGATGGTAACACAATGAAGATAGCATCCTTTGCCCAAGCAAAGGAAAAAGAGAAACTTCTGAAGTCTCACATGGAAGATTGTGAGCTAATAGAGATTGCTTTTGGAATGTTGGAGAAGATCATGCCATCCTTTCAAAAGGATCATTTAGCCTCTCCATCCGGTAACCTTAAATCTCTGATAAACTTTGTCAATACTTAGTTTGATTCCTTAGAAAAGGCAGCAGAAGAAAAGGTCCAGAAAGAATTTTTCAGAAAGAGATTCTTTGAGGTGCAGGGACTTATAACAAATGATAGGAGAAATTTGGATATTGGGATACAGAGCTTAGAAAATTCTCTTAAAGATGGCGGAGATTTATACAAATTTTGTCTATCTTGGTCCACCGTGATAGCAGACATTGCCAAGAAGGTGGAAGAACAAGAGAGCAAACTATCAAGTTTATCTCAAAATTTTGATCCTCTCACCTCATCCATAATGAATCAAGAATGCCAGGCTATTGCCACTATGAATGAGATAAAGAGGCTTGAGAAGGAGAAGAAGAATAGAATAAGCAAAATGAGTGAACTAAGAGGGATAATTATCCCTAAGTTAGAAGCCATGCATGAGGCTCTAACTGATGCTCAGACTACGGCCTAGACCAATGATCTGATAGATTTAAAAAGGGCAGAAGCTTTTGCATTTTTATTGAGTGGCCACATTTCAAATTTGGACAAGATGCAGTAGAGTTGGGTGACAGAAGTTATACAGTTGAAGACCACCTTTGCAGATATACTTATGTATATGTAAGTATAACTTGTATATATACTTATGCAGCTATGTATAAGCTGATTTTTGGAAATTTTGGTGTACGGATTCTACCCTTTGCCATTGATGTCAAAGGGGGAGTGAGGAGTAGTGAAAAATGTGGAATCCAGCTAAGGGGGAGCTCTGGTAAAAGTTTACATAAGATAGAGCATCAGCCAAGGGGGAGTTTGTTATAACACTTAGTCATTTTTCACTAAGTGTTGCCATCAATGCCAAAGGGGGAGATTGTTGGCAAGAGACACTGTGTGGCTTCATGAGTGTTGTCATTGATGGCAACAAAGTCCATCCCACTCATCTGCAACACATAGTATGTCTATACCAGAAGTCAGATTGAAGAGTGTTTTGGTCCAGTGAACAAGAACAGAGCATGCAGCAAGGTCTGACAATTAGGTCCAGATCTCTCAAAGGAAGTATCTCAGCAAAGTGCAGACTTGGGGAAGTCAGTAGGAGTACCATGACTGCTACATTCTAGAGATTGAGCCTCCAGTGATGAAAGAGAGAAAAGATATGAGCATCTAAATGTTGGGTTTCTAACAGGCAGAGAAGACTGAGAAAGAACCAACCGGCAGAGCATCAGACTTTAATCCGGATGAGAAATTGATGGTGATCAAGCTACTTGAGGGATCATTCATGGTTGGCCGACATGATTGATGACTTTTATGTCTATGTCCTTGATACGCATCACATAGTAAGCATGGATTCAGCCAATAGATTAGTATGTTGAGAAAATCTTGAGTATTCCAGATGCTGACTAGAAAGATTTTGAGATCCTTGATGTAGATATATATACCAGATAGATTTTGGTATGAAGGTGTGTGGTGTGTGATAATGTGCGAAGAAAGGAAGAGATAGGTGTGTAAGCAATAATACAATTCTAGTATGTGACAGAACAATAGCACTAAAGCAGAGGAAGAATGAAGTGCAGTAGATCAGTTTATTGTGCCTAACCAGAACTGAACCTCAGCATATGTGGATGCCTCTAATCAGTTCAAACACCTGGTTACTTTCTATATACCTTATAGACAGTGAGTCTCTTGTAGGTAGTAAGCCTCTTGTGAGCAATGTGCTCGGGTAGTGAGCCCTAATTGGCAAGTTGCATTTTGTACTTCTTATTCTTTTAACAGAGAATACAATCTTGGGTTAGTCACCCTGTGGTTTTTCCCTTAACAGGGTTTTCCACATAAAAATCCTTGTGTTGTGTGTTGATTTCATTTATGTTCTCATGTTCATTTATGCTTATATGTTTTGATACTGCACTATTGTTAAAGAAGAAAATAAAGTTAAATTATTTAAGATAACTGATTCACCCCCCCTCTCAGTTATCTGCCTTGTTTCCAATAGAAGGGAGGGTAGGGTGATGTTAAGGAATGTATCAATGATTTCATCTTCTTGCACCAAAATGCCCTCACAAGTGCCCATAACAACTTTGAGAGAGGAATCATAAGGTGAAATAGACAAAGTTAGGTTACCATTACATGTATTAGAGAGTAGATGCATAGAAGAAGTGCCATCACAGTTATCTTCCTCATGACTATTCATGGAGATGAATTCGGTTAAGTTTTCTAATATTGTAGGATGCTCACTCATGAGGGTTAGGAATCTATGAAAATCAATAGCTTTGATATATTCATACAAAGATACCAAAGAGAAATAACATGAAGGTGCCATAATGAAATGTCCTGTAACAGCAATATACAATAAGGTCTATTCATTTATCAAATATTGCCGATATGAAAGACTTTTGTACACAAAAACACTAGTTTGAGGAAACCGGGTTTTTGAATATTTTTGCAAAGTACGAAAACACACTAGTGTCCTTACAAATGCTAGTAGGGAAAGGGTCAATGGTCTCATATAATTAATTGTAAAACACCACTTTATCTCCAAAAGAGGAGGAGAGACCTTATGACAGGCATTTCTAGACAACACACATAGGCCTAATAGAAAGGGCAAGAAAACAACAGAAGAGTTACCTCCCTCCACTCAAGAGATATAAGAAGAGAGACCAACTCCATCTACCTCTTCCCCAGGTACTAAGAAGGGGGAAAAGGGGAAGGAGATTCTAGGGGAATCACTTGCTAAACCTGAGCAGGCAGAAGCCACAATGAAGAACAGCCCCATAGAACACCTCACATAGCAAAAGGAAAGTTAACCTTGGCTGAGGAATCCACCCTAGCAAGAAAAATGAGAGGTGATGTCACTGTAGAGGAAAAAGAAGCAAAGGAGTCTACCAAAACTCCCAAGCCTCAGAAACACAAGAAGAAGGTGAGTGAGAAAGAAGCAACAAAGGAGTCTCCAAAAACTCCTCAGTCACACAAACCCTAAAAGAAGAAGGAAGACTCTACTATTACTGACACTCCTCCCCTATTGAGAAGAAGTAAAAGGAGGAAGGTGACTAAGGAGAGCACTTCAGAGCTCCCTATTCCTCAAACTACCCCAGCCTTGGAGGTGACACACAGTGACCCCAAACCATCTCTTTAGATTTAGAAGAAGCTACACCAGCGCCAGAGTCACAAACAAAACCAGGGCTCTGAAGAAGCAAGAGGAAGAGATAGCCACCTCATGCAGAGAGGGACACTACACTCTTGGCTGAGGTTCTTATTAGATTTAGAACCTCTGTGACCCCTCCTCAGGAGTAGGTTGGGCCATCACATGCCCCAGAGCCTACAATAGACCAAGAAATAGAAGAACAAGAGGAGGCACAAATGAAGGGGGCAGAAGAACAAGAAGAGCAGGATAATGTTGGAGGATAGGAAGATATTGGAGTCCCAGATGTGGACATGGTAGAGGGGTTAGAGATAGGTACCTACTCCCATCCCTCTGACCAGGAAGACATTGAAATGGCAAGAGAGCAGCAATTAATGGAAGAAATTGAAAATCTAAAAAGAATGCTATGGGGTAAGAAGCTGATCATCATAGACCTCAAAAAGGTTGTGCATGGGAAGGAATCAACTAAAGACTAATAGGTCAGTAAAAGAAGCAAGTAGAAGAAAAATAAAAGGCCATTGAGGCAAAAGAAATTGAGATTAAGAGGAAGGATGCAGAGATAACATAGAAGGATGTTCACACTTTTGATGTTGTCAAGGATAGAGATAACAACATCATCTTAATCTCAGCCATGATTGAAAAATTGCAGAGTCAAGCTTGGGAATTAATGAAGGCCAATAATAAAATTGATGATCAGGTAGAGTTGATCTAGGAATTAGTTGTTCTAGTCTCTACTATTGAACAAGGCACCCAAACAGATGTCTCTTTAAGTACTTTTCACTTGGATATCCCTAGAGCCATGTTCAATTGGGAAAGAAGGTGTAGGAAATTGGAAGGCATACCTATTATGGTGTAGTCATAGAGTACAGTCACTGTCATGACTAAGAAAGTGGAGATTGTAGAACAAAACATCATGACAGTGGCCACCCTCTCATCAGAAATCCTCACCTGTAGACCCCCTAGTGGCAACTATGCAATGTTCCTACAAGAACAAGTCCTCCAAAGGAAACTTCCATTCGTTCTCTCCAACTTGACTAAAAATATAAAGGATGGGAATGTCTTCCTCAAGGTATATTTACAGTGCACAGATGAAGTAAAGAATTTCCTATGTGAACTATATCTACTTAACTTCTTTATTGAAGATCATACATTCTTCATTAACCATTTTGTAGGAGATTGCCAACTGAGGGAATTTATGTCATTGATGAGGAACCATCAGATATGGAGTGAGAGGATGGAGGCTTACATAAAGAAGGAAGAAAGTACAAACCTATTCCTCAAGAGAGACTGCCCACATCTAATGGCCTTTGAAATTCATTTTAGGGTAGCATTCTATGCCCCAAAAGAAAATATTCAGCCATTGTACGAGCAACACGTACAGGAGTGTACCATTGAATTTGGGTTATTCATGCATTCCTCATCTGAACAAATCATGGCAATTTGTAAGAAGAGGTGGAATACCCTCACCCAAGATCAGAAAATGAGAGACATAGTATCCCCAGCTAACCTTAAGTGGTTTATGAGGAAGGCAAGGGCTATATCCAAATTTATGGACAAGTATAAGCAAGAGTGGATAGGGGGATGCTTTAGGTCACCCCTAATCATTGAGCCCTTGCCCATGTGGACTGAATAGATGGAAGATACTAGATTCCAAGAATGGGTGAAGCAAGTTGATTAATTCAAGGGAAATAGCAATAAAACATCACAACTTGGGCAATCAATGAAAAGGAGTATAACCTTAGAGATAGGTTGTATAAGCTCAACAAATATAGGTTGTGAATAGTGCATGAGGACCTACAAACCCTCAAGCTTGGGGGGAATGATTAGTGTCAGGTAGCACTCATTTAAGAATGCCTTTTTACATCCTTTTTTCTCATCTTTGTACACTACCTGTCCTGGTAATTGCACTATAAGAATTGTGAAGTCTTGTTTTAATTATGCTAATCAGATATGGAATGCTGAAGATTATTGTTATGATGAGAAGACCTTTGTTTGAAGTGAAACTGATAGAATTGTGTAGAATTATCTCTTTTTGGTTTCACAGGTATCCATCTCTTAGGCGGAAGATAGTTTTTGTGAACTCCAGAGACGATCCTAATTATCTCCGAAGCTGAGCAGGAAGGACACCACACAACACTCCAATATTTTCCAACTTTGTTGGAGGATCTCTAGAGTTGATGCAGTAGTACAGAGAAGATGTATGATCATGAAGACCTTTGGAGCTATGTCCTAATAGGCTTTGGAAGAGTCTTCAGAGCTACTAGCAATTGCACAGTCTCTAGAGATGAACAGAGTCTCCAGCACCACTAACTCCCAGAATCTCCAGAGCTTTTGAGGAGCTACGGAGTTCACATATCTAGGCCTGAGTGTCCTAGAAGATAACTCTAGTGGTGCATGGGGACATAATGCACTTTTATTTACTTTTGCATGAGATTAGAGGATTTCTCATAGTTTGTTATTTTGGGAAATTAAGTTCCTTTTTATTAAGGCCTCAGTAGCATGTTATTGTTAAAAGTCAAACTCTAGATTTAGTGACACCTTCAGTGTCACTTAAGTCCTTTTTAAGATTTACATGATTATATTTTTGATAGATAGTTGCATGTTTTAGTTCTAAGAATAAGAAATCTATTATATCTCAAGTTGAACTGATAGGAAAGGTAGTTAACTCTAGAAATATGATGTTGCTTAGACTGATATATATGGATGGAGACAACAAAATAAGAATATAGATTTTTTAGCAGATGTTAATGTAATTTCATTCTTTAGTAGAAACATATATTTTTGAATACAATATACTTTAGATAGACTGGATTAAAGAAAGAAGTATTGTTATACTTTTGCTTTGAGTTCTTTGTTTAGCCTTCAGTTTTGAAGGTGTGGAGCAAGGGCCCACTCCCACCAATAGATAAGAGGCTAGTATAGATCTGCATTATTATGTTATTGCATTTTTCTTAAATATAGTTATCTTGTTTTCATAAGATAGATCAATTACTGTTAAAGCAATTTTGTTTCTATTTAATGAATGCTTTTATGTGAATCAGATAGATCATTTAACAAATTAGTATTTCAGTCCTTAGATCAAGTTTTCCTTTCAAGCAAGTAATTAGAAGCATTAATTTAATTAATTAGGGAAGTTCAAATTAGTATATTAGTTAAGGAATGTTGATTATCAGGTTTCTATTGCAAACAACCATGGACACAACCCTGGATTTTACACATAAAATATGATTAAATGCCAAAGTACAATGACCCTTGTCAATTCCTTTCTCCAATTTTGAGATGATCTAATTACTTATGAATAGAAGATATGAATGCAAACAATATAACTTTTCCTAATGCAATTTATCTATATTTTTGGTTTTTTCAAGATTGATTTATAAAATGAGGATATTCTAATAAATCTAACATGCAATTATTTAACAATGCAAATAAATGAATCTAAATCTAGAAAAAGAAATAAACCAAGACAAAATAGAAACATTTTTTACTTCTCAAGGGCAAGGGTGTTTTCTATTTACTACTTCTAATCTAGAAAAGTAATAAAGAACCTGTAATTCAAAAAGAGGTGCCAATGCCAAGCTTGTGTCCTCAGTCATCTAGATTTGATTAGTAACCTACTCTACAATAATTGGGTACTCTATTTAATGACAAGAAAGCATGGAGATTTTAGGGAATTTTGTAATGGAAAGAAGATTTGAAGATTTGAAGATTTTGAGAAAAGATAAATGAAAAGGCTCATGGGGTCATGTGAAGAGCATAAAATGTTATAGGATTTCTTTGCATAGGCCTGATTTTTAATAGAGAACTAATCCTAAGAAGAAAACAAGGAAATCCAACTACCTTCTATCAAGAGAAAGGGATTAGAAGCAAAAACAAAAAGGAAAACTTAGCCTCTAAGAAGAATTTAAGAATTCAATAGTATTAACAACATCTTATGGGGAAAGACACTTTAAATTTTTTATAAAATTAAAACTAGAACTAAAATAAAATTCCTTTGAAGTCCTACGTGAGAAGCTTGCTTGCTTCTTGAGTTGATGAGATGTGATATCTATTGCATGCTAAAATAATAAGGAATGGGATGAAAAATATGAAGAGAAGAATGAAAGAGTGAGATGATTGAAGATTGAATGGGAAACTTGCTAAGAATGGAAGGGAGGATAAGATGGAAATAAGAAGACAAATGAAGAAGACAGAAAAAAACTAGAAGAGAACAAGAAGAAAATTAGGAAACTTATTTGAAGAGATTAGGATTGAACAAGAGATTGCAAAGGAAAGATTTTGGAAGAAAGTGAGAGAAGAGGATCAGATAGCATGGAAAAATATGAACAAAAATGATCTAAAAATTAAGGAAAAAGGATGTAACTAAAAGACATTATGCACATCCAAAAATAATAGGGTCACCCCTTTCAGGATTTGGGTCACCCCTTTTGCTAGCGTTAGTCACCCAGGTGACCCCTTAGGTTGAGGATAGGTCTCTTAGGAAACCCTAAGGTCTCTTAGGAAGCCCTCCTACTGAGGATCTGTGAAGGGGTGTTTGGAAAGTGTAATGTCTTGGAACTTAGCTCGGAGGCTAGAAAAGGTGAATAAGGGTATAAAGAGGGTAGTGGACACATCATCGAGCATGAAATTCTTGAGAGAAGTATAATTCACCTAAGGGTCATGAGGTTGACCACCACATTATAATCAGACTACAATGTAGGCATGCGTGTCTTTTTAGTGTTTACAATTATGCCTCATCTCTATTTACAACTCCCCTAACCTAGTTTCCATCAACTTGTCTATCTTGGACTAGATTACACCTATGATTTTTTCACCTAGACTTAATCATGTGTACATTCACATCCCCTTTCTAATTTTCAAATTGATCATATTACAAGACTGATAATTCTAGACATGAATGTTGGTTGGTGTATGCACCAAAAGGTTTGAATTGTGTGTCTCAGACATGTATTTAAAGGAATCACCTTAGCTCATTCTAATAAATAAATCAAGACAAAAATATGAAGGATAATACACTTGCACATATGTTGCTAACACTTTGCAAGTTCATCACATCAACTAGACTTTATCTAATTTAGCATCCCACACAACTCTTACTTTTTTTTATATTATTGTTAGCTTAGTCTCAAGGTTTGACTAAGGTTCAAGGAAATCTTGAAATTCAACCTTGTAAGGTTGACCTCATTATTATCCTTATCACCACCAAGTTTTTTCTTACCTCAAATATCATTAAGTGAATAGGTTTTGTGTGTGCTAAAGATCTAATTTTCTTAGGACAAAATCACACAAATATGGATGAAATCATGCTCTTGGATAAGATCGTTGCTACACTCGTGTCATAGACACTCAACTTCTCTATTTTAGTTGTCTTTACTCTTTGATTAAAAAATCTAGTTCCAAAATAGGTTATTCATTAATGACCACTTGAAAATTTTATAGAAATCTTGGTGAATCTATTATCAAGAAAATAATATTATAGGAAATTTTTTAATTAAAAAAAATAGAGTGGATTAGTGATTTTTCTATGTGCCATTTTTTTGATCTTGCCACTAAATTCTCTTACAAATACATAGCTTGTATGGCCATTCATGTTTTAAATTTTGTATTAGTATTTGAATTGTAAACAAAGATATTAAAATGGGGTTGAGTATAAAAAATAAAAATAGTCCTTATCAAATTAGGGTAATTAGGGCTAAAATTGTTATAAACTATAGCATGGTTTGTGTTTATCCTAAGTAATTGAGATTTCTAACCCAATGCAATTTTATTCCAAGATGAGGAAAATCCATAAAGTATGGGTGAAGAGGAAATTTGTGAAGAACCTATAAATAATTAAATTTGGGGGATAATTTTTTTAAGAAATTGACAATTAGAGATATATAACAACTAAAAAATTATTTATGAATCTAGACCTCAAGCGTTAGTCTTGTGTCACAACATCACATCAATCGAAATCTACCTTTTACCAATTTCAAGGTATGCAACCTTAATTCTATCTTAATTCCATTTTTTACATATGTGAAAATTCAATCTCAATTAACTTACTTCAATCAATTTATCAAACTCAACTTCTATATCTTGTGTTCATATATATTCAAGTCATTTATTCATTAGCACAAGACAATTTGTAGGGTGCATTTTCCTATCTTTCAAAAACAACAAACCCATTAAAAAGAGTGGCCTAACAATTGGCTTGCCTCATTTATATAGATAACTTTATAGTCCTAACCTTTGAAAAGAGCTTAATTAGCCAATAGGTTATGGTCCCCATGTAAGATGTGTCAATAGTTTACAATGTACATCGGGTGCAATCTTCATAGGCATATAGTAGATACCATGCATAGAATGGTTGCTTTTAAAAACAACAATGTTATAAAGAGAAAATGAGAGGGATAAGTCATGGCTACTCCTAGTTCTAGCCACATAAAAACACAACAAAATTAGGACCAGCAAAAAGAGCTATTTTTACTATGACTCGTATATCTTGTACTCACTTATATTTAGTCGATTTGCTCATTACCACTAGATATTTTGTAGGGTGTGTTTTCCTACCTTTCAAAAAGCAATAAACTAATTAAGAAAGGGCGCCGTAACAATCAACTGGTCTCATTTTTATGGATAACTTTTCCATCCCAATCTTTAAAAAACTATAATTAGTGGACATATTACGGTCAATGTGTCAGCTCATTACATGAAGAATGGGTCCCCACATAAAACATGTAGACAATTTACATTGAATAAAATCTTCATAAAATCTACAAAAGAAATACCATAAATAAAATGATTACGTTTAAAAATACTATTATTAGATTGCAAAATTTGTAAAGAGAAAAAAGTTACAACCTCTGAAGTGTAAGGGTGATAACACCCACACACACACTGGAATTGGGACCAGCAAAAGAGCTACTTTCTTACTGCAATTTGTCCTTTGCTAAATTTGGAGAAGATAACTAGTCACTTTCGAGCAACCACTCTATTTGACTTTGGCAGCAGCCAGGCAGGTTCAACTTTTACAGAGCGAGTTACAGCAATTATTGAATACTGGCTAAATGAAAGACTGAAAAGCTAGTACTAATTCAATCTTCAAGTTAAAATACTTGTTTAAACACTGGGCAGTGCCCACATTCGTTGACAAGTATTTTGTACCTCCATTGTGACAGACAAAAGTATAGGCCTCCTCTCCTTAACAGCATTCATTGGTGTCCGTGCATAAAAATGGTGATATGGGAACAAGTGCCAAAGTTGTTGGGGTTCTCATTCAGAATTCCAACTTTCCAGAAGCATGGCATTTCTTACCAGATAGATAGAATTCTGATATCTACTTTTTGTTTGTTGGATATGATGCATCTCCATTCAGAGCAACACGAAGGATAATGCATAAAGGAAGAGAAAGAGAGAGACAGATGAGAGGGGTCAGGAGTGTACGTTTGGTTTGGTTTCTTCAATGTTGTGATCATCAGAAAATATATGTGAGTGCAGTTAAAACTGTCGGAGCATAACACAAATTTATCGTCCTTTTTCTGAAATCAATTCCATCTGAGCATGTCAATGAATGCAACTTTTTCTTCGCCTCTGCACGTGATATCAAGATAGGCTGGAGTAACATTTTAGGAAAAATGATTAAAATGGTACCTACAGGAAACAATTTTAACTAGTAAGAAATGTTGTAAATTGAATGAAGTTGTGTGAATGGACATAAGAGGCTACACCCATATAATGTTCAGTCTAAAACTTACTGTCAAACTTTATCTTGCCTTCAGTATGCTGGCTGGTAGTGTGCACTGGTTGCTATTTTGTTTTATGTTTTATTGTTTTGTGACCTACTTTCCTGATTTCGACCTTTTTGGGGAGGAAGATCATCTACAAATAATAAGAAGAAACAAAGTTTTAGGACAAGATTATATAGAAATTTTTTATATCAATGTTTGTCAAACACTCTATTGAATGTGTCATCACGATGAAATACACTGTATAGGATAGCTCATTATATAATACAATGAATATAAGGGGAAACGTCGGCAAGAAACGTTAAAAAGAAGAATCAAATGACTTAATGTGTACTTGACATCAATACGTTAATGTTAATGGTTATATAGGTTGAAATCATCTAAGGATAACCAAATCAATTAATTTTTCAATTTATAGAAAGATATTTGTATATAGATGGTTAAAGTTATTTGGACATATATTATTGTGAATTTATAAAATAAAGTTAATAAAAAGTTATTGACTTGTAGTAAATAGTAAATTGTGAATGGTTTATATGCATAAATTATTTGGTGTGTGAATGGTTCTCTATTGTCTCATGTAAACAGCCGGTACATTGTGTCAACTATTTTTTTTGTCCTTCATGCTTTCGACAGCATTAGTCGGCTGAATTTCGACTAAAAACGGGTTAGTCGGCAAGATTTCGACAAAAATTGAAAAAAAATAGTTGGCACAACGTGACGACTATTTAAGTTCTTCCGTTCTGTACACTCAAAAACACGACTCGGTAGCTTGAGGCGGTTGAGTTCGCTTTGGCGTGCACATGGACCTCTCTCCTTGCCACGAGGTGAACCTCGACATCACTCTCGCTCTCGTGGGAGTAACCAGTTGAGAGGAGGTGAGACACGGCGCGGTCTGGCTCGCTTGAGATCTGGACTATGCGGAGAGTGGTCGGCCGGTCCTAGGGCCTTTCTTGTGTTTTGACTCTGATCTGATGTTCTGTGACCGTTGTGGTTGAAATAACTATATGACCCGAGGGGCGAAGGGTCACTAGTCACTGTTCTTTTGTTTGGATTCCGAAGGTTCCAACATTGTGTAGGTTGATGATTGTTCTTGTTGATACTTCTGTTGTGTTGGAGTTGTTCTTCAAATTGTTGGATGATAAATTATGTTTGGAATAACCTCAACTTGTGTTGTATCGTTTGTTGATTGTGTTGTGGTCTAGGGTGAATTTCCTCAATCTCTTCGAGGATTGCCCAAATCCACTCGCCTTTAAGCCCAAGGCACATTTGTGAGCCCAAACCGAGAGAGAGATAGTTGAAGTTGACCTCGATTTGACTTAGGGTTTGTCTTAGGGTTTAATTGACCTAAGGTTTGACTTTGCATTTTGACCTTGTGTTGGAATCAAGGGTTTGATTAATGTTGACCAACGTTGACCTTGTGTTGGAATCAATGGTTTGTAATTGCTTTGTGGTGCTAATGTTTTTGTGCTTTTTGGTTTTTGGAAGCATGCAAGCCTATATGAGTGTAAAACAATATTTTTGTGCTTTTTTAGAACATTTATGAAAATAAAGTGATTTTTCTAATCTAGGAATTGAAAAATGTATGCAATCTAGTAAGAGGTTAACTAATGCAATCTAATCTATGTTTTTGTTTGATTTTTTGAATATTTTCCAGAACAATTACTCTAGGAAAATGAAATTGCTTTCAAAACAAACTAATCTAAGAACTTTTGAAAGAAAACTAGTCTAATAATGCAAATCCTATTTAGCCTATCAAAGAAATTGCAATATTAAATTACTATTCCCAAGAACAAATTGAGATTTTCTAATTACTACATTAAGAAAAGCACTAAGGAACTTGGAATATGAGATGCATGAGCCTCCACTACCCTCAGAAATCCTTGTGTTGGCAACCTCTTTGTCCTCTTGCAACAACGGGGATATCCTCTTGGCAACAATAGGAAAGGGAATGCAAAAAGAGCTTTAGAAATCTTGAAACATGAGCTTAATGTGAGCTAATGAGCATTGTGGCTTATGATTTGTGCAGTGTATCAACGCGATATGAAGCTTTTAGCAAAGCTTAGATGAAATAACAATGGAAGCAAAAGGCTCGAATGTCCTATATGAGCATATGGATGCTGCTTGGACATCAAAAACCTTCAAAAGACTGGATGCTTGAGGAAGGGGGTATTTATAGGTTGAAAGAGGTTAAGAGAGGTGGGAGAGGATGGAGAGTTAACTAAGAAGACCAAGGAGTGATCAAGCCAATATAGCTTATCACTGAAGAAGAAATGGAGTTAACAAGAATGCATGAGTTGACAAGTTGCGATAAAAAGGAGCTAATTATGCATGCTTGGAGGGTTAGAATAGCTAATTCTATGTTTAGACCAAAAAATCATGCAAATATGAAGAAAATGGGTCAAAACGGAGCTTTTTCGAGATAAAAACTTGAGTTCTTTCATGGTTAGAAAAATGACAAGGTTGCCCATGGGTCACCCCTTTCACCAGTCCTGGTCGCCCAGGGGCGACCCACAAAGGGGAAGTCCTGGGCTAATAAACGAGGTTGGAGATTGTTGGTTAGGGGAAAAGGAGGTGAACTAACTTCAGAAATTGGTCTAAAGGGGACCTCAAAATTCAAATCTCCACTTGCAAAAGTCAAATCTTTCAGGGGAGATCATCAAATAATAGGGGGAGATTTGTATAGGTTGACCGGAACTGAAAACGTAAAGTTGGAGATGGCTTGAGAGGTCCTCTAGAAGGCTCCTAGGGGTGGGAATGGATGAAAAACACTAGGGAAAGGTCAAATAACAATAACAAGATGAACACAAGGCTTAGGGACAAAGTCACAAGTACATGAAACGAGAATAGACAAGTGTCAAAAAATGTCGAAAGCAGGGAGAAGGTTAGCACAACAAAGGAACAACAAGAGGAGAAAAAACCCAAATGCCACTAAGAAAATCATTGTTGAGAGGGCATTATTTCACGCTTACATGTACGTGACAAGGATTGTGAGTCATCATTAGGGTCCTCATGGAGGCCATGCGTGATTTTGCTACTTACATATTTGCTCCCTTAGGGACGGTAGTCTACATGAAGGGTAGGTACCGTTCCTGAAATAGGTCTTACCTATTGTCAATTTTGTGCAATAGTACCTACAATAACTAGTATTAGTTCAACATTTAAATATATCAAAACAAGTAATGAAAACTGAAATTACAAACATACCATAGATCCATGAAATCACCTAGTTGTTACCAACTATTTGTCAAAGAGACCTATAGGGATGAAATCATGCAAAACGAGAGCATGAGAGATCCATTAAAGCAACAACTAGTTTTAAAATGCATAAAATGAACTAAGCTAAGAAAAGAAAAGAGTGGAGAAATTAGAGTGAACAGAGTGAAACATTGACGGAATTGGTCGTGCAAACAATTGTTGGAAAGATATCACTGAGGAGATCACAAAGATGGTTACTACTTCTTCTGTCGCTAAGAATCAGATGCACAATCAGTTGAAAACCCTTCTCTAAACCCTAGTTTTCTTTTTGTGAAAAATCTTGTGAAAGTGTCAGTTTTTGTCAATTTTTCTTAGTGCATTATGTTCATCCTGTCATTTAGAGTAGGATTGATCTTTCGTTTGTCAAAATTAGTTGAAATTTATGATTTTTGGAGCATTCTTAGCATGAAGGAAAAATAGGGCCGGCCCTTTAACTAGCCGAGGTCACCCAGGGTAGATCTGACTGAACAATAAGGTCGCCTGGTGGAGATCTAGCTATGCAACAGGGTTGCCCAAGGGAGATCTTGTTGTACATCTGGGTCGCCTAGGGGAGATCTATCCTAATGAAAGCGGTGACCTAGCTAATTCAATTCTAACTAAAATTTGATGTCTTTTGACATTTATTATAGGGTATGTGCAGGATCATGATGGGCCAAACTATACCTCTAAGTGGCAATGAAAATACAAAAAATCAGACTTTATCAAGTTCATGTGAAATTTTGAATGGATTATCTATACAATTTGAAAAAGATGTAAGAATGAAATTTGTAGAGAATTGAATCTAGTTTATAGGCTACTATTTAAAAAAAAAAAAAACTAAATTTACTTAGTGAAAATTGAATATTTCAATGAACAGCTATTAAATTTTTCAGAAAAAAATAAAAAGTGGGTGTCTGTCTAGCCAACCTAACTATGAGTAAAAATAATTTTTTTTTTTTGAAACTTACAAAATAAGTAGAGGACTCATGTCTGGATGTGATGCATATTTATTTGAAATTTTTTTCTAATAAAATAATAAGTTATGATTTTTTTACTGTGACTTTTTTTAAAAAATAAAAAGTAATTTTCCAGCCAACCTAACTCGATAAAAAAAATCAAAATTCAAATTTTTTTTTTTAACCTATAGCCAGAAAAGTATAGAGTGTGACACAGGTTTCGAATCTCAAAAAGGTTAAATGGTTTGAAAGTTATGGATGTTTTTCAATCAGTGTGTCCATCAGGATTTCAGAGACACAATATATTGAAAATTATTAATAATTATTTAATAAAATGATAACCAAATAAATCTTATATTTTTAGAAAGCTAACAATTTTTTCTATAAACCCTTTTCGTTTTATCAATTTTGCATAAAAAAAAATCGTCAACACGAAGGGTGAAGTTCGAAGAAGAGACTGAAACATTAAAACACGTTACAATCCATAAAAAGTCAACAATCAAAACAGATATCCATCTTGCTTTGTACCAAAGCAAGATGAATATCAGTTTTGCTTCGGTAAAGGCAACTCGAAACGGATATCCATTCTGAAAACGGATATCCGTTCTGAAAACAGATATCCGTTCTGAGAACGGATATCCGTTTTGTTGATCTATGAAAATTTTTGTGCCATTGGTTTTGGATGAAGAGAAGCAACATATTTTGTACCATTGGTATTGTTTCACCGAAGATACAATCCATGGGTATATCGTTTATGTATGCGTGGACATTTCGTGTATATCCTGCTATCGTTTATTGTGGTTGTAAATGGTGAATGTACATGTCAAAGGACATAAAGGTTGCTGGCCATATCAAGAAAATTGGGAAAAGATACGTTAGTTGACCGGTTATAACAAGTCATGTTATGTATAGGCTAAATCGAAGACATCGGACTGACAATAGTTATCGGAGAGACAAAGTTCCATTGAGCCGACAACATTGATCTCACAAATCAAGTCATATCGGGGTGACAATCATTAAGTGTCACTAATGGGTTATTTATTGGCACATCGGAAGAACGGTTGAGAACTACATCGATGAGAGGGAGTCACACTGACAGAAGGAACATTGGAAAGAGATGGACTCTCGGAGGTGAGAAGAAAAGTGTCACCGATAGAAGCGGTCTGGTCGATGGTGTAGTTTGGTGTCTATTGTTTTAGTGTGAGATACAATATCAGAAATCAAAGAGAATGTCTGACTGATGTAGAAGTCTTACCGATGACTAATGGACAGTAAACACATCGGGGAGAGTTATAACATCAGAATGGAAGTAAAAATTCTCACAGAGGGTATTGGTCTTACCGATAGACAAGGGTGTTGAATCTCACATCGGAGTAAGTGTGTATATATCCTGCAATCATCTTATTCCATGAGACCACATTTCTTTGAGGCATTTTTTCAAATAGTTCATGTGTCTTGTCTATGCTTCCACACTTTCCGTACATGTCTACCAGAGCATTTCCAACTAGAATATCTACAAAAACCCCACTTCCATTATGCTTTGATGAATGTCCATACCCTATTCCAAAGCTCCCATTTTGGTAGAGGTAGAGAGGATGCTGACAAAGGTTGCAAAATCTAGCTTTACACTTGCCAATTGCATTTGCTTGAAAATTTCTAAAGACTTTTCAACAAACCCGTTTATGCATATCCTACAATAATAGTAGTTGAGGAGACCACATTTCTCCAACTAGACTTCTACCAATTCAGAAAATGTGTGCTTCTGGACCAATGTTTGGTACAAGAAACATACCAATAGAGTGGTGGCCATAATTCTCCCTCAATTGGAATTAAAAGGTACCCTTTTTCCATCCGAAGGAGGTCTCTCCTTGTTATGCACTTTAAATCTCTCTTTTAGTTCTTTCAAGGGAAGGATTCCACCTTGGTTTGACCAGTTAAAAGCGTTGAAGATACTTGATTTAAGAAGAAATGGACTAGAGGGTTCTATTCCTAAATCTCCTGCCAATTACTCACAACTTCACTGGAAAAGAATTTCACACAACTTGAAGGGGAGTATACTTACAGAATTTGGTGGTCTAGGGAAGTTAGAACATCTTTGTTTGTCCTACAATCGCCTGAGCGGAAGTATTCCAAATTCTCTAGGAAACTGCATGTCTCTAATTGATTTGTCCCTTTACAATAACCATCTCACAAGTACTCTATTCTCATGTCTTTACTTTGAAGGGAGCATGCTAATTACTTTGATTCATCCTTTTATACATATCAGAGAACAACGGAGGAGTCACACCAACAGCATAAGCCTGAGCGATGGATTCTACACATCGGCGAGAGGTCCCACATCGGGCTAACAAATTTGAAGGTTACCGATAATGATAAGTCTGGCTGACAATAGAGAAAGGAAGAACATGTGAAGCATAGTTCGATGAGACATTAGAAATGTCTTGCCGATAGTAAAGAAAGAGTGTATTTCGGTCTCGTTTGGACCTTGGGAAGGATATTTTAAAAGCTATTTGAGCAATTGGTGGGTTAATGTGTATTTTACACCCTATTTGTAAGCTTTGCTGTGTTGCTCTGCATCACTTGTCTACAACATACAAAGTTTACCTTTCTCACCCACACCTTCAGTATATAAAGGACATTAATAGGGAATTTTTAATTTCCACTCAGTCAGTGCAATCTAGGAGAGGATAGATTGTCTAAAGTTGTGATCTATTTCCATTTACACTTGCCATAACTACAAATGCTTAGTGTTTATTCTCAACCCCAGTATATGAATAAAATGTGACCTATTGTTCTAATAGGCCTATAGGGACAAAGAGGTGATAAAGCCTTTAATTTTAAACATGACATGGTTTTGATAACTTCCCATATTGGTAAGGTCCTGGATGACAATCCTTTGATGCACCTAATTATAATAGGTGTTATGATAGTCCTTGGTATCTTTTCATTTCTTTCTTGAATGGCCTGCAAATAAGACATAAGACATATTAGATCCTTCATAAATAAGAATTCTCATACATTACATTTAAACTTAAACTCCCTAAACATCCATCAATCCATCCATTAATATCAAAATGCCATGAATATCCTATGATCAACCATTCTAATTCCTAGGATAGTCATATATTGCAATTTTGCTTCTCTATACTAAAATAGCCCAAGGAATATCTAACCTCGAATTTGTATTTTAACAACCTAATGTCTTTACGAATAACATTGAGTCTTTTTTTGGGACAACATTTTTGCCTTTAGAAACTCCTCATTTGATGATAGCCTAAAATCAAATAATGGCTTATATCCAGAGCTTTATTAAGCTGATACCTAGGTGGATTAGTGTGTAAACATTGAAATTAGATGGTAATTCACAAGTTTATTGAATAATACAATGAATCCCTAGTCTAGAATCCAAATGTACATAATAAAACAGATATCTATTTTGTAGTAGGCATATGGACGTTGCAAGTGTCCGTTGCAAAGAATTGGGTTTTCCAAAACGAATATCCATTTTGGAAAAGCAAAAAAAAGACAAAAGGAATATTGTTGGGCCTGACTTCCACAACTAAAGACCCTCTGCTGTCGAAATACTCACAATTTCTGGCTATGACAGTGAAAGGAATATTTTTATGCACTTTTGGAGACACAATTTTCTTGTTACAATCATAAGGGTGATATTTTTGTTCCCCTAATGGGGAGCAACAATCGTCGTAAAGCAAAAAGGAGGAGGAAAGTTACATTGGAGGAAATTGAAGCAATTAGGAAAAAAGATAGGGAAAGGAAGAGGATTGGAAGGGTGGGTTTGGCGGATGCTCATCAAGGTGAATCTTCTTCTTTACCATCTAATGACATGCAAATTGAAGATGTTAATTTTGATTATAATGAAATGTTAGATAAGAATGAAATTCACCATGATATTGCAAATGAAAATATTGAAAAATGTTATGAAACACCTATTCATAATAGCAATACCATGGACAAAGAAGAAGAAGAAAAACGAAGATGAGCACTTGAAGAAAGTGGATATGAACATCATGATATTGAAATTGCACTCCATAATCCATTTGTTGATAAAATTGATGAGGTTGAAAACATGGATGAAATAAGAACAATCAATGTATCTCCAAATTTCATAAGAAGAGAGGACATTTGTCAAGAAGAGAATAACTGTGATGAAATTGGAAAACACCCAAAAACCCCAAAATGGTTACTTGAAATTGATGAGAACATAATGGAAAAACTTGAAGGCAAAAGGTCATCACGAACGGTTCGGTTGTGGGCTACAAAACTCTTCAATGAATACTTTGAGAAGAAAACATTAACCGAACAATGCCAACTTTTTGTGCAATTATTAAAGATGTACAAAATGAGACCTTTACTAAAGAAATTAAAGATTCGGTTAAACAAAGTGTCCGATCGGAATAAAATTATTGTAAGAAGCCTTTTCAATGCACTCAATTCTATTGGAAAGACTAGCAAGGAGAAAGATGAAAGAGCTACTCGTAGAGTAATAACAACCTCAATAGTAAGCAAACAATTAAGAAATGCTCGATTAATGAGGCAAACTTGTGTTGACTTAAGATTGAATCATAAAACATTGTCAAAAGCACTAGCATTAAGATCAAGGCTAGATAGTCCTGTTGCCAATGATACTTGGGCTTTCAGTGGTAGGCTTCCATGAGTTGACAAGAAGCTAATTGATAGCATAAAGGGAGAAATTGAATGATTTTGGCACACTAACTCTAAGGTATCACCGAATGCAAAAGATGTTGTAAAGTTAAGAATTGGTGATAAAGACCACACACCACATCCTAAACATTACTTGGAATGTAGCCAAACAACATTGTACAAACAATATTGTGAAACTCACCCAGGTATGACAATCTCACAAAGAGCATTTGAATCTCTTAAGCCATTTTATTGTGTTCCTCTTAAAGTTCGTAATACATGTTGTTGCAAATACCATGTAGAATTTTCTATGTACCATGAATTATTATGCAATATTCGTTCTACTTTGCACACTAACAAAATGTTACAGGAGTGTGGTGCAATTCAACTACCAAAGTCGTCTAGGGACTTATTGGATTTATTTCTATGTATTAGAGATGATGGTTGCATGTTCTACAAGAATGATTGTTTAAATGAAAAGTGTTTACAATGTGGTGGGTTATCAAAGTTTGTATCATGTTTTCATGAGGGCAACGAGCATGATTTTGGAAAGAGAATGGTTGAGAAAAAGAGATATGAGACAGTGAAATACAATTTGAAAAGTGGAGGTGAAGGTTCTAGATGTGAGTTGATTGTAAGAGAGGTAAGTATTGCTGATTTTATTGATGATTTTAAGAAAAATCTTTTCTACAAGTATGTCAGACATAGCCACAGGTCTCGATGGTTAGATCAACAGTTCAGGATGTGTAAAGACTCTTTCCTGATTGGAACTATTGTCTCTGTAGTTGATTTTGCAGAAAACTATACATTGCAACCCCAAAATGAAGTTCAATCCCAGTACTACAATTCTATTCAGATTGCTATTTTTGTTCACATCACATACAGACATGCCCCCGAGAGTATAGAAGAGAACATGAAGATTATCAGAGAATACCATTTTTACATGAGTGATGATCGATCTCATTCAGCAGAGTTTGTGCAATATTGTTTTCAACAATTTTATGGGTTCTTGCAAGAAAAAGATATTAGAATAGATCAACATCTCATTTGGTCAGATAATTGCATTGGTCAATTCAAGAATGCTCGTAATTTCTATTGGTTGAGCAAAATGCATGTAGAGAAGGGTATACCTCATATTTGGAATTTTTTTTAAGCTGGGCACGAAAAAGGTGAACATGATGGAGCAAGTGCATGCGTGAAGAGAGCTCTTTTTAAAGAACAACTAAAGATTAGAGGTGGTGCTACATTCAGTGATGTAGATTCCATTGTTAAGTGGTGTAACTATGCATTGTCACGAGGAGTGGCTCTTGATTCTAAAGTGCACAGGTTCTTTTGGTTGGTTGATGATGGGATAGCGATAGAGAAATTAGAATGTCAAAGAATCAGTGAATCATCAAAGATGCATTCATTTCAAAGCTCAAATGCAAGTACATGGACTATTTGGACACGAGAATTAGCTTGTTTTTGTCAGAGTTGTATTAAATGTGATTGGAACAATTGTGAGTCAAGTGAGTGGGTAGATGCATGGATTCCACAATATTTAATCCTTTTATATGAAGGTCAATCATCTTCCGTCAATGACATGGAGAGCTCATTTGACTATGAACATCTTTCAGACCTTGTATAGCTAGGTCATGTTTATGCAGTTGTTGCACCGCATGGAAATGAAGAGAGGTCAGACTATTGGTTGGCACGATGTGTACAGGGAAAACAAAAGCTAACACAACCTATGACAGATGATGATGGGTTCACATATCCTACAGGATCAGTTGTTATTGCTGGGACTTGGTTATGAACATATATGGTTAAAAAGAATGGCATCCCAGCCTTTGAAGACTTTGAGAAGCATAAAACCATATTAATGTATTCTCACCTAGTTGTAGCAACAAATGTCAAGTTACTAAAGCATCGTGGAAAACCAAAATCAAAAGAACTATGGACAGTTAGTAATGCTGATCATGAAGCAATATTGGATACTTTGAAGGTAAGAGATGACCCCTCAGGTACTCTTGACTAGCATTTAAACTTCCAGATGGACAGGTATGACATTTTTTATCTTAACTTGTTCTTGTTTTTTCTATTTTTTAGAATTGTTTTATTAAAAATCTTGTTACTTTAATAACTATAATGCATGTTTTTGACTATACAGGACAACGAATAAAGTTATTTTAGATGGCATCGTAGATTATTTTGCATGGCATCGTAAATTATTTTGTATGGCATCGTAGGTTATTTTGACTATACTTGAGGTAAATTATTTTGTATGGCATCCTTCCACAATAACCTCTCTCATTTTTGGTCAACTCCATTCTGTTTGACTGTGTTGAAATCAAATGCATTGGCGCAAAATGCTTCAATTTGATGCAATGGAAAGGTGTTAGGTGCGACATTTTTCATTCCATAGCTCGTGGGGTTGAACGGACTATGCCAATGCATCGGGGTGGGCATGTAAATGCTAGTGGAGGTCTCGTTTCGTGTGCCAAGCGTCCCAGTCATTCCGGGCAAGACGCTACCGGCAAAGTCCCTTAAGATCCCTGAGACCAAAAAACTCCCAAACTTTGACCGGGCAGTTCTCAAAATTTGTGACCATTGGGAATGCTCTGTTTAGACCTACAAGTGCATGTGACATCTTTCCACAATAACCTCTCTCATTTTTGGTCAACTCCATTCCATTTGACCATGCTGAAATCAAACGCATTGTTGCAAAATGCTTCAATTTGATGTAGTGGAAAGGTGCTAGGTGTGACATTTTTCATTCCATAGCTCGTGTAGTCGAACGGATTGCACCAACATGTCGGGGTGGGCGGGTAAATGCTAGTGGAGGTCTCGTTTCATGCGCCAAGCATCCCAGTCATTCCGGGCAAGAGGCTACCAGCAAAGTCCCTTAAGATCCCTAAGACCAAAAAATTGCCAAACTTTGACGGGGCAGTTCTTAGAATTTGTGACAGTTGGGAACATTCTGTTTGGACCTAGAGGTGCACGTGGCATCCTTCCACAATAACCTTTCTCATTTTTGGTCAACTCCATTCCATTTGACTGTGTTGAAATCAAACGTATTGGCGCAAAATGCTTCAATTTGATGTAGTGGAAAGGTGCTAGGTGCGACATTTTTTATTCCATAGCTCGTGGGGTCAAACGGACTATGCCAACGCGTCGGAGTGGGTGGGTAAATGCTAGTGGAGGTCTCGTTTCATGCGCCAAGCGTCCAGTCATTCCGGGCAAGAGGCTACCGGTAAAGTCCCTTAAGATCCCGGAGACCAAAAAATTGCCAAACTTTGACAGGGCAATTCTCAGAATTCATGATAGTTAGGAATGCTCTGTTTGGACCTAGAGGTGTACGTGGCATCCTTCCACAATAACCTCTCTCGTTTTTGGTCAACTCCATTCCGTTTGACCGTGTTGAAATCAAACGCATTGGCGCAAAATGCTTCAATTTGATGCAGTGGAAAGGTGCTAGGTGCGACATTTTTCATTCCATAGCTCATGGGGTCGAATGGACTACACCAACGCATTGGGGTGGGCAAGTAAATGCTAGTGGAGGTCTTGTTTCGTGCGCCAAGCGTCCCAGTCGTTTCGAGCTGTAAGCTACCGATAAAGTCAAAAGTTGCTAGGATTGAAATTTTGCATTCCATAGGTCCTGGGGCCGAATGGTTTGCTCCAACACATCGGAGTGGGCAAGTAAATGCTAGGGGAGGTCTTGTTTTGTGTGCAAAGCATCCCAGTCGTTCCGAGCTGCAAGCTACCGGCAAAGTCAAAAGTTGCTAGGATTGAAATTTTTGCATTCCACAGGTCCTGGGGCCGAACAGTTTGCTCCAACACGTCGGGGTGGGCGAGTAAATGCTAGGGGAGGTCTTGTTTTGTGTGCAAAGCATCCCAGTCGTTCCGAGCTGTAAGCTACCGGCAAAGTCAAAAGTTGCTAGGATTGAAATTTTGCATTCCACAGGTCCTGGGGCCGAACGGTTTGCGCCAACACGTCGGGGTGGGCGAGTAAATGCTAGGGGAGGTCTCATCACTTTGCCTGTAGCTTATAGCTCGGAAGGACTAGGATGCTTTGCACACAAAACGAGACCTCCCCTAGCATTTACTCGCCCACCCCGACGTGTTGGCGCAAACCGTTCGGCCCCAAGACCTGTGGAATACAAAATTTCAATCCTAGCAACTTTTAACTTTACCGGTAGCCTCTTACCCAGAACAACTGGGACGCTTGGCGCATGAAACAAGACCTCCACTAGCATTTACCCGCCCACCCCGACGTGTTGGCACAGTCCATTCGACCCCACGAGCTATGGAATGAAAAATGTCACACCTAGCACCTTTCCACTGCATCAAATTGAAGCATTTTGCGCCAATGCGTTTGATTTCAACACGGTCAAACGGAATGGAGTTGACCAAAAATGAGAGAGGTTATTGTGGAAGGATGCCACGTGCACCTCTAGGTCCAAATAGAGCATTCCCAACTATCACAAATTCTGAGAACTGCCCCGTCAAAGTTTGGTAGTTTTTTGGTCTTAGGGATCTTAAGGGACTTTGCTGGTAGCCTCTTGCCCGGAATGACTGGGATGCTTGGCACACGAAATGAGACCTCCACTAGCATTTACCTGCCCACCCCAATGCATTGGCGTAGTCCGTTCGACCCCACGAGCTATGGAATGAAAAATGTCACACCTAGCACCTTTCCACTGCATCAAATTGAAGCATTTTGCACCAATGCATTTGATTTCAACACAGTCAAACGGAATGGAGTTGACCAAAAATGAGAGAGGTTATTGTGGAAGGATGCCACGTGCACCTCTAGGTCCAAACAGAGCATTCCCAACTCTCACGAATTCTGAGAACTGCCCCATCAAAGTTTGGCAATTTTTTGGTCTTAGGGATCTTAAGGGACTTTGCCGGTAGCCTATTGCCCGGAATGACTAGGATGCTTGGCGCATGAAACGAGACCTCCACTAGCATTTACCTGCCCACCCTGACGCGTTGGCGTAGTCCGTTTGACCGCACGAGCTATGGAATGAAAAATGTCGCACCTAGCACCTTTCCACTACATCAAATTGAAGCATTTTGCAACAATGCATTTGATTTCGGCATGGTCAAACGGAATGGAGTTGACCAAAAACAAGAGAGGTTATTGTGGAAGGATGCCACATGCACCTCTAGGTCCAAACAGAACATTCCCAACTATCACGAATTCTGAGAACTGCCCGTCAAAGTTTGGCAGTTTTTTGGTCTCAGGGATCTTAAGGGACTTTGTCGGTAGCCTCTTGCTCGGAATGACTGGGACGTTTGGCGCATGAAATGAGACCTCCACTAGCATTTACCCACCCACCCCAATGCGTTGGTGTAGTCCGTTCGACCCCATGAGCTATGGAATGAAAAATGTCGCACCTAGCACCTTTTCCACTGCATCAAATTGAAGCATTTTGTGCCAATACGTTTGATTTCAACACAGTCAAACGGAATGGAGTTTACCAAAAATGAGAGAGGTTATTGTGGAAGGATGCCACATGCACCTGTAGCTCTAAACAGAACATTCCCAACTGTCACGAATTTTGAGAACTGCCCCGTCAAAGTTTGGCAATTTTTTGGTCTTAGGGATCTTAAGGGACTTTGCCGGTAGCCTCTTGCCCAGAATGACTGGGATGCTTGGCGCACAAAACAAGACCTCCACTAGCATTTACCCGCCCACCCCGACGCATTGGCACAGTCCGTTTGACCACACAAGATATGGAATGAAAAATGTCGCACCTAGCACCTTTCCACTGCATCAAATTGAAGCATTTTGTGCCAATGCGTTTGATTTCGGCACGGTCAAATAGAATGGAGTTGACCAAAAATGAGAGAGGTTATTGTGGAAGGATGTCACATGCACCTGTAGGTCTAAACAGAGCATTCCCAACTGTCACAAATTTTAAGAACTTTCCGGTGAAAGTTTGGTAGTTTTTTGGTCTCAAGGACCTTAAGGGACTTTGTCGATAGCCTCTTTCCTGGAATGACTGGGATGCTTGGCGCACGAAACGAGACCTCCCCTAGAATTTACCCCCCACACATTGGCACAGTCTGTTCAACCGCATGAGCTATGGAATGAAAAATGTCACACCTAGCACCTTTCCACTGCATCAAATTGAAGCATTTTGCAACAATGCGTTTGATTTCGGCACGGTCAAACGGAATGGAGTTGACCAAAAATGAGAGAGGTTATTGTGGAAGGATGTCACATTCACCTATAGGTCCAAACAGAGCATCCCCAACTTTCATGAATTTTGAGAACTGCCTGGTCAAAGTTTGGCAATTTTTTGGTCTCAGGGATCTTAAGGGACTTTGTCGGTAGCCTCTTGCTCGGAATGACTGGGATGCTTAGCCCATGAAACGAGACCTCCCCTAGCATTTACCCCCCCACCCTGACGCGTTGACGCAGTCCGTTCGACCCCACGATGAGCAAAACAAAAAAAAGGCACCTGGCAAGGTTTTTGCTCTTAAGATCTTAAGTGACTTTGCTCTTACGGAACAATGTATCGGCAAAGACCCTAGTTTTCATAAGAGGAGACATGTGATTTTAAGAGGTTTTTGGGAATGTGACTTTAGCCATCCACTCCTTATCTAATGACGAGTTTATTCTCAGAGTTTGATGGCTTTTATGAGCATATACACGATGTTGTTTTAGGATAGTCATACTCTGATGTGTAAATAATAGTAAATAGAGAGCTTCTCGACCATAAATGTGATTTGCACACACACACACCCAACTAAAATAGTATCCTTATTGGCCTTATTGGCACCTCCCCCCAAGATTTAAGTTTTTTATGTTTGTAATGTGCCCCCAGTGTCCTTGACATAGAGTTTCTTGACATTAATTTCATTCAAACATGTCTTCAATTCATCTTCAAAATGTTTTCAATACATCTCCAATGCCTTTTCCACGAAGGTTTATGCATATTTATACATGATTTGAGGGAAACCAATAGTCTCCAACTGACTCTTGAGTACTTGACTATTCATCTTCCATACTTTTGCATTTTTTTTACATTTTTCATATGACAACTTTGACATATTTACAAAATTTGACAAGATGAAGACTAAATACATGATGAAATGGTTTATCATGACCTTATTTGATTAGGGCATATATAAGGAATTTTTTCATATTGATTCTATTGATCTAAAACCATTCTCAATACTAAACATATCATCAATGGACTAAAGAACTATCATCATAATGTATGGCATCATGGGAAGTATCATGACTTGCACATAAGGAATTTAAATTATATTGTATATCAAGGTGTATATACATTAAAATCTCGTCCATAATGGTAGACATATACAAAAATTTGGCAAATATGCCAACTCAAAATATTTTTTACAAAATGTGGCATATGCCATGTCTCAAAATCTATATACGATCTACATGCCAAATAGCTACATCAAATACTACAAGTCCACTTGACCCTCAATCTGTGATGGATCCTAAAAAAGTGTCCTCTTTGTACCAAAATGTCTAGTAATTGATGGAGGTGAAGTTTTCTACATTAACAAGTCAAAACACAAATTTGATTAATCTCTTCAATGGTAAATAAAAATAAGTTAAAGTTAGTAAATAGATTCTTATCTACTACAATTAAGAACTTTCATTTATTAACATACATCTAAATCACTACAATCAACTATAAGACCGCTAGATAAACTATCAATTATTTAGAAAAATTCAATTCAATTACCTTGACTCTATGTTGTTGTTCAGACAATTGTTCTACAAATGATTTTCTCTTAAGACGACCAGGTGTCCTAGTGAAGCATGATGGCAAAGGTGGCACATCACTCACATTCTCAATAGACTACATAAAAGCAAAGTAACATTGAAATAAATTAATATATAATTATTAAACAAAATAGGAAATGCATACATTTAAAATAGGAAATGCATTACACAAAAACTTATCTACTAGAAAACAAGCACATACCACCATCGAGGCCTCCTGCATCAATTAAAAAGGACAAGAATGTAAGACTCTAAATGACTATAATCAAATATTTAAGTTTTCTAAATTATCAATTAAAGTACAATTCAATCAAATTACCTCCACCCTTTGTTGGCGTTGAGAAAGCCGTTCTGTAAATGATAGTCCCTTGGGTCGATCAGGAGTTCGAGAAAAGACTATTGGCAAAGATGCCACATCATTCACATTTTTGATTGACTATAAAATAAAATTAACATCAAAATATAAATTAATATATAATTACTCACAAAGAAATAAATGCATAAAAAAAAAGTTAATGTGTACAACAAATTATACCAGCAAGTTCAAGCCAAATTGGATGGCAGACAAAGTTCCATGATGAACTTCTGTCAACTCCTCCTCTGTCATCAACTGTTATCCCACTTAGATACATTAGTACTAATAAAGTTGTTTATATATTCAAATGGAATAGACCATAAAATTTAACTTTAAATTTTACCTGCACAAAAGATTGCTCATGTATTTCTCCTTCTCTAATGTTTACTAATCTGGTAGCTTCTATTCTTGTCCCTGACCCCTCAGCTTGAGTTCTAGACCCCATTGCCTCATCTCGTGAATGAAGATCATACTCTGATGTGTTCAACGGTGGCTCACTACTCTCCATAATAGGACCCAAGCATAAATGATTGCAAGAAATGCAATGATGGGGCACACATATATGTCTGGACAATGACGGTCTAGTAGTACCAGGTGATCCAATATTATCACCTTCATCATGTGCTTGTGCAAACTAAGATGTCTATATAATCAAATGCTAGGTCAAAGAGTGTATGGCACTAAGGCCCTGTTGTGTTGCACTTGCAACAACGTCTGGGTGTTGCATTGGGGGTGGAGAAGGGATAGCAGGAGGGGGAATATAGGGACCTTGTACTTGTCTAATTGCCCCAGGTCTATCTTGAGGCATTCCTATGCCCACTCCTTGAAACTCTCTAAAATCAAAATAATTAACATGTTGACCCATGATGAACTCTGCATAGAGTTTACGGAGGAAATACAAAGGCACATCTAAATTGTTGTTGGGTGGTTTATTAAAAACCATCCACCAATGATCCCAAAAGTTTTGACTAATGCCCTCATGAATACACCATTTGATTGAAAATTTGGGCTTACGGACATCAACATGCAATCCGGTTTTAGGATTGACAAAGTGTTGGGCCAACATAGTTTTTGTAATCTCTAAATCTTTGACTTCCTCATTGACAAACCATTAGCATATTCGGCCTTCTTGGCTTCTCGCCATTGCTGAAATGATTCGTGTTGGGTGGACAAGGTTTGAATTTGATTAATGATTCCCTCTAAATTCTATGTCATTATAGACAATCGAGGGTGGCAGCGATACATTTCTATGATCCTGCTTATATGATCAATATTTCTTTGAATATTCTCTTCTACTGTTGGAGGGGGAGGGTTTGGGTTTTCATTTTGTGCATCCATTTTACCTAATTAAATTATAAAACATACGCACTTAGCATAAAAACTAAAAAAATTGCTTGAAAATACAAAACAAACAAAAAAAATGCATGAAATCTTACCTCTTTGGATTAGATATCTGTTCCTTAGCTCTGATATCCATTTTTTTGAAGATGAGACTACATTTTTGCAAGCCGCAGGTTTGCAAAAACGCAGTCTTTTTTTGCTTTTATGATCTCCAAAACGGATATCTGTTTTCTTTTTCCCTATTCTATTCATTGTTTTTTATTTTATTATTTTAGCATTGCATACATTTTAAGTATTTAAGCATTTTAGCTATAAAATACAAGCAAATTTATAAAGGATTATGATGATATTTAAGCATTTTAGCTATAAAATACAAGCAAATTTATAAAGGATTATGATGATATTTAGGCATTTTAGCTATAAAATACAAGAAAATTTATAAAGGATTATGATGATATTTAGGCATTTTAGCTATAAAATACTATCAAAATTTATATAGGATTATGATGATATATATATTTGATTTTTATATGATTTACTTATACTAAGGTATCTCATAGTATTTTAAAGGCACTTTTGAATAGATACAGGAGAGAGGTAGATATAGGAGAGAGGTAGATGCGGGTTAGGGGTTAGGGATTAGGGCCATTATTTAGGGTTTATGGATTTAGAGAGAGAGAGAGAGAGAGACTACTTTTGACATGCAACCGTAAACCCTAAATAATGCCCCTAAACCCTAAACCCAAGTAACCCTAAATAATTCTTCCAAATACTAAACCCTAACCCCTAAACCATAAACCCCAAACAATTCCCCTAAGCCCTAAACCCTAAACTTGAGAAAGGGAGTCCTAGTTTTCTTGTCTCCATTTGTTTCATCGATAAGGGAGAGGGAAAGATAGAGGGGAGAGATAGGATATATAGGAATGATAGGGGAATGACTGGGATGCATGATTAAACCTAACCCCTAACCCCTAACCCCTATTTCCTAACCCCTAAACCCTAAACTTGAGAAACCATAAACCCCTAAATCCTAAACACTAAACCCAAGAAACCCTAAACCTCTATCGAGCTCTATCTCCCTATCTCACTATCTCCCCATCACTATCATTCCTCTACCTCTCAATCTCTCTCCCTATGCTTTAGCCATGTCCCTCACTCTATATCTCCCTATTGGTCCTCTCTCTCTAAACACTAAACCCTAAACCTCTAAACCTTAACCCCTAAACCCTAAACATGAGCAACCCTAAACTCTATCTCCTATCTCTCCCTTATCTCCCTATCTCTATCATCCTTCTACCTCTCAATCCTTCTCCCTATTTCTCTAGACATATTGCTCACTCTCTATCTCCCTATCTCTCCCCTTTGTCACCTCTATCTCTCCCTATTTGTCTCCTCTCTCTTTTTATCTAGCTATCTCCAAAACTGAGAAACCCTAAACCTAGGTACACCCTAAATCCAATCAACTCTAAGCCTATATCTCCCTATCTCTCCCCTATCTCCCTATCTCTATCATCCCTCTACCTCTCTTGATCTCTCTCCCCATGTCCCTGGCCATGTGCCTCACTCTCTATCTTTTTATCTCTCTCCTCCATCTCCTCTCTCTATTTCCCTATAATTCCTCTCTCTATAAACCCTAAATCCAAAACCCTAAACCTCTAAACCTAACCCCTAAACAATTTAAATCCTAAACCCTAAATAATGCCCCTAAACCCTAACCCCTGACCCCTAAACCTGAGAAACCCTAAGCCCCTAAACCTTAAACCCCAAACCCCTAAACCCTAAACCCAAGTAACCCTAAACCACTATCTCCCTATCTCTCCCCTATCTCCCTACCACCTGTGTCCCTCTACCTCTTAATCTCTCTCCCTATGTCTCTAGCCATGTCCTCACTCTCTATCTCCCTATCCCTCCCCTCAGACTCCTCTATATCTCCCTATCATTCCTCTCTCTCTATAAACCCTAAATCCAAAACCCTAAACCTCTTAACCTAACCCCTAACCCCTAAACAATAAATCCTAAACCCTAAATTATAATGCCCCTAAACCCTAACCCCTAAACCCTAAACTTGAGAAACCCTAAACACCAAACCCCTAAACCCTAAACCCAAGTAACCATAAACCACTATCTCCCTATCTCTACCCTATCTCCCTATCACCTTTGTCCCTCTACCTCTCAATCTCTCTCCCTATGTCTCTTGCCATGTCCCTCACTCTTTATATCCCTATCTCTCCCGTCAAACTCTTCTATATCTCCCTGTTGGTCCTTTATCTCTCTCTAAACCTTAAACCCTAAACCTCTAAACTTTAACCCCTAACCCCAAAACCATAAACCCTAAACCTTAAATAATGCCCCTAAACCCAAGCAACCCTAAACCTCTATCTCCCTATCTCTATCATCCCTCTACCTCTCAATCTCTCTCTCTCTCTATGTCTTTGGACATGTCTCTCACTCTCTATCTCCTATCTCTCCCCTTTGTCTCCTCTATCTCTCCCAAACTCTATCAATCCCCTCTCTCTATCTCTCTTTAAACTGTAAACCCTAAACCCCTAAACCTAAGCAACCCTAAACCTCTAAACCCTAAATAATTCCCCTAACCAACCTCTAAACCACTTCTCTATATAGATGCAACTAATACCACTTTTTCATTGTTTTCCACATTTAATTATATTCTTTTCCATTTTCCAAGTCCTACATGTGTCCAAGTTGTATTGTTTGTCAAGTTTTTAGTCTAATTGTTAGTCCCAGCTCTCATGGTTATTAAAATGTTAGTATATTATAGTTATATTTATCCTTTAGTAACATTAATTTACACATTGTTCCACAAACAACCACACTGAAACATAACCTTACCTAATTAAGGTTAACCTTTTAAAAGGTTCTTTCATAAATGGCGAGCTTAACAGATCCAACTAGTTCAATGTTCTTATAGTCCATGCTTACCCTTCCAAGAGAGTTCATGCCATTTTAACTTTGCATTATGTCCTAACATATCACATGAAGGACATCATCATCACAAGGAATAACAATGTCATGAAGGATTAACGAAGGTGTATCTTCACCACATAAAGTATCATTCATAATTTTATCACTAGAGGGTAAGAGTATATCATGTGTATCCTTCTCAAACCATGTATCATGAATCAAATCATATGAAGGATTGTGTAAAGCAAATTTGGCATGAAATCCAAAACGCCCCAAAACACAACCCCTACTGCCCCACCATTCCTATCCCCGAAATATTGGAACATAGTCTAGAAAAGTGATTATTTCACCTGATGAACAAAATTGTATATTTTATTATTGATTATTTGAGTAATTCATTAGTGATGATTCTTAGTGTTTGACAAATCCTTATGGATTAATGTGTAAAGAAGCTACCAATGTTAATTTGCCCTCCTCCTTCACTAGAAATGGTCTTTAAGGAGGTTCATATATTGATGGGAGATCCAAGATTTAAGAGGTGTATTTTCAAAAAGAGTAAAAAGCCTCCCCTCTTACCCCATCATGATTTCCTTCACTCTTAGTCGATTTCTCTTCCCCATCCTCCCCTCTTACCCCTCCCCTCTCTTTCCTGACCCGATCTTGTTAGCTCCCCTCTCCCTTCTCCTATCTTTGTCCTTTTTTCCCCTCTTTACCAGTTCTTGCTCCCGCCCGCCCTCTGTCCCCTCCTTGTCCCCTTTTGTGGGATTGAGTCTTTGCCCCTCCTCTTTTGCCCTCATCTTATCCCCTTTTCCTCTCCCCCCAGGCTCCTCTCCCCCCTTTCCCTTTGCTCCTTGTCCTCCCTCCTCTTTACCCTCCTTGGCCCGTTCTCACCTTTTTATTTCTCATACTCTTGTCCCCTAGCTTAACCTCCCGTCTCCAACCTCTGGATCTCGTTGCCCCCTTCTCCCTCCTCTTTAATTTCTAGGTTTTTAACCGTATCCTTCGTTTCTTGTTGCCCCTTGGTGCTCCGTTTGTGGCTTGGAGTTTGTTGTGAATATATATTTATATATATTATTTGGTCGTTGTAGCTTGTCTTCCCTTTTATGATTTACTCTTCTCTCTTATGCTTTCTCCCAGTTAGTTTCTTTCCTCCTTTGGATAGTTATTGGCTTACCTTTCTTTTTTGTTAGCGCCCCCCTCCTTTGCCTTCGTAGTTCACCCCTCTCTCTCTTTTAACTTGGAGCCCTCTCTTGTTCTTTATATGTAGCTTTTCCCAATCTATCCCTCACATTTTAACCTCTTCAGTTGTCCCCCCCTTTTTTTATTATTTATTAAATTATTTAATTATCTTATCTCTTTCATCCTTGGTTTGTTCTTTATGGTTGATTGTATTACAGTTATTCCTCTTTTTGCTCCCTTCTAATTTGTGGCCTTGCTCCTTTGTTTGCTTTTTTAATTTTCTTTACTTGGGTCTTCCTCTCATCCTAGTTAGTCTTTCTTTGTTTGTTTTGTCGTAGTGTGCCTAGATGTCCCCCACTCCTCTTTGTCCCTCACTTCACTAGGTTTGATAAGCAGCTATCCTTCTCCCTTAATTGATCTTGGTTTCTACCTCACATCTCTCTCACTCCTTTTAAGTGGTCTTAAGTCTGCATACTGTCATTCATGTTCTCTCTTCTCTTGCTTGCTATCTTTCTCCTGATGATGGATCACTGTGTGTGATTCGAAATGTTGAGGAAAATAATAATACACAGTCAAATCTAGAAGCATTTCAAACTCAACATCATGGACTGTGGAAAATTGATGACTACAGTAAAAAGCCTTTTTCCCAAAAAAATTTCCAAAACAGATATCCGTTTTGAAAACTGATATCTGTTCTGAAAATGGATATCCATTTTCAAAACGGATATCCATTTTGAAAATGGGTATTTCAAAACGGATATCTATTTCAAAGTCAAACTTTGCCAAGTCGCGAATTTGGCTAAGTAAAAACACAATTTTTTTCCTATTGCCACTGTTTGGCCCGCGATGATCCTGCACATACCCTATACTCCATTTTGGTATGATTTAAACACTGAATTCATCAATTTATTGCAATTTTGTAGGTTTTATATGCTTTTTTGTGAAATTTTTTCTAGTTATATGATTTTTTTGGATTTTCTAATTTTGATGGGATCTAATTGAAAATTATTTTTTGATGACAGGATATGCACATTCATTGGGATGCAAACCGTGACCAGTTATGGCTATCCAAGATGTACGATTCTTTATCTCCTGATGATCTTGTTGTCCTGAAGAGGGTAGGTTTGGAGAGGATTTTTCAGGTTCAAGTTGTTCATCCTATCTCCCTATCTATTGTGACATTCTGACCTATTGGGATATTGATAGGAACACCTTTAGGTTCCCCCAAGTTTTAGGGGAATGGACTATTACTTTGCATGATGTTTACCACATCCTTGGAGTCCCTATGAGAGGACATCCACTTGTTCTACCTACTAGTGAGTCCCCTGAGGACAAGGCATCATGGGCTTTGATTATGGGGGTGAGTCATCTCGAGGAGCAGACTGGTGTTCGGCTTACTACGGTACCACAACTTCACATTCCTCTCTTGATGAAGTTCCTTATTGGGTTGATTGCATCAAGGTTTTCTGGAGACAAAGCCTCAGCTCGTCTCAGATGGTGTTGGGAACCCATCATTCAGTGTATTGAGAAGTGTACAATTTTTAATTTTTCAATGTTTTGATTAGATTTTTATGTTGAATTTTCAGTCAATGAGGCACCACAAAACCCTAATCTAGCAGAGGAGGCTTAAAACAACCCCCAAAACCCTCAAAACTCCTCACCTTCATGTCCTCACCATGAAAGAAACACATAAGAAAACTATTTAGGGCAAATTGAAGAAAACAAAAATCATCTTGAAACCCTAATTGAAATGTTAAATAGTCCAAATGCAAGCACCGATTGTAGGAGAGCCCTTGCCAAGTCATTAGAGATCATTATTTCTCATGTTGAATCAGTGACAAACCAAATCACTGAATGGAATGACTATAGGCTCCGAGGAGTCGGTAACACTATGCTGACAAATTGTCTTACAAACAAGTCAAGGACAAAAAAATTACAAAATCTCAATTATGTTCACATTTTATCAATCCTAAAACTAGCCAAACACTAGAAGAGACTTGCAAACGGTTCCCAATTCATTGGTGTGTGAACAAAGATATATCCCAAAAATTTTGGGATAGATGATACATGGTCTTTGATGAGCGTCCTTGTAATACCAATGAGTTTCCGCAATATTTCTTGAGGAAACTCTATTGTGAGTTTGTCCTCAAGGAGATTCCTAATTACTTCGACATTTGAGAGTTCTAAGACAGAGGTAGTGGCTCTACCCAAGATAGATAGGGGGCACATTGAGACCAAAACCACGTACCTAGACCCCTCATGAGGCCAACACATATCTCACTCCCTTTGAATTTGAAGGAGAGTGTTGAGGTGGAGACACTGCATTGATTGAGTTCTCTCACCTAGTCTGTAGCACAGAATGGTGATGATCTTACTCAGGCTGATGAGAGTGAGAGCAGTAGGTAGTTTGTTCCCACATCTTTGCAGTTCATGTGGGAACTTGTGTGATTATGGGACCCTAGACTCTTGCCATGACACTCTGACATAGGGACAATAACCAATGATGGACACATCCATATTGGATATTATTGTTCTCATAGATTACCTCTTATAGCATATGTTTGGTATGGACTCCTAGATAATTTTTTATAATGTTCATCTTGATTTAATATAGTTGTATTTGAAATTTCTAACTAATTATATGACTATCTCTATTATAAGTCAAAATTAATGTCTGTAATTGTCTGCACTATGAAATTCCAAGGTCAAAGTATTCATCATGCATCTGTTAGTTGTCTAATGTAGGTTTATGAGAGGAGGTCGAGTCAATAGGTATGTAATTTATCACATGATCATAAACATAGTACATATATTAATGATAATCTTATTTAGTGATTATTTGATAATGAACAGGGAGCTTCACCACCACCACCATGATTTCCTTCGTTCCCTAGATACATAAGCACTTTCATTGAGGTAAATTTTACCATTTGTAATCATTATGCATTTAAATATTGTTATGTATCTATTTTGATCAAATAACCTTGAACTCTATTTTCAGATGTTGAATATGGAGACTCCTCCTCATCTTCATCAGTCAGTAGAGGTGGGCATTGTTGTAGCTATTTTGTCTGCAAATCCTTTGACCGAGGTATGAGCCAATAACATGTAAATGCCATTTTGTATCTTTTTTTATCTCATGTCATTTAATGTACATAAATGATATTCATGTTTACTCTTATATTCATGTTTACTCAATTTTGCTTCTTGATGCTTCTCACAAGAGGTCACAACTCCAACCCATCCAACTACAGACTAAGAGAGACAAAAAATGATTGAGAGGGATCATCAGCTAGTGGTAAGTGATTGATTACATATGCCATGTTATATATTTCTTGTTTTCTATATTAATGTGGATATTATTTGATTGTATTAATAGGTGGAGCTTCAAAAATCTCTATCAAGGAGGTCTAGTTGATGGGAGAGAGAGGATGAGTCATTGATTGACTCTCCATCTTCATGGCCAAGCAAGGGCTGTCGATGACTTGATAGCAGTTCATAGGAAGTTAGATTTTGGGACATTTTTTTGTATGCCTAGATGGATTTATATACATACTTTTGTATGTTACCGATGTATATCTTTCTATATGCCTATATGGCTTTGTTTATACATGCCTATATGGATTTATATATAGACTATATGTTATGTTCATGACATTATGTATATGATAGTTTACATTAAATATAATATGATGATCAATTATGGTTATAGAAATTTGGTTTTACATGTGTCAATTACATTTGCTTGAAAGTTTATAAATCCTTTTCAAAAAAATCCATTTTGTGCATACTTGTAATCATTGCATTCCATGAGACTGTGCATTTCTTTGAGGCATCATGTCAAACAATTTGGGTGCCTTGTCTATGCTTCCACATTTTGCATGCATGTCTACAAAAGCAGCTGCAATTACAACATGTGAAAAAATTCCCATATCCTTTATGCTTTGATGGTTGTCCACACCCTGTTTTAAAGATCCTCTTTTGGCATAGGCAAGGAGGATATTGGATAAGGTTGTGGAATTTGGTTTTACGCGTTCCAATTGCATTTTCTTGAAAGTTTCTTTTGTGCATTTGCTTGAAAGTTTCTAAATCCTTTTTGAAAAAATCCATTTTGTGAATATCTTGCAATCATTGCATTCCACGAGACAACATTTCTTTGAGGCATCATGTCAAATAGTTCATGTGCCTTGTCTATGCTTCTACACTTTGCATAAATGTCTCCTAGGGCAGTTGCAACTACAACATATGTCAAAATTCCCATATCCTTTATGCTTTGATAGATGTCCATACCCTATTCCAAAGATCCCATTTGGGCATAGACAAGGAGGATACTAGCTAAGGTTGTGGAATTTGGCTTTACACCTACCAATTTCCTTTGCTTGAAAGTTTCTAAAGCCTTATCAAAAAACCATTTTGTGCATATCTTGCAATCATTGCATTCCATGAGAAAACATTTCTTTGAGGCATCATGTCAAACAGTTCACCTGCCTTGTCTATGCTTCATCACTTTGCATAAATGTCTCATAGGGCAGTTGTAACTACAACATCTGACAAAATTCCCATATCCTTTATGCTTTGATGGATGTCCATACCCTATTCGAAAGATCCAATATGGTTATAGACAAGGAGGATGCTAGCTAAGGTTGTGGAATTTGGCTTTACACCCACCAATTGCATTTAGTTGAAAGTTTCTAAATCCTTTTTGAAAAAATCCATTTTGTGCATATCTTGCAATCATTGCATTCCTTGAGACAATATTTCATTGAGGCATCATGTCAAATAGTTCATGTGCCTTGTCTATGCTTCCACACTTTGCATACATGTATCCTAGGGCAGTTGCAACTACAACATCTATCAAAATTTCTTTATCCTTTATTCTTTCATGGCTGTCCATACCATAGAAGCAAATAGAAGTACATTTCACAACAACAATCTCCCTAACCTCTTCAAATACCTCTTAATTTTATGGCAGGGACACGCATTTCAGGGAAACAATGTCCTGTCTCAACAATGTTTCATATTAATCATTATTATCATTAATATTTCCTATAATGTTGATTGTAATATTGATGCCCATATTAATTGACCACGATACTAATAACGATGCTACTAAACACCATACTGATCTAGAATCTATAGGTCACAATAATGACATAATGCTATTGATTAGTGATCATAAGAAGATTACTAATCACAAAAGGATAGTTATGTCCAAAGACAATGATGACAAAAACCATCTCAACTAGTACAACATTATTAACAACTGCTATGTAATTATGAAAATTGCCAAACAATTGCCTCAATAATACAACTATTTTACAAATGAAGTAATGACAACAATATCCATTGATAAGTACAAATGACAGCACTAACATCTGTGATGCAATAAAATGACAAGCCAAAGGATAGCATAATTATTGGTGTGAACAGGGTTATTTCCTATCAGATTTACCCTTGTGTGGATAATTCATATTATTTAACTATTTATTAGTTAAATAATATTCACACATCACACATAATTCACCTGTTAAATTTACTTAGTGAGTCTACTAGATGTTTCTAGTTGTGTCTAGTTGTTGATAGTTGTCATCTTATCTTATAGTTGTCACGTCATAGGATTAAGACACTTGCCACATGAATACAATAATCCTATATTTCATCCTTGTCTTTATAAGCAATGCATATCATGTACATTGTAACAATCTTGTATCATATCTTTTGCATTCACTGATAGAATAGAATTATTCCCTCATTTGATCTCTTTTGTGCTTTCATGAAGTCCTAGATCCTAGGTGGCTCTAGAATCATAACCAACTCTAACATGGTATCAGAGCTCTAGGAAGAATCACTTTGTGTTAGTCATTTTTTGAGAGATCTTGAGTGCAAGTTTATGGTGGATCTTGATAGTTGAGTATGCTCTTCTCTTGCATCGAATGATGACCTAGAGAATCAGAAAGACTTGATGGAAATACTAGATTTGTGAGGTTTTCCTCTTTGTGGCCTTATATTGTAGGTTCATTTTGGAGCATTTTGTTGTAAATCTGAGCACACCATTATGTTTAGGAGGCCCAAGATAGTCAATATCACCTTTTGTTTCGTCCAGATCAGACATAGGAGGCCAAATCTATGAGGGTTTGAATCTGGGAGGTGCATGCTAGATCCAATAGGTACCTAATCTTTTGAATCACTTTGGGAAAAATCAGACCCCTCCATCGCACTCAGGAGGCCCAAAAACCCCAAGATCGACTATTAATTTGTCAAAATCAAACAAAGTTGCAGCAAATTTTTTACCTGATTCCTCCATACGGAATCCACAAAGAATATTCCCTGCATAGCAGAATCTTTCATAATCTTCTAGGTGCAGTACTTGTGTAGGCAAAATCAGTTTGTACTGTTGGCTAAAATCATTGTCTGCTGGATAAAGTTTTTTTTTGCAAGATCTGTCTGCAACAAAAAGTTTTCTGCGGAATTTAATTGCACTTCGCTTGGCACAACATGGCGTGAGCCCCAGCGGATCCCTACGTTCATGGTGGATTGGTGGACCTTTTTTAAAATCTCCGGTAGCATATATTTAGTTTTCAAAACCTTGGCAGCTATTATCCTAGTTGCCATCAGGTTTATTCTCGATGAACTAGCAATGGGTAAATACCGTCGCCAACGGTCTCTACTAAACCCCAACATCTTTCTCTTTGATCCCATGGATAAATCCACACATATGGGCACAATCTACATACCGGTTGGCAAACATAGTTTAATATTCCTGTATAACAGACAATGAAATCTTACGATCTTCACTCAAATTGGCAATCATCAACCAGTGCCAATCTTATGGTTTTTATTCAAATCAGCGGCCAGTGAAATCTTCCAATCAGTGATCTCCACAACTTAAACATTGGCATCTTTAAACCTCGTTCGACAGTCTATAACTAACATCCATTAAAAATCTTCTCAGCAATCAATAGTTTCTACCGAATGCAACCACCAAATCGCCTACGACAATCTTCATACCCGACGGCCACAAGATCCTTCCCATCAGTATTTTAAAATCCTCACTGGCAGTTTAAAACCTTGCAAGCATATACAAACCAGTGGATGTTTCAAATATTCTTGATGAATTGCATTCAAATCTCACTAGAGACATGCAGTTCTAAACTGTTGACAGGTGATTTCTAAAACAGCTCAGTGGTGAAAATCAAAAGCACCCCGCACAGTCAACAAATAGTTTCGTGTAACTGTTAGTTGGTTTTCCCCTTCTGCATTGCAGTTTTCACCTTAACAGGCAGTTTTCACCAGATAAAAGGTTGGTTCAGATTTCAAAAGGGTGGTTTCTCAGTGAAAATGGTGGTTTGCAAAAAAATGAGGGTTGTATTGGAATATTCTGGGGTATCTATACAAACACCAGTGAAAATATTTTTTTGGTCTGCTGACATCAGCATGATGTAGTAATCTGATAGGGTCACATCATCTTCCAACAACATTCAAGAAATATTCTGGTAGTCGCAAAGAATATTCTAGCAATCCTTCATTGATGTCATCACTACGTCAGCAATGATGTCAACATTTTTGCCCTCTTGGCCAAACCCCCTCTATTGAGCTTTTTGATTTGATAGTCAAACTTCAAAGGCTCATAACTGGCTCAATTTTACTCCATTTTTAAGCAATTTTTTTTATTTGGGCTGGAATTTCACAAGCTTCATAGTAGTGGAATCAATTTTCGGTTTTAGTGACTGGTTTGTCCAGAATTGTAGATTCTCTCGCCTGTACCTTAGTAGTTCCTATTTTCAGAACTTCAAAGGCTTTGTTCGAGCTCATACAGTAACATTTTTTGATGACATTTTTCTTGAAAGTGCATGATTTTTCGAGTACTTTCCAGATTTGCTATCAGTTTGATCTAGTTTGGCTTTGAAATTGTACTTTCATATTTAGCCTAATCTTGGCTTTTGGATTGTACCAAAATCAAAGATCACTTTGTTATTTTGGCTTGTGGCAATTGTAATTGGACTGATCATAAAGTCCCACAATCATTTTTTCTTAGGGACTGATCTCTTTGATTGAGTAAAATAGGGGTTGTACTTGTGTTTTTTTGTACTCTTGTATCATGGATCCAAACAAACTTCGTCTACTCACACCATATAACTATCATGTGTGGAAAAACCAAAATGGAGATTCATTTAAGAAGTTTAAAAATTCATAGAGTAACAATGGGTATAGAAATTGAACCAACAACTACAAAAAAGAGAAAGTGGTACAATATATGTGATTAAGCCTATGGAACATTATTCTTGTCTATCTCTCCTGATCTCTTTTTTCATATTGAATCTTGTGAAACACCTAATGAAGTGTGGACTACCTTAGAAAATCTCTTTGTTAAGAAAGATACTATGAGAGGTTTCAAATTAGAGAATGAACTAATTGGTCTGAATCCAACCAACTTTGCAAGCATCCAAGACTTCTTCACAAAGCTAAAGTCACTTAGATTGTAGATCAAAAAATGTGGAATTGAGAAAGAGGATAGTCAATTGATTCTTTTAATCCGTACTAAGCTTGGTCCTGACTATTCATTTTTTGTTTCTACCTTTTATGCTACTATGGATGCACTTGGGAAAGCTTTCACAATGCCTTCACTTGATGAGTTTGTCGCATCACTCACAAGGGACAAAGCTAAGTTAGTACACATGGGCACATTGAAGTCTCCTAGACCTCAAGCTCTTCTTTCTAATCAAGGTACAAAGGATCAAAAAGCTTCAACTAGCAAAGGCAAGAAATAGAAAAATGAGGATTTCAAGAACAATGAGCAAGAAAAATAATCAACCAAATCACCTAAGTCATCCTCTCCCAAGGAGGAATCATCTAAGAAGGAGAGACCAAAGTGTGCATATTGCAAGAAACTAGGACATGATGAGCATAAGTGTTATGATAAGAAAATTGATGAGTTGACTCACATTATTCAAAAGCACAATATCAAAATGCCATCATCCATGTCACATAGTACATCCTCTTCTTTGACACCATCATCATCTACACAGACAAAGACAACATGCATTGCTAATGCAACAAACAAGGGAAAAGGACAAGCACTCTTTACTTCTACAAGTCTTTAGTCAAAGAGATGGCTTCTTTATTATAGAGCTTTCATAATATGGCATCTTCACAAGGGATGTTCTCTTTCATTTGAGTCATGTATTTCATCACCTATCTTGATGGGTAACAATATATACATGCATGTAACTGGTAAAGGGACTATTGAAATTGGTGAGGAAACTTTCAATAATGTGTTGTGTGTACCTTCCTTGTCAACCAATCTCCTTTCCATCTATGAGATTACTCATTGTGGTGCAAGGAAGACAATTGAGTTCACTCTTGATTCAGTGATCATAAGAGACCAAGGAGAGCGGAGATATCATTGTTGTTGGGATGGCTAATCATGCATCTCACTTGTATACATTCTCCCATTTTATATCTTCTGATGATTTAGATCCATTGATTGATATTCACACTCATGCATCAAGTGTGAATCATGTTTCTAAGAAGTTTGGTCACTTGAACCTTGGTGTTCTTTCCTCTACTTTGGTTCATGAGACTAGTGTTGAGCTTCCATCACCTCAACCTCTTGCTTCTTTAGAGATTGACATCAACATGGTTTCTTCTACTTTAGTTGAGCATGATCATACAAGTCTTTCAAACACAACTTTGTGGGATACTTTCTAGGCAGGTATATCAGACTTGTTTTGTGAGTCTCATATTGCATATTTGGAGGACACACTTGAGGGGATATCTCTCCTATTTGATGGCAGTACAAGACAACTATTATCCCATCTACTTCATCTTTAGAGATTGTTCTTCATGAGTCTACCCAAGATTTTGGATTGGTCACACCTTATTGCATAGTGTCATTCTTTGATTTTGACATGTGGACATTTCAACAGTTTTTAGAGACATCCATCATGAGACTTCTTCCCTCATATCTCTTCTTGGAGATGGAGTTTCTTCTACATCAGTCTTTGGATTGGTTTCTTCATAAGGGGAGGAATGTTGTTTTTAGATACATGACACTTCTTCAAGCATACACCATCGGCACAGAAGCTACTTCATTGTGAGGGGGACCTATAGTCTCAGTCTTTCTCTCCTATGGGGGTATTTGATTGTATATATGTGATATAAGTTGTCCTTGGGGGTCATGTTGAGTCCTCCTACTATCACTTATTTTTTCACTTTCATTGTTTTATGCATTCTCACTTTTGGAAAGGAGTTTTATCCCATGAAGTTTTCTCCTTTTCTCCACTTGAGATTTATTGTACATGGGTACCTAACATGGCCTAGTAGCTGGGACCCATCCATCATTGCATCTTGCTTTATTTAGCTTCTCCCTAAGTTGCACTTAAGGGGGTGTTGGTGTGAACAAGGTTATTACCTATCCGGTTTACCCTTTTGTGGATAATTCATATTATTTAACTATTTATTAGTTAAATAATATTCACACATCAAACATAATTTACATGTAAATTTGACTTAGTGAGTCTACTAGATATTTCTAGTTGTGTCTAGTTGTTGATAGTTATCATCTTATCCTATAGTTGTCACATGTCATAGGATTAGGACACTTGTCACATGACTACAACATCCTACTTTTCATCCTTGTCTTTATAAGCAAGGCATATCATGTACATTGTAACAATCTAATAACAATATTGTATCATATCTTTCGCATTCATTGATAGAATAGAATTATTCTCTCATTTGATCTCTCTTGTGCTTTCATGAAGTCCTAGATCCTAGGTGGCTCCAATCATAGCCAACTCTAACAATAATCATTTGACAGTTTTGTCTAGTAATGACTATGCCCATAAATCATAAATAATAACATAAGTGTTTATTGTTGTCAAAGGCAAAAATGATTATCACTAATCACAATAACAATAGTGATAGTTGCATTCCCTATTCACAAGGTTTTCAAACACGATTATACCAAGTGTCTTCACAACTGTACATAACTACATTCTTTTTTGAAATAACAACAACAATAGTTGTTGTTTCCCCTTTGCAACAAATCTAACTGCTATATAGTAATAACACCTCAAAATCTTAATAACTAGAAAGGTGCTAGGAGTAAAATTTTGCATTCCATACCTCGTGGGGTCAAATAAACTATACCAACACATCGGGGTGGTGGGTGAATTCTAGGGAGGTTTATTTTCAGTGGTGAAGCATCGTAGTCATTATCAGCTACATCAAATGCGGACAATCTCTCAAGAGCACTAAAACAAAAAGGTGTCAAAGTTTGGACTGACGGTTCTATCAAACTATGACACCTACAAATGCTTTCTTTGCATGTATAGGTGGATGTCAAGTCCACCTATAAATACATACCTTATTTTTTTAAATTAATTTTGTTTGCCTATGGTGGCAAGGAATGAATTGTTCCAAAATGGTTCAGTTTCATGTAGTGGAAAGGTGCTAGGAGAGGAATTTTGCATTCCATAGCTTGTGGGGCCAAATCAATTATGCCAACATGTCGAGGTGGGTGTGTAAATGCTAGGGGAAGTCTCATTTCATGGGTTAAGTGTCCCAGTCATTCTAGCCTGCGGGCTACTAGCAAAGTCACTTAAGATCCCTAAGAGAAAAAAATTACCAAACTTTGACAGAGCAGTTCTTGGAACTCATGGTAGCTAGGAATGTTCTGTTTAGACCTACAGGTGCATGTGGGGTCTATCCACAATAACCTCTCCCAGTTTTGGTCAACTCCATTTCATTTGACCATATCAAAATTAAATGCATTCTTCTAAAATGCTTCAATTTCATGTAGTGGAAAGGTGCTAGGAGTGTGTTTAATATGGAAAAGAGGTGTGTGGTTGTATGAGGGTTTTAGTTTGAATCCTCCTTTCCACAAAACATTCCAAGGGCTTTTCAACCGAGTGTTTCTCCTATCGAGAGGAGAGTCATCTATCAGATTGGGTTGCCACTTGGTTTTTTGTTGGGAAATTCAGAAGTTATCACACAATGTTGCTAATTAATGCTTTTATGCTCTTGAAACCCTAATTTAAGTAAAATAGTGAGTAAATCTGTGAATTACGACAAATGCTACTGGAATTAGGCAAAGGGCAGAGAACCTTAACTCACTATTTTTCGCAGTCCAGAGAACAGAAATGTCAGGGACAATGGTGATGGTGCCCAAGCCCAATATGCTACTTTTTCTGTGGAATCCTGATCTCCTTCCGACACTAATTTCTACTTGTATCTTCAGTTTTTGACAATGTTGATGGCGCCCCAGTCCACTGATGGATCTTCTGTTGGGTGTTGGAAGCTCTACAAACCCTGATTATCACTGTCTATTCTATTTTTGTAGCTTCAGATGCGAAGGACAAGGTTGATGGCACCCTAGTCCAAGAAGGCTCCTCCTTTGAGATCCAGAATCTCCACAGTGTCCTCCTGCTCCTTGCGACTCCACTTCTTCTATTTTCGTAACCTGTAACTTGCAATCATAAGGAGTGTGGGAGGGGGTTGTGGTGTTTAGAGGCTTGCCTCAGTTAAGCCCTAGAGAGACATTCAAGTCTTTTGAACACCATTGTCAGAGAGAGTGCGTATCCTTGTGGGATAGAGGCAAAAATCCAAATGATAATGGTAATAAAACACAATAGATGTCACCTTGATGATGAAGCTCTCATGGAAGGAAGATTCTTTTCAATGTCATGAGGAGAAGATGTAATCCAACCTGCAAAAACAAACACAATAACAATGCTATGCTCTGCAACACAATGATATCACAGAAATCTCAAGTATGCACCAAGTTCACAATCATCTTCTAGTTTCTAAATGATAACCTACACATGCTTATATATGCAACTACTAATATTCCCACAAAGAATTTCGTAATTAAAACTTATGATGTTGGCCTGGGACCCAAATAACAGTCACAAACCTGACATTTGAATTTAGGGTAGACCCAAAGTAGGGATGGACTAGGGTGCTAGTGCCCAAGTCTACCCCCATGTCTTTGTTCTAGGATCATTAAATTAGCACCCCCTAGGTCCTATTTATCACAACACCCAAGGGTTTTCTCATCGGGAGTTTGAATTATCATGCAAGAAGCTCTAAATGCAATCTAAGGACTCAGGACCTAAACCTTAATAGGAAAAAGCCCCCAAGGGTGCATTTTTCTGACATAACATTTAGCCCCACTTTAATGTATGTATAAACACAAGGCCAATACATGCATTAAAATAAGGTTGACAAACACAACAAACATGCCAAGCATAGAGAAGACATGCCAAACATATTGAAGACAATAATAGGCATGCAAAACATGGGGAAGACAGTTACAGTCACACAAAACATGGAGAATACAACATTGAACACACATAGAGCACAGAGAATACAATGAATGCAATGATAATTTTTTGTTTATTTTCACATATGAAATGCAAAATGCAAGTACAAGGAAAGTAAAGAAACAAATCCCAAAAAGTGTAGAGAAGTTGTTCACCACTGGTCTTGCACTTTTTGAGAACAAACATGCCAAAAAAATTCCCAAGGTGTAGAGGAGTTGTTCACCACCGGTCTTGCACCTGAGAACAAACACGCCAAATAAATACCAAAGTGTAGAGGAGCTCATCACCACCAGTCTTGTACTTTGAGAACAAACACGCCATACACACACACATGGAAGACATGGAGAAAACACGGTAGACAAGCGATGGAGTGAAACTATTGCTAGGTTCATCACCATCTTAAGCACATTACATGCACACACCAATGACTGGGCTTCACCACAACAACCATCAAAAACACACTTAAGTGTTGAGTTAGTCACAAAACTTCTCCCCACATCGCGATGAGGACTTTTGAAAATGACAGGATAATGCAATCTCTCCAAGAAATACACCATCCCCACCTCGTGATGAGGGCTTAAGATAAAAGGATATGCTTGATATCCCACCTCCACAAAGGTTTTAAATGATTGTGATTGATTTTTAGATTGTTCAAAAATACTTTACTATCATCTAAAGTAGACATCTTGCCTTATATATGCCCCATCTTAATGTGGTTGATATCGTGTAACGATATCAAGCACATTAAGGTAGGAAGAAAATGCACAAGGGAACACGAGCTCTCACAAAGCCCATGCCCCCTAGAGGTGACATGTACTTTATGATCGTTGAATGTTCCCACAAACACATCCCTACAAGAAAAGTGTTAGTTTCCAAATAATCATGATAAACAATTATTCATATCATCAACTACATGAAAGAGCCAAGAAAGGTGATATTCATGATAAACAAAGTGCATAGAGCAGCAGTATTGTTAAAGTGTTGTTAGAAAGATAAGATAACATCAACATATACATTAAGATAGAGAAATCACACGTAGTGATTCCACTAGCCAAGCATAAGATAATATGTAACAACCCCATCGTCATGTATGGACCAGGTTCATTTTTTTATTACTCGCTAAAGAGACACTAGGTCCACATCAGTATAATGTTTTTTGTCATCCACTAGCTAGGTGGAAACACTAGAGGAAGGTAAACAATAAATTAGAGAGGAGAACAAGTGCCTTAGGGATAGTCACGTAGAAGGGTTCCCCCAAGTCACCAACCACAACGCTATGTCTGTAAGACACAACACACAACAATGAAATTAGAGAAGAGGGAATATAGAAGAATGATGATACAAATAAAAGAAGGTCACGACAAAGGCGGTCTCCTAGTTTCCTTGACCTTACAAGAGAATCAAGGGTCATCCTAGGAGGCTTGACAACACATAACACATCATGGGGGAAATACAACATAGAGGTAAAGGGTTAGAGATACTTACCTATAGAGAGGTCCATGCTAGAAGTCATCATCGAGGAGGTCATCATCCTCCCAATCCTGAGGTGTAGATGAAAGAGGTATATAAGGCACTAAATCCCAACTATTGTTCTTGTTTTCAACTTGTTCATCTTTAAGCTCTTCTTGATTTGTTTCAATGTTAGGTTGAATGTTTTCTTGTTGGAGCTTACTAGTACACCTATTTTCTATCTTCTTAGGAAGAGAGAGAAGCAAATTGCTTTGAGTGATCTCAACATCCATCTCTAAGGGATTTAATGTGAGAGACTTCTCCTCATCCACTAGTGCCATATCCTTAGTAATGTCCAAATGACTTGAATATTCAATCAAAGAAGGGAGAGTAAGGGTCTTCTCCTCCTTAGTGATATCCAAGGTGTGTGAACAATCAAGTAAAGGAATAAAGTTGGTGGGATGATCTCTAGAGGTTTCATGCACTACGGTAGGAGTTTAATTATTATTAAATGAATGCTCATTATCTATACATGGGATATTCTATGTTAAAGGGAGCTCCTCATTCACTAATGCTTTAGCTTGGACAGAGTGAGCATTGGAATGGAAAAATGATAGCTTTTCATTTGCTAATGCTTCATCTTGGCCAGAGTGAGCATTAGAATGAAAATTTGGCAGCAAGATGTTAAGGGATGTGTCAATTAAATAATCCTCTTCCATCAAAGTGTCCTCATGAGGAGGAACAACCTTAGGAGAGGGATAATAAAGTAAACCTAATTTACATGTTTTAGCAATAGGTGTTGTAGTGGAATGTTTCATAAAGTCATGTAAGGCTTCATCTAACATTTTGAGGTCATCACTAGTATATATATTATTGATCATGAATTTAGTGAGATAATCTAATATCAAAGGATATATTCCCATGAGATTTGTGAAGCTATCAAAATTAGATATATGACAAAGGATTTCATATGTGGAGCACGTACAGAGATCAATATCATGAATGTACGCTATTTGTTCCAAAACTTGAGGATATTCATGAATAAATTTAGAGAAATGATCCATGTCTATGATGTATGAAAATAGAGCTTCCAAGGAAGTATCCATGATATATGTTTTCAAATGAATTCCAATTCAGATTTTAAAGGTTTTTAAAACTTATGCAAGAACAAATGCAAAAATGGTGTCGAATATCCTCTAAAATGATTGATTTTTCAACTTTTCTCAATGCAAATGAATGAAAGAAGAGGTGTTGTAAATATTTTTAAGAGGGACAGCACATGTTATGCCTAAAAACAGTCCATTAATTCAAAAATATCTTTCACAACACACTTTTGAAACAACTCTAAAGAGTTGATAAGTCAAAACCTAGTGAAAATAGGCCAAAATATGTGATATTTCACCAAATCTCAATGTAAAAGAGTAGGGAAAAGGGTGTTGTAAGGAAAATTATTATGGACAGAAACTTATAACAGTAATAATAGCCACTTAATGTCAAAAAATCTTGTACAACACGCCTATAGTGCCACTCTAGATCAAACCCTAGTGCAAAAATAGCAAAAATATGTAAATTTTCAAAATATTTCAATGTAAAGGCCCAAAAGAAAGGGTGTTGTAAGGAAATTGAGAAGGGGTAGTACATAATAACCCTAATAACAACCAATTAGTGTAGAAAAATCCCTTACAACATGCTTGGAGTGCAAGTCTAGCAAGATGATAAGGCCAAATCTAGTGAAAAATGCAAGTTCTCAAGCCCTAGACATGAAATTTTGCAAGGAGACCAAGAATTTTGTAATTAAAACTTATGATGTTGGTCTGGGACCCAAATAATAGTCACAAATGCAACATTTGAATTTAGGACATATCCAAAATAAGGCTGGACTAGGGCACTAGCACCTAAGTCCACCCCCTGTCTTTGTTCTGGGATCATTAAATTAGCACCCCCTAGGTCCTATTTGTCACAAGACCCAAGGGTTTTCTCATTGGGAGTCTAAATTATCATGCAAAATGCTCTAAATGCAATCTAAGGACCCAAGAGCTAAACCTTAATAGGAAAAAGCCCCCAAGGGTGCATTTTTCTGACATAACAGAGTGAATTTTTGTATTCCACAGCTTGTGGGACTCAACAAACTATACCAACATGTTAGGATAGGTGGATAAATTCTAGGAGAGGTCTCATTTCATGTACCATCTGTCTCAGTCATTTCGGGCTGTAGGCTACCTACAAAGTCACTTAAGATCCCTAAGAGCAAACAACTACCAAACTTTGACAAAGTAGTTCTCAAAATTGTGGCAGTTGGGAATGTTATGTTTGGACCTATATGTGCACATGGGGTCCATCCACAAAAACTTCTCCCAGTTTTGGTCAACTCCAACCCGTTTGACCATGCCAAAAATAAATGTATTCTTGCAAAATGCTTCAGTTTCATGTAGCACAACCTTTCTAGGAGCCATATTTTTTGTTCTGCTCATCGTGGGGCCAAACTGACTGAGTTAATGCATCGGGGTGGGAGGTTAAATGCTAGAGGAGGTCTCATTTTGTGTGCCAAGTGTCTCAATCATTCCAAGTAGCAGGCTACCGGAAAAGTCACTTAAGATCCCTAAGAGCAAAAAACTACCAAACTTTGACGGAGCAGTTCTCAAAATTTGTGGTAGCTAAGAATGTTCTATTTGGTCCTACAAGTGCATGTGGGGTCTGTCCACAACAACCTCTCTTAGTTTTGGTCAACTCCAATCCGTTTGACCATGTCAAAATTAAATGCATTCTTGCAAAATGCTTTAGTTTTATGCAGTGGAAAGGTGCTAGGAGTGAAATTTTGCATTCCACGGCTTGTGGGGCCAAACTGACTATGCCAACACATCAAGGTGGGTAGATAAATACTAGGGGAGGTCTTGTTTCATGCGCCAAGTGTTCCAGTCATTCTAGGCTTAGGCTACTAGCAAAGTCACTTAAGATCCCTAAGAGCAAAAAACTACCAAACTTTGACAAAGCAGTTCTCAGAATTCATGGTAACTGAAAATGTTCCTTTTGGACCTACAGGTGCACCTAGGGTCCATCAACAATAACTTCTCCTAGTTTTGGTCAACTCCAATCCATTTGATCGTGCCAAACTTAAATGCATTCTTGCAAAATGCATCAATGGCATGCAACACAACCTTGCTAGGAGCCATATTTTTCATTCTTCTCATCATGGGGACAAACCGATTGTGCCAACATGTCGGGGTGGGTGGGTAAATGTTAGGGGAGGTTTGGTTTCATGCACCAAGTTTCCTAGCCATTCTGGGTTGTAGGCTACTGGCAAAGTCATTTAAGATCCCTAAGAGCAAAAAACTGCCAAACTTTGACGGAGCAGTTCTTATAATTCATGGTAGCTGGGAATGTTCTGTTCAGACTTATAGGTGCATGTGGGTTCACCCATAATAATATTACTTAGTTTTGGTCAACTCCAATCTATTTGACCGTGCCAAAATTAAATGCATTCTTGCAAAATACATTAGTGGCACCTATAGGTCTGAATGGAGCATTCTCAGTTGCCACAAATTTTGAGAACTACTACGTCAATGTTTGGTAGTGTTTTGCTCTTAGGGATCTTAAGTGACTTTGTCGATAGCTTGCAACCTAGAATGACTGGGACACTTGGTGTATGAAATGATACCTCCCCTAGCATTTATCCAACCACCCCGATGCATTGGCATAGTTAGTTCAGCCCCACAAGCTGTAGAATGTAAAATTTCACTCCTAGCAACTTTCCACTGCATGAAATTGAAGCATTTTGCAAGAATGTATTTAATTTCAGCATGGTCAAATAGATTGGAGTGGACCAAAGATAGGAGAGGTTATTATGGATAGACCTCACATGCACCTATAGGTCAAAACAAAATATTCCCAACTAACATGAATTCTGAGAACTACTCCCTCAAAGTTTGACAGTTTTTTATTCTTAGGGATCTTAAGTGACTTTACTAGTAACATGTAGCCCAAAATATTTGAGACACTTGGTGCATGAAATGAGACCTCCCCTACTATTTACCTGCCCACCTTGACACATTGGTGTAGTTGGTTTGGCCCCACGACCAGCAGAATGAAAAATATGGCTGCTAGCAAGGTTGTGCTACATGAAATTGAAGCATTTTGCAAGAATGCGTTTATTTTTGGCACGATCATATGGATTGGAGTTGACCAAAACTAGGAGAGGTTATTTTTGAAGGACCCCATGTACACTTGTACGTCTAAATAGAACATTCTGAGCTGCCACAAATTTCAAGAACTGCTCTATCAAAGTTTGGTAGTTTTTTACTCTTAGGGATCTTAAGTGACTTTGCTAGTAGCATGCAACCCAGAATGACTAGGACACTTGGCACATGAAACAAGACCTCCCCTAGGATTTACCCAGTTACCCCAATGTGTTGGAGCAATCAGTTTGGCCCCACGATGAGTAGAATGAAAAGTATGGCTCCTGGCAAGGTTGTGTTGCATGCCATTGATGCATTTTGCAAGAATGCATTTAATTTCGGCACACTCAAATGGATTGGAGTTGACCAAAACTAAGAGAGCTTATTGTGGGTGGACCCCAGTGTACTTGTAAGTATGAATGAGACATTCCTAGCTACCACGAATTCTGAGAACTACTCCATCAAATTTTGGTAGTTTTTTGTTCTTAGGGATCTTAAGTGACTTTGTTGGTAGTCTACAACCTGGAATGACTGGGACACTTGGTGCACAAAATAAGACCTCCCCTAGCATTTACCCACCCACCTTGATGCATTGGCATAGTTGGTTTGGCTCCACGATGAGCAAAATGAAAAGTATGGCTCCTAGCAAGGTTGAGTTGCATGCCATTGATGCATTTTGTAAGAATGCATTTAATTTCGTCATGGTCAAATAGATTAGAGTTGACTAAAACTGGAAGAGGTTATTGTGGACAGACCCTATGTGTACCTATTGGTTTGAATAGAACATTCCCAATTGCCATGAATTCTGAGAACTTCTTTGTCAAAGTTTGGCAGTTTTTTGCGCTTAAGGATCTTAAGTGATTTTGTTGGTAGCATGCAGCCCAGAATTATTGGGACACTTGGCACGTGAAATGAGACCTCCCCTAGAAATTACTCACCCACCTTGATGCATTATCACAATTGGTTTGGCCCCACGATGAGTAGAACAAAAAATATGTCTTCTGGCAAGGTTGTGTTGCATGCCACTGATGCATTTTGTAAGAATACACTTAATTTTGGCACGATCAAACATATTGGAGTGGACCAAAATTGAGAGAGGTTATTGTGGATGGACCCCACATGCACTTGTAGGTCTAAACAAAACATTTCTAGCTATGACAAATTTTGAGAACTACTTTGTCAAAGTTTGGCAGTTTTTTACTTAGGGATCTTATGTGACTTTGCTAGTAGCCTGCAGCCTGGAACGACTGGGACACTTGGCTCATGAAATGAGACCTCCCCTAGCATTTACCCATCCACTACAATATTTTGGCGTAGTCAGTTTAGCCCCACGAGCTATGGAATGCCAAATTTCACTCATAGCACCTTTCCACTACATGAAATTGAAGCATTTTGGAAAAATGTGTTCCTTGCAACCATAAGCAAATGAAATTGATTTAAAAAATTAAGGTAGATATTTGTAGGTGGACCTGACATCCACCTATAAATGCAAAGAAGATGTTCCTAGGTGTCACGATTTGATGGAATAGTCAGTCCAAAGTTTGACACCTTTTTTGTTTTAGGGCTCTTAAGAGACTCTTCGTCCAATGTAGCTAAGAATGACTAGGAGACTTCACCATTGAAAAGCAACTCCCTAGCATTTACCCACCCACCTAGACATGTTGACACCATCTGTTTGGCCCCAGGAGATGCCAAATGTAAAAATTCAGTCCTAGCCTTTCTAGTAGATGAAAATTTAGTACTATAAAAGTGTTCTCACTTGCTCCAATGTGTTGTAGGGCATAAATTAAGGCTTCCCTTACCACTTCTATCAATTGTTATCACCAAATGTGAAGAAACAAATGAGAGTTTGTCATTAAAACTCATAGTAACATTATTAAAACTCATTAAAACTCATTATGAAATATCATTAAAGGACATATCATCATGAAACAATCATGAAAACCTACCTTACTTTCTTTCAAAAAGCATCTTCATAAGGATTTTGCCTACCTCCATCATACTCAATTCTTGCATGCAAATACAATTGCACTATTTAGCTAGAATGAGTACACCAATGAACTCTATAATAAAACAAAGCTAATCAACCAGGACCAAGGAGCACATATAAGAAGGTAAGATATGTGTCAAAAATATAGAAGGTGAAATGAGGAGAGAAAATAAAAATAACATACCTTTTTGTCATTCCACTAATTCAATATAATTAACCATTCATGTTTTCTCTACTTTTTAGTGTGTCGAGTATTGCCTTGTGGTCAGACTCACGAATCTTCCACAAGGTCCTGTTCAATGGTCTACCCCCATATTTGATCAAATGGACATTTGATGCCACAACAAGGTTAGAATAATGAAGAATCTTCCTATGTGTGTCAAAGTCCTCGAATAACTACACATCAGACATCTTCACATGGTACCTTCTAAGCCATGTTCTAGTAACAACCACTGATCCTGTATGGTACTCAATGTTTTCTCCATCTATAATAGGGGCATCTAATTTCTTTTTTGCCTTAACACAATGACAAATAATAATTTGTTCCTTCTTCATTATATTTAGCTGCAATAATTGCATAAACATGCCCTGCATTGATATGTGCATTTAGTTTAATGAATATAGTCAACAATACAAAAAAAATACAAAATAAGATGGAATATTGAATTTTATTAAATTTGAATGCTGATAATACCTAGTTGAACTAGATCTTAAACATGGTCAAAGTCAACTAATGATTCAATCTCTATGAGTTGTAGTGTTGTCTAGAGTCAATACATGTCAATCAGGCTTAGGCTTCTTGTACACCAATCATCGACCCACTCCTTTGACTCACAATCATACCAAGCTTGATCTATACATGAAGAAAAAAAGCATACCATCCATCGTGTATGAATACTCCATGAACATGCATTAGAGCTTCTAAAAGAGTGTAGCTCACTCAATCATGTCAATGTACAACAATCCTCATATTTGGCAATGTTAGTACCATCAACCTGTTGATGGTGTTTTTAGCACACAATGCAAGTGTAATTGCTAGTATCACACCTCTCTTGAAAAGTATCTTACTCTAAGTAAGACTACTCCAAGGATAATACAACTAGCTCTTAGCTTGCTTGGAATTTCTCAGTGGAATGTTCTAGCTGCTCTTATAAGGGATCTTACATGCGATGTGACAGATTTAATAGGTTAGGACAACAATACATGCAAACCCTTATATTGTTTTAGCTAATATGGCAATATGAAATGATGCTGGAACCTAACTCTAACAACTGATTAATAAGAAAATGCAAAAGGAAGTAGGGTTTAGAGAGATCCTAAGTGACATTCACAAAGTAAAGATTGTTGTAGGCAGACAAACATTCAGAAATTAAACCAATTTTCTATTTTACCAAACTAAAGACTTTGCTACAGTGCTGCAGAAAACAATTCTATCTTCTATGGATGCTCAAGATTTTCAGATCACATACATTCATTAAGTACCCAAATGTTGGCATGATTTAATTACTGTAATGCAATTGAACTTAGCACAAATTAACAGCCCATGCTAACTATGCACAGCTACTTACAATCAACAAGCAACTAATAGTATGGACTAGAATGCTCATCAAATACCTTCAACAGATCAATAACATTGCAAAGCATGATTTAACTAATGAAGATCAAGATGTGAACCATGAAACCAAATCAATAATACAAAGAAACAAACTCTCAGAAAAGTACTGCAACAACTTGCTTTTGTATTAACCAGAAAATTTGGCAGAGTGTCAACAATTTAGCATCAAGTATTTCTTACTTACAAATGAGAGAAAAAGATGGCCCTTTTATAGACAAGGCACCATACTAATTTTTTCAATGGATGATGGAGATTAACTCAACACCAATGGTCTAAATTACATGGCATTTAATGAGGTACAATAGTTTGTTACATTGTCAGATTTATTTTTGTCTTGATAGAAAAAGACAAAATATAGCCTCTAAATACATTGAATTTGGACAAAATGAGTACCCATTTGGATGTATATGAGGAAGAACCAATTTCCAAGGCAAAATAAAGTCAAAATGAAGTCATATAACCCTTGAAAACTTGAGCTGATGTGGAATGACGAGATTTCAAATGTTGGCTGGACCATCCTATTGCTTGTCACTTTTGAATTGTCTAATAGGATAAATGACTTTCAAATATGCTGACTAGTCAAGAGGAGTGTGTGGCATGTATTTTATGAAGGCACATCTAGCTAGATGCTTGTTAGATCAACTTTTGATGATTGGATTGATAGAACAACTGTGAACAAGTCCTGTGCATTGGATTGGATCTGCAGGAGCAGTAGTGAAATAGATCTAATTTTTTGTGTATTCAAGCTCTTTGGATTCATCTCCATCATCTTGGACATCATAATGACTTCCTATTGTAGGTGTAGTAGCAATTTGGTTGATAGAATGTCAATTCTGTATTTCTGGGTCAGCAGGGTATCCCTGTGTGTTCATCCTTCCAAGACAGCTTCAGTTAGCTCCAACAAGCTCCTTTGTGCTCTTAGACCTACAATTGACAAAGCCAAGTATCAATTTAATCATAAAAAAATTATTTTCCATCAATTTGAATCACAATAAGTCCATTTGCAGCCTTGGATCAGCCTAAAACAACTCATTGTCAATGTTGCTTCCTTATGTTCATCTCCACAAATCTAGTGATTTTCATATGATTTTTTGCATTTTTTACCATTTTTAAGTACCCATTTGGCCAATATGACAATCTGAGAGGTTTTTGCAGCCTTTAGGATCCATTTGGGGACTTTTATTTTGCATTTTTTAGCCTTTTTGCTAAAAGCAAGATTTTTGGGGGTCACTGACTTTTCAGGTGCAGTGGCATTAATTGATGCAAATGTGCTCAAAATCCACTCAAACCTACTAAAAACGTTGGTCATGATGTGATAAATAATTGTGCAATTCAAATCCATCAAGAAAGTCCAACTTCCCCCTTGAAAAAATAAGTTTTTAGAGCCTAATGTCAAAAAGTGCTGATTTCAAGTGTCACTAACCTAAAAGCAGCTAAATTTGGAAGTCACTGACTAAAGGCAGTTAGGGCTGAATTTAGTGCAAGTTAGAGAGGCTTGTTTTCAGCACAGAATACATTAGCACTACTTTTGAGGGGCACAAACTTGCGCAGATTTAAGAGATCACCGACCAAAGTCGATGAGTGTGCTTTTCAGCATAGGTCGGTGGGTTAAGATTTTAGCGCTAGTTTTGCTAGTGCCGTCGTCGGGGATTTTTGATGTGATCGACTAGCGCAGATTTTGGCAGGTAGTGCACAAAGTTGATTGGTCCAGTTTTGAGGACAAGTCCGGAGGATGCATTTTCAGTGCAAAAGTGGCATTTTGAGTTAGCGCGAGATTTTAATGGTACTGATTGGCGCTACTTTTGGATGGTATTACAAAAATTGGTCAAACCACTTTTTAGCGCAGGGCGGTAGGGACTATTTTAGCGCTAGGATTATGAAGATATGTTGGCGGTGTTTTTGGTTCAGACTGACTTAGCGCACTAATAAGGTCGATTGGGAGTGATTCTAGTGCAAGTCATTCAGTCACAATTTTAGCGCTAAGTGCAGTAGGCACTATTTTTAGCGCTAATTTTTGAAAGTCCCTGGGTGATAGTATATTTCAAAATATATTTAAGTTATACTTTAAATATTTTGAAATATGATGTTAGGATGTTTGAGATAGGTTCTAGATCCATAGGATTTCATATATAGATTCTAGATTTTTGGGGTTCCACCAGATTTCAGACTTAGCCATTTTTCAGGGTTTTCAGGGTTTCAGATTTAGCCAAATCAGGGCTTCAAGACCATGCATCAGAATGAAAGTATGTGAATCCCTTAGTGAAATATTGTGGAATTTTACATGATTTTGCAACTCTAAGACCTGGAAACTAAGAATTTCAACATGACACATCCTGCAAAAGCAATTTCAAGGGCAATATCCAGTGACAGATTTTTGGAGCAGAATGCAGTAACACCTAATTTCAGCACAAAAGGAAATAAATGGCTACTTTTTTTAAGCACAAGACCACTCAAGACACCTCCAAATCAATCATGCATGACATCAAATCACTTCAAACATGCCAAGTACTCAAATTTGAAGCAAATCCTGCATTCTAAGCACAATTTCACTCTCATCATCATAAGGAAGAAAAGTTGAGAGTCAAAGCCAAAATAAAAGAAGGGGATCTCCATTTGGAAAGAAGGGGGTCTCAATTTGGAAAAATGGGGTGTGTGTGCAAGGCACAACACAACCAACTGAAAATATCTACAAACTCTAGACTTACCTTCATTACTTGTACCCATTGTAGTGTTACACCATTCAAAAATAGATCTTACATATGTCAACTTTGCATTGTCTTTGTACTTCAACTCTCCTCGTGCTAATGCTCTTTTGATACATGCTCTTGCACCATCATGCTCCCCCTTTCCATGCCCAACCTCAGAAAAATTCCACATATGTTGAACACCATTCATCCTATGCATCCTGCTCAACCAATAGAACATCCATGAGTTCTTGAATTGTGATGCACAATTATCTGACCATATGATATGTTGACAAAATGATATGCTCCTACTAGCCAAATCATAGTAGAACATTTCAAAGCAACCTTGCATGAACTTTGTATAATGTGTCGATCATCAATGATATAAAAATGATACTCCCTCAAGATCTTCATGTCGTCATATGTATTGTCATCTACATGAATGAATGCTATATGCACAAATATAGCACCCTGTGTAGAGTTGTAATACTATGATTGCACCTCATTTTGTGGATGTCATGTGTAGTTCTCTGGAAATTCAAGAACTAGAATGATGGTATCAAGTGGAAACATGTCCTTGCATAACTTGAATTGCAAGTCCAACCATCAAGCTCTATGGGTATGCCTTGCATACTTGTAAACTATATTCTCTTGAAAAATAGAGACAAACTCATACACTGGAAACTTTTCAATGACCAATTCACACCTTTTTTCTTCTTTGCCATCTTTTAGACCATATGCCATTGTCTTAGATTTTTTAAAACTTACTAGTTCATTTCCAATTACATGTGTGTTCTCCATATGTTCACAAATTGGTAAATGTTGCAACCAACATAATGATCACACGTGCCATCTAGGCATAAGTTCTTGTGGAATAATTGACCATCCACTCTTTGACAAAAGCTACTCGATATGAAATCTCTTGAAGATCTAGGTGGACACTTTATATTATACTCCTATAAAACATGGTTAGTATGCAAATCTACAGACATATATCTATAAACATCATAATGATTAGAAAACTCAATATGTACTCTACAACAACAAGTTGTGCATGTGTGATTCATTTTGACATAAAAAGGATTTACCATCTCAAAATACCTTTGACTAATTTTGATTTGAGGATACACCTCTTGAATTTTCTTGAAAAACTATGTTTGAGTCACATCCAAAAACTACTTTGGATGTGGCTCATGATTTTGACAAACAATTATCCTTCTTACAACATCTCTTGCATTAGGAGATACCCTTGTGTTATTTTTCCAAAATTCTTCAATTAGGGATCTCATGGCTTCAACAACAACTTTATCTTTCTATGGGAGTCTCCTAGAGAATGCCCACAATTCATTGGTATTTGGGTCCTCAACTCTTTCATGCCTTCCAACGGCTCTCATTAGAGCTTTTTTACTTATTTTCAATGCTTCACTTGTCTTTCTAATAAGGCAAGCTTTCTTTTTTTGATGGCTTACTATTGTTGATGTAATGACACATCCTGTGACATTACTATCCATGGTAGGTGAGGTGGAACCCATACTCTCATATGCACTCATTAGATTTTTTACAATTAATTTTTCACTTGAAGCATCTAATGTTCTTAGGCCAAGAATCTTCATAATGGGCCTGAATTTTAGATTTCTCATCAATTCAACAAATAGTTGACATCTTCTAGTTTCATTTAAGTTCTCAAAAAATAATTTCTTGATATCTTATTGGCATATCTTTGGCAAGTACGCTTGGGAATCTTATTCTGCATGGGCTTCAAAATATTCTCATCGATATCAATTAGAAACTTAGGCTTTCTATGAAAAATTCTAGGAGGCATTTTCAATGGTAAAGTTGACTTAGTATTAGGAATTTCTTCAATATTTACATGAGATAGGATAGATGGCGTACCTTCAATTAGAGATGGGAAAGATAAAAGGCCTTGAAGTTGAGATGGAGAATATGGTGTACCTTCAACTTGACATGTGAATGATGTCATGCCTCCAACTTTAGAAGAGAATGATGATGTACCTACAACTTGACCTATGAATGATGGAGTGCCTCCAACTTGAGAAAAGAATGATGGTGTACCTTCAACTTGACCTATGAAAGATGGAGTGCCTCCAACTTCAAGATTCAATTTCCTTGTTGAATGCAGGTTTTGCATTCATTACCTTTGTGCCATCAATTCCATCTATCTCTTAGCTTGATTAGATGATTCATGTTCCTCTTGAATTGGCAACAGCGATATGTTTTCTTCTATGGTTGACAATTTCCTACTTCGCAAAGTTGCCTCATTCCTTCTCTTTTCTTTACATTCTTAGCTTCACACTCTTCTAGTGTTAGAGTCTTTGCTTGTTCAGCATGATGATGATTTCTATATGCATCATGAATAAGACATAGATAAATTAGTCCATCTTGGTACAATAGAGTAAAGTAATCTCATTCACAAATTCTCAAAATAATCATATCATTAAAGTGAATAAATGACTATAAATATGAAAATTCATAGTTTCCTAGGGTGGTCCAACCCAAAACATACATATCACACACATGTCATATACTAGCAATCTTTTACAAATCAAGATTAAGCTAGAATAACATTTGAATTACAAGTCAAGGTGACATATCATACCATTATTTAACTTCATGGAGTAACTAACATCCATCATTCAAATGATATTTAATAACGTATCATAGCAATACAAAGGAACTTTTCCAACACTTGCAATGTATTTTAGCTCTCTCTATATATAGAAATCAACTTTTTCATACTATGTTTTTAGAATTACATCAATAGCCAAGATTAATTTGATCCTAAGGCTTAGATTTAGTCCTATGATCTCAAGTCAAACTCATTTCATTTTGGCTACAAGAGTTGTCCATCGTTGGAATAAGGGTCTCTTAAGATATGATCAACATTTACAAATGGTGGGAGGCACAATCTCTAGGTTAATTTCACATTTTCTTAACATATCTTCTCAAACACGCTTGTCTCCTTCACCTAGGTGAATTGGGAATGCAATTTCCAAGGTAACAACTTTAGTTGACAAGAATAAATAAAATTGTATGGAGCTTGGTTTTTTAGAACAACACATCAGGTCATCAAATCACTAGTTTGTCCTTTGTTCATCTCATTCTCTTAGCCAACATTTTTCTTGATCTTGTCTTAGGTTTTCTTTTAGTACTTTCTTCCTCTATCATATTCTTGTTAAAATAGTGTATGTAGAGCAAGCTCCTACTAGTTAGCGAAAAAATGAGACAAATGGAAAATGAAACACAAAGATTTTAATCAAGATCAATGAAAGATTTGAAAACATGACAAGTTAGATTAAAGATGCAACATATTCATTCCTATTGAGGACAAATCCCTTCTCTAATCCTTCTCCCATTCCTAGTCAAATTGTTTGTGAAATTATAATCAAGTGTCAAACTTAGTTTCTTTTTGCAACTTCACCAAATTTGGTGTCCTTATTTTGATCTTGATTGAGCTACTTCATGATGCATGACTTTCATTTCATGAAAAGGCTATGCACCCACCAATATCAATACTCTATCTTCCTTAACTATCTAATAACTCCTTGACAAGTCACTATCTATTCAAGACAACCTCATTGTGATTATAATTATCCTAATAACTATGACAATGACATGTATGGTTATCTTTTAGTTGACCTATTTGGCCATCTAGTGTCCATGGCAATCTTCCCTACCATATGAATATCCTTTCAAGACCACCTCTATGTTTATATAGTATCATGGATACCTTTTTGCATGGATTTGAGATTAACTAACTTATCATTTAGTCTTGATTGTCACCTTATGTATTAGTTTCTATTCTACCCCTGGGTGAGAGGTCATAACTATTCCTAGGGTTGCATGATAGCTATTATGGTATAATAGTCTTTAAGCTGATACATGATAGTTCTTGCAAGTGAGTATGCTCATGTGACAATCCTTAGCTTGATTTTAGGATGATGATAATTATTTGACTAACATGATTTCCCTTAGTGTCCTAATTATTTAGGTTAGTGTTTGAATTAGGATAATAGCAACATGATTGCACATCTACTCCACAATGAAAGTGTTTCCATGACCTTGCTCTAGTTTAGTATTATCCTTGAATGTTGATAAGACTCCCTTCATAAATATATACCAATACTATCTTGATGATTTCCTTCCCATGGTGATATAACTTGTTGTCATAGATTGCTATCTCAAATAAATATAAATTTTCACTTTGTCATGACAATTTAACTTGTCGAAATGATAATCCTCTCACTTCCCTCATGATTGTCCTATAACATGAGATTTCATGCTTGAACATAGTCATAAAGTGAAGTAAATGAATACATAAAGAACATACCTTAGATTTTGAGATTTGAGTTGCCCAATCCTCAAAAATTTGTTCAAAATCCTAAAATTTTTTAGCTTTTTGGAAAGTTACTTCGTATTCAATGTTGAATTCTATATAACTCTAATAGGATTAGTCAAATTTATGGAAAAAACAAATATATATCATCAAATTCAATCTAAATACATGAAAATTAGCATTCAAACAATATGAAACATGAAACTATTAGTTTAAATAATCAAATTCTGTCTAAAAACATCCAATTCACTTCTACGTTGAAAAACCAAAAAATGTGGTGGTATTAAGTAAACAATGATTGTCAAAATATCAACACCATGAAAAAGCATTTTTTGTCCAATAATGCATTAAAAGCAGGGAATAACAGAGCATGTGGGTCTAATTCATGGATCCCACATGCTTTTTGTCCATTTTTTTAGGTTCACCAAAATGCACTCGGGTTGTAACATGAGCACATTCTGTCATGCATGGAAAGTTTTAAGTGTTGTCATGCATGGAAAGTTAAGTGTTTTAAGTGCATGAAAAGTGGTGAGGGAGGTAGAGAGGTGAGAGAGAGAGAGAGGGTAGGAGGTAAAGAGGAGATGGAGAGGGTGGGAGGTAAAGAGGGTAGAGAGAGAGAGGGTAGGAGGTATATAGGTGAGAGAGAAAGGATAGGAGGTAAAGAGGGCAGGGAGAGAAAGATAGAGAGAGACTAGTTTTGACATGCAACCCTAAACCCCTAACCCCTAAACCCTAAACCTGAGATACCCTAAACCTCTAAACCCTAAATAATGCCCCTAAACCCTAACCCCTAACCCCTAAACCCTAAACCCTAAACCCTAAACCCAAGCAACCCTAAACCTCTATCTACCTATCTCTATCATCCCTCTACCTCTCAATCTCTCTCCCTATTTCTCTGGCCAAGTCCCTCACTCTCTATCTCCATATCTCCATATCTCTACCCTCTATCTCCTCTATATCTCCCTATCAGTCCTCTCTCTCTAAACCCTAAATCCTAAACCTCTAAACTCTAAATAATGCCCCTAAACCCTAACCCCTAACCTCTAAACCCTAAACCTGAGCAACTCTAAACCACTAAACCCTAAACCCCAAATCCCTACACCCTAAACCCTAAACCTCTATCTCCCTGTCTCTCCCCTATCTCCCTATCTCTATCATCCCTCTACCTCTCAATCTCTCTCCCTATGTATCTAGACATGTCCCTCAATCTCTATCTCCATATATCTCCTCTCTATCTCCTCTATCTCTCCCAATCTCTATCACTCCCCTCTCTATCTCTCTAAGCCCTAATCCCTAAACCCCTAAACCCTAACTCCTAAACCCTAAATAATTCCCCTAAACACTAACCCCTAAACCCTAAACCTAAGAAACCCTAAATAATACCCCTAAACCTTGATCCCTAACTCCTAAACCCTAAACCCCAAAACCCTAAATAATGCCCCTAAACCCTAAACCTCTATCTCCCTATCTCTCCCTTATCTCCCTATGTCTATCATCCCTCTACCTCTCAATCTCTCTCCCTATATCTCTAGACATCTTGCTCACTCTCTATCTCCCTATCTCTCACCTCTGCCTCCTCTATCTCTCCCTATCTGTCTCCTCTCTCTACCTATCTATATTTTCCCTATCTTCCTATCGCTTACCTCTCTCTCCCCTATATTCATTCCTCTCTCCCTATCTCTCCCCTCTATCTCTCCCTCTCCCTTATCGACGAAGGAAATGGAAACAAGAAAACTAAGACTCTCTCTCTCTCCCCCTATCTCTCTCTATCTCCTTATCTCTACCCTCTCTCTTGTTGGCAAGAGACACTGCAAGGTATGTCATGTGTTGTCATTGATGGCAACTAAGTCCATTCCACACATCTGCATAACATAACTTGCTCATACCGAAAGTCAGAACAAGAATTTATCTAAGTTTGGGTAGCCAGAAATAGGGCATGTGACAGGGTCTGGTATCTTGGTCTAGATCTCTCTAGTGGTAAATCATAGTGTGCTGTGGATCTGAAGGAGTCATAAGGATTTTCAGGACAATCTAAATCTAGAATTTTAGCTTCCGATGATAAAGGATTCAAAAGTTATTAGCATATGCGTATCAGGTACCAGTGTGTCAGTGTAGATAAAAGAAGAATAGGTCAACTTTCTAAATGATCTCAGTTCTGGATATATGAAAGTTACTAGTTGGGCAATTTGTGATGATCAACAATAGTGGCCAACATGATTGATGATTTGTGAATACAAGTTTTTGGTCCATGTTACAAATTGTGCATGAATTTGGCCGATAGAGTAGAGTCCTCAATAAAAATTCTAAGTGTTCTTGAAGCCGATTGGAAAATTTTTGAAATTCATGATGTGGATATATATAGCCAATGGATTTGAGTGATTTGAGTGTGGTAGTGGTGCGACAATGGAATAAGTGCAAATAAAGGTAGAGATAAGTGCGAAGGTGAAGATCTAAGCTCGGATTATGACATAAGAGTTAAACAAGGCAGAACAAAGATGAAGTGTATCAAGTCGATATTCTGTGCTTAACTAGAATTGAATCCTTGCATTGGTAGATGCTAATTATCAATTCAAACACATTGTAATATTCTTTCTGTAGGCAGTGAGCCTGCTGTATACAATGAGCCTTCCTTTGAGCAATGAGCCCGAATGCATGTGTATTCCCCTTTTGTAATACTTTTAATAGAGTATAATCTTTGTGGGTTAACCCTCACCCTGGTTTTTCCCTTAACTGGGTTTCCACGTCAAAAATATTGGTGTCAAGTGTAATTCATTTGTTTCTGCTCATATGTTGTTGATTCATGCTTTAATGTTTCCATCATTAATCTAGTTTGAATAAATTGCTGCAAGTATAAAGGTTTTAAGACAACTGATTCACTCCCCCCTCTCAGTTGTCTACCCTATTTCATACAATTGGTATCAGAGCAAGGTTCCTTGAAAGAAGCCTAATAGCTTGAGGAAGATCTGGGAAGCAATTTCAATGGGTTCACTTAGAGAACAACTTCAATTGGCTTTAGAAGATCTTGATTGGTCCAAAGCAGAAATAGATGATCTGAAAGTGAACCTTAAAGATGCTGATGATTACATTGACTTGCTAAAAGATAAACTAAAGAAATCAATGGAAAAAAGGAAGGAACTACTTCATCAGCTAGCTAATCTTACTGAAGAAAATGGTATGAATGAGGCTTTGGAAGAAAAGACAAAGGAATGTGAGAATCTGACAAAAGAAGTTTCTGTTCTAAAACATGAGATTGAATCTGGGGTAATGAGGCTAACCAAAGAAATTGAGAAAAGGAAGAATAGTGAAGAAGACCTAAATCAAACCCTAAAAGAAAGATCTGAAGAATGCTGCAGATTGGATAGAATGGTTGGCCATCTAGAGTTTGATCTACAAGAAAGCAGAGATAATGAGAGAGAACTTGAAAGGCAAATTTTCATTCTCAGACATGACCTAGAAGTTGCAAATGAATACAAGGAGAAGTTCAAGATAAGCTCAGCTAAATTTGAAGCAATACTTGAGTGTCAGAAGAAGGCTAATGATAAGCATGGTCTTGGGTATGAGAAAGGTTAAAGCTCCAAATCTGGACAAGGAAATTCTCAATCAAGGAATGGGAGAAACTGACCTAGAAGACCTCCAGTAAGACAACCTAATGCTCAAAGGTATCCATCCTTTAATGGAAATTGTTTCAATGGCAGTAAATTTGGTCATAAAGCTACTCAATGTAGAAGTAGAGTAAATCAAAGTGGTCCATCCTTCTCCGGTCAATGCTTCAAGTGTAAGAGGTATGGTCATAGATCTAATGAATGCAGAAGTATGATAATAAATAACTCTTAACAATAGAGGAAATGGAAATTCCTTCAATGGCTACTATTTTTCTTGAAATGGATTTGGACACATGGCCAATCAGTGCAGATCAAGAGTGAACCAAACAAATAAGCAAAGAAATGTTGTATGCTTTAATTGCAATAAATCTGGTCATATTGCAAAATTTTGCAGAAGCCGGAACAATGATGGAAAAGGTTCGATAAATAGAGATCAGAAACAAGAGAAAAGAAAGGGCAAAGTGGATGCGAATGAGATTCAGAGTGAAATGAACAAAATTTGGGTGAAGAAAGATGTAATGAACAATGGTGATGGGTCCGCACTGGAATCAATTGCTGATAATCCTTCCAATAATTAAACAAGAAGCTCTAGCTCAGGGGGAGCTACAATAAAATCTAATTCCCCCAACTAGTAAGTGGGTGCCTAAATTTGGCACAATGAGAAAATAACTTGGATTACTATAGATCATTTGAAAGGATTTCTAGAAGATAAAAGGTGGATATGTAGATTTGCAGAGCAACTGAAGATCGACTGTATGTAGAAATAGTGTAACTGGATGTGTTAGGGTAGAGCATTTATTACAAAGGCAAATTAGGTTTTGCAGAGCATAAAAGGGCTGTTCATTCTTCATTTAAATCACTTTACATTTGAAGATAGCAAGAAGAAGAGCGTTTGAACTAAGATTTCAATGATTTGAAGCACGACCAACAAATTCATTTGTAAACCCTAACTCCATGGCAGAAAAGTGTATTTATATACAAAACCTTGAATTTGTAATCTTTTGAAATGGCCATTCCTCTTGTTTTTGATATTACTAAAAGGCCCCGGTCAAACTTTAAGAAGCATCCATACAAATTAGTTGAAATTGAACCTTTAGGAGCATTTTCTGGTGTCCCATATGGAGTTCTGCATGTTGAGGATATTAGGGCATACATCCACTGTGGCATAGATGAATTTGGAAACCTAAAATCTTGGATTTGTTTAACAACTACCTAAGGGATGAGAGCTATAAATTGAAACCAGAATACAAAGCCCTAGAAAGCAAACATTTTCTGCAAGTCATTAATTTTTTGACATTTGATGAGAATGAGTGGGTTCGATATATCTTGAGCCGAATACATGATGAGTTCATATGGCTATTGAAACCATTCAAGATTACAAAGGATGTTATCAAGATTGTAACTGAGTTAAATTCAACTGGTGGATTACCCATGCTGAAAGCCGTGAAAAACTAGATAGTGACCGATGCTACCGGTTGCAAGTTTGACAAAAGGGTAATGACCATCAATGATATTATAGAATCAGATGTTAAGTTTGCCTCTATGGTGATTGGCTACAAGATTTACCACTCTAGCAGGGATAATTTTGTCTCTGGAACTGCCATATATGTAGCATATCAAATGTTGAAAGAAAATGCACATTATGACCTATGTGAGTTGTTGCAGAACCAACTGTTGTGTAGTTGCACAACATGCCCCATTTTGACTTGACAAAATAGGGACTCAACCTTTTGTTTGGCTTGGCTTGTGTTTTCTGCTTGCTGGCGGTCTGGTAAAAGTAAGTCAATACAAATGACCTTACATAGAGGGGACTGGGTAAAGTATCATGATGAGGTTAATTTTTCAAAGTTAATATTTCATGTCAATAACCTCATGGTTGGATAGAATACAAAATTCCATGTAGATTTGCCTTTTGGATCACCCTGATATTCCTTAAAGAATGAGAGTTATGGTGAGTCAAAGTCTTGGTCAAACCTGATATTCTGGGGGGAGGATCATATTTCTTAACATCAGTCATCTTGTGAAGGATCACCCCGATCCAATTTTATCACCTGATAAATCATTTATCCAGAGAATCAGACGTCAATTTTAGGTGATAAAGGTATTTACCCTTCGAACAACGTCATATATTTTGTGGGGGTCATATTTTGAATATCACCCTGGCGCAAAATATCACCCTAGAGCCAATATCCTGATGACATCATATAGTCCCGATGAAATAAGAAGATTGACATAATGATGATGTCATCATCCTTTTTACCTTGCGGAGGTATATTTCCAACAGTGACCCTTCTTGCCTAACATGACGATGATGTCATAGTGTGACAACGATGAACCAAGTTATTATCCTGATGATGTCACCCCAATATTCTGAGGAATAGTCACTTTAGTTCAGGGGGTGATATTATAAACATCACCAGACATTCTGAACATCCCCTGATATTTTTGAATATCATCTGATATTCTCAACCTGACCTGATGTTTCGACATAGGTTTTTCCACTTAGAAGCGGATGATCATATTACATATGGAGAAGGTCATATTCTACCAAGGGGGTCATATTCTCAATATCACCCGATATTTAGAATATCACCCTATCTTTAGAGATCACCCCACTCCTTCTGTCGCCATGACATTAAATGCCGTAAATGCAGTAGGTGGTTCCCGCTGATTACGAATGCGATATATACACCTGGCAAGATCTGGAAGTTTCGTACAAAAAATTAGTAGTATTAATTAATTTGCCCTAAAGAGGAGGTTAAAAGCGAATTTACAGAGTCATTTTACATTTACTTTTTGATAAAATCAAATTTTTTACAAGGCACCGGGCTTTCAAACCCTCATACGACTACCTGCGGACACATACGGCTTGCAGCAGAACAAAACACGTGAACATCACTGGTATTTGAGTCCCTTTCACATAATCATCAGCATTGTCAGGAGAATAAGTGTAATCAAGTAAGTAATTGAAACCCCCCTCCTGTCATTGCTGCATGTCCAGGTAGTATGATTTCCACTAGTTTGAAGCTATGAACTATGCATGTTATAATGAAGTGATGATAAATGAGTATAATGTACATCACACCGTGAAAATATGTTGTTATATGCATACATGAGAAATATGGTATGGTAAGACTGGTATTGTTTATTGCAGGAGAGCATGGCGGACAAGAGACTGAGCAAGTCTGACGCTGAATTTCGTAAGCCCATGTTCGTTCAACTTGAAGGTGTACAGTTTAAATATGGTGCCATCATAGATACACACCATGGAAATACTGATTTGGTGGCATGGTCAGCTAAGATGAATGATGAAAAGAATAACAGCACATTGTTAGACATAGTCTTCGCATCAGGAATGTGGGGTGCTGCAGGATTCCCTTACTCTATGGAAGCTCCGGAATTAATTGTTGAATGTGCAAGGAACTACAACCCATAGACCAGAAAAGTAGAGAAACATGGTAGGGTTTATGTTGATCTATCTATCAAGGGGATTGCAGCCACTTTCAATTTGCCATTAAGAAAGAAGGTATCTAGTATAGATCTGAAGAAGTTGTAAATTGAATATGAGAATAACAAGAAAACCACTAGAAAGAGAATGTATCAATGGAGGGCAAAGAATAGTCCCTATCCTGCGGCTGCCAAGTTGCTAGTGCATCTGTATAAGTTTGATTTCGATGATGAATACCAATATATGATAGCTCTACTCAGCAGAGTGACAGGCCAGCTTGACGTTGGAAGTTTTAAGGATTGGATGTATGGGGTCATCCTCATGTGTGTTTATACAGAGAACAAGCCACTATGGGCAAAAATGATAAGTGATGCCCTACATGATCAACTCATGAACCTAGGAGGTCTGGAGTGTGCATTTTACATGACTTCATATGTGGTATATTCATGTGCCTATAAGGGTACATTTAATGCACTTGTAACACAGGGAAAGATTGGTGGCACTACTAATGATGCCCACATATGGGATCATTATCCTCAGCTGCAAAGAGTAAATTTCCTCCCTGATTATAAACTAGTGAATGATGCATTTTCTATACATCTGGTCAGGACAATGGAGGAAGACAGGACTAAAAGACTGAGCATGGAGGCCCAAGAGGTTATTTATAGGCATGGTGCCTGGTTTATACAATATGCTACTTTCTCCTATAACAGGATAGAGGGTTTTGAAGTTCAGCCCCTCATGCTCCCCAAGTATCCCACTGATGCAGTAGTGTTAATGGAGTTTATGAGGAAAATATCCACAATACTGGACGCATATAAAACAAATAATAAGATTCCACCAGTATTGTTTCTAGTAACAATGGGCTAGTATATATGCCAAGATTCTGAAAACAGAAGGAAAGCTATAGCTGGCTTGAATATGATGAAACTATAGACATTCCCACTGGCAAGATCATATGATCCATATGGCAGGATACAGAAGATCATGGGGAAGCTCATCCATAAAAGGCATCTTGAAGATTTATGGGCAGATTGTGAGGATGAAGCCGAAGCTAGAAGGAGAAAATACCAAAGGCTAACTCTCAACCAGATCAAGACCTTTGATTGCATCCCGGTGCCTGCACAATTAAAGAGGGATGATGGCAAAATAATGGCTGATGAGTATGAAGAGAAAAAGATATATAATAACACTATCTCAGCACCTGATCTTACTCAGCCTGAGGATATTTCATTGGATCAGTTCATGGGTAGGACCCTACAGTTAACCCAGTCTTGCGTAGATGACCAAACAAATGCACTGAAGAAGAAGGGTGTAGCCCTTACAGTTGAGAATAAGAAAAAGAGACAAGATATTCCTGATGAGGAATATGATGATTTCCTGATAGAGAAGAGGAAATCTAAGGGAGAAAGGTTGCCACCCTAGCAACAACAAAGCAAGAGACCCCCCAGGGGTAAGGTTGATAATGAATCTAAAGGGGTGATAATTAAGGAGTAGTTATAACAGCTGAGGATGTGTCCACATCAGGACAGGCACTGGCATCATCATCACCACCTCCCATGGATAAACAAAAGGGTAAAAAGATCCAGAGGCCAACGGTTGAAACTACTAAAACATATGAGGAGGGTCAGACATCACAAAAACAAATGGAAGAGGATGTTCCTCTTGATGAAGAGCCTGCAGAAGAAGACCCAATGCCCCTCATTAGAAAAAGAAAAGCACCTCAGGTGATGGCATCCACACCTAAGAAACCAAGAACATCCATGAGAGGTGAGATAATCATGATCTTATAATGTTGAGAGGAGCAGGTAGTGAAGTGTTTAGAAAGGAACTGCAACATAATGTACCACTCCCTACCATTGTTCAGTTTAAGACTGAACAAGCTGAAGAACAAATGAAGGAAATCACTGGCACAAGTCAAGGAGGTCATTTCTCATTAGATGAGACTGTAGACCTATCAGATGATGAAGTGGTAGACAATGTTGCCTCGCAACAAATGGAGACTCTTGTTGCTAACACCCGTATAACACCACAAGGAACACCATCAGTACAGGCGGCAGTGTTAGAAGAACTGAAGCAAGTAGAGATGGAGAAAGGAAAGAGCCCACAAAAGGTAGCTCAAGAAATGGGGCTTGATAAACTAGTGGATCACATAACCAATCCCGAAATGATAGATTTAACACACGGGGAGGATGTAGTACATCTTGAAAATCTAGTGGGAACACCTGAGAAAATAGAAGATATTGAGAAAGTCAAGCTTGTAGAAGTGGAAAGCCACACTGCAGATATGGGTCAACAACAACAAGATACATCTGCTGAACCCAAAATAGTGGAAGTACAAGAAAAAGGAGCAGAAGAAAAGGATACATCAATTGATCTTGCCCTAAAAGTTCAAGAAGCAATTACTACAGGTACGGAGCAGATAGCAGCTTTAGATCAGGATAATGTACCTAAGATAGACATAATAACATCCACTGATACGAATAGACCTTAGGATGAGGAAATCACCAAAGTGGATGAGGTACAGAAGGAAGCAGTGCACGATCATCAGGTGGATGCATCACAAGATTCTCCATCTCAAAAGGAAGCTCCTCCAGAAAAAGAAATTCCTCAACAGGAGAAAATACCCCAAGATCACCCTCTTGATGAAGAGCATCATGAGGAAGAAATAATGAAGTCACCATCTCCATCAAAAATAGATGCAATTGTTGGAGATCAAGATGATCATCATGATGATGGTGGACGCCCAGGATCCAGAGACAAAGTTCCTCCATGGCTTGAGAAAGAGATAAGCACAGAGTCCAGATTAGAGATACAGGAGTTTGATGTTTCAACGCTATTTTTAGAGACTCTAATGAAGCCAAAGAGGAAGGCCAGGTTGACTTCGGCCATAAGAAAAGATCCTACTACGGGCAGAAGGACCGCCCAGGTAGCCATTCCCATAGTTGACAAAGAGAAAGGCAAGATCACTCTGGATGAATTCTAGATTAGTACAGTAGATTTGGGATTTTCCAATGAGGATCAAGAAGGCCAAGAGGGAAAAGATATAATTGATTCATTGACCCAAAGGGTGAAGAGAGAAAAAGAGAAAAATAAGTAGCATAAAGAGCACATTGCTCAGCTGCATGCCTATATAAAAGGGTTAACTAACCCTGATGATATTTCAAGTGATCATGTAGTCCCATTGACTGCTATTTCCTAGGATGAGGTGAATAAATTAGATCTCATGAAGCATGAGTCATCGATAATGAGAAAATGGATAATATCCGCATTTGATGGAGTGGAGGAAATAGTGAAAGCCTCTTTGAAGAGGTGGAATTCTTTAAGCATCTCAAGGAAGAAGGTCGACAAATTACAGATGGAGATAGGAAGAAGGTCCTTTTAGTTAGAGAAAGCATTGAGTGCTTTAGATGAAATAAGGAGGATTAATCCTCAGGTTCTCATAAGTAACCAAGTATTAGATAATAATACTACCATTTTGATTGATATATGGTACAAGGACATCCGATTTGAGTGTGATGTGCTCAAAAGATGCAACAACAAATTAAGAGACATCAGTATGAAGTTGCATGACATGATGTCATATGAGGCAGATGTCTTGGAGACCTTGGAAGGTGAAGTAGAGGGAAAGATTGAGAATCAAGATGAAGAGTTTTCTATTAAAGCTCTGCATAACAATTTCCAGCTAGTAGCTGATGACCCTCTAAATCACCTAACAGAAGAAGTCATGGACAAAATCATGAGGATCAAGGTCAGAGTGGAAAACTACAATGAAACATCTAGCAAAAGGAGTAAATTAGAAGCTCTCCAAGGCAACTACCAGATACACAAGTACGCCATCACCAAAGCAAGAATTCAAGATGGCAGAGAAGTAGAAAAGATAGTACAATCTTATGAAAATATCTGGACATCCATGCAGGTCCATATATAAGGAGAAAGTCATCAGGATGATGAAGATTTGGGAAGTGATGATCCTGATGCTCCTGATGATGAAGATGAGGAACTTGAAGGATAAAAAGTAAATGAAGATGCAATACCAAGAAAAGACATAAGCATCTGATACTTAGGAAAATAAGCAATTCAGATGGTTGCCAGCTGGCAACCTGTGCCACGTCAAATGCTGACAAAGTCAAAGATGAATATCAGCCGTAGATCTTAAAAGATAAATCATGACCGTAGGTCATTTGTAACCACTCCCTCACCTTGTTCTATAAAAGGTGCAGGGATGCCTTATTTTGAACATTCAAAACTTAATTGAAATCTATTTTCTGAAGTATTCAGGGCTTATTTCAAAGTTGTTGTATACATATATGTTCTTGCATACTTAATGAATGAGAAAACTGTTTTGATTACAATCCATCATAAATCTTGAGTAATCAGTGTATGAATTCTTAGTATGTGCTCTAATTTGCTGCGTCCCTTGGAGTGCATATCAGTTTGCATGTGTTGTCTTCATGCCTTTCCTTGGAAGTTAGCATCGATTATATCTAGCTGTGGAATGTCCTGGTGAACATATGGTTTGATTTCTTCTCTTCATGACTGTATCTGATGTGTATGTGGATCAATAACTGAAGGTTCATCATTATTTGAAGTATTCTTTTCAATTTCTTTCAATTTCAGAATAATTCACCATCACAATTGCAAATAATTGACAATCAGAAGCAAATAGTAATAAATATGTAGATATCTCGAAGATAATTGAAAATCAGTAGCATATTTGAGTTAAAGCATGTCAAATTGACACATATCATGCAAAGATTTAAGTATAAATATATCATCTAGAGAAATATACTATGAAATAACGTTTCTTTGTAGCATCTTATCAGATCCTATTGATGAAAGTAAGGCCCCAAAATGGAAAACAACAACACACATCAACCACTGAGTAACGTCAATAGGTTATGAACTAATCCACGGAGACTTGGGATCATGAATTCTCTGAATTCATTGTATCTTTCAAGATGAGTAAAGGTTGTTGTGCAATTTTTATTCTATGTTTTCTTATGACTAACATCATGATCAACACCAACTGATTGAAAATTTGAGCAAAATAAAAAGGATAAGAATAATGCCTTCAAATATGATTCCCTTGTTATATGTTTGTTCTTGTATTTTATGAATGAAGTGCCTGGAGTGCAAGGTGTGCATTGGACAAATGACAGGCTAGTTGCATGGAAAATAAGAGATCATCTACTCAGTATTGGAGACTCAAGTGCACAGAAGACTGCAATCTAGGGTTACTTTAAAAATTTTCAATATATGATGCATTCTAGGGAAAGAATCCCTAAGTCAGTAGTTGAGAAGTACAAGGATGAAATCTACTTTATGGTAGACATAGATCAGTGCCTAATGGAGGCTATGGAACCTAGAATTGTATGGATTATGCCTATGGGCTATGAGGTTGATGAGAAGATCTTGGACATGTATGCTCAACATCTCCTGAACAAATCAAAAGACAACTTTGTTGAAAGGTTTGGAACGTATAAGTAGCTAAGTCTAAAATTGCATGTTGAGCTTAGGAAACTAGAGATCAAGAGAAAAGTTCAGAGACAAGTTGAAAGGTATGCTGAAAGCATTGGCCTAACCAAGGAAGTAGTGAAGCAAAATAGAGAAAGAATTGAAAAGGCTGAAAAGGAGAAACAGGATAAGAAATAAGAAGATGCTCTAGTGGAATCATCCTCCACTTCAAGGACTACTAGAAGCTCTATTGCTGCCTCTATTCCCCTTAAACCTACAAAATCAGAAGACAAATCATCTGGTAAGGAAAAGAAAAGAACAAAAGTAATGGCAAAAAAGCCATATGGAAGTTTGGAAGAAAAGGGTGAAGAGAAGACAGATACAGATGATGAACTTAAGGAGCTAAAGGCCACAGGTGCTAAAGCTGTTAAAGTATCTAAAGAGAAGATTTCTAGAAGCAAGAAGACAATAAAGAGACAAAAATCAGAAGCTGATGCTGAGAAGAAAAGTCCCTTTACGAAAAACATTGTCAAGAAAATTACTATTGAAGAGAACTTAAAACCATTAACTAAATACTATGATCTTTGCAATAATGCTGACAAAAGACTCTTGGAAGAAGCTACTATCAAGTACTTAAATGTGTTCAATTGAGCACTGGTGGAAATTTTGTCAGAAGTTCCAAAAGGTTTGAGGGATATATGGGAAATTAGGAAAGAAGCTACCAAGGCAAAAGATATGGAGTTGAGAGAACATGTATTGACCACTCTATGTTCGGTAATCTCTAGCAGAAAAGTAGAAAAAAACTTCAAAGAGGTCAAAAAAAAATTTAGGAGTAAAACAAGAATGAATAAATGAATGATTGGAGAGATAGATGAAATAGTTCAAGAAAATGAACAAATTTTGAGAAAAGATTTGGACAAGAACAAGTTCTTTGTTGTATCAGATGAGCCTGTTGATGACACACCAGTCCCAGATGAAGAAGAGAAGCAGAATGATGAGCAACAATGTGGAATGGATGATTTCTCTGTCCCGGAAGAGGAAGCAATAAGAAGGGAAGAAATAAAAATGATAGATGAAACTGCTGATGCAGGAGGTATTCTAACTCCTTTGGATCATTCTGACAAAGAAGATACAAAGATAAATATAGAAGCAGATGATCAAATTGAACATGATTCTTTGAAGATTGAAGAGCATGAAATAGAAAAGGATAAAAACCAAGAAGAAGAAGAAGTCAAGGGTAAGGAAGATAAAGCAGAAGAAGATGGTGCAAGTGTTTATGCACCCAAACAAAATAGTCCTGATACTGCCACTGAGAAAACTCAAGGAAAGGAAGGTGGTCCATAAATTGTGGCAAGAGACACTACAGATGTAGTAAAGAATTTCCTGAACAAAGAGATGCTAGAGTTTAATGAATCAGAACTGATTCAAGGACCAATCAACTTGGATACTCTCTCTCCAGTCCAGATGATGAAGATAGCATCTTTCACACAAGCCAAAGCAAGTGGGAAGATATTGAAATCTCACATAGAAGACAATGAGCTGTTAAGTCTTGCATCTGATATATTGGAGAAGATAATGCCAACTTTCCAAAAGAATCCATCTGATTCAGCCTCTAGAAATCTAAAGAGCCTTGTAAATTTTGTAAGCACACACTTTGAATCACTTGAAAAATCTCCAGATGTTAAAGTTCAGAATTAATTTTATAGCAAAAGATTTGATGCACTTAAAGGCATGATTGGGTTAGATAGATTGGTGCTAGATAACAGTGTAAAGAGTATTCAAAATGCCCTTTCAGAAGGAGGCAATATATATAAGTTTTGTCTATCTACTCCTAAAGTCATAGAGGATATAGAAGATAAAATAAAGGACTCCAAACAGAAATTGTCAAGTATGTCCCAAGCTTTTGATTCATTGAAAGTATCAGTGGCAAGTAAGGTGTTTCAAGCAATCAACCTAATGGAAGAAATAAGGAAATTGACAAGAGAAAAGGAGAACATGAAGCAAGAATAGGTGAACTCCGGGGATTGATTTCCCCTAAGATAGAAGCAATGTTCAATGTTGTGATAGAAGCCCAAACTGTTGCTCAAACAGGTGATCCCATTGACCTCCGGAAGGCTGAAGCACAAGCATTTTTGTTCAATGGCCATATTTCAACCTTGAATAGTATGAAGAAGAGTTGGGATATAGAGTTGGCCTTGCTGAAGAATATTTTTGGAGATGTACTTAAGTATATGTAAATATAACTTAAGGATTGGTTGTACATATGCGGCATTGTATACAAAATCTTTGGGTGAATTTTGGTTTGCAGATTCCATCCTTTTCCATTGATGTCAAAGGGGGAGTGAGAGATAGTGAAAAATAAAAGAAAATGAAGAATCCATCAAAGGGGGATCAGTGAAAGAATATATAAGTGTACACAGTAGGGGGAGTCAATCATGACACATAGTCATTTTTCACTAAGTGTTGCCATCAATGCCAAAGGGGGAGATTGTTGGCAAGAGACACTGCAAGGCATGTCCTGTGTTGTCATTGATGGCAACTAAGTCCATTCCACACATCCGTATAACATAACTTGCTCATACTGGAAGTCAGAACAAGAATTTATCTAAGTCTGGGTAGCCAGAAATAGGGCATGTGACAGGGTCTGGTATATTGGTTCGGATCTCTCAGGTGGTAAATCATAGTGTGATGTAGATCTAAGGGAGTCATAAGGATTGTCAGGACAATCTAAATCTAGAATGTTAGCTTTCGGTGATGAAGGATTCAAAAGTTATTAGCATCTGAGATTAGTTCTTGTTTGTCAGTGCAGACAAAAGAAGAACATGCCAACTTTGTAATTGATCTTGGTTTCAGATATATGAAAGTTGTTGGTTGGGCAATTTGTGATAATCAGCGATAGTCACTGACATGATTGATGATTTGTGAATACAAGTTTTTGGTATACGTTACAAATTGTGAATGAATTTGGTTGACAAAGCAGAGTCCTCAATAAAAGGTCTAAGTGTTCTTAAAGCCGACTGGAAAATTATTGAAATTCATGATGCGGATATATATATCTAATGGATTTGAGTGATTTGAGTGTGATAGTGGTGTGATAATGGAATAAGTGAAAATAAAGGTAGAGATAAGTGCGAAGGTGAAGATCTAAGCTCAGATTATGACAGAAGAGTGAAACAGGGCAGAACGAAGATGAAGTGTATCAAGTTGATATTCTGTGCTTAACCAGAACTAAATCTTTGCATTGGTGGATGCTAATTATCAGTTCAAACACATTGTAATCTTCTTTCTGTAGGCAGTGAGCCTTCCTTTGAGTAGTGAGCTCTGGGTAGTGAGCCTAAATGCATGTGCATTCCCCTTTTGTAATACTTTTAATAGAGTATAATCTTTGTGGGTTAACCCCCACCATAGTTTTCCCCTTAACCAGGTTTCCACATCAAAAAATCTTAGTGTCAAGTGTAATTCATTTGTTTCTGCTCATATGTTGTTGATTCATGCTTTAATGTTTTCATCATTAATCTAGTTTGAATAAATTGCTACAAGTATAAAGGTTTTAAGACAACTGATTCATCCCCCTCTCAATTGTCTGCCCTATTTCCAACATCTCCCCCCTCTCTCCCTCTCCCTTATCGACAAAGCAAATGGAAACAAGAAAACTATGACATGCAAAGAGGGATGAGGATATAAATTGGGACAATGAAATGGAAACAAGATAAAACAAAAATTAATTGGATGGGAAGAATAATGAGAGGAGAAGTGGAAAATAGTAAAATAGGGAAAATTGGTGGGATCTAAAGGGAAATTGGAGAGGAAAAGGAAAAATAGGAAAGCTAGGAAAAGGAAAACTAGGAGGTAGATAGGTGAGAGAAAGAGAGAGGGTAGCAAGTAAAGAGGGGAAGGAGAGGGAGGTAGAGGGGTGAGAGAGAGAGAGAGGTGAGAGAGAGTTAGGGGTAGGATGTAGAGAGGGGAGGGAAGTAGAGAGTGAGAGAGAGGGTAGGAGGTAGAGATGGGAGGGAAGTATAGAGTGAGAGAGAGGATAGGAGGAAGAGAGGGGAGGGATGTAAAGAGTGAGAGAGAGGGTAGGAGGTAGAGGGGAGGGAAGTAGAGAGTGAGAGAGAGGGTAGGAAGTAAAGAGGTGAGAGAGAGAGGAGGGGAGGGAGAGACCTAGAGAGGGGAGGGAGAGAGAATAACAGAGAGAGAGGGGTAATGAGGGAGGGAGAGAGAGAATAATAGAGAGGGGTAAGAAGGGAGGGATAGACCTAGAGTGGTCATAGAGAGAGGTGAGTGAGAGAGAAAGAGAGAAAAGGATCGATAGAGAGTGCAAGAGAGAGACAGAGAGAAGGTAAGGGTGAGATTTTATTTCACAATAACACATGCACGTTATAACATGCTCACGTTATTGTTTTCTTTGATAATTTCCAAGCCTTTAGCTTGGATTTTCCTTGGGCTTCCAACCCAAAGGCTTGGACTAAGTTTTGAACATCCAAAGTCATGTTTTTGTAGGTTGTACAAAAAAATTACATAATCTAGAGTGTGATCCCCATCAAGTTTGCACTTGTTTCAACGACAAGTCAAAAAAATACCAAAATAATCTTAAGCTCTCTCTTAGCTTTCTAACCATATAATTTTTTTCATATTTTGAGTATGTTGAGGTTTTCATTTTTAATTTCATTTGTTAGTGTATCCATTTTTTGTCAAAAACCAGTGTGTGGTATTTTTGACTTTTTTTAACCGTTCATCAAAATTTTAAATAAATTACATATTTAGAAGCTAGACTCCATTCTACATGTATTAAAAAAAATTGTATTTTTGATTAGTTTTCAAAAAATTTAGGGGGGAGTACACTCAATTTTCTATTTTTTAGGATGTGTCCACTTTGAAAATTAGTAAAAAATTAATTATTCATGAAAAAATTATCAGGAAAATTGGGGATAAACTACATGGTGTTAGATAATTTCTCACTGAAGTGATTTTTGAAATACTAAAAAAATATTAACATTTTAGGGAGGCCACACTAGACGCTATGTTATGTTTTTTTGAAAAATAAGACCAATTTGTGTGGACCTCCTTTTTGAACCCCTTAATCTCCACCATTTTTGAAACAAATTAGTAGCTTAGAAACTAGATTCAGAGCACTATGACTCTTGTTTTTGTTGCATCTTCACATTTTAAGTGTAACTATCTTCAATTTCTCATCCAACATCAGTCTTTCCTAATTTTAGAAAAAAGTGGCATCTTAAGACCCCCTTTTGGTCCCTCATCTTTGTGCACTTGCCCTCCAAAGAGTTTATAAATAAGAAACAAGATGCTCATACCCATCCTTATTTTCTAAGGTAGAACAGCAACAATGGTGTAGAAGGAAGTGAAGGAAAAGAGTTGGAAGGGCCTAGAGTAGTATGAGCTTACCAAGACTGGTGCATTTTTTAGAGATTCCATTATGTCTACGAAAGTAGTAGTTGGTTCTTGACTCCATGTGATTCATTGTCCCTTCATTAGCATCTTCGATATGGCCTTAGTCTTCTCAGCAAGTTGGGGACAAACATTTGCATAAAGTTGATTTTCCCAAAGAAAGATTGGATAGCCTTGATTGATTTAGTGATGTAGAGGAAGGACCTTCTAATTGACCACAAACCCAAATGACAAGGTGTTCTTGCATCTTCTCCATTGTTGCTCCTATGTGCACCTTTCTAAGATGACTTCAATGAACTAAGACAACCAACATGGAATAATTCAAATACCTTGATACAGACTTGGAGACCTCTTTCCAACATTCTAAAGGTGATTCCAATAAGTATACAATACCTAGACTCATACTCAAACCTTATCTTGCTTGGACAACAACACCTTCCTATGACTGTTTAACCAGTCCTCTTAGGACAGTCACAACAAAACTTGTATAAACCTTCAAGAAAGTTCCAAAACCCTGTGTATAGGTTTGCAAGACCCCTCACTACATTCCATTTTGTTTCCAATGTCAAACCAATAAGATTTAGACCTTTGATTCATGAGTTCTCTTTCCTTGCTGCTACATAGTCTGATACATCCAAATATCAGACTTTCTATTGTTTCAAAACACATGCAACCCTTTTCTTGGGCCCCTGCAAACTTGAAACAAGGTAAAGTACATACATGCAGACCTTTCCACCCATTGTGGTGATTTTCCATTGGTGGAAGGCCAAGCTACATAATTATTTTGTTCACTAGTTATCCTAGGTAGGGTTTCAACTAGTTTTTAGAGAACATGCAATAACTCACTCAATACTTGATGAAAATAGATGCAACCAAAAGAAAATTAAAGTAGATTCATATGCCAACACAATCCAATTAGTTTCGGACCAGCATATAGACTGTACAAGCCGTACAAATTGAAAGAACAATCTGCAACGTGAGGAAAAAATAGAAAAAACTTGCTTTCATTCACCAAAACTACAAAATCAGTTTGTCCAATCCTCTCTCCAACTTTGGAGGATGCCTTCATACATTTACAACCAATCCCAATTAATTAGTAATAGTTTCTTTATTTGCTTGTAACTATTTCTTGATTTTTGACACTTTGTCAAAGTTGCATGACAACTTTTTTTTACAATTTTAAACCAAAGATCCTATAACACTCCAAAATGGATCAACATGATCCCACATGGTCATAAATGACCTTATTAGACTCCAAAAGACTCAAACAACCCAAAACCCAAAAATAATAAAAAAGTATGCTTGTGAGGCTCCTGACGCCCCTATACCATACACCCAAGGAGAAGAAAACTCAAGTCCCACTTGAGTACAGGTCTGAAATAGTGTATCCATGTTTGATAATATCAAATTCAAACATCCAAGTAGCATCTTCCATAGGAAGACTCCTCCACTTGACCAAGTATTGAAAATATGTTGTGTTTCTTGTCTTCTTGAGTTCCTTAGTATCAAGGATGCACTCCAATTCTAAAGGTTTGCTAGGTGGGAGGTCTTGGACCCATTCATCATCTACAAATGCTTTGGAACCTACTTCATTACTTGCAACAACATCCCCTTTGAAAGGCTACAAGTTAGATACATTAAATATAGGTGAAATGCCAATCCCACTTGGTAATTCAATCTGATATGCATTGGGACCAAACTTGTGAACAACCCTACAAGGTCTAATCTTCTTCATTTTCAATTTGGAGTATTGTCCCTTGGGAAATCTCTTCTTTCTGAGATGGGATAGAACCAAATCTCCAACCTTGAAATTGACTTCTCTCCGATGTGCATCAGCCCTTTGATTATATTTGTCCACACTTCTTTGTAGGTGATCCTTGACCTATCGGTGAATCTCTTTCATAGCCACATCAAATTGTTCACTCTCAGCACTCATCTTCTCCATTCCACTAGTATTCCTCAATTCAAAGACTCCTCTAGGCTGCAAACCATAAACAACTTCAAAAGGACTCTTCCCCGCACTTCTATTCATCGAATCATTATATGCAAATTCTGTTGCAAGTATGAGGTAAACTAGTGTTGTCATTGATGTCAACATACTCATATTGCTTTGACAAGAAGGATTCAATGAGCAGTGTGCTGAGGATATTGAGAAAATTAGCCTCAGTCAGGAACAGTAAAGAACAGTGATGAGCAGAAGGCAAATGTACTGTATAGGATGTGAACCGGATGATGCGGATTAAAGGGTTTGTAGATATGAGTCTTGAGATACTTTAGTTAAGATTTCAGAGGTCCGCATGAAGATCTGAAGGAGTTGTGGCTGTCGGTGTAGAACTGGTTCCGGCAAGTATTCAGAGGTGACAGAGGATCACAAAAAGGTCCGGTGAGGTCCGGAACTGTATAATCCTAATCTGCGGATTGGAAGGAGTCTTTGGGATGTCCTTGTGATGTGCCATCTCGAGTTGTGTATAATTTGGAGGTCCGGAAGTACCTCCTGCATTATGACAGTGGCGACAGACAGTGTTCTTGAAGTTCCGGATAAGGAGGATAAGAGATTTCAGTAAGTAAAGGAAATGCGGACGTACCTGGTCATTCAGGCAGGCTTGTGAAGGTTCTTGGATCATGTTGAGGTTGTGTTGTTGGTCCGCATTGATAGTAGAGCCCAGAATTGAAGATATTCTTCCGGATCAAGTTCTTGCTCTGTTTAGCCGACCGGATGAGTTGTTCATCCTACAAATGTTCTTGTGGTGGCCGACCGGATGTGTTATTCATCTTGCGGATACTCTTATGGTTGTTTGCCGACTTAGATGTTTGTTCCTAAGTCGATGTCTTGTATAAATAACGGTTTGTGAGTTCATTTCGAAGTGTGGATTGTGTGGATGAGTGTGGCATAGCGAAGAGAAGTGTGAAAGGCAGAGCAGAGGTTTTTGGGCTTAAATGGAACTGATCCTGACATGGTAGAGATGTCATTCTCCAGTTCAAGATTGTGATTCTTATCACTTTGTAGACAGTGTGTCTCCTTGTAGGCAGTGGGCCTCTTTGTGAGCAGTGTGCTCGGGCAGTGAGCCCTAATTAGCAAGTGCCATTCTTTTTCTTATTCTTCTAACAGAGAATAATCCTTGGGTTAATCACCCCGTGGTTTTTCCCTTAACCGGGTTTTCCACGTCAAAATCTTGGTGTTTAATGTGTTGATGTTTATCTGCTCTTGTGTGTATGTATTATGCTTTCATGGATGATTAATTGATATGCTGTTAACTAACAACGAAGAATCAAGTGCTTGAAAGAACAAGAAGTTTTATACAACTGATTCACCCCCCCCTCTCAGTTGTATGCCTTAAATCCAACAATTGGTATCAGAGCCAAGTTCCTCTGAAAGGAGCTTAACCGCTTGAGGAGATCCAGGATGTCGTCATACAAGAAGGATAGTCCGAAGTTTGATCGAACCAACTTCACTCTCTGGAAAGGTCGCATGAAGTGTCACTTGGAATGTATGGGAAAAGCATACTTGGCTATGGTCTCAAAACCATATGTACCTCCACAAGGTGGTCCGACAACTCTGAATGAAATCACAGATGCTGAAAATAATCTGCGGACCAAGGAAGCCCTACTAAGCGCATTGAATGATTCAGATCTCTCAAATGTTATTGACCTACCAACTGCATATGAGATCCTGACTAAACTGGAACATCTGTATGAAGGAGATGAGTTTGTCAAAAGTGCAAGGTTGCAAAGTCTGAAAGGGAAATTTGAAAGATTGAAGATGAGAGATGATGAAAACATCACTACCTTTATGCCAAGAGTGAATGAGCTAGTATGTGGAATTAGAAATGCTGGTGGAACTCTAGATGAAAATGAGATTGTCTGCAAAATCCTAAGATCCCTTCCTGCTGCCTACAAAATCAAGGTTGCTGCCATTGATGAATTCAGAGCCCACACAACTGTCACAAGAGAACAACTGGCTGGCAAACTAGCTGCATTTGAAATGACCGAGTTTGGAGATGATCCTCCCAAGATTGAATCCGCTTTCAAAGCTAGTACCTATGTGAAAGGCAAACAGAGATTTGATCCGGGAGAAAACTCATCAAGGAAGATGTCATGGTATGATCAAGCAGGAAGAGACATGGAAGAAGAAGAAGCAGAAACAGCTCAACTTGAAGCCCTCATTGCAAAGAGACTGCCAAGAGGATCCGGTAAGTATGAAGGAAAACTACCCTTTAAGTGTTTCAACTGCAATAAGATTGGTCATTTTGCTTCAAGATGTCCGGAAAGATCTGCAAGGTCTAATAATAACAGACAAAGGTTTCAAAAGAACTGCTATTATGTTCATGAAGAAGATGACAATGAAGGAGTAACAGATGATGAATCCGAACTAGGAAGCAAATCCAGAAATGAATGGGTGTTTATTGCCATCAAGGAAGAAGATTCAATATCCTCTGAATCTGTCAATCACAAGGTTGTGGAAAGAGCTTTGGCTGCTCAAGTGGAAGAAAAGGATGATTGGGTTATTGATAGTGGGTGTTCTCACCATATGACTGGTGACAAGAATAAGTTCTTAGATTTGGAAAGGTATGAAGGAGGAATGGTAAAGTTTGGTGACAATTCTGCTGGCAGAATCAGAGGTAGGGGAACTATTTCCTTTGATGGAAAGAGCAAAACAGGTAATGTACTATATGTTGAAGGATTGAAGCACAATCTTCTCAGTGTTGGTCAGTTAGTAGACAAAGGCTATGATCTTCGGTTTAAGAATGGAAAATGCAGAATCTTTACAAGCTCCAGAACTGAAATTGCATCCGGTACTCAGACAAAAGGTAATATCTTTCATCTGGTTGGTTCAAATAAAAGTTGTTTGTTTGTTCAAATTGATTAGAGTTGGTTATGGCATAGAAGAATGTGTCATGTAAATTTTGATAACATCATCAAGATAAGCAATACTCAGGCTGTAAGAGATCTTCCAAAATTGATGAAACCTACAAATAGTGTGTGCAAAGAATGTCAGTTAGGTAAACAAAGCAGAGTCTCTTTCAAAAGCAAAGATCAGTCTTCTCCAGGATTATTGGAATTAGTACATACTGATCTCTGTGGTCCGACAAGAATCAAGAGTCTGCAAGGTGATAGATATTTCATGTTGTTAATTGATGACCATTCCCGGATGATGTGGGTTACCTTCCTAAAAGAGAAATCAGAAGCCCTTGAAAAGTTCAAAATCTTCAAAGCTATGGTAGAGAATCAAACTAGATTGAAACTTAAATGTCTAAGGTCTGATAGAGGTGGTGAATTTACATCTGGTGAGTTCATTGACTTCTGTGAGAAGCAAGGTATAAGAAGACAGTTGTCTGCTCCTAGGACTCCACAGCAGAATGGAGTAGTTGAGAGAAAGAACCGGACCATCCAGGAAGCTACCAGGACAATGATGTTAGAAGCAAATGTTCCTCAAATGTTTTGGAAAGAAGCTATCAGCACTGCAGTCTACACTCTCAATCGAGTTCAAATCAGAAACAACACCGGTAAGACCCCCTATGAACTCTGGTTTGGCATCACTCCTACTGTGAAATATTTCAGAGTATTTGGTAGCAAGTGTTATATTAAAAGAGATGAAGATCTAGGAAAGTTTGATGCTAGAAGTGATGAAGGAATTTTCTTGGGCTACTCCACTCAAAGCAAAGCATACCGGTGTTACAATAAGAGATTGAGGAAGATGATAGAAAGCACCAATGTGAAAGTTGATGAAGGAATTGAGAAGCCTTCAAGATTTTATGAGTTTGATGAAGATGATCAAGATGGTGTTCAGGTTCAAGGGACTCAATCCCCTCTGATAAGTCAGAATCAACTTGATCCAGTAAATCAGGAAGAAGAAATAGGTCAGAATGAACCTGATCAAGAAGCAACAGTGCAGGATACTCCCAAAATTCCAAGGTATGTAAGACAGAACCACTCAGAAGATCAGATCATAGGTGACAGAAACAAAGGTGTGCAAACTAGAAGGAATGTTGCTCAAAATCAGGATGAATGTTGTCTGATTTCAAAGATTGAACCTAAAACAATAAATGAGGATCGCAATGATGAAAATTGGACCAAAGCAATGGAAGATGAATTAATGCAAATTGAGAAAAATCACACTTGGGATCTTGTTCCCAGACCTAGAGACAGGAATGTGATTGGAACCAAATGGGTCTTCCGGAACAAACTGAATGAAGCTGGTGAAGTTATCAGAAACAAAGCTAGATTGGTCTGCAAAGGCTACTCTCAAATAGAAGGAATTGATTTTGAAGAGACCTTTGCTCCGGTGGCAAGAATTGAAGCAGTCAGATTATTTCTTGCATTTGCTGCCTTCAAAGACTTCAAGGTATATCAGATGGATGTCAAGTCTGCTTTCCTAAATGGTGATCTAGAAGAAGAAGTTTACATTGAACAACCGGATGGATTTCAATTGTCTGATAATGATGATATGGTCTGCAAGTTGAAGAAAGCATTGTATGGACTAAAGCAAGCCCCAAGAGCATGGTATGAAAGGTTGGATAAGCATCTTGTGCAGATTGGATTCAACAAAGGTACTGCTGACAGTAACTTATATTTCAAAATTGTTCATGAAAACATTTTGATTGTTGAAGTGTTTGTGGATGATATCATTTTTCGAGGAAGAGATAGTATGTGCAAAACTTTTGCAAATCAGATGAAAAGTGAGTTTGAAATGTCCATGCTTGGTGAAATGAATTTCTTCTTGGGTCTGCAAATTACTCAAACAAAGAAAGGAATCTTCATCTCTCAGACCAAATATGTGAAAGAATTGTTGAGGAAATTTGGTATGGAAGATGCAAAGCCAATGAACACTCCCGTGGCAACCGGATGTAAGTTGAGCAAAGATGATGACTCCCCAAAGGCAGATCAGACAAAGTATAGATCAATGATTGGTGGATTGTTGTATCTCACTCAGACTAGACCAGATATAATGCAGGCTGTTGGTCTTGTGGCAAGATTCCAGGCTGATCCTAGAGAATCTCATTTTATGGCAATCAAAAGAATTTTTAGGTACCTGAAAGGAACAGTTGAGTATGGTCTATGGTACCCTAGAGATCCGGATTTCTCTCTTTATGCTTACACAGATGCAGATTGGGCAGGAGATGTGGATGACCGGAAGAGCACTAGTGGTGGAGCATTCTTTTTGGGGAAGAGATTGGTTTCTTGGCTAAGCAAGAAACAAGATGCAATATCTCTGTCTACAACTGAAGCAGAATACATTGCAGCAGTAGGTAGTTGCACTCAAATCTTATGGATGAAGCAGATGCTAAGAGACATTAAAGTTGAATATGAGGAGCCTATCACAATTTTCTGTGATAATTCAAGTGCAATTAATATTTCTAAGAATCCGGTATTGCATTCTAAGACTAAGCACATATCTATCAAGTTTCACTTTTTGAGAGAACAAGTGAACAAGGAAGAAGTCAGATTGGAGTATGTTCCCTCAAAGGATCAGATTGCAGATATCTTTACTAAACCTCTTCCCAAGGACTCTTTTGAATATCTTCGGGAGAAGTTAGGGGTCATGGCCCCTCTGGTGATGAACTAGGATGCACTGATGTGCATCAGTCCGGTGGATATCACAGTCATATCTTGTGATCCAGATTGATGATGGGGAGCTGCTACTAAGGGGGAGCAGCTGGTATGATTCTGATGTATTAGAATTGCAAGTATGAGCCCTTTGCCATTGATGTCAAAGGGGGAGAGAAGACATGTGAAAAACACGTGGCTGATGATCAAAGGGGGAGCAGTAAATGAGGAGAAGACATTCTTGTCTTGATGGTTTTTCAAATCATATGTTGCCATCAATGACAAACGGGGAGATTGTTGCAAGTATGAGGTAAACCAGTGTTGTCATGGATGTCAACATACTCATATTGCTTTGACAAGAAGGATTCAATGAGCAGTGTGCTGAGGATATTGAGAAAATTAGCCTCAGTCAGGAACAGCAAAGAACAGTGATGAGAAGAAGGCAAATGTACTGTATAGGATGTGAACCGGAGGATGTGGATTAAAGGGTTTGTAGATATGAGTCTTGAGATGCTTCAGTTAAGATTTCAGAGGTCCGCATGAAGATCTGAAGGAGTTGTGGCTGTCGGTGTAGAACCGGTTCCGGCAAGTATTCAGAGGTGACAGAGGATCACAAAAAGGTCCGGTGAGGTCTGGAACTGTATAATCCTAATCTGCGGATTGGAAGGAGTCTTTGGGATGTCCTTGTGATGTGCCATCTTGAGTTGTGTATAATTTGGAGGTCCGGAAGTACCTCCTGCATTATGACACTGGCGACAGACAGTGTTCTTGAAGTTCCAGATAAGGAGGATAAGAGATTTCAGTAAGTAAAGGAAATGCAGACGTACCTGGTCATTCAGGTAGGCTTGTGAAGGTTCTTGGATCATGTTGAGGTTGTGTTGTTGGTCCGCATTGATAGTAGAGCCCAGAATTGAAGATATTCTTCCGGATGAAGTTCTTGCTCTGTTTAGCCGACCGGATGAGCTGTTCATCCTGCGAATGTTCTTGTGGTGGCCAACCGGATGTGTTATTCATCTTGCGGATACTCTTATGGTTGTTTGCCGACTTAGATGTTTGTTCCTAAGTTGATGTCTTGTATAAATAACGGTTTGTGAGTTCATTTCGAAGTGTGGATTGTGTGGATGAGTGTGGCATAGCGAAGAGAAGTGCGAAAGGCAGAGCAGAGGTTTTTGGGCTTAAATGGAACTAATCCTGACATGGTAGAGATGTCATTCTCCAGTTCAAGAATGTGATTCTTATCACTTTGTAGACAGTGTGTCTCCTTGTAGGCAGTGGGCCTCTTTGTGAGCAGTGTGCTCGGGCAGTGAGCCCTAATTGGCAAGTGCCATTCTTTTTCTTATTCTTCTAACAGAGAATAATCCTTGGGTTAATCACCCCGTGGTTTTTCCCTTAACCGGGTTTTCCACGTCAAAATCTTGGTGTTCAATGTGTTGATGTTTATCTGCTCTTGTGTGTATGTATTATGCTTTCATGGATGATTAATTGATATGCTGTTAACTAACAATGAAGAATCAAGTGTTTGAAAGAACAAGAAGTTTTATACAACTGATTCACCCCCCCTCTTAGTTGTATGCCTTAAATCCAACAAATTCTACCTGAGGAAAGATCAGATCCCATTGAGTAGAATGCTCTTTGGTGAGACATCTTAAGAGGTTACCAAGGATCCTATTAACCACCTTGGCCTACCCATCAGTTTGAGGGTGATAGGCAGAATTGAAACTAAGGTTAGTGCCAAGTTTCTTCCACAAAGTTCTCAAAAAATGCCCAACAAACTTATTATCTCTGTCTAAAACAATACTCAAAGGCAAACCATGAATCCTTACCACTTCTTTGAAGAACAAACTTGCAACATAAGAGGCATCATTTGTGCTCTTGCATGGGATGAAATGTGCCATCTTGGAGAATCGGTCTACTACAACATAGATGGAATCAAAACCTCTAGGTGTTTTTGGTAAACCCATTATAAAATTCATACTTATAGACTCCCAAGGCCTATTTGGAATAGGAAGAGGTTGATACAAACCTACATTTGTGCTACTCCCTTTTGCCTTTTGACAAATAACACATTTGTCAACAAATCTCTTTACATCAGTTTGCATTTTAGGGCAAAAATAGTGTCTTCTTAACTGCTCCAAGGTCTTATTAAGACCAAAATGGCCTGCAAGACTACCACTATGTTTCTCTTTAATCAAGTTATCTCTCATTGGACACTTAGGGACACAAATTTGTGCTCCCTTGAACATTAAATCATCTTGAATCAGAAAATCAAGCCACTTATCATTATTGCTGCTACAAGGCTACTTACAACATGCATATATGTCTTTGAAATCTACATCTGCAAGATACATACCTTTCAAGGATTCAACTCCCATGCTTTGCAACTAAATTTCCTGCAGTATTAGAGCCCTTCTATTCAAAGCCTCTGCTACTTTATTGGACTACCCCTTCTTGTGTTTAATGGTGAAAGTAAAACCTTGCAAATATTCCACCCATTTAACATGCCTATGACTGAGTTTCTCTTGACTATTCAAAAATTGGAGGGCATAGTTATCAGTATAGACTATGAACTCTTTGGGAAGTAGATAATGTCTCCACTTTTTCAAGGACTGAACCAAAGCATACATCTCTAGGTCATAGGAAGAGTATTTCTTCTTAGCCTCATTAATTTTTTCACTAAAGAAGGCAATGGGCCTGCCCTCTTGACTCAACACCGCCCCTATGGCATAGCCACTTGCATCACACTCAATAGTAAACACCTTATTGAAATCTGGTAAGGCTAATATGGGCTGCTTTGCTACCCTCTTTTTCAAATACTCAAAACTCTTTTCGGCCTCACTAGTCCAAACAAACTTCTTTCTCTTATCCCCCTTTATGGTATCAATAATTGGAGCACAAACATGACTGAAACCCTTAATAAACTTTCTATAAAAACTTTCCAAACCATGGAAACTTCTTACCTCAGCAACTGATTTGGGTGGAGGCCAACTTAGAATAGCTTCAACCTTGCTTGGATCCATTTTCAAGGTGCCTTTTGTAACCACAAAACCAAGATATAGCAACTTTGTCTTCATAAACTCACATTTCTCCAAATTAATCATTAGTTTCTCTTCATTCAATCTTCTTAAAACCAAATCCAAATGGTGCATATTCTCTTCCTTAGTTTTACTGAAAACAAGAATGTCATCAAAATAAACCACTACAAACTTACCAATAAAAGGCTTGAGAACTTCATTCATCAACCTCATGAAGGTGATGGGTACATTTGAGAGACCAAAAAGCATCACAAGCCACTCATAAAGCCCTTCATTTGTCTTAAATGCTGTCTTCCATTCATCCCCTAGTTTGATCCTAATTTGGTGATATCAACTCTTGAGGTCTATTTTGGAAAAGTAGCATGCTCCACCTAGATAGTCCATCGAGTCTTCTATCCATGGAATGGGGAACCTATATCTGATTGTAATCTTATTGATGACCCTAGAATTAGTGCACATCCTCCATTCACCTCCCTTCTTTGGTTCTAGGACAATGGGAACCGAACAAGGACTAAGGATTTCTTTGATTAGCCCATTATCAAGTAATTCTTGGACTTGTCTCTTAATCTCCTCATTTTTTTGTGGTGTCATCTTATATGTTGCCTTATTAGGCAAACTAGTCCCTAGTATGAAATCAATGTGGTGACTAATATCCCTCAAAGGAGGCAAGGTGTTTGGGATTTCATCCACTACTATATCAGCATACTTCTTTAGCAAGTTTTGAATTTCCAAAGGCAACTCTTCTTTCTTTTCTGCTGTCACAATAGACCTAGGCTTGACTATGATGGGAAAAACCATATTCTCCTCTTCCATGGCCTTTATGAATTCTTTCTCTCCTACCAACATCACATTGGATTCCACTTGTGGTGTTTTATCTTCACCTTTCAATGGTGTTAAGAGTATATGAGACTCCATCTTTCTCTATGACATATGTGTTCTTTCTACCATCATGTTTGGCATTTCTATCATATTGCCATGGTCTACCAAGAAGCACATGACAAACATCCATAGGGATGATATCACACAAGACCTTGTCCTTATAACCCCCTATATGGAACTTTACCCAACTTTGTTCATTCACTAACACTTGTTGCCCTTTGTTTAACCAAGAAACCTTATATGGAGTGGCATGAGGTAATCTTTTCAACTTTAACTTCTCTATCATTTCAACTGAAACTAAATTGTTAGTACTTCCCAAATCAATGACAACTTTACAACATTTACCTTGGCATTTACATGTAGTCCTGAAGAGTGACTTTCTTTGAGGTGGTTCCTTCTCCATGGGCACTTTGATCAAGGTTCTTCTCATCAATAAGGACTCTCCAACTTCTGGTTCTGCATTTTGTGAAGGGGAATTAACACTTTTAGTATCATCTCCACCTTGTGCAATCTAATTTCTCCTCTCACCTTTAAAAGAAATAGATGACTACTCCTCAGGGCATTGCCATGCTTGATGGCCTGCAAATTTATTGCATTTGTAGCACTTTCCAGTGAATCCACTTGAGCCTCCTGTATTTCCAAATCCGTCTCTAAAATTTTGTCTTCTTCCTCTAAAGTTGCCCCTTGAATCTGATGTTTGTTCTTGTGAGTTACTTGTCTCTCCTTGAGACTTTTGGGACTGTCCTCTACCAGCAAAAAGTCCCTCTTCCTTTGAAATTTGTCCTTCCCCTACCTCTACTTTGCTTTTCTTGTCTCCTTCTCAACTTGTCTTCAGCATTTATTGGTAACTGATAGCACTCTTCTACGGTTCTTGGACTTATGAGACTTAGCTCATCTTGTAGGCTATACTTTAGCCCATTCAAATACCTTGCAACTTTGTCAACATCTTCTTCCATGTGGCTTGATCTTATGCTTAGTTTGTAGAACTCTTCTGTGTATATTTTCACATCCATGTCTTTTTGCTTCAAATTTTGCAACCTTCTATATAACTGAATGGCATAATAACTAGGTAGAAATTTACATTTCAATATTGCAACCATTCTGTCCCAAGATGTAATCTTTGCTTTGTCTTTCTTCTTCCTCTCTTCTTGTACATACTCCAACCATAGGGATGCATGTCATTTTAGTTTTGTTCTTGCCAATTTCACTTGCTACCCCCTAGGTATCTCTTCAAACTCAAAATACTTGTCTAATTCTCCTATCCAATCTAGGAGTTCTTCTCCATTCAGACTTCCTGAATATATTGGAAGTTCTATTTTTACATTGGAACCATCATTCTTAACTGCCTTTAGCAATCTCTTCAACCTCTTTTCTTCAACATCTCTTTCTTCTTCAAGTTCTTCTTGTGGTGCATTTTCACCCACTTCTTCTTCTTCTTGGTCACTCAAATCTCCTGTGACCACTCCTCTTCTCTAGTTGGTCTCAACTGATGTGAGTCTTTCATCAAGGCTTTCTCTTATAGCTCTCAATTTTGGGGTAAGAGAGTCTCTCACCTCTTTGATTATTCTTTCCACATTCACCCTTGGAGGCATCTTGGCCGGTCTTCAAACTCAACTTATTTGTGACCTCTTACTAATCAACCTGGCTCTAATACCAATTTGATGCAGAGGAAGGACCTTCTAATTGACCACAAACCCAAATGACAAGGTGTTCTTGCATCTTCTCCAATGTTGCTCGTATGTGCACCTTTCTAAGATGACTTCAATGAACTAAGACAACCAACATGGAATATTTCAAATACCTTGATACAGACTTGGAGGCCTCTTTCCAACATTTTAAAGGTAATTCCAATAAGTACTAAATACCTAGACTCATACCCAGACCTTATCTTGCTTGGACAACAACACCTTCCCATGATTGTATAACCAATCCTCTTGGGATAGTCACAACAAAACTTGTATAAACCTTCAAAAAAGTTCCAAAACCCTTTGTACAGGTCTGCAAGACCCCTCACCACATTCCATAGTGTTTCCAATGTCAAACCAATAAGATTTAGACATTTGATTCATGAGTTATCTCTTTCCTTGCGGCTACATAGTTTGATACATCCAAATATTAGATTTTCTATTGTTTCAAAACATGTGCAAACCTTTTCTTGGGCCCCTAAGCTTGAAACAAGGTAAAGTACATACATGCAGACCTTCCACCGATTGTGGAGATTTTCCACTGGTGGAAGGCTGAGCTACATAATTATTTTGTTCACTGGTTACCCTAGGTAGGGTTTTGACCAGTTTTTAGAGAACATGCAATAACTCACTCAATACATGATGAAAATTGATGAAACCAAAATAAAATTAACGTAGATTCATATGCCAACACAATCCAATCAGTTTCAAACTAGCATGTAGACCATACAGGCTGTACAAATTGAAAGAACAGTCTGCAACGTGAGGAAAACATAGAGAAAACTTGCTTTAATTCACCAAAACTAGAAAATTAGTTTGTCCAATCTTCTCTCTAACTTTGGAGGATGCCTTCATACATTTACAACCAATCCCAACTAATTAGTAACGGTTTCTTGATTTGCTTGTAACTGTTTCTTGATTTTTGACACTTTGCCAAAGTTGCACGACAACTTTTTTAGCAACATGACAACTTTTTTTTACAAATTTAAACCAAAGATCTTATAACACTCCAAAATGGATCAACATGATCCCACATGGTCATAAATGAACTTATTAGACTCTAAAAGACTTAAACAACCAAAAACCAAAAAATAACAAAAATGTATGCTCATGAGGCTCCTGATGCCCCTGCATCATTTAGGTTGAGGAATGAGGTCAATTACCTTCACTCTTTCTAGATATATCCTCACCCCATCCTTTAAAATAATATGCCCTAGTAGCTTTGATGCAGGAGCATCCTAGGTTGCAGAGCAATCTTGCATCAACCAAAATTATTTGCATTCTTTCTTTTCTTTCATTTTCAGTTTAGTTCAGTATTTTGTACCACATTTTTCCACATCATCATATTAGAGCTTCTAGGGTAGGACTGAGCATCTACACAGTATCATCTACATCATATTAAAATTTTAGGTCATTTGGATTTGTCTGCTAAGAGTTATCGCTATCAAAAGATCATCAGTTTTCATATAATAGAGCATTCAGACAGTCAGTTGAAGGAGAAGGTTTGTGGAGTAATTCCATGACTTGTGGAGCCTAATGGAACATCATTCAAGGTAAATTGGGACCTAGCCAACCTTCATGGATAACTGCATCAAGTTTCCATCATTTGTGGAGCATTGTTGATTGTTAAACGTTGACCTAGTTATTTCTATATGTTTCATCAACATGTTTGAGGTTGGAGATCTTTCAAGGCTGACATAGAGGATTCTTTTAGTCCGAAGATGATAAATAATCATGTCTTAGATGCATAGGAAAGTAGTGAATCATAATATGATGTTTTAGTCCTTAATTTGTAGATCTGCGAAAGGCGTTTCAGAGCCATATCATTCATATCTATTGTAATTCTGAACATAGTCTTGTGAGCCCTTTATTTGTAGCTCGCATGTTGTTGGCATATGAGCATTGTAATTATTGATATACTGAATATATGAATCTTCCATTGCATTATATGATTGTGTTGTTTTCATTGCGTTTACTCTAGCTACATGGTTTGGACAATTCATTTTGTGAATCCTCTGGCCGTGACTACACCAAGTAGTAGTAGAGTGAAGTTTTGAATCCTTTGGGAAGTGAGGGCATTCTAGAAGTTCTTGTGGTGAATATGTTGCTGACCTGAGGCAGTCTACTTGTGTTTTTCAATAGAGCACCGATTGTGAGGTAGTTGCTACCTTGTAGTCAGATAACTGAATTGAGGAAGTTGCACCGGATCCTAGAAAGAGATGCCGCCAAGGAAGATGCTTGTTGTGGCCAATGTTGCTGGAAGAATGGAAGAAATGATCAAGATGATAAGAATAATGAAAGTTAGATTGGATGTTGTAGAAGAAGATAGAAGAAGAGGACTAAACCCTAGACATGATGCTGAAAGTGATGATGATGAATTTCAATCTGCTAAACAAAATGAAGAATCCCTACAAGAAGAAGAATTAGATCAGGTGAAGATGTTGAAAGCTATTTCTAAAATTGGTAAGAGACCTAGAGTGGAAGTACCAAACTACAATGGAAATTTGAATCCAAAGGAATTGATTGATTGGATAAATGACTTGGAGGAATACTTTCAATATGAAGAAATTGAAGATTTGTAGAAAGTAAGATTAGCGAAGACTAAGTTGAAAGGACATGTTGCTATTTGGTGGAAAGAGGTTCAATTGGATAGAAATAAGAGAAGAAAAGAGAAGATCATAAAATGGGATAGGATCATGACAAAGTTGAAGAATCAATTCATACCTGTTGACTATGAGTTGGAATTGTTGAAGAGACTACAAAACCTATGGCAAAAGGAGAAATTTGTGAAGGAGTACACTGAAGAATTTCATATGATGAGCATAAGGACTGGACATAGTGAAGCAAGAAAGGAGAAAGTGGCAAGATACATAAATGGATTGAGTTTAAACATTTAATAAGAACTAAGTTTGGTAAGGATGACAACAATAGGAGAAGCATATCAGTTTGTCCTGAAAGTTGAAGACAAATTGAATAAGAAGCATGAGAAAAGACATAGAGGTAGAGGAGGCAAATTTCAGAGAGGTAGAACATATTTTAGAGGAGAAAGATCATATGTAGAGCAGAAAAAAGAAATTATCCCATACCGGAAGGAAGAAAAGGACAATAATTCATACTATAGAGGGAGAGATGGTAGAAATTTCTACTAAAATAGTAGAGGGAATCATAATTCTTGCCACAATGAAGGATATAGGAGAGATAAAAGAAGGTTTGATAGAGAACATTCAGAGGAACTTGTTTTAAGTGTGGAGCTGAAGGACATAGAGTATTTGAATGTCATCAAAGAAGTACAAGCAAGAAAATAGAGAACAGTACAAGAGCAACTTATGTGGAGGAAGAACCTGTTAGATCACCTAGTTCAGTTGGAAAACCAAAGAAAGGAGAATCATTAGTCATGAGGAGAGCATTATTTCAAGAAGAAAAAATTGAGGAACCACTGCAGAGGAAAAGTTTGTTCCAGACTAGATGCAAATCAGGAGGTAAATGTTGTAAAGTGATCATTGATAGTGTCAGTACTGATAATTTGGTTTCAAAGGAGATGGTGACTAATTTGAACCTAGAAAGATTGAAACACCCTAATCCCTACAAGATAGCATGGATTCAGGATGAACACAAGGTACTGGTGAGTGAACAATGTTTGGTGAAATTTTATATAGGATCTTATAATGATGAAGTATTATGTGATATTATACCGATGGATGTATGTCATATATTATTGGGTAGACCATGGAAGTATGATAGAAAGGCTATACATCATGGGAGAAAGAATACTTATACTATAACATAAAATGGGAAGAAACATATCTTGATACCTTTGGAAGATGAGCCTAAAAGTGAAGTATGTGGGAATGCTAGAATCTGTTTGGTTGATGGGAAGAAATTTCTCGATGGATTGAGACATGAGAATATGTGTTTTTCTTTGATTCTAAAGAAGTGTGGAACCCTAAGTGCAGAGACTATTACCGAAAAAGAAGAAGAACCTCTGCCAGAGGAGATAACTAAATTGTTGACAGAGGATGAAGATATCATATCAAATAATGTACCTGAAGGATTGCCACAAATCTAGAGTATTAGTCATAATATATTGGACCTTATACCTGGAGCTAGTATGCCTAACAAAGGAGCACACTAGATGACACTAGCAGAGAATGCAGAGCTGAATAGATAGATACATGAGTTGTTGAGGAAAGGATTGATCAAGGAAAGGATTGATCAGAGAAAGTTTAAGCCCATGTGCGGTACCTGTAGTACTAGCATTGAAGAAAGATGGAGAATGGAGGATGTGTATAGACTCGAGCAATTAATAAGATCACTATTAAGTATAGAATTCCATTTCCAAGGATGGATGACATTATGGACTATTTGAGTGGAGAAAAATATTTCTCAAAAATAGACTTGAAGATTGGATACCATCAAATCAAAATTAGAGAAGGAGATGAGTGAAAGACTACATTCAAGACAAATGAGGGATTGTATGAATGGTTAGTGATGCCTTTTGGATTGACTAATGCACTTAGTACTTTCATGAGGTTGATGAATTAATTTTTGAATAAATTCTTGGGTAAGTTTGTTATTGTATACTTGGATGATATTCTAATTTTTAGTAAGATAAAAGAAGAACATCTATGGCATATTAGACAAGTATTGCAGAGGTTGAGGGAAGAGAAATTGCTAATAAACATCAAGAAATGTAGTTTCATGAAGGAAGAATTGGTATACTTGGGATTTGTGATTTCTGCAGAGTGATTAAAGATGGACCTTAAGAAAGTTAGAGCAATTGTTGAATGGCCAACACCTGAGAGCATTGGATAGTTAAGATCATTTCATGGACTAGCTAGTTTTTACTAGAAGTTCATTAGAAATTTCAGTTCAGTATGCACACCAATGACAGAGACAATGAGAGGTGACATAAAGGATTTTAAGTGGACATCAAGAGTAAATAAAAGTTTTGAATTGTTGAAGCAGAAAGTGACAAAGCAACCAATGTTAGCATTATCTGATTTCAACAAAGTATTTCAAGTAGTTTGTGATGCCAATGGAAATGCAATAGGAGCAGTACTAAGTCAGGAGGGAGACCAATAGCATATTTTAGTGAGAAGTTGAATGATGCAAGGAGAAGATATTCAGTTTATGATCAGGAGTTCTATGCCATAATTCAAGCCTTGAAGAAGTGGAGACATTATTTGTTGCTTAAGGAATTTGTGTTGTACACTAATCATCAAGCTTTACAATATTTGAACAGTCAAGGAAAGTTGAATTAGAGACATATGAGATGGGTAGAGTTCATGCAGAGCTACACATTTATATTAAAGCATAGGATTGGGAAGTCAAACAAAGTTACAGATGTGTTGAACAGAAGAAGGAATTTGTTGACAAAGATGAGAGTAGAAGTATTAGGATTTGAAGAACTGAAGCATATGTATGAGGAAGATCTTGATTTTGTAAAACCATGGAAAGCATGTAAGGAATTTGTTGTGATAGATAGAAGTAAGTGGTTAGATTATTTCATTTAGGAAGACATGTTCAAAGGAAATCAATTGTGTATACCTAGGAGTTCAATGAGAGACAATTTGATAAAAGGGAAGCATAGTGGTGGATTAGCAGGACATTTTGGGATTGACAAGACAGTAACTTTGGTAAGTGAACATTACTTTTGGTCTCAAATATATAAGCATGTAAGGAAATTTTTACAGAGTTGCAGAATATGTCAAGTTGCAAAAGGGAGTAGTTAGAATACTGGTTTGTATAAATCTTTGATAGTACTGGAGAGACCTTGGGAAGACATAAGCATGGATTTCATATTAGGATTGCCAACAACACAGAGAGGACATGATTCTATATTTGTAGTAGTGGACAGATTTTCAAAGATGTCACATTTCATTCCTTGTAAGAAGACAAATGATGTAGTGCATGTTGCTAACTTATTTTTCAAGGAGATTATGAGATTGCATGGATGACCTAAGAGTATAGTTTCAGACAGAGATACAAGATTCATTGGATACTTTTGGAGGACATTGTGGAAGGAGATGAAGACAAACCTAAAGTTTAGTTCAACATTTCACCCACAAACAGATGGACAAATAGAAGTGGTAAATAGGAGTTTGGGTAACTTGTTGAGATGTTTAGTAGGAGATAAGGGAAGGAAATTGGGATCTAATTCTATCGCATGTAGAGTTTGCATACAATAATTCAGTGAATAGAAGTACAAGGAAAACACCATTTGAGATTGTGATAGGGATACAACCTAGAGGAGTAATAGAGTTAAGAGATATCAGTAAGGATAATAAGAGAAGTGCAGAGGTAGAAGAATTTGCAGGATACATGGAGACACTACATAATCAAGTTAGGAAGCATTTGGAGGAAATGAATAGTAAGTATAAGGAGCAAGCAAATGAGAAGAGGAGACATAAATAATTTTCCGTTGGAGATGAAGTAATGATATATCTGAGAAAGGAAAGATTTCTACTAGGGACATAAAACATGCTAAAGATGAAGAAGTTTGGACCATGTAAGATACTTAAGAATTTGATTTAGGAAATGCATATGAAGTAGAACTACCAGAGACATTTGGTATATCACCTATATTCAACATTGCAAACCTATATCAATATCAGGAAGGAGAATCAAGTGACAACATTGAAGATGGTTTGAAGAATTAGTTACCACAGCAATAACTAGAGCAAATAGAGGACATATTGGATAGTAGAGTTGGATGCAGTACCAGAGGCAAGCAATACAAAGAATACCTAGTCAAGTGGAAAGGCAGACTGGAAGAAGATTCAACATGGATTTCTCAGGCTGAGGTAGACCACCTTGGTTTTCCTCTAGCCCCAACAAAGTGAGGGACTCACTTTTTCAACAACCCCAAGTGTCTGATGCAGGAGCATCCCAGGTTGTAGAGCAATCTTGTATCAACCAAAAATATTTGCATTCTTTCTTTTCTTTCATTTTTAGTTTAGTTCAGTCATTTGTAGTTTCAACATTTTGTACCGCATTTTACTGCATCATCATATCATAGCTCACAGAGTAGGACTTAGCATCTACACAGTATCATCTACATCATATTCAAATTTTAGGTCATTTGGATTTGTGTATTGAGAGTTATTGCTATCAGAATATCATCAGTTTTCATAAAATGGAGCATTCAGGCAATCAATTGAAGGAGAAGGGTTCCAGAGCAATTCCATGACTTGCAGAGCCTAATGGAACATCATTCAAGGTAAAATGGGACCTAGTCGACCTTCATGGGGAACTGCATCAAGTTTCCATCATTTGCAGAGCATTGTTGAGTGTTGAACATCGACCTACTTGTTTCTATATGTTTCATCAACACGTTTGAGGTTGGAAAGGCCAACACAGAGGATTCTTTTAGTCTAGAGATGATATATAATCATGTCTTAGATGCATAGGAAAGCAGTGAATCATAATATGATGTTTTAGTCCTTGATTTGTAGATTTGTAGAAGGTGCTTCATAGCCATATCATTCATATATGTTGTAATTTTGAACATAGGCTTGTGAGCCCTTTATTTGTAGCCCACATGTTTCTAGCATATGAGCATTGTAATTCTTCATATGCTAAATATACGAATCTTCCATTGGATTCTATGATTGTGTTGTTTCCATTGTGTTTACTCTAGTTGCATGGTTTGGACAGTTCATTCTGTGAACCCTTCAGCCATGACTCCACCAAGCTTTCCTTTTTCAATCCCAAACATATATTTTTTAGGATTCAAATAAATCTCATGCTCAAGGCATCTTTCAAATATTAGCTCTAGATGTTTGCAATGGTCTTTTCTTTCCTTGGAGAATACAATTAGATCATCTTGGTAAACTACCATAATCTCATTTATGAGGCCTGTAAAGGCAACATCCACTACACTCTGAAATGTTGAACACACATTCTTCAAACTAAATGACATTCTCACATGTACAAAAGTGCCCAAAGGAGTAGTAAATGATTTTTTGTATTGTTCTGACTCCTTGACCATCACTTGGTTATATCTTTAGAACCCATCCATCATGGATATTAATTCTAATATAGTTAAATTTTGCAATAAATGATCCATGCTTGGGAAAAGATAATTGACTTTGAGGGATTTAATATTCAAATTCTAAAATATACACATTGCCTTATTTCTCCATTCCTCTTTCTCACATGGACAAGGTTATATACCCACTTTGAATGTCGAATAGTTTTAATTATACCTCCTTTCAGATTCAACAACTCTTTTTGCATTTGAGGAGAAAGAGTGGGGTTGACTAGTCTTTGCTTTTGTCTGAAAGGCTTTGCATTAGGATGGAGTGGAATGGTGTGTTGAAACAAATCCTCTCTATAAGCCTTGATCTTGTCACAATACCATGCAAAAAACTTCTTATATTTCTTCAATAGTGCAATCAACATTTGTTTCTCATTTTGTTTCAACCTATTACCTATGTAAATCATTTTGGGAGTAGATTTAGTTCCCAAATTCACACCCTCAACATCATCCTTTGCAACTACCTTCCTTCTCTTCTTGTAGCAGTCTATACTCTCAAACATTATTTGTAATGTTACTAATCCTTTAGGAATGGTGTTTATTTTTAGTTGCACTACTTTGTTACCAAATAAGGTCTCTTTGACATCTTCAATTTCCACTATAGGCTACCAATCTATCAGCTAACTGTCAAATTCATCTATATAGTTCAAGAACCTATAACTTTGATCACTATCTTCAAACACTTGCCAACTATAAATGTTTTTAGGAATGGTGGGCCTTGTGAGAACCTCAATAGCATAGTGGGAAAGAGAAGAGGCTAATTGTAAATTAAATTTTGAAGCGACAACAACTAGAGTATCCACCTCTTCATTTTTAGACCTTTCAATCCATTTGATGCTGGAAAAGCATCAAATAACTCCAATGTGTCCCATACTGTATTCCTATATGCTCTCAACCCTTTTTATTTGGTTGCATAGACATTGACCTTCTACACCACTAATTCAAAATTTCCTAGAATTCTCAAACTTTTGATTCAATGCCTATGAGAAATATTTAAGCCCAACAAAAGAGCTTAATATTCAACTATGTTGTTTGTACATTAGAAATCAAGCCTGAAGGACATCCTGGAATGTTCCCAATCTTGTCTCACAAAAACAATGATTGCACCTGATCCATCTCTATAGGATGCACCATCAAAACATATTGTCCAAATGTTGGCCACATCATGATCAGGGACAAAACCATGAGAAGGACCAGCAACAATTCTATGGTTATCTTCAATATAATACCCCTTGAAATGATCAATTTTAGTATCATAGAAATTTATTTCTTCATCTATTTTTTAATGATCTTCAATACCATCATCCATTTTCTTCTCTCTATATAATTTTACCTCTACCCCATGCCCCATGATGGTAGCATATGACAAGTCCATTTAGATACTATCCCCCATAGAGGCTGCCCACTTTGTAGATAACAATATACCCCTCTTAGTAGGGAAATCTACAATGATTACATACATCAAGGATGATTTATCAGGGTAAGTAACAAGCTAGACCTCAACATCTTTCACAAGGCCAATCACATTGACTTCCCTAGAATCCATGGCAAAGAATTTTCCATAAGACTTAGACACTTTTAAACCTAAGTAATTCATGATCTCTAATGGCATGACATTGCTAGAGGCTTCAAAGTCAAGCATATAAATTTGTAACAACCATCCATTAATAATAAGTCTAGTATAGAAAGGATCAACATCTAGCTAGATGTTAACAATAGATGACCCTAAATACACCTCTAAAATCTCCTCTTAATTTTTACTTTCATCACTACTACTTGGGGTAACAATAGGTTGCCTTGGTGTATTGATGGTAGTGATATATGAAAAAACTATATCCCTATGCTTAGGGATTCTAAGAGCTTCAATTATTGGTAATGAAACCCTTAATTGACTAAAAACTTGGGCCATATCAATAGGGTTATAGTTTGGTAGAGGGGCATCACATGCGATAGTAACATTGTTTGCATTAGGAATGAAAGGCATCAACTAGCTGGAAGAAATATCCATACCTTCCAAATATTTCTTCTTATTCTTGTTCTTATCTTGTTCTTTTGGAATTTGGGGTTGATCTTGCTTAGCATCATTCTTTGAACTCTGAACTTCTAGGAATGGTACAACAATAGATTGCACTACATGTGCTAGATCCTTTTGTACATATTTCTTTTTTCTACTAGATGTTGCATTGGGACTTTCTTATTTTCAGGCATGTTCTTGGGAATACTACTACTCTATCTTTTAACATCCACTTTCTACTTTTCCCTTTCAATATCAACTCCCTTTCTATTTGACTTTGCAATAGAGTTTCTTTGTATAGTCATGTGCCTATTCCTCAATTGCTATCCACCCTAAACCTAGATTATTTCTACATCAATAAGGGCCTTCATGTCTTCCCTTGATAGTTTGGAAGTCCTATTGATACTTCTTATGCATGAGATCTCTCAAATTCTCAAAGTCATGAGCGAAAAATTCATACCTTTTAGGACCTGCACTATAATCATATTGAAAAACATGATCATCCTCACCATAGATGTCAAAATCAACATCTTCGCCTATTTATTCATAACCCTCTCTATCAAACTAGTTTATTTCATCCTCGTATTAATAATATCACTATCTTCATTAGGGAATTCCTCTTCTCTACTCACTAAATGAGCGACTACACAATTGGTCAAATCATGTGGAAGATTCAAAGCCTTACACCATGATGAAACTTCTTGGAAGTTGACTTGATCCCTCCTTAATGGATTTGGTATGTCCTTCTCAGGTTGCTTGAAATTTACTTGCTTATGAGCCACTTGCCTATCATTTTGCTGTGACCTCTTTGACCAATCAGTATTGTAGGGCATGTTGTGCAATCTTTGGACTTCATTAAAATGAGTTGTTACACCTTGAGGTGCCAATCCTTTTTAATTTATTGCTACTTTATAAGACAAATCCTTCATAGCTCCCATGACCTTATCTAACTTGTCTTCAATTGTGAGAGGCTTATTAAAGGTTCCCCTATTTGGCTTGAAGATCTTTATATCAGAACTCTTAACATGCTTACCTAAAGCTCTCATGTTACTTTCTATGCTTATGGTTGTAGCATATGCCTCCCTCAATGTTTGAGGATTCTTGTCCCTTAAACAATACCCAATCTTAGAATCAAAAGCACCACAATACAACACTAAACACATTGATTGATTCGGTCTAAGATTTGGAGGTACCTTCCACATGGTCATGATGAACCTGCTGTTGAAGTCCATTGTTGTTTCATTTATTCTCCTTTTTATGGTTGTAAGTTCATGTATGGAAAACTTGGGATCAATCCTATCCCCATATTTTAATCTAAAAACTCTCATGAAATCTTCCCATGAATCAACACTATTGTTAGGGAGACTTTTGTACCATTCCTTGGCACTCTTCTCTAGCAAATGAATGAACAACTTCATCATCACATCTTCATGGTCTATCTCATAATCATTTGTGACATTAATAAAGTGTCTCAAGTTCTCTTCCCATTGACTTCATTATTTCCCTGGAATCTAGGGATCTTTCCTCTTATCTCATTTGGAATAGGATTTGGAAAATCAATGATACCAAAGAAGTCCAGTTGTTTATACCTTTCTACTCCCAAAAGCTACCTAACTAGAAGGAACCTTTGGGCCTGTCTTTGGAATGTAGGTTTAGGATTTAGAATGCTACCATATTACTTGTTTCATTGTTGTGGTACAGTTGAAGAGGAACATGATGCATCTGGTCTAGGTTTCTGCCTTGCTAATTTGGAGGGGGATGATCATGGTATTGAATCATACCTTGTTGGGCTTGCTGAGTAAGTAGAGCTTTTTGTTGTTCAATTTCTTCTTGTAGTTCTTGTCTTCTCTATATGATATGATCAAGTCCAACTCTTCATTAGGAATCCTTTCCCTTGTTGGATTTAAGGAATACAACTGAGAAGGGGGGGGGGTGAATCAGTTGTATAAAACTTCTTGTTCTTTCAAACACTTGATTCTTCGTTGTTAGTTAACAGCATATCAATTAATCATCCATGAAAGCATAATACATAAACACAAGAGCAGATAAACATCAACACATTGAACACCAAGATTTTGATGTGGAAAACCCGGTTAAGGGAAAAACCACGGGGTGATTAACCCAAGGATTATTCTCTGTTAGAAGAATAAGAAAAAGAATGGCACTTGCCAATTAGGGCTCACTGCCCGAGCACACTGCTCACAAAGAGGCCCACTGCCTACAAGGAGACACACTGTCTACAAAGTGATAAGAATCACAATCTTGAACTGGAGAATGACATCTCTACCATGTCAGGATCAGTTCCATTTAAGCCCAAAAACCTCTGCTCTGCCTTTCGCACTTCTCTTCGCTATGCCACACTCATCCACACCATCCACACTTCGAAATGAACTCACAAACTGTTATTTATACAAGACATCGACTTAGGAACAAACATCTAAGTCGGCAAACAACCATAAGAGTATCCGCAAGATGAATAACACATCCGGTCGGCCACCACAAGAACATTCGCAGGATGAACAACTCATCCGGTCGGCTAAACAGAGCAAGAACTTCATCCGGAAGAATATCTTCAATTCTGGGCTCTACTATCAATGCGGACCAACAACACAACCTCAACATGATCCAAGAACCTTCACAAGCCTGCCTGAATGACCAGGTACGTCCGCATTTTCTTTACTTACTGAAATCTCTTATCCTCCTTATCCGGAACTTCAAGAACACTGTCTGTCGCCACTGTCATAATGCAGGAGGTACTTCCGGACCTCCAAATTATACACAACTTGAGATGGCACATCACAAGGACATCCCAAAGACTCCTTCCAATCCGCAGATTAGGATTATATAGTTCCAGACCTCACTGGACCTTTTTGTGATCATCTGTCACCTCTGAATACTTGCCGGAACCGGTTTTACACCGACAGCCACAACTCCTTCAGATCTTCATGCGGACCTCTGAAATCTTAACTGAAGCATCTCAAGACTCATATCTACAAACCCTTTAATCTGTATCCTCCGGTTCACATCCTATACAGTACATTTGCCTTCTTCTCATCACTGTTCTTTACTATTCTTGACTGAGGCTAATTTTCTCAATATCCTCAGCACACTGCTCATTGAATCCTTCTTGTCAAAGCAATATGAGTATGTTGACATCAATGACAACACTGGTTTACCTCATACTTGCAACAATCTCCCCCTTTGTCATTGATGGCAACATATGATGTGAAAAACCATCAAGACAAGAAACTTCTCCTTTCTGTCACTTCTCCCCCTATCAGCAACATGTCTTCTCCTCATTTACTGCTCCCCTTTTGATCATCAGCTACTTGTTTTTCACATGTCTTCTCTCCCCCTTTGACATCAATGGCAAAGGGCTCATAGTTGCAATTTTAACACATCAGAATCATACCAGCTGCTCCCCTTAGTAGCAGCTCCCCATCATCAATCCGGATCACAAGATATGACTGTGATATCCACCAGACTGATGCACATCAGTGCATCCTAGTTCATCACCAGAGGGGTCATGACCCCTAACTTCTCCTGGAGATATTCAAAAGAGTCCTTGGGAAGAGGTTTAGTAAAGATATCTGCAATCTGATCCTTTGAGGGAACATACTCCAATCTGACTTCTTCCTTGTTCACTTGTTCTCTCAAAAAGTGAAACTTGATAGATATGTGCTTAGTCTTAGAATGCAATACCGGATTCTTAGAAATATTAATTGCACTTGAATTATCATAGAAAATTGTGATAGGCTCCTCATATTCAACTTTAATGTCTCTTAGCATCTGCTTCATCCATAAGATTTGAGTGCAACTACCTGCTGCTGCAATGTATTCTGCTTCAGTTGTAGACAAAGATATTGCATCTTGTTTCTTGCTTAGCCAAGAAACCAATCTCTTCCCCAAAAAGAATGCTCCACCACTAGTGCTCTTCAGGTCATCCACATCTCCTGCCCAATCTGCATCTGTGTAAGCATGAAGAGAGAAATCTGGATCTCTAGGGTACCATAGACCATACTCAACTGTTCCTTTCAGGTACCTAAAAATTCTTTTGATTGCCATAACATGAGATTCTCTAGGATCAGCCTGGAATCTTGCCACAAGACCAACAGCCTGCATTATATCTGGTCTAGTCTGAGTGAGATACAACAATCCACCAATCATTCATCTATACTTTGTCTGATCTGCCTTTGGGGAGTCATCATCTTTGCTCAACTTACATCCGGTTGCCATGGGAGTGTTCATTGGCTTTGTATCTTCCATACCAAATTTCCTCAACAATTCTTTCACATATTTGGTCTGAGAGATGAAGATTCCTTTCTTTGTTTGAGTAATTTGCAGACCCAAGAAGAAATTCATTTCACCAAGGATGGACATTTCAAACTCACTTTTCATCTGATTTGCAAAAGTTTTGCACATACTATCTCTTCCTCGAAAAATGATATCATCCACAAACACTTCAACAATCAAAATGTTTTCATGAACAATTTTGAAATATAAGTTACTGTCAGCAGTACCTTTGTTGAATCCAATCTGCACAAGATGCTTATCCAACCTTTCATACCATGCTCTTGGGGCTTGCTTTAGTCCATACAATGCTTTCTTCAACTTGCAGACCATATCATCATTATCAGATAATTTAAATCCATCCGGTTGTTCAATGTAAACTTTTTCTTCCAGATCACCATTTAGGAAAGCAGACTTGACATCCATCTGATATACCTTGAAGTCTTTGAAGGCAGCAAATGCAAGAAATAATCTGACTGCTTCAATTCTTGCCACCGGAGCAAAGGTCTCTTCAAAATCAATTCCTTCTATTTGAGAGTAGCCTTTGCAGACCAATCTAGCTTTGTTTCTGATAACTTCACCAGCTTCATTAAGTTTGTTCCGGAAGACCCATTTGGTTCCAATCACATTCCTGTCTCTAGGTCTGGAAACAAGATCCCAAGTGTGATTTTTCTCAATTTGCATTAATTCATCTTCCATTGCTTTGGTCCAATTTTCATCATTGCAAGCCTCATTTATTGTTTTAGGTTCAATCTTTGAAATCAGACAACATTCATCCTGATTTTGAGCAACATTCCTTCTAGTTTGCACACCTTTGTTTCTGTCACCTATGATCTGATCTTCTGAGTGGTTCTGTCTTACATACCTTGGAAGTTTGGGAGTATCCTGCACTGTTGCTTCTTGATCAGGTTCATTCTGACCTATTTCTTCTTCCTGATTTACTGGATCAAGTTGATTCTGACTTACCGGAGGGGATTGAGTCCCTTGAACCTGAACACCATCTTGATCATCTTCATCAAACTCATAAAATCTTGAAGGCTTCTCAATTCCTTCATCAACTTTCACATTGGTGCTTTCTATCATCTTCCTCAATCTCTTATTGTAACACCGGTATGCTTTGCTTTGAGTGGAGTAGCCCAAGAAAATTCCTTCATCACTTCTAGCATCAAACTTTCCTAGATCTTCATCTCTTTTAATATAACACTTGCTACCAAATACTCTGAAATATTTCACAGTAGAAGTGATGCCAAACCAGAGTTCATAGGGGGTCTTACCGGTGTTGTTTCTGATTTGAACTCGATTGAGAGTGTAGACTGCAGTGCTGATAGCTTCTTTCCAAAACATTTGAGGAACATTTGCTTCTAACATCATTGTCCTGGCAGCTTCCTGGATGGTCCGATTCTTTCTCTCAACTACTCCATTCTGTTGTGGAGTCCTAGGAGCAGACAACTGTCTTCTTATACCTTGCTTCTCACAGAAGTCAATGAACTCACCAGATGTAAATTCACCACCTCTACAGACCTTAGACATTTAAGTTTCAATCCGGTTTGATTCTCTACCATAGCTTTGAAGATTTTGAACTTTTCATGGGCTTCTGATTTCTCTTTTAGGAAGGTAACCCACATCATCTGAGAATGGTCATCAATTAACAACATGAAATATCTATCACCTTGCAGACTCTTGATTCTTGTCGGACCACAGAGATCAGTATGTACTAATTCCAACAATCCGGTAGAAGACTGATCTTTGCTTTTGAAAGAGACTCTGCTTTGTTTACCTAACTGACATTCTTTGCACACACTATTTGTAGGTTTCATCAATTTTGGAAGGTCTCTTACAGCCTGAATATTGCTTATCTTGATGACGTTATCAAAATTCACATGACACATTCTTCTATGCCATAACCAACTCTGATCAACTTGAGCAAACAGACAACTTTTGTTTGAACCAACCAGATGAAAGATATTACCTTTTGTTTGAGCACCGGATGCAATTTCAGTTCCGGAGCTTGTAAAGATTCTGCATTTTCTATTCTTAAACCGGAGATCATAGCCTTTGTCCACTAACTGACCAACACTAAGAAGATTGTGCTTCAATCCTTCGACATATAGTACATTACTTGTTTTGCTCTTTCCATCAAAGGAAATAGTTCCCCTACCTCTGATTCTGCCAGCAGAATTGTCACCAAACTTTACCATTCCTCCTTCATACCTTTCCAAATCTAAGAACTTATTCTTGTCACCAGTCATATGGTGAGAACACCCACTATCAATAACCCAATCATCCTTTTCTTCCACTTGAGCAGCCAAAGCTCTTTCCACAACCTTGTGATTGACAGATTTAGAGGATATTGAATCTTCTTCCTTGATGGCAATAAACACCCATTCATTTCCGGATTTGCTTCCTAGTTCGGATTCATCATCTGTTACTCCTTCATTGTCATCTTCTTCATGAACATAATAGCAGTTCTTTTGAAACCTTTGTCTGTTAGTATTAGACCTTGCAGATCTTTCCGGACATCTTGAAGCAAAATGACCAATCTTATTGCAGTTGAAACACTTAAAGGGTAGTTTTCCTTCATACTTACCAGATCCTCTTGGCAGTCTCTTTGCAATGAGGGCTTCAAGTTGAGCTGTTTCTGCTTCTTCTTCTTCCATGTCTCTTCTTGCTTGATCATACCATGACATCTTCCTTGATGAGTTTTCTCCCGGATCAAATCTCTGTTTGCCTTTCACATAGGTACTGGCTTTGAAAGCGGATTCAGTCTTGGGAGGATCATCTCCAAACTCGGTCATTTCAAATGCAGCTAGTTTGCCAGCCAGTTGTTCTCTTGTGACAGTTGTGTGGGCTCTGAATTCATCAATGGCAGCAACCTTGATTTTGTAGGCAGCAGGAAGGGATCTTAGGATTTTGCAGACAATCTCATTTTCATCTAGAGTTCCACCAGCATTTCTAATTCCACATACTAGCTCATTCACTCTTGGCATAAAGGTAGTGATGTTTTCATCATCTCTCATCTTCAATCTTTCAAATTTCCCTTTTAGACTTTGCAACCTTGCACTTTTGACAAACTCATCTCCTTCATACAGAAGTTCCAGTTTAGTCAGGATCTCATATGTAGTTGGTAGGTCAATAACATTTGAGAGATCTGAATCATTCAATGCGCTTAGTAGGGCTTCCTTGGTCCGCAGATTATTTTCAGCATCTGTGATTTCATTCAGAGTTGTCGGACCACCTTGTGGAGGTACATATGGTTTTGAGACCATAGCCAAGTATGCTTTTCCCATACATTCCAAGTGACACTTCATGCGACCTTTCCAGAGAGTGAAGTTGGTTCCATCGAACTTCGGACTATCCTTCTTGTATGACGACATCCTGGATCTCCTCAAGCGGTTAAGCTCCTTTAAGAGGAACTTGGCTCTGATACCAATTGTTGGATTTAAGGCATACAACTGAGAGGGGGGCGGTGAATCAGTTGTATAAAACTTCTTGTTCTTTCAAACACTTGATTCTTCGTTGTTAGTTAACAGCATATCAATTAATCATCCATGAAAGCATAATACATAAACACAAGAGCAGATAAACATCAACACATTGAACACCAAGATTTTGACGTGGAAAACCCGGTTAAGGGAAAAACCACGGGGTGATTAACCCAAGGATTATTCTCTGTTAGAAGAATAAGAAAAAGAATGGCACTTGCCAATTAGGGCTCACTGCCCGAGCACACTGCTCACAAAGAGGCCCACTGCCTACAAGGAGACACACTGTCTACAAAGTGATAAGAATCACAATCTTGAACTGGAGAATGACATCTCTACCATGTCCGGATCAGTTCCATTTAAGCCCAAAAACCTCTGCTCTGCCTTTTGCACTTCTCTTCGCTATGCCACACTCATCCACACCATCCACACTTCGAAATGAACTCACAAACCGTTATTTATACAAGACATCGACTTAGGAACAAACATCTAAGTCGGCAAACAACCATAAGAGTATCCGCAAGATGAATAACACATCCGGTCGGCCACCACAAGAACATTCGCAGGATGAACAACTCATCTGGTCGGCTAAACAGAGCAAGAACTTCATCCAGAAGAATATCTTCAATTCCGGGCTCTACTATCAATGCGGACCAACAACACAACCTCAACATGATCCAAGAACCTTCACAAGCCTGCCTGAATGACCAGGTACGTCCGCATTTCCTTTACTTACTGAAATCTCTTATCCTCCTTATTCGGAACTTCAAGAACACTGTCTGTCGCCACTGTCATAATGCAGGAGGTACTTCTGGACCTCCAAATTATACACAACTCGAGATGGCACATCACAAGGACATCCCAAAGACTCCTTCCAATCCGCAGATTAGGATTATACAGTTCCGGACCTCATCGGACCTTTTTGTGATCCTCTGTCACCTCTGAATACTTACCGGAACCAGTTTTACACCGACAGCCACAACTCCTTCAGATCTTCATGCGGACCTCTGAAATCTTAACTGAAGCATCTCAAGACTCATATCTACAAACCCTTTAATCCGCATCCTCCGGTTCGCATCCTATACAGTACATTTGCCTTCTTCTCATCACTGTTCTTTACTGTTCCTGACTGAGGCTAATTTTCTCAATATCCTCAGCACACTGCTCATTGAATCCTTCTTGTCAAAGCAATATGAGTATGTTGACATCAATGACAACACTGGTTTACCTCATACTTGCAACAATCTCCCCGTTTGTCATTGATGGCAACATATGATTTGAAAAACCATCAAGACAAGAATGTCTTCTCCTCATTTACTGCTCCCCCTTTGATCATCAGCCACGTGTTTTTCACATGTCTTCTCTCCCCCTTTGACATCAATGGCAAAGGGCTCATACTTGCAATTCTAATACATCAGAATCATACCAGCTGCTCCCCCTTAGTAGCAGCTCCCCATCATCAATCCGGATCACAAGATATGACTGTGATATCCACCAGACTGATGCACATCAGTGCATCCTAGTTCATCACCAGAGGGGCCATGACCCCTAACTTCTCCTGGAGATATTCAAAAGGGTCCTTGGGAAGAGGTTTAGTAAAGATATCTGCAATCTGATCCTTTGAGGGAACATACTCCAATCTGACTTCTTCCTTGTTCACTTGTTCTCTCAAAAAGTGAAACTTGATAGATATGTGCTTAGTCTTAGAATGCAATACCGGATTCTTAGAAATATTAATTGCACTTGAATTATCATAGAAAATTGTGATAGGCTCCTCATATTCAACTTTAATGTCTCTTAGCATCTGCTTCATCCATAAGATTTGAGTGCAACTACCTGCTGCTGCAATGTATTCTGCTTCAGTTGTAGACAAAGATATTGCATCTTGTTTCTTGCTTAGCCAAGAAACCAATCTCTTCCCCAAAAAGAATGCTCCACCACTAGTGCTCTTCAGGTCATCCACATCTCCTGCCCAATCTGCATCTGTGTAAGCATGAAGAGAGAAATCTGGATCTCTAGGGTACCATAGACCATACTCAACTGTTCCTTTCAGGCACTGGTTTGTGAATGTTTGGTCACCCACAACCCTTAAGCATAAACAAAAATCATTCAGTTGTGGAATAGAAATAAGTACTTAAAATTGTGTGCGTCATTTGATTCTACATTATTAACTAGGGTATCTCTTTTCTAAACTTGTCAAGCTTTAACCTTATTGAACAAAATATGTATACCTACATCTTGCACTACTCTAATGATACCATTATCAACTTTATAAGAGGTTGAATCAAGTAGTAGACTATCTTTTGATTCAGTGATAGCCATAAGGTGCTTTTGGCCTAGGACCTGGAACCAACGACAAGGTTCCAGGTCCTAGGCCAAAAGCACCGACAAGGCATAACTTAGCCAATTTTGAGATTTTCTGAGAATTTCAAAGGCATCAAAGCAAGGAAAAGCACAAGGAAGGACCACACTTGGTTTTGAGGATTTTGCAAGCATTTTTGGGGGATAGTAATTGATCTCTAATATTGCTTGACTTTTGAGTAGATTATTAACATCTTTGACACTAAACCTTTTATAGGAAGCAAGTTTCTTCATTTATGATCTTTGCTAGGGGTGAAAGAGGCTACTTCTTCAAGGGGACTACTTAATCCATCCTTTCTCTCTGTACTTTTGGGGGTCTTTTCTTTCTATTTGGGGGGATTCTATTTCTCTTATTAGAGGGGCTTCTATCTCTCTTCTTGGTGGGCTTCTTCTCTTTATGAAAGATCTATTTGTACATGGGTCAATCATTAGGATTTATTTGCTAGGACCCATTTTTTCATCCACCTAAGCTATGCTTAAGGGGGTGTTAGAGTAGGTTTTTATTTTCCTTAGTTTGGTATTATGTATTTTCCTACACATTTAGCTTAGCTTGCTTAGTTGTAGTGAGTGGGTCATTATAAGGGTAGATAGAATATTCCATAAATCTAACTTGGACTACCTATTTTTGGTAGTTGGAGTTATTTTTCTCATTGGTTGATTTTGCCTCTCGTCTTTCCTATATATGTATACACTCCTCTAGCTTGTGTTTCATTCATGCTATTGTGAACTTTATTTATGCTATTTTACTTATTGTAGATGTTGTCTCTTGAGTATTTTTTGCATATCTCCCATATTGTTGGAAACTAACTCCATTATGCTATTTTAATTTTATGGTCATTTGCATTAACATTGTGTCTACTTTTTGCACTCAATTCTGGGTTAATCTCTATTTTACAAATTTTAATAGGTGGAGAAATCCAAGTATATTAGATGTAGTCCATCTTAATGTCCTCAAATGCATTTGTGAATCTCTTTTGATCCACTTTGAGATTAATGGCCCTCCAAGAAAACTTGAATGGTGGAAGATTATCAATGGATATACCAATAAGTTGTAGAAGAGAGCTCACACTGGTTAATTAATACTTTTCCCTTGTTTCAAGAGCTCGAAAGAGGATAAGTAAGGATATAAGGATATGCCTTTATGTATCTATTAAACTATTAGTAAAATCTTGTAGTTTATACAAATAACAAACAATCCTAAAAATAATGCCTAACTTGAGCATTTAGGCATCAAATTCAACTTGGACAACACATTGAGGAACTTTGTTTCTACATTGAATATCTCTTTGAAGGATTGAAGTTTGTAATCATTCAAAGCAAACCCACTAAGTCCCATTTAAAGAAAGTCCCCAAACGTTAGAGCCACAAAGAACATTCGTCCAAACAATAATTTTTAAAAGATCTAACCCTGTACATGTATCATGGAACTAAAGTTGGAAACAACAATTTCCTAATTAATCCCAAGTGGTGTAGCCTTTAAAAATCCTTGCACATTAGCAATAGGATTTAAGTAAAGTCTAAGATCTTTGAATGTGACCCTAAGATATGTGTAAGAAGAGCTCTGTGGGACTATCTCACTTCAAAAGATGAACAAATGAGATTGGCACCTTCTATGAGAGATAATTATGACAATTGTTTTTTTTCAAGTTAGCAAGTAGTTTTTGTTGTCACAAAAGAGATTTAATTTATCTAGTAGAATAAATAAACCATTAGTTGTTGAGAAGATAAGAACAATATCATCAACAAACAACAATAATAAGATAAGTTTACCATGCATCGACCTACAAATGCTAGGAAGCTCCTCTAGAAGAAACTTCTCCAACTCATCAATGTACAAATAAAAAAGACTGGGAGATTAGACAACCTTGCTTAACTCCAACAATATTGAAGATGCTCAAAGGAGTGCCATGTATTGTACAAATTTGGCCTTTCACTATTTCATAGTCTCAAACCTACATGAGCAACAGTGTCCCTTAAACCCATATCTCTCAACTTTCAAAAAGGAAATATGTAAGAACAATATCAAAGGCTTTCTCAAAATTAACAAAGAAGCAATAAACATTCAAACCTACATGAGCAACAATATCAAAGGCTTTCTCAAAATTAACAAAGAAACAATAATCATTCAAACCTACCTGAGCAACAATGTCCCTTAGACCCATATCTTTCAACCTTTCAAAGAGGAGATGCCTAAGAACAATATCAAAGGCTTTCTCAAAATTAACAAAGAAGCAATAAACATGTTCACACTTATGACGGGTTTCCTCACTAATGACTCGCAAAGTAAAAATGTGATAAATCATTTGATAATCATGTCTCAATCTAGCTTGACCATGAACACAAAGATTATTAAATATGTCCACCGTTTCAAGGCCAAGTTCTAGACAATCAAACAATTGTCTACACGATCCAATGTGAGAATGTCATTAAATCTAGACACCAACAAATTAATCTACAAGAGCCCCAACTTTTCTTTACTGAGGGCATCTAAATTCATCTGAGCCGACATCAATCTTCACTAGCAATGAGAACAGAACTATTCAAAACTTCAATTTCCATGATTACAAGCACGTACATTACAGACACTCGCAACCAAATCACAATCAATGAACCCTAATCTATTGAGCTTGCCTGAGTGACAACATTATACCACATTATTTAAGCATAAACAATTTGATCTGCAATATCAGACATATTTCTCACATTATAGGAGTCAGCTTAAGCTTTGCTACGATGGACGATTGAAAACACACTAATGGTACGGATTGTTGGTATGTCAGCCAGACATAAAGCATCGAAGATAAAAACAAACCAAAAGAAAAAGAAGATCAGTCACATGCAGAGCAATAAATCTGTTCAGAAGGGGCTAATGAAAACAATAGATATCTCTTGCTCTCATGGATGAGAATCCAGATCCACTAAGACATTATTTATTGAAGACAGCTTCACATAAGGGCCCTACTTCTGTTGCAAAAAGAGCGTTCATGGAAGCAACAATTGTAAATTCATTGCACGGTGATGTTGGGGGAATACGTATATATTGGATGGTACCGCATATGTCATACAAAAATTCAAGATGGACTTCTTATTCTTTACTTTAAATTCTGTTCACAAACAACTTCAACCTGGGATCTCCTGTCTAAGTAGTACTGCTTATTAATGCTCATATCACTTCATGAACAACCAATAATAATAATAAATATAAGTAAATTGGTCCCTCAGGTAAAGAGGGTGGAGAAGAAGGTTGAAGGTTCTGATTGAGGCCCATCCAACAGTTAAAGGGTGATGGTAGGTTAGTTATTTTTGGTTTGTTATATACTTAGTCCAGTTTTAAATATTCAAAGGGTAAATTGACGTCTTGAGAAATGGTAGTGGAGAAGAAGGCTGAAGGTCCTAGTTGAGGCCCACCCAACAGTTAAATGGTGATGGCGGGTTAGTTTTTTTTGTTTATTATACACTTATTAGTCCAGTTTTGAAAATTGAAAAGGATAAATTGACGACTTGGATAATGGTGGTGGAGAAGGAGGTTGAAGTGATTTGTTATACTTATTGGTCCAGTTTTTCTGGATCTTATATTGTTTGGAAAAAGTTTGTAGTGTTAAAACTTTCATCATAGTTTTATATTTTTATTTTATCCACAGTATAAAACCCACAATTAATCTATCTAAACAACCACCAAAACAAATTTGAAAAAAATATGTGCCAAATAAGTGGGCCCACTTATTAATGTGAAGGTTTTACTGGCTACTTCTGTATCATACAGCTTACTTACGTATGTACCCTCCACTCTTTTTCTTACCTGCTAGTCTATTCTTATAATACTTTTGTACTGCATGTAAACCTTACATGTCAGCAGGTAAGAAGATCACTTCAGAAAACAATTAGCATTTTCCATACAGTTGGATGTCGTGGAAGAATAACGTACAGGTTTCTGGAAGAAGACAGCGTAACAATAATGGAGCATCCAAATGTTTGCATGGAAAATTATTTGAAGCATGTTAGTATCACCTGCTGGGCAATGTATTGAGACATGGAGAACCAAGCAAATATATGCTTTGCAAGTAAATTAAAGTGATACAGATTCGTTTCTAAACGTTTATAATTGACTTTTGTTTGTGTTATCATATAAAATATGATGGCATTAAATCCAGATTCTCATAAGTCAGTACATTCCCCTCATCAATATTACTGGTTTCAGGCATTCAATTTTAAATAATGGGCAGTATTGATGACTCGCCAAAATGAAAATGATGTTTCCTAACGATCCTCTAAATTCCAACAGTTTACTTTAAAGTGTATGTAGGTTTAATATAGTTGAGCCCGGCTCATAACCATTCTACTTACTTAAATATCATCCACTTCAATAGTTATATAGTCAATAGCAATTTTATACCTTATTGACAACAAAAAATGGTAAATATTTGTCTTATTTTTATTAACTAAAGTTGACTTTTGACTGTTTTTTATAAAGTCAGCTGAAAAAAAGGGTCCAGAACCCTGTACAAAACAACCCAGAGAGCAGAGCAAAAGCCTCAGACATGCAAGATACAATGCTTTAACAACGGACTAACATCATAACACAGAGTAAGCAAAAAACCCAACCAAACCAACCTTAATAAAAAACCAACAGTAGAAAATGCAAAATAACCGAAAAACCCAACCAAACTAACCTTAAGCAAAAACCAACAACAGAAAATGCAAAAGAAACAACAAAGGATTTCCATCAATCCCATGCTTAGTGAGGAACTTGAACATCTCCTCATAATCCCCCAAGCTGTCGATCCCAATGCCTTGGATCTTGTCGTCAAACTCCTTCAGCGCAGAGAAGGTAGTAGCAGCACGGTGCAGAACTTTGGCAGCAAACCTTGCCATAACTCTTCAATTCTTTTGCAGCTCCCTCACCTTAGACAGGTTTGAGATCAGAAGTTACCTCCTCCGCAGTCTTCTCACACAGAGTACATTTGTGTTGGGAATTAAGGTGTCTCAACTTTGGTAATTCTCTGCATTTGTAATGTCTATTTATTATTTAATTGCCTATGTTGTAAATAATTGAAAAATCCATATTGTCATGTTGTGGGATGTGGCATGGTGATGTGTCAATCCTACATGGATTATGACAACTTGTATTTTTGTCCTCACATGAGGAGATAAGCGTCCCACTTAGTGCTAGGAATATTCTTCTATGTTGTGTAAGGAATGTTTGACCGAAACGGTTATGACGGATTCCTATGACGAATCTATGACATGTAAGAGTCGAGAATAGAAGGTTGTAAGATAAGTGATGACATGTGTCATGAAGCATCTTTGAATGAGACATATTTGGGCACCCCAAGGTGGAATATGACATGTTGTAAGACAATATGCTATTTATAGCATGTGTATGAATGACGGTCGTAAGTGTCGTAAGAGCATCTGTCATAGCCCATTTTGGACCTCTTTGGGAGGGGAGTTGTGGACAAGTGTCAGACACATTCTACAATGTTGACCAAGTGTCCCTAGGCATGGGTTATGGTCCAAGATGCCATATTGGACGCCCCATTCCAATAAAGGTCCAAAATTGCCTTGTATGTTCTATTTAAATAGGTTCTTGGAGATGGAGTTTGTATCACAGGTTTACAGGTACTATTATGCTACCAGATTAACTCTAGATACGAGTGTTGAAGACCATTGAAGGTTTAATTGCAAGTGTATTGTAAACATTCTTTCAGATTTGTTAATACATTGTGTAGGTTTCTGAGTGTGGGGTTTTTCACCCGATAAGGGTTTTCCCCACTGTAAATCTTTCTCTCTTCTTCTATTTACTTTCTGAGTCTTGTGTTTTGCTGTTATATCTCATGTTAATGGTTTAACATCGCTGTAATAGTTAGGATAAAGTTGAATTTGCATAGCCCTCTCCTCAATAGATTAGTGTAGGAAGCGTTTCCGCACACCTAGCTTCCTTTCAATTTGTTCCTCCTCATCTTCCGAGTAGGGAGTGTTCATCTCCAGGAAGTGACTGGTGCCTTCTTGCTCCTACACAGACCCCTCAGGGGTACCCCCTTCATCTTCTCCCAGAGTCTCTACCACAAATTCAAACTCACCCAATAACTCAATCCCTTGAGGATTTGCAGAAGGAATACATGTGATGCAGCTGGACCTTCTAACCCATTGGGTTATTTTACCGATAATTCCCGACAAGACACCACCTCCACCTTGCTTAGCAAGAAAATCCATATCCCTAAATTTAGATACAACCACTTCATATTTAATAGCCTTCTCTTTTTTAAATTTTTTATGGGTCCTTCCTTCTTCCATTTCCATTGCTTTCTTATCAGAGGAGGCCTCCCCCTTCTTAACAACAATAGCTCGAGATTTGGGGCTCTTGCTTTGCTTCTTCAGGGTGGTTTTGCTTTTGGGGGTTTTAGAACTAGGTTTAGGATTAGGAGTTTGAGCTGATGGGGAATCTTGGATTTCCTCAATCCTAGGCCAATCATTGAGGACATCAGAAGGAGAAACCACCTCATTTTAGAACACCACAGACTTCTTCTCTTTACCCTTAACACTAGGGCTAACAGCAACAGGGTTCAGAGGGGAGTTATGGAGAACAAGTTGACTTTAATGGTCTTAGGGGGACACAAAGCTAAATGGAAATGGTAGAGGTAGAAAATAAGGCCTTGGTGGAGGGGGATGACTAGGATATTAGGATTCTTAGCATGAGCTGCCCTCGCCACCCTAATGGAGTTCTCCAAGGAGGATAAAAGGAAAAACGGAAAGAGAATCTTAGAACTATGACAAAAGTGGTTAAGCAAGGCAAAATGATAATGAATGTAAACCTTATATTTCCCTTCAAGTGTAAAACATTTCATAACCATCAAACACACCTGGTCCCATAAGTTGGAAGCTTCTGCTCAAAAACCCCCTGCATTTTGGTTACAAATTCCTCCTCTTTAAAGAAGGCCGCCATACTTTCTAGGTCTGGGACCCTGCTTTGATGGCAATGCTTCCTCCCTTTAGTAGACATCCCTGTTGCCTAACCAATGACCTCTTCAGTGACCTTGAAGCCTATACCGTGAAGACAAACATGTCGATTGCCCCAAGAATCCACAAATTGATGAGAGAGGTTCTCGTCATGCCATTTTAGACTTTCAAGAAAGGAAGTCACCCCCTTCTTGGAGGATATACTAGATGGTAAGGTCATGCTTAAATTCATTAGAGAAAGAGGGTTTCGTTCTCACGATACCTCCTCCTATTGCAACACTCTGGTTAATATAACATAATAACAAATACGTTCCGAAAATATGTTTGTCTTTTTTGTAGGAATTGAACCAAGCTAAGTGATAAATGGCATGATGGATTCTTGATCCTTTCGTGCGCTCTATATCACTCCAATGAGTGCTCTACTAGACTTGATGGGAGTTGTAATAATAGATTAGACACGGGGAGCTCTTACCACCTTGCTCCGCCACTAGGGGAAGAACATACGCCTGCCACCTTGTGTCAAAATCAATGTAGCTCAGCGATAGGAGATAATATCATGATGATTTCTATAATGCCAGCCTATTTGCCAACCATTCCCAACAAGTGGGCCATCTTCCACAATAGACTGTTGACTCGTGACTTGCCATTCCATCTTAGCCTTCCCATTTTTTTGGAATTGAATTACAACAGCTCCATTTTCCATTTGAATTTTATCCCTAAGGACATTTTTCCCCTCTGTGGTCCTCTCCACATCCCTCCCTTTCAATACAACCACACTTCTCCCAACACCCATGCAAAGGAACATGATCCAGATAACCCAACTAGGTCTCTCCCAGCTATCAATCCTCCCACTATGAGGCTTAAGATCCAAGATGTTATCAGGGGCCACTACCATCTTTAACAACGAGGGCTTGAACTCTACTAGGCAGATTAGTAGCAATTCTCTAGCATCTCCAAGAGGAGCTATTAATGCCTACATTGGCCATAGCATCTGCAACAACATTGCCCTCCCTGTATATATTGGGTGTAAAAGTTCAAGTCTGTGTCACACTTTGGGCCAACTTATCAGCATAAATGAATTTAAGTATTTCCAACTAAAAGTTAATTTTGGTGAAACTTATGTTCTATCTGGATTCATTCTAACTAAATTAGATCTAGGCCACAACTTTTCCAATTGGAACCATCCACTAAAAACATATGTACCATCACTTTGGGGCTCATTTACCAAAAAAAATGAAATTATTTGAAAAACTTGATGCTCTAACAACTTCTATTCATGCAAATAATCATTTTAAAAGAATCTAAAAATACCCTTTTGTAGATCAATCAATCTACTTTGTAAAAATATAATTTTTTAAACATTTCAATTAGTATTTATATTTTATTTTTTATTTATACTAAAATTAGGTCATCAACACCAAAATATGGTGTCGATTGTCCTCTCAAGAGAAAATAGTAAAGTTTATCAAAAACATTTGAAAAAAATATGATGCACTAGAGGAGAGATTCCTTGCCAAGATGACATAATTTTTTTCCTATGGATAAATAATGAAGATAAAAGTTGGCGTCCTATCGAAATAGTTGTGTTTTCATCACATGCAACTTCCAAGATTTATTTAAAAATATATATTTATCAAGTGGGGGAAGAAAATAATCCACCCACTAAAGTTTTGAGCTATGAATACACAAAAAAATATAGACAGAAAATAAATGAAATTTACTATATAAAGTATGACGTCCCATTCAACCTTATTTTTTTTAGCATTTTATCAGCAACTAAATTATAGTATCAATTTTATAAAATACTACATTTAAATAATTTTTTTTTTTAAAATAGAAATATAAAATGCACTAAAGAATCTACATTTTATTGGTTTACATCATTTTAAAATTCAGAACATATATGTCACTTTGTAGTGATTCAAGTTAAAAAGTTAGATCAATGTTGGTTGTTTCCTTTATAAAAGTGTGACACAGGTTTGTGCTTTTACCAAGGGCCTCTCCTGAGACAAAAAATTCCTCAAAGACACTTAGAAGCATCATTATGTCCCTAACCACATCCATAAGTTGCCAACCAGGGTTTGATGTGCCAAGGACAACATTAACAAGAAGTTTGGAATCTCCTTCCACATGGAGTTTTTTATACCCAAAGAATGAGCTAGTTTAACTCCCCATAACATAGCAAGAGCCTCGATATCATTATTACTTTTGATCCCCAAACCTCCAGTATAAGCATTTATATAGACACCCACGTCAGATCTAATACTACCTTCTCCACTAGCCTGTCTCAGGTTGCCTTTGGCTGCCCCATCAAAGTTTAACTTGCACCAATCCTTCTGAGGAGGTTTTCAATGAGTTTGGCTCGTGCAAGATTCCTAGAGTTATCCACTTGACAAAGACCCTTAGCAACATCCCAAGAATTCAGAAGATCCACTTCAGCCTAGCTAGGGGGGAACTCAACAGACTCAAAATTACAAGTGGTCAAATTTTTAGTTATAAATCTAGAAAAGGCCTAGAAGACTTCAAGGGGGGTTTTGGAGGTGTCCTTGAAGATCCTATTATTCCTCCACTTCTAGATATTCCACCCAAGGTGAGGGGGGATTTGTCTACATAGCTCCTTGACCATAGGGAAGGAAAAGGGGGACACACATTCCTTAACAAAAGCATTCAGATTTTCATTGAACACCCACTACACACCCATCCTCTACAACATTAAACCCCAAACTTCCTAAGAAAACTTGAACAAGAAAATAGTATGTGGGGAATAGTCTCTTCATCCTTAAGACAAAGAGCACACCTATTAGGGAGTTGAAATCCCCTTTTCCTAAGGTTGTCCAAAGTGAGAATTTTTTTGTGGTTAACAGTCCACCAGAAGAAATTTATTTTAGGGATGAGTCTAAAATTCCAAACTTTATGCCAAAATCTATCCTCAGCATTGTCTAATAGCAGACCATATGTTGTTTTATACCAAACAACAACATTATCCTTAAATTCACAACAAGATATAAGCTCCATGTGAATCCTGTCTTCCCCCATTATCTCCTTACCCTTGAAAACATAGAGAACACAAAGTCAAGGATACCTTTCAAAGTTGACACTTTGAATACTTTGAATAGAAATGACCTCATAGTCATTTAGAAGATATTTCCACCTTCTAGACTCAACTATAGAGGCAGTTCCAAACAAGATCGTATCATCAACAAACTACTGTATGACTGAAGGTTGGGCTATAGAAGTTGACCTAACCCCTTGAATGGAACCTTTCCTCAACATATTACAGATGTTTCTTCCCAAGACTTCTTCCATAATGATAAAAAGATAGGGAGATAATAGGTCCCCTTGTCTAATTCCCCTACCAGTAGGAAAGAACCCACGAGGGATTCCATTGACAAGAATAAATAATCTAGCAATGGAAACACACTCTTTAACCAAGCTAATGACTTTACCTTGAAAACCAAATCTCCTGGGAACTTTGAACAAGAAATCCTAGCTAACTCTATCGTAAGCCTTAGAAATATCAAGTTTAAAATCCATACTTGGGATATTACTCTTGAATATGGAGTGGATAACTTCATGGGTGGATATGGCTGCATCGAGAATTTATCTTCCCGAGACAAAGCCTTTCTAATTAACAACAATAATTTTATCCAACAAAGGTTACAGTCTGAACACCATGATCTTAGTAAAAATCTTATAGACTGTATTACAGAGGCTTATGGGTCTGAAATCAGTCATGGAAGTAGGATCAGGATTTTTAGGGACCAAAGCTATGAATGCATTGTTTAATTGTCGTAGAAGCTTCCCAATTATAAAGAAATCTTTAGTAGCATCAGTAACATCCTTTCCAACAATTTTCTAGAACTCTTGGAAGAAAGCGGGGGGCAGGGAGGAACCATCTAGCCCAAGAGCCTTGAACACCCCCATAGAGAAAACCACAACCCTAACTTCTTCCTCTGTGACCGGTTTGGTCAAAAGATAGTTATCCTCCTCAGACAAAAGTGTGGGGATAGGACTCAACATCGTTTCTTCTTAAAGGGGGTAAAATTAATAGGCTGGGCTGCTAGTAGAGATTGAAAATACCTAAACACCAATTCCCCTAGTTGTTCATCTGAGGTAGCTTCCATACCTTCCTCATCAAGTAGCCTAGATATAGTGTTTCTTTTCTTGGGTCTCAAATTAGATTGATGGAAGAAGGAAGTATTTCTATCTCCTTCTTTCAACCATTGGATACAAGATTTCATCTTCCAGAAGATCTCCTTTCGAAGAACCAAAAAATAGTTGATGCAGTCAAGGTAGGAGGGTCCAATGAAAGACTGTCCAACCTTGCAGCCTTAAACAATTAACAGCCTGATCATAACAAGATATAATAGCTGTAAAGGGTAAAATTTGGATAGTTAAGTTTTTGGTGGTTTTGTGTATGTATCCTCCCTTCACCCTTTCATTCAAGGACCTAAGGTCAAGTGGCAATTCACTATCGTACCTTAGGTCACTATGAGATGTAGGGAAACTTGGATTTGTATGATTTGATTATCAATTATGCTCAATTATACATCAAAACCCTAATTATGCAATTACAGAAGCAAACAAATGAATATCAAAAAATGCTACTATAGAAAGATGTAAAATGACAGATAATTGTGCACCTATTTTTAGGGTTCGGAAGCGAAATAGTCAGGGAATAATGAGCGAGCACCCAAGTCCAATGCCTAGGTTTTTGTCAGGATCTGGAGACTTGATCTGCAACCTGTTCCTGCTGTCACAGAGTTTTTCCTGTCACAGAATCCAAAGGAATAAAGAGTGGGCGCCCAAGTCCAGGGTGCTATTTTCAACTCTGATATGTAAATCTAACACTCTGTAGTACCCTCCTGCAACTCCACTTTTCCTATATCTTCAACCTGTAACCTACAATCATAGAAACTTTGGGAGGGGGTTGTGGTGTTTAGAGGCTTGCCTCAGTCAAGCCCCAGAGAGACATTCAAGCCTTTCGAACACTGTTGTTAGATAGAGAGTGTGGGCCCTTGTGAGGTAGAGACAAAAACCAAATGATAAATGCTCAAAAACACAAATGATGTCACCTTGTAGTGAAAATCTCATGGAAGGAAGAAGCTCTTCATGCCATGAGGAGATGATTGCTCAAATTTGCAAATACAAACACATAGACAACACAAATCTACTCTTGCTACACAATGAATGCCTTGAATCACCTTCACATAAACTTGAGAATCCAAATTGCTAGCTAGTAATCATCTCATTGTCATCTAGTTTGCAAATGAATGCCTAAACTTGCTTATATATGCAACTACAAACACTCCCACCAAGAATTTTGTAATTCAAACTTACAGTGTCGGCATAGGACCCAAATAACAGTTACAAGCTGACACTCAAAATTTGGGACTGACCCAAAATAGGGTAGGACTAGGGTACAGGCGCCCAAGTCCTCCCCTCCTATTTTGGTTAGGGTTAAGTTCAAGGGATCCCCCTAGGTCCCATTTGTCATGAAACTTAGGGCCCATTTCAACGGGATGTCAAAATATGATGCAAGATGTCCTAAATGCAGATAAAAGACCCAAGAGCTAAACCTTATGAAGGAAAAGCCCCCAAGGGGACATTTTCTGACATTACATTTAGGCCCCACTTTAATGTATGTATAAACGTAAGGCCAATACATGTATTAAAGTACGGTCAACAAACACAGCAAACATGCCAAGCATGAAGAAGACACGCCAAACACTTTGAAGACAATGACAGGCATGCAAAACATGGAGAAGATAGTTACAGTCACACAAAACACAGAGAATACAATAGATTCATAGAAGATAATTAATGCATAGAAGAAACGAATGATTTCTTTTCTTTTCTTTTTTCTCATATATATGAAATGCAGATGCAAGTATAGGAAAGTAAACACACCTCCCATAATGCAGGAAGCACTCATTGCACTGGTCTTTAAATTGCATATATGGGGCAACACACATGTAAGACACACCAAACCTCCCAAAATGCCAGAAGCACTCATCGCACTAGTCTTTAGACTACATATGGGGCAACAAACACGCCAAACACACACACTTTGAAGACACAGAGAAAACATGGCAGACAAGCGATGGAGTGTTCCTATTTCTAGGCTCATCACCATCTCAGGCACATTATAGGCACACACCAACAATTATCAAAGACACGCTTAAGGGTTGAGTTAGTCACAGAACTGCTCCCTGCCTCCACAAAGGACTTTTGAAAATGACAGGATGGGCACTCTCCATAAGAGATACACCACCCCCACCTCCGCAAAGGGCTTAAGATGATTGATTGAAAACAAACTCAGAATGCAGGAGGGACTCATTGCCACCAGTCTTTAAACTGCACTTGAGGACAAACACATTGCTAACATCTACAACAAACAACTTACCTTATATATGCCCCCACCTTAAGGTGGTTGATATCAGACATCGGTATCAAGCACGTTAAGATAGGAAGAAAACACACAAGGGAAAACAGACTTTCACAAAGCGCATGCCCCCTAAAGGTGACATGTACATTATGATCGCCAAATGTTTCCACACATCCCTACAAGAAACATGTTAATGTCCATAATCATCATAAACAACACCATCAATGCATATGATCGATCACATAAAGAGCCAAGGTTATACTATGAATTTGAAGACCGAGGATAACCGCGGGGCTATATCATGAAAATCTTAGAACCGAGTGTCAGCAAGGCGAGATTCAAAGATAGGCAAAGTGCACAGAGCAACAACATTGTTAAGCTTTGTAAGTGAGATAAAGATCATCAAAATCACTACGTAGAAATCACAGAGTGCTTCTACTATCCAAGTGTCAGATAAGATATACAACCCCATCATCATATTAGGAAATACATCCATTTTTGATTTCTCACTAAAGAGACGCTAGGTTTGCATCAGTATAAATGTTTTTTTCATCATCTACCCACTAGATAGAAACACTAGAGAAGGGAAACAATAAATAAGAGAGGAGAAACAAGTGTCTTAGGGATAGTCACATAGGAGGGTGCCCCCAATTCACCAACCGCAATGCTATGTCCATAAGACACAACACAACAATGAAAATAGAGAGAGGCAATATAGAAGAATGATGATACAAATAGAAGAAGGTCACAACATAGGCGGTCTCCTGGTATCCTGGATCTTACAAGAGAATTAGGGGTCATCCCAGGAGGCCTAAACAACACATAACACATCATGGGGGAAACACATCATGAGAGATGAAGGGTTAGAAATACTTACTTGAAGGGAGACTCATGCTAGAGGTTATCAACAATCAAATCATTCTCTTCCCAATCCCAATCATAAGGTACAATTGCCAAGTCTTTATCATTATTCTTTTGTTCATTCTTAAATGCTTCTTGGTTTGAATCAATGTTAGGTGGAATGTTTTCTTGTTAGAGTTCATTAGTCTACTTATTCACTATCCTCTTAGGTGGTGGGAGAAGACAATTATTTTGAGTGATCTTGACGTCCATCCTTGTGGGATTTAATGTGAGAGAATTCTCCTCATCCACTAGTGCCACATCCTTAGTGATGTCCAAATGACTTGAATATTCAATCAAAGGAGGTAGATTAAGGGTCTTCACTTCCTTAGTGATATCCAAGGTGTGTGAACAATCAACTAAAGGAGGAAAGTTGATAATATGCTCCATAGAAGTTTCATGCACTATGATAGGGAGAGAGTTTTTATTGTTATTAAATGAAAGCTCATTGTCTACCCATGGAATGTTCTTTGTTAAGGGGAGCTCTTCATTCACTAATGCTTCTTCTTGGCCAGGGAGAGCAATGGAATGGAAGAGTGGTGGTATGATGTTAAGAGATGTATCAATGAATTCATCCTCTTGCATTTAAGTGTCCTCATAAGGGGGAGCAACTTTGGGAGAGGGATCATAAGGTAAACCAAAGTTATCATCACATGGTTTAGCAATAGTTGTCGTAGTGGAATATCCCATAAAGTCATCTAAGTCTTCATCTACCATGTTGAGGTCATCACTAGTGTATATATTTTTGATCATTTATTTATTGAGATCATCTAATATCCAAGGATGTATTCCCATGAGGTTTGTGAAGCTATCAAAATTAGATATATAACAAAGGATTTCATACATAGAGAGATCAACATCATGAATGTATGCTATTTGTTCCAAGACTTGAGGATATTCATGAGTAAATTTAGAGAAATGATCCATTTCAATGATGTATGCAAATAGAGCTTCTAAGGAAGTAGCCATGAGATTTGCAAGAAAATAAATGCAAAACTATGTATGAATATGACTGAAATGCTTTATTTTTTGTACTTTTTAAATGCAAATATATGAAAGAAAAGGTGTTGTAAAGAATTTGATTAGGGGTAGAAAATAAAATGTCTGATATCAGTCCAATGCAAAAATAATATCCATCACAACACACTCTTGATGCAAATCTAGAATGATGACTAGTCCAAACCTAGTGAGAATACATGAAAATATGCGATTTTTTCACCAAATCTCAATGTAAAAGAGCATGACAAAGGGCGTTGTGAGGAAAATGATGATGAGAAAAAACTTATATCAGTAATAACAGCCACCTAATGCCAAAAAATCTCTCACAACATGCTTATAGTGCCACTCAAGGTCAAACCCTAGTGAAAATATAACAAAATATGCGATATTTCATGATTTTTCAACTCCAAGACCTAGAAAAATGGGTATTGTAAATAATTTTAGGAGGTGAAACAAATAATAGAAATTATATTAGTCACATAAATCCATAAAATTTGTCACAACACACTTGGAGTGCAATCTAGGTCAAACCCTAGGGCCAATATAGCAAAAATGTGTAATTTTTTGCCAAATTTTCGATACAAAAGTTCAATAACAAGGTTTTGTGAAGATTTTTAGGAGGGGAAGAATATAGTAACACTAATAACATCCAATTAGTGCATATATATTCTTCACAACACACATATGGTGCAAATTTTGAAAGTCGATAAGGCCAAATCTAGTGAAAATCAAGGTTTTTCAAGCCCTAGGTTTGAGATCTTAATGCAAAATGCTATATGAATGTATTGTAATCTATTTATGATGAAAAATAATCCCACTCAGATATGAAAATGATTTTCAAACCCTACCATGCAAAATGCAAGTGCAAATCTAATGAAAATCAATGAAAAATGCTAGTTTTTGTTGAAATTTTTTATGTAAAAATGCAAATTTTTGAGATCTAAATGCAAATTTAGACTAAAATGAAACACTAAGCCAAATGAAAATTTGAATGAGTGCCTAATATCAGTATAAAAATATGAAACAATATTTTACTTACAAACCCTAGTTTTTGGAATTACTAGGTTATATGCAAAATTCAAAATTTCCAACAAAACCCTAGCAATTTTATGATGAAAATGTAATGCAAGCTATTGAATTTTTGTAATTTTCTACAATTTAGCTCAGATATAATGCAAAAATCATAAATTTGATGAAATTCAAATTAATTGATGCAAAATAGAAACCCTAGAATGCAATTTTTTTAAATTTTTTAAATTTTACACTTTTTTTTTGTAATTTTTCCAATGCAATAAGATGAATGATGATATTAATGAATGAAATCAAAGTAAATCTGAAGAAAAACACTCAAAAAGGTGCAAACAAGTCCAACAACATGGGTTTACCAAAATGTAAAGGGTAAAATTTGGACAGTTGAGTTTTTGGTGGTTTTGTGTATGTATCCTCCTTTCACCCTTTCATTCAAGGACCTAAGGTCGAGTGACAATGCACTATCATATCCTAGGTCACTATGAGATGTGGGGAAACTTGGATTTGTATGATTTTAGTATCAATTATGCTTAATTATGTTCAATTATACATCAAAACCCTAATTATGCAATTACAGAAACAAACAGATGAGTATCAAAAAATGCTGCTACAAAAAGATGTAAAATGACATATAACTGTGCACCTATTTTTGGGGTTTAGAAGTGGAACAATCGAGGACTAATGAGCAGGTGCCCAAGTCCAATGCCTAGGTTTTTGTCAGGATTTGGAGACTTGATATGCAACCTGTTCCTGTTGTCACACAGATTTTCCCATCATGGAGGAGGACTAAAGAGTGGGTGCCCAAGTCCAGGGTGCTATTTTCAACTCTAATCTACAAATCTGACACTCTGTAGTACCCTCCTGCAACTCCACTTTTCTTGTATCTTCAACCTATAACCTGCAATCACAGAAACTTTGGGAGGGGGTTGTGATGTTTAGAGGCTTGCCTCAGTCAAGCCCCAGAGAGACATTCAAGCCTTCTAAACACGGTTGTCAGATAGAGAGTGCGTGCCCCTGTGAGCCAAAGGTAAAAACCAAATGATAAATACTCAAAAACATAAATGATGTCACCTTGTAGTGAAGATCTCATGGAAGGAAGAAGCTCTTCATGCCATGAGGAGATGATTGCTCAAATCTGTAAATATAAACACATAGACATCACAAATCTACTCTTGCTACACAATGAATGTCTTGAATCAACTTCACATAAACTTGAAAATCCAAATTGCTAGCTAGTAATCATCTCATTGTCATCTAGTTTGCAAACGAATGCCTAAACATGCTTATATATGCAACTACAAACACTCCTGCCAAGAATTTTGTAATTCAAACTTACAATTTCGGCATAGGACCCAAATAATGGTCACAAGCTGACACTCAAAATTTGGGACTGACCCAAAATAGGGCAGGACTAGGGTACGGGTGCCCAAGTCGTCCCCACAATTTTAGTCAAGGTTAAGTTCAAGGGATCCCCCTAGGTCCCATTTTTCATGAAACTTAGGGCTCATTTCATTTGGATGTCAAAATATGATGCAAGATGTCCTAAATGCAGATAAAAGACCCAGGAGCTAAACCTTATGAGGGAAAAGCCCCCAAGGGGACATTTTCTGACATTACAATAGCAACATACAGATAACCAAAGGATGATAAGAAATGTTCATAAACACATGACATAATATTTATCTTGGGAAAACCCTAAAAGAGAAAAAACACAACCTTCAAAGATCACTTCTCATTATATTAGAAATCCAAATCACATTACACATACCTCTAGGGCTTTTCAGATGCTAGGCTGCAACCAAGGCTTATAAAATACTCATAGAACATAACCTTATTCTCCTAAGTCTGATTTCTTCTTCTTCTTCTTCTTCTTCTTTATCTACTGTCTGCTCTATGTATTCTTCTACTCCCTCCTTTGCCTTCTGCTCCTGCTCTGTCGGCTTTAAGGATCAAAATGACTCATCTTTTTGCATTATCTCTTCACACACTTTCTTCACACTTCATCACTTCCTTGAAACAATCTGTTATCCTTCATGTTGTGTGGTTACACAACACACCCCATTTTTCCTTAGCAAAACAGGGACCCGACCTTTCTTTTGGCTTGTTTCTGCTCCCTTTGCCTTGGGTGGTATGGTAAAAGTTGTGTATCAAATACAATGGTAGGATATAACCCTATGCATGTAAGGACCTCATAAAAAGGGTTAAGTGCCAATGTTGGGTTTTACTATCACAAACCTCATCAAATGAAAGAATGCAAAATTTCAACCAAGTTTGCCTTTTAGATCACCCTAAAATTCCTTAAGGATAGGAAGTTAAGTCTGGTCAAAGTTGGTCAAACTAGTCACTCATGAGAGGGTCATCACATTCCTTAAGGACCCTTATATTCGTTAATACCCTAGACACAAGTTTTAACAAAGAAAATCCCAATGTCTGCATATTCGCTAATGTGCAAACTTCAAATTTCAACTCGGGAAACGTCCACCCATCAGTACCCGCACATATTCCATAAGGGTGTACTTTTACTTAAATATCCTTGATATTTGCTAATGTGCGGACGTACCTCAATTATAATGTAAATACCAAACATCAGCATATTTCTTAATAACAGGGATATTAGCAAACATCCCAATGACGTCATTTGATATTAACATAAAGAAGCCCCGATATGATGCTGACATCATCCAAGCACTCAAAATTGAACATAGGTATAAATCTCAATATACCACATATTAACTTAGATCCCAGATATTTGTTAATGTGATAGTGACATCACCTTGAACCGTCCTAAAGAAGACCCGATATGATAATGATGTCATCATGATCCCCTGATATTAAAAGAGTCATCTCATTCTCAATATCCTAGATATTTACTAATATCCTAATCCAATGCAATCTGAAGGTAGATCTCAATATCCTGCATATTAACTAAGATCCCTGATCTTCACTAATGTGACGATGACATCACCTCCTCGACCAATTCGGAATATTAGTAAAAGTGCTGACGTCACCCTCATCTTTAGAAAGGGGGGATATTCCACATAATTGAACATCTGGATATTTCTTGATATCCCCTTATCCGCTCTTGGGACATATAACACATAGATTTATGTGAACCAATCAGATGCTGCCACGTGGCAAACTGACTGATCCATATCAGCACACCATAATATCATGATAGTTAAACAAAAGTAAGGTGACCCAATCTTTTGATTGTTGGTCAATAGTTGACCATCATCATGCTTATACCATGGGCATATTCTACATGAGCATGCATATTACTTAGTATCCCTGACATTTGCAAATGTGGTGATCCCATATTAATTACTTTTCTAATGGTAGGTGAACATTCAAAATTTCAAATAACATCGCGCCACCTGTTAAAATCTCAAAAGCTTAGGGTGTAGATCCATGGATATGAACAACTTAACATTATTACACCCTAATTCGCCAGTGTTATTGATTAAAAATGAGAATTTGAGTTCATTTTAAGATTATCATGTATTCTAGAAGAAATTACAGAGCTCCTGTGCAATTAAGGCACCATTACAGTAACCTGCGAGCACAACGAAATGAAGTGCGCATACAAATGACAAATGGAGGAGGGTAATTGCAAAGTGAACATGCATATCCATATATAGATCAAATAGTTTAAAAAGGGAGTGAATATCAGGTATGTAATGATGAAACCCTCTTTTATCGTTTATGGATAAATAAATAGGTAAATGTTTGTTTTTACCAAAGTAAATTAATATGAGGATGTATGAATCATGCTTGTCTAAAAGTCAAAACATCATGATAATCATGCAACTGTTAAATTTGAGTACTCATAATACATGTTAAGATAAGACATACACATATTCTCTATTACAAGATACAATGGATATTCGTAGAAATAGGTCAAACATAGAATTCTTGAAGCCCATGGGTATACCCCGAGGGGACATCATTCAAATATGGCCAAATAAATGATACACATCTAGGGAACAGAGATTTGGATGCATGGATAGTGAAATCAGAAAAAGGTAGTGGAAAACCTGTGCTTATCAACATATACAATTTAGGCATGTGGCATGCCGGAGGATTTTCTTATGCAATGAAAGCCATCGAGCTGGTGGTTGATTGTGCTCGCAATTACAATGTTCGCAACAGGAGGTAGAAAAACATGGCCGGGTGTATGCTGATTTCTCAATCGAGCGCATCACCACGGCTTTTAATTTGCCATTAGGGCCCAACATATGCAAGATAGATTTGGAAGGATTAGAGAAACAATACACTGGCAGCCAGAGAGACTGCAGAAAAATCACGTTCTCATGGAGGTCTAGCAATAGTACATACAAAGCCTCTACATTATTGCCAGTACATATGTATAAGTTCAATTTTGCCCCTGAGTATCAATACATGATGGTTATGCGTATGAGGGGGACGTTGAATGCAGACTATTTTGAGGACTGGATGTATGGTCTTATGAGAATGGTAGAAACTACTGATGAGAAACCCCAATGGGCAAAGATTATCAGTGATAGCCTTGATGAGGGTATGAGGAATCTTGGGGGAAAGACAAACATGTTTCATATGACCTCATCTGTAGTCTATGCATGTGCATTCTGAGGAACATTCAATGGTCTGCAGACAGTTGCCAGGGTCGGTCTCAACCCTGGGGATGTGAATATATGGGATCATTATCAACAATTGAAGCAGAGAGAATCTCTCCAACATTACAGGAGAGTGAATGATTCTTTTATTATGCATTTGGTAAGAACCATGGAGGAAGATAGAGCAAAGAGGCTGAGCATGGAAACTCAAGCAGTGATATACAAGCATGGGGCTTGGTTTATCCAATTGCCCATGTTCACATAAATAAGAATAGAAGGTTTCATTGGGCAACCCCTCATGTTGCCAAGATACCTAAAAGACAGGGTCATACTGATGGAGATGGCTAGGCAAATATAGCCTTTGTTCAAAAAAACAAGATACCCAATGTCATGTTTCCACTCATCATTGGGTGGTATAGGTGTCCTAATAAGGAGAGTGCTAAAGAAGCAATAGAATAGAATGTAAACACTATTCAAGAAACTAGTGCATCAAGTACACCTTGAAGATTACTGGACTGATTGTGATGATGAGGTGGAAGTGAGGAAAAGAATCTACCAAAGACTCACTCTAAAGCATATCCACACATTGGAGTGCATACTAGTTCCCATGCAACTACATGAAGATGATGGAGTTATCCTATCACAAGAGTATGAGGACAAGAAAGTATATAATGACACAATCTCATCACCCGACTGGAGTCAACTAGAGGAGACTTAATTAGAAATAATAACACAAAAGGTCATGTAGTTGACCAAAGAATGGGTAGACAGGGAGGTTAAAACACTCAAGGCCAAAGGAGTGGCCATTACCATTGACCAAAAGAGAAAGAGGCAAGACCTGATAGATGAGGAATATGATGATTTCCTCAAAGAGAAGAGGGCATCCAAGGGAGAAAGGAAGCAAGGGGATAGACCCAAGGGATCCAAGAAGGGGGGTTTGAATATAGGTGTGAAAATCATCTGTCAACTCCCACCTAAGAAGGACCCAACTTCAACCTCTACTGCTACAACATCTCAAGTACTTGTAGAGCAGCATAAACCTACCACAGAACCTGCTATCACTTGTGCGAACTTACAGTAAAGTACTGATGAAGAGGACCTCCTCATAAGGAAGAAAAGAAAGAGAAATTAAAAGCTGACACAAAAGAAAAGCCCAGTACTAGCAATGAGGGGGTCATTGGATGTACAACTTGGCATTGTGCTGAAAGGCAAAAGAGGTGAGGGAATTAGGCGAAATCTGCAACATGATGTTCTCATCCCCACCATAGTACACTTTAAAACTGAATTGGCTAAAGAGAAAAGGGAAGACATGAAGAGTAGAGGGGATGATCAGTCTCTCCCATTAGATGAAACAATAGAACTTTCAGATGATGAAGTGGTAAGGGAGGTGTCCACCAATTAGAAAAACAAAGATGACTCCTCAAGGTACTCCCACTATGCAAAAGGAAATAGAAGAAGAAGAAATAGAAGAGGATAGTCCAGAGTTTGCCACACATAAAATTAGCCTAGCAGGACTACTTGATCAAGTTACTAGCCCAGTAGCTATTGACTTGGCATATCAGGACAATGAAGATGAAAATAAAGATGAGGAGACAACTCTAGGGCAGGATGAACTAGAAGATGATATAGAAATGAATGAGGATACAGGGGTACCTGATCATCCTGATGCACAAAATAGTGAGCAATTACATGATAAGGGGATAGAAGAAGCCAAGACAGTTGAATCCCAAGGTCCTAAAGATACTGATATACCAAAAGATGAGCAACAGGGTCCACATGTAAGTGGTGATAAAAAGGAAGGGTAAAATGTTGACAAAAGTAATCAAGAGGATCATCAGGATGCTCAAGATCCAAGCCACCAGAACCCTAATGTGAACCCATCACCACAAGATGAGTAGGATAAAAATGCAAAGATAACACATGAGGAGATTCATAATGAAGAAGAGAAGGAACAATCACCAAAAAGGGTGGAGCAGAACACAGGATCATTGAATGTTCACATTGAACATACAGACCAGGAAGGGTCCAGGGCTGAGGTGCCACATTGGTTGTAGTGTGAGGTAAATCCTCCCCCACCCAACGTTTCTTCAAATTTTGACATATCCACATTATTTTCAACTAACATAGCCAAATCAAAGAGGAGGGCTAGGGCCACCTCTGCAATAAAGAGAGATCAGGCTACAGGTAAAAGAACAACTCAAGTGGTTGTACTTGTTGTGGACAAAGCCAATGGAGAAATAAGTGCCAGTGAGTTTCAAATGATCACTATAGATTTAGGCTTTGCTATTGAGCAGCAAGAAGGTCAGGAGGCCAAAGATATAATAGATACATTGTTGGCAACAATAGAGAAGAGAAGAATAAGAATAAGGTGTATAAGGAGCACATTGCTCAAATGCAGGCATTTATAAAGGGATTGGTATCTCCTAATAATATCCCTATCAGCACATCCACCCCACTGACCATAATATCTCAAGATGAGATGATGGGATTAGATATTATGAAACATAAGTCACATGTGATGGATAAGTGGTTTAACCAGTTCAGCATTGAAGTAGAAAAGGTAATAAATACCTCGCTTGCCAATTGGAATTTGCTTAGAAGATTGAAAAGCAAGATAGATAAGCTATAAAAAGAGGTCAGGAAGAGGTCCATAAAAGTTGAGAAATAGTTGACTACCCTCTCTGAAATGAAACATATAGACATGAATGTCCTGTTATACAATAAAATACTAACCAACTAGACATCACAATTGTTGGGTATATGGTATGAGGATACCAAGTTTGAAGGGGATATCCTGAAGAAGTGTAATGTCAAGCTTAGGGATATCAGTTTCAGATTGCACGAGCTCTTGTCCGAAGAGGTAGATATTCTGGAGGCACTTGAAGATAAGGTTGAAGGAAAGATAGAAAATCAAGATGTTGATTTTGCAATCAAGGTTTTTGAAGATAGTTTCAAGCCTGCATCAGATGAACCACTTAGCCATCTATCTGAAGATATAATTAATAAATATATGAGGATGAAGTCTAAAGTGGAGAAATACAATGAAGTATTAAATAGCAGGAAGAACAAGTGGACTACCCTACAAGCCCAGTTCCAATCACAAGGGCATGCAATTACAAAGGCCAAGCTACAAGATGGAGGATAAATAGGAAGAGTTGTGCAAGCATATGAACCCATCAGGGAGATTATCAAGGTACATATGGAAGATGACTCATCTATCGATGAGGAGGAAAAAGAATAAGTAAGATATAGTGCGACAAGGTCACAATGTAGAATGTGTTAAGGAGGATAGCTACACATCACCAGATGATTGCCAATTAGCAAACTGTGCCATGTGTTTACCTATTGATTTGGTCAAAGAATGTTATGGACCCTTGATCTTAATAGACAAATCTTGATCATAGGATCTTTTGTAACCACCTCCTCTTCTTGTCCTATAAAAGGAGATTGAGTGCACTTTGTAATTCATTCGAAACTTAATTGAGATTAGATTGCTGAACAATCAGGACTAATTCTCAAGGCCAATTGTAAATGAATATTTCTTTTGCATACTTAATGAATTTGTAGTACCCTGATTACATACAATCATAAAATTTGAGTAATCTATGAATGGATTCTAGATATGTGCTTTGATTTGTTGCGTCCTTTGGAGTGGATTTCATGTTGTGCATATTGTTTTCATTCCTTTTCGATCGAAGTTAGCATCAATCATATCTAGCTGTGGAACATCCTGGTGAACATATGGTTTGATTTCCTTCTCTTCATGATAGTGTCAAGAATGTATATGGATCAATGGCCAAAGATTCACTCATTTCAGTAAAAATTAGAAAGCATTCATTCAAATTTCTTTAATTTCATTTGATCATCACCACAATTGCAAATACATAGAAAATCCTAAGTAAATACAAGAAATATGGTGATATCTCATAGGAAACTAAACATCAGTAGCATATTTGAGCTAATAGCATGTTGAAATGACAAGTATCATGCAAATGAACATAAATAATGACAATAATCATGGAAATATATGCTTATAGGAATATCATTTGAGTAAATTTACAGTACAAAGATGAAATCCAGTTAACAAGAGTTGATATGCAGAAGAATTGATCGAACTTCTATAATATCTACATCATGTAGCTAAGTATAGTAGGATTTAACCCTGTATTCTAAGAAATTTACAGAAAGCAGGCGAAATTAAGATTATCTAGACATGAATTTCTTGGAATTAGAAACGTAAGGCCCCTTGAATGGAAAACAACAATGCACATCAAACTACTGAGTAACATCAGATGATTATGAACTAATCCATAGAGAATTAGGATCATGAATTCTCTGAATTCATCGTATCTTTCAAGATGATTAAGGTTTGATTTGCATTTCTTTATCTATGTTGTTTATGACTGTAGTTAGGAAAAATCAGATTTATTGTCAAAAATAGAAAACTAACTCAACCCTAACTATGCACCATGAAGGACAAACTAGAATGAAAACAAAAACAGAAATGCAAAGCAAACTAAATCCATGCTAGGTTTGATTGATCTCCATGGCTCTTCTCGATCTTGCATGAGGATGCACAATGTTGAAGGGTTGTTGATTGCTCACTTTCGCAACATAACAGAAAGATGAATATCATAGAAGAAAATAGATAGATGAATGATGCAAAGGCTCAATTGGGATTTTGACAGTGTAAAGTTACTTGAAACTCAATGCATGAAAATGGCTTGGATGAGAGTTGATTTATAGGCAAGAGTTGATGGGATTCGATGGCTAAGATTAAAAGCAAATTATGTGATGTGTATGGATAGGATTAAAAGTTGATTTTAGTGCCTATGACACACATTAAGTTCGTTATGACATGAGGCTAAAATTAGGATGTGAGGAAATAAGTGGGATTCTTTTATTTATTTTGCAGGAAGAGATGCTTATGACACACAAATGAATGGGGCTAAAAAAAGGATGTGAGTGGGAATCTCATAATTTAAATAATTAAATTATTTAAATTATTTGTGTATGTGAAGAGTTGTAGTCATGTGACACATGTTGCAATGTGGTAAAAGTGAGGGATTAATTCAAATATTTAATTTGAATTATTTTAAGACATGTGAAGGGGAATTAATTAAATAAATGAGATTTATTTAATTAATTGGGAAGGTGATCAAGTGGGATTTATAAGTAGGATTATGCTAGGACCTAGGACAAAATGTGTTGTTGCAAGGCATGGAAAATGTTAAGTGTCTACATTTTGCCCCTCTTTGAGATGATGTTTGAGATGATGAGATTTATGTCAAGTAACATCATTTCAAAGAAAAAAAAAGGTATGGATAGAAGAATAGGATGATGATGCCTCCTTGAGAGGATAGGCGGGTTGGACAAACACAGGTAGACTCTCGAAATGAAATAGATTGGTCAAGAAAGAAAGATAAGGGAATGGATAGAAGAAAATAATGATGCGTTATGCTGCAATGAAAGTGAGCAACCATGATGTTTGATATAGCACTAGACATTATGCACCAAGGTATAAGGACCAAGGTGATGATGTGTCTCATGCCCTAGCATAATATAACCTTGTCTAGATACAAGATATGAATATTAGTCAGGAATTATTCATATTTGATACAAATGTAAGATAAAAATGATAACACACACAAGCAAGAATGCACAAATGATTCAAAAACAAACAAGGTATTGCCCCTGTTAAGCTGTAAACCAATGATTGATTGATTGATGATGATAACATTGTTGATGTGGGAATGATTTATCCTAATAACAATGTGAGAATTGTGTTGTTGATATGGGAATGATATATCCTGAGAACAACACTAGGATTGGGGATGATAAATCCCATTAATTATGATGATGATTGATCGATTGATTTGGTTGACACCAATATTGGAACAAAACTAAGGATGCAATTGGATAATTTAGCAGGATTGATTGACTTGATTGGTATGTACTAAAGATGATTTGCATTTAAGTCATGGCTTGGAAATGACTTGATTGATTTTGATTGGATTTAATAATGATGATTAATCAAATTGATTAGAAGAAGTGATTTGATTTGGAGGAATTTGATTGAATGATTTGATTTTGATGAAAATTGATTGGAAGAATTGATTAATTTGATTTGAAGGAATGATTTGAATGATGATGATTGGATTTGAATGAATTGAAAGAATTTCTTTGAATGATGATTTGATGATTGATTTTATTACTTGGATTTTTGTTGAATATTTGATTTTTTTATGTTTTGAAATGTTTTGATTTTTTTTGGATTTTGAAATATTTGATTTTTTTGTGTGTTTTGATTTTTTTGTAAAAATGAGAGAAATTTTTTATTTTATTTAACATATAATCAAGTAATAACAAATTGTAAGATTTCTATCTTGAAATAAGCAACATAATATAATATACAAAGATGTCATTTTGTCTTTACAATTACAAATATCTGCAATAGATAATGTTTTACATAGTCTCAATAAACACAAGTCTCAAAGATATACTACATCCAGAAATTTGACATCTTTATCACAAGCCTCGACATGTCTTCTGCTAGAGAGAGAGTATCTTTCCAGTGATTTACCTCCATCCACAGATCGGCGGTCTCCCACACATCTTCCACATAGGAAGTGGCCCTTCCCTTCATGAGGAATATAGACCCAAGGTGACTAGTGGTAATTTGCCTTCCGAGTACATAGTGTTGTATCCAACACAACTCTATCAATCATACAACCCTAGATACCCTCTAGCTAAGTATAATTTCTAATAGATTATGCAATCCAAATATGATGAATTAACAATGCATGCAGAGACATATGCATTACTATAGCCATAGTTTCAATATAAATTGACATTCACAATGAACGTTGTCGTAATGTTCACCCACCTCAATTGACTTGGATACTATCATATTCCTACAATTTGACTTGGTCAATTATGTATAACTATATAGTCTAGCCAACTACAATATTTTAGTCTTCCCATCCTAGACAAATTTACATTCACTATCTATATTCCATAGACCTTATCGATTACCTTTCTTTATGAGGATTCTCATTGCATCATTGCAATACTTGAGATCCAAGACTTATCAACATATAAGAATTTAAGTCGATTTATAATGACTAAGATGGTTACCTTTTCTAGATTAAGCATCATAGTCTAGGAAATTATTTCCTTTCTAACAAGTAAGAATAAATACACATAGTTAGGGTACTTGTCCTTACATTCACGTTCTATGTAATGATCACAATAATTTAATATAAATAATTACCTTATCTGGGTCAAGTTAAGGTTTAACTAAAGAGTTTTATCTAACTCAAATCTAGTCTTTCTGACTTAGGTGGGTTCACAATGCAATGTCATTGCTCCATAGACCTTATGGAATGACTATCTAATCTTGGATATCTCCTTGCATCTTTGCAATATTTGTGATTCATCACTCATCGACATACAATAGCTAAGAGAAGTTGTGACCAAAAAGGTATAATAAACCTTATGTTTTACTAACCATTTAATAGTACCTCTTGCATACTTGCAAAACCTGAGGCTTATGACTTATATCTCAAGTTGACTTGTAACCAAACAAATAGGTTTCTCTACCTAAGGTTAAACATTATCAACTAATAACAAATCTCTTTTCAATAAGATAAATGAAACATTTATTATTTAGGGTTCTCAACCCTTCAATGTCTACCCCCAGAAAATAACTAAAAATAGGTTATAACCATAAAGGTGTCATCAAATAATCTTTAACCCTTCTAGGTTAAACTAGGGTCTTATTTAACCCTTAAATAATCCATTATATCAAAATAACCCTATCTCATAACTTCAAGACTAAGGTTTATAAAAGACCTTTGGTTTAACTCAACCAAGGTTAAGATTAATATGGTTTTGTAATAGATAATACCTACTATTCAAAGGAGTATGAATACCTTCTTCTTTTCTTAACATGATTTCATTAACAATTACAATACAAACACATACACACACACACACACACACACACACACACACACACACACACACACTCATATATGATTCCAAACAAGGTCATTTCTAGTTTAGACCTAGTCTATACCATCATAATGGATTTCAAAGGATATCTTAAATAAGATTAATAAAATAGATAATAAGGATTCGTCCTATAGACCATATTTCTTCTATCCAAATATTCCTAGTGTTCTATCACTTGATTGGGTAAAGGCTAGGTTTCAACAGCTTACTAGGAATAATCATTTTTGACATATAAATATATAGTCTAAAATAAGAATGGTTTTAAAATGATAATATCACCATTTAATACTTTAAATCATATTACTCACGGCTGGTAATGTTTCCTATCAAGTATCATTTACACTAATCTCGATGAGAGTTAAATACATAACTATCTTGTGACAAAATAATTGACTTGTATCATAATGATAGATCATTCAATAGAGTGACTAGTTTTCTAGACACTAGAAAACTAAGATGACCTCCTTCTAAAGAGTTCATTTATTCCCAAAAAATGATTTGGTCTATTTATTGGTTTAAGGAAAATAAGTATATTGTCGATTTGGAATGATAATGAAATAGATTTCATTATTGAAGCTTGCATCGGCCTTTATAGGCTAAGTCGACACTCACTGTTTTATACTAAGATAGCATAACAGTCTTATAATGACTCCAAATCCTTTTAAACATAGTTGACTCTCTCCTTGTTTGAATAAATATAATGAACTTAAGAAATAAGCTACTCTGGCATAATCGATTGCTCTTCATAAATCAATACAGAAGACTTATCAATCATTCGAATCATCATTTCCTTTTCAATACATAAACTACATGAGTATTTACCTGATAGTGGTGGTCTAACTAAGATGGATTTGTAGATAAAAATGTTTCTGTGTTCCTCCTAGACAAACCATGCTCTTTCCTTCACTAACTCCTTATCCCTCTGCTCCCCGTGAACTCTACTTTCCCCTCTCTTTTCAATGATAATCGATAATGTAGAAATAACATGCCTCTTCAATGATGCCACCATCGACTAACTGAGTCGCGACTTTAAGGACTCAACAAGACTCATAATGAGTCATCCCATCTTTTCTCTCCCACTTCCTTGTAGTTTTAAAACATAATCAATTCAAAACAGTTTGCTTCATTACTCGGTTTCAATCGATAGCTATAAATTTGCATAACTCAACACATGTCGACGGGGAAGAATATTCTTTGAGGGAGCTTCAATGAATGTGGTTAGCATCACCACTACTCCACTTCAAAAGAGGCTGACCAGGCATTTAAAACCAACGTTTGACCATTTAATAAACACATAAAGTGGTTCAATCTACCACTTATAATAATGAAGGCTCTCCTATTTGTAAGCCTTCAGCTGCTCAAGAGTAAGCATTATTAACTTATCATGAGGTATTATCCTCATTCGATGCATAAATATATACTTATTTGTTTATATCAAATATGGTTTACATAACATCATCTATTTTTGATAGTTATGATCTGATCAATAAAAATATAGTAATAAAACAAAGGTTTACGAATAATGTGAATGGGTTGAGCTTGTCTCCCCTTCACAATCCTTCGTTAAAATCACACCAACTTGTCTTGACGATATCATCATTTGACGTTAAATATCGATAATAAAACACTAAGTGATTCAATAATAATAACGCAACCATTTTACGACAATGACGTAATTTTTATGTTAAATGCAAATGGTTACTGTTCTTCCTTAGACGACGTCATTTCAAATGACTATGTCGACACACAATGACTTGACGAGAAAAGATTTGAAAGATATCGACTACCTATCGATTGGGTTCAAAAGTAAACTGACAAGACATGACTTACCTCTAACAATACCAGTTCACGTTTTCGTTAAACACTCATACTCATTTTGGCAAATAATCACTCGTACCCTGAGGCCTATATCTCTCTCCTCAAAAGATACTCTCTCTCTCTCTCTTTTCTCTGAGAGTCATCTGAAAACCTGTAATCCTGTATCAAACTTGTAATCAACAAATTATGATCAATGCATCATTATTCCAATAATAAACCAAATCTCATAATGTAATATTAAATTGACAATAACATATTTATTTCCATAATTCCATAAATGACACTCAATATAACCTATGTCTTTCCTTGACATTAATCTAAACATCATAATAGATTTACTTATGTCCAAGTAAAAGTAAAAGTATTAGCAAGACAAAATTAGGGATGTAACATATCCTTCCCCTCAAGATTCATCGTCCTCAATGATATAAAGTATTAAAATATCACTAAAAACAAGTTTTTGTTTAACTGCTAAAAGCATAAAATAAATGAGAAAATTTCTGATAAAATTCATGGTAATCCTCCCATGTAGAACTATCCTTTGCATATTGGTCCCATTGGACCTAGCACTACATGACCTCTATGTTACACAAGCAGTGCTTGTGAACTTCAAGCATTTAAGAAGCTCGATCATAACCATTCCTGGGTTCCGTACTTGTAAAACATTCTAAGAATATAATATTCATATATTATATAAATATATTATTCATATATGAATCACAAAAAGCATTATGCCTCTTGGCAATAACTGGTAATAAATTGATTCTTGAAATCAATAGAATTGATAACCTTAAAAATTTAGAAGAGTCCTTTATACTTAGGAATTAGTTTGGAATACATTCCATACTTTATGAAACGTTTCTAGAATTTTTACCTTCAAAAGAACTTTTCTTCTCTAACCGAGAATTGTCTTAGTGTATGCTTAACATCAACATAACTTTTCTATTTATTATTAATTTCCACTAATCTTTTATGATCAGCTAAATCTTTTCATCCATTTCTGATAACATTTCTAGACTAATGCAAATACTGTCTTCTAGCTTACCCAACTTATAGAAATTCAGCATCTTTTCTATCCAATTTTTCAATTCAATCCATCTTAATAGAAAAAAGTTAGGTATTGTTGAAAATTTCACAAGTGATAAGTAGTCTCCCCACTTATATTGCTAATCCATGCAATACGTTTGTAACAAATCTTCTAAAACCTGGTTAACTCTCTCAGTTTAACCATCTATTCTTAAGATGATAAGTTGTACTCTTATTAAGTTTAGTCCTTAGCATAGAGAACAAAGTTTGCCAAAACCTTGACATTACATGCGCATTTCTATCCGAGATAACCTTCTCAGGAAAACCATGCAATCTAAACACTTCTTGAACAAAATTGCAGCTAACATAGGTGCTCCATCAGACAAATTCTTTGGTATGAAATGTGCTACCTTCGTGAGTTTATCATCCTCAACTAAAATGGCATCATGTCTTTTCCTTGACGTAGGAAGACCTTGAACAAAATCCATACTAAAAACTTGCCATTTCCACTCTCGCACATCATGTGGATACATCAGTCCTACGGAGTGTTGATGTTCTATTTTTACCCTCTGGAACTCTAGACAACTTGCTACAAATTTTGCAGCATCATTCTTCATTCTTTTCATGAATTAAAGAGGTTTTGTATCCGCTAGAAGTTTAGTTACCTTTGGATATCCTAAGTATGGTGCAGTGTGTACTCTCCACACAAAAATTCTTAATTTGGCTACATTAGTAACATGCATTCTTCCTCTATATCTCAACAGTCCATTAGACTCAAAATGAAACCCAGCATACCTTGAATCTTAGGCTATCACTTTCTCATCTTGTATAACTGTTCTTCGGGGTTAGGATTCACAGAATTGGTGTTGTAATTTCTCTTTTAATAGATCAATTGCCTCTTGACATTTATCTGTCCACTTAAAACATTTCCCTTAACCATTGCAAAATCACTTGCACATGTTGATAATGTTCTCCTTCATTCTTAGAATAAATAAGTATATCATCCAGAAAGATTAGGACAACTTCTCTATACAATCTCTAAACACACTATTCATGAGATTCATGATTATGACAAAGGCATTTGTAAGTTCAAAGGGGCAACACTGCAAACTCATAGTGCCCATTTCTTGTCCTAGAAGTTGTTTTATAGGTATCCTCATCCTTCAATCTTAATTGAAGATATATTGATCACCAATCAATCTTTGAATATGCTACAACTCCACGCATCTAATTGAAGAGATCATCAATATGTGGTAAAGGATATTTGTTCTTTATCATTGCTTTAATGAGCATATGATACTAAATACACAATTGCAGAGTTGTCCTTTTTCTTGACAAAGATAACTAGTACATCCCATGGTGAAATATTGAATCTAATCAAACCTTTAGCTGATAATTCTTATAATGGGGCTTTGATTCCATTAATTCTATAGTTGTAATATGGTAAGGTACTTTTCTAGGTAACTTATCCCAAAACTCTAGGAGGAATTAAATTTTTCAATTGCTCCAATCACCTGTTCCATCAAACTTTGGTGGAATGACTTTCTTCATATCTAGGAAATTTCTAAGGCAAGCTTATCCTTTGCTTCCTTTTAGGGTATATGGTTTCAAGGTTTTCACACTATATTCTTGGTGATTTTCCTTGTTCATCCCATGAGAAATCTCATTTTCTCCCTTCAGGGTTTCCTTGATCTCTTACTTTCTTTTCCAAAATACCAGGTCTCTCCTTGGTTTTTTTACAAACATGGTTAGGATTGCTCCGATTTGTTCAAGAGATTAATTGGTGGTTCATTCTCTTCTAGACTCTCACCCTGGTTTGTTCTTGTATGAAACATGTCATTTTGCCCAGTCCAAAAAAAAAGAAGTTATCTAATAGTTTTTTGAATCTAATGCGACTCAAAACATCAAAACATATTTAACTCATAACAATCAATAGATTGGTATAAAACATTCCCATCTTTATTATAATTTATTCAGGAGTAACTACATCCTTATTTATATAGTTGATATGACTAGACTACATGTCACTGCTGATTAAAGGATCTTCTGATTAGACAAACTTAGAGGGTGGATGTACACACAGATACTCCTCCAACACCTCTTTTCCTAAAACAGAAGTATTGCAACAGCATCCAAGTGACATGTCATGACTAGCTACAGTTTACTAGGTTTAACTACACAAGTAGAAATAGTAGGATTCTTGGCTAGTTCAAAATGTTATTTTCTTTCTAGCTGTATCCATTTAAGTGCATTAGCAAAAGTCTCTGAATCCTCCATCCATGTACCCTCAGAGTAAATAATATGCTCTTTAAGTTTTATTTCCTTGATAGGTTCCTTCTTAACCACTAATTTAGGCAAATGCTGGGGAATAAACTTTCTAGAAGTTTTCTTGGTTCTTCTCCACGCCATTCTGGCACAAGAAAATTCAAACATTAGCTAACGGCATAATGTTGACTATAGGTTAGCATAGTGGACTCATAAGCCCTAGTGCCAAACCTGGTAGCTCTGATACCATATGTAACATCCATGTTCTAAAAACATAGTAAAATCAAGAATTTACCATAGAGTAATTCAACAAGGTAAAAATGAGAGAGAAATTTTTTTCTTTTATTTAACATATAATCAAGTAACAACAAATTGCAAGATTTCCATCCTGAAATAAGCAACATAATATAATATACAAAGATGACATTTTGTCTTTATAATTACAAATATTTGTAATAGATAATGTTTTACATAGTCTCAATAAACACAAGTCTCAAAGATATATTACATCTAGAAATCTGACATCTTTATCACAAGCCTCGACATATATGTTTAGACCTAGCCTATACCATCATAATGGTTTTCAAAGGATGTCTTAAACAAGATTAATAAAATAGATAATAAGGATTCGTCCTCTAGACCATATTTCTTCTATCCAAATATTCCTAGTGTTCTATCACTTGATTGGATAAAAGCTAGTTTTCAACAACTTACTAGGAATAATCATTTTTGACATATAAATATATAGTCTAAACCAAGAATGGTTTTAAAATGATAATATCACCATTTAATACTTTAAACCATATTACTCATAGCTGGTAAGTTTTCTTATCAAATATCATTTACACTAATCTCGACGAGAGTTAAATACATAACTATCTTATGACAAAATAATCAACTTATTTCATAATGATAGCTCATTCAATAGAGCGACTGGTTTTCTAGACACTAGAACACTAAGATGACCTCCTTCTAAAGAGTTCATTTATTCCCAAACAATGATTTGGTCTATTTATCGGTTTAAGGACAATAAGTATATTGTCGATCCGGAATGATAATGAAATAGATTTCATTATTGAAGCTTGCATTGGCCTTTATAGGCTAAGTTGACACTCACTATTTTATACTAAGATAACATAATAGTCTTATAATGACTCCAAATCCTTTTAAACATAGTCAACTATCTCCTTGTTTGAATAAATATAATGAACTTAAGAAATAAGCTACTGTAGCATAATCAATTGCTCTTCATAAAGCAATATAGAAGACTTATCAATCATTCAAATCATCATTGCCTTTTTAATGCAAAAACTACATGAGTATTTAACTAATAGCGGTGGTCTAACTGAGATGGATTTGCAAATAGAAATGTTTATGTGTTCCTCCCAGATAAAACACACTCTTTCCTTCACTAACTCCTTATCCCTCTACTCCCCGTGTGCTCTACTTTCCCCTCTCTTTTCAATGATAATCGATAATGCAAAAATAACATGCCTCTTCAATGATGTCGGCATCGACTAACTAAGTCGCAGCTTTAAGGACTCAACAAGACTCATAATGAGTTGTCCCATCTTTTCGTTCCCACTTCCTTGCAGTCTTAAAACATAATCAATTCAAAAGAGTTTGCTTCATGACTCGGTTTCAACCGATAGCTATAAATTTGCATAACTCAACACATGTTGATGGGGCAGAATATTCTTTGAGGGAGCTTCAATGAATGTGGTTAGCATCACCACCGCTTCACTTCCAAAGAGGCCAACCAGACATTTAAAACCAACATTTGACCATTTAATAAACACATAAAATGGTTCAATCCACCACTTATAATAATGAAGGCTCTCCTATTTGTAAGCCTTCGACTGGTCAAGAGTAAGCATTATTAACTTATCATGAGGTATTATCCTCATTCGATGCATAAATATATACTTATTTTTTTATATCAAATATGGTTTACATAATATCATCTATATTTGATAGTTATGATTTGATCAATAAAAATAATAGTAATAAAATAAAGGTTTACGGATACTCTCTCTCTCTTTTCTCTAAGAGTCATTTGAAAACCTGTAATCCGGTATCAAACTAGTAATCAACAAATTATGATCAATGCATTATTATTCCAATAATAAACCAAATCTCATAATGCAATATTAAATTGACAATAACATATTTATTTCCATAATTCCATAAATGACACTCAATATAATCTGTCTTTCCTTGACATTAATCTAAACATCATAATAGATTTACTTATGTCCAGGTAAAAGTAAAAAGTACTAGCAAGACAAAATTAGGGATGTAACAGATTTCTCTTTACTATTTTGATTTTGATTTTTTCTTTAAAATTTTGATAGGAGAAGGGGAATATGAATATGAGGGACTCAAGTGTCTAGTTTCATGAAAGGTGATAGTCCCATTAAAGAGGTGAATTTCGCACATGGACCATGTCAAGTCATTGTGCTCATTGATGTTGGTAAGGGATTGTATGAAAGTGAAATGGATGAGGTAGATGGTGGATTATGATATGGATTATGGAGAGATGATAATGGATTATGTAGGATTTATCTGAATGGATGGATGAAAGACTTATCCAAAAGCATGGAACATAGGGAGGTGATGAGTGAAATATGTAGGATAATGGATGAGGAATGGGGAGATGGAAGTATGTGGAAATGTTGTGGAATGGAAGGGAACACTAACCAACGGTTGCACACACCATGATAAACATTGAATCTTTTGATTGTAAGGTGGCGTAGGAAGCAATGAAGGTGTTTTCTTAGCAGATGGATAATGTAGGATTTTTGGGACCCACATAGACTTAATATTTTTATGACTTTTGTTTTGGTTGTGGGATTTAGGAATTTGAAACTTTGGAATGGAATGGGATGGTTGGAATTTTCAAAGGTGGATGCCTCATTTGACTTGATTGCATTTTTCTTAGGAACCCATACCAGTTTAGTTTTAGACTTTTCTTTTGACAGTATGGGCTTGGAAAGCCTTTTAGATAAATTTTTGAATGTACTTTGCTTTGACTTTTTGAATTTGTGTCCTAATGCATTAGGATCTTTATGATTTTTGACTTTATGAAAGAAGGCATTAAAATTTTTACTTTTGAATCCCATGGTCATGGTGGAATGAGTGGAAGCTTTATGTTTAGATGATGCCTACATTGATTGGTCAAGATTCGGAATGTGAGGGAATGTGTAAATGGATGTATTTGGTGTTGGGAAAAGTAGAGGTAAAGTAGATGGAGTGATATTAGGAGTTGGAAGTAGTGGATGTAAATTGGATGGTGGTAGGTGTATGGTCACATGATTTTGAGATTTGTAGGTTGATGGAGGGGGAATGACAACATATGTTTTGGTGGTGTGATAAGATTTGTGATGGAAAGTGGTGGACTTAGGATGAATGGAGGAAGTACCAACATCTTTAGATTTTTTACCTTGGGGTGTATATCCAAGGCCATATGACTGTGGAGGGACTTTGACATGGATAGGCTTCAAAATATCTTGTTCATGAAGGCCTAAGCCTTTACCTTGGTAGTTCATGTTTTGGAGTAAGTGGTGGACTATGGGACTAGGTGTGGTTTGGGAACTAGACATGAATTCCTTATTGGATGAAGAAGATGAGGTGGATAAAGGTTGTTGTGTTCCCAGGGAGGAACATTCATGAATGAAGGTGGATAGATCAAGTGGATATGATGGTGGATTGGAAATGGGGTCAATAACGGATGTGGAAGGATCATTAGAATTTTGATCATACTCATTAGGATCCAATGTATTTGTTTGATCTTCTATGCTTATGTATTCTTGGGAGGCATGTGTCTCATCATGACAAGTGGATGTTGGTGGATCATGGATAGGACTAGGTGGAGGTGTTTTGGGATATCTTTCTCATGGATAGGTATAGGATCAAGTTGCTCATGAATAGCTTCTTAATGGGTAATATCTTGATCATAGAAAATATATAGGTTATGGATAGATTGGATGAAAGTGATTTGATCTTGAGTAGGACTAGGGCTTGATGTTTCCACCTGCTTAGGATTAAACTCTTGACATAACTCTTGGTTTGTTTGAATGGAAGTAGATGAGTCTTGGATGGGATTGATAAGCTCTTAACAATCACCAACATGAAGGTACACCATTTTGTAGTTAGGGAAAATCAGATTTAGTGTCAAAAATAGAAAACTAACTAAACCCTATCTATGCACCATGAAGGACAAACTAGAATGAAAATGAAAACAAAAATGCAAAGCAAACCGAATTCATGCTAGGTTTGATTGATCTCCATGGCTCTTCTCGATCTTCAATGAGGATGCATGATGTCGAAGGGCTGTTGACTACTCACTTTCGTAGCATAACAGAAAGATGAATATGATAGAAGAAAATAGATAGATGAATGATGCAAAGGCTCAATTAGGATTTTGACAACGTAAAGTTACTTGAAACTCAATACATGAAAATGGCTTGGATGAGAGTTGATTTATAGGCAAAATATGATAGGATTCGATGGCTAAGATTAAAAGTTAATTGTGTGATGTGTATGGCTAGGATTAAAAGTTGATTTTAGTGCCTATGATGTACATTAAGTTGGTTATGACATGAGGCTAAAATTAGGATGTGAGGGAATAAGTGGGATTCTTTTATTTATTTTGGAGGAAAAGATGATTATGACACACAAATGAATGGGGCTAAAAATAGGATGTGATTGGGAATCTCATAATTTAAATAATGAAATTATTTAAATTATTTGTTGAGAGGAACCTCTTGTAGCAATATAATGAAAAATGCATGAAATAACAGAAATAGATATGAATAGCAGAAACAGAGAAGCAATGTATTGGTTGTAGGCCACTTTGAGAGGGCAACGTCCTTTGAGAAAGCTCAATACAATAAATTTGTGGATGCCTTCATTGGCCTCAACATGTGCTTATATACTAAGTCTAATCTAAATAGCTATTACTTCCCATGAATGTGGGATAATACAATATGCTCGTGGGATGACTTACAAAGCATATGCATTCAAATGTAATATACTAGAAAAGTAAAGAAAAGGGTTAAACATAGGTTCCTAACATCCCCTCCCTCTTAGAAAAGCTTTATCCTCAAAGCTTAAGATGTGGAAATTGTTGCTAAATCTGAAGGAGTGGTTCCTAGGTAGCATCCTCTGGTTGTATTCCGTGCCACTAAATTAAAACCTCTATGATGGATCTGGAGCGAAGCTGACAAGTGCGCCTATCAAGGATTGCCTCTAGCTCTAAAATGATGGATCCTTCATTATCCAGTTCTGGTAAAATAGTTTGTGCTTAGGCGTTGGTGCCAAGAACTTTCTTGAGACAAGAGACATGAAACACTGGATGAACGCGGGAAGTAGGAAGCTCCAATTTATAAGCAACCAACCCAATCTTATGAAGAACCTTATATGGCCCATAGAACTTTGGGGCCAACTTATGACACCCTTTGAGTTTAAGGGATGATTGCTTGTATGGCTGTAGACAAAGAAAAACCATATCACCTACTTGAAAAGTGTGCTTAGAATGGTGTTGATCAGCTTGTTGTTTCATTCGATTTCTTGCCATGTGAAGATTGTCCTACAAGATGCGAAGAATCTGATCCCGAGTTTGGAGAACTATGTTGACTTCTTGAGCTGGTGAACTACTGGGGGTGTATGGAAGGAGCACTCGCGGTGCCTAACCATAGACTGCTTCATATGGAGTCATTTTGGATGCAGTGTGGTAGGAGGTATTGTACCACCATTCAGCAAGAGCGAGCCACTTTGCGCACTGATGTTGTTGTTCTGAAGTGAAGCAACAAAGATAAGTTTCCAAACATTTGTTGATAATTTTAGTCTAACCATCAGTTTGTGGGTGATACCTAGAACTCATGTTCAGTTTGTTGCCAGTGTGTCGAAATAGTTCTTGCCAAAAATGACAGCGAAAGTTGCATCATGATCTGAGACAATGGAAGAAGGGATGCCATGAAGACATAAGATCTAGTCCATGAATATTTGTGTGACTGAGGAGGTTGTATAGGGTTGGCTGAGGGCACAAAAATGACTATATTTGGAGAGGTGATCAACCACAACCAAGATCACTACCTTTTCTCCAGATTTAGGGATCCCCTTGATGAAATCCATAGAAATATCTGTCCAAATCCATGTAGGGATGGGCAAGGGTTTGAGCAATCTAGAATGGAGTGTTGTTTCACCCTTATTGCATTGGCATGTATCATATTCAGCCACCATCTATTGAATTGCCCTTTTCATTCCCTTCCAATAGAAGTTACGCCATGCTTGCTCATAACTTTTGAGGAACCCAGAGTACCCTACTGATGGAGAAGCATGGAGTTCATAGAAGATAGCTTGCTAAATATTTGTGCTCTGGGGAAGCACCAGACGACCTTTGTATCATAGAGAAGCACCATCCCAAGAGTAATGTAGTACAACAGAAGGGTTAGTGGTCAATTGTTGAATGATTTGAGATAATGAAGAGTCATTGACATAGCCCTACTGAACATATTTGGAACAGGCATAGAAATAGCAGAAAGAGAAGCTTGATCATCAAATGTGCGAGAAAGAGAATCCGCCACAATATTGTCCTTACCCTTCTTGTAAGTGATCTCATAGTCATAACCCATGAGTTTGCTAACCCATTTTTATTGTGCTGGGGAGGAGACTCGTTGTTCCAGGAAATATTTTAGACTTTGGTGATCAGTCTTGATACAAAAATGATTCCCTAGTAGGTATTTCCACCACTTCTGTACTGCATGCAAAATAGCCATCATTTCCTTCTCATATGTAGAGAGTACTAAATTCTTGTTAGAAAGGGCTTTGCTGGTGAATGTAATGGGATGTCCATCTTGAAGGAGAACAACACCAAGTCCATTTTTGCAAGCATCACTCTCAATAGTGAAGGTCTTGGAAAAATATGGCATAGCTAGAATAGGTGTAGTACACATAGCTTGTTTCAACTTTTCAACTGCATATTCAATAGCATGTGTCCAAATAAAAGCATCCTTTTTAACATAGTTGTTAATAGAGCTGCAATATTCTTGTAATCCTTGACAAACTTGCGATAGTAGCCAGTCAGCCCCAAAAAACCATGGAGACTCTTGAGTGTCTGAGGATGTGGCCAATTTTTCATGGCATCTATTTTTGCAGGATCCATGCGAACCCCTTAGGCTGAAACAATATGCCTAAGATACTCCACTTCCTCCTAGTCAAAATGATGCAGAGGTAGGAGGACCAAAACTATCCTCAATAACATTAACAAATCAAATAAATAATCCAATTGCTTTGGTCAGGTTGAAGAGAACATTAATACATATTTTTCCTCCAATTTTCATGAAGATCCAATGGTAGGGGAGAAGGTTATGATTTTTTTCCCGAAACTGCAAACCTTAGGCAGCGTTTAGACCTGCCCTCACCAAAATTGTAATATCTCTCACAAAAATTAATGAAATTATACCAAATAAAAATAATTGTAAACTAGAAACACATATCTTTCCATCCATCTATTATATGCATCAATGTGAGGCTGTACCAGGCCATACCATGCATATTTTTAGACTACATTTTCAGAAAATTTAACTCTGCAGACCTACCCTCAATAAAAATGCCATAACTTATTCAAATCTTAATGAAATTTGATACAACAAAAAGAAATGGAAAATAGACTGAATAATCTTTCCATCCATACCAGATTTTGGTCATATAAAATCCATACAAATCCATACCAATCTCTGAAACAACAGTTTAACATTCAGCAATGCAGAAACAAGGGTATCTTTTATTGATATCATATCAAAATGTAACAACCCACATTCTCCAACCTTCTCCCCTCTACCTTCACAAATGGATACAAGGCCTTTTAAAGGCATTACATCATGACTCCTCACATTCCAACTGATTTTTAACTGCCTATTAACCCCTAGAACCAAAATGACCTTTCATATTCCAAGTTTGCATCTTCTTTTCAATTTTACATGACAACCGTTACATTGTATGCAATATTTTGCATATTTGAACCTCCTAATCTCCTAGTGACTTTAATAAAAGGAAAATGACTTAATTTATCTCATTGCATTGTTGAATTATCATAGTTCAATCAAATTCCTATAGAAGCATCAATTTGTCAAGGTGCTCTTGCACCACAAAAACACACTTAGACTATTTTGCACAGATATGATTATTAGAGAAAAGTTTCAGCACGAGATCCAGATGTTGGAGATTCTTAGCCCATGTTTTACTATAGATGGGGATATCATTGAAGAAGACCAGAATGAATTTATGCAAGTAGGGCTGAAATATTTTATTCATCAATGATTGGAATGTTGAAGGAGCATTAGTGAGGCCAAAGGCCATGACCAAAAACTCATAGTGGCCATCATGTGTGCAGAAAGCTATTTAGGGATATCATCCTCATGAACCTAAATTTGGTGATACCCAGAACGAAGATCCAACTTGGAGAAAAAATGAACGCCATGAAGCTCATCAACAATAGGAATTAGAAACTTATCCTTGATTGTGGTGCGATTAAGTGCTCATAATTCAATACAGAGGCACCATGACCTATCTTTTTTCTAGACAAGAAGAACTGGTGAAGAAAAGGAACTAGTACTAGGGCAAATAATACCTTGCTTTAGTAAGTCTCAAATGAGCATCTCAATCTCTATCTTTTAGTGAAATGGGTAGCGATGGGGCCTAATGTTGGGAGGAACGCTTCCAGGAAGGAGCTGAATATGGTGGTCTTTTGGTCGTGAAGGTGGCAATCCCATTGGTTCGGAAAAGACACATGCATACCTATCCAAAATTTGTTGTAGATCAAGAGTAGTGGAGACCACTGATGGTTGCATCTGAATGGAATGAATCTGAGCAATGACACCATGTAAATTCTTCTTAAGAAGCTTTTCCATGCGATGTGAACTTATGATGCTGAGAGACCTAGGTTGTAAGCCCTTCAATGTGTGTTTTTGCCCATTGTCTAAAAACTGCATCCAAAGTTTAGCAAAATCCCATAAGATGGGTCCAAGTGTGTGTAACCATTGGGTGCCCAAAACCACATCACATCTGCCTAAGGGCAAGGAAAACATGTTGGAGTACAAGTTATAATCGCCAATAAGGATACACACATTGTGACACTTCCTTTTGCAAGGTAATGTTCCCCCATTAGCAATCATGACTTCAAAGCTGGAGCAAGGATGGACAAAATAATCAGCTAGAATCAATGAGTATTGTAAGAGGGAGCTTCTTGAAGTAACCCTTGACCCACATGGTCTGTGGGGTGGTGACACTAGCTGAAATATGAAGAGAGATCTCTGGGTGGTCTTCCTGAGAAGCAAGATCAACAAGTGGCTGCTGAGTATCAACCTGATCATCCACTGTATCATGAGCATCTGTAGAAACTTCAGTTTCAGGTAGAGAATCCACATCCAAGAGATAGAGCTTTTTCTCAACACATCTATGTCCCCGAGTGAATTTCTCATCACAATTATAACAAAGCCCTTTTTCTCTATGTGCCCACATCTCTGCTTCAGTCAAATACTTGATAGGAGTTGTTCTAGGATATGGCATTATTTGAGGTTGTTGGGAAGCTGTATTTCTGAATGGAACAAAATTGGATTTGGAACACTATTGAGCTATGATCTTGTCCTTTGCCAACTTAATCAACCCTAAGACTTCCATCATTGTGCTTGGATGGAACATTTTAACCTTAGAGCAAATTGCATCCTTCAGAACACTGACGAAATAACTCCTAAAGAATTCATCAGACAATCCCTCTATGTGATTGGCCAATTTTTCAAACTCTGTCTGATATTCTCTCACAATGCTTGTTTGGCATAGTTTAGTGAGTGCTCTTGTGAATTCATCAAAAGCACTAGGGCCAAATCGTTGCAAAATGAGTTTAAAAAAATCTATCCATTTTGGCTCGTCATGAGCCTTGATGTACCAATGGAACCATTGAAGGGCTTCATGTTCCAAATGAAAGGATGCAAGGGGGACTTTGTTGACATCAAAAGTATTATGCAGACTGGAATAATGTTCTGCCCGGTATATCCATCTAGTCGGATCATCACCATTGATGTGAGGAAAATCAAGCTTCGGCCCATGAAAATTGCTAGAAGAAGAGAACCCAGTGTCTACAGAAGAGCCTAGCTGCCGTCTATTGTTCATAGCTAAATGTTGAAGATTGAGGCTGAGGATTTTTTGATCTAGATATTGGAGTTTGGTCTTGAGAGCTACAAGTTCATCCTCCATGTTTTTTTCTCCTGCACGGGTGACATCCATAACCAAGATTTTTTTTGGGGAATGGGTAGAAAAACATAAACTTTTTAAGTAAAGAAAAATTTGGATTTGGGGGAAACTCTGATGGGTAATTGGGGTTTGACTAGGTTTTTGACACTTTCTGAGGGAAAAGGGAGAAGAAAATGGGGATTTTAGAAGCGGGATGAAAGAATGGGAAAATTTGTCCAAGAGGGACAAAGGAGTAGAACTATGAAATGAACACTATGGCAATATTTGAAGGCTATTGGGTGAGAATCGAAGAAGTTATGACAAATCCTAAAAAAATAGACAAATATGGGATTTCTAGCTTTAATAAGTGGAATTTGGGATAGGGTCCTTAAGGAAGGAAATATGTAGAATGGAATTTTAGGGGTTCCAGCAGAGTTTGAGAGGAAATGGAGCTAAAGAAAGGAAGATATGGTGAAAAAATGATTTTTTTTTCTGGAAACTATCTGCCAACTGCTCTGGACATATTCAATCTGCGATTTACCGGTTGTCAATAGATATGGGCCCTAGGTATGTTCGACTTCCTAAAGGTTCAAGGGATTCACTCGGCTACCAATGCTATCTAACGGCTTGTGTATTGGGGCAGTACCCCTCACTCCACGGCTTAGGTAAAATTGATAACCACTTTGCCACAAACGAAAGCTCTTGGTTTACCTCACGGATGGGAACTAGTCAATCAGGTAGGGGCCATTGCCCTTTTCACTAGCAGGTTCTCTAAATGGGCCAGCTACTTCAAGGTTCATGTGGTACTCCTCACAATGAGTTTTAGGGCTATGCCCAGGCACTTCCCACGGTTAAGTGGATAGGGATTATTCCTTGATCTGAACCTGCAATTGAAATGAACAATATAGATGCAGAAAAAAAGAACTACTATAATAATCACAGTTCCTGGAGGCCACTGCAGAAAAAAATTTGGTAGAAATTCCACCCAGCGAGCCCAAGAAAGTGCCAAATTAATTGGGAAGGTGATCAAGTGGGATTTATAAGTAGGATTATGCTAGGACTTAGGGCAAAACATGTTGTTGCAAGGCATGGAAAATTTTAAGTGTCTACATTTTGCCCCTCTTTGAGATGATGTTTGAGATGATGAGATTTATGTCGAGTAACATCATTTCAAAGAAGAAAAGGTATGGATAGAAGAATAGGATGATGATGATAGGAATTTTGGATGGAATAGGATGTATATGATAGGATGATGATGAGAATTTTGTTGCAAGGCATGGACAATTTTAAGTGTCTATAATGACTAAAATCATGATCAACATAAATTGACTCTAGAAGTCCCAAATCGGTTGCCTGGATATCATTCCTGCACTTCCCTGAGGTGATATTCTTCAAACTGTGAGTGTTTGTACAAAGTTATTACTTGTCACACGTTATTTGAAGGATTTGATTGTAAATATTCTAATCTTGTGGATGAATATCATGATCTTTACAGTCAGTTGTCTAGAACCTACATACCTGAGTCAATATTTACCAGTCCTTGCAAATACATTGCCAATATCTAGTCCTTGTGGTCAGTTAACTAGATATTTACAGTCAGTGATATGAACTTTCAAAATTTATGTTCATATTTGCATCTCTTGCAAATATTGTGCAAATATCTGGTTATTTTGCACTTTTGATTATAAATATCCACCTTAGAGGAGTAGATAACTTGATCTTTGTGAAGATCTAGTTAAAATATCCACATCCTGACATAAGTTGTGAAGCTCTGGCTCACAAATCTAATACCAGGTCCAGATCCATTGGACTTTTCAAAGAATTACCAATTTGTGGACTTAGACCTCGTTCAACTAATATTCATCATAGTCCTAGTCCTAGTACATCAACATCTCCATCCATACTTGTGGTAACACCTCCAGGGTCTCGAATCATACCTCATATACCTCAGATACCTCAAGTACAGGCTGCAATGTCTTTCTTTGCAACTTAGTCACCACTTCTATTTGTAGTATATCATGCTTTACCTAAGAATCTAGACAAAATCTGTCCAAAGTATCATCCTTACTAGGATGCAAATGATCATATTAGAACCTAGAAGGAAGCTTAGTTTAGAGAAAGAATAGAACATGAAGATGTCGCGTGTAGGTTATTTCCTTACTCTTTAGGAGAGGAAGCTTATAGCTGGTACATTAGTCTTTCCCAGTCTACCATCCCTACTTGGGATGCCTTAGAGTAAGCTTTCTTAGGAAGATTCAAATACCAGTAGATCTAGCTATCACTTATCGCATGTTTGCTACAATCAGAAGAGCTGAGGGCGAGATGATTTCTAACTTCAACGCTAGGTTTAAAAAAAATGTACTCCAACCTAGTTGATCCATACAACATAGGTGACGAGGTAGCTAGATCCATATACTATTTAGCCTTAGATCCCTCAACATCCATGTTCATTAGAAGAACACATCCACCCATAACTTCATTATCAGGTGCTTTTGAAGAAGCCATTAAAGTCAATCAACAGTTAACACCTAACTTTACACCTAATTCTAGATATCCTGCATATCTTGTACAACCACAAGGTAATGGAGTTATGATACCTCTATCCATAATGCCTAGTCCCTACAAGTACCTCCACTTAGTATCATGCCTCCTCCAAATGGAAATGGCCAAATGATACCTCATCCTAGACAAGTATCTCAGGATGCAATACAAAACAATAGCAATGGTAGCTCTTTCTTCAAACCTCAATAGGATAATGTAGTAGCTAAGGCTTAGGAAGAGAAAGAGGACATTAAGGAAATATCTACATAATTGAGGAAATTAACTACTAAGATCACACATATGAGGAGTCAAAACTTTTATTCCTAGTCAAATCAGAACAGAGGATATCCTGATAGAGGATATGGAAACAACAATGATAGCTCTGGATATCTTGACAAGGGGTACAATAATGACAGGAATTTCAATAACAATAGCAATAATAATGCTGCCCCTAGACCACCTAGAACATGGAATACTAGGCCAAACAATGGCTCATTGCCATCATCTTTAGATAATCATCCCCATAATGAATCCAAACAGACAACTAGGGTGAATTTAGTAGAAGCTACACTCACAAATTGGTGCAAAATGCACAATACCAATGCGCATGATGAACTAGATTGCCCTCAGTTCAAGATATCAGCTAGTATTTTCCAGGTTGAAGTGTATAATACTACAGGAGATCTTCCTTGTCTTAAAGGAAATGAAATTGTTCCCTTAGGGTATGAGTCCGCCCTTGTGCTAGAAAGTTCAATCAGTCATCAGCATCATCAAATGACCTCAACTCATGAGAATTACACAATAGCATGTGAGGAGTCTGCATTAGCATTTGAGACAAACTATGTGTTCCCTTTTGAGGACAAAAATGAACTAGAGCAGGAACCTGAAGAAGTTCATGCTTACCAACAACAATATCTAGGTAGGCATAATTATAACTTGAGGAGTAACCCAAACTGGCCAGTTGGTCCTTTGACCACATATGTTCCTCCCAACAATTTCAACACTCCACCAGATCCTAAAGTAAATAACAATCCTAGTCCTCCCAAGGTGAATACTCAGTATTTCACACCTCAAAATATAGTATCAAAATCCATCAGCCAACTCTCTGAGTCAGATAAATTAGTCACATATCTAGTAGAAGAGATGAAGAAGATAAAAATTATCTTATCCTTGTCAGAACTGCTCAAAACTCTAGTCATCAAGAAAGATTTTTTGAAGTCCGTAGATGAGTCCACATCAAGAGATGACAATCATGGTCATAATCCTAGTCACATCCTGACTAGAGATCTTGCACCTAAGGAAAGTACTATAAAAAATAAAGTGCAGGCTACCATCCAAGTTGTTGCATTGTAACATATGACTCTATACAGAGATAAGTCTGAGTCACCTCCATTCCTGCTCACTCTAAGAATATTTGGGAAGAATTTACACAACTGTATAGTGGATTCAGGTGCATCAACAAATGTGATACCACTATCCATTTGCAATTCCCTAGGCTTACATCCAGCCAAGTCCCTCAAGAAGGTGACACAACTTGATAAAACAGAAGTGAGTGTGGTAGGAGAGTTAACTCATATCGACATGCAACTTGCATTGGACCCAAGGGTACAGTATTACATTCACATCCAGGTGGTAGATATCCTTGATACATATGGAATGTTTCTTAGTATGGATTGGTCCAAAACACTTAATGGTTACATGGCCACTTATTTTAGCCATATGTGGTTACCCTAGAAAGGAATTCCTAACCAAATAAGGATAGAAACTGAACCTAGGATGAAGCATATGATCATTGAATACAACAATACCAATGAGATACTTTGTGTAGATGTTGAACCAGGGGTTTATGCCATAAGACCCCAAACAGTTATGATTGAGGAATTGTTGATGTATAACATGCATACGCATAGAAATAGTGATCAAGAAGAGAGGATGATCATAGAATATAATCATAGTTCAATTGATAATGAAGAAATAGATCATTTTAAGGAGTTTGAACAATACATATCCAAAGAAATGCAGAGGTGCCAGCTACTAGGTACATCCATTGAGAATATCCTGATATCTGGTTGGTATAGGTTACATGATGAAGCACATTCAGAAAAAGACTATGAAGCATGTTTGGACATGATCGATTTAGAAAAGACTTATAGTGAAGTAGGATCATCTTCAACTGAGGTAAGTGAAATATCTAATAATGATAATACTAATTCTTATTTGTTTCCTTCAGATGTAGGGGAATGTGAGGAAGATATACATCTGGATAACATCTGCATATGCCATTCAGAAGAAATCTTGATATGAGATAAGGATCCCCATGAAAAGGAAAATGTTATCACCCTAGGGACTAGCTACCTAATTGAGTCAAACTATGAATTATCAGATGAAGATAGAGGGAGTCACTTGACCAAGTTCAAAAGGTTTTTGTCTAAACAAGTTCAGAGACATATGTTACAAGGAGTTCCTTCACAACATGTGTTGATTAAAGGATGGTGCTGGTTGCATGAGGCACCACATTTAGAGACAACATATGCTTTATGCTTACATGTGTTGAACAAAGAAGAGCAGTTATGCTCCAAGGATAAATCACATGATACCAAGGATATCCATTAGGATGAAAGAAAAGAAACTACAACATATCTAGAGGATGAAGGTAATAACATTAGGGTGATGAAAAGAAAAGATATATCATGCTCAAAGACATCACCAGAGGTGATAAAGATTGAACCTTAAAAGTTGAAATGGATATCTACTGGTGTAGCTGTAAGAGCCAAAAAGAAAAGGGAAGGCCCTGATAAGCCATTAACATAAGATAAGCCATGGATTCTAAGGTTTGACGGTTCTAAGTCCAAACAAGGAGCTGGAGTAGGCATTGACCTCATTGATCCATCAGGGAAGTCCTTTTTAGCAGCATACAGGTTGCATTTTCCATGCACCAATAATGTGGCTGAATATGAAGCCTTGATTCATGGATTGTTGTTTGCTCTCAAGAAGAAAGTCAAGATTCTGCATGTTTATGGAGACTCAAAATTAGTGGTAAAGCAGGTCAGGAGTATCTATGCATGTAACTATAAGAAGTTGTCAAACTATAGGCATAGAGTTTGGGACCTAATGGAAGAATTTGACGCATTCAACATTATGCATGTCCCTAGGGAACAAAAACATAGATTTGATGCACTGACATAGGCTGCCAACACATTGGAGCCTCTATCTATCTCCAAAATGAAGAGATTGTCGGTAGAACTGATATCAGTGCCCTCCATACACTAGTAGAAAAACAAGAAAAAATGACAAAAAACTACCAAAAATTGGTCATGTGATTAGTAGTTTGGTCACGTGACCATTGGTAGTTTATTGCTGGTCATTTATCTCACGACCAAATTTATGACCAAAAAAATTTAGTCATTAATTTGGAAGTAAAATTTGGTAGTATATTTAGTCATAAATTTGGTAGTATATTTAGTCATTAATTTGGTAGTATATTTAGTCATCAATTTGGTACTATATTTAGTCATGTGACCATTGGTAGTTTATTGCCGATCATTTATCTCGTGACCAAATGTATGACTAAACAAATTTTAGTCATTAATTTGGTAGTATATTTGGTAATTTGGTAGTATATTTAGTCATCAATTTGGTAGTACATATATTTAGTCATTTATTTATTCATTGTAATCATTTAGTCATTAATTGCTGTTAACTGGTCATTTATTTAGTCATGGTAGTCATTTTTATTCACTGGTTTCCATTAATTGGTAGTAAATTTAGTCATGATATGAATAATTTATTAAATACCATAAATTTTATAATGCAGAAAAAACATATTATTAAATTTGAATTTAAAACATTAAGGAAATAAATTTGGAAAACTATATATTTTATGATGCTGCCAAGTAAAGATTGATAAATTTGAGCCAACACTTTCTATTTGAGAATTGGCCAATAAGAAAATGAAACAAGACAAAGAAAGTGGCAATAAATATTTTTTTTATTGGAACAATGCAAGAAAAGAATTACAAATAATAAAAAAGAAGCACAAGGCTGCCATAACTAGAAAAAACTAGTTCAGCTCTGTCATGTACAACAAACTACAAGGACTAGCTAAAGAAAAAACTAGTTTAGCAGCCACATTAGATACAATAGCAAAACAATGGAAAGGTAGGTCAGACCAATGAAGCCCTTCACATCTTTTGACACTTAGAAAGGAGATGTTGCCACTAAGCATTCCATGAGACATCATTTCTTTTGGCAGTCTGTTAACCAGTTCAAGTGCTTTGACTGCAGCCTTGGTGCAATCAATATTCTCGTTCACACAATCCATTGACCTATTACTTGTGTATTCAAAGAACCCTGAACCACTGTGAGTAATATCTGAATAACAACCTGAGAATGCTACTTAGAGGCCTCTGTAGCAGTGACCCTACAACAACAAGAAAACACACCATTCCCTATAACCTTCCATAGCATGGTCCCAGATAGCTGAAGCAAAAGCGACACTTGAAATAGTGAAATCCAGCCAGTCAACAACATGCTGAAGATGACAACATGGAAATGTTTTTGGTTTCATACAATTGCAGTAAAATATGAATTTATTTAAAACAACATTTTCATGATATGTTCTTCATTACCTCAAGAAATCATAAAATAGATCATTACATAAAATCTCTACTCTTGGAATCAATCTCTTCCCTTTCTCACATGGCAATACCGCACTTGCCCCTTCAGACTAATAAATTTTAGAAAACAAGCTAAACAACAGATATTCAAATGACCTCCTGCATAGATCGGATCTGAAGTTCACTATTGTCTTATTGTAGCCAGAGGTGCAACACATTACCACATAGCAAAACATATAGAAGAAGCTTATGATGCAGAAGCTACTGTTCTGGCATCAACAAAGTTCACCATTTGTTATCTTGATTGTGGTGTTTGTAATGTTGCAGGGTACATTTTCAAATTTTCATCAGAAGGTTTTGCTCCAATCCAAAGTTCCAATGCACAATGCATCATTAGTAGTAGCTCAAGGAATTTTTAATATCTTTTTCAATTTCACCACAAGTTTCCAATCATAATTGGACAAATCATCTTCAAAAAATAAGAAGAATATTCCATTTTAGACATTAAAAAGTTGTTTTATTAGCAAAAAATGAAAAGCACAAATGTTCAATTAGTATAAAATGCATAATAGTAAATACACTAGAAAATTACGTAATGTGGCTATCAAATAGCCTTACCCTATGGTTTTCTGTCAATATATCTATGGATCTTCTAGTGAGATGACTCACAAATTCATCCTCCATTTCAAAATGCCTACCAAACATTTTCTGTGCTTCATCAGCGTTGCTCCCAACAATCTATAAAGTTCGTATGGTAATTCATTAACAAAAACATTTCAAAAAATAGTATCCAAAATCATATAAAACTATTAACAACAAAGATAGCTTCTCAAAATACCTTCATGGCCACTTTTTCACCCTTCATAGCCATTTCAATAGATTTATGATTGATCTCAATTGAGGCTATTTTTCCAATATCTATGAAATCTTTTCTAGGATCACATAATGGCATGCCAATCTGTAGATACAATCACCACATATGGCTTTATACAAACCAAAAATGATACAACAATCTTTTACATGCATAAGTCATAACACTGAAAAGATTAGGTTTAGATACTGACCCTTGCAATGCCTTCAAGAATATCAACACCAACAATTATAAGATCCTTCTTGTTAAAAATACAATTTGGCAAAATGCTCAGTAGATAGGGAAAAACAACATCTTCTACCACCTCCTTTTTCCTTTCTTCCTTAAGATTGTCCATATATGCTTTAAACTGGTCAAATAGATGATAAATAACGTCTGCTGCAAATATCTTGACACCAACTTCATTTGCAAGCTCCCGAGCTTTAGGAGTAATTTTGACATCAAATGCCAAAATTACAGCATACTCTTTCTTCTTTTTCTCAAGCATTACACTCGCACGCATGACATTTTTTTTATGTACAGGCCCAATACTAATTGCACTAACTGGGATGCTTACAGCTGGGGTCTTCAAGAACTCAAGTAAAGCCTCCAAAGATCCAAGAATTGAAGCTTGAACATAAACTCCTTCCCCACTCTTGTCAATCTGAGACATTACATTATTGATATCTTACATTGCTTCTTCCTTAATATCCTCTAAATCATCATTAGGTCCAACAACATATAACCGAGTTCCTACTATGGCATGCTCAAGACCTTGAAATCAAGAAATTGCAGCTAAATTTCATTGTCCACATATATTTGATAAATTTATACTCATATACATAAAATTATTAGCCTGAAATTTGATACTTGAATGGTTATCTTGATTCCCTGTACAGCCTTCAACTCCTTATGATGTTGATAAGATCCCTGAAACCAAAAAAACATCTTAAGCTATGGAATAAATTATATTATTTTAACAATATGATCAATGTGACATGGTTTGAGGAATCTAAATTTGAGGTGTAGATTATTGTATTCTAGCATAGTAGATCACAAATACCACCCATTCTTCTTTACTATAAAAGAGCATTTCAATTTTTTTAATGCCACATATACTCCATTAAATAATATGGCACCATAAGGCTTCCAAGAATACATACCACTATGTAAGTTACCACAATGGACCACTCATAAGGAACATTTTAAATTAGGATTAAAGTCACTTGGATCTTGAAACCAAATGGCAATCCCTTGGCTTTTACACTATATATATCAATTTTATCTGCCCTCTGTCCTGATGTTTCAAAAGGTAACTCTTGGTGCCTGTAATTTCTCATATTGTCTAACCATTCAACATTTACAAACTATTTTCTGTTTTGAACAATTTCCATATCCAAGGTTGACTTGATGATGCTATAGTATGGTAAGCTTTTACCAAAGTTCTAGTGCAAGTTTTGGGATATAACATTTATTATTTGTTAAGTTACCTAATTGGTAGAAAAATAGGGCATTTCCTGGTACTATTCATCCCAGAATCAGATTCAGAATTGAATTGCCTATGGAATTGGGCATGGTTGGGATTTTTTGAGCTTGAAATAGTGTGGAATCATTGAGGTACGAACCCTAGTGACTCTAGGATAGACGTGGCATTTTGAAGAAGTTTCTATGACAATTCTAGAAATAAAAGATTGATTCAACATCATGATAAAGAAAGGTAATCTGCAATAAAAAATATAATGCATATATATATATATATATATATCAAGTTATAAGATATGAAAACTGTCTAAGAGTATATATATAAATATAATAAAAAATGTCATAGTTGTCTAAGAGTTTCCAACTCTTTCAAATACACCATGAAAATTAAGATCCCTAAACAACACATTCAAAATACTGCATAAAGCAGTGGGCCAAGATGTCTAACAACAAATACATGATAAACATCAACTATGTTATTTTTTGCAAAAATTTTAGTGGCCACCGTGTGAAGGTTCCTTCTTTCTCTTTCAGACAGACAGCTCCATCTATTTTGTCTTCATAAGCAAGTTGTATGTTACTTGTGACCTTTAAAATATTTACATTTGCATCTCCTGTTCCTTTCAATTTGACTCCATGTACAATAGATAGTGAGTGAATCCACCCAATGCCCACAACAACACCATTACACGGATCCATCACCCTAACTTTATCCCCTTGGAGTTTATCAATGCATATCTGCAAAAATAAAAAAAGTACACATTATATTGAAATACATAATAATTATTATATAGGTAAGGATTACCCTTATTTACATAATAAAACAACCATTACTTATGTTGGAACAAAATTTTAAAACCCTAAAATTTTGTTAATTCCCACCATTATTCCAAATAAACTATTCTAATGTCTCACCTATTAGGACCTCTCAAATTTTTTGCACATTTCCATCCTACTTGACCTTTTCACTTGTATATGACCATTTCTTAATAGACATTCATGCCAAAATTTTATGCCATTTATTTCCTAGGGTCCCATAACATGGTCATTTTGAGGAGTATGCAGTTATTCTTAATCATTTTTGTGTTTTTGTAGTTTACCGCAATCTCGCAGGTCATCCTCATTTTCTTGGCGGTAGTGCAGGAACTAGAGCAACAAGAATCATGTATACCCACTCCCACTAGAAACATACAAGTTGTTTGTGGCATGGCAGTAGGAAGAGCTTGATCAACCATGTTACCACAATCTCGCAGGTCATCCTCATTGTCTTGGTAGTAGTGTGGGAACTAGAGCAACAAGAATCGTGTATACCGCACTCTCGCTAGAAACATACAAGTTGTTCATGGCATGGCGCTAGGAAAGGCTCAGTCAACCATGTATACTATGGTCCCTTAGAGGTCTCACCACTTGGTTGCGGCTTGGCGGTAGTAAGTGTCCAAGTTACTGGGCTCCCGTGATGGCTTTCAAAGAACATTTGTGGCAAGGCAGTAAGAAATAAAAGTTGGCAACATAATCTCACCGCGGTAATGAGAACAGGCACTTGTGGGTTGACGGTATTGGAATAAAATGGAATAAAGGGGGCTATAATCCCCGCAATTCCGCTTTGTTTGAGCATAAGGGCTGAGGGTTGGCGGTAATCAAGAAAAGTGAACAAAAGGCATTGAAGCTTATCGTCATCCCGTGACCAGTTTAAACAAGCTCCATGGTAGTGCGGTAATGATAATAAATGAAGGCATTGAATCTTATCACCATCCCATGACCAATTTAAACAAGCTCTATGGTAGTGCGGTAATGATAATAAATGAAGACATTCAAGCTTATCACCATCCCATTTTAAACAAGCTCCGCAGTACTGTAATAATGATAATAAATGAAGGCATTGAATCTTATCACCATCCTGTGATCAGTTTAAACAAGCTTCATGGTAGTGCGGTAATGATAATAAATGAGTAAACATACTCAGTGCAGGTGTGTGATTACTGAGAGATTTGAAAGATCTTGTCATTTCATCTGATCATTGGATCAAATTTGATCAAGGGCTTATATTTGAAATGAATTGAATGTGGAGATTTTATAATTTTGTGACATGAACCAAAAATAATGGTTGAATGCTGAACATTATGTCTTGATAAAATATGGAAATCTCTCAGCATTTTCTCAGTTCAGAGATTACATATTGGCTCAGAGAAGGCGCCCAATTCAGCCTATTCTTAGTAAGCTTCAAATTGTTCAAGTAAGTCCATATCTACATTCTCTGTAAGAAAGTTTGAAGAATCTTTGCTATGTTTCAATTCTCTATGCATTTGCTTGAGTTGCAAAACCCTAGTTTCTATAATGGCACCCAAGAAGTCTGAATCCACAAGTAAGACCAGTAACCTTGATCCTGCCCCTAAGAAAAGATCACTGCAACAATCTTTGCTAGATGTTTTACCCAATTCTATTGACAAAGGTCAAAAGAAAGTATTTAGGGATGTTGTTGAGGATTGTAGGGATGCCATAATTCCCATTTCTGGTTGGAAACTATTTTGGTACTTCTGTCAGAAGAAGGATGGTCAGGGACGGTGGGCAATCCATGGAAGCTAGATTTGGCCAAGCTAATTGTTTCAAATGTATTCGTGGATGTGGAACTGATTCGTACTCTAGTACTACACTACCACCTAGCTACTAAAATAGTAAGGTTGCCAAATGGGTGGGTGCAAAAAGTTGGGGGGCCAAAAAGTGGCCAACTTTTAAAAAAATAGACATAACACGAGCATGTTATAATGCACTTGTGTTATGGCTTGGTGTTGCCGAGCCTACACCAAGCCATAACATACTTGCGTTATAACATGAGCGTGTTATGTTATGTTATATATAAAAAAAGTAGCGTTCCATTTCATTATTTGACAGCAATTTGCAAGAAACCTACAGCTTAAAAAGAGAAAAGAGTGCACTCACGTTATCTAACATTCAATTGTCAATTATTTCTTGCCGATTCATCATCAAAATACCGCCATGACATTGGGGAAATCAAAGAAGTACTTGTTTTATTTGCTTTCTTGTGTGAATTTGTTGCTAAATAGGTAGGTTAAAATAGTTTTTGATGTAAATTTCTTAAATTTACAGGAGTTGATAATGCACCTCCTCCTCCTCCTAAAAATCCACAAAATCCTCCATCACCTAAACAACAAATACCTGCTAAAGAAGAGCCCCAACCACAAACACCTCCATTTATTCTTGAATATGCCCCTGGAACACAAGAAAATATAATGGGGCAAATTGAAAATAATAAGAAACAAATTGAGGACATAATTGTAAGGTTGAAAGAACCTGCAACTTCAACCTTGCATAAATCCACGCTTGCTCAATCCCTTGAATCTATGTTATCAAATGTAGATTCAATTAGCAAGCAAATCACTAGTTGGAAAAAAAAGAGGAGAGAATTTAGAGAGTATTAAGCAGACAAGTTGTCATATGAACAAGTAAAAAATGAACAAATTACAAAACTGGACTTATGTTCTATTTTCACAAACCCACGAACAAATGAAACTCCACCCCTTACATGCAAGAGGTTCCCTATCCATTGGTGCAACAACCAAGTGATAAGGGACAATTTTATGCAGAGGTGGTGGATGGTTTTTGACCATCCTCCATGTAACAATAATAAGGTCCTATAATATTTTTTGAGGAAACTCTACTGTGAGTTTGTCAAAAATAAAGTACCAAATTATTTTGATATGCGGGAGTTCTAGGGTAGAGGTGGGGGGTCAGCACAAGATAGACTAGGGGCACGTGTTGACCCACAGTGGCCAGTGAGATGAGCACTCGCCAGACCAACCCATGAGCACATTTCTATCCCTTCTGTTGTGAAGGAGAGTGTTGAGGTCGAGACACTTCAGTCCATTAGTACCTTGACCCAAAGCATCATACAACATGCTAGTCATGCAACACAGCGTGGGCTGGGGGAGAGTTCAAGTACAGTTCCACCCCATACTTGTCAGGGTTGCAGGTCGGCATGTGGTTATAACCCCATGGATAGTCATGACATAGGTGTGCAGGCTACATTTGCAGATGAGAAGATGGTGATGACATATGCCCTTCTGAGTGAGACTTTTGAGCTTGATACTCAGGAAAATCTTAGCAAGTTCATTGAATTTAATTTATTAAATTTTATTTTTGAAATGCAAGATTAACTAATTTAGTTTGATGATTTTAATGAAATTTTAGGGTCATAGTGTTGATGTAGTTTTCAGTGGTTCTCCACCTGCATATTACACTACATCATCTACTATCGGGGTATGTAACTAGTAAACAATTATAAATATTACATGTGAATAGCATCGTTATATGAATGGTATTCTAATATCTGATTTTGGATGTTGAATAGGTTAATATTGGAGATTTCATAGCAACACCTGCCAGTGGTGGTCGACTTCAAAGCTTCATGGAGGTAATAAAATAAATAGTTTAATGAATGAATTGTAATTACTAGATTTTTGTATGTGACTTGTGTGCTTTATTGTGTGTACTTCCATGTTTAGGTGAATGTGTGTGTATGTTAGGAGCCATGATTTGCATCACTATTATAGTTTTTGTAATTGAATAATGTTGTTTTATTTCCAGATGATGCAGGCTACAGAGACACCTCTTGATGTTCATAGGGCAATGGAGCATGGTATGTCCTCTGCGATTCATAGCTCCATGCCATTAACGGGGGTATGAGGCAGATTAGTAAATTTCAATTTACATTCATTGTTATAGTTGTTTATTTTTGAAAAATCAAAAGATTATTGATTTGAAGTTTAATTTCTATCTGGATGGTTTCTATAGGACATGACATCACCACAGCCTAATCCTACTACTAAGGCAAATGAGGAGACAGATTATATGGTAGAGGTAAGTGATTATTTTGTTAAATGTTTCATTTTTTATAACATGTAATTTCTATATATTAATGTCTATACTTTTTATTGTAATAGCTAGAGATCTATGAACAACTAAATAGGAGGAGCATCCCTCAGGTTTGTAGTAGACCACCCACATACACGTCTCCATCCCCTAGAAGATCAAAGGCTAGTTGTGATCTATTCTCTTACAGAGGGGGATGACTTTTTATTGTGTTCCTTTGTTGTATGCCTATATGGCATTTGTGGACATATATTTTGTACTGCATATAGTTGACATTGTATGCCTATATGGCATTCTTGTAAGCCTATATGGCTATTTTGTATATATGTTATATTATATCGATAGATATTGATGTATGCCTATATGGATATTTGGTTAATACAAATATTTTTTATTGATGGTGTCCATATTTGCATTATAAATCCACGTTTAAATAGATATTTGTAAATGGTTACTTCAAATATTTAAAGTCCAATTGTATTATATAGGATGTTTGTTGATCCAATAAGCCAACTATTGTTATTCAAGTATCACCTAACCTCATTCTGGAACTAAAAGATAAAAGTTGTATTTACAATAAAAATGAATCATCATGTTGAATAGAAAATATTCATATTCTTTATGAGTTGCTCAATTAAAAATATTCAAATGAGTATGCTGATCCATATTTTTTATGAGTTGGTCAATTAAAAATATTTCTTAATTTCTTGTTATTATACCATATTGGGATGCAAAGAGTATGTTTGTTGTTTTGAATAAGATAGTCAAAATCATATGTTTATGAGCAGGTCTGATGACCATTGTGGTTATTAAATGTAATCCCTCTTGCATATATGGTGAGGTTATGAGAGTACATTGAGTCTTACCTAATTTTAGTATGCAACATAACATTGGGGCTATAGGCTTCCATAAGTCATCAACAATCAAGGTTTAAGGTTTTCATTGAAGTCAAAGGGTCAAGGTTGTTTGTCATTGATGTCAAGGTTGATGCAATGATGTTGATAAGGTGATATAGTGATTCAAGGTGGGTGATGGTCATGAGGTGCATGATGTTGTGAATATGGTTTTCATGATAAGGTCTCTCAGTTCATGTTGATGCTGCACATGACAAACATGGTTCATATGATGCAAGGTTCATGTTCATGGTGGATGTGGTTTTGTTCATGCAAGGTTTTGTTGTGAATATGGTTTTCATGATAAGGTCTATCTTGGAAGGTTGATATGATGCAAGGTTCATGTTCATGGTTGATGTGGTTTTGTTCATGCAATAAGAAGTCAGAGAAGACACAAGCTTTCATAATCATAATTCAATGTCATCATCAAGGAGAGTTATATTTATCAAGGGGAGTCATGAGTTTGATTCGAATGTGAAGTTGTTCATGTCTTAAAACCCTATGCCTATGATAAGTGTCATACTCTAATGTCTTTTTTTTATGTCCCTGAGGTCTGTGAAATGTCCTAGATATCTCTTGATGAAAGTTAGGATGTTTAAGTCTTTCTTATTGATAGTTAGGGTTTGCATATTGGGCATTAAACCCTAAAAAGAATCTACTTTTCTTAAGACTTTAAAACCCTCAATTGCCTATCGTATGTAAAGTACACTTTTTTTTAATTTAATATTGACTTATAATCATAGGTTACTATCACGTAAGTCAACCTACTAAAGGGTCTTTAAGTCATTAGTTCACTGGCCCTTCAACCTAACTCAACTGACCTCTCTAGTAAACTCTCATAAGCCCGAGTGCCATATCATAATCGAAGGTCATATTTAATTTATATGAGGGCAGGAAAAAGGATTGGAAGGTTAGTATTTAAAAGAAATTTGAAATACAAATAGTCATCTCTATGCAGTTGAATTTGATGGGCATGCCTTTATAAAAGGCTAAAAGATAACTTTATGCAGGATATCATGGTATTTGTAGTGTTTGAAGATTGAAGACTAGTTAGTGTTTATAGCTCAGAATGTTTTGGCATATTTGGGTGCAAAACAAGACCATGCCTAGCCTAAACATACCCATCTAAACATGTTGGAATTGTTGGTTTGGCCGCACAAGGAGAAGAACAAAAGTTACACCCCTTTACAACTTTACACTACCTCCTGACAATTTTTGGGGCAGCAGAAAACCTTTCACCACGAGCAAATGCCTCAGAGATATAAATAACTGAGAGATATTATTGTAGAGAGACCCTACGTGATCGCATTGCCTCAGACGGAATGTATCTAAGTGACATGGTTTTCAATTAACAGCTCGTCAAAGATTTCTACCTTTTTGCACTTTGGACTCTTCAGGGATATCACTGGTACAATGTAGCTCAAACTGTTTTGGCATGTTTGGGTGCAAAATGGGACCATGCCTAGCCTAAATGTACCCATTTAGATGTGTTGGAATTGTCAGTTTGGCCACATGAGGAGAAGAACAAAAGTTACACCCCTTTACAACTTTACACTGCCTCCTTCTGATGATTTTTTGGGCAGAAGAAAACCTTTCAACATGGGCAAATGCCTCAGAGATATAAAAAACTAAGAGAGGTTATTATAGAGGGACCCTACATGATCACGTTTCCTCAAACAGAATGTCTCTAAGTGACATTTTTTAAGTAACATCTCGTCAAAGATTGCTAGATTTTTGCACTTTGGACTCTTCAGGGATATTGTTGATATAATGTAGCTCAGACTGTTTCGGCATGTTTGGGTGAAAAAAAGGACCATACCTAGCCTAAATGTACCCATCTAGATGTGTTGGAATAGTCTATTTAGTCGCATCAGGAGCAGGACAAAAGCTACACCCCTTTGCAACTGTACACTGCCTCTTGATGATTTTTGGTGTAGCAGAAAACCTTTCACCATAGGTTAATGCCTCAAAGATATAAAAAATTGAGAGAGGTTATTGTAGAGGGACTCTACATGATTGTGTTGCCTTAAATGAAATGTCTCTAAGTGAAATGGTACTGAGTAACATCTCGTCAAAGATTGTTGCCTTTTTGCACTTTGAACTCTTTAGGGATATCGTCAATACAATGTAGCTCAGACTATTTCGGCATGTTTGGGTGAAAAACATGACCATGCCTAGCATAAATGTACCCATCTAAACACATTGGAATGGTTAGTTTGGTTACATCAAGAGCAGGATGAAAGTTACACCCCTTTGCAACTTTACACTGCCTCCTTCTGATGATTTTTTGGGGCAGCAAAAAACCTTTCACCATGGGCAAACACCTCAAAAATATAAAAAACTGAGAGAGGTTATTATAGAGAGACCCTACATGATCATGTTACCCTAGACGGAATGTCTTTAAGTGACACAGTTTTTGAGTAACATCTCATCAAAGATTGCTACCTTTCTGCACTTTGGACTCTTCAGGGATATCGTCGGTACAATGTAGTTCAGGTTGTTTCGGCATGTTTGGGTGAAAAATAGGACCATACCTAGCCTAAACGTACCCATCTAGATGTGTTCAAATAGTCAGTTTGGTTGCATCAGGAGTAGGATGAAAGTTACACCCCTTTTCAACTTTACACTGCCTCCTTCTGACGATTTTTGGGGTAGCAGAAAACCTTTCACCACGGGAAAACACCTCAAAGATATAAAAAATGATAGAGGTTATTGTAGAGGGACTCTACGTGATTGCGTTGCCTTAGACAGAATGTCTCTAAGTGACACAGTTTTTCGAGTAACATCTCATCAAAGATTGCCACCTTTTTGCACTTTAGACTCTTCAGGGATATCATTGGTACAATGTAACTTGGATTGTTTCGGCATGTTTGGGTGAAAAATAGGACCATGCCTAGCATAAACGTATCCATTCAAATGCATTGGAATAGTCAGTTTGGTCACATCAAGAGCATGATGAAAGTTACATCCTTTTGCAACTTTACACTACCTCCTTTTGACGATTTTTGGGCAGCAGAAAACCTTTCACCACGGGAAAATGTCTCGGAGATATAAAAAATTGAGAGAAGTTATTGAAGAGGAACCCTACATGATTGATTTTCCTTAGATAGAATGTTTCTAAGTGACGTGGTTTTTGAGTAACAACTAGTGAAAAATTGTTGTCTTTTTGCACTTTGGACTCTTCAAGGATATCGTCGGTACAATGTAGCTTGGACTGTTTTGGCATGTTTGGGTGAAAAATAGGACCATGCCTAGCCTAAACATACCCATCCAGATGCATTGGAACTATCACTTTGGTTCCATCAGAAGTAGGACACCAAAAATGCAAAAGTTGCTTTGTGCAACTTGACAACATTGACACTTTTTTGCAACAAGACTCAAAGACTCAAACTGACCCCAAATGACTCAAACTAACTCGAAAACATATGAAATGGTCTTAGAAGACATTATATACAATAGACTCAATCAAAACAAAATTTCACTTTTTGACCCCTCTTGGAGGCATGACAACTTGGGTGCCCCTGCACCATTAGCGCAACTAAAGTCGATAAAGTTTTCCTATTAAGAAAAGAGCTTCCCTTATCTTCAAGAAATATAAATATCCTATACTGACAAGGCCAACCACATGAAGGTGGAAAATCATGTGGTCTCACCTAAGACCTAAGACACATGTATTCTAGTAGACATAGGACACCTAAGACACCTATTGTATAGTATGTATCTAGATTTTATAGACATACTAGACCTAAGACACCTAGTCTTTATACCTTATCGTAGTCTAGACCTAAGTCAACTAGAAACCTAGATTATAGTTCTACCTAAGACACCTATTATGGTAGACCTAGTTGACATATAGTACCTACCTAGGACACCTAGATTAAATTATAGAAGACACCTATCTAGAAGACACCTAGATCATTCTAGATTATACCTTATTCTAGTCTCTAGACAGGTCATTGATATATAGTATCTACCTAAGACACCTCGATTAGATTAAATACCTTTTTTCTAGTCTCTATCTACCTAGTTGACATATCGTATATACCTAAGACACAATTAGAGACACCTATTATCTAGTTAGAAACCAAGACACCTATATTTTATACATTACCTAGATTTTATACATTACTCTCAGTATCAACTTCATCCATCACTTAGGTCTAATCCTATGAAGCATAACATGATGATATAAAAATGTGTATATGTGTAAAAATACAGTAGCAAATAAAAAAGACAAACCTTACAAATTAATGTGCATACTTACAACTCAATGTAACATGACTTTACAAAATCAATGTGAATACTTACAAATTAATCTAATGAACCATCCGGGTTTGCTCTACTCTTTATTGTGTCAAGTATTGCCTCATGGTCAGACTCACGTACCTTCCACAAGGTCTTGTTCAAAGGTCTACCCCGATATTGTATCAAATTGGATGCCATGACAAGGTTCGAGTAATGAAGAATCTTTTGATGCATGTCAAAGTCCTAAAATAGCCAAACATTAACACTCTTATGTAGGTACCTTCTAAGCTATGTTCCAGTAACAACCACTGAGCCTGTAGGGTATTCGATGTTTTCTCCATCTGTAATTGGGGCCTCCAATTTCTTTTTGGGCTCAACACAATGACACAAGTAATAATTTGTTCCCTCTTTGTTATCTTCATCTGCAATAACTACACATACATGCCCTACATTGATATGTGTAGCAAATTAGATGAAATTAGTCAACATTACAAAAACACTACAAAGTAAGATGATATTAAGAATTTTAAAAACTATGCAAATAGATATATTACTTGGTTGAACTAGATCTGATATGTGGTCAAAGTCAACTAATGATTCCATCTATGTTAGTTACAGTACCATCAGGGGTCGATACGTGTCAAGTGGGCTAAGATAACTTAACTGTCATTCATCAACCCACTCCTTTGACTCACACTCATTCTAGGCTTGAATTGTATAGGAAGAACAAAAGCATGACATCTTTCACGTATGGATACTCCATGAACCTGCAATTGAGCTTCTGAAAGAGTTCATCTCACTTGATCCTATCAGTGTAGAATAGTCCTCATATGGTGGAATGTTAGTATCGTCTATCAACCAAAAAAGTTACGAACTGTAGACTTACCTTCATTACTTGGATCCATGGAAGCATTACACCACTCGACAATTGATTTTGCATCTATCAACTTTGCATTGTCTTTATACTTTAACTCTTCTCGTGATATGGCTCTTTTGATACATGCTCTTACACCATCATGCTCCCCCTTTCCATGCCTGGCCTCACAAAAGTTCCACATATGCTGAATACCTGTAAAATTATGCCTCTTGCTCAGCTAATAGAAATTCCATGAGTTCTTGAATTGTGATGCATAGTTATTTGACCATATGATATGCTAACTAAATGATATACCCCTTCTAGCCAAATCATTGTAGAAAACCTAAAAGCAACCTTGTACAAACTCCGTAGAATGCATGCGATCATCACTGATATAGAAATGATACCCCCTTATGATCTTTCTGTCATCCTCTATACTATCATTCGCATGAATGAATGCAATGTGCACAAATATAGAAACTTGTGTGGAGTTGTAATATTGTGATTACACCTCATGTTGTGGCTATAGATTGTAGTTCTCTACAAAGTTGATGACTGAAACAATGCTACCGACCAGAATGTGTCCTTGCATAACTTGAATTGTAAGTCCAACCATTGAGCTCTATGGGCATGTCTTGCATACTCATACACTATGTTATCACGAAATATAGGCATAAACTAATACACTGGAATCTTTTCAATAAATAATTCACACCTCTTTCCTTCTTTACCATCTTTTGTATTGTATGCCACTATTTTATACTTGTTGAACTCTACTAGTACATTTCCAACCGCATGTGTTCTTTCCATATGTTCACATATTGACATACATTGCAAGCCACCGCAATGTTGACATGTGCCATCCAAGCATAATTCTTGTAGAATATTTAACCTTCTTCTCTTTCACATAAAATTCTTGATACGAAGTCTCTTGAAGATGTTGGTGGGGCACGTATGCCACAACCCTGCAAAACATTGTTAGTATGCAAATCTAAACATATAGACCAATAAACATCAAAATGGTTAGAAAATTCAATATGTAATCTACAACAACAAGTAGTGCATGTGTGATTTATCTTGACATAGAAAGGTTTTAGTATTTCAAAATATCTTTGACAAATTTTAATTTGAGGATACTTCTCTAGAAATTTACCAAAAAATTGTGTTTGAGTCATATCCAAAAAATGCTTTAGATGTGGCTCACGGTTCCAACTACTGATTCTCCTTCTTACTACATCCCTTTGATTGAGCGATACCCTTGTGTAATTATTCCAAAAGTCTTCAATTAGTGATCTCAATGCTTCAACAATTAGTTTATCTTTTCATGGTAGTCTCCCCGAGAATGCCCATAATTCATTGGCATTAGTGTCCTCACTTCTTTGGTGTCTTCCAACGGCTCTTGATAAATTTTTCCTATTAATTCTCAATGCTTGACTTGTCTTTCTAATGAGATGATCTTTCCTTGTTTGACTACTTACTATAGTCGATGTAATCACACATTGTGTTGCATTACTATCTTTTGTGCGTGAGGTGTTACCCACACTCTCATACGCACTCATTAGATTCTTGACAATAGATTTTTCACTTGAAGCCTCTGATGTTCTCAACCCAAGAGTCTTCATTATGGACCTCTACTTTATACTTCACATCATTTCAATGAATAGTTGACATCTTCCAGTCTCATTTAACTTTACAAAGAACAATCTCCAAATCTTATGAGCATATCTTCTACAAGTGTGTTTTGGAATCTTAACTTCCATTGGCTGTAAAATATTCTCATCAATATCAATCAAATACTTTGGATTTCTATGTAAAATTCTAGATGGTGTTAAGTTAGGTAAATTCATCTCAACATTAGGAATTTCATCAATATTTAAATGAGATGGGCTAGATGGCATACCTTTGATCGAAGATGGAATAGATGACATACCTTGAGGTTGAGGTGGGAACAATGGCATACCTCCAAATGGAGATTGGTTGTCACTGATTTCGAAAATGTGTTTGAGTTGAATGTTATTAATGTCAAAAGGTTTTGAAGGTTCACATGGTGTTGACATTGATCATACAAGAGTTGTGTTGTTCATGTCATCATATAAGAGATGCTCTCATTTAATCAGGAAGGATACTAATGTTCTTGATTCATATTAGTTCATATTTGATCATGATGTTATGGTTTTGAGTTGATCATCAATCAGGATATGATGCAGATATGGTACAAATATTGTTGACAGTTGGATATCAGTGTATTGATATTGACTTGAAAGTATGGACATCTATGATGTCTGTATTGAATTGATCATGTTGCAAAAGTTCATCTTCATAAGTTTGGAATTAAGTTGCTATGATGTCTTGGGAGGTTGTCTTATGTTCATCAAAGGTTTGTATTTAATTATAGGGAGCTTGAATTCGAAGGGAGCTCATTTCATTAGCATCAGACACTTTATGAGGGAACATGTTTCTCATTAAAAAAATGGCATCGAATGACTTTAGGGGAGCATGAATATTTATTTGAAGGCTCATATTTAATATTATAAGGAGAGATTGATTTTCAAGGAGGAGTTTGCCATCAAATGTCTTTGAAATTTAATGCATATTTAAAAAGGGGGAGCAAGTTATTTAAGAAAAGCATCCAATTGATTTTTATCAAATAGTATATTCTATAAACATATTTTATAAAAATAAAAAAAAGGCCAATGCAAAAAAGTGTTAAAATGTCATATATGACATAAGACTCGACCCCTCCTTATGTGCTTCGTGCCTTTCTTAAGGTGGTAGCCTAATCCTTATGGCCTTATTGTTTATATTAGAAACTTTATTGTCCCATTTCTATGGTGACATCAAATCAAGCCTTTTTATAAGGAGTCTTGTTTTTTTTTTAAGGCTAAAAACATATTTGTTTCCATTTTTAAGTGACAATGAAGACTAAGAGTCCTTGAAGTTAGAAAGCTTTTGAAGATGGAAAGTTTTGAAGATAGAAAGATGAAAAGATAATTTTATTGGTGTGTATATGTGGCACAGGGTGTTTTAAAAGATGAAAAATTTTTATTATGGTTTGTGAGTTATAAATATATTTTTGAAGGAAAATTTCTTCTTCTAGGTTTTTGAGTGTTTTTTTGAGATGAATTAATGTGAATGAAGAGTTTTGTGTTTAGAGAGGAAGATTATCAGATTTCAGAGGAGATTTATATTAGGAAGTTATTTCAAGTTGAGGAGATGATTTTGTTTTATTAATTGCAGAGATGTGTTGAAAAGATTTTATTGCAGGAGATTGATTTTATTTTTGCACAAGAAGATAAAAATGTTTTTGCAGATTGGTGTTTACAGAAGAAAGAAAAAAAATATAAAAGGTCATTTGAGATCAAAGATTTTAAAATTGAAAGGTTTTTTGAATGAAGAGGAATATGAAAAGATCTTATGAAGATTGAAGATATTTTGCAGAAGGATAAAGAAAATCATTGAAGAAGAGAAATTTACAGGGAAGATGAAAATTGAAGAAGATAACTTTGTTTTCAAAGAATGTGAAAGGGTTTTCAAATTGCATATAATGATTTTATAGGTACATTGATAGTGTGTGTGAATTGAAGACATCTTTGAGAAGATATAGATGATTTTTGTATGTATGAGATCCTGTTTTGCAGGGGTAAATATAGAGAATGATAAGGTCATCAAATGTTTATTAAAAGAGTGAAAATTGAGATGAGAGAGTTGATGTGAGGACCAAAATGATAATCTCCTTGTTGCAACATATTTTCATATTGAACCTTGGAGACAATGATGGTGTATTAGGTGAATTGTTATGCAGAGATAATCAGGTGAATGAATTAATGAATTGAATGGAAACAGAGTAACCCTCTGATTTTGTTTATATTTTCTAATGGTGATTGTGTTTGCCAGTGAGGCACAGTATGTCAGTGAGACCTTACATTTGTTAGTGAGACACATATTGTAGCCAGTGAGGCAAATTTCAGCTAGTGAGGCATCTTGTAGTCAATGAGGCTTATATGGTCAGTGAGACCTATTTGTATGTATTAGGGCTTGGTTCTCCTTGAAGTGGGTGCTTCTAAACATTGTAACTAGTGAGGTTTTTGCTTAAGCTAGTGAGGCATTTTGAGATGTTTTTCTACCCTAGGAGGGTTTTCCTCTCCTATAATCTTTTGTGTCTTGGTCTCATATCTTGTGTGTCTTCTTGTGTTCATATATTTCATGCCTTCAACATTATAATTGTGCATATGCATGTTAATGTGTTTATCTCTCTTTATCCTCTAAGTCAAAAGGCGTAAAAATTGTAAAATTCATACAACACCGATTCACCCCCACCCCTCTCAGTGTTGTCCTAGACTCCAACAATTGGTATCAGAGCCTGGTTCTCTGTTATAGTCTAATCATCTTGGGTTGATCTTGATGGGGGAGTATAATGGGTAAATGCAAAATAAATAAGAACATGAGAAATGTCAAGTCTCATTTTGATCAAAAGGTGTAGTCTGTATCAAATCCAGATGTTGATATAAAGTCAGTTGATAAATATGCTTCACAAGTTGAATCAGTGAAAGAGTTTTCTAGAGTTCCTCTATTTAATGGTTCAGATTTTTCAGTTTGGTGTATGAGAATGCAAGTCTATTTATCCTCTTTAGGATATGATGTATGGATGTCTGTTGAGAATGGATATTCTAATTCTACAAATAACAAAGAGGCTCTTGAATGCAATCATATAGCCAAGAAGGTTATTTTATCTGGTTTATCTAATGATGTTTCCTGTAAAGTTGTGTGGTGTGAAACAACTCAGGATGTGTGGAAGAAATTGATAAGAATTTATCAAGATGGTGATGAAGAAGAGGACAATTTGGTATCTAAAGAAAGTGACCATGAAAGAAGACAATCACATGAAGAAGTTGAGATTTAATCAGATTCAAAAAAAGATTATCATCAGGAGTATGATGAACAAGAATTTGAAATTGATGTAGAAGAACTTATGTGTGCTCTAAGTGAACTCAAGAGATATAAAAAGGAGAACCAGAAATTAATGTTACAGCTAGAACAAGAAAGAGAATCTAAAGAGAAAGCACTTTCAGACCTTGAAAGTGTATCTTCAGATCTTGAAGAGGCCATATGTTAGATTGTGAGTTTAAGGACATATATTGATGATTCAGACAAATTAATTATCAGATTAAAGATTGAAATTGAGGAAGCTAAGAGGATAGCTGATGTTTCAAAATCTAACCTTGAAGTTAGAAGGATTGAGAATCTAAAATTAGAGGGTGAAATTATCAAACTTAGAAAAGATTATGATGGTCTCAAAGTTTTGTCCAAAAAGAATTAGGAGTTGGGCAAACAAAAGCTTCATATGAACACAACTTGTTTTGAATATGAAGGAGAGTGTTCCAAATTCAGAAGAAAAAATATTTTGAATCATCATGTTGCTACATCTGAAGGTAAAAGGAAGAGTGAAGCTGAACAGAAAACCAGAGATGAATTTGTGCACAATTAAAGAAGGAATTTCAGAAAACCTACTCTTGTAAGACAAGCATACATGTACAGGTATAAGTATTCATTTAATGGTTATTATTATACTTGTAATCAATTTAGACATAGATTAGTTAATTGCAGAAGAAAACATTTTGCTTCAATCAGGAATACTAATATTGTTTGTTACAAGTGCAATAATGTTCGACACATACAAAGAAATTGTAAAGTGAATAGAAGGTATGATCCTACATGGAAGCTTAACATGAATGCTCAAAGGTACTATTAGTCATTTGATTATGATTGTAACATAGTTTGTTATAATTGCAACACTCTTGGACACAAAGCACATGGTTGCAGAATGTATGGAAGAATTGCTTCACCTGATTTGATAGGTTTGAAAAGGATAGAGGTTGAAAAAGATTGGAGGAATAAAAATCTTATGAAAGTATGGAGGTAGAAATAAAAACAAGAGAAGATAGATCACAAGCTTGTGCATCTTGCACAAGTCACTTCATCAGTTGCATAACAGATATCATGAACTAAGGGGGAGTTGTTCATGTCCTATCAATTATCCCCAAGAAGTTTAAGGAAGGAGATTGTTTGAATAGTGATCTTGTCATGTTGATTCTTGTCAGTCTTATGAAATGAAATTTATGATGGTATTGCTGACTAAGTTGATTTTTAGTGTATGACAGTGATATAGGTGATCTTTGGCTCAGTATGCAAACAAGATGTTGAAAGCATGTTCAAAAGTTCTCTGCACAAAGAATTTGATGATGTTGAGTGACTTTATCCTATTTGTATATTGTTCATATCATGTTGATACTTACATGGTTGAGTTGTCATAATGCTTCAGTTAAGGAAGAGCTTGTTGGTACAATTAGTTTGTTGATAAATAGTCTTGTTGGGCTTGAATGATAAAGTTAAGATTGTGTATACGCCTAAAAATGACACGAATCATCCTAAATAAATATTCTAAATATTTATTCTATTCTTCTATTAATTAAATAAATATTCTAAATTTATTTAATCGATTCACTGTTCCATAATTAAATAAATTCAATTTATTTAATTAAAATTCTTCTAAATGTCCTACACAATTAAATAATCATAAATTATTTAATTAATCCAAATTCCTCTATCCTAAGTTCTAAATTCAAAAATCCACCTCACCTTTACACCTCACTTTTCCACCTCACCTTGTCCACCTCATCAGGTTGCACATGTAATTAAATATATTTAATATTTAATTATCTTATTTTCCCTCACCCACATGGCCTATTTCTTCTCAAATCAGAGATTAGTTAACTAATCAATCAATAGTGTTAACTAACCTGTCAATTGAGTCAATTCCTCAATCAATTCAGTTAGTTCCACAATCCACTCTTCTAACTGATCAATCAAGTCTGTTAACTGTTCAGTCAATGGAGTTAACTCGCCAATCAATTTTGTCACATCCCCTCTTTCGTGATGGAGCTGGGACACTTGTCACATTTCCACTGGTTGTACATTCCTCAACCATTCTTAGCCATTGATCTTCATATCTTCTCTCAACCGTTGATTCTCATTCCTCTGAGTCTATAAATGAAACCTCATTCTTCCATTCTAATCATCCAGGATTTTGACATTGTTACTCTGCAAAAATATCACCAGTGCGCCTTTGGCACCCTTTTACCATCCACAAGCTTGAGATCACATACTTGCTTTGAAGCTCATCTTCATTGCATATCACCATAGCCACTTACCATCGACTTCCTACGAACAGCTAAAAAAAGTGCACTCTCTGAGGGCTCACTTCATCTGCAAAAGGATGGTTGTAATAGGCGAACAACAGAAGCATCGATTTCAGGGAAGGTTTGCTTTGTGTTATTCATTGCTATTTTCGTTTAATATTCTTTGTTATCTCCTATTCTGTTGATGTTTGGGTCATACATTATTCATTTGATTGATCCACGTTTTACCCTTACAGATTGCAATATGTTTCAGATGTGATTTTGTATATATATCAGATATGCCATTGTGTTGTAAAAAGGTGTCTTGTGCAGGAACATGAGGATGATCTTCAGTCTTTATCATGTCAAGATGTGTGTGCAGAAGTAAATTGGTTGTAGGATGATTGTCCATATTGGAATTCTTGGCAAGATCATCTCTGGAGTGGTCATCATATCATTATGAGTCAAGTTTATATATGTTAGTCTTCATCTTATCAAAAGATGAGACCAGAAGATCTCAATAATGATCTATGCTTCAGATTGTATGTGGTTCAGATCAAATTGAAGAGTGTTTCAGAGTATTATCTACATGGCCTGTTATATGCTTGCTTTAGGAATGTTCTTGATATTAGTCTTCATGTATTTTGATCATGTTGTTTGATCTATGTGTCTTGCATGAGAATTGGAGCTTTCAGGTGGATTGGAGATGGTGGACTAGATAGTCATGCTCATATGGAAGTATTTTTGATGTGATAATATTAAATGTTTTTTTGATGGTCTTCATCATTTATATGTTTTAGGAAGGTATGTGCTTCAAGCTATGACAATCTATAGATGCTTTTGACATTGATGGTGAGCCTTGTATTTCATCAAATCAGAGATGGTGCTACTGTGTTGATTGTCCTTGTCAGAGATTGGCAGTGATATTTATGAGCTATGACTTGTTAGTACACTTCAACATAGGGGAAGAAAATAGTTTTGAGTCTTTGTCATCAGATGTCAAAAAGGGGGAGAAAGAAAAAATTACATCATGAAGTTTTGCCATCAATGACAAAGGGGGAGATTGATGGAGATTGATTGTCATTGATGTCAAAAAGGTGTTTGAGTTGAATGTTATTGATGTCAAAAGGTTTTGAAGGTTCACATGGTGTTGACATTGATCATACAAGAGTTGTGTTGTTCATGTCATCATATAAGAGATGCTCTCATTTAATCAGGAAGGATACTAATGTTCTTGATTCATATTAGTTCATATTTGATCATGATGTTATGGTTTTGAGTTGATCATCAATCAGGATATGATGCAGATATGGTAGAGATATTGTTGACAGTTGGATATTAGTGTATTGATATTGACTTGCAAGTATGGACATCTATGATAGCTGTATTGAATTGATCATGTTGCAAAAGTTCATCTTCATAAGTTTGGAATTAAGTTGCTATGATGTCTTGGGAGGTTGTCTTATGTTCATCAAATGTTTGTATTTAATTATAGGGAGCTTGAATTCAAAGGGGAGCTCATTTCATTAGCATCAGACACTTTATGAGGGAACATGTTTCTTATTAAAAAAATGGCATCGAATGACTTTAGGGGAGCATGAATTTTTATTTGAAGACTCATATTTAATATTATAAGGAGAGATTGATTTTCAAGGAGGAGTTTGCCATCAAATGTCTTTGAAATTTAATGCATATTTAAAAAGGGGGAGCAAGTTATTTAAGAAAAGCATCCAATTGCTTTTTATCAAATAGTATATTCTATAAACATATTTTATAAAAATAATAAAAAGGCTGATGCAAAAAAGTGATAAAATGTCATATATGACATAAGACTCGACCCCTCCTTATGTGCTTTGTGCCTTTCTTAAGGTGGTAGCCCAATCCTTATGGCCTTATTGTTTATATTAGAAACTTTACTGTTTTTAGCTCCCATTTCTATGGTGACATCAAATCAAGGCTTTTTTATAAGGAGTCTTGTTTTTTTTTAAAGGCTAAAAACATATTTGTTTCCATTTTTAAGTGACAATGAAGACCAAGAGTCCTTGAAGTTAGAAAGCTTTTGAAGATGGAAAGTTTTGAAGATAGAAAGATGATAAGATAATTTTATTGGTGTGTATATGTGGCACGAGGTATTTTAAAAGATGAAAAGATTTTATTATGGTTTGTGAGTTATAAATATATTTTGAAGGAAAATTTCTTCTTCTAGTTTTTTGAGTTTTTTTTTGAGATGAATTAATGTGAATGAAGAGTTTTGTGTTCAGAGAGGAAGATTATCAGATTTCAGAAGAGATTTATATTAGGAAGTTATTTTAGGTTGAGGAGATGATTTTGTTTTATTAATTGCACAGATGTGTTGAAAAGATTTTATTGCAGGAGATTGATTTTATTTTTGCACAAGAAGATAAAAATACTTTTACAGATTGGTGTTTGTAGAAGAAAGAAAAAAATATAAAAGGTCATTTGAGATCAAAGATTTTAAAATTGAAAGGTTTTTTGAATGAAGAGGAATATGAAAAGATCTTATGAAGATTGAAGATATTTTGCAGAAGGATAAAGTGTAAGGAAGTTAAAGAAGTGGAAACAACTTCCTATGCCAATGTTGAGGAGAGACAATTTACAAAACTTTAAATTTGATCTAACAACTATAGAAATTTCAGCAACACATTGAAAACATGAAATAAACAATAAAACACAAAACACCAGATATACGTGGGGAAAACCCTTTCAGGTGAAAAACCCCACACTCCAAAAGCCTACTCAATGTATTCTAAATCCAATAACAAGATTACATACACTTGCAGAGCAAGTTTATTACAAGGGTATCACCAATAAACAACTCTGGAAGAATTTCGGTAGCATTTTGACAGCATAACAATACCTACAAACTCACACTATGAAAACAACTCCTCAAGCCTCCAATTTATAGACTTCTTGCTATACAAGAAACCACTTGTGGTTTTACAAAACCATGTGTGAGGCTTCTCAGCCAAGATTCCAGTCCCAAAATAAGCTCTCACGTCCAAAATGAAATCCCCTATTTTTGACCCTTACAGATGTCATAGAATCTGTCATAATATGCCTAAAAATAGGCCTTCCATAATATACTATCATGTGGGCATCTTTTGACACCTAAAAAACCAATTTTCAAAGCACAGACAATGTGTAACAGCTGTAGGAAAATATTAAATAAAAATAACTATAACAGGAAATGTGTAGCAAGGTTGAGACACCTCATTTCCCAACATTCTCCCACTTGTCGAATACCTTGCTAGGGCTAGGGGAATAATATCATCATGGATCAATTTCTAGGGGCCAAAAGGCCCATAGACTTGGAACACCACCTAAATTTTGTTGTGCTCATGGGCTTAGTTAATGCATCCGCAACATTTACCACAGTCTCTACCTTTTCCAGCTTCACCCTGTCATCCTTGACCATATCTCTCATGAAGTGATACTGAACATCAATGTATTTGGCCATGGCATGAAAAGTTAGGTTCTTCACAAGGCAAATTGCACTCTAACTATCACAATAAATTGTAACTGCACCCTATTTCAATCCAATATCTAAACATAAAAGCTTCAGCCAAATGGCTTCTTTAGAGGCATGAGTAGCTGCCATGTACTCTACCTCAGTAGTGGACAAAGCGACCACAACCTGTCGCTTTCTCATCTAACTGATTGCACCACCATTAAGAGTAAACACATATGCACTAGTGGATCTTCTGCTATCGACACCACTAGCCCAATCTAAATCCACAAAACCACGAATACTCAGGGAATGTTGATCTCCTGTACCATGAAAATAAATAGAGTACTCTGTTGTACCCCACAAATATCTAAAGACCCTCTTAACTACATCCCAAATGTACTCTTCCATGATTAGACATATAATGAGAAAGAACTCTCACTGCTTGGGCAATGTTTGGTCTTGTACAGACCATAGCATACATTAAGCTTCCAACTGTACTCTGATAAGGCACTCTGCTCATGTCTTCCATCTCTGATGGGGATGTAGGACATTGTGAAATAGAGAACTTCATTCCCAATGTAACAGGAACACAAAGTGGTTTACAATCCTGCATGTTAAACCTTTGAAAAATTGAACAAACATACTTACTCTAGCCAAGCCATAGCTTTCTGTTCTCACGATCTCTTCTGATCTCCATCCAAAGTATGTGTTTTACTACACCAAGATCTTTCATTTCAAATTTTGTAGAGAGCTGAGATTTCAATTCTGCAATCAAACCTTTGCCTTTCCTAATAAACATGTCATTAACATATAAAGCAATTACCAGGAAACGATCACCATCAGATTTAAAATATACACAGTGATTAGATTTAGACCGTACAAATCCCAAACTCAACACATAAGTATCAAATTTATGGTACCACGTCCTAGGACTTTGTTTAAGGCCATACAGAGATTTCTTTAACTTACAAACCAACTTGCTTTTACCTTTTACCACGTAGTGCTCTGGCTATGTCATATAGATTTCTCCTCCAAATCACCATGAAGGAAAGCGGTTTTCACATCCATTTGTTCAACCTCTAGGTCATAAGCTGCTGCAATAGATAATAAAAAATGAATGGATGTCATTTTAGCAACAAGAGAAAAAATCTCACTGTAATCAATAGCCTCAACCTGAGAGTAGCCCTTTGCAACCAACTGTACCTTATACTTTTCAACATTTCCATTTAAACCAATCATTTTCTTAAAGACCCATTTACATCCAATAGGTTTACGTCCTTCAGGAAAAGGTACAAGGTCCCATGTATCATTTCTTTCAAGGGCTGCCATCTCTTCATCCATGGCAACTTTCCAGGACTCTACATCATTCATACCCAAAGCCTCTTGCATAGATCTTAGTTCATCAATGTTAGTATTCAAAGCAAATATACACTTCCAATCATCAGGTGAATACCCATACCTTTCAGGTGGTTGCCTATGCCTTGTAGACCTTCGAACAAGCTGAGATGGAGGTTCTTCCACTTCTTCATCCTCTTCACCCTCTTCTGAAGATTCAGAGCTTGATGAGCTCTCCTCAACTTCTTGTCTATCTTGGGGCCTCGATTCATCTTTCTCATGCATAGAAGGAAGTTGAATCACATATTTTTTCTGTTCAATTTCTTTATGTTGTTCTGGCTGAAAAATAACAGGAGAAGATTTAGTTTCTCTAAAAATAACACTTCTGGAATGAATTACCTTATGTGCATCACGGTCCCAAAGCTTGTATCCTTTCACACTATAGCTGTAGCCGATGAAGATACATTTGACAGCCTTAGAATCCAACTTTGTTCTCTTCTCCTTAGGCACATGTGCATATGCCTCACAACCAAAAACTTTCATATGTCTAAGTGAAGGCTTTTCCCCCAACCATGCCTCCATTGGTGTTTTATCAACAAGCGCTGATGTAGGAGATCTATTTATCAAATAACAAGTAGTGGCAACAGCTTCAGCCCAAAACTTTTGTTCTAGACCAGCTCCACTCAACATGCTCCTAGCCTTCTCCAACAATGTTCTATTCATCCTTTCAGCAACTCCATTCTGCTGAGGAGAATATGGAGTTGTCTTTTGTCTTTTAATCCCACAATCTATACAAAATCTTTCAAAATCTACATAACAGTACTCACCACCATTGTCAGTCCTCAAACATTTAATTTTCTTTCCAGTCTGAGTTTCTACCATAGCCTTGAACTCCTTAAAATGACTGAAAACTTTAGATTTACTATTTAAAAAATACACCCATGTTCTCCCATTGAAATCATCAATGAAAGTAACATAATAAACTGATTTACCAATAGAAGCAACATCAACAAGACCAAATACATCCGAATGGATTAGATCCAAAATACATGAAGACTTATGAGAAGACGAGTAAAACTGAATGCAGTTCTATTTGCCATAAATACAGTGTTCACAGAAATCAAACTCTAGATTGCAATCATTTAAACCTTCAACAAGGTTCTTATTTTTTAGGGCTTTCAAACCCTTCTCTCCAATGTGGCAAACCATCTCTTTTTTTAGTGAAGTAGTTTCTGGATTAATTTTATCAAAAGTGCTATTGTACTCAACCGTGCATGCATCAAGTTGGTACAATGTACTCAATCTGCTTCCTCTTGCTATCACCATAGCACCTCTCACCATTTTGGCACCTGCTTCAGAAAACTATCATGCACACCCACATCTATTAGCTTGCTAACAAATAATAAATTTCTTGCTAGTCCTGGGATATGCAAGACACCATCAAATCTTCTAACTCTACCATCATAAAATTTCACATGAATACTACCACGGCCAACAATGTCAAGGAAAGAATGATCACCCAAATACACCTTACCACCATTATAGTTTTCATAGTTACTAAACCAATTTCTATTAGGAATCATGTGGAAAGATGCACCCGAGTCTATCAACCATGCATTATCACCTACATGAGTGGCCAAGGCTGCAATAAAGGCATCTCCATCTTCCTTTTCAAACTCAGTCAGAATCTTGCTTCTTCTTCTTCTTTTTCTTCTCTTCTTTACATTCCTTTTGGAAGTGACCAGATTTGCCACAGTTCTATTATATTGCCTTGGACTTAATAGGAGATTTTGATCTCCCCTTATTCTTGGACTTGGAATGGCCACGCTGCTTCTCATCTTTGTCTTGTTCTTTTTGTCTTCCTCTAACACTCAAAGCCTCTTTGGAATTTAGAGAGACCTTCCTTCTCATCTCTTCAAAAAGTAGAGAACCAACAACATCCTCCATCGTCAAGATGACTGCAGTGCTCCCAATAGCCATTACTAGGCTGTCCCATGAGTCTGGCAACAAACACAACAAAATTTGGCACCTTTCTTCCTCATCCATTTTATCCCCAACTGAGGTCAACTGAGTCACCAACATATCGAATGTTTCCAGATGCTCAAAAATTCATCCATCTTCTTCCATTCTCAAGGAATACAACTTCTTCCTCAATAAAATCTTATTCACTAGAGATTTAGCTTGATATATCTCACCCATCTTCTTCCAAAGCTTCTTCAAAGTGGGTTCTTTGTGGACATTTATTAGAATTGAATCTGCAAGGCACAATCTTATGAGACCTTTAGCTTTTCTATACATTACATCATACTTTGTAGCCAAATCTGGATCCACAAGCCTATGGACATTTTCATCCACTGCATCCCATAGATCCCGGTCAATCAATAGATCTTCCATCTTTAGCTTCCACATTTCAAAGTTCATGCCAGAAAACTTCTCTACCTCAATCCTCCCAGATGTGCTCACCATCTGAAAAAGTTGGCAACAAGATCACAAAGTATCCTCTGCACAAGCTCCCACTCAAACCTTGATTAGCACAAAAAACCCAACAACCCACAACTAAAACCAAAGGTGATTAGGCTTTGATACCACTTGTAAGGAATTTAAAGTAGCAGAAACAACTTCCTATGCCAATCTTGAGGAGAGACAACATGCAAAACTTTAAATTTGATCTAACAACTACAGAAATTCTACCAACACATTCAAAATCTGAAATAAACAATAAAACACAAAACACCAGATATACGTGGGGAAAACCCTTTTGGGTGAAAAACCCCACATTCTAAAAGACTACTTAATGTATTCCAAATCCAATAACAAGATTACATACACTTGCAGAGCAAGTTTATTACAGGAGTATCACTAGTAAACAACTCTAGAAGAATTCTGGTAGCATTCCGAGAGCATAACAATACTTGCAAACTCACACTATGCAAACAACTCCTCAAACCTCTAATTTATAGACTTCTGGCTATACAAGAAACCACTTGTGGTTTTACAAAACCATGTGTGAGGCTTCTCAACCAAGATTCTAGTCCCAAAATAAGCTCTCACGTCCAAAATGAAATCCCCTATTTTTGACCCTTACAGATGTCATAGAATATGTCATAATATGCCTAAAAATAGGCCTTCCATAATATACAATCATGTGGTCATCTTTTGACACCTAAAAACCAATTTTCAAAGCACCGACAATGTGTAACAGCTGTAGGAAAATATTAAATAAAAATAACTATAACAGGAAATGTGTAGCATGGTTGAGACACCTCGTTTTCCAACATAAAGAAAATCATTGAAGAAGAGAAATTTACATGGAAGATGAAAATTGAAGAAGATAACTTTGTTTTCAGAGAATTTGAAAGGGTTTTCAAATTGCATATAATGGTTTTAGAGGTACATTGACAATGTGTGTGAATTGAAGACATCTTTGAGAAGATATAGATGATTTTTGTATGTATGAGATCATGTTTTGCAGGGGTAAATATAGAGAATAACAAGGTCATCAAATGTTTATTAAAAGAGTGAAAATTGAGCTAAGAGAGTTGATGTGAGGACCATAATGATAATCTCCTTGTTGTAACATATTTTCATATTGAACCTTGAAGACAATGATAGTGTATCAAGTGAATTGTTATGCAGAGATAATCAGGTGAATGAATTAATGAATTGAATGGAAATAGAGTTACCCTCTAATTTTATTTATATTTTCTAATGGTGATTGTGTTTGCTAGTGAGGCATAGTATGTCAGTGAGACCTTACATTTGTTAGTGAGACACATATTGTAGCCAGTGAGGCAAATTTCAACCAGTGAGGCTTGTATAGTCAGTGAGACCTATTTGTATGTATTAGGGGTTGGTGCTTCTAAACATTGTAACCAGTGAGGTTTTTGCTTAAGCTAGTGAGGCAATTTTGAGAGGTTTTTCTACCCTAGGAGGGTTTTCCTCTTGTATAATATTTTGTGTCTTGGTCTCATATCTTGTGTGTCTTCATGTGTTCATATATTTCATGCCTTCAACATTATAATTATGCATATGTATGTTAATGTTTTTATCTCTCTTTATCCTCTAAGTCAAAAGGTGTAAAAATTGTAAAATTCATACAACACTGATTCACCTCTCCTTTCAGTGTTGTCCTAGACTCCAACACCTCCTTCATCACATGTGAGTGATGATGTATTCTCAACTTGAGATGCAATAGATGGTATTCATATATGTTGACTTGTGGTAGAGGACGTGTCTCCAACTATGGTATTCAAATCTCTCATAGCATGAAGTTTTTGCATTTGTTCTCTTTGTGCCGCCAATACCATATCTCTTTGTGATGGTTGTAGTTCCTCTTCAATTTGCATGTCTTCATTTATTGTGTCCAATTTCCTCTTCTCATGAAGTTCCCTCATAGCTGCTGCTTTCTTTGCATTCTTAGCTTATATCTCTTCCTGTGTTGGTTTAATTCTTGATCGTTTCCTCGGCATGACAAAGAATTTGTCTGTAGCATGATAAAGAGATCAATATTAGTTCCTAAGAAATGAATCCATACAAATAACTTAACTAAGAAGAAACTATTGGTATCAGCCCTTTGGATTGAGTTGAACCCTACCTCTGCATCACATACCTAGGATTGTCATAAAAATCATTAGACTAATCTCTATAATTTAGGGTATTGAATGGTATATAGTCGATCAAGGTAACCACCACCACGTGCTAACAAAGGACAATTAGGAAATTTTGAAATATTGTTGTGTCATGTGCATACAAATCATCATGAATAGGTGCATAAGGAATGTCCTACCCCAAGATATGTGCATACAAATCATCATGTCATGTGCATACTTAAATGATCTTGGCACCTATTCATTTGTATTTAACTTGTTAATATGACAAGATAATAGTGGGATTGTATTTTTATTATGTTGTAAGAATTTATTCTTGTATAGTTTGACATCATGGTATGTTAAGGTCTGTTTATTACACATAATTATTAAAGAGCCCAAGTGTAGAAAATATACATGGCATCATGTGAGATTGTAGGTTGCTTTCTTGATTGGGAATGTGTCTATCTTAATTAATGTTGACCTTTGAGATATCTTTTATTATGCATACCATGAACTAATTTAAAACATAGTCTATTATATAAACACAAGATATGTATACATAGTCTTTTATTAGGCATACTTGATACAAGTGATATAAACATGTATGATAAAGTATGATAAAGTAATTCAAATAGAATTAAGGAAAATGTTAAGAACATGCATGTAAAAACTTGACATACCTAAAAATGGAGATTCGAATGGAGAGAGTACCCAATTATGTAGTGTTTTTTTCTTCTTGCATCAAACTCCTCAACAATTTGAGTTTTTCACCACTTGCTTCCTTTTTAATGTTAAATTGAATAACACTCAAATATAATTAGTAACAACAATACTATTAACCAATCTATAATGTTAAATTCCTAAAATTGAATCACAATTAACATTGCAACACTACAAAAATTGAAACTTGAATAGATATATATCAAATTTGATGTGAAAACTATGTTATTTCCTCCTCAAGTTGGCAATGTAGAAAAGGTGGTGGAAAGATCATGCAAAGGTGGTAGAATGTGTAAAATGTGCATGTGAACTTCCCAACAGCATGAAAACACTTCTTTTTTGTCAAAACACGTGCGTAATCAACATGAAAATAGAGCATGTGGGCCTAGATCACTAGGGTCTAGGCCTTTTTACCATTTCTATAGCAGGATAAAATGCGAGCGTGTTATAATGCGCTTGCATTTTTTCCTACTATAGATTGATCCATAAATATTTGTGCCTATCTCACCTTTGATAGCACCTTTGCAATATCTCACCTCTAGTTCCATTAGCTCATGTTCTATCTCTCACCTCTCTATATCTCACTTATATCTCCCCCTCACCTCTCTACCTTTCCCCTCTCTATGTCTCTCAATCGCTCCTTGTCTACCTCTCCATCCATCCTTAGCCATCTAGGTCTCACTTAATCCTAAACCCTAGAGCCTCAACCCTCAACCCTTAAACCTTAAATCCTAAACCCTATCCCTAAACCCTCAACACTTTACCTTAAACCCTATTCCCTCAACCATAAACCCTAATCCCTCAACCCTAAGCCCTACACCCTATCATTAAACCCTAATCCCTTAACCCTTAGCCCTAAAGCCTCAACCCTCAATCCTTAAACCTTCAACCCTAAACCCTATCCCTAATCCATATACCCTCGACACTCTACTATAACCCCAATCCCTCGACCCTCAACCCTATCCCTAAACCCTCAACCCTCAATGTCAATCCCTAATACCTCAACCCTTAACTCTAATCCCTCAGCCCCAAACCCTATCCCTAAACCCTCAACACTAATCCTTAAACCCTAATCCCTCAACCTTCCCTAATCCCTAATCCCTCAACCCTCAACCCTCAACCCTAATCCCTCATCCCTAAACCCTAAATGCTATACCTATTCCTAAACCCTCAACAGGCTCTATACTATACATTAAACCCTAATCCCTTATCCCTAAACTCTCCAACCCTATCCCTAATCCCTCGACCCTCAACCCTATCACTAAACCCTCAACCCTAAAACCTCAACCCTCAACCCTCAACGTCAAACCCTAATTCCTCAACCCCTAACTCTAATCCCTCAACCCTAAATCATATCACTAAACCCTCAACACTATACCTTAAACCCTAATCCCTCAACCCTAAACCCTAAACCCTATCCCTAAACCCTAATCCCTCAACCCTCAACACTAATCCCTTGACCCTCAACCCTAATCCCTCAACCCTCAACCCTAATCCCTCATCCCTAAACCTTAAATGCTATCCCTATTCCTGAACCCTCAATGGGCTCGATACTATACCTTAAACCCTAATCCCTTATCCCCGAACCCTCCAACCCTATCCCTAATCCCTATACCCTCAACACTCTACTTTAACCCTAATCCCTCGACCCTCAACCCTATCCCTAAACCCTCAACCCTAAAACCTCAAACCCTAACCCTAAACATCAAACCTTAATCCCTCAACCCTCAACCCTAATCCCTCATCCCTAAACCCTAAACACTATCCCTATTCCTAAACCCTCAATGGGCTCGATACTATACCTTAAACCCTAATCCCTTATCCCTAAACCCTCCAACCCTATCCCTAATCCCTATACCCTTGACACTCTACTTTAACCCTAATCCCTCGACCCTCAACCCTATCCCTAAACCCTCAACCCTCAACGTCAAACCCTAATCCCTCAACCCTTAACCCTAATCCCTCAACCCTAAACCCTATCCCTAAACCCTCAACACTATACCCTAAACCCTAATTCCTCAACCCTAAACCCTATCCCTAAAGCCTCTCTCATTTTCTTATATCTTTCTGGTGAATTTCACAGTCATATCTTGTGGTCTGGATTGATGTTTGGGAAGCTGCCACTCAGGGGGAGCAACTGGTATGATTCTGAAGTGATGTAAGTATGTGCCCTTTTCCATTGATGTGAAAGGGGGAGAGAAGACTTGTGAAAAACAAGTGGTTTCTGATCAAAGGGGGAGCAGTAAAGGAAGAGAAGACATGTGAATGGTTGTTGTTGATAGGGGGAGTTGTGTCAGTGAGAAGAAGTTCTTGTCTTAATGGTTAAAATGGTTTTTCACATCATATGTTACCATCAATGACAAAGGGGGAGATTGTTGCAAGTATGGGCCTAACCGGTGTTGTCATTGATGTCAACATACTCCTGTTGCATTGATGATAAGGATTGGATGAGCTGTATGCTAAGGATATTAAGAAAATTAGTCCTATCAGGAACAAAGAAGAACAGTGAAGTCAATGAGGTAAAGATCCCAGCTAAGATGACTATCAGAGGATGCGCATCGAAGAGTTTATAGATATGTGTCTTAAGATGATCCAGTAAAGATTTCAGAGGTTCACATGAAGATCTAAAGAAGTTATGGCTGCTTAAGTAAAACTGATTCTGGCAGGTGTTTAGAGGTGACAGAGTAACACAGATAGGTCCGGTGAGCTCCGGAAATGCAATATCTTGTCCTGCGGATTTGGTGGAGTGTTTATGAAGTCAATGTGAATTGACAACTCAATTGGTTCATGGTATGGAAGTCCACAAGTATCTATCCAATATGATAGTGATGACAGACTGTGTTCTTGAGGTTATGGATGAAGGAGAGAATGATTTCAGTAAGTAGAAGTAGTGTGGATGTTCTTGGTGATTCAGGAAAGCTTATGGAGGTCTTTGGATTGTGTCCAATTCATGTTAGAGGTCCGCATTGAAGATTGAGCTTGCAATTGAAGAATTACTTTCGGATGATGATGTTCTTCCCAAGTCAGGCCAACCAGATGAGTTACACATCCTACAGATGATCTTGAAGATGTTCTGTGAAGAATGGCATGTTCCTAAAGGAAGATTGAAGTCTCAGATCTGTGTGGCCGATAGTGTGTTGATCCGCATGAAGTCTTTTTGTAATTAGTCATGTTGTATTTATGTGTTTACTCTGTAATGTAATGCCGACTTGGATGATTATCCCTAAGTCGATGTCTTATATAAATAAAGAGTTGTAAAGTCATTTCAAATAGAGATAGTGTGGTGATGAGAGTGTGGTAGAGAGTAGAGGAGTGAAAGGTAGAGCAGAAATATTGGGCTTAAATGGAACTAACTCAAGCATGGTGAAGATGCTATTCTTCAGTTCAAGTATGTAATATTTATTATTCTGTAGATAGTGTGTCTCCTGTAGGCAATGGGCCTCTTGTGAGCAGTGTGCTCAGGTAGTGAGCCATAATTGGCATGTGCCATTTTGTTCTTTCTATTCTTCTAACAGAGAATACATTCTTGGGTTAGTCATGTTGGCAAGAGACACATTGGAGCTTCATGATTGTTGTCATTGATGGTAACAAAGATCATCCCACACATCCACAGGATATGGTGTGTCTCTACCGGAAGTCAAATTGAAGAGCTTACAGGTCCGATAAGCAAGAACAGAGCATACAGAAGGTCTGACAGTCAGGTTTGGATATGCTAGAGTAAGTATCCTTGGAAAGTGTAGACTTGGGAAAGTCAAGAGGAGTATCTTGACTAATAGATTCCAGGTTTTGAGCCTCCGGTGTTGAAAAAGTGAAGAGATATAAGCTTCTAAGTACTGGGGTCCAGTTTGGTAGAACAGACAGAGGAAGAACTGATAGTCAGAGCATCAGAAGTTATTCCAGATGAGATGTTCATAATGATAAAGATTCCTAAGGTATCATTCATGATTGGCTGACTTATTAGACAACTTATATAAGTTTCTTTTTGATCTGCATCACTTGGGAAGCAAGGATTCAATCGACAGACTAAAGTTTAGGAAATATTAACTATTCTGGATGCCGACTAGAAAGAGGATGAAATCCTTTGTATGGATATATATACCAGATGGATTTCGATAAGGAAAACATGGTGAAATAGTGTGGTGTGCGAAGAAAAGGAAAAGAGCAGAGTGAAAGCAGTAAGGAAGGTCCAGTATGTGAAAGGACAGCAGAACAAAAGAAGAGGAAGGATGAAGTGTAGCAGATTAGTTTACTGAGCCTAACTAGAACTGAACTCCAACATGTGTGGATGCTTCACATCAGTTCAAGTATCTTATTATTTCTTGTTACAACTTGTAGACAGTGAGTCTCTTGTGAGTAGTGTGCTCATGAAGTGAGCCCTAATTGGCAAGTGCCATTTTGTATTTCTATTCTTCTAATAGAGAATACAATCTTGGGTTAATCACCCCGTGGTTTTCTCTCTTAACAGGGTTTCCACGTCAAAAATATTGTGTCATGTGTATTTCCATTTCATGGTTATGTTTGCTTATTTGAATTGATGCAGCATTAATTATTAAGAAAGTTCAAAAAGTTGAAATAATTAAGATAACTGATTCACCCCCTCTCTCAGTTATCAACAATTGGTATCAGAGCCAAGTTCTTCTCAACAGAGCCTAACAGCTTGAGGAAGACCTGGGAATTAAAAAGGATGCATATGGTATGAAGGAGCAACTTAAGTCTGCCCTAGATGATCTTGAACAGTCAAATTCTGAAATCAATGAATTAAAGGAAAGACTCAAACAGGATGATGATTTCATAAATGAATTAAAAGAGAAACTGAGTCTCTCTATGAAAAAGAGAAAGAAGCTACTTCAGTAACTGGCAAGACAAGGTGAAGCCAATGATACAAATGGAGATCTGAAGGAGAAAACCAAGTTATGTGAAAAGTTATCAAAAGAAATCATTATGGTAAGACATGAAATGGAATCAGGAGTTATAAAGTTTACCCAAGAGATTGAAGAGAAAAGAAAAACTGAAGATGATCTAAGACAATCTCTCAAGGAAAAATAAGAAGATTGCCACAAGATGGATAGAATTATTAGACATCTTGAATCTGATCTTGAAGATGCTAAAGATAATGAAAAAAAACTTGAGGATCAAATTGTCTCTCTTAAAAGGGATCTTCAAACAACAAATGAATATAAAGAGAAATTCAAGATAAGTTCTGCTCAACTTGAAGTTCTTCTTGAAAGTCAAAAGAGGGTAGATGACAAGTGTGGTTTGGGATATGAGAAAGGAGAAAGCTCCAGATCTGGTCAGAAGAATTTTGGATCAGGAAATCCAAGGAATAGGCCTAGAAGACCTCCAATAAGGCACCCTAATGCTCAAAGATATCCATCCTTCAATGGATACTGCCAGAACTGCAATAACTTTGCTCATAGAGCTAATTAGTGTAGAAAGAGAATGAATCAGACTAATACATCCTTCTCCGGACAGTGTTTCAACTGTAAAAGGTATGGCTACAAATCACATGAATGCAAAAATATGCAAATAAACAATTCATTCAATGGTAGATGCTTTGCATGCAATAGAATGGGTCACATGGCTAATTAATGCAGATTAAGAGGATATCAATCAAATATGCAAAGAAATGTTGTTTGCCAAATTTGCAATAGATCCAGTCATATTGCCAAATTCTGTAGAAGCAAGAATTAGGACAAAAGAGGTCTGGCACATCATAATCAGAATCAAGACAAGGGAAAACAAAAAGTCAATGCAGATGAAGTTCAAAGTGAAATGAACAAGATTTGGGTGAAGAAAAGTACAGAGAATGTAGAGGATGGATCCACACCAGACTCTGGTGCTAATATTCCTTCCGGAAACTAAAAAGTGAGCTTTGGCTCAGGGGGAGTCTCAAGGAAAAACATTATCCCCTAGCCAGTCAATTGGTACCAGAATTGGCACAAGGAAAATTGCAGATTAAAGGGCTCTCAGAGAAAGATCCAAGTAAATTGTGATTAAGATATGAAAGATCTGCAAGAAGTTTTAAATAGGTAGAGGACTAATCCGGTCCCTCAGTCATCCAGTGAGAAGTAGGTTTCTCACAGTTAAACCCAACATGATTCAAACTATGGAATCTTGATCTATGGATAGATCAAATGATTAGTGAAAGGAAGATAGACTATCACTATTCTCCAAGAATAACTCTAAAGTCTGTCTTAGTGATCCAAAAAGGTTATGTCTCTGAATAAGGTAAACAAGGCAAACCAGAATGAATTAGGTTGCACATTTATTGCAGGGTGAAAATTAGGGCTTTCCCAAAAATAAAAGAGTTCGTTCGTTCATCATTTGCACATTTGCACTCAAGAAGAAAAGAAAAAGGAGCTCTGCATCAAATTGTCTCAACTCTCAAAGATCAGCCATTGAAAGCATTTCATTCAGCTAATCAAATCTAGCTCTTTCAGTGAACCCTAGAAATGAAAAAGGTATTTTTCATTGCTGAATATCTCCTTGTAAAATCTTTTTGGAAATGGCTACTCTGAATGTTGTGAAGATCTCTGATAGACCTGGCCCTAAATTTAAGAAGCATCCATATAAATCTCTAGAAGTTGATCCCCTAGGTGCCTTTTCAAGCATTCTGCATGGGGTTCTGCATGTAGAAGATGTTAGGGTTTACATTCATGCAAGCATTGAATAATTTGGGGAATCAAAGTTAATGGATATCTATCACAAGCAGTTAATAGATGATTCTTTTGAGATCAAACCTTAGTATAAAGCCATCTGGGAGAAGCATTTTACACAGTGCATTCATTTCCCCTATTTTGAAGAAGATGAATGGGTTCGGTATGTGTTGAGCAGAGTGCATGACAATTTCTTATGGTTGAATAGACCATTTAAAATCACCAAAGATGCAATTAGGGCAATAACCGGTCTACACTCATCTGGTGGGATACTTGTTCTCAAATCTGTCAAGAATCAGATAGTAAGTGATGCAACCAGATCAAAATTTGACAAGAGAGCTATGACTTTGAAGATATCACTGATCCGGATGTCAAATTTGCATCCATGATAATTGGTTACAAGATTTATCACTCTAGTAGGGAAAATTTAGTACCGAGAACTGTAGTTTATATAGCCTATCAGATGCTAAAAGAAAATACTGACTATGATATGTGTGAACTTCTTCTAACCCAACTTTTGGAAAATTTGCAAAAGATAAAGGACAAGAAGAACTCCTTCAAGTATGGTGGCTTGATACTCTGCCTATTCTTTTATTACATGAATGAGCTTCCGGATCCAGTGGCTGGGTATGGTAGAATGATAGGCCAGTAGCTATTCAAATCAAAGATTATATACATGGGCTTGGTGATGCCAAGGCACAGAATACAGCTCGCTGGGGCTATTTCAAGAATTTTTAGAGCATGATGCAAGCAAGAGAGAGAATCCCCAAATCTTTAGTTGAAAAATATAAAGATACAATATGCTTTATGGTAGAAACTGTGATCAGTGCCTAATGGAGGCAGTGGAGCCAAGAACAGTGTGGATCATGCCAATGGGGTATGAAGTGGATGAGAAAATTGTTGAGCTACATGTTTAACATATGCTTAGTCAACCCAAGGATCCCAAGGCAGAAAGGTTTGGAACCTTTGAAGAATTGAGTGTAAAGACTCATGTGGAACTTAGACAACCGAAGACAAAAAGGAAAGTGAGAAGGGAAGTTGAAGAAGTTGCTAAGAGATTTGGAATATCCAAGGAGGCACTTGATGCAAATAGAGAAAAGATGGAAAGGGCAGAGAAAGAGAAGAAAGAAGCAGAAAAGGAAAGTGATCCAATAAAAGCTCCCTCTCGGACTAGATCCTCAAAAAGGGTTGCACCTACCTTTGATAAAAGCTCAAAGGTATCAAAATCGGAAGTCCAGACATCTGGAAAAGAAGAAAAGAGAACAAAGAAAAAGGCAACAAGGTCCTATGTTAGCCAGAAGGATGATGAAGAAACTGAATCAGATGAGGAGGTAAAGAAACTGAAGAAGAAGAAGAAATCTTTTGGTGAACCCTCTACCGGTGAGGACAAGGAAGAGATGGCAGAAGAATTCGTTCAAAGGCCCACTCTATCCTTAGATGACGTAGTTAAAGCAGTCACTATGTATGGGAACCTGCAACCAATAACAGAATTCTATGATGCATACAATGAAGCAGATAAAAATATTCTGGAGGAAGCCACAGTTAAGTATTTGAATGTATATAATAAAGCTTTTATTGAAATCATATCTCTCATTCCCAAAAGCCTAGAGAAGGAATTAGAGATAAGAAAGAATAATGCTAGGGAAAAGGATCTTGAGATCTGGGAACAAATAACCATTCAGCTCTTTCCTTCAATCACTCTGAAGCAAATGAATATGATCTTCAAAGATTGCAAGGATGAGTTTCAGAGAAAATATAGAATGAATCAAATTATGCTCGGCAAAACTGACAAAATAGCCAAAGAGACAGAAGAGATCCTCTGGAATGCATATAAAAAATTCAACATTCCAAATGTAGAGGACATAAGTGATAAGCCCTTTGCCATGGGTGATAAGGAAGAAACCACTGAGATGGTAGTAAAAGAGGTTAAGGAGACAAGTGAAGAAAAAGGTAAGGACTTAGATTCCTTTGCTCTGGAAGAGAAAGTCCAAGGAGAAGTAAACCCAGATTCTCCTGCAGTCTCCAGATCTAAAGGAGAAGTAAGAACAGAGGAGAAGGGAGCAAAAGTGAAGGGAAAGGAAGAAGGTCAAATAGAAAAGACCATAGATGACAGTACTAAGGCTGGAGAAGGGGAGAAAGTTTTGTCTCCAGCAAGAGACACAGCAGAAGCAGTCAAGGACTTCTTGACCAAAGAGATGATGGAATTTGATGAGCCAGAGTTGCTTCAAGGTCCATTCAATTTTGATTCCCTCTCTCCGATGCAAACCATGAAGCTAGCATCCTTCACCCAAGCAAAGGTGAAAGAAAAAATTTTGAAGTCTCACCTGGTAGACTATGAGCTCATAGAAGCTGCATCCGGTGTCTTAGAGAAGATTATGCCTTCCTTCCAAAAGGACCCTTTAGCCTCCACATCCAGTAATCTCAAAAATTTTGTTAATTCTGTTAACACTCACTTTGAGTCATTAGAAAAGTCAGCTGAGGTAAAGGTTCGGAAAGAGTTTTTGGATAAGAAATTCTCAGAGTTACAAGGCATAATAGAAAATGATAGGAGAGTTTTGGATATTGGAATAAAGAGCTTGGAAAATGCTCTCAAGGATGGCAGAGATTTCTACAAATTTTGTTTATCCTGGCCTAAAGTGAGCAAGGATATTGAGAAGAAAGTAAAGGAACAAGAGGATAAACTGTTAAACCTCTCATAGAATTTTGATCCTCTCACTCTATCCATAGTAAATCAGGAATGTCAAATTATTGTAGTCATGAATGAGATTAAGAAACTTGAAAAGGAGAGGAAAAGCATAATAAACAGGATGAGTGAGCTTAGAGGGGTGATTATTCCCAAATTAGAGGCCATGCATGAGGCCCTAATAGATGCCCACCATAGCCTGAACCAGTGATCCGACAGATCTCAAGAGGGAAGAAGTTTTTGCATTCCTACTGAGTGGTCATATCTCAATTTTGGACAGGATGAAGCAAAGTTGGGTGACAAGTTGTATAGCTGAAGACAACCTTTGCAGACATATTACAGTATATGTAAGTAAAACCTGTCTATATACTTATGCGGCTAAGTATAGTTGAATTTTTGGGCAATTTTGGTATGCTGACCCTACCCTTTGCCATTGATGTCAAAGGGGGAGTGAGGAATAGTGAAAAATGTGGAATCCAGCTAAGGGGGAGCTCTGGTAAAGTGTATATTAGAAGAAAGCATCAACAAAGGGGGAGTATAGTATAACACTTAGTCATTTTTCACTAAGTGTTGCCATCAATGCCAAAGGGGGAGATTGTTGGCAAGAGACACATTGGAGCTTCATGATTGTTGTCATTGATGGCAACAAAGATCATCCCACACATCTACAGGATATGGTGTGTCTCTACCGGAAGTCAGATTGAAGACCTTACAGGTCTGATAAGCAAGAACAGAGCATGCAGAAGGTCCGACAGTTAGGTCCAGATCTACTAGAGGAAGTATCCTTGGAAAGTGCAGACTTGGGAAAGTCAAGAGGAGTATCTTGACTGATAGATTCCAGGGTTTGAGCCTCTGGTGTTGAAAGAGTGAAGAGATACAAGCTTCTAAGTACTGGGGTCCGGTTTGGTAGAACAAACAGAGGAAGAACTAACAGTTAGAGCATCAGAAATTATTCTAGATGAGATGTTGATAATGATAAAGATTCCTAAGGTATCATTCATGATTGGCCAACTTATTAGACAACTTATATAAGTTTCTTTTTGATCCGCATCACTTGGGAAGCAAGGATTCAGCCGACAGACTAAAGTTTAGGAAATATTGACTATTTTGGATGCTGACTAGAAAGAGGATGAAATCCTTTGTGCGGATATATATACTAGATGGATTTCAATAAGGAAAACGTGGTAAAATAGTGTGGTGTACGAAGAAAAGGAAAAGAGCAGAGTGAAAGTAGTAAGGAAGGTCTAGTATGTGAAAGGACAGTAGAACAAAAGAAAAGGAAGGATGAAGTGCAGTAGATCAATTTACTAAGCCTAATTGGAACTGAACTCTAGCATGTGTGGATGCTTCACATCAATTCAAGTATCTTATTATTTCTTGTCACAACTTGTAGACAGTGAGTCTCTTGTGAGCAGTGTGCTTGGACAGTGAGCCCTAATTGGCAAGTGCCATTTTGTATTTCTATTCTTCTAACAGAGAATACAATCTTAGGTTAATCACCCCATGGTTTTCTCCCTTAACAGGGTTTCCACGTCAAAAATATTGTGTCATGTGTATTTCCATTTCATGGTTATGTTTGCTTATTTGAATTGATGTAGCATTAATTATTAAGAAAGTTCAAAAAGTTGAAATAATTAAGATAACTGATTCACCCCCCTCTTAGTTATCAACAAGTCACCCCATGGTTTTTCCCTTAACTAGGTTTTCCACGTCAAAAATTTTGGTATCATATGTGTTAATGTGTTTTTGCTCTTGAATTGCTACATTATATTTCCATGATTGATTTATTATTATGCTGCTGAATTAAGAAAGGGTTTAAGTGATTAATTGGAAGAAAGTTTTTGACAACTGATTCACCCCCTTTCACTTGTCTATCCTAAATCTAACACTTAAACCCTAATCCCTTATCCCTAAACCCTCCGACCCTATCTTTAATCCCTATACCCTTGACACTCTACTTTAACCCTAATCCCTCGACCCTCAACCCTCGAACCTCAACCCTCAACCCTCAACGTCAAACCCTAATCCCTCAACCCTCAACCCTAATCCCTCAACCCTAAACCCTATCCCTAAAGCCTCTCTCATTTTCTTATATCTTTCCCCTCACCTCTCTATCTCTCACCTTTGTTTCCCCTCATCTCTCTACCTATCCATAAACCCTAAACTCTATCCATGAACCCTCTACCCTTGACACTATATGTTAAACTATAATCCCTTAACCCTCATCCCTAAAGCCTCAACCCTTAATCTTTAAACCTTTAACCCTAAACCTTATCCCTAGTGCCTCTACCCTAAACTCTATCCTATCCCTAAACCCTCAACCCTCGACACTATACCTTAAACCCTACTCCCTTATCCCTAAACCCTATACCCTATCCCTCAACCCTTAACCCTTAAACTTAAACCCTAAAACCTATCCCTAAACCCTCAACACTCAACACTATATCTTAAACCCCAATCCCTTAACCCTCAACCCTAAAGCCTCAAACCTCAATCGTTAAACCTTCAACCCTAAACCTTATCCCTAATCTCTCTACCCTTGACACTCTACTTTAATCCTAATCCCTTGACCATCAACCCTATCCCTAAACCAACTCTACTTTAGATTTAATACTCTAATATTGCATTGATTTAATACTCTACTATTGAATTGATTTAATACTCTACTATTGAATTGATTTAATACTCTACTATTAAAGCTTAGCATTCACAGAAATGCAGACATGTTCATATTATAGAAGACTACATTATATTAGACTATTAGAGATCCCTCAAAAAAATGTAATAACAAAACTGCTTTGCCTTATGTTAGCTTACAATTAAACCCATTCTTTTTGACACTCTTCCCTTAATAAAGTAAGAGTAATAAGAATAGAAGGCAGAGAATTTGATCTTACTAGTATGCATGGTTGGTTTACATTCCATGACTTCATTTTCATTGAATAAAAAGGTTTATCTAATTTGAAAGGTGGGGCAGAGTTCACTGTCATGTGCTTTTCTAGATGATAGGGTCCATAATGTCTAGGGTTCTTCAAAGAAAGGCCTATAACAAAATTAAGTTTTTATTATACCAATCCTCCTGGTAAAGCTACAATTCAAATGCCTACTTTGAAAGTTGGAATAAATTAAATTAGACTTACAATTTTGATTTTCTTCCATTGCTTCAACAACATCATTGTTTTCTTCATAAGAAACCAATTCAATCAACAACTTGCTACCCATTGGTTGACTTGAACTGCATCCTCTGTTAGAAGAAGGAAATTTTTATCTGTATCAATGTTGGTATTCATAAGTTGAGGAGCATTGATATTTTTCACACACTCTATTCTGTGAAATATCTTAACCTTAAAATATGACTTGGATATGTACTTGAACACATCAAAATCTCCAGTCTCCAGCCCATGATGATTCACAAAATTTTCATTGAATAAAAAGGTTTATCTAATTTGAAAGGTGGGGTAGAGTTCACTGTCATGTGCTTTTCTAGATGATAGGGTCCATAATGTCTAGGGTTCTTCAAAGAAAGGCCTATAACAAAATTAAGTTTTTGTTATACCAATCCTCTTGGTAAAGCTACAATTCAAATGCCTTCTTTGAAAGTTGAAATAAATTAAATTAGACTTACAATTTTGATTTTCTTCCATTGCTTCAACAACATCATTGTTTTCTTCATAAGAAACTAATTCAATCAACAACTTGCTGCCCATTGGTTGACTTGAACTGCATCCTCTATTAGAAGAAGGGCATTTTTTTATCTATATCAATGTTGGTATTCATAAGTTGAAGAGCATTGATATTTTTCACACACCCTATTCTTTTAAATATCTTAACCTTAAAATATGACTTGGATATGTACTTGAACACAGCAAAATCTCCAATCTCCAGCCCATGATGATTCACAAAATTTTTATTAAATAAAAAGGTTTATCTAATTTGAAAGGTGGGGCAAAGTTCACTATCATGTACTTTTCTAGATGATAGGGTCCATAATGTCTAGGGTTCTTCAAAGAAAGGTCTGTAACAGAATTAAGTTTTTGTTATACCAATCCTCTTGGTAAAGCTACAATTCAAATGCCTACTTTGAAAGTTGAAATAAATTAAATTAAACTTACAATTTTGATTTTCTTCCATTACTTCAACAACATCATTGTTTTCTTCATAAGAAACCAATTCAATCAGCAACTTGTTGCCCATTGGTTGACTTGAATTGTATCCTCTGTTAGAAGAAGGGCATTTTTTATCTGTATTAATGTTGGCATTAATAAGCTAAAGAGCATTGATATTTTTCACACACCTTGTTCTTTGAAAATTCTTAACCTTAAAATATGACTTGGATATGTACTTGAACACATCAAAATCTCCAATCTCTAGCCCATGATGATTCACTAAATTTTCCCAACCCTGCCTAAATTCTAGTTTATTTATGGTACCCCTTAATTGTACATCCCTAAACCCTAAACCCTAATCCCTTAACCCTAAACTCTAATCCCTAATCCCTAAACCATAAACCCTAATCCCTAATTTTATAATTTATGGTACCCTAATCTCTAAACCCTAATCCCTTATCCCTAAACCATAAACCCTATCCCTAAATCCTCAACCCTCAACACTTAAACCTTAAATCCTAAACCCTATCCCTAATGCCTCCACCCTAAACACTATTCCTATTCCTAAAACCTCAACCCTCGACACTATACCTTAAACCCTAATCTCTTATTCCTAAACCCTAATCCCTATCCCTCAACACTTAATCCTTAAAACTTGAACCATAAAACCTATCCCTACACCCTCGACACTCAACACTATATCTTAAACCCTAATCCCTTAACCCTCATCCCTAAAGCCTCAACCCTAAATCCTTAAACCTTCAACTCTAAACCCTATCCATAATCTCTCTACCCTCGACACTCTACTTACCCTAATCCCTTGAGCATCAACCCTATCCCTCAACCCTCAACCCTCAACCCTCAACATTAAACCCTAATCCATCAACCCTAAACCATATCCCTAAACCCTCAACCCTCAAAACTATACCTTAAACCCTAATCCCTATTCCTCAACCCTTAACCCTTAAAACTTAAACCTATCCCTACACCCTCAACACTCGACACTATAACTTAAGCCTTAAACCCTCATCCTTAAAGTCTCAACCCTCAATCCTTAAACCTTCAACCCTAAACCCTATCCCTAATCCATCTACCCTACACACTCTAACCCTAATCTCTTGACCATCAACCCTATCCCTAAACCCTCAACCATTAACCCTCAACTCTCAACATTAAACCCTAATCTGTCAACCCTAAACCCTAATCCATCAACCCTAAACCCTATCCCTAAACCCTCAACCCTCAACACTATACCTTAAACCCTAATCCATCAACCCTAAAACCTAATCCCTCAACCCTCAACCCTAAACCCTATCACTAAACCCTCAACCCTCGACACTATACCTTAAATCCTAATCCCTCGACCCTCAACCCTAATCCCTCAACCCTCAACCCTAATCCCTCCTCCCTAAACCCTCAACCCTCGTCACTATACCTTAAAACCTAATCCCTCAACCCTCAACCCTAATCCCTCCTCCCTAAATCCTAAATGCTATCCTTATTCCTAAACCCTCAACCCTTGACACTATACCTTAAACCATAATCCCTTATCCCTAAACCATAAACCCTATCCCTCAACCCTTAACCTTTAAAACTTAATCCCTAAAACCTATCCCTAAACCCTCGATGCTTAACACTATATCTTAAACCCCAACCCCATAAGCCTCAGCCCTAACGCCTTAACCCTCAATTGTGAAACCTTCAACCCTAAACCCTATCCCTAATCCCTCTACCCTTGACACTCTACTTTAACCCTAATCCCTTGACCATCAACCCTATCCCTAAACCCTCAACCCTCAACCCTCAACTCTCAACATTAAACCCTAATCCCTCAACCCTAAACCCTAAACCCTCAACACTATTCCTTAAACCCTAATCCATCAACCCTAAACCCTAATCCCTCAACCCTAAACCCTAACCCTAAACCCTCAACCCTCAACACTATTCCTTAAACCCTAATCCCTCAACTCTAAACCCTAATCCCTCAACCCTAAACCCTAAACCCTATCCCTAAACACTCAACCCTCAGTACTATACCTTAAACCTTAACCCCTCAACCCTCAATCCTCAACCCTAATCCCTCATCCCTAAACCCTAAATGCTATCCCTATTCCTAAACCCTCAACCCAAGACACTATACCTTAAACCCTAATCCCTTACCCCTAAACCTTAAACCCTATCCATCAACGCTTAACCCTTAAACCTTAAACCCTAAAACCTATCCCTAAACCCTCAACCCTATACCCTCGACCATATACTTAAGCCCTAATCCGTCAATCATCAACCCTTTACCTTAAACCTTGAAGCCTACACCCACAAACCCTCACCCTTATATCCTAAACCTCAAATATTGTGCCTCAACCCTATACTTAAATTAAACCTAAACCATATGTGCTTTCAACCCAAGTCACCCTATGCCTTATATACTCTTAATCCATATCGTAAACCCTAAACCCAATATCCTAAACCCTAATCCCCACACCTTACACACTCAATCTTATACACTCAACAACCTAAATATTAACCCTCAACTATAACCCTCAACTCTTTAATCTCTACCCTCTATCCTCTACTTATTACTTAATCCCTAATCCCTCAAGCCTTAGCCCTCAAAACTATACAAGCTTAGGTCCTTATATACCCTAAATCCAAAACACTTGCATACATACATACATACATGCATACATACATACATACATACAAGCATGCATACATGTATATACATACAAGCATGCATACATGTACATGCATACATGCCTACAAGCATACATATATACATCCATGAAACATACTTATGAAACTTGAACATAACTCATTCAAAGGAAGACATAACTCAAGCACGTTATAACGTGCTCGCGCTATGTCGAACTGGGAAAACACTGGCGAACATGCAAAAAAGGAAAAACGTATAATATAATGCAAGTGCATTATAACATTCTCGCGTTATATTGTGCTTTGGGAATCCCAAGCCTTAGGCTTGGGATTTGCTTTGGATTTCCAACCCAAAGGCTTGGAGTACCTTTTCAACATCCACATAAGTGTTTTTGTAAAGTCTACAAGATTTCACATAATTTTGTTTGTGCTAACCCTTAGATTTGCATGTGTTTCAAGGTCAAACAAATTGAACACCTGGGTAATGTTAGGCTTTCTCTTAGCTATTTAACGATGTAATTTTTTTCACATTTTGACAATGTTAAGCCTTTCATCTTTAATTTCTTTTGTTTGTGTGTTTGTTTTTGGGCAAAAACCACTGTTTGGTCTTTTTTTCATTGTAAATTAAACATTCATTGAAATTTCAAAAAAATTACATATTTAGAAATTAGACTCCATTCTACACATATTAAAAAAAATGATTTTCAATTAGTTTTAAAAATTTATAGGGGTAGCATGGTCAAAATTCTATTTTTTAGGATGTTTCCACTTTGAAAATTAGTAAAAAATCAAATATTCATCAAAAAATTATTAGAAAAATTAGGCATAAACTACATGCTATTAGCTAATTTCTCACTAAAGTGATTTTAAAAATACCAAAAAAAAGTTAACCATTTGAGGGAGCCACAAAACATGCTATGTTATGTTTTTTTGATAGAAACAACACCAATTTCTGTGGCTCCCTCTTTTGAACCCCTTAATCTATACCATTTTAAAAAAATAGTAGTTTAGAAAGTAGACTCAGAGCACTACGAACATTGTTTTGGTTGCACTTCCAAATTTTGAGTGTAACTATGCTCAATTTCTCATCCAAGGCTAGCATTTCCTAATTTTAGAAAAAAAGTAGCCACTTAAGACCCCTTTTTGGCCCCCCATCTTGTTGCACTTACCCAAATGGATCTTCTCTATTGAGAATTGATAGAAATGCTATAATTGAGTGTTTTATGTTGAACAAACAAGCTCTTACCGAAATTAACCTACAAAAGATTAAACAAGAATACAAAAGTTTGAGAAGAACACTTAGAAGTGATGAGTTGCCGATATTTATGAGAAGAGGTGCAAACAATAGGATGGTTGATATTCCTTCCAATGCAGTTGAACCATTCCCTATGGAAGATTTTGCAGTGTATTTCAAATGGACCTATTATGCATTGTGCTAAGTACTGGGAATTGATGTTGATCAGAGGATGCTAGTTAGTTTGATGATGATGACTATGAAGATACAAAATTTAGAGGTGAACATTGAGTATGATTTTGCCTCATATCTTGAAAAGAAAATACATGACGGATTCATCAGTGTGAAGGAAGATAGGAAACCCATGAACTTCAAGTTTTATTCTTTGGTTTGCCACCTGATCCTATATCAAAATAGGAGTAAATGGTCAAGTAAAATGCACATCAGCATGATTGACAGTACAAGGCAAAGAATGCCTACTCAATGTTGGTGTTACATGTGGGATTCTCATTGCTAGACTGGTAACTATAATGTATTTCATAATGAAATTTTTGTGAGAATAATGAATTATTTTGGTATTGGGATCCCTAGATTGTCACCAGAAATGAGGGTAATTCTGAGACCTATTGCACATAAACCAGAGCAAAGTCATACTTTCAATTATGCTGATTGGTTCTTCCTAGCAGAGCACACAATAATCAGGGTATATGATTGCCCCCAACCACCTCACAAATTGCCAAAGTTTGTTTCTGACATAATTGTATTCTTGGAATTCATGTGGCAAATCATGTGGAGGGAAAAGGAAGTGATGAAAAAGGTGAAGAAAGGCACCTTTTTGCCTGATATCACTATGTTTGGAGATTGGTCAATTGGTTCGAACACTCTTGAGGAGCTGCAGGCCTATTTGAAGGCCAAGTACTCTTTGGAATCTGGTGTTGAAAGAGTTTGTGATCCTAAAGGTCATATGAACTTGGTGAGACAAGTGATCTTGACTAAGATGGGCATCTCCCATAAAAGTTTTTATGATGAGGATGTGATAAGGAACCTGATACTTTTGATGAAGTGTATGACAGGAAGAGGAAATGGGAGATCCTCAAGAAAATTGAAGATGACAAAAAGGAAAAGAATCCAATTTTTGAAGATTTTTTACTGAAGAGAAAGATCCTCTAAGGAGGATTAATACAATGATTAAAAATTTTGAAAGTATTTATGCTAAATCTAAAGTACAGCCTACCAAGGATACCAAACTTCCAGTGAAGAGGACTGCAAGAATTAAGATTCATGAGCCTGCCCCTGATGTCATATCAGTTCAAGATCCACAGATCCCTGAATCACCACCACATAAAAGGTAGAGAATTGAAGGTATGTCTCCTCTGGTCCCATATGAGATGTTTGAGGGTGTGGGGTATACTAATGAAGTTGCCAATGACACATTTGCATGATGGAGAGGAAGTTGATCAACCATTGGTTGGTTAAGAAACTGATGCACACAAGCCTAAGGCTAGGATGGAAGAACAAGCCCAAATTGATCCTAAGCTACAGGAAGATGAAAGGGCGGTGGCATCATTGAGATTTATTCAAGATGATGATTTCATCAAGACTCCAGAGTTTCAAGATTTTTGGTTAAAAATGAAGATGAAGGAATTTGATGAAAAGGTGGAAATCAATAAGATGGGTGTTGATGAGTCTTGATATGATCAAATAACCACCTGAACAATCCAAGAACTAAAATTTGATGAAATCAATGTGACTCCTGAGAAGCAAGACAAATGGTCTTGAAGAGTAACATGCTAATCATCCTAGGTCTTGAATTGAAAAAGGTATTCTTGCTTAACCAAGTTAGCAGTCAAGATGACCCTAATCTTGTGTCTAAATTTGAGTATGAGGAGGGAATGAGTGGATGTGGTTTCAACCCAAAGATAGAGACTCTTGCCATATGGACAAAACAGAAGAACACTAGTAAACTAAGGTTGCTAGATGTTGTTTAGGAAATGAGGGGATCTGCTGTGGTGAAAACCTTACGAGATACTTCAAGAACTGAGGCCTCTACTCTTACAGTCCATTCTACCATGTTCACCCATGCAGTTGTAAAAAAGTTGGAAAAAAAAATTGTAGGATTATGAGAAAACACAACAAGACATGAATGATGAAGTGAATAGGTTGTTCATTGAAAATAAGCAATTGAAAAAGCAATTGCAAGATGTGGGTTCTTCCCAGAGTTTGTCAATAGTTCCATATCAACATTCTGTGCCACCAACAACTGGTGATATCACAGTGACAATGCAAGAGTTTAATGCTTTGAGAACAAAATTTGAAAAAGAAGTTGAGGACCTCAAGAAGCAAAATGAGGAAACAAAAAATGAGACAAGGATCAAGGTCCTTGAAGTCTTTGAGAAAATTATGGAATACAGGATAAAGCGGGTTGTGGATAAACTTGGGGATGTGCATGATTGCTACTCCATGTTATCTCAGGCCATTAAACAATTGTAAGCAAACTTTTCTATTTTGGAGCCACTGTAAGAAATGGTAGCCTTCCTTGCACAATTTAGGCCTGCTTTGTAGGATACTTCAAAGAAATCTTGATGCTCCTACTGAATTGAAGCCCATAGAGAAGATGGTGACTATAATCATTGAAGAGCATCAATATGCCAACAGTGAAGACAAAAGGATGCAGGCTAGACTTGAATCTTTTTTCTAATTTCAAGCATCAATTTATCCCCCCTATTCTAATAAAGGAAACAAGTTAAAGGCCTTGATACTTGGAAGGCAAAATTTAGAACAACATTGTCTGTGGTTATGGAATTCTTGAAAAAGGAGTAGGATATAGATACTTTGAGCCTTAACATGATTTTGCATAGGGTCATAGCCCTAGATGCAGGATATGGAAAATTTGTAATTGATGTTAAGGCTATGTTGGATAAAGGATGGAAAGACCATCAGACCAATTTGCTCTGAATTCAGGAATTCAAATGGCCCAATAACCTTACATTTGATACGTGGTAGCAGGCATACTTGAAAGGTTGATGTGCAACTACAGGTTCAGGTGCAGAAGGATCAACCAACAGTTTTGTTGGTGTCAACATGGAGAACAAGGACAAAATTTTGACACTTTTTTGCGATAATAGACAGGGGGCACAACATAGTTAATAGATATTGCAACATGGAGATGAGTACCTTTCTAGGCCTGAGGTCACGGGTGCTCTATGATGATTAATAGATTCAAATCTTTGTTAACTTGCTTATGCCATTAATTTCTCTTTGTTAAACATGTTTAGTTACAAGAGGCCTGAAGCTTGTTGCTTCCCATATTTATAAGGGAAACCAAGGCCTAGACAATCATCATCTTTATGCAAGACAATTTATATATTCCAATATTATCTATCCAATCATATTTCAGATTCAAGACATTACACTTCTATGATAATTTAATATTATAATGGGCAAGGATGGTTAACTTTGTGGATATGTATGGTGTTCTAATTTTCTATTAATATTCAAGATCATAAGTTGTTTGATTGTCTCTATATTGGCTATTTCTATTATTTGTCTCTCTCTAGAGTTAAATGCTTTAAAGTAAATTATACTAGTGGGTTTTCCTTCAAATATAATTAAAACAACTTACTTGAATAGTACTTACCTGCATGTGTGTTTTAAAACAATGACTACCATGAAAGACATAAAAACAATAAATAGCACTCACCTCAATTCCAACACCACTACTACTACTCTGAATATAATGCAGATTCTCATCAAGACGTTCAACATAATCACTATCATCATTATCCTCAAGTTGTGCAGCTTTGTAGAGAGCTCTATTGACAGGGCCATTTTCTTTTCATTCTACTCTCATATAATTTCTCTGCATGTGGTTTAATCATCATGAAAGAATTAATATAAGTCAAGTAAAGAATGCAAAAACAATAATTTTTTGTTCAAAATAACATTTTTCTTCCACTCTTAAATGACTAAGTCAAGGTATGTTGTGAGATTCTTCCTTTATTGTAAGCAATAGATTCCACTTTATAGGAGGATTCTTATAGTCATGAGCATAAGATTTTCAACAAGAAGGCACAATCCTAGTCCTTCATATGATAAGTAAGATAGTAAAAGTTGTAATATGGTAGTCCATATCTCTGTCTTAGGACTATCCATAGCATGGAAGGTATCGGAGAAGATAAAGAGATACAACAGCTAGTAGGGTTTCGCCAAACAAAGAGAAGAGATAAAGGCATTGTCAAAACCATTAGACAATGACCAAGAACCCTTGGAATGACAGCAACAAAGCATATATGATAGCCTTGACTTTAGGATCAGTGATTAAGAGATTTTCTAAGACATACTCAAAATGATTGTCTAGAATGATAGAGTTAAATATCATAATGTTGGCAAGAGACACTGCTTCACATAACTAGTGTTGTCATTGATGGCAACTAAGACTATTCCACTCATCTGCATAATGTAATTTGTTCATACCGGAAGTTAGAATTAGAATTTATCTAAGTTTGGGTAGCCAGAGACAGAGCATGTGATAGGGTTCGGTATATTGCTCCAAATCTCTCTGGTGGTAAATCAGAGTGTGCTACAGATCTGAAGGAATCATAAGGATTATTGGGGCAATCTAAATCTAGAATTTTAACCTCCAGTGATGAAGGATTCAAAAGTTATTTGCATCTGAATATGGGGTTACAGTTTGATAGTATAGACAACAAAAGAACAAGTCGACCTTGAAATTGATCTTGGTTCTAGATAAATGGAAGTTGTCAGGTGGATGATTTGTGATCATTAGTGATAGTGGCCAACATGATTAATGATTTGTGAATGATAGTTTTGGTCTGTGTTACAAGTTATGCATGGATTTAGCTGACACTGCAGAGTCTTCATCAAAGTTCTAAGTGTTCTTGAAGCTGACTGAAAAGTGATTGAATATCATGATGTGGATATATATAGCTAATGGATTTAAGTGATTTTGGTGTGTGTGTGATGTGACTATGGACTAATCGTGAAAAGGGCAAAGATCTAATGTTCAGATGTTAGCAGAATAGTAAAAAGGGCAAAGTGAGGATGAATTGTATCAAGTCAGTATTCTGTACTTAACTGGTACTAAATCCTTGCATTGGTAGATGCTAATTGTTAGTTCAAACTCATTGTAATCTCCTTTTTATAGGCAGCGCACCTTCTGTAGGTAGTTAGCCTTCTTTTTGAGTAGCGAACTCTGGGTAGTGAGCCCAAATGCATGTGCATTCTCCATTGTAATACTTTTCTTTATGGGTTAATCCCCACCATGGTTTTTCCATTAACTAAGTTTCCACGTCAAAAATCTTGGTGTCAAATGTGTTATTTCTACTTTTGCTCGTGTTGTTGATTCTTTCTTTTCATGATAACATTATTAATCTATTAATGAAGTAGTAAAAAGGAATTAACTATTGAAAGTTTTAAAGTTTTAAGACAACTGATTCACCCCCCTCTTAGTTGTCACCTCTATTCCAACAATTGGTATCAGAGCCAAGTTCCTTGAAAGAAGTTTAACAACTTGAGGGAAGATCTTGGAAATAGGTTCACTCAAAGATCAACTTTAGTTGGCCCTAGAAGATCTTGATTAGTCCAAAGAAAAAGTAACTAATTTGAAAGATGAGCTTAAAGATGATGATGATACCATTGAAATATTAAAAGATAAATTAAAGAAATCTATGGAAAAGAGAAAGAAGCTACTTTTGTAGTTAGTCAGTTTAACTGAAGAAAATGGCATGAATGAAGCCTTGGAAGAAAAGAGAAAGAATTGTGAGAAGCTATCAAAAAAGTTGTTGTTCTTAAAGTTGAGATGGAATCTGGGGCAATGAAGCTAACCAAAGAAATTGAGCAAAGGAAGAAGACTGAAGAAGACTTGAATCAAACTCTAAAAGAAAGAACTGATGAATGTTACAGATTGGACAATATAGCTGGCCATCTAAAGTTTAATCTACAAGAAAGAAGAGACAATGAGAGAGAACTTGAAAGGCAAATTATCATTCTCAGACATGACCTAGAAGTTGCAAATGAATACAAGGAGAAATTCAAGATAAGCTCAGCTAAACTTGAAGCACTGCTTGAAGGATAGAAAAAGGCTAATGACAAACATGGTCTTGGATATGAGAAAGGTGAAAGCTCTGGATCCAGACAAAGAAATTTTCAACCAAGGAATGGGAGAAACAGACCTAGAAGACCTCTAGTAAGATAGCCTAATGCTCAAAGATATCCATCATTCAATGGAAATTGTATTAAATGTAACAAATTTGGTCATAGAGCTACTCAGTGCAGAAGCAGAGTAAATCAAAATGGTCCATCCTTCTCCAGTCAATGCTTCAAGTGCAAGAGGTATGGTCATAGATCAAATAAATGCAGAAGTATGATAATAAATAGCTCTAGAGAAAATGGCAACTCTTTTAATGGTTACAACTTTACTTGCAATGGATATGGACACAAGGCTAATCAGTGCAGATCAAGAGGAAATCAAGCATATAAGCAAATAAATGTTTTTTGCTTTAATTGCAATAGATCTGGTCATATTGCAAGATTCTATAGAAGTAAGAATAATGGAAGAAGAGGTCCAACAAATAGAAAACCGGATGAGCAGAGACAAGAAAAAGGTAAGGGAAAAATTGATGTGAATGAGATCTAGAATCAAATGAGCAAGACATGGGTCAAAAAAAAGTGTTGTGAATAAAAATAATGAGTCTGTACTGGAATCTGGTGCTAATAATTCCTCTAAGAATTGAATTTGGAGCTTTGGCTTAGGGGGAGATACATTAAAAATCAAATTCCCTCAGCTAGTAAGTGGGTGCCTGGATCTGGCACAATGAGAGAAGATATTTTGAATTGTTTCAAAACTTTTGAAAGAAATTCTAGAAGAAAAGAAGTGGATTTAATGATTTGTGGAGCAATTATAGAAACAGAGCAACCGAATGTGTTAGGGTAGAGAATTTATTACAAAGACAAATTAGGTCTTACGGAGCTTAAAAGGGTCACTCATTCTTCATTTGAGTCACTTTGCATTAGAAGAAAACAAAAGGAAAGGAAGTGAGTGAGTTCTGAGCTAAGATTATTCAAGAGTTGAAGTGCGAAGAGGATTTCCAACCAAAACCCTAACCTGCAGAACAAGGTACTTCTATTTTCTATGAAATCTCTTAAAATTTCCATCTCTACAAATGGCTACACCTCTAGTTGTTGATGTAATTGAAAGGCCCCAAACAATATTTAAGAAGCGCCCATACAAGGTAGTTGAACTGGAACCATTAGGTGCATTTTCTAGTGTCCCATATGGCGTACTGCATGTTGAGGATATTAGGACATGCATCCATTATAGCATTGATGAATTTGGAAACCTAAAACTCTTGGATTTGTTCAACAACTACCTAAGAGATGATAGCTATAAATTGAAACCAGAATACAAAGCCCTAGAAAGCAAACATTTTTTGCAAGTCATTAAATTTATAACATTTGATGAGAATGAATGGCTTGATATATCTTGAGCTGAATACATGATCAATTCATATGGCTATAGAAACCATACAAGATTACAAAGGATGTTATCAAGATTGTAATTGGGTTAAATTCAACTAGTGGATTACCCATGCTAAAAGCCATAAAAAACTAAACTATTACCGATGCAGCTAGTGCAAAGTTTGACAAGAGAGCAATGACCATTAATGATATTATAGAACCAGATGTCAAGTTTGCATCCATGGTGATTGGCTACAAGGTCTACCAATCCAGCAGGGAAAATTCTGTCTCTGGAACTGCAATATCTGCAGCCTATCAAATGTTAAAGAAAAATGTTGATTATGACCTATGTGAGCTACTACAAAATCAGTTGATTGAGAATCTGAGAAAAATAAAGAAAGATAAGAAAAATACTTCAAGTATGGTTCCTTGATTATATGTTTGTTCTTCTATTTTACGAATGAAGTGCCTAGAGTTCAAGGTGTGCACTAGACAAATGATAGGCCAGTTGCATGGAAAATAAAATATCATCTACTCAGCCTTGGTGATTTCCAAGCCCAGAAGAAAGCCATTTGGGGTTACTTCAAAAAATTTCAAAGTATGATGCATGCAAGAGAGAGAATCCCTAAGTTAGTTGTGGAGAAATATGAAAATGAAATATGCTTTATGGTTGACACTGATCAGTGCCTGATGGAGGCTGTGGAACCTAGAACCATATGGATTATGCTAATGGGCTATGAGGTTGATGAGAAAGTTTTGGAAATTTATGCTCAACATCTCCTAAGCAAATCAAAAAACACATCCATGGAAAGGTTTGGAACATACAAGGAGCTAAATCTAAAATTGCATGTGGAGCTTAGACAGCTAGAGACCAAAAGGAAAGTGTAGAAGCAAGTTGAAAAGTTTGCTGAGAGCATTGGACTAACCAAGGAAGAAGTAAAGAAAAATAGAGAAAGAATTGAAAAAGATGAAAAGGAAAGGTAGGAAAAGAAACAAGAAGATGCTTCAGTGGAACCTTCCTCCACTTTAAGGACTACTAGAAGCTTTGTTGCTACTTTTGTTCCCCCTAAACCTGCCAAACTAGAAGATAGACCATCCAGTGAAGGTAGTAAGAGAAAGAAAACAAAGGCTACAAGAATGTATGTGAGCACAAAAGATGATGAAGAGATAGAGACAGATGAAGAAATTAAAGAGGTAAGATCCAAGAAAGCCAAGATTTCAAAGGCTTCCGAGGACCAGCCTTCCGGAAGCAAAAAGGCAAGTAAAAAGCAAGAAACTGGTAAGGTTGCTATGATAGTTGATGAAATTGTAAAAATAATTACTTTTCATGGAAATCTAAGGCCTATCAAAGATTATTATGATAATTTTGATCAAGCAAATAAGAAAATTTTAGAAGATGCCACCATCATGTACTTGAATAAATTCAATAGAGCTCTACTGGAAATTCTACAAGAACTTCCTAAAAGTTTACGGAAAATACTGGAGATGAGGAAGGAAGCAGTCGAGGCTAAAGATCTAGAACTTAGAGAATATGTCATCTCCACTTTGTGTCTAGTAATGTCTAAAAGGGAAGCAGATAAAATACTCAAAAGGGTAAAAGATGATTTTAGAAGCAAGGTAAGGATGAACAAGCTAATGCTTGGGGAAACTGATTAAATTGCAAAAGAAATAGAGAAAATTTTGAGGAAGGCCCTGGATAAAGATAAATACTATGTTGTGTTTGAGGAACAAGTTGAGGAAGGTAATCCTACAGTCCCAAAACTAAAAACATCAAAATAAGAAACTAAAAAAGGAAATGATGACCAAGATGATACTCTAAATCCTCTGGAGCAAACCTATGAGGAGATAGATGATGGGATTGATTCATCAATTATGGATGTTGAAAAAGTAAACATCAATGAGCAACAAACTGAAGTTGATGATTCCTCTATTCTGGAAGAGGAGAAAATAAACAAAGAAGACACAGAGATGGTGGACAAAATTGATGATGCAGGAGATACTCTAACTCCACCTGATCAATCCATAAAAGAAGATAATATTGCTACTACACAAAGCCCTCTAGAATAGGTAGCAAGTGGTGAAGACAAAGAAAAGATTCCCACTGCAGATGATATAGAGAAAGGTAAAGCAGAGGAAGAGAAAGAAGAAGGTAAGGCAGATAAAATAGAAGAAGATGGTGCAAACGTTGATGCATCTAAACAAATTAGTCTTGATACTAACATTGACAAATCTCAAGGAAAGGAAAGTGGTCCAGAAATGGTGGCAAGAGACACTACAGAAGCAGTGAAAAGTTTTCTAAGTAAAGAGATGCTAGAGTTTGATGAACCAGAACTGATTCAAGGACCAATCAACTTGGATACTCTCTCTCAGGTCCAAATGATGAAGATAGCATCCTTCACACAAGCCAAAGAAAAAAAAAGATATTGAAATCTCACATTGAGGATAGTGAGTTGCTAGGCCTTGCAATTAGAGTATTAAAGAAGATAATGCCAACCTTCTAGAAGAATCCTTCTAAATCTCCCTCTGTAATTCTTAAGAATCTTGTAAGTTTTGTAAGTACACATTTTGAGTGTTTTGAGAAGTTTTTAGAGACTAAGGCCAGAAAAGAATTTTTGCATAAGAAATTTAGTGAAATAAAGATCCTAATAAGGAATGATAGGATGATACTTGGCATCAATATAAATAGTATTCAAAATGCTCTAAGTGATGGAGGTGATATGTACAAATTTTGTCTATCTTGGCCCAAAATCAGCAAGGGTATTGAGAAGAAGATAAAGGAGCAAGAACAAAAATTGTCAAATCTATCTCAACATTTTGATCCTCTAACAGTTTCTCCTATAAGTTAGGAATGTCAAGTAATCAGCTTGACCAATGAAATAAAGAAGCTTGTTAAGGAAAAAGGCAATATTGTGAAGAGAATGTGCGAGCTCTGGGGATTGATTGCCCCCAAGTTAGAAACAATGTTCAATACATTATCAGAATCTCAAACTGCAATTTAGACAAGTGATCCTTCAGATCTGACAAAGGTAGAAGCATACACATTTATACTAAGTGGACACATCTCAATTTTGGATGGCATGAAAAGAAGTTGGGCCTCTGAACTTGAGCAATTGAAAAGTAGTTTTGTAGACATTCTCAAGTTCATGTAAATATAACTTAATGATTGGGTGTACATATGCAGCATAATTTTTGAGAATTTTGGTTTGCAGAGCCCATCCTTTGCCATTGATGTTAAAGGGGGAGTGAAGAAAAATGAAAAATGAGGAATCCAACAAAGGGGGAGCTATATAATTAGTGGAGAACATAAGAGTATAGAATAAGGGGAGTAACACTTAGTCATTTTTCACTAAGTGTTGCCATCAATGCCAAAGGGGGAGATTGTTGGCAAGAGACATTGCTTCACATAACTGGTGTTGTCATTGATGGCAACTAAGACTATTCCACTCATCCGCATAACATAATTTGTTCATACCAGAAATTAGAATCAAAATTTATCTAAGTCTGGGTAGCCAAAGACAGAGCATGTGACAGGGTCTGGTATCTTGGTCTGCATCTCTCTAGTGGTAAGTCAGAGTGTGTTACAGATCTGAAAGAGTCATAAGGATTATCAGGGAAATCTAAATTCAAAATTTTAATGTCTAGTGATGAAGGCTTCAAAAGTTATTTGCATTTGAGTATGGGCTTACAGTTTGACAGTGTAGACAATAGAAGAATAGGCTGACCTTGAAATTGATCTTGGTTCCAAATAAATGGAAGTTGTTAGATGGATGATTTGTGATGATCAGTGATAGTGGCCAACATGATTAATGATTTGTGAATGATAGTTTTGGTTCGCGTTACAAGTTATGCATGAATTTAGCTGACAGAGCAGAGTCTTCAACAAAGTTCTAAGTGTTCTTGAAGCTAACTAAAAAGTGATTGAATATCATGATACAAATATATATAGCTGATGGATTTAAGTGATTTTGGTGTGTGTGTGTGTGTGAGATACAACTATGGACTAATTGTGAAAAGGGCAGAGATCTAAGGTTTAGATGTTAGCAGAATAGTAAAAAGGGCAGAGTGAGGATGAAGTGTATCAAGTCAGTATTCTGTGCTTAACCGAAACTGAATCCTTGCATTAGTAGATGCTAATTATCAGTTCAAACTCATTGTAATCTCCTTTTTGTAGGTAGTGAGCCTTCTGTAGGTAGTTAGCCTTCTTTTTTAGTAGTGAGCTCTAAGCAGTGAGCCCGAATGCATGTGCATTCTCCATTGTAATACTTTTAACAAAGTATAATCTTTGATGGTTAACCCCCACCATGGTTTTTCCCTCAACCGGGTTTCCATATAAAAAATCTTGGTGTCAAATGTGTTATTTCTACTTCTGCTCATGTGTTGTTGATTCTTGCTTTTCATGATAACATTATTAATCTATTAATGAAGTAGTAAAAAGGAATTAACTGCTGCAAGTTTTAAAGTTTTAAGACAACTGATTCACCAACCTCTTAGTTGTCACCTCTATTCCAACACATAATATAGCATAGGAGTAGGTCATAAACATGACAAGGACAACAATAATGATGTGAATACTCAAGCAAAATGGTTTGAAGTAGAACTTGGTAAATTGTAGTATTGCATGTTTCTTTTGGTTTTGTAAGTAGAACAGTGAGACAATTCGTGATAACACATTTATGTAAAGCATCAATGCTAAGGTTATAATGGCTAGAATTGCAATATTGCATGTTGAGGGTAGGTTCATTCTTTGTTTACAGTATCCAAGAGCTATGATAACTATTGAAGTATCCAAAAAATGAAATCACAAGGAAGTATAACAAAAACATGGTACAAGTTTACCCAATAACAAGCACATAAAATGAAAGGATAGTGTAATAGAGTCTATTACCTCATCTTCATTCATAATATTATGCTCATTCCATGCAGAAACTATAGGCTTAACAGAGGAAGCCAACTACGATAATTTCTCAGTGAGACTATGTAAGTAACTCATTATATGTTGGTACCCTTCATTTGAGTTGACATGATCTGCAGAGACTCTTATTGGGTGTCTAACAAATGACTCTGAAATCTCTGTTGACAAACTAGATTTCTACTTCATACTACCATTTGATTTACTAGGATCTAGTACTGCCATATAATCAAGCATATCTTCCACACCTGCTTCTCTATTACTATTTTCCACCTAAAATATAATGTCAATATCAACATATAGTTAGTTCAATAAAAAATTGAAATATATAACCAATGTAAATTAAACCAAAAAGCCATACCCTTACTCCAAGTTTGTCCATTTTGGCCTGCAATCCGCATCGGCGAAATGTATATCTAGCCACCACATTATCTCTTGCCCTCTTTCCTTTATAACTCTTTGTCAAATATTCATCAAAACACATATTTTCTTTCAATGCCTTCCATTGTTTGGGAGATAGAGGGGATTCTAACCTCTCTTTTCCCTCCAAGATTATTTTTCTACAATTGTATCTATAATTGTTCATCAAAAGTCTCATCTTTTGCTTGTAAAGTCTTCACGTGATGAAATAGTATCAAAAGCACCAAAAAGAGTTTCTATAATAGCATAGGCTATATTTTTCTCAGTATGCATAAAGTCAACAGTATGCCTAATGGCTATATCCTTGAAGTATGGCAACTTATAGAATATGCACAACCATTTTACACCACCTTCATTACATGGATCATATCTACTACTAGCAATCCCACCATTTTCAATAAATGACATTCTTTTTTGTCCATTCTCAATAATGTAGTCACCCATTATTAGCAAAGGTGCTACACGATTCTTGTTTTGACCATTGAAACGTGTTTTTTGTCGACATTATGGATGACCCACTTTAAGGTAAGCACAATGTCCACAATAAATACACTTACACAAACTTCTTGAGTGCCTCACAAAATCCTTGAAGTTGCAAGCAGGATAGCCATGGTATCCATGAACAGTGAGACTGGACAATGTACCATATGCAAGAAGATCATGAATCATAACCAATAAGGAAGCTCTTAAAGTGAATTTGATTGAATGACCATCACTTCAAGATTGAATTACTTCAATTCCTTTCCACAATTCCATTAGCTCATCATATAATGGCTCTAGATAGGCATCTATTTTATCTAAAGTCACACTTTTCTTTCCTAGTATAATCAATGATAGCATTAAAAAAAATGGTTTAGCTACTAACCATGGAGGCAAGTTATAATTTATTAAAAATACTGGCCAAGTTGACCATTTAGTACTTTGATTTGAGAATGGGTTCACCCCATCTGGAGCCAAACCCAACCTTATATTACGAGGATCTTGAGAAAAATTAGGCCATCTGTTATCAAATTCCATCCACATCTTAGAATCAGGCACATGTCATTGTTTCCATCAATGCTCTTATTTTGGGCATGCCACTGCATAAGTTCAAAAATGTCTCTACACCTATACATTTAGAGTAATCATGGGATTATTGGAAAGTGGCAAAGAACCTTTCTAGGAACCATAGCTGATTTCAACCCTTGTCTATACCTTGCTTCATGACATTCCAGACATTCACTCTCACTTGCAAGATTTTTGTGAAATAATACACAACCATTAACACGTGTGGATGTTTTCATACCCCAAGCCGAGCTTACTAATCTAGTTTTTACATTGACTTCATTTTGTTGGCAATGTGGATTCAACTAGTAGCAATGAACTTAATAATACCAATAACTGATCTACACTCTCATTTATCCAACAATGCACCACTTTCAAGTTAAGAATTTGAAGGATTGTTGTCAAATGATTTAACTTGCAATTAGCATACATAGGATTTAAAGCATCCTCCATTGACTTGGCCCAATCATCGTTTAGACCCTCATTCAACATTCTTTCAACTTCAAACCCTTCGTCTAACATTTTTGCCTCTTCATATATGTTTGGTGCCACTTCATCTATGTTTGTTGCCTCTTCATCTCTCACAGTCTGTAATTCTATCATATCTTCATAATAATTGTAAGCCCAAGGGCTTATACCACTATACCCATATCTTATCATATGTCGATAAATCACATTTCTTTTTCTCACCCTTCCACCAAGACAGTCATTACATGGACATGAATATTTTTCCATTTCCCTCTCTTTGGCTACTCTCTCATCATATGCATAATATTGATCTGTAGTCAACCTTCGACGCTGATCCATCTGTAATATTGTGCATTCTAGTATTAATTTAGTATAATAAGCTATCCTGCACCTAGAAGGCCTTTAAATATAAAATCTTAAAAGGTAACCTTCAATCATGCGAATGGTCAAGCTAGGATAACCTTTCCTTCAGTTTGGGCTAGTCATCATGCAAGGAGATCATGTAGAGTAGAGGTGTGGTTTTATTTGAGTTCAAGGATCAGTTAAGGATCAACTTTAAAAATACCGAAGATAACATTTTCTTTTGAGTTTTCAAGCTTCAATCATGAAAATATCTCCTGGGGGGCACCCACAAGCAGCTTCCCCAAATATCATGAAAATATCAGTTCACTTTTGGTAATGAGGGTTTTGAATTACCTTTCAATTTGCTGCAGAGTGTGTTCCCAAATTTGACTTTGCTATAGAGGGCTTCACCGACTTCAAATTCATGACAACAAACTCTGAATTCCTTGCCTGCCTTTTCAAAAGTCTCCAAGTCCTCTCCAAACAAGCTTTATCACCCATGCAAGTAGCTGCTACACTTATATGCACCTAAAACATTTTTTCAAGTACATGCATCAAATAGAGTAAGTGCTTCAATACGTGTCCATGAGAATAACAAACATCAACAACAATTCAATTTCATTCCCATGCTGACAATTATACATTTTACAAATTGTCTGACTTCGAAATATAGACAAGCTATGTAAACCAATAGATAAATAGCATTTAGAAGAAATACTAAACAATTTATCAAGATTACACTTTAAAACCCCAATTAAATAACTATTGTGATGAAGTATTCATATCATCAAATCACTTGCCAAAATCATATGCAAAGTCACCAAATAAAGGACTCAAAATGTCAACCATTTCAAATGACAATCATGACAATAGGAAAAATAGCATAGAGAATACAGTCATGCCTTTGATTGCAAAGGAGGGGGCAGATATTACAATCTATAGTAGTATTGAAAAGATGAAAATACAAAATCCATGAAGCCAAACACTTTTGTCAAAATACAAACCCTTACCTAATTAGTTAATAGATTCTTGAAGATTTTATCAGGCAAAGATAGTCATTATATAGATGCTAAAATCATGACACAAGTGCCTTTGAAAGTGATGACAATCATGTCATCAAACTGACAGTGAAATCAGTCATCAAAAAGAGTAATGCACAACACCACAAAAGAAAAGAGGAGATCACTATCCATTCAAAGAGATGCCCTAATCATAGTCACCAATGTGGGCTACAACAGTAGAGAAAAGATATTGGAATATTGATAGTCTTTTTGTATCCAAATGTGAATTATGTGAAAACTATTTCATATATCAATAACAAAAGTAACAGAGAGCATTTTTTAATAGTCAAAAGTCTATGAATAGAATCTTTAAGTTTATCAAAATCAAGCTAATAAGCTATATGATAGTCATAGCAGCATATGGACAAAGGGAATGTGACTGTGATAGATTTTTGCATACAAAGGACAATCATCATCAATGATATCTTTGTATTAAGGAATTTCTAGGCAAGTTCGTGATAGGACAACAAAGATTAGTTCATGTATGAAAAAATGAACAAGGTTTTCATGACAAAGATTAATGTCAAGATAGCAGTAAGAGACAGTAAATACAGTGAAGAGTAGATTTAAGGAATGTAACAAATCATGGAATAGTCTTGCATTCTCAACAACAAACTTTCATTCTCTATTTTGTGACAGTCATTTTGAAAATACAATCATCTTTAAAAGGTTGAATCACACACACAGGGGCAGTGTCTAAGTCACAGGTTGAAGACCATCAAATTCCTTCATGCCAAGGTATTCTAAGTATAAATCATGAATGGAAAAAGTAGAACTTTATCAATAAAGAACCATGAGACCTCTTCATACAATCATTGAAAGAGATAGAACAGTCACTAATGACAGAGCACCAAGCTTTCAAAGATACAAAACTTTAGATTACGCTAAGAGAAGAATAGAGGTACGTGGAAAACCCTACCTCTGCTTCATAAAACCATTTGTTATTTGTCGTCTCTCTGCTCCTTTGACAGCTACCATCTATAGCCAAAAATCCCAAAATTCCCTCCTTTCTTCATTCACACGATGATCTCAAAACAATTTCCAAACTCAAAGAAATGTGTCCATGAACAATCTTCTCCTGTTTGACTAATCATACCCTATTCTTGGCGGCCATGAACAATCTTCTCCTATTTGACTACTCATACCCTATTCTTGGTGGCCATGAATAATCTTCTCCTGTTCAACTACTCTGCATACCCTATTCTTGGTGGCCATGAACAATCTTCTCCTGCTAAACGCACAATCTTTGCTTCTTCACAGGTTTCACCTTTTGTTCAAAATTCATAAATGCACAATCCCTCCATTATTTCCCTCCAAAACTAAATTGAAAGAAAAAAGAATAGAGGAATTTATTTAGTCCTTTATTTACTCAATTTTATTTGTAGTTGTGTTTTTTTGCCCGATGATCAAATTAGTCATTTCAATAGTCATTTCAACCGATGACCAAATTAGTCATTTATTTAGTCATTTATAGTTGTGTTGCAAAAAGTTTTAGTCACGTGATTAAAAGTTTGGTCACGTGACTAAAAGTTTTAGTCACCTGGTCATTTATTTGCCATATTTCTACTAGTGATACCTGATAATGTGACTAATTTCCAAGTGTTTGATGATGATCAATATATCCTAGATTTTATAGCAAATAGGGATATATTCAAAGCACATATCCTATATGAGAGGAACTTGAAAGATCATGTATGGGAAGAAGAAGAAATTATGGACATGCCAAGTAACAAAATTCCCAAAGGTATGATAGAACTTGAAAGAGCATTTGATTTGGGCAACATGATAAAGCAAAAGGATCTCCCCAAGACAGATGGAGGAGAATATTCACTAGTCAACATAGGACAGGGTGAAGACATCAGGAATGTCTTGATTGGCAAAGTCTGCATGGAAGAAGAGAAAGTAGGGATAGCCCAAGCATTGAAAACTTATATCCATGTTATCTCCTAGACTTATGATGAGATGAAGACATATGACACATCAATCATCATTCATACTATCCCATTAAAACTAGATGCTAGGCCATTTAGGCAAAAATAGAGGCTAGTCAACACATTGCTAGAGCCTATAATCTTTGAAGAAGTTAAGAAGCTGCCAAATGCCAGGATCATATTTCCTATCAGGCACTCAACATGGGTGGCAAATTAGTCCCAGTTAGGAAAAAGATTGGAGACATACGCCTCTGTGTAGACTTCAAAAATTTGAATAGAGCATCAGAAAAGGACAACTATCCTCTTCCCTCATTAGATGAAGTTTTGCAGATAGTGAATGGAGCTCAAATGATGTCTTTCCTAGATGGTTTTTCAAGATAGAATTAGGTGATGGTAGATAAAATAGATAGATTAAAAAGAACATTCACCACCAAGTGGGGGATATTTGCTTATAGATGCATGTCTTTTGGCTTGATCAATGCTAGAGCCACATTTCAACGTGCAATGGACATAGCATTTAGAGGCCTGCTTGGTAAATGCATAGTTATATATGGATGACCTGACTGTTTCCTCTAAGAATAGAGGTGACCATATAGAAGACCTCATAAAGGTACTAAAGAAGTGTGAGCAATATGGTATCTCACTGAACCCAAAGAAATGTATATTTGGGGTGACCACAAGTAAGTTACTTGGTCATGTAATATCAGAAAATGGGATCACTCACTAGTAGAAATATGGCAAATAAATGACCAGGTGACTAAAAATTTTAGTCACGTGACTAAAACTTTTTGCAACACAACTATAAATGACTAATTTGGTGATCGGGCAAAAAACACAAATAAAGTGGATAATTAAAAAAAATATTTTGAATTGAGGGAATGGGTTGTATTATAATATAATATAATAATATATTATATTACAATACAATATAATATAATATATTATAATATAAGATGATATTATATTATATAATATATATATTATATAATATTATATTATTAATATTACAATATTATATTTATATTATATTATTATTATATATATAATATATATTATATTATAATATAATATAATATAATTTTTATATTATATTATTAATATTAGAATATGGGCGCCAAAATTATAGATTGGGGTTTAGGGTTTAGGGTTTAGGTTTTAGTGTGTAGGGTTTAAGGTTTAAGGTTTAGGGTTTAGGGTGTAGGATGTGTTATGTGCACATGGGTTGAAAAAGTGTCATTTCAACATGTCGCCTCATACATGCGCAATAATGTGCTAGTAACCGCTCGCCATCACATTTGTGTACTTTTTTTTAAATAAAAAAGGGGTAAAAACTTTATTGAATCATAAAATCATTACAAAGTAGAAAGAAACACCTATAAGGGGCACAACCAAAATCAAGAATTAAGTAACACCCAAAAAGCTCCTCATATCCTCCATTACCCAATCTTCAAGAACAGTGGCCAAATCACTAGGAAGATTGCCCCAATCATCCACATTCCAAGTCTCCATCTGCTTAGATGCCCACTTCGCCAAACCATCTGCCACCTTATTCCACTCCCATGGCACATGATAGAATGCAATAGAATCTAAAGCATTGCTTAGAGAAACAATTTGTTTGGCCACCACTGCAAGTTGCAAGTTCACCTCCTCAAAATGTCTCTTATTCAGCATATCAATGACCACCTGAGAATCTGATTCACAAATAATTTGCCTCCAGGCAAGGGCAAAAGCACACTCTAATGCCAGAAGAATAGAAAGAGCCTCCATGAGATTATTTGTATGCTGACCTTTATATATAGAGAAGAAAAAAATTACCACCCCCGAACTATCCCTACTAATGCCACCAACTCCAGCATGCCCAAGATTACCTCTGGAAGATCCATAAGTATTGATTTTCAGCTCCCCTATAGCAGGAGGACACCAACGAGTAGTACAATAGACCCTCGCTCTCCCAAGCCTATGTTGAACTACCCTCAAATGTTTCTATCCACCCCTAGAGAGACCCAGGGCTTTAACCACATCACAGTCACCAGAAACAATAGGGACAGATAGATCACACTTAGCAACCAAAGTTTCCTGCAGACCCCCTAGAATCCTCAACCAGAGCTAACCAACATGTAGCTTCTTGTCCAGAAAAATTCTACGATTGCGCTCCAACCAAATATGCCAAATTATCAAACTGGGGCCAATGATCCAAGAAATGAGGAGAAAAGAGGCCTTTATAGGGGGAGGCCCCAGACTCCTCCAAAAATCCTCTAAAGAAGAAGCATGTCTACAGGGTATACGCCAGAGATTCCACCAGAAATGCCAAATAACTTTCGCAAAGGAACACTGAAAGAAGAGATGGGGGATGCACTCCTCATGCCACCACACAAAACACACTTAGAGGGCCCCTGAAACCCATGTTTCCAGAGGTTCTCCCAAGTAAGGCACCTCCCTTGCACAACTAACCATGAGAAGAAGTTACACTTAGGCCAAGCAAACTTATTCCAAACTTGTTTCCACCACGAGACCTCTAAGCTCCCAAACATTTGCTTATCAAGAACTTGATAACCTAAGGCAACAGTAAATTTTCCTTTTGGATCAGGACCCCAAGCCAACACATCTCTCCCAGGAAGAGAAGTGTAGACACACCTTGATAGGATCCCAGCAAGCTCCTGATAATCCCTAGCTACCCCACCAGGAAGCCACTCCTACGAAACCTTCCATCTATACACACTAACTTGTCCCAAATTATGAAGATTTTTAAAATCAACAACATGGCACCACCCAGCATCAATAAAATGCCCACTCAAATTCTGTAGGTGGGGGTGGGTAGACAAAATGGGATGATAACCATTCCAAGAATCATGCTAGAAGAGAACATCCTACCCCCCATTGCAAATCCAAAACAACCCCTACTTGACCAACTTGGCACCCCTTTTGAGGGTACTCCAAATCATAGAACCCTTCCCCTCCAAACTGAAGTAGGCAACATCCACACTCTCAACTACACCCAGATACTTTGAGGTAAGAATTTTTGCCCATGATTGATGTTATTGTAAACACCACCGCCAATACAGCTTAGCTGCTAAAGCTTGTCCATTCAAATTAGTTCTACGTAGACCCAAACCACTAGCCTGCTTCGGCCTACAAATAGCTTCCCACTTAACCAAACTCCACTTCCTATGAAGGAGGTTACCAAACCAAAGGAACTATCAAGACAAACTCTCAAAGTCTTTGATAAAGCTAGAAGGTGCATAGAGAACAAAACATTTGTACAGAGGAAGAGCCTGTACCACTGCCTTTAGAAGAGTCATCGTACCCACAGAAGAGAGCCACTTGTTAGTCCAATGACTAACCAAATTTCTAAACTTATCCATAATCTCCTGCCAGAACAATTCAGGAAGTGAACGAATAGCAAGCGGAATACCAAGATACACAAAAGGGAAAGTGCCAATCTGGAAACAAAGGATACCAACAATTCTCCTCTGAATAGCCTACAGAGTATGAAAGAAGTAAATAAAAGACTTCCCCTCATTAATTTTTTGACTTGACGTAGCCAAATAACAATCTAGAATCCTGCGCCAACTAGAAGCCTCCTCAACCTTGGCTCTGCCCATCAGAGTCGTGTCATCAACAAACTGTAAATGTGACTGAGGGGGAATATTGTTTCCAAAACTCTAGCCCTTAATCAAACCAGTCTCCACCTAGGATCTAATAAACCTCCTCAAACCCTCTGCCAATAAGATGAATAGATAGGGGGACAAAGGGTCCCCTTGTCTGAGCCCCCTAGAAGCACCAAACAACTCCATCAACTCACCATTAATCAGAACAAAAAAGGAAGCAGAAGTAACACAGCTCTTCACCCACTCAATCCATTCACCAACAAAACCAAATGCTCCCAGAATCTTAAATAAGAAGGCCCATTTAACCCTATCATAAGCTTTAGCCATATCCAACTTAATAAACATAGCTTTCTCTTTAGAACGATCCATAGAATGAATCGTCTCGCCTGCAATGATGACACCATCCATAGTCTACCTACTAGCCACAAAACCCCCTTGCTCTTTAGAAATTAACTTGCTTAGCCAGGGTTTCAGCCACTCAGTAATCAACTTAGTAATAATCTTATAAACCACATTACATAAGGCAATGGGCCTAAAAAGGTCCAGAGAATTAGCCCCATCCTTCTTTGGGATGAGAGAAAGGAAGGTACCATTCATGGATTTCAGCATTTGTTTATTCATGAAAGATTCCTGAATGACCTCCAACAAATCCAACTTAATCACTTCCCAGAACTCCTGGTAGAACTCAACCGAGAAACCATAAGGCCTTGGAGCTTTTCCCTTTTTCAACTAGAACACAATAGTTTCAAGCTTTGACAAAGAAATGGGATGAAGCAAAGAAGCATTCATTTCACTAGTGACTAAGGGTGGAATACTATTCAAAATATGAGCTTCATCCTCCTCCGTAGGAAGGGAATCCTCAGATAGTAGAATAGAAAAGAAATGAATAGCCTCAGCAGAAATAGAAGTAGAGGAGGAGAGAATCTCCCCATTCGAAGACCTGAGAGAAGAAATTACATTACCTTGTCTCCTATCTTTTATTGAATTGTGGAAGAAAGAGGTATTCATGTCTCCCTCCTGAAGCCACTTGATTTGGGACTTTTGTTTCCAAAAAAATTCCTCACGTAATTCCCATTCCTCAACTTCCTTCACAGCAGCAGCTTCCAGCAAACCCAAATCCTCAGTGAGGCCCTGATCATGAACCTGCCTGGTGATTGAGTCCAAATGAGCTTGAGCAAACTGTTTTACATGGAAAACATTACCAAAGTGTTTCCTATTCCACCATTTCAACCAATATTTCACATATTGGAGCCTCTTGGAGAAGGAGTGCATAGCAGTCCCATGTGACGACTTCCCCAAATTCCACCAACCAGGAAGAAGATCATGGAGGGAGTCATCTCTTAACCACATGAGCTAAAACTTAAAAGACTATTTTACACAACATCAGGAAAGCTCAGTAATAAGTTTGATTGGCCAATGATCAGAACCCCACCCATCCAAAATCTTAGAGCTAGTCATCCACCTGTCCCCTAGCCAAAAACTGGACACCAAGAATCTATCCAGACATTCATAAATAGCAGTGTCCCCACATCTCCTATTATTCCAAGTAAAGACCTGTTGTGTGGTTACACAACATGCCCCATTTTGCATTATCAAAACAGGGACCCAACTTTTGTTCTGGCTTATGTTGTCTGTCTTCTGGCAGTTTGGTAAAAATGAGTCAGGGGCATCATCATCATGATATTCGATGAGGTTGGTCATCATCATGAGGTTAGTTTGTCAAAGTTCATATTTCATTTCTATGACCTCATATTTAGAAAGAGCTTGAAAAACCATGCAGGTTTGCCTTTTACATCACTTGAAAATTCGTCCATATGAGGGAGTTATGCACAGTCAAAGTTTTGGTCAAATCTGATATTCGCAAGAAGAGGGTCATATCTTATAAACTCAGTTTTGCTATATGAAGAACATCATCATCATATTTGAAACGCCCCGATAATATCCTGAGGTCGAAATATCCGGACGTCAACTTTAAGTCATAGTAAGTTTTCCCCGTCGAGCGGTCTTTTGTATCGCGAAAGGTCATCATCATGATCTTGGTCTATCACCCGATAAAAATCATGCAGTCCCAATATCCGGACGTCAATCTTAAGTGATAGTGTGTTTTACCCGTCAAATGACCTTAGGCACATCGCGAGCATCATGATATTTTAACATCACCCGATATTATAATATCATGCTGATATTATAATATCACCCTACTTAGAAAATCCACCATCTGCATAATTTGCATGCGCATGTCAAAGTCCTGGTGATCATCATCATCCTGATCTTTCAAGGCAGGATCATATTTCATATCCTCCTGATCTCCTTTTGCACAATCATGATGATCACCCTATCTTTCAAAGGGAGGATGATATTCCATTCCTAAGTCATGTTGTCAAGATCATCATGATCTTGTTTGTCTACCCGATATTTCGTAATGTCCTCCTGCCGAGAAATATAACCTTTTGCAAATATCCTGATGACGTCATCCCGACCTGATAAACGAAGAAGCAAATATCAGGATGACATCACCATCACATTTCTCCTTCGGCAGGATATTTTCCAAAACATGATCCGGTTCGCGAATATGACGATGACGTCATGTTCTAAGTTCAACAAAGGCCCCGGATATCCTGATGATCATCATCATCCTGATCTTTCGAGAGGGTTACCTTGGCCGCAAAGGGGTCATATTACATGCACCACCCGATCATCTTCCTTAGGTGACCCGATATTACATTTATCCCCTGATCTTAACGAAACATGACGGTGACGTCATCTTTTGCATTTTAATGAAGCCCGAATATGACGATGACGTCACCATCATATTCCTTTCCTCAGCAGCAGGATCATATTCCAAATCCTCCTATTTTCCTTCAAATGGTGATGACGATGATGTCCTTCTTTCCCCAATATGCAGAAGCGAAACATCCTGATGTGCTTTTCATCAGAGCATTTGGAAGGGAGGAGCATCATATTTCATGATATCCTACAGCTAGATAGAAGGCATAGAATTGGGCATCATCATGATTTTTGGCGTCGGTATAACTGTTGCCATCGGCCAAGTCTAATTTTGTCACCCCGATCATATGTGGTCACACCGATGCGAGTATGATGATGACCCGAAACATACAAACAGAGCATGCAAAGCCAGATTTGAAATAATTTGTTAAAAGCGGTTATTTCCTTGTATATTTTGAGATACATGATCATATTTGGAGCCTGATATACAAGAAAATGGGCGGGAAAATGAAGCGATGGAAATTTGAAGACCCGATTGCTGATTTCCAGTCAACGATGGTTGACCTGATTGTTTTTTGACGCTGTTTATGCATTTAGTGCATAATTTTCCACTGATTTGAAGCTCGATTGCCTGTAGCTGCACATTTTGAAGGCTTGTTTAATAAAATGTTTAAATTCCTATTGTTTATCCACATGATGATGAACTTAATGTTTGTTTACTTGCAGGAAGTCATGATGCTGTTAGAGCTGCTGCTGAAGCTGAGCATTGTATGGTTGCACATGGAGGCAACATGAACCAGAAATGAGGAGGATATTGTCAAATATGCTGTTCGCCAGCTGGAGACTGAATCAAATCAAAGATGCTGGAATATTCTGTGCCAGCTGTGCATTTGCCAACTGGCGAAGCATGTGCTTGTCATCTGGACCGTTGATTATTATGAGAGGATCATGATCCTTGGATCGTTGTAACTATTTTCTGGCATTTGCTCTATATAAAGGCCAGAGCCTGAGACATTAAAATATATCAATACACAGACGCATCTGGCACATTAAGGCCAATTACTGTAGAATCAATTAGGAGATCGGATTACTGAGACTAATGAAGACTGAATTGTTGAAATGTCAAGGTTCTTTCTTCAGATCACTAAAAATGTACCTGTTCTTGAGCATACTGAATGGATATGAAGTTTCAGATTACATCCTGATTGTAAATTTTACGTAATCTTCTTGTTGATTTCTGGATATGTACTGGTGAATGCTGTGTTCAACTGGAAGCGCTTTCATTTCATTACATGTTGTTATCAACTTTTCCTTTGAAGATTTGCACTAGATCATGCAGATTTGTGGAATGTCTTGGTGAAGTATGATTTCTAGTTTCCTTCTTTTCATTGCATGTATGGGAGCTTGTATGTGGATCAGTGATCTAAGTCAAGTAGTTTTGGGAATCTTATTCTTTAACCCTTTTCCTTTTTTTAATTTCATAAATTCATCACCATAACTGTAAATCATGATAAATAACAAGCAGAAACAGAGAAATATGCTGAAATCCCGTAGGTAACTGAAAATCATTAGCATATTTGAGTTAAATGCATGTAGTATTGAAAATATCACGCAAAGAATTGCAAATAATGGTAGAAATCATGCAAATATCAGCCTGTAGGCACATTATTTGACTAAATTCATAGTGCAGAGGTAGAATTATTAGAGATTTATGCAGAGCAGACATACAGAGCAGGATATTTGGAAGAAATAATGATGAACTTTGCAGAAATACGTAAGGCCCCTGAATGGAAAACAGCAACACACATCAACCACTGAGTAACGTCAGTAGATTAAGACCTAATCACCGGAGACTTGGGATCATGAATTCTCTGAATTCATCGTATCTTTCAAGATGAGTAAAGGTTGTTGTATAACTTTTATTCTATCTTTGTGAATGACTAACATCACCACCAACAAGACCCCATTAATAGGCTTGATGTCAACCAAATTCAAGAGAGCCACATTAACCTGCAAGAGATCAGATGAAGGCTCCAAGCAAGCAATGCCTCCCCTCTTCTCTTCTAAAGAAACAATGGCATTAAAATCCCTGGCTAAAATCCATGGGAGATAAGGATCCAAAGTCCTCACATATATGACAAAACCCCACAACTTTACCTTGCCATGAAGGTCAGCCAGAGCACAGATGTTAGAAAAGAGTATTCTCTCTCTAGACTCAAGATGAGAAGCAACACATGAAATCAAACCTCTATAGGAGTACCAACAAATTGGCCTGACTCTACCTGGGTCCCATAAGCATGCAACCCCACTAGAGCTACCAAGAGCACCAACACATTGACACTGACCACAACTCCAAATCTTCAAAGCCACACTCATCATACTATCAACTGATAACTTAGTTTCCTGAAGGAAAACCACATTAGGAGAATGAATATGAACCAAATCTTGAATAGCCTTTTGTCTAGGGATGATATTCATACCCCTCACATTCCAAGAGAGCACAATCATAGTTGGGGTTGGGAGAAGTGAGCATCAATAGTCCTCATTGAACCTGACTCAACCAATGTCTCACCAGCTAGCTTTACCTTTTCCAGGTCCTTTTTTCTACCAACCTTAAGAAGTTTCTCAGGAGCCCCTTTTTTGAGGGTTTTTGGTTGCAAACCCAAGGCTAGGGAAGGAGCCTTACTTTTTCCTAAGTCTGGAGTACCCCGCACTTCAAATAGAACACCACTAGCACTAGGAGAGCCATAAGAAGCCTCTAGCACCAAATCTAACACACCTTGAAAAGGAGCTGGAGGATCCAATTCAGTGTCCATCTGAGTACCCTACTCACCAAGCTGATCTAAACTAGGAATTACACTAGGCTAATCCCTAGGAACAACCTTAGTAAAAGATCCAACTATTGCCTACAAGTCCACTTGAAAACCTTCCTCCTAGACCAAATCCTCCAACATCTCAAATCAGTTGAAAGTTTCCTCCTCCTTCCTATCCTTGAGGGATCTCTTCAGGCCTCGACCATGATTACGAGACTTAACCAGAATAAAACCTTCTTTATCAGCCCCACCTCCCTGCATGGGGGCTTTACCCTTGTTTTCTTTCAAATCAGGCTGAGTAGGAGCATTAGTTGAACCAGTTACACCAAAAGCTCGAGGACACCTCCGCTGAAGATGACCATATTCATGACATAGCCGACACCTGAAAGGTAATGTCTCATAATCTAATAGTTGAGTCCAAGAGCAAGATCCAACAATCATATCAATAGAGTCTGGAAGCGGCTGACTCAAATCAATTTCAACACAAACCCTAGCATAAGAAAAAACTCTCTAATTTAAAGTTTGCTAAGAAGGAGCAATAGGTTTTCCTAGCAACAATGCAATCGACTGCAATAAATGACTTCTCCAACATTCAAGTGGTAGCCGAGGAAGACAAACCCAAATTGGGATTCTAGAAGGTAACTCCTCCGCTGAGTTAAAGCCAGCATGCCATGGTTTGATGAAGAGACCCACTTGATTATAAAAATATGGGTCCCCTTCGAAGGCCCTATTCGGATCTAAGACACGAAAAATCCACCATAAAGAAGTTATTTGTAGCCATCAAAATATCAAAATCTCCTTCTAGGTTCCATGTCTTGCGAATCCATGTATCAAGAAATGGGGGAGAAATCCTCATCCCCATGAACTTATAAATCAAAACATGATTGCAGTAGTAATTAATATCCTCAGCTACCGACTATGATTGAATTACTAAAACCGGCCGCTCATGGGCCCTCTCCAAGCATCCATTCACCTTTGGCAATTTAAGGGAACCATTTCGGACCACATCCGATCCAAAAGAAGACTGAATGGGAATACCGACATCCTCCCCAGCCATGGAAGAAGCATGACCCACCATATCCAAAGGCACATTCGAAGTCATTTATACCAAATGAGTGAGGGCTCAAAATGCCCCCCCATGCCACACTGAATCCAAAGCAATGGCTCCAAACAAGCACACCACCACAAGAGATAACACCTCAAAAGAAGAAAACCCCCCCAACATGCAGCAAACACAAACCAAAGGGCACACAATAAAAGAGAACCTAGAGTTGGAAACCCTTGAACCCTGCATAACACCATCCCCACCAAAGAATGCCTCACAACCAGCTAAAACTAGAAAAAAAGAAGAAACAAAGAAGTAGACCCAATCCCCTTGACCCCCTGCTGACATGCAAATCCCCTGCACACAGAGAAAGATCAAACCTACAAGCTAGGGCTCGGGTGCCCTAGCTTGCTCTCCCACACATGCTATCTCCATCATCATATTTGTGTACTTGTCTTAATTTCATTGGTTAAATTATTGGAGTTGTGAACATGTATTGGTGCATTTGTGAACATGTACAAATGTTGTGAACATGTATTGGTGCATTTGTGTTAATTTATTAGGTTGGTATTTTATATGTATTAGTTCTTTTTAAAATTTTAATATGGGGGTCAAGTGCACAAAAACATTTTCCCTTAATTAAAAAAAATATGGGTGCCAAAAAATGAAAATGATGGGCACCAAAGGTGAAATCCATTTCTTCACCAACCCTGCAGGTTGTGAGCAACGGGATTTTGTAGAGTTGAGCATGAAGTGGGAAAAGACAAGGGTGCCCTTGTCGAATCTTATACACCATGGTCAGTAATTTTATTTTATGTTTTTTAAATGTAATGCCTCGGTTGGATTTTACTTCCACATTTTTCATACTTGTCTACCAGAGCATTTCCAAGAAAAGTCTAATCATATAATATAATACTATACATTTATTATTATATAAAATTAACATTCACTAAATATTGAAATAAATGTTTTCCCCATTTATCCCTAGAAATTCCTCCCGGGTGACTAAATATTTTGAAAGATTGAAATTATGGCACTCATACATACACCCAAATCGAGATGAATAAAAATTTGAAGTCTGCAAAGAGGGAAAAAGAAAAACCCTTGATTCATCCACCCAAATGCAATAATTTACAAGTGGGAGGAGCAATAGGGAGCATTCGGGCACAGGTAAGTTAGTCATAGTCTTATTGCGCTTATGTTTCAATAAAATTCTATTCTTGTTTCTATTCTCATAATTCTAAACCCTGTGACGATTATCTCTGCCTTTTCAGAAAATCCATTTTGTGCATATCCTGCAACTGTGGCATTCCATGAGACCACATTTCTTTGAGGCATTTTGTCAAACAGTTCATGTGCCTTGGCTACTTTTCCACCTTTTACATGCATGTCTATAAAAGCATTTACAATTCTAATACCTGACCCATCTCAAATAATGTAGATTCTAGGGCCAGTTCATCTTAACATCAGTTTCGACAGTACTAATGAAATTTACAGTAACTTGACTGTACAATACCATACAATATTTTGGAAGACATTAAGATTTTTTCCTACATCCATACGTTTCGAACTCTACTGACATGTATCGGGAGAAATTATATTGATTTCAAAAGTGACCAACTATCTAAGATTTTTTTTTAGGTCAAAGATTTAATTAAATCAACAATCACAAGAATTTGTTGCAGTGTATGGCTTCTGTTGGCTACTTTTCCACATTTTATAGGAACCTGGGAGTTTAGTAGGGCTCCATCTCTCTTTCTCTGGGAGATAAACTTTTCAAAAATCTATCAGATACTGGTTTTAGGTCCATGAGACGTAATACATGTATAGTTCTCAGAATACTCCATCGCCAATTGTTTTCATTTCACTGGAATCTTGGACTCTGAGCTCTTGGGAGACAAAATGGTGGTTTTCATTTTAGTTTTATTAAACCCTCAGGGAGATTTATGATGTTGATTATTATTATAATCCAGCGGAGATGTGGGGCTTCTGGTGCCTCCCGACAAATCACCTACCTCAGGCAGCACTAATTTCTTAGTATTGAAGCCGATGAAATGTCGCAAACTATTAAAAAATACTTTAGGTTTATTAGCACTAGACTGATGATATAAAATCTCTTCGTTATTAGAAGGCATCAGATGGAATTTGCTTTGCCTTCTCTAAATGGACCTTGAATGCTTACCTAGAATCCTACAGCCCACAAACCCTACCAAATCCTTCCCCCAAACAAAAAAATCTTCAAACCCCATCAATGATCCCTTCCCAAAACCCCCCAAAAATGCTGAAACCTGCTCTCCCGTAGGCACTTCAAGTCATGCTTGCGGTGATGTGGGGCTTTCCTGCATCACCATAGGCATGACTTGAAGTTCCTATAGGAGAGTGGGTGATGTATTTTCAACAAATCCATTTTCTGCATATCCTGCAATCATTGTATTCCATGTGATGACATCTCTTTGAGTCATTCTATCAAACAATTCATGTGCCTTGTCTATGCTTCCACACTTTGAATACATGTCTACCAGAGCAGTCACAACTATAATATTTGACAAAAATCCCCCTTCCATTATGCTTCGATGGATCTCCATACCCTGTTCCAAATCTCCCATTTTGGTACAGGCAGGGAGGATGCTGGAAAAGGTTGTGGAATTCCGCTTTACACTTGCTAACTGAATTTGCTTGAAAGTTTCTAAATCTTTTTCAACAAATCCATTTTGTGCATATATTATAGTCATTGCATTCCATGACATGACATCTGTCTAAGGCATTCTGTCAAACAGTTCACATGCCTTGTCTATGCTTCCACATTTTGCATACATGTCTACCAGAGCATTTCCAACTATAATATCTGACAAAAATCCCCCTTCCATTATGCTCTAATGGATGTCCATACCCTATTCCAAAGCTCCCATTTTGGCACAGGTAGGGAGGATGCTGGTAAAGGTTGTGGAGTTTGGTTTCACACCTACCAATTGCATTTGCTTGAAAGTTTCTAAAGCCTTTTCAACAAATCCAATTTGTGTATATCCTAAAATCATTGCATTCCATGACATGACATCTCTTTGAGGCATTCTATCAAATAGTTCACGTGCCTTATCTATGCTTCCACATTTTTATTGGCCAAAATTGACTTTTGATTGTTGAAATGGATGATGTTTAAGAATAGGGGAGAGGACCCAGTAGTGGTGCACCCTAACTTCACGCCTCTCAAAATCATATGTGGCAATTTTGAATCACTCCAAAAATTTTACAGTAGCTTACTTGGCAATGCCTCTACTTATAACTAAGGTTTCAGGGTCACATCATCAAATATGATGCCACATCAGCATACTTTTTGTTGAGGTGTCAAATAGTTCCCCAAAAAAAAGGTTGGACCAATAAGTGTGCATTAAGTCATGCTTTGTTGGTGGGTTGATGTGGCATCACATGATTGGTTGCTTTTTAAATCTAAAGGGCACATTTCATTCAATTATTAGTACTTATAGTAACACTAACAACCTTAAAATCACAACTACTAGTACTAAAATTTAAAAATATTGGGCCTTAAATGCACATATACTAGTACTAAACTTAAAAAATAATAGGCCTTAAATGCACATCTACTCTCTCAGCCATTAGAACTATCTCACCTATTGGATCTTTTCCCCTACCCAATCATCTCTCAACAATTCTACAATACTGCTTGAGAATATGAATATCTATTGGATTAACATCAATGTATGCATCTTCAAGCTCTCTAGGTATATGTAATAGTACTAAAAATTGTTTAGCTTTACAATATGGAAGACTGATGTCTTTGGGGCTAGATATATTACCAAATCAAATCTACTCAATGCCATGTACTTGTAGACTTGTAGTTGCATTAAGTCACATTACCTTCAACTAAACCAGCCAATTGCATTTGCTTTAAAATTTTTAAAGCCTTTCCAACAAATCCATTTTGTGCATATCCTACAATCATTATAGTCCATGAGACCACATTTCTTTGAGGCATTCTGTCAAACAGTTCACGTGCCTTGTCTATGCTTCCACATTTTGCATACATGTCTAATAGGGTAGTTGCAACTACAACATCTGAGAAAATTCCTCTATCCTTTATGTTTTGATGGATGTCCATACCCTATTCCAAAGCTCCAATTTTGACACAAGCAGGGAGGATGCTGGCAAAGGTTGTGGAATTTGGCTTTACACTAGCCAATTGCATTTGCTTTAAAATTTCTAAAGCCTTTTCAACAAATCCATTTTGTGCATATCCTACAATCATTGCATTCCAAGAGATGACATCTCTTTGAGCCATTCCATCAAATAGTTCACGTGCCTTATCTAGACTTCAACATTTTGTATACATGTATACCAGAGCATTTCCAACTATAATATCTAAGAAAAACCTTCTTCCACTATGTTATGATGGATGTCCATACCCTATTCCAAAGCTCCCATTTTAGTATAGGTAGGGAGGATGCTGACAAAGGTTGTCGAATTTGGATTTACACCTGCTAATTGTATTTGTTCAAAAGTTTCTAAAGCCTTTTAAAAAAATCCATTTTGTGCATATCCCGCAATCATTGCATTCCATGAGATGACATCTCTTTGAGGTATTCTACCAAACAATTCACATGCCTTGTCAATGCTTCCATATTTTTCATCACTAATTATTAAATCTTACTTCTAGATTTGTTCCTTTTTCTACAATTAGAAATGCCTATTTGATATCTTTTCTAGTCTAACCAGTGATGATGCTTGTGTCATGTTTTGTAATGAAATTTTATGTCAGTGCTTATGTTTTCTACCAACATTGGCAATTGCTTCCTTTGTTAAATATTATGCTACTCTTATTGGGATGTTAGTGTTTGAAATAGATTTGAGATCTCTTGCAAGTATTTACCATAATTAGTATATTGTTTTATAAAAGACTTTCTTTGTGATAAATGAATACAAACTCTTTATGTTTCTATGGCATACATATTGGATGGACAATCCAACAAAACAAAATTTGAAGGAAGGAACAAAGGATCAACCCCCTCAATAAAAGGAAGAGGGTGTTCCATATTATGATCATGCATGTGCACTACCCTTGACAATTTAGAATGGGATTACAGATCAAGAATGGTATTCCTATTCTCTCTGTCAATTATTTAATCAGCATGGTTTATGATATACATTTTTCATTTCAAGTGAAATTAAATATTTGGGTCCTTAACTGTTTGGGCATGGTGGGTACAATCATTTTTTACATACAACAAATTCAGCAGCATCATAGATGTCCACAATAGTTAGTTTGGTTGGTGTCATGTTCAAATATGCTTGCTTGATTATTCAACAACTTATAATTAATCATTTTTTTACAGCAGTGAGGAACTTCCAGCAGAAGCTTCTAGATGCTTTAACTGTGGTTCTTATAGTCATGGTCTCAAACTTCTTGTCTGCCATTCAAGTTAGAACTTTGGTTTGTTGAACATTTTGTTTATCGTTAGACAAAAATATTAGTTGTGAATTGGCATAACTATCATTACTATATACTAATATAGTACTATAGTATAACTATATACTGATGTTTGGATATGGCCATAATCTAGTAAGTCTACACTGATTCCTATAAATATATTGAATAAGTTTGTAACTAATCTTTAGTCATTACAATATGTTAGGCTAGCAAAACCTTATCTCAGATGGCCACTTTCATTGTTTACATGAGAGGGATTTTAGTCATTTGGACTGAGCTGGATTGAATTTGTGTGTTCTGATTGTTTAAGGGATAGTTATGAGATTTTGCTTCTGACAAATAAGTGAATAACTAATATTTAGTTGTTACAAATATGTGAGGCTAGTATAACTATAAGTTATAATCTTGTCACAATATTATTTATTTGCTTATTTGCTTTCTATTAAAAAGGGGCAATTTACTTATTGCACTGCTGGGTTCTGTTTGTGCAAACCAAGGTAGGAGATGCAGCAAAGAAGAAGAAGTAATGCAGAAATTAGCAATATTAAGTGAGTTTTGATACATTTATTCAGATTTTGAGATGTAAAAGCCCATGATGAAATATTTAGGCTTCATTTTGCAAGTAGTTCTTTCATGTTTTAAAGTTGTATAAGCAAAAAATAGAGCATTATAACTCAGTTTTCTCAGTCACAACACTGAGAAACACACTTTGTAACACATTTTTCAAAGCAAAGACATATTTAAGTCTTGTCTCTACTGTAAAAACACATTTTCTCCATAAAATTTTAGTATTTTGCCTTCTTAATAGCTGTTTCATTATGTGCAAATGAATGATTGATTATGTTTTTTTATGTTTTATGTTTAAACCTCAAAAACAATTAAATAAACTACCAATTGACTAAATATACTATCAAATTAATGACTAAAACTTGTTTAGTCATAAATTTGGTCGCAAGATAAATGACCAGCAATAAACTACCAATGGTCACGTGACTAAATATACTACCAAATTGATGACTAAATATACTACCAAATTTATGACTAAATATACTACCAAATTAATGACTAAGTATACCACCAAATTTATGACTAAATATACTATCAAATTAATGACTAAATATACTACCAAATTTTACTACAAAATTAATGACTAAAATTTGTTTGGTCATAAATTTGGTCATGAGATAAATGACCAGCAATAAACTACCAAGGGTCATGTGACCAAACTACTGATCACATGACCAATTTTTGGTAGTTTTTTTAGTCATTTATTTCTATTTTTCTACTAGTGACCATTGACCCTGCAAGGGTAGAATCCATAATGAAGCTACAACTCCCAAGAAGCAAAAAAGAACTCAAGTCTTACTTTGGTAAGATAAACTTTGTGAGGAAGTTCATCATAGGATTTGTAGAGATTGTTATGCCACTCAATGCAATACTCAAGAAAGATGCCAAAATTGAATGGACACCTGAGGCAAAGGTTGCATTTGAGGATATCAAGAAGGCCATAATGGATGCACCTATCCTAATCAGCCTAGATTATACAAGAGAATTCTCCATTTAGAGATACAGAGCATAGATACATTGACATTGAAAGAAAATCCCTTGTTCTAGTTAGAGAAGTAAAGAAATTCAGACACTATATCCTGAGAAGCAAGATAATTGTTGTTGTACCTGATGCAGCAATCGAAATGCTCCTGATGCAGAGTGAGCCTGGAGAGAAGAGAGCAAAATGGATAACAATACTTCAAGAATATGACATGGACATAACCCCCATGAAGCTAGTCATAGGGCAAGCCTTGAGCCAAATGATTTTGAAAATTGACCCTAACTTAGTGAGTCAGCAATATGTTGTGAACACAAAGGAAAATAAAGATTGGTACTCAAATATCAAACATATCTTGATCACAGGGAGATGCCCACCAAAGATGCTGGCTTCTCAAAGGAGAGCCTTAAAGATTAGATCACAAAAGTACATGATAAAAGGAAGGATCCTCTTCAAGAAGAACTATGAGGGAATATACCTTAGATGTCTAGACAAGCCAGAAGCTAATAAGGTTCTCACAAAACTACATGATAAATTTGGAACAACACATGGATCTCACCTAGCCACTACTCATCCTATCCTGAGAGTAGGATACTACTGGCCAACAATCTTTAAAGATATTGTTGAACATATCAAATGCTTCCATACCTACTAGATTGCTGCCAATAGAGAGAGATATGTTGCCCAACCCCTATAGCCAATTATGGTGATGCATCCATTTTCTCAATGGGGCATGGATTTCATCGGTCCTATCAATCCTCCATCATCTTTAGGCCACAGGTATGTATTGACAATCATTTATTACTGCACTAGGTGGACTGAAGCAGTTAGCAACAAGACTTGTACTACAGAGGATGTGATCAAATTTTTAGAAAGCAACATCATCACCAGGTATGGACTTCCTTATGCTCTAGTGTGTGATAATGGACTAGCTTTTGCATCTTTAAGATTATCTAGCTGGGCTTTTGATTATGGGATCATCTTAAAGTTCTCTTCAAACTATTATCCCTAGGGAAATGGCTTAGTAGAGTCAACCAACAAGAATTTATTGAACATCATAAAGAAATTGATAGAAAAGAACCCCAAGGAGTGGAATACGTTACTTAAATATGCCTTGTGGGTGGGTCAAACTAGAATTAAGATTACATTAGGGAATTCTCCTTACCAGTTATCTTCTGGGGTGGATCCCATCCTCCATGTTAAGCTCAAAATTCCCACCCTACAGTTCACACAAAAATACTTAGGCATAGATAACAAACAAGAAGTCAGGTTGCTTCAACTCATGCACTTGGAAGAAAAGAGAGATAGGGTGATTGACCAATATGCTAAACAACAGGCTATTGTCAAATGTTGGTTTGATAAAAGAGCTAAAGTAAAGGCCTTTAGGATATCAGATTTAGTCCTATCATGGGACAAAGCACATGAAAGGAAAGATGACCATGGGAAGTTTGACAAGTTATGGATAGGTCCCTTTCAAATCTCAAAAATCCTAGGTGATCGCACTTACAGGCTTAAGACCCTAACAGGTGAGGATGTCCCATTTCTAGTCAATGGATAATTCCTTAAACATTATTTTCAGGCCTAGGTAGGTCATATCATGATGATGTACCATATGTATGTAATGTACATTTTGTATAGTTACTTTGTGTGTTTGTTTTTTCTTGTCACCATTGAGTCCTTGTTTTAGTTAGGAAAAAAGATGCAACTTTTTCACTTTAGAAAACTAGTAAAATTGTTAGGATTCAAGAGTTGAGTAAAAGTTCTTACATAGGTTGTAACTCATGTTAGAAGAAGTATTCTTGATCAGGTTTGTGATATCCAGTTCATCAGTGATACCTTTTCTTGTTCAAAGAGATCTTCACATGACACACCTAACAGCCTTGGGTTTTTTGAACATGCTAGTGTGGTGTTAAGTGAAAAATCAAAAGGTTGCCCTTGCTACCATTGCAATTCCCAACCTAAAGTAGTAAGTGATTACACCTTGCAAAATGAGCTTACATGATAATATCTTATGAATAAATAAATAAAAGAAAAGAAGTATATTGAATATCCAAAGGAGATAATCAGGTCATCTAAGTAACTCTACTGAGGCTATGGACACCTGACTGGCAATGGGGCTCTACTTAGAGGAATTACAATGATAACCTTGCCGGGGCTATAGATGCTTACTGGCAACAAGCCTCTATCCAAGTTAGCTATGAGGGATAAACCAAACTTTGTAGCTTAACACCAGTCACTAGTGTTTTTAACTCATCTTCAAGATGAAGGATATTAATCACAATCACATACCTGATCCCTTCTCAATACATTGGATACTGATGAAAATGATATCATTCAAGAAGATTAAGATGCTTATGCTTAATAAGAGTTGGAACATTATGTTTTGATTTGTCCTCACCTCTTGAATTATTTCAATTTTGTTGTTTTCTTTGGTGGCAAGTTGTTGTGTGGTTACACAACATGCCCCATTTTGCCTTAGAAAAATAGGGACCCAACCTTTTTTTTGGCTTGTTTCTTCTCCCTTGCCTTGGGCAGTATGGTAAAAGTTGTGTATCAGATGCAGTGACAGGATATCACCCTGTGCATGTAAGGACCTCATAAAAAGGGTTAAGTGCCAATGTCAGGTTTTGCTATCAAAACCTCATCAAATGAAAGAATGACAAATTTCAAGTAGGTTTGCCTTTTAGATCACCCCAAAATTCCTTAAGGATAGGAAGTTAAGTCTGGTCAAAGCTAGTCAAACTAGTCACTCATGAGAGGGTCATCACATTCCCTAAAGACCCTGATATTCATTAATATCCTGGACACGGGTTTTTTTTTTAAAAATCCCAATGTCTGCATATTCACTAATGTGCAAACATTAAATTTCAACTCGAGAAACGTCCACTGGTCAGTACCTGCGCACATTCCATAAGGATGCACTTTTACTTAAATATCCTTGATATTCGCTAATGTGCGGACATACCTCAAATATAATGTAAATACTAAACATCAACATATTTCTTAATATTAGGCATATTAGCAAACATCCTGATGATGTCATTTGATATTAACATAAAGAAGCCCTGATATGATGCTGACGTCATCCAGGCGCTCAAAATTGAACATAGGTATAAATCTCAATATCTCGCATATTAACTTAGATCCTAGATATTTGTTAATGTGACGGTGACGTCAGCTTGAACCATCTGAAAGAAGACCTGATATGATGATACATCATCATGATCCCCTAACATTAAAAGAGTCATCTCGTTCTCAATATCCTAGATATTTGCTAATATCCTAATCCAATGCAATATGAAGGTAGATCTTAATATCCTACATATTAACTAAGATCGCTGATCTTTGCCAATGTGACGATGATGTCACCTCCTTGACCAATTCAAAATATTAGTAAAAGTGTTGATGTCACCCTCATCTTCAGAAAGGGGGGATATTCCACATAATTGAACATACAGATATTTCTTGATATCCCCTTATCCACTCTTGGGACATATAACACATAGATTTTTGTGAACCAATAAGATGCTACCACGTGGCACACTGACCGATCCATATCAGTACACCATAATATCATGATAGTTAAACAATAGTAAGGTGACCCAATCCTTTGATTGTTGGTCAATGGTTTACCATCGTCATGCTTACGTCATGGGCATTTTCTATAGGAGCATGCATATTACTATCCCTGACATTTATGAATGTGGTGATCTCATATTAATTGCTTTTCTAATGGTAGGTGAACATTTGAAATTGCAAATAAGATTGCGCCACCTGTTAAAATCTCAAAAGCTTAGGGCATAGATCCATGGATATGAACAACTTAACATTAATTACACCCTAATTCACGAGTGTTATTGATTAAAAATGAGAATTTGATCTCATTTTAAGATTATCACATATTCAAGAAGAAATTACAAAGCTCCTATGCGATTAAGGCGCCATTACAGTAACCTACGAATGCAACAGAATAGAGTGTACATTTAAATGGCAAACAACGGAGGGTAATTGCAAAGTGAACACGCATATCCGAATATAGATCAAATAGTTTAAAAAGGGAGAAAATATCAGGTATGTAATGATGAAACCCTCTTTTGTAATTTATGGATAAATGAATAGGTAAATGTTGGTTTTTACTAGAGTAAATTAATATGAGGATGTATGAATCATGCTTGTCCAAAAGTCAAAACGTCATGATAATCATGCAATTGTTAAATTTGAATACGCATAATGCATGTTAAGGTAAGACATACACATATTCTCTATTGCAGGATACAATGGATATTCGCAGAAATAGGTTAGACACAAAATTCTTGAAGCCTATGGGTATACAACTCTGGGGGGCATCATTCAAATATGGCCAAATAAATGATACATATCCAGGGAACACAGATCCGGATGCATGGATAGCAAAATTAGAAAAAGGAAGTGGGAGACCCTTGCTTATCAATATATAGAATTCAGGCATGTGGCATACCAGAGGATTTCCTTATGCAATGGAAGCCATCGAGCTGGTAGTTGAGTCTACTTGCAATTATAATGTTTGCAACATGAAGGTAGAAAAAACACTGTTAGGTGTATGCTAATCTCTCAATCAAGGGCATCATTGTGGCTTTCAATTTTCCATCAGGGCCCAACATATGCAAGATAGATTTGGAAGGATTAGAGAAACAATACACTGGCAGCCAAAGAGACTGTAGAAAGATCATGTTACAATGGAGGTCTGGTAATAGTACATACAAAGCCTCTTCAAAATTGCCAATACATATGTATAAGTTAGATTTTTCCCCTAAGTATCAATACATGATGGATATGCTCAGTTGTATGAGGGGGAGGCCGAATGCAGGCTATTTTGAGGATTGGATGTATGGTCTTATGAGAATGGTAGAAACTATTGATGAGAAACTCTAATGGACAAAGATTATCAGTGATAGCCTTGATGAGGGTATGAGGAATCTTGGGGGAAAGACAAACATGTTTCACATGACCTCATATGTAGTCTATGCATGTGCATTCTGAGGAACATTCAATGGTCTGCAAATAGTTGGTAGAGTTGGTCTCAACCCTGAGGATGTGAATATATGGGATCATTATCGACAATTGAAGCAGAGAGAATCTCTCCAACATTATAGGAGAGTGAATGATTCTTTTATTATGCATTTGGTAAGAACCATGGAGGAAGATAGAGCAAAGAGGCTAAGCATGGAAGCTCAGGCAGTGATATACAAGCATGAGGCTTGGTTTATCTAATTCCCCATGTTCACATACATAAGAATAGAAGGTTTCACTGGGCAACCCCTCATGTTTCCAATATACCAAACAGACAGGGTCATATTGATGGAGATGGCCAGGCAAATACTGCCTTCATTTGAGGCCTTTGTTTAGAAAAACAAGATACCCAATGTCCTATTTCCACTCATCATTGGGTGGTATATGTGTCTTGATAAGGAGAGTGCTAAAGAAGCAACATGGGGATTACAATTGATGCCCTTACAACCTTTCCCTATATCTAGGCAATATGACCCTTATAACAAAATGCAAAGACTATTCAAAGAACTGGTGCACCAAGTACACCTTGAAGATTACTGGACTGATTGTGATAATGAGGTGGAAGTGAGGAAAAGAAGATACTAAAGATTCACTCTGAAGCAAATCCACACATTGGATTGCATACCAGTTCCCATGCAACTACATGAAGATGATGGAGTTATCATGTCACAAGAGTATGAGGACAAGAAAGTATATAATGACACAATCTCATCACCTGATTGGAGTCAACAGAGGAGACTTCAATAGAAATAATAACACAAAAGGTCATGTAGTTGACCAAAGAATGGGTAGACAGGGAGGTTATAACACTCAAGGCTAAAGGAGTGGCCATTACCATTGACAAATAGAGAAAGAGGCAAGACCTGACAAATGAGGAATATGATGATTTCCTCAAAGAGAAGAGGGCATCCAAGGGAGAAAGGAAGCAAGGGGATACACCCAAGGGATCCAAGAAGGGGGGCTTGAATATAGGTGTGAAAATCATCCATCAACTCCCACCTAAGAAGGACCCAGCTTCAACCTTTGCTACTACAACATCTCAAGCACCTGTAGAGCAGCATAATCCCACCACAAAACTTGCTATCACTTGTGAGACTTAGAGGAAAGTATTGATGAAGAGGAACTCCTCATAAGGAAGAAAAGAAAGAGAACTCAAAAGGTGCCACAAAAGAAAAGCCCAGCACCAGCAATGAGGGGGTCATTGGATGTACAACCTGGCATTGTACTGAAAGGCAAAGGAGGTGAGGGACTCAAGTGAAATCTACAGCATGATGTTCCCATCCCCACCATAGTACACTTTAAAACTGAATTGGCTGAAGAGAAAAGGGAGGAGATGAAGAGTAGAGGGGATGATCAGTCTCTCCCATTAGATGAAATAATAGAACTTTTAGATGATGAAGTGGTAAGGGAGTTGTCCACTAGCCCCATGGAGACACTAGTGAAAAATACAAAGATGACTCCTCAAGGTACTCCCACTGTACAAAAGGAAATAGAAGAAGAAGAGATAGAAGAGGATAGTTCATAGGTTGCCACACAAAAAATTGGCCTAGCAGGACTAGTTGATTAGGTTACTAGCCTGGTAGCTATTGACTTGGCATATCAAGCCAATGAAGATGAAAATAAAGATGAGGACACAACTCTGGTGTAGGATGAACTGGAAGATGATACAGAAATGAATGAGGATGCAGGGGTAAGAGATTAGCTTGATGCTCAAAATAGTGAGAAATTACATGATAAAGGGATAGAAGAAGCCAGGACGGTTGAATCCCAAGGTCCTAAAAATATTGATATACCAAAAGATGTGCAATAGGGTCCATAGGTAAGTGGTACTAACAAGGGGAAAATGTTGACAAAAGTAATCAAGAGGATCATTAGGATGCTCAAGATCTAGGCCACCAGAACCCTAATGTGAACCAATCACTACAAGATGAGCAGGATAAAAATGCAAAGGTAACACATGAGGAGATTCATAATGAAGAAGAGAAGGAACAGTCACCATGAAAGGTGGAGTAGAACACAGGATCACTGAATGTTCACATTGAATATACAGACCAAGAAGGGTCCAGGGTTGAGGTGCCACATTAGCTGCAACACGAGGTAAATCCTCCCCCACCCAGTGTTTCTTCAAATTTTGATATATCTACATTATTTTTAGTTGACATAGCCAAACCAAAGAGGAGGGCTAGGGCCACCTCTACAATAAAGAGAGATCAGACTACAGATAAAAGCATAGCTCAAGTGGCTATACTTGTTGTGGACAAATCTAAGGGAGAAATAAGTGCCAGTGAGTTTCAAATGACCACTATAGATTTAGGCTTTGCCACTGAGCAACAAGAAGGTCAGGAGGCCAAAGATATAATAAATACATGGTTGGCAACAATAGAGAAAGAGAAGAATAAGAATAAGGTGCATAAGTAGCGCATTGCTCAAATGCAGGCATTTATAAAGGGATTGGTAGCTCCTACTAATATCCCTATTAGCACATCCACCCCACTAACCATAATATCTCAAGATGAGATGATGAGATTAGATGTTATGAAACATAAGTCACATGTGATGGATAAGTGGTTTAACCAGTTCATCATTGAAGTAGAAAAGGTAATAAAGACCTTGCTTGCCAATTGGAATTTGCTCAACACATTGAAGAGCAAGGTAGATAAGCTATAGAAAGAGGTTGGGCAGAGGTCCATAAAAGTTGAGAAATAGTTAACTACCCTCTCTAAAATAAAACATATAGACATGAATGTCCTGATATATAATAAAATACTGAACAACCAGACATCACAATTGTTGGGTATATGGTATGAGGATACCAAGTTTGAAGGGGATATCCTGAAGAAGTGTAATTTCAAGCTCAGGGATATTAGTGTTAGATTGCATGAGCTCTTGTCCAAAGAGGTAGGTATTCTGGAGGCACTTGAAGATAAGGTTGAAGGAAAGATAGAAAATCAAGATGTTGATTTTGCAATCAAGGCTTTTCAAGATAATTTGAAGCCAGCATCAGATGACCCACTTAGCCACCTATCTAAAGATATAATTAATAAGGCCATGAGGATAAAGTCTAAAGTGGAGAAATACAATGAAGTATTAAATAGTAGGAAGAACAAGTGCACTGCCCTACAAGCCTAGTTCCAATCACAAGGGCATGTAGTTACAAAGGCCAAGCTACAAGATGGAGGAGAAATAGAAAGAGTTGTGCAAGCATATGAACCCATCAAGGGGATTATCAAGGTACATATGGAAGATGACTCATCTACTAATAAGGAGGAAAAAGAATAAGTAAGATATAGTACAATAGGGTCACAATGCAGAATGTGTCAAGGAGGACAATTACACATCACCAAATGGTTGCCATCTAGCAACCTGTGCCACGTGTTTACCTGTTGACTTGGTAAAAAATGTTATGGACCCTTGATCTTAATAGATAAATCCTGATCATAGGATCTTTTGTAACCATCTCCTCTTCTTGTCCTATAAAAGGAGATGGAGTGCACTTTATAATTCTAATTGAGATTAGATTGCTAAAACATCAGAACTAATTCTCAAGGCCAATTGTAAATGTATATTTATTTTGTATACTTAATGAAGATGAAGTACCCTGATTACATACAATCATAAAATTTGAGCAATCTGTGAATGGATTCTGGACATGTTCTTTGATTTGCCGCATCCCTTGGAGTGCATTTCATGTTGTGCATATTGTTTTCATTCCTTTTCCATCGAAGTTAGCATCAATCATATCTATCTGTGGAACATCCTGGTGAACATATGGTTTGATTTCCTTCTCTTCATGACAGTGTCAAGAATGTATGTGGATCAATGGCCAAAGATTCACTCATTTTAGTAAAAATTAGAAAGCATTCATTCAAATTTCATTAATTTCATTTGATCATCATCACAATTACAAATACATAGAAAATCCTAAGCAAATACAAGAAAATATGTTGATATCTCATAGGAAACTGAACATCAATAGCATATTTGAGCAAATAGCATGTTGAAATGACAAATATCATGCAAATGAACATAAATAATGACAATAATCATAGAAATATATGCCTATAGGCATATCATTTGAGTAAATTTACAATCCAAGATGAAATCAAGTTAACAAGTGTTGATATGCAGAAGAATTGATCAAACTATATAATATATGCATCAAGTTAAGTATAGTAGGATTTAACCCTATTTGCTGAGAAATTTATAGAAAGTAGGCAAAATTGAGATTATCCAAACATGAATTTCTTGGAATTAGAAACCTAAGGCCCCTTGAATGGAAAACAACAACGCACATCAAACTACTGAGTAATGTCAAATGATTATGAACTAATACATAGAGACTTGGGATCATGAATTCTCTAAATTCATCGTATCTTTCAAGATGATAAAGGTTTGATTTGCATTTCTTTATCTATGTTTGTTTATGACTAACATCATGATCAACACTTCATTTATATCCTCCACAAGCCTTCAAAACATTACCTTTTCAGCGAAAATGTAACAGGTAGTATGAAACATGTAGAAACAAATAGGTCGGCCCTAAACACTCAGTACTACTTCGCAAATGATGGAAACTTGGTATGGTTCTCCACAAAGGTTAGCTAGGTCCCAAACTACATTGAATGATGTTCCATTAGGCTCCGTAAGTCTTAGAATTTCTCTACAATACCATTAGGCTTCAACTAAACACTCATTGCTATGCTCTGTGAAACAAGTAATCTTTTGATAGTGATATCTCTTAGGAAAGGAGTCCAATGACCTAAATTTTGGATATGGTATAGATGATGATATGTAGATGTTAACTCCTTTGCAACCTCTAATAGGAAAATGTGGTAGAATACGATAATCTCCAAGGTCTCTTCTTGGCACTTTGCAACTCAACATTAACTATCTCAATTTGCTTGAATGTCTTCCAAATGCTCATGCATCAAACTCTTGGGGTTAATTGAAAAGTGAGCCTCTTCACTTTGGTCTATATTTTGTCAAAATCAATGTGATCTCTTAGGATATGTTTAGCGGTTTGTTCACAGGTACTTGCAACTGCCTCAAGGTCGGTGATTTGTTCAAGCCATCCATGCAAACTGGCTCAAATTCAATGATCTATTTGTTGGAAAGAGACACTATATGGATTCATGAATGTTGTCATTGATGGCAACAAAGGTTATCCCACACATCCACAAGACATGATGAGTCTCTACCGGAAGTTAGATTGAAGAAGTGTCATGATCCGGTAAGCAAGAACAGAGCAGTCAGCAAGGTCCGACAGTCAGGTCCGGATCTCTCAGAGGAAGTATTTCAGTGAAGTGTAGATTTGGTGAAGTCAAGAGGAGTACCTTGACTAATAGATTCCAAGGATTTAACCTCCGGTGATGGAAGGGTGAAGAGATATGAACACTTGAGTGTTGGGTTCCTATTTGACAGAGCAGACAGAGGAAGAACTGTACCGGCAGAGTGTTAGACTCAAATTTGGAATTGCTAATGACTAAGTTTCTTGAGGTATCGTTCATGATTGGATGACATGATTGAAGACTTCTACAAGCATATTCTTGATCCGCATTACTTAGTATGTAAGAATTCAGCTGACAGACCAGAGTTTGAGATAATATTGACTATTCCGGATGCCGACTAGAAAAGTGTTGAAATCACTTGTGCGGATATATATACAAGATGGATTTAGATGTGAAGGTGTGTGTTGTGTAAGAATCGAAGTGCAAATAAAAGTAGAATAGTATAAAAGGCAGAAAAATAGGTTTAGAATGTAAAAGGATAGTAACACTTAAGGAGAGTAAGAATGAAGTGCAGCAGATCAGTCTATTAAGCTTAACCAGAACTAAACTTCAGCATGTGTGGATGCTTCTCATCAGTTCAAGTTTTCTTCGTGTATTCAATAAGTCTTTTGTAGGTTGTAAGCCTCTTGTGAGCAGTGTGCTTGGGCAGTGAGCCCTAATTGGCAAGTGCCATTTGTATCTTCTATTCTTCTAACAGAGAATAATGTCTTGGTTTAATCACCCCACGGTTTTTCCCTTAACAAGGTTTCCACGTCAAAATCATTGTGTCATGTGTATTGGTGTTATTTCCATTTCATGATTATGCTTTCTTATTTGATCTAATGTTGCATTAACTGTTAAGAAAGCACAGAAAGTTAAATTATTAGGATAACTGATTCACCCCCCCTCTCAGTTATCAACAATTGGCATCAGAGCTAAGTTCCTCCTAATAGAGCCTAACATCTTGAGGAAGATCTGGGAATTCAAATGGATGTATATGGTATAAGGGAGTAACTCAAGTCTGCCCTTGATGACCTTGAGCAGTCAAACTCTGAAGTCAATGAATTGAAGGAAAGACTCAAACAGGCTGATGATTTCATAAAAGAACTAAAAGAGAAATTGAGTCTCTCTATTAAAAAGAGAAAGGAGCTACTTCAGCAATTGGCAAGTCAAGTTGAAGCCAATGATACAAATGGAGATCTGAAAGAGAAAACCAAGTTATGTGAAAAGTTATCAAAAGAAATCATCATGGTAAGACATGAAATCGAATTGGGAGTTATGAAGTTCACCCAAGAAATTGAAGAAAGAAGAAAATCTGAAGATGATCTAAGATAATCTCTCAAGGAAAAATCAGAAGACTGCCACAAAATGGATAGAATAATCAGACATCTTGAATCTGATCTTGAAGATGCTAAAGATAATGAAGAAAAACTTGAGGATCAAATTGTCTCTCTTAAAAGGGATCTTCAAACAACAAATGAATACAAAGAGAAATTCAAGATAAGCTTTTCTCAACTTGAAGTTCTTCTTGAAAGCCAAAAAAAGGTAGATGACAAGTGTGGCTTGGGGTATGAAAAGGGTGAAAGCTCCGGATCTGGTCAGAAGAATTTTGGATTAGAAAATCTAAGGAACAGGCCTAGAAGACCTCTGGTAAGGCATCCTAATGCTCAAAGATATCCATCCTTCAATGGATATTACCACAACTGCAATAACTTTGGTCATAAAGCTAATCAGTGCAGAAAGAGAATGAATCAGACTAATACATCCTTCTCCAGATAGTGTTTCAACTGCAAAAGGTATGGTCACAAATCTCATAAATGCAGAAATATGCAAATGGACAATCCATTCAATGGTAGATGCTTTACATGCAATAGAATGGGTCATATGGCTAATCAATGCAGATCAAGAGGATAAATATGCAAAGAAATGTTGTTTGCCAAATTTGCAATAGATCCGGTCATATTGCAAAATTCTATAGAAGCAAGAATCAGGACAAAAGAGGTCCGGTAAATCATAATCAGAATCAAGATAAGGGAAAACAAAAAGTGAATGCGGATGAAGTTCAAAGTGAGATGAACAAGATTTGGGTGAAGAAAAGTACAAAGAATGTAGAGGATGGATCCGCACCAGACTCTGGTGCTGATATTCCTTCCAAAAATTAAAAAGTGAGCTCTGGCTCAAGGGGAGACACAAAGAAAACCTTGTTCCCCTAGCCAGTCAATTAGTGCCAGAACTGGCACAAGGAGAGTTGTAGATTAAAGGGTTCATAAGAGAAACATCTAAATAAACTATGGTTAAGATTTGGAAGGTTCGCAAGATGTTTAAGATCAAGATTGATCTTCAAGTCATCCGAATAAGGCAAACCGGAATAACTTAGGTCGAGAATTTATTGCAACTTGGTATTAGGGTTTGTGGAGCAATATAAGGGTTCTTCCTATTAAACATTTTCTCATTCTGCATTTAAGAAGAAGAAAAGAGAAGCTCTATAAGAAATTTCCTTAAGCCCATCAAAGATCATTTGTAGAAGTCAATTCATCCAGAAATCGATCCAGCTAACTCCGTGAAACCTAAAGGCGCAAAAGGTATTTTCTGTTCTTAAAATATCTCTCTGCAAATCTTTTTAAAAGATGTCTACTCTGAATATTGTGAAGATCATTGATAGGCCTCGCCCCAAATTCAAGAAACATCCCTACAAATCCTTGGAGGTAGATCCCCTAGGAGCTTTTTACAGTGTTCTGCATGGTGTCTTGCATACAGAAGATATTAGGGTTTACATTCACACAAACATTGAAGAATTCAGAGAGTCCAAATTGAGTGATATCTACCACAAACAACTAATAGATGATTCATTTGAGCTCAAACCCCAATACAAGGCCCTCCAGGAGAAGCACTTTGCACAATGTATACATTTCCCCTGCTTTGCTGAGGACGAATGGGTCCGGTATGTCTTGAGCAGAATACATGACAACTTCATGTGGTTGAATGGACCATTCAAGATCACAAAAGATACCATTAGGGTAGTTATCAATTTGCACTCATTTGGTGGTATACCTATTCTCAAATCGATCAAGAATCTGACTGTAAGTGAGGCTACCAGATCTAGGTTTGATAAAAGAGCAATGACAGTAGATGACATCACTGATCTGGATGTCAAGTTTGCATCCATGATCATTGGCTACAAGATATATCATTCTAGCTGGGAGAATTCAGTACCTGGAACTGCTATCTACACTACCTATGAAATGTTGAGAAAAAATGCAGACTATGACCTTTGTGAGCTCCTTCTAAACCAACTCTTGGAGAACCTACAGAAGATAAAGAAGGACAAGAAGAATTCCTTCAAATTTGGTGGCCTAATACTCTATCTATTCTTCTACTTTATGAATGAGCTACCCGGATCCAGTGGATGGGTATGGCAGAATGACAAACCAGTTGCCATACAAATCAGGGATTATTTGCATGGACTTGGTGATGACAAAGCACAAAACACAGCTCTCTAGGGTTTCTTTAAAAACTTTTAGAACATGATGCAAGCTAGAGAGAGAATTCCCCAATCTCTAGTTGAGAAATACAAAGACACAGTATGCTTTATGGTAGAGACTGATCAATGCCTAATGGAGGTAGTGGAACCAAGAATAATATGGATCATGCCAATGGGGTATGAGGTGGATGAGACAATCGTAGAGCTACATGTTTAGCACATGCTTAGTAAACCAAAGGATCCCAAGATAGAAAGGTTTGGAACCTTTGAAGAATTGAGTGTGAAGATCCATATTAAGCTAAGGCAACCAGAGATGAAAAAAAAGGTAAGAAAAGAAGTAGAAAACATTGCCAAAAGCTTTGGCATCTCAAAAGAGGCACTTGATGCCAATAGGGAGAATATGGACAGAACAGAGAAAGAGAAGGAAGGTGCTGAAAAGGAAAGTGGTCCGGTAGAAGCCCCCACCTGGATAAGATCCTCTAAGAGGTCCACTCCTACCACCAAAAAGAGCTCAAAGACATCAAAACTGGAAGCAAAATCATCCGGTAAAGTAGAGAAAAGAACTAAGACAAAGGCCACAAGGTCTTATATCAGTCAGAAAGATGAAGAAGAGACAAAATCTGATAAAGAAATCAAGAAGAAGAAGAAGAAGAAAGTATCCAGTGCAGATAAGGTGGCAGAGGCAGAAGAATTTGTTGAAAAGCCCACTCTATCCCCAGATGATGTAGTCAAAGCTGTTACTATGGATGGAAACCTGCAACCAATAACAAAATTCTATGATGCATATAATGATGCAGACAGAAAAATCTTGGAGGAAGCCACAGTTAAGTACTTGAACATATACAATAAAGCCTTGATTGAAATAATTTCTCTAATTCCTAAAAGTTTGGAAAAGGAACTTGAAATGAGAAAAGAAAATGCTAAGGCTAAGGACTTAGAAATCAAAGAATAGATAGCTATTCTACTCTACCCTTCAATTACTCCAAAACAAATGGATATGATCTTCAAAGATTGCAAGGATGAGTTTCAGAGTAAGACTAGAATGAATCAGCTCATGCTTGGAGAAACTAATAAAGTGGCAAAAGAAACAGAAGAAATCCTATGGAAGGCATACTCAAGATTCAACATTCCTATTATAGAGGACTTAGGTGTTGATCCCTCGGCTACAAGTGTTGAAAAAAAATCTACTAAGGCATTGACAGAAGAAGTAATGGACTCTAGTGAAGGTAAAGACAAGGGCTTGGAATCCTCTACTCTGGAAGAGGTGGCTCATGAACAAACAAACATTACTCCTCTGGTTTCTCCTGCTGACTCCAGATCCAAAGGAGAAGAAAGAATAAAGGAGAAAGAAAAATAAGTAAAGGGAAAAGAAGATGATAGCTCTAAGACTGTAGAAGAAAAGAAAACTCTGTCTCCGGCAAGGGACACTACAGAAATTGTCAAAGATTTCCTAAACAAAGAGACAATGGAAATTGATGAACCAGAACTTCTACTAGGACCATTTGATTTTGATTCTCTTTCCCCAATACAAACAATGAAGATAGCTTCATTTGCTAATGCAAAGGCGAAAGAAAAACTCCTGAAGTCTCACATGGAAGACTGTGAGCTAATAGAAACTGCATCCGGTGTGCTTGAAAAGATCATGCCATCCTTTCTGAAGGATTCATCGGCTTCCTCATCAGGTAATCTTAAATCTCTTGTTAGTTCAATCAGCACTCATTTTGAGTCCTTAGAGAAATCAGCTGAGGAAAAGGTTCAGAAAGAGTTTTTGGATAAAAGATTCTCTGAAGTACTAAGTCTAATATCAAATGATAGAAGAAATATGGATATAGGGATAAAGAGCTTAGAAAATGCTCTTAAAGATGGTGAGGAAATATATAAATTTTGTCTATCATGGTCCAAAGCAACAATGGAGATTGAGAAGAAAATGAAAGAATAGGAGATCAAACTAACAAAACTTTCTCAAAATTTTGATCCATTTACCTCATCCATAGTAAATCAAGAATGTCAGATTATTGCAGTCTTGGATGAAATTAAGAAGCTAGAGAAAGAAAAGAAAAATAGAATTAGCAGGTTAAATGAGCTTAGAAGAATAATCATTCCTAAGTTGGAGGCCATGCATGAGGCCCTAAGTGATGCTCAAACCACCGCCAAGACAAATGATCCGACAAAGCTGAAGAAGGCAGAAGCTTTTGCATTCCTGTTGAGTGGTCACATATCAATTTTGGACAGGATGAAGCTGAGTTGGGCAACCAAAGTTGTACAATTGAAAAACACTTTTGTAGACATACTAAAGTATATGTAGAGTACAACTGGATGATATACTTATGCGACTCAATATAGATTTTTTTTTTTGAAAATTTTGGTGTGCAGACCCTTTGCCATTGATGTCAAAGGGGGAGTGATGAGAAGTGAAAAATGTGGAATCCAGCTAAGGGGGAGCTCTGAAAAATGTACATAGAGACAGAGCATCAGCCAAGGGGGAGTATAGTGTGACACTTAGTCATTTTTCACTAAGTGTTGCCATCAATGCCAAAGGGGGAGGTTGTTGGCAAGAGACACTATATGGATTCATGAATGTTGTCATTGATGGCAACAAAGGTTATCCCACACATCCGCAAGACATGATGAGTCTCTACCGAAAGTTAGATTGAAGAAGTGTCATGATCCGGTAAGCAAGAACAGAGCAGTTAGCAAGGTCTGACAGTCAGGTCTAGATCTCTCAGAGGAAGTATTTCAGTGAAGTATGGATTTGGTGAAGTCAAAAGGAGTACCTTGACTAATAGATTCCAAGGATTTAGCCTCCGATAATGGAAGGGTGAAGAGATATGAACACTTGAGTGTTGGGTTCCTATTTGACAAAGCAGAAAGAGGAAGAACTGTACCGGCAGAGTGTCAGACTCAAATCCGGAAGAGAGATTGCTAATGACTAAGTTTCTTGAGGTATCATTCATGATTGGTCAACATGATTGAAGACTTCTACAAGCATATTCTTGATCCGCATTACTTAGTATGCAAGGATTCAGCCGACAGACCAGAGTTTGAGATAATATTGACTATTTCGGATGCCGACTAGAAAAGTGTTGAAATCACTTGTGCGGATATATATACAAGATGGATTTAGATGTGAAGGTGTGTGTTGTGTGTTGTGTAAGAATCAGAATAAGAATAGTAAAAAGGTAGAAAAATAGGTTCAGAATGTAAAAGGACACCAGCACTTAAGGAGAGTAAGAATGAAGTGTAGCAGATCAGTCTATTGAGCTTAACCGGAACTGAACTTCAGCATGTGTGGATGCTTCTCATTAGTTCAAGTTTTGAGCAGTGTACTTAGGCAGTGAGCCCTAATTGGCAAGTGCCATTTTGTATCTTCTATTCTTCTAATAGAGAATAATATCTTGGGTTAATCACCCCATGGTTTTTTCCCTTAACAGGGTTTCCATGTCAAAATCATTGTGTCATGTGTATTGGTGCTATTTCCATTTCATGATTATGCTTGCTTATTTGATCTGATGTTGCATTAACTATTAAGAAAGCACAAAAAGTTAAATTATTAGGATAATTGATTCACCCCCCCTCTCAGTTATCAACACTATTCACAAATCACTACATTGCCTCATGATCAACAACCTATACAAGTCCTCTATGCAAACTGCCTCTATTTTTTCTCACTTCTGGTTATCTAAGTTTGGTGTTCTTCTTGTAAGCCTTGCACTGCCTCAATGATCGAAAGCCTGTGCAAGTCTTCTCTGTAAGCTGCCCCAAATTCTTCATTCTTCTAGTGGTCTAGGGTCGGCAGGCAGGCTACAATGTTACAACTGCCTCTTAGTTCGGCATTTTGTTCTCAAAAACTTGTAGGCTACCTCAAGATCAATACCATCTTCAATCAATTAAGAGTCAAAGAGCCTCAACATCCTCTAGAACAATCATTTGCTTCCTTGATTCAATCAATACATTCTTGAACACTTTCTAATCTTGGTCCTAACTGCATATCCTTCTGCAGACATCAAAATCTTTGAGTTTCTTCTTCGCATACACTTCTCCTATACTACTCTTTGTTTCTTTATACACATTTCCTTTACTCTGGTACACAAAATTTCCCTTCCAGTAGAATATCTTGTCTTCTATCCTTTCTCTACAATATGAACTTCTCTGCACTGTTTACACAAACTTTCTCTTGCACTGATTTGTCATTTACAACATAGTTCTACTTAAGATCAATGTCTCACCTTCTTCTAGTTTCTCAGTTAAACTTAGTGATTTAGTAGGTTCTTCTTCCTTCACATAAGTTATCTCTGCATTATCTACTACTCCTCTGGTAGTATCCTCTTGTTGGCATTCAATGCTTGATTCTTTTTACCTCCAAACTTGAAAATCAATTCCTTTGAATGGTCTCCTAACAAATCCTCTTTCATCTCTCTAGTATCCTTCATTTCAATAAGAATTATGACTCCTATCATTTCTCCCTCTGTGGTATGAATTACTATCCTTGTTTTGCTCTGCATGTGGTCTTCTCTCTATATATATCTTGATCCATATCCTTCTTTTCCTCCAACACATGAATACTACAGTCTGTACAACCTTTTGAACATACAAGTGACATATCTCCATTGCATTCCATCAATCCATCCATAATCCCTCTGCATATAAGCTATTATAGGCTTTCTCCTCCACATTTTGTCCCAACACATCTTTTTAGAGTGATTCCACAATCCACAGAACTTACAAGGGTATAGATCACGACACATTTCTTTTCCATGTCCATGTCTATTACAATAATAACAATGCATACCTTTCCTTCCCTAAGTTGATTTGTTTGAACTTGTGACAACATCCTTACCCCATATATATCTAAGGCCTTCATTTCTTGATCTCATTACTGGTTCAATAGGCTCTATAATTCCTTGTTGACACTTTCCCAATCATTTTCCTTCATATCCCATTCTTTGCAAGATTTTGAAACCAATACCATCACCAACAACTACAGGTTTAGTTACATTGTTATCTCCAACCTTACCTTCTAAAGAAGCTTCTGCAGTAACACACAAATCATTAGTATCACAAGAAACATCACAAAGTTTAGGCTTAGAACTTAGACTTTCATTCTCCTTCTTACATGCTATGAGTGATTGCTCTAACTGATTAACCTGTTCTTTCAAATCAGATATTTCACTCTTTTGTAGATTGTTTTCCTTTTTCAACTCTTCCAAATTTTCCTCTAGATCTGTGTTCCTCTTTTCAACCTTCCCAAGCAACTTAAATCCTTCTTCCAATTCTTCGAAACTCCTTTTGACATACTCAAAAAACTTCAGCTCTTTTTCTAAATCTTCATTCCTTCTTTTTACATTTTCTAATTCTTCTTCAAGAGTATCCTTCTTGCATATTAGGTTTTCATTTTCTTTCTTCATTCTATTTCCAATCTTTCCCATTGAAACAAATCATACAAACAACTTAATGTGAAAATCTTACCCAGATCTTTCTTGCCTTGATCTTTCTTCTATAGTGATTCTTGTTACACTCTAGGGTTTTGTACTTTCTTCCAACAGGTCCTATTTTCCCAACTATTTCACAACCACTTAGCCCAACAGATTCACAGCCAGATTTGATACCATTTGATGTAGTCAAGGTAGGAGGGTCCAATGAAGAATTATCCAACCTTACAACCTTAAACAACTAATAGCTTGATCATAACCAGATATAACAACAACATACATATAACCAAAGGATGATAAGAAATGTTGATAAACACATGACACAAGATTTATCCTGGGAAAACCCTAAAAGGGAAAAAACCTAGCCTTCAAAGATCACTTCTCTTTATATTAGAAATCCAAATTAGATTACATATGCCTCTAGGGCTTTTTAGATGCTAGGTCATAGCCCAGGCTTACAAAATACTCATAGAACACAACCTCATTCTCCTAAGTTTGCTTTCTTCTTCTTCTTCTACTACTCTCTGCTCTATGTCTTCTTCTACTCCCTAATCTACCTTTAGCTCCTGCTCTATTGACTTCCGAGATCAAAACAATTTATCTTTTCACATTATGTCTTCACACACTTTCTTCACACTTCATCACACCTTGAAACAATCTTATATCCTTCATTTATATCCTCCACAAGCCTTCAAAAAATTACCTTGTTGGCCAAAATGTAATGGGTAGTATGAAACATGTAGAAACAAATAGGTCAGCCCTAAACAATCAGCACTACTCTGCAAATGATGGAAACTTGGTGCAGTTCTCCATGAAGGTTGGCTAGATCCCAAACTACATTGAATGATGTTCCATTAAGCTCTACAAGTCACAGAATTGCTCTGCAAACCCATTAGGCTTCAACTAAAAACTGACTGCTCTGGTATGTGAAACATGTAATCTTCTGATAGTGATATCTCTCAGGAAATGAGTCCAAATGACCTAAATTTTGGATATGATGTAGATGATGATATGTAGATGCTAACTCCTGCTCCACAACCTCTGATAGGAAAATGTAGTAGAATGCGTTAATCTCCAAGGTCTCTTCTTGGCACTCTTTAACTTAACATTAACTGTCTCAATTTGCTTGAATGTCTTTTGGATGCTCCTGCATCACCAATCCTTAGTTAATGATTTTTCCCATGATAAAATCCCCTCTGAATTGTCCCCCTACTCCATTCTAGTTTGAATTTTAGATAGTCTATTGGCCAAGGCCTTTTTTTACTCCAAAACATTCCCAAAGGAGAACTGATCAGTGTCAACCATAAAACAAATTGTGTCCTTGTATTTCTCAACTATGGACTATGGTATTCTTTCTCTGGCTTGCATCATGCTCTAGAAGTTCTTGAAGTGACCCTAGAGAGCTATATTTTGGGCTTGAGCATCACCAAGTCCATACATGTAATCTCTGATCTGCGTTGTGACCGGTTTGTCATTTTGCCAAACCCAGCCATTTGATCCAGGTAACTCATTCATATAATAGAAGAATAGGCATAGTATTAGACTACCATATTTAAAGGAATTTTTCTTATCCTTTTTGATCTTCTGCAAGTTCTCCAACAACTAATTTAGAAAAAGATCACATAGATCACAATCTACATCTTCCCTCAACATCCGATATGCAACGTAGATTGTTGTACCAGACACAGAATTCTCCCTACTTGAATGGAAGATTTTGTAGCTGATTATCATTGAGGCAAACTTGACATACAGATCTGTGATGTCATCTATAGTCATTGCTCTTTTGTCAAATTTAGATCCGGTGGCTTCAGTTACTATTTGGTTCTTCACATATTTGAGTGTGGGTAACCCACCAGATGAATGCAGTCTGGTCACTGCCTTGATGACATCTTTAGTTATCCTGAATGGCCTCATTAGCCACATAAAATTATCATGCATCCTACTTAGAACATACCGGACCCAATCATCTTCTACAAAACATGGAAAATGTATGTAATATCTGAAGTGTTTGTCTCGGTGGGCCTTGAATTCAGGTTTGAGTTCAAAATTCTCATCTATTAGCTGTTTGTGAAAAATGTCCATCAATTTTGAGTCTCCAAATTCTTCAATGTTTGCATGGATATAAACCCTAACATCTTCTACATGCAATACTCCATGTGAAATGCTAGAAAACGTGCCCAAGGGATCAACTTCTAGAGATTTGTAAGGGCATTTTTTGAATTTAGGTCTCCGCCTATCAGAAATATTGACAACCATTGGAGTAGCCATTTTGCAAGAGATTTAGATAGAGTTTTTCATAATGGAAGCACCTTTTCACACTTTAGGGTTTGAAGTAGGAGCCAGAACGAATTGCTGATTGAATTTAATTTTTAGTTGATCTTGAGTGAATTGTGGAATCTTCTTTGCAGAGCTCTTCTTTTCTTCTTTGTGAGTGCAGGTGTGTAAATAATGAGTGAAAGAACCCTTTTATCCTTGCGAAAACCCCAATTTCCTTTTGTAATAAATGCACAAATTAAGTTATCTGGTTGCCCTATTTTGAGAGAGATTTTCTTGAATCACTGCATAGAACATAGAATCATTGTCAGTGAGGATTGACAACGTATCTTCTTTTCTTTAATCATGTCATGGGTCTGCAGAACAAAACATTTCAATTTTGAATCATACCGGATCTGTCTGTGAAATTCGGCTTTATCGGATAGCTGTCGGAACTGGATTAACTCGAGCGGTTATAAATCTTGCAAAACTTCATGCAGATCTTTCATATTTTGACTGAAGGTTATTTGGAGTTTTTTTAGAGAACCCTTTAATCCATAGCGTCAGATGTTTACTCAATGTGTGGAATTTAGGCACTAGCTGACTCACTAGGGGAAATTGTTTTTCTCTCTAACTCCCCCTGAGCCAAAGCTCACCCTTTTTAGTTTCCAGAAGGAATATCAGCACCAGATTCTAGTGTGGATCCATCCCCAATATTCATTTTACTCCTTTTTACCAAAATTTTTCCCATATCCTTTTAAACTTCATCTGCATTTATTTTACCTTTGCCTTTATCTTGTTTCTGATCAGGTTCCACCGAAACGTTTCTATCCCAATTTCTACTTCTGTAGAATTTGGCAATATGACCAGATCTATTGCAATTGTAACATACAACATTTCTTTACTTATTTGATTGATATCCTCTTGATCTGCATTGTTTAGCCACATGTCCCATTCTATTGCATGCAAAGCATCTACCATTGAATGAATTGTTTATTTGCATATTTGTGCATTCATGAGATTTGTGACCATACCTTTTGCAATTGAAACATTGTCCAGAGAAGGATGGATTATTCTGATTCATTCTCCTCCTACACTAAGTTTCTTTATGACTAAAATTATTGCAATTGAAGTAGTATCCATTGAAGGATGGATATCTTTGGGCATTTGGTTACCTTATCGGAGGTCTTCTAGGCCTGTTTCTTTGATCTCCTGATCCAAAGCTCTTCTGACTAGATGTAGAGCTTTCAGCTTTCTCATATCCCAAGCCACACTTATCATCTACCCTCTTTTGGCTTTCAAGAAGAACTTCAAGTTGGGCTGAACTTATCTTGAATTTTTCTTTGTATTCATTTGTAGTTTGAAGATCTTGTTTAAGAGTGTCTATCTGATTCTCAAGTTGCTCTTCATTGTCTCTAGCTTGTTCAAGATCATATTCAAGATGCCTAATTATTCTATCCATTTTGTGGTAGTCCTCTATTTTCTCCTTGAGGGATTGTTTTAGATTATCTTCAATCTTTCTTTTCTCTTCAATTTCTTGGGTGAATCTCATAATCCCTAATTCCATTTCATGCCTTACCATAATGACTTCTTTTGATAGCTTCTCACATAGCTTATTTTTCTTATTCAGATCTTCATTAGTATCACTGACTTCACTTTGATTGGCTAATTTTTGAAGTAGTTCCTTTCTCTTTTTCACAGAGATACTAAGTTTTTCTTTTAGCTCATTTATGAATTCATCAGCTTGTTTGAGTCTTTCTTTCAAATTATTGACTTCAGAGAGGGATTGTTCAAGATCATCTAAGGCGGACTGAAGTTGTTCCTTCATACCATATGCATCCATTGAGATTCCCAGATCTTCCTCAAGTTGTTAGGATTTGTTCAGAAGAACCTTGCTCAAATACCAATTGTTGAAAACAAGGTAGATAACTAAGAGAGGGGGTGAATCAGTTATCTCAAAATTTCCTTAATTTTCTTTTCTTTTGTTATCTCAATATTCAGTGTTATATCAAAACATGAAAGCATATGTAATCATGAGAGAAGAAATAAAATTAACACACATAATACAAGGATTTTTTACGTGGAAACCCTATTAAGGGAAAAACCACATGGTGACTAACCCAAGATTGTATTCTCTGTTAAAAGAATAACAGAGTACAAAATGGCACTTGCCAATTAGGGCTCACTGCCTGAGCACACTACTCATAAGAGGCACACTGCCTACAAGAGACTCACTATCTACAGAACTTATAGAAGGTAATCAAGTGTCTAAACTGATGAGAAGCATCTACAAATGCAAGAGTTTAGTTTCGGTTAGCACAATATACTGATCTGATGCACTTCATTCTTCCTCTGTTCAATGTTGTTATTCAGTCACATACCAGACTTGAATTGCTGTTCTCACACTTATCCCTATTTTTTTCTTCACACCTTATTTCTTCACATCTCCAACATATGTACCTACATGCTGCAATCCATCTGGTATATATATCTACATCAAAGATTTTCATCAACTTTCTAGTCGGCAACAAAAACACTCAAGATATTTGCAAGTTATTGATCTATCGGCTGAATCCATGCTTGATTTGTGATGTGTATCAAAAGCTTAAGCATAGAAGTCATTAATCATGTCGACCAACAATGTATAATCCCACAAATTGGTTGATCAACACATCTTACTCATCCAGATTGAAGTCTAATACTCTGTCAGTCAGTTCTTCCTCTGTTTGCTCTACCTAACTGGAACCCAACACTCAGATGCTCATATATTTTTCATGCTTTATCACTGGAGGCTAAATCTCTAGAATACAATAGTAATGATACCCCTCTTGACTTTTCCAAGTCCACAACTTATTGAGTTACACCATCTGAGAGATCCAAACTTGATTGTCAAACCCTGTTACATACTCTATTCTTGTTTACCGGATCAAAACAATCTTCAATCTATCTTCCGGTATAGGCATATTATGTACTACGGATGTGTGGGATAGACTTTGTTACCATCAATGACAACACTTATGAAGCCACACAGTGTCTCTTTCCAACAAAAAATGTTCATAAACACATGACACAAGATTTATCCTGGGAAAACCCTAAAAGGGAAAAAACCCAGCCTTCAAAGATCACTTCTCATTATATTAGAAATCCAAATCAGATTACATATGCCTCTAGGGCTTTTTAGATGCTAGGTCATAGCCCAAGCTTACAAAATACTCATAGAACAAAACCTCATTCTCCTAAGTTTACTTTCTTCTTCTTCTTCTTCTTCTTCTTCTTCTACTCTCTACTCTGTGTCTTCTTCTACTCCCTGCTCTATCTTCTGCTCCTGCTCTATTGACTTCCAAGATCAAAATAATCCATCTTTTCACATTATGTCTTCACACACTTTCTGCACACTTCATCACAACCTTGAAACAATCTTCTATCCTTCATTATATCATCCACAAGCCTTCAAAACATTACTTTGTTGGCCAAAATGTAATGGGTAGTATGAAACATGTAGAAACAAATAGGTCAGCCCTAAACACTCAGCATTGCTCCGTAAATGATGGAAACTTGGTGCAATTCTCCACAAAGGTTGGCTAGGTCCCAAACTATATTAAATGATGTTCCATTAGGCTCTACAAGTCACAGAATTGCTCCATAAACCCATTAGGCTTCAACTAAAAACTGACTGCTCTGCTATGTGAAATAGGTAATCTTTTGATAGTGATATCTCTCAGGTAATGAGTCCAAATGACCTAAATTTTGGATATGATGTAGATGATAATATGTAGATGCTAACTCCTCCATAATCTCTGATAGGAAAATGTAGTAGAATGCGGTAATCTCCAAGGTCTCTTCTTGGCACTCTTTAACTCAACATTAACTATCTCAATTTGCTTGAATGTCTTCTGGATGCTCTTGCATCACCAGTCCTTAGTTAATGATTTTTCCAAGGATAAAATCCCCTCTGAACTATCCCCCTGCTCCATTCTAGTCTAAATTTTAGATAGTCTATTGGCCAAGGCCTTTTTTTACTCCAGAACATTCCCAAAGGAGAACTAATTCCAACCTTTCACACGATTTTTGACATTAATGAGTTTTTGGGCCAATCTGAACATAACTGACCCTTTAATTGGAATTTTTCACCAATTGGATAAGCAGTCCTTGAAGTCTAGGTGAACAACCCACATCATTTCAAATCTAAAAGGATATGGTCCTCTGTGAGTTCTTTCCTTCCAGTTCAACAAAAGAGGGTTGTGATTTGAACCAATTATAGGGAGGGCCTCCAGCTTGAGGAGGTTAACAATATTCTAGTTTGAAGAAATAAGGACCCTATCCAGCTTAACCTAGATGAGGTGGTCTCCTTTTTGCCTATTAGACCAAGTGAAAGATTGGATAGAGAGTTAAATGTCTATAAGGCTGACATTATTTGGAAACTCAGCAAAATTAGCCATGCTATCAGAATAGTCCATGATACCTCTCAGTTTTTCTGAAGGAAAAAGAGGGGTATTGAAGTCTCCCACAACCATCCAATAGAGCATTTTGAAATGGTTAATTCTAGAAGAAAAATAATCCCAAAACTCCTTTTCGCCCACTCTAGAATTAGGGGCATAGATATCGACCACAGACCGATCATTGTCCCAAAAAGGAGAAAGTGACTTCAAGACAATGCTTGGTGTGGGTAACAATAGAACCCTTCACATTGTGTCCCCACATAGTAACAATTCTACCAGACATTGTTATTAATAACAAATTTTGTGTCCCTGAGCTTCACATTATGTTTCCTGAGCTTCACTAATAGAAAAATTTGCATTAGGCCAAATGTTATTAGAAACCAGTTTAAAATTACCTTCAAACATCTTGACTTCTTATAACAACAAAATATCAATCTTATTTTTGAAATATAGTTTTTGACCAAAAACTATATGTGAGGACTATTTAGTCCTCTAATATTCTAGGAGAGAATCTTCATCTCTTTAAATTCCTGGAAGACAACTGCAAAGTGGTCTATCTTCCATTTGCTATCTCCTTAGCAATCTCACGTTGTCTAGTTTGTATATGCAAAGGTCTCCTAGACTTCAAGTCGACCCCAACATCAGTGGTCTTCCTACTCTGCCCTTTACCCTTCATTTTAGTTGTAGACCAACCCTCAGAGTCACTGGTAGGTTTATTGGTTCTAGCCCTTGGGGATGGTGAGAAGGTTGTTGATAACTGAGAGGGGGGGTGAATCAGTTATCTTACTTATTTTTGATTTCTGAATTTCCTTTTCAATTAGTGCAACATTAAATTAAATAAGGAAACATAACCATAAAATGGAAATAACATCAATACACATGACACAATGATTTTGACATGGAAAACCCTGTTAAGGGAAAAACCACAGGGTGATTAACCCAAGATTGTATTCTCTGTTAGAAGAATAAGATAGTACAAAATGGCACTTGCCAATTAGGGCTCACTGCCCGAGTACACTGCTCACAAGAGGCTCACTGCCTACAATAGTTTATACAAGGAAACTAGATACTTGAATTGATGAGAAGCATCCACATATGCTGAGGTTCAGTTCCAGTTAAGCCCAATATACTGATCTGCTACACTTCATTCTTACTCTCTTAGGTGTTGCTATCCTGTTACATTCTGGACCTGTCTTATTGTCTTCACATAGCTCTTTTGCTTTTCATCGCACCACTCAATACACCACACTCTCTTTCACATCCAAATCTATCTGGTATATATATATATCTGTACAAAGGATTTTCATCCTCTTTCTAGTCGGCATCAGGAGTAGTCAATATTTTACCAAACTCTAGTCTGTCGGCTGAATCCTTGCTTACCAATTGATGCGAATCAAGGAGATACTTGTAGAAGTCATCTAATATGTTGGCCAATCATGAATGATACCTTAAGAACCTTGATCACCATCAATATCCCATCCAGAATAAATCTGATGCTCTGTCGGTCAGTTCTTCCTCTTTCTACTTTGCCAAACCGGACCTCAATACTTAGATGCTCATATCTTTTTAGTCTTTCATCACCGGAGGCTCAATCCCTAGAATCTATTAGTTAAGGTGTTCCTCTTGACTTCCCCAAGTCTGCACTTTACAAAGATATTTCTTCTAAGAGATCTGGACCTGATTGTTAGACCTTGCTGCATGCTCTGTTCTTGCTTACCGGACCAAAGTATTCTTCAATCTGACTTCTAGTAAAGATACACCATGTCCTATAGATGTGTGGAATGGTCTTTGTTGCCATCAATGACAACACCAATGAAGCCACATAGTGTCTCTTGCCAACAATCTCCCCCTTTGGCATTGATGGCAACACTTAGTGAAAAATGACTAAGTGTTATACTACACTCCCCCTTGGTTGATGCTCTGTTCTATTGTACACTTTATCGGAGCTCACCCTTAGCTGGATTCCATATTTTTCACTACTCCTCACTCCCCCTTTGACATCAATGGAAAAGGGTAGGGTCCACATACCAAAATTTCTAAAAACAATTTATACTTAGCCGCATAAGTATATATACATGCTTATACTTACATATACTGAAGTATATCTGCAAAAGTTGTCGTCAAATGGGCAAATTATGTTGCCCAACTCAGCTTCATCTTGTCCAAAATTGAGATGTGACCACTCAACAGGAATGCAAAAGCTTCTACCCTCTTGAGATCTGTCGGATCACTAGTCCAGGCTGTGGCCTGAACATCAGCTAGGGCTTCATGCATGGCCTCTAACTTAGGGATAATCATCACTCTAAGTTCACCCATTCTTCTTAATATGTTCTTCCTCTCCTTCTCAAGCTTCTTAATCTCATTCATGATTACAATAGTTTGACATTCCTGGCTTATTATGGATACAATGAGAAGATCAAAGTTTTGAGAGAGGCTTGATAGTTTATCCTCTTGTTCTTTCACTTTCTTCTCAATATCCTTTGTTACTTTAGTCTAGGATATACAAAATTTCTATACTTCTCCTCCATCCTTAAGAGCATTTTCTAAGCTCTTTATCCCAATATCCATATTTCTCCTATCATTGGTTATAAGCCCTTGTAACTCTGAGAATCTCTTATCCAAAAACTCTTTCCAGACTTTTACCTCAGCTGATTTCTCTAAGGACTCAAAATGAGTGCTAACACTATTTACTAGAGATTTGAGATTACCGGATGAAGAGACTGAGGGATCCTTCTGAAAAGATGGCATGATCTTCTCTAATACACTGGATGCAGTTTTTATGAGCTTGCAATCTTCCATGTGAGACTTCAGAAGTTTTTCTTTTACCTTTGCTGAAGTAAAGGATGCTAGCTTCATGGTTTGAACTGGGGAGAGGGAGTCAAAATTGAACGGTCCTTGAAGAAGTTCTGGTTCATCAAATTCTATCACCTCCTTGGTTAAGAATTTCTCAACTGCTTCTGCTGTGTCTCTTGCTGGTGATAGGGTTTTATCCCCTTTTGTAGCCTTACCACTATCATCTGTGGTTTTTTCTATTGGAGTTTTCTCTCCTTCTATACCCTTATTACTATCATCTTCTTTTTCCTTTTCCTTTGCTTCTTGACTGATCTTTTCTTCTACTCTTTCTTCTTCTTTAGATCCAGAGTCAGCAGTGGAAATCAAAGGAGAGATGTTTTCTTGATCATGGACCTCCTCTTTCGGAGCAGAGGAATCTAAGTCCTTACCTTTTTCTTCACCTGTCTCCTTTACCTCTTTTGTCACTATCTCAGTAGATTCTTCTTCAACAATTGTAGCTGAGGGATCATCACCTAAGTCCTCTACAATGGGAATGTTGAATCTTTTGTATGCATTCCAGAGAATCTCTTCTGTCTCGTTTCGTATTTTGTCAGTTTCACCAAGCATAAACTGATTCATTCTAGCTTTGCTCCAGAATTCATCCTTGCAATCTTTGAAGATCATATTCATTAGCTTTGAATTGATTGAAGGAAAGAGCTGAATGGCTATCTATTCTTAGATCTCAAGATCCTTTGCCCTAGCATTATTCTTTCTTATCTCTAACTCCTTCTCTTGGCTTTTAGAAATGAGAGAAATGATTTCAATGAAAGCCTTATTGTATATGTTTAAGTACTTAACTGTGGCTTCCTCCAAGATCTTTCTATCTGCATCATTATATGCATCATAGAATTCTATTATTGGTTGCAGGTTTCCATCCATTGTAACTACTTTAACTACATCATCTAAGGATAGAGTGGGCCTTTCAACAAATTCTTTTGATACTTCTTCAATAGAGGGTTCAACGGATGTTTTCCTCTTCTTTTTCATTTTCTTTACTTTATCATCTAATTCTGTCTCTTCATCATCCTTTTGACTAATGTAAGACCTTGTTGCCTTTTTCTTGGTTCTCTTCTCTCCTTTTTCGAATGATTTTGCTTCTGGTTAAGATGCCTTTGAGCTCTTTGCAGTGGTAGGTGCAGAGGTTTTAGAGGATCTAGTCCAGGAGGGGACTTCCACTAGAGCACCTTCTTTCTCTACTTTTTCCTTTTCTTTCTCTGCCCTTTCTGTCTTCTCTCTATTTGCATCAAGTGCCTCTATTGAAATTCCATGCCTCTTGGCAAACTCTTCTACTTCCCTCCTCACTTTTCTTTTTATTTCTGGTTGTCTTAGCTCCACATGGATCTTCACACTTAATTCTTCAAAGGTTCCAAAAATTTCTGCTTTAGGATCCTTGGATTGACTAAGCATGTGTTGAACATGTAGCTCAATGATTTTCTCATCTACTTCATACCCCATTGGCATGATCCAGACTATTCTTGGCTCTTTTGCCTCCATTAGACATTGATCAGTTTCTACCATAAAGCATATTGTATCTTTATATTTTTCAACTAAAGATTGGGGGATTCTCTCTCTTGCTTGCATCATGCTCTAAAAATTCTTGAAATAGCCCCAAAGAGCTGTATTCTATGCCTTGGCATCACCAAGCCCATGTATATAATCTCTAATTTGAATGGCTACTGGTCTATCATTCTGTCATACCCAGCCACTGGATCCAGGAAGCTCATTCATGTAATAAAAGAATAGGCAGAGTATCAAACCATCATATTTGAAAGAGTTCTTCTTATCCTTCTTTATCTTCTGTAGATTCTCCAAGAGTTGGTTCAGAAGGAGCTCACAAAGATCATAGTTTGCATTCTTCCTCAACATTTCATAAGTAGTATATATAGGAGTTCTGGATACTGAATTCTCCTTGCTGGAGTGATATATCTTATATCCAATTATCATTGATGCAAACTTGATATCCGGATCTGTGATATCCTCAATAGTCATTGCTCTTTTATCAAACTTCGATCTGGTAGCCTCACTTACAATTTGGTTTTTGACAAATTTGAGAGTAGGCATTCCACCGGTTGAGTGTAATCTAGTTACTGCCCTAATGGCATCCTTAGTGATCTTAAACGACCTGTTCAACCACATGAAGTTGTCATGCATTCTTCTCAAGATATATCAGACCCATTCATCTTCTAGAAAATAGGGGAAATGAATGCATTGTGCAAAATGTTTATCCCGGATAGCTTTGTACTGAGTTTTGAGTTTGAATGAGTCATCTATCAAATACTTGTGATAGATATCGACCAGCTTAGATTCCCCAAATTCTTCAATATTCGCATGAATATATGCCCTAACATCTTCTACATGCAGAACCCCATGCAGAATGCTTGAAAAGGCACCTAGGGGATCAACTTCTAGGGATTTATATGGATGTTTCTTGAATTTAGGATGCGGCCTATCAGAAATCTTTATAACATTTGGAGTAGCCATCTTCAAAAGATTTATAGAGAGATTTTCAACAACAGAAAATACCTTTTACGCTTCTAGGGTTCGTTGAATGAGCTAGATTAATTTACCTGATGAATTGACTTCAACGGTTGAGAATCTGAGATAATTTGTTGCAGAGCTTCTTTTCTCTTCTTCTTGAAAGTAAATGTACAAATGATAGACGAATGAGCCTTTTTATTTCTGGGAAAACCCTAATTTCATATTGCAATAAATGCGCAACTCAAGTTATTCCAGTTGCCTAGTTCTTATTTTGAGAAAGATCTTTTTCCAGATCACTGAGATATACTTAGAGTTATCCTTGGTGATTAATAACAAACTATCTTACTTTCCCCAAACACTTGATCTATCCACTGAACAAGATGCCTCGAATTTGAATCATACTGGATTTACTTGTGATAATCTTGTTTAACCGGATGACTATTAAATCGGATCAATCTTGGAAGATTAGACTCTTCAAATCTTCCTGTGGATCTTCCATATCTTTACCAAGATTTCTTGAGATGTTTCTCTGAAAATCCTTTTATTCTGTAACTTCCCATGTGCCAATGTCAGGCATCAATTAACTGGCTGGGGAAAAATGTTTTTCCTTGTGTCTCCCCCTAAGCCAAAGATCACTTATTAATTTCTGGAAGGAATATCAGCACCAGATTCTGGTGCGGATCCATCCCCTACATTTTCTGTACTTCTCTTCACCCAAATCTTATTCATCCACACTTTTCCTTTTCCTTTGTCTTGATTTTGATTATGATGCACCGGACCCCTTTTGTCCTGGTTCTTGCTTCTACAGAATTTGGCAATATGATCAGATCTATTGCAATTATGGCAAACAACATTTCTTTGCATATTTGAATTATATCCTCTTGATCTGCATTGATTAGCCATATGTCCCAATCTATTGCATGCAAAGCATCTACCATTGACTGAATTGTTCATTTGCATATTTCTACATTCATGAGATTTGTGACCATACCTTTTGCAGTTGAAACACTGTTCGGAGAAGGATGTATTAGTCTGATTTATTCTCTTTCTGCATTGATTAGCTTTATGACCAAAGTTATTGTAGTTGTGGCAATATCCATTGAAGGATGGATATCTTTGAGCATTAGGTTGCCTTACCGGAGGTCTTCTAGGCCTGTCCCTTGGATTTTCTGTTCCAAAATTCTTCTGACTGGATCCAGAGCTTTCACCTTTCTCATATCCCAAGCCACGCTTGTCATCTACCCTCTTTTGGCTTTCAAGAAGAATTTCAAGTTGAGAAGAACTTATCTTGAATTTCTCTTGGTATTCATTTGTTGTTTGAAGATCCTTTTTAAGAGTGTCAATTTGATCCTCAAGTTTTTCTTCATTATCTCTAGCATCTTCAAGATCAGATTCTAGATGCCTGATTATTCTATCCATTTTGTGGCAGTCTTCTGACTTCTCCTTGAGAGATTGTCTTAGATCACCTTCAGTTTTTCTTTTCTCTTCAATTTCTTGGGTGAATTTCATAACTCCTGATTCCATTTCATGTCTTACCATAATGACCTCTTTTGATAACTTTTCACATAACTTGGTTTTCTCCTTCAGATCTTCATTTGTACCATTGTCTTCACTTTGACTTGCCAATTGTTGAAGTAGATCTTTTCTCTTTTTCATAGAGATACTCAGTTTCCCTTTTAGTTCATTTATAAAATCATCAGCTTGTTTGAGTCTTTTCTTCAATTCACTGACTTCATAGTTTGATTGCTCAAGATCATCTAGGGCAAACTGAAGTTGCTCCCTCATACCATACACATCCATTTTAGTTCCCAGATCTTCCTCAAGCTGTTAGGCTCCTTTTAGAGGAACTTAGCTCTGATACCAATTATTGATAACTGAGAGGGGGGGTGAATCAGTTATCTTACTTATTTTTGATTTCTAAATTTCCTTTTCAATTAGTGCAACATTAAATTAAATAAGCAAACATAACTATGAAATGGAAATAACATCAATACACATGACACAATGATTTTGACATGGAAAACCCTGTTAAGGGAAAAATCATGGGGTGATTAACCCAAGATTGTATTCTCTGTTAGAAGAATAAGATAGTACAAAATGTCACTTGCTAATTAGGGCTCACTGCCCAAGCACACTGCTCACAAGAGGCTCACTACCTACAATAGTTTATACAAGGAAACTAGATACTTGAACTGATGAGAAGCATCCACATATGCTAAGGTTCAGTTCCAGTTAAGCCCAATATACTGATTTGCTGCACTTCATTCTTACTCTCTTACGTGCTGCTGTCCTGTTACATTCTAGACCTATCTTATTGTCTTCACACTGCTCTTCTACTTTTCTTTGCACCACTCAATACACCACACTCTCTTTCACATCCAAATCTATCTGGTATATATATATATATATATATATATATCCATACAAAGGATTTTCATCCTCTTTCTAGTCGGCATCAGGAGTAGTCAATATTTTACCAAACTCTAGTCTGTCGGCTAAATCCTTGCTTACCAATTGATACGAATCAAGGAGATACTTGTAGAAGTCATCTAATATGTCAGCCAATCATGAGTGATACCTTAAGAACCTTGATCACCATCAATATCCCATCCGGAATAAATCTGATGCTCTGTCGGCCAGTTCTTCCTCTATCTACTTTGCCAAACCAGACCTCAATACTTAGATGCTCATATCTCTTTAGTCTTTCATCACCGGAGGCTCAATCCCTGGAATCTATTAGTCAAGGTGTTCCTCTTGACTTCCCCAAGTCTATACTTTACAAAGATATTTCTTCTAAGAGATCCAGACCTAACTGTCAGACCTTGCTGCATGCTCTGTTCTTGCTTACCGGAACAAAGTATTCTTCAATCTGACTTCTGGTAAAGATACACCATGTCTTGCGGATGTGTGGAATGGTCTTTGTTGCCATCAATGACAACACTAATGAAGCCACACAGTGTCTCTTGCCAACAAAGGTATCATCTAATGTGCTTTTACATAATGAAGAACCTCCTATCTTTTGAGGGGGACTAAGGACTTGGGCTTGTTCCATTATTTGCTTTGGGGGAGTCCATGTTGCTATCCCTTCCCCTGCAGAGCTTGAATCTCCCATTGGCAAGAGGATCTCACCCTCTTCTCTTTTAGAGGTTGTCCCCTATATATCCAAGATAGTAGATTCCATTTTCTGGGGACTATTGTCTAACTTATGTGCCATAGCATTTTGGATTCCCAATTGTTTCTCTTCATTTCCATTGTTTGTGCATTGTTTGTCTAGTAAAGCTTGATTCTCCTCTACTTCCTCTCCCTTAGTCTGAACAAGGCCATGTAGAGTTCCCTCCTTGAGTTCTCCAACTAAGATCTTTGTTGGGGAAGCAGGAGGAGAACTAATAAGATTTAGGATATCCTCTGTAAAAGGATATTCCTTTGCATCCTCCTTCATCTTTTCCACATATTCCTTAGGCTTATGCAAATTGAATTTTGACTATTGAAGTGGATGATATTTAAGAATAACTACTCATAACCAAAACGTTGGGCCCAACAATTTTGGTGGAGCATTTTCATTTTAGAAATCCTTTTAGAGAATCAATAAGATAGTGAAAAAATTGAGTGACCTTCATGGTTTTTAATTTTCATTCTCAAAATCTCCCTTATCCCATTAGAATTCATGAGAAAGAGTCTAGTGTTGCTATTTTTGGTACATTTTATCAACATTTTTGCCATGCCATCCTCATAACCAAAAGTCAACAACTTTTCTTGTAGCTGATATAGTAGTTGTAGAGAAATAAAATGCTTCTACCCTTATGTCCCTAGAGTAATCTAGATCTAATCAAAATGATAAAATAATATTAATACTTATCAATGGTGAATTAGATCTAAGATAAATGACAGATAAATTAATATAATTGAAGATGTATAAGATGTTTTATCTATTTTTGCCTTGATGAATGGTTTATTTAGTTGTTGATTGTTGGTAAGTTATGATAGATGATATGAAATGGAAATATGGATATCACTTAGTGATCAAACAACTGAGAAGAACCTGCTAGAAGAATCTTGTATTGTGACATATAAAAGTTGGTGTAAATGGGATCATGATGCATAAAGTAATGTGGAATTGGATCTAGTGTGGCCCCCATAAGGTATCTACATGACATCATATAAAAATTGGTGTAAATGAGATAATTGTGCATAATTGTACATAAGACAATGTGGATCCCACAAAGTATATGCATGACACCATTTGAAAACTAGAGTAATATGTTATTCTGCATAAGGTAATGTGGAGTTGTAACACTGTGACCCTACAAAGTATGTGCATGGAAAATATCAAATATTTTGATATGGTTGTATGCCACCAAACTATGTAGTTTTAGAAGGTTGAAAAGACCTTTAATTTGAGGTTACAAAGGTTTTTTATTTGGCAAGGAAATTCCAAATTTGTACTAGAAAGTATTGAGTGTTTTACAGTTTTACTACTCCACATTGATAGGCCTTTTATATGGATACTTTCTATAACTTGTTAAGCTTCCTAGGAAAAATTTGAGTGCTTGTCGAAAGGAATACAAAAAAAATCTTACTTAATCTTATGAGTAGAGAGTTACAAGTTATATAATCTATACAACTTCCAGTAGCATTCCATCATAGTAACAACAATAAAACTAAGAATGAAAGCAATAGTAGAACAATCACACAACGTAGGGAAACACCAATATAGCCTAGGAAATTTTTTTTGGAAAAAACCTAGTCTCCAAAGCACTAAAACCAATGTATTCTCAAAAAAATAGTTACAATACAATATCAAGCTTTGATCCTTCATCAGAGAAAAACATCCTCAATCTAGGAGGAAATTATGCAAGCACTCAAAATTCTTTAGCAATAGTGAGAAACCGAGTTGCACTCCTCATGAAATTGATCCAACTACACTAGAGATCCACATATCTTGTACCATACTCCTCATAATCTATCAGGAAGCAATTGATATGTATGTGCATGGATATAGGGAACCAAAAACTAGCCAAAAAGATGTTTTAAGACAAAACAATGATGTTACTAAAAGAATAATTAAGCCATAACATGATTGTGTTTAGTAGTACAATCATGTTATGGTTCAAGTGCACTTTAGGTAGTGTGATCATGTTATGGACTAATCACACATTTAGTAGTGTGATTGCATTATAATATGTCCACACCATGTTTAAACCAATAAAATTCTCACCTTCAACCTTGGATAAAATTTAATTTTCTAAGCCTAAGGCTTGAACCTACATATTGGGCACTCAAATCTATATTTTACACAAAATAAAGCATGATGGTCTTCCTCTTCATTGAATTTATATTTTTAAAACAAAAGTTCATGAAACCACCACTACAACATTAATCTACTTCTTATCTTTCTATTTCATATAAATTTTCCTATAGATGGAACAAACTAGAAGTTAGCAAGATTTTTATTTAATTTTATTGATGTCTTCATATTTCTCAAATACATATGTATTTCTTTTTTTCATAAAATTTGATCTATTTATTCAAATTTGAAAAAAATATAGGATTGTCCTACTCTTCTTTCTAAACACATTGAAAAATAATTATATTTTCAATTATTTTTTGTGGAATTTAAGTGATGAATACACCAATCATCAATTTTTTAGGATGCATCCACTTTGAAAAATTAAAAAAAAAACTATTCAATATATAACTTGTACTATGTACTCTTAAGCATATTTCCACCAACAAGTTTTAAAAAATACTTAACAAAACAAAAAATGGGGGTGCATGCTCAGGTCTATGTTATATTTTAGTGATAAAAGCAAGACCACCTTTGTGTGTGCTTATAATTTGACCCTATTAATCTTCATCACTTTTAAAATAACTTCATAGTTTAGAAACTAGATTATAAATACTATAATGACTGTTCTTATCACTTTTCCAAATTTTGAGCATATGCATCTCAAACTACTCATGTTGAAGTTTAGGTTTTGCTAATTTGAGGAAAAAATGTAGCCATGTTAGGACTCCTTTTACCTCCATTTCCTTGCACTTTCCATACTCACTAGTCATGCTTCTAGGTGCATACACCAAGCTTTTCTCATAATGTACATACACAACGATCATTTATTCTCCATCCCAAGTCCTCTAGATATGGGCAATAGAGAAACAACAAAACTTACAATAAAAAGATTAAGATGTTTTCTATCCACCCTTAATTAATGTACCAAAGTGACATTTCTCAAGCTGGGTGCCTGAATTTGACTCTACAAGAAAGAGTTATTACAACCTCCAAGGAAAACCCAAAGACTCTCTCCAATCTGAGCACCCAAATGGCCTATCTCCATGTGACCTAAATTTGAATACATTTTACATGACCTTGATAGTTAATTATATTTCTCTAATCTGCCTCCTACATTAAATCATGATCCCATTAAGTCATATTCTTAGTAAACCATTACCCCAATATTAAATGCATTTTTTTAATTTACCTCCAGGGTGGGTGCAAAAAGTGGCCAACCTTTTAAAAAAAAAAATTCTAAGCCATAACATGCTCGTGTTATAATGCGAGCGCATTATGCTTGCCTATTTAAAAAAAACCTGCGTTTTTCCTCCTTTTCCCATTTCATTTTCTTCTACCCATGGCCTACAAACCCTTGAGAGCACGCTCGCATTATTGGAGGTCAAATTCATTGCCAAATCATCATTGATTCATCGTCAAAATGCTGCCATGATGTTGGGGATGCCAAATGAGTAAGTTGTATTTGGTTTTTTATCTGAATTTGTTGTTAAATAGGTAGGTTTAAGTAGATTTTTAATATAAATTTCTTTAATTTATAGGAAATGATAATGCACCTCCTCCTAAAAATTCACAAAATCTTGAATCACCTGAACAACAAATACATGCTGAAGAATAGCCCCAACAACATACACCTTCATTCATTCCTCAACATGCCCATGGAACACAAGAAAATATAATGGGGCAAATTGAAAACAATAAAAAACAAATTGAGAACATAATTACAAGGTTGAAAGATCCCACAACTTCAACCTCGCATAGATCCACACTTGTTGAATCTTTTGAATCTATGTTATCAAATGTAGATTTGATTAGCAAGCAAATATATAGTTGGTCAGAAAAGAGGAGAGAATTTAGAGAGTACTATGCAGACAAGTTGTCATATGAACAAGTAAAAAAAGAACAAATTACAAAATTGGACTTATGTTCCATTTTTATAGACCCATGAAAAAATCAACCTCTACCCCTTACATGCAAGAGGTTCCCTATCCATTGGTGCAACAACCAAGTGATAAGGGACAATTTTGGGTAGAGGTGGTGGATGGTTTTTGACCATCCTCCATGGAACAATAATGAGGTCTTGTAATACTTTTGGAGGAAACTCTACTACGAGTTTGTAAAAAATAAAGTGCCAAACTATTTTGATATGCAGGACTTCCAGGGTACAGATGGGGGGTCAGCACAGGATAGACCATGGGCACGTGTTGACCCACAACAACCAGTGAGATGAGCACTTGCCAGACCAACCCATGAGCACGTGTCTATCCCTTCCATTGTGAAGGAGAGTGTTGAGGTCAAGACACTTCAGTCCATTAGTGCCTTGACCCAAAGCATCATAGAGTATGCCAATCCTGCAGCACATCATGGGCTAGGGGAGAGTTTGAGGAGTAGGGTTCCACCCCATACCTATCAGGCTTACAGGTCAGCCTGTGGTTATGACCCCATGGATAGTCAGGACGCAAGTGCACAGGCTACATTTGCAGCTGAGCAGATGGTGATGATAGATGCCCTCTTGAGTGAGAATTTTAGCCTTGATACTTAGGTAAATGTTAGCAAGTTCATTGAATTTAATTTATTAAATTTCAATTATGAAATGCAAGATTAACTAATTTAATTGATGATTTTAATGAAATTTTAGGGTCATAGCGTTGATGCAGTTTTCAGCGGTTCTCCACCTGCATATTACACTATGACATCTACTGATGGGGTATGTAACTAGTAAACAATTATAAATATTACATATGAATAACATTGTTATATGAATGGTATTCTAATATCTGATTTTAGATGTTGAATAGGTTAATCTTGGAGATTTCACGGCAACACCTGCCAGTGGTGGTAGAGTTCAAAGCTTCACTCAAGTAATAAAATAAATAGTTTAACTAATGAATTGTACTTACTAGATTTTTGTATTTTATAATCATATCATTGATTATATTACATTGCACATCTTTCAAACTCAAAGAATTATTAGACATTGCATAACTAATAACTAGATGTTGATAGATGACAAAATTTCAATTACAATATAGTTATTTGAAAAAATGTGTTAAAGAAATGTGGTCTCATGGAATGCCATGATAAGAAGATGCATAGACAAGGACATCACCATGAGACCACATTTCTTTGAGGCATCTTTTCAAACAGCTCACTACCTTGTCTATGCTACAACATTTTCCATACTTGTCTACCAAATCTTGTTGATCCCCTCCACACTATTCTTCGACAAATTCTCTCTAATAAACTCATCCAATTACCAACAATTAGACCCCAGGATATGACACCAGAGAGGGGCACAAGTGTATGACATCTTATATAGAATATGATTGACTCCAACATCATCTAGGTTTTATGTATTAATTATGGGGGCAACAAGTCACCCCTAACCAAAATCTTTAAATCTACACTAACCCATTCCCCTATAAACTATGTCAATCCTATTAGCTTAATTTCTTCCACCCCTACTTCTGATCCTACACCTAACCCACCTAAGTCTAATGAGGACCCTTCATTTAACACTACTATATTCTTTGAGATGAAAGAGAGCACAAAAACCTTGAAGCACTCACATAAACATGTACCAAAAGAGCACAACAACAATGGAGACTTGAGGAAGCATAAGAAAGAGCTATAGTATATAACCAAGAGAGCCAAATCTTCACGAGTTCACAACTAGTTGAAGAGCCAAGAGAGTTCACCATAGAATGCATGAGAATCAAAAGTGGAATTCAAAAATCCACCACATGAGATGGAAAACCTAGAGATACAGTCAAAACAAAGACATTCTGAGCTGCAAAGAGGTGTTACTAGAATCTTGAATCATGAGCCTAATATATTCTAACAATGGACCATGACCATTTCCATTCCTACAACTTGATAATGTTTCATTAGTTTTATATGTTTATAAATGAAACTTGACTATTTTGACACAAATATCTTCACCAATGAACCACCATTGTTTCGAGCCTATAATTTAATATTTGCTTAATGGGTTGATAACTTCACCAATGAATCATGATTATTACAAACTTGCACTCTAATAAAGGTCCATGTAATTTATCTCTAAACATCAATAAACCATGACTATTTCAACAGCTAAAATAAACATTTTTTCATGAACCAATATATTTTCTAATAAAATAGAACCATTTCAACATCTACAACCTAGTATTTTCTTTTGCTAATTTCTAACTTCTTAAGGGAACCATGAACTTTTCTTAAAATTATCAAACTCGCTTCAAAATTTTAAAAACTTTCAACCCACTAAAGGTTAAAATTTAATATTTTTTTAATCAATAACACTATGTTTAAACCAATCAACCTAACCAACATTAATATCTACAACTTAATAATCAATATCAATAGACCAAAAAGAACAAGACTCTATAAAACCTTAGGGTTAAAGTAGCACAACCCCTTACCCTAACTATACATACCACTATATTTCCAAGGTGTTGATATCATACAAATGCTCATGGCTCCTTTATTCTTCTTAAGGGCAAAGTAAAACACCTCTTTAAATACACAACCACCTTTTCTATGAACCCCTTAACCTTTGAAATGATCAAAGTTCCCTCATATAATATACTTTACATACTTGGAGCCTAGTAGGGTTCTAATTTCTATCCATAAGGGAATCGATCCTATCTTCCCTATCCAAAATAAAAAAGAACTTATTTACAATTTCAATGATTGTTACCTCCAACATTCATAGTTCTCAACCCAAGAAGCTAGATCAATAGATTAAACTCTTGATTGTGATGTTTTTGATGCCCATACCCAAGACTTTACTATGGGAATTGATGGTGAAGAATGTGTATTATGTGTCTAGTTGTATCATACTGAAGCATTGGTGACAATGAATATCTTTTTTGGGTACAACACAAAGCTTCATTACAATATCTAGACAAAGTACATTCTACATAGTTGGATACCTTTAACATGTTATTTGTAGAGTTAGATCATGTTATGTATTTAGATGGAGCCCTTTTACATTTATTTGCTTGTTTGGAGTCCTTTCCACATAGTAAGAGTTTTTATCACTTTTAGTAATAGGTGGAATCTCTCATCCTACTATTTTTTAAAAAAAATTTAAACAATTTAGCAAGTCATGGTTATGCTACCCCACAACCCTACCACCAACCTAAACCTAAACTAACACCTTCACTCCCTCTCTGACTTCTTAAACCTAAAATTTGATGCTACTATGGTCCCTGCTTTGTTGAGCCTTATACCACACAATAGTCATGAATCTTTGCCTAATTTGTATATATGCATACATGAATTGTGTGCTTTATTGTGTGTACTTCCATGTTTAGGTGAACGTGTGTGTATGTTAGGAGCCATGACTTGCATCGCTATTCTAGTTTTCATAATTGAATAATGTTGTTTTATTTTCAAATGATGTAGGCTGCAAAGACACCTCTTGAAGTTGGTAGGGCAATGGAGAATAGTGTGTCCTTTGCAATTCATAGCTCCATGCCTTTGACGGAGGTATGAGGTAGATTAGTAAATTTCAAATTACATTCATTTTTATAGTTGTTTATTTTTGAAAAATCAAATGATTATTGATTTGAAGTTTAATTTCTATCTGGATGGTTTCTATAGGACATGACATCACCACAGCCTAATCCTGGTACTGAGGCAAATGAGGAGACATATTTTCTAGTAGCAGTAAGTGATTATTTTGTTAAATGTTTCATTTTTTTCTATGTAATTTCTATATATTAATGTCTATACTTTTTATTGTAACAACTACAGATCCATGAGCAACTAAATAGGAGGAGCATCCCTCAGGTTTATAGTAGACCACCCTCATACATGTCTCCATCCCCTCAAAGACCAAAGGCTGCTCATGATCTATTCTCTTCACTAGACAGAGGGGAATGACTTTTTATTGTGTTCCTTTGTTGTATGCCTATATGGCATTTGTGGAAATATTTTTTATATTGCATATAGTTGACATTGTATGCCTATATGACATTCTTGTAATCCTATTTTGTATATATGTTATACTTATATTGACAAATATTGATGTATGCTATATGGATATTTGGTTAATACAAATCATTTTTGTTGATGGTGTCCATATTTGCATTATAAATCCATGCTTCAATGGATATCTGTAGATGGTTTACTTCAAATATTTAAAGTCCAATTGTATTACATAGTAGGTTTTTTAAAAATTTAATCCTCTCTATGGCTCTCATAATCCACTTAGCACACAAAGCTAATCCTTGGAAGACACCCAACAAAAGAGTCCTTTAAAATAAAAATGAATCATCATGTTGAATATCAACACGAGATTGTATATTAAAGTCATAAAAATTTGGGTTGTGTGTGGTGAATTTAATATAGTGGAAGTGGCATAAAACAAGTATGGTAATTTCTCCCCATGTAATAGACAACTAGTGAGATGGAAGCTTAGTCCTACATGCACAATAGATTGGGCTTTCTTATCTCAATATTGTATGATGTCACAATCACTCTCCATGGTATATGTGGAATAATCTCTACTTAGAATATGTAAGGGTTTTCAAAGGGCTCGAATGACCATTTATGACATGTTTACTAGAATTTGGAGCCACATCCTCCTCATTGGACTAGATAGATTGAATGGTGAAATAATACTATCAAGCATACATGCCACTTTATTCACATTTATGGGTGCTAGTTGGTGCATGTTCACTATTGTTCATACAAGGTCACCACCATAAAGCTCTATCATGTCACTTCTGAGTTGAAATAGCAACTATTGAAATAGAAACAAATGAAATAATGCTTTCTTGATAAGTTGAAAGAGCTTGATCCTTAAGAGGGCTAATGTCTTTTACTAGTATGTGAAGTGCTACATGACTGGTTGATGCATTGATGTTGAAATCAACCCAATTTATTGGGGTGAGAAATAAAAATGATGATAATGGATGGAGAACATTTGCAGAAAGTGTTATCTTGATGTTCTCACGAATACTAATGATATTTCAAAGGTGAAAAGTTGTGACCCTTTGAATAGAAAAGACTATGACCCTTTTACAATGAAGGGCAATGACCATGTGTAGCATATATGTGCCCAATTAGACGTGTTGGCGCTAACTATTTCAGCATGTTTGGGTGTGAAACAAGACCATGCTTAGACTAAATGTACCCATCCAAATGTATTGAAACTATTGGTTTGGCCGCATGAGGAGTAGAATGAAAGTTACACCCCTTTGCAACTTTACACTGCATGCATTTCACCATTTTTGGAGCAGCAGAAAACCTTTCACCATGGACAAAGGCCTCAAAGATATAAAACATTGAGAGGCATTATTGTAGAGGGACCCTACATGATTGTGTAGCATCAAACAAAATGTTTCTAAGTGACATGGATTATGAGTAACAGTTCATCAAAGATTGTTGCCTTTTTGCACTTTGGTCTCTTAAGGGACATTGTTGGTACAATGTAGCTCGAATTGTTTTGTCATGTTTGGGTGTGAAATGGGACCATGCCCAGCCTAAACATACCCATCCAGACATGTTGGAACTATTAGTTTTTCCGCATGAGGAGCAGAATGAAAGTTACACTCCTTTGCAACTTTACACTACATGCATCTAACCATTTTTGGAGCAGAAGAAAAACTTTCACCACAGGCAAACGCATCAGAGATATAAAAAATGAAGACAAGTTATTGTAGAGGGACCCTACATTATCCCATAGCCTTATATAGAATGTTTCTAAGTGACACAGTTTCTGAGTAGAAGCTCATCAAATATTGCTACCTTTTTGCACTTTGGTCTCTCAAGGGATATCACCAATACATTGTAGTTCGGACTGCTTCACCATGTTTGGGTGCAAAACAAAACCATGCCTAGCCTAAACATACCCATATGGATGCATTGGAACTAATGTTTTGGCCGCATGAGGAGTAAAACAAAAGTTACACCCCTTTGCAACTTTACACTGCATGCATCTGATCATTTTTGGAGCAGTAGAAAAACTTTCACCACAGGCAAAGGCCTCAGAGATATAAAAAACTGAGAGAGGTTATTGTAGAGGGAACCTACATGATCTCATATCCTTAGACAAAATGTTTCTAAGTGACATGGATTCTAAGTAATATCTTGTCAAAGGTTGTTGCCTTTTTGCACTTTGTTCTCTTAAAGGATATCACCAGTACAATGTGTTGAAAGTTGTTTGTCATTGATGTCAAAAGGTCAAGACGTGTTGATCATATCCCTATTGGTGTTGTTGTCAAAGGATCAGGATGCTTGGTTATGGTGTTCATGTTTCATGGTATGTTCTTCAGAAGATGCCTTCATTCATCGAGCTCACATGCCTTTCATGCTTCAGGATGGTGTGTTCATGTTTCACAAGAACCCTGCAAGACATGTATACAAAGTGTGAAAGCATATACAATGAATGTGAACTGTTTGACATGATGCCTTAAAGAAATGTTGTCTCATGGAATGCAATGATTTTAAGATATGCACGAAATGGGATTTTCATAAGTCTTTAAGAACTCTCAAGCAAATGTACAAAAGTAAATTTCAACCAAATGCAAATTTTGGCACGTCTTATCCAACTTCCTCCTTGCCTGTGCCAGAATGGGATCTGGGGAACATGGTGTGGACAACCATTAAGGCATAAATGATATAGGAATTTTCTCACATGTATTGTATTTGCAGCTACCCTTGTAGACATGTAAGGAAATTGTGGAAGCATAGACAAGGTGCGTGAACTATTTGAAATGATGCCTCAAAGAAATGTACAGTCCCACATAATGCTTTGATTGCAAGATATGCACAAAATGGATTATTTGAAAATGATTTATAAACTTTCAAGAAAATGTAATTGGCACATGTAAAACATCTAGTTTATATACAAATCCATATAGGCATATCTAAACAAATCCATACAGGCATATATACAAAAATATACTTCGGTAACATACAAAAGTATGTATACAAAGCCATCTAGGCATACAAAAAATGTCCCAAAAACTAGTTTCCTATGGACTTTTATGAAATAATCGATGACCCTTCCTTGACCGTGAAGATGGAGAGTCAATTCATGACTCATCCTCTCTCTACCGTTGAGTAGACCTCTTTGACAGAAGTTCCTCCAGCTCCACCTGTTAATACAATAAAACAATATGCACATTAGGTAGTGGTTGTTGGGGGTGGTGCTTGTGGCTTATTATTAGGTGGATAGGTGTAATGTCTCTTAAGTCTAATGAAGGTAGACCTCATGACTCTTTTAAGAAATGTGTAATATCAAACAATAAACTATCTTTAAGCTGCCTTAAAGTTTGTCAAAGCTATCTAAGGAAGGGGTGTGGATGATGAGTGCATTGAGACTTAAAGCATATCTTAGAAGTGATTTTGTGGAAAATCTAGCTACTTTCATCCCTTTAATGAAATGGTGGTTAAGCCGATGATGGCATGGTTCGGTGGTTAAGTCGCTCAGGATGTAGTGGCGGCCACCAGAGTTCAAACCCCCGCTGGGCCAACGAGCTCGCAAAGCTTTACGCCTTCGCTGGGCCAATGAGCTCGCGGGTTTGAAGTGTTCTTCCTAGGGGATGAGGTCCCCCAGTTGTGGCCTCACCGGTTCATTGCTCCGGGCAAAAGCATTCGCGTGGAGCCGGAGGGCGTGTCGCACCAGCGTCGCCGGTCACGTTAAAAAGTTTACCAGGCGCATTATTTAAAAAAAAAAAAAAAATGAAATGGTGGTTAAGGATTCTCAATTTTTTACTCCCAAGCCACTTTGAAGGTATGTGTTCAACACCACTAGAAAATATCTTCACAAGTAAGAACTTAGTTTTGGTTGTATGGAATTTTTTTAGGTTTTTCTATTTCTTTGGTTGGTAGCTATGTTTGTTTAATAGTTGTCATGACATTATTAGATGTTCTATGGTTGTCTTGACTAGTTTATGTTGGAGAGGAGTGTATTATAATCCCATTTTTTTACTTTTTGAATTTGAATAAAGGAGCTCAATTTTGTAGCTAGGATATTATGTTCCTATTGATCATTTTGATAAATTCATGTTTTGGATTGATGATATCTTTCATGAGCAGCTACAAGTCTGCAGGTATAAAGAAGAAATTCAAAGCAATAGAAATTTACAACTATTTGGGAAGAAATTTAGAGCTTGGGATGCAAATTCCCTATTAGACATGTATGCAAAATGTGGAAGCATAGACAAGGCACATGAACTATAAACACAAAATATATAAACCATACAAGTGATATAAACATGTATTCAATGAGGCATGATAAATTAATTTAAATAAAATTAAGGAAAATGTAACTTCGAACAAGTGTAAGGACTTGACATACCTAAAAAATGGAGATTCGAATGGAGAGAGTACCCAATTATGTAGTCTTTTTTTCTTCTTACATCAAACTCCTCAACAATTTGAGTTTTTCACCACTTGCTTCCTTTTTAACATTCAATTGAATAACACTCAAATATAATTACTAATAACAATACAATTAACCAATGTATACTGTTAAATTCCTAAATTCAATCACAATTAACATTGAAACTTGAATTGATCTATATCAAATTCAATGTGAAAACTATGTTATTTCCTCCTTAAGTTGGAAAACAAGAAAAAGGTGGTGGAAAGTTCATGCAAAGGTGGTAGAATGTGAAAAATGTGCATGTGCACTTCCCAAAAACATGAAAAATCTTTTTTTCATCGAAACATGTGCATAACCAGAAGAAAATAGAGCATGTGGGCTTGGATCATGGGTATCCTAGCCTTTTTACATTTCAGTAGAAAGACACAACGTGCTCACATTATAATGTGAGTGCGTTATGGCTTTCTATACAAAACTCTATATTATTCACTCTCTCATGTATTTCTTTTGTCTCTCCCTTAATTCTAAACCATGATCCCTTATCCCTAAACCCTAATCCTTTAGCCCTAAACCCTGAACCCTGTCCCTCAACCCTAATCCTTCAACCCTAAACCCTAATCCCTAAACCCTATCCCTAAAGCCTCAACCCTCAACCCTTAAACCTCAAATCCTAAACCCCATCCCTAAACCCTCAACCCTCAACACTATACCTCAAACCCTAATCCCTAAACCCTAATCCCTTATCTCTAAACCCTAAACCCTATCCCTAAAGCCTCAACCCTCAACCCTTAAACCTTAAATCCTAAACCCTATCCCTAAACCCTCAATCCTAATCCGTCAACCCTAAACCCTAATCCGTCAACCCTAAACCCTAATCCCTTATCCCTAAACCCTATCCCTAAAGCCTCAACCTTCAACCCTCAACCCTTAAATCTCAAATCCTAAACCCTATCCCTAAATCCTCAACCCACAACACTATACCATAAACCCTAATCCCTCAACCATAAACCCTAATCTGTCAACCCTAAACCCTAAACCCTAAACCCTATCTGGTGTAGTCACGGTAGGAGGGTTCACAAAATGAACTATTTGGACCATGCAGCAAGAGTAAACACAATGGAAAAAACTCAAAGAAATAGAATAAATGTAGATTCAATCATTCAATATATCATAGAATTCAAATAGAGATCGATTGACAACATACATACCTGCACAAGATAAAGATTTGAAGTCCTCTCATGAAGGAGCCAACTATCTATCTTCTAAATCATGAGAACTATGTTAACTATTTTCCTAAGGATCTATTACATCAATATATATCAAATTTAGATCAATAGATTCCTCCGCATTGACTAAGGAAGATCACAAATTCTAAAGAAGAGATGTAACGTGTGTACATAGATAGGTCAGACCTAAATGCACAAGACACTTCTAGAAAATGAATGGAATGATATGCGGATCTCCTAGAAAGGTCAGTCATGAACCAAAGATCATTGAATGATGTGTCATTAGGCTCCAAAGATCAAGAAATGCTTCCACAAGTTTCTCCTTCAGCTAGTTGCTAGTGAATATCAAGATGCTCTACTCTAAGAAATAGTCAACTTATGATAGCAATATCTTTCTAATATTGACATGCGGATCTCTAAATTCTGGATATGATGTAGATGAATGAATGTAGATGCTAAATCCATCTCTACAAAATCTAAAAATGCTACTGGACCATGATACAAAATCTACTTCTAACTGAACTACCTGAATTGAACTAAAAAGAAACAAACTGAACTACAAATAAAATGAAATGCAAATGTTTTTGGTTGATGCAAGATTGCTCTTGAACTAGGGATGCTCCTATATTAGACATCCGGGGTTATTGAAAAAGTGAGTCCCTCACTTGGCTGGGGTTAGGGGAGAACCAAAATGGTCCACCTCAACCTGAGAAATCCATGATGAATCTTCTTCCGGTCTGCCTTTCCACTTCACAAGATATTCTTTGTATTGTCTTCCTCTAGTGTTGCATCCAACTCTGTTGTCCAAAATGTCTTCAATCTTCTCTGGTGCTTGTTGTGGTAACTACTTCTTCAAGTCTTCTTCCATGTTGTCACTAAACTTTGCTTCATGATACTAATATAGGTCAACAATGTTGAAAATAGGTGATATACCCAATGTCTCTGGTAGCTCCATTTCATATGCATTCCCTGAATCAAATTTCCTGAGTATCTTACAAGGTCCAAACTTCTTCATCTTCAACTTGTTATATGTCCCAACTAGAAATCTTTCTTTTCTCAAGTACACCATCACTTCATCTCCAACTTCAAATTCCTTATGTCTTCTCTTCTCATCATCCTTTTTCTTATACTTATTGTTCATGTTCTCCAAATGCTTCTTCACCTAATTATGCACTGTCTTCATGTGATCTACAAATTCTTCTACTTCTGCACTTCTCTATTCTTCTATATTGATATCTCTTAATTCTACAACTCCTCTAGGGTTCACTCCGGTAACAATCTCAAAATGTGTTCTTTCGATACTCCTGTTTACTAAATTATTGTATGAAAACTCTGCTTGTGAAAGAATCAAATCCCAACTTCATGTCTTCTCTCCAACCAAACATCTCAACAAATTTCCCAAACTCCTATTCACTACCTCTATTTGTCCATCAGTCAGTGGATGAAAAGCTAAACTAAACTTCAAATCTATCTTCATCTTCTTCCAAAGTGTTCTCCAAAAGCATCCAACAAACTTTGTGTCCCTATATGAAAATATACTCTGAAGTAATCCATGTAATCTCACAATCTCTTTGAAAAATAAATCAACTACATACACTGCATCAGTTGTCTTCTTACAAGGTATGAAATGAGCCATCTTTGAAAATATGTCCACCACTACAAATATTGAATCATGTCCTCTCTATGTCTTTAGCAATCCCATCACAAAATCCATGCTTATATCTTCCCAAGGTCTCTCTGGTACTGTCAAAGGTTTATACAATCTAGTATTCTGACTCTTCCATTTTGCAACTTGACAAACTCTATTACTTTGCACAAATCTCCAAACATCCTTATGTATCTAAGGCCAAAAGTAGTTTTCACTTACCAAATCCGCTATATTATCAATGCCAAAATGTCCTGCTAATCCACCACTATGCTTCTCCTTGATCAAATTATCTCTCATTGAACTTCTAGGTATGCACAGCTGACTTCCTTTAAACAACATATCTTTTTGAATGAAATAGTCCAACCACTTACTCCTATCTATCACAACAGGCTCCTTACATGCTTTCCAAGGTTCTATAAAATTAGTGTCTCCCTCATACATATTCTTCAATTCATCAAAACCCAACACTTCAACTCTCATTTCTGTACACAAGTTTCTTCTTCTACTTAATGCATCAACAACTTTGTTTGATTTTCCACTCCTATGCTTCAACACAAAAGTATAACTCTACATGAACTCGACCCACCTCATATGTCTCTAATTCAACTTACCTTGACTGTTCAAATATTGTAAAGCTTGATGATCTGTATACAACATAAACTCCTTAGGCAACAAGTAATGTCTCCACTTCTTCAAGGCTTGAATTATGGTATAGAACTCTTGATCATAAACTAAATATCTTCTCCTTGCATCATTCAACTTCTCACTGAAATATGATATAGGTCTACCTTCTTGACTAAATATTGCTCCAATTGTATTTCCAGTTGCATCAAAATCAACTTGAAATACCTTATTGAAATATGGTAACACCAAAACAAGTTGCTCTGTCACGTTCTACTTCAACAACTCAAAACTTTTATCTACTCCTAATGTCTACTTGAAATCCTTTCTATCACCTCTCATTGTCTCTGTCATAGGGTTACAAACTGAACTAAATTTTTTGATGAACTTCTGGTAGAAACTAGCTAATCCATGAAATGATCTAATCTCTCCAATGCTCTCTGGTATAGGCCATTCAACAATTGCTCTTACTTTCTCAGGGTCCATCTTCAATCCTTCCACAAAAATCACAAATCCCAAATATACTAACTCTTCCTTCATGAAACTACACTTCTTGATGTTTATCAGCAATTTCTCCTCTCTCAACCTCTGCAAAACTTGTCTAATATGCCACAAATGTTCCTCTTTTGTCTTACGGAAAATCATAATATCATCCAAGTATCCAATCACAAACTTACCCAAGAATTTCTTCAAGACTTCATTCATTAACCTCATGAAAGTACTTGGTGCATTTGTCAATCCAAAAGGCATCACTAACCACTCATGCAATCCTTTATTTGTCTTAAAAGAAGTCTTCCATTCATCACCTTCTCTGATTCTGATCTGATGTTATCCACTTTTCAAGTCTATCTTTGTGAAATATCTTGCTCCACTCAAACAATCCATTATATCATCCATCCTAGGTAAAGGGAATTTATACTTAACTGTGATCTTGTTTATTGCTCTATAATCAGTACACATTCTCCATTTTCCATCCTTCTTCAGTGCTAACACTGTAGGTACTGCACAAGGACTCAAACTTTCTCTAATCAAAACTTTCCTCAACAACTCTTGTATCTGTCTATTCAGTTCTTCATTCTTTTCCAGTGTCATCCAATGTGCTACTTTATTAGGCAAACTTGTTCCTGGTATAAGATCCATGTGATGACTGATACTCCTTATAGGTGGCAATCCTTTAGGCACATTATCTAATATGATGTCATCATACTCTGTCAGCAACTCTCTTATCTCCTCCAGTTGTGGTTCTTCAGTCTCTTTCTTCAATGCTTTAAGCTTCTTAGGAATCAATGCATAACACATATTCTCATGTCTCAAACCATCCAGAAAATTTCTTCCATCTACCAAACAGATTCTAGCTTTTCCACATACCACATCTTTAGGATCATCTTCTAAAGGAATCAAAGTAATTCTTTTCCCATTGGCTGTTATAGTATATGTATTCTTTCTCCCATCATGTATAGCTTTTCTATCATACTGCTAAGGTCTACCCAACAAGATATGACAAACATCCATAGGCATAATATAACACAAGACTTCATCATGATAAGATCCAATATGAAATTTTACCAAACATTGTTCACTCACCAGTACCTTATGATCATCATGAATCCATGCTATCTGATAGGGCTTAGGGTGTTTCAATCTTTCCAACTTCAGCTTAGTCACCATCTCCTCTAAAACTAGGTTATCTGAACTACCACTATCAATTACAACTTTACAACACTTACCTCCTGATTTGCATCTAGTCCTGAACAAACTCTTCCTCTATGGTGGTTCCTCATTTGTCTTTGTTTGCAATAGTGCTCTCCTCATCACCAATGATTGTCCTTTCTCTAGTTTGCCAAATGAACATGGGTCATTTAGTTCAACAGGTTCTTCTTCAACATAGGCTGCTCTTCCACTATTTTTTGTCCTCTTTCTACCCTGATTACATTCAAATGCTCTATGTCCTTCACCTCAACACTTGAAACAAGTAACTCTGAATGTCTTCTTATCAAATCCTCTTCCTTTTCTTATGTATCCTTCATTCCGATATGAATTATAGTTGCCTCTAGGATGAAAATTTCTATCCTTTCTTCGGTATGCACTGTTATCTCTATCATCCTTCTTAAATGGGCTGTCAAACTTGTTCTACTCTGGATATGATCTGTCCTTTAGAATAAGTCCTACCTCTCTAAAATTTACCTCCTCTTCCTCTCTGTCTTTGATCATGTCTTTTATCCAGCTTCTCTTCAACTTTCAGGGCAAACTGATATGCTTCTTCCAAAGATGTCATCCTCACCAAACTTAGTTCTTCTTGAATGTTCAATCTCAGTCCATTGACGTATCTAGCCACTTTCTCCTTGCTTGCTTCACTATGTCCTGTCCTTATGATCATCTTATGAAATTCTTCAGTAAACTCCTTCATAGATTTCTCCTTTTGTCTCAAGTTTTGCAATCTTTTCAATAGCTCCAACTCATAGTCAACACGTATAAATTGATTCTTCAACTTTGTCACCATCCTATCCCATTTTGTAATCTTTTCTTTTCCTCTTCTATTTCTTTCCAACTGAACTTCTTTCCACCATATAGCAGCATGTCCATTCAACTTTGTCTTTGCAAATTTCACCTTCTTTGAATCTTCAATTTCCTCATATTCAAAGTATTCTTCCATGTCATTTATCTAGTCAATCAATTCTTTAGGGTTCAAATTACTAGTATAGTCCGGCACATCAACTCTAGGTCTCTTTCCAATCTTTGAAATAGCTCACAACATCTTTACTTGATCTGATTCTTCTTCTTCTTTACCTCCTAGGGTTTCGCCAGTTTGTTCAACAGACTGAAATTCTTCTTCCTCATCACTTTCAACATTAGGTCTCGGTGTCAATCCTCTTCGCCTATCTTCTTCAAAAACATCCAAATGAATTCATATAGTTTTCATTATCTCCATCATCTCACCTATTGTACTAGCCATTGTTCCAATAGCAACAACTCTCCTTGATGACATTCTTCCTAGGATCAAGTGTAAACTGCCTCAGGTTCAGCGATCAGCCTACAAGGTGACAACTACCTCACAATCGGTGATCGGTTGCAAGACAAGTAACTTGCCTCAATTTGGTGATCTGTCCACAGTAAGATCTTACAGAATTCCCTCGCCAACTTCGCTCAATTCACTCCCAAAGATTCAAACTTTCTCTTTGATACCACTTGGTGTAGTCATGGTAGGAGGGTTCATAAAATAAACTATATGGACCATGATAGGTAAAAATTAGGTTAATAAGATCAAGCATATAATTGAAAACCTAATCCTACCACCATCAAAGAATCGAGTCCAAGTGAAACTGAAAACATGCAATTCAAGAACAAGATCATCTAGATTGTATGATTCCTTGTTTAAATGATGTGGATTATTTCTCAACAATGAATAATTATGAAGATAAAGGATACCATGATGGATGGATGATAGTGATAATATGCTAAATGGATACTAAATTGCTTAGGATGATAGTGTAGATGCTATATGAAAAATGTTGGATATATGTAGTATGGAATGAGAGGGTGTTTATATAGACCTCAACCAAAATTAATCAATGGTAGAGATTTGGTGGCTATGTGAATGGTTGGGATGAATTGATAATCATATGTGAATGTGTAAATGACAAGTGGAAGGAAGATAAGGCTTATTTGTGACCATGTACATAAAAAGTACTACATGTGAAAGATATTAAATAAAAGATGTAGTACCACACATGTTTTCAAATAGAAGATACACACATGTCGGCTGATGATAAAAGATAAAGATAAGTGATAAGGAAAATTAATTAAATAAATAAAATTATTTAATTAATTGGAAAGTGGGCTTATGAAGGGATTTTTAATTAAATAAATAAGATTTATTTAATTAAAATAGATAGAAATACAGGTAATTAAATAATTAAAGATTATTTAATTATAGATTAGAAGAAATAGATAATGAATTAATTAAATAAATATGAATTTATTTAATTAATAGAAGAAATAAGTGATTTAGATAAAATAGGGAAATTGCTCAAGTGTGTTAGACAAATGCAGATGATAGCTAATGTGATATTTGATACTAATGATAACTAGGTCAATTTTGGGTGTCTACATTTTGCCCCTCTTTGATACAATGTTCATTAGAACGTTGTGTCAAAGAAGATACGATGATTTGCTCAATTAACAAGTTATTCCCCAGTGTAACTAGTAGGTGATGCCCCCTCGAGAGGTAAGCCAGGCTAACCAGGAAGGGCTAGGTTGGCTCGTAATAAGATGAAAGGCTAAAAACAAGGTTGACATGAAAGCAATGGGGGTTGGAAGGGATAAATGGGATGGTTTTAGAGGAAAATAGGCTTTGATATAGAAGAATTAGGGTTTGGATGGACGTATAAGTAGGTCCCTCAAGGGTAAATAGCCTCATTTGTGCTTGTTGTCTCGTAGAAATCTAAAGCTCTAGAGTGTGATAGTGCTTAGGGTGTCAGAGAGCTATTAGGATGGTGATTCCACATAGTGATCATCGTGCTGAGCGAGTGAGGACACATGGGCAACTAGCAGGAGCAGGCACACCGGTATGTATCGAAACTTTTGCTAAATGCATGATTTGTTAAGTGTAAAAGCATAAATGCACACACGTCACTAGAAGCGATCAGTTTTAGGATAGGAAATTCAGGTCACGTTTAGATGAAAAGTGGTCGCTTATAGGCGTAGACTGATCTCTTGGGGCAAAATGAGCTCGCTTCTAGTTGGCTAGGTTAGGGAGAGAAGTGAAATGCGCATATGGTAAAACTTGATCGCCTTTAAGCAAAAAAGTGAACATTTATAGTTATTCATGTTGCTTTTGACTAGGAGTAGCGCGCTTATAGTAGACAAGTCGCTTGTAAGCAGAAACTATTCGCTTATAGGGAAATGGTTTGTTTATGATCAAAAGGCTAGTGCATGTAGAAAAGTGCATCACTTTTAGTAAAGATAGTCAGTGTTTAGCAGTCAAAAGTCATTTTTTTGCACAAGAGACTGATACGATGAGTGGAATGATGTAGGATATACTACCACCATTATTGTTGCGAGAGCTACACCCTAGGGATTTGCAATTGGTCAAACTATTGGATGCAGAGGACCGGTTGTTGTTAGATATCAGTGGTTTAGAGCATGTATCAAGATAAGAGCCAGTGTAGGCACATTGAGGACTTATGACAGCGATGGTTGAGCAATGGAAGAGTGAGCACAGTTCATTCTTTTTACCAATGAGAGAGGTGATGATTACACTAGAGGATGTGTTCCAGATTCTGTGCATCCTGATTAATAGAGATAGAGTAGATTATGATCCTGACTTGGGTCTAGCTACATTCAAATGATTGTTCAGGACTCTAGACATTGGAGCTGAGGGCTCAAAGATTCCAATGGCTAGGATGGAGGAGCTCTGTGATAGGTTACAGCATGTAGTGGCAGCTATTATCAGATGGCTGGTTAGAGATAGATGAGTGAGAGGATTTCCAGTTGGATGGGGGATAGTGATGGAGGGGACGTTCTCATATGGGACTAGATATGCATGGGCTAAGTGTGTATTGGGGCAGTTGTATCATTATTTGCATGATTGTGCATATATGTTTGGAGCGAGTATGTCTGTAGGGGTCATAGTGTTGCATGTATGGGCATATGAGCACATTCCAGTGATGAGGCCAGATGGATGGGTGGCTAGAGTAGTGGGAGAGCTGTATGTGAGGATGTATAGGGGAGCTCTTACCTATCAGTAGTGCAGGGGTGTAGTTTACTGGAGGCAGACTCTAGATGAGGCTGATATGCTTATATGGAGGCCATGGCTTGGTTGTGAGAGATGGGAGGAGGAGGATATGGATCTTGTCTACTCTAGAAAAGCTAGATATATTTTTTGGTCACAGCATATATATTATAGAGTACTATTTGCCCGAGAGGGTGTTGAGGTAGTTCGAGATACCATAGGCAATACCAATAGGTGATGCCATTTTTGGGAGGACTTAGCAGGAGGTGTTTGATTGGGGTCCAGAGATAGTGGTTGATACAGCTTTGGTGGAGAGAGAGGGATTATAGCCAGTTGTATGGTGGTGGGGACAAGATGAGAGAGTTGCTAGTAGTCACTAGGGCTTCCTTGTTTATGTATATTTTGTATAATGATTAGGCTGTTGAGCTTTATTTTACATATAGTTTTGATAGCTCGTGGATAGCGCATTTTGTGTATGTAGATACTTATATATTGACTTGTTCGATGATATATATATGATGGTGATTTTGGTTATCTATGTGATATTGTAATGATGATAAATGCACTTATGTTATGATGTTATGTATTTTTGTATTTTCATGGTTTATATGGATGTTTATGCAAATGATATGAGATATGCAAGTGGTAATAATGGAAATGTGTTATGCTAATGGTATTATGATAATGGAAATGCATGATACTGAGGTTATGATAATGTAAATATATAGATGGAAAATGATAATGGTGTGTGCCTATATATGCCTAACACACTTGTTTTATAGGATGAGAACAAGGGAAATGACGGAGGGAAAGATTGATCTTGGTTAAGGACTATATAGGAATATGATGGGATGGATAAATGATATGATAGCTTTCAAAGTAATTTCTCAAAAGTAAAGAAATGCAATCCTTATGTTTGATATAGCATATGGATGTTATGCACTAGGGTATAGAAGACCAAGGTGTCGAGTTATCCAATGCATAACTAGCATACTACAATCTTGTCTAAATGTATGAAGTCAAGATGTTGAACCAACATACACAAGATATGAATAGTAGCTGGTGTTCTGAGATGGACTTTGATGCTACAAGAAAAGGTTTGGGCTTATCTCCACTACACATAATGACACCTTGCTGGTTATATGTATGGAAATAGTCTTAGCATAGAATAGTCTCAATACATAAGAGATTGTTTAGCTTCTCAGATGCAAAAGATATTGATATGCAAGATGCTAATCCCAACACGTACAAGATACAAATACACATAGGAAGAGAATAAGATCATCCCACAAACACAACATACCCAAGCAATATGACCATGCCCCATTTTGTACTTCATTGCAATGTACCAAGATATAGATAGATCAAGGCAGTCTTGATTAGGCATAAGAAAGGGACAAAAGATAAATTAAAAGATAAAATAAAAGATACTGTCATCATGTTCTCTTGCCAAATTTAAGTGCTCTTAGATGGATTAAGTTGGTGCCTTGTTGAGAGGAAAGTTGTATCTTGTTTAAGGCTAAAGATGTTGATAAAATGCTATAGAAAATGTTGGCTTAAGGCATGTGGACAAATAGCTTTTAGCTTATCCCTGATTTGTTAAAGTGCTTGAGCTTTCACTGATGCACATAGTCTACTTCTTGCTTGAGCTGGTCAAAGAGAAGAAGATGGAAGATGAAAGAAGATGAAGATGCAGTGGATCGTCTGTGCTTGCGTACTAGATACTTCCTTCATATTCTAGACTACATACATACCCTATATCCACAGGATCAAAGCACATTTACGATGATGATGAGACATGATGAATATGTAGTTCTGGGCTTATTGATGATGTACATGATGAAAGATAGAAGAAAGGGAGATGAAAGATTGGAGGATGATTAGAAGAAAGGTGAAAGATGGATGATGAGAGAGGCTATCGTCTATGCCTGAATCAAAGTGCTTCCTTGACATCTCAGATTGCCTACATACCCTATATCCATGGGATCAAGGCTTTGAATGATAGAGATGTGATGTAGTTCTTGTTTATTGTGTTGATGGTTGATGTCAAAGGCTCAACTTTATTGCTTGGATTTTGTGATGTTTTGATTTTTTTTGGATTTTTACTGTGTTTTTTTATTTTTTTGGGATGTTGGCTGTGTTTTGGTTTTGGTTTGGATGATATAAGCTAGAGTTATGGATATCCTCTTCCAAATAAGGCTCAACAAGTGCCCTCAATGTGGGATGAAGTTTGTTAGGGAGAGGCTGTGATGGATGTGTTTATGTGGATAGTATGCTAAGGTGTCCAATGATATCTTAACCTCAACAAAACCCAAACTACGACAACTAGCATGGCAGAGGTAAGGGCAAAAAGGCTTTTATTATGGATGGATAAGGGATAATGGCTTGCGATGTCAAAATAAGAAAGATAGTGGATTCTGATATGGATTATGGAGGCAAGATAGTAGATGATGCTATGGAAAGCTGTGATCAAACAAATGAAGTAAATGATGGAGGCTAGTCTCTACACATAGTGCCTGTTTGCTAGGTTTTCACTATGGTACTTATCTAAGGCACCTATTTACCAGATTTTCACCAGAGGATGAATTATTTATCTTGTACTATTTTTTTGTCATCCAAAGTGCCACAAAGTGGTTTTCACTATTGTATGGGTTTTTTTTTGGTTGGAATATGCTGAGACTCATGGGTAGAACTTATTTAGATGAATACTATTGACTAGTTCATCTAAGGGAATACCTTCAGGTGTTGAGAGAGTGTATGTGCATGATCCATAGACTAATGTGATGACAAAAGGACCAAGCCAATTAGGTTCAAAATTTTCTTGTTTCTCACAATGTTGTTGATTCCTTTGATTCTCTTTAAGGACAAGATCTCCAACTTGAAACCTTTATTCTCTAATATTTTTATTGTAGCTACGGCATAGTCGATTCTGATAAACTTGAAGATGGTTGAGTGTTGTAAGACGTTGTTCATCTAATAGCTCAAGATCATGGAGTTTGGATACTCTATATTCTTCATCTGAGATAGTGTGCTATAGAGATACTCACAGTGAGGAAATCTCAACCTCAATATGTAAAATAACTTCAATGACATACACAAGGGCATAATGTGTAGCACCAGTGGGAGTTTTGACACTTGTTCTATAAGCCCATGGTGCAGGATTAAGTTGTAAATGCCAATCACGACCAGCTTCATTGACTATCTTTTTAAGGATTTTGATGATTGTTTTGTTAGAAGCCTCAGCTTGGCTATTACTTTGAGAATAGTAAGGTGTAGAGAATCTATGTTGGATATGGAACTTGTTGAAAAGATCTCTAACCTCTTGGTTCTTGAAGGGACGACCATTATTAGTGACAATGTCTTGAGGAACTCCATATCGGCAAATGATATAGTGTAAGATGAACTTGGATATTTGCTTGCTAGTGATGTAGGTCATTGGTATTGCTTCCACCCACTTTGTGAAATACTCAATGGAAGTAATAATGAAATTATGACCATTTGATGAGGTAGGATGGATTTTATCTATGAGATCAAGTCCCCACTGCGAGAATGGCCAAGGAGTAGTGATAGGCTGAAGTTCATGTGCTAGTGCATGTATTAGATCTCCATGTTTTTGATATTGTAGACATCTCTTTGCAAATTATTGTGCATCTTTCTCCATAGTTGGCCAATAGTATCCAGCTCATAGAAGTTTCTAACAAGACCAAGGCCAACAGAATGTAATCCATAGGCACGTTCATGTACTTCACATAAGACAACTTTTACTTCCTCAGAATCAAGACATCTAAGAAGGATACCATCAAGACTCTGGTGATATAGTGTGTCTCCTAGGATAGTGTAGCAAGAGGCTTGACGGATCAAGGTTTTTTGTTGGGTATTAGATAGTTGGAAGGGTAGGGTTTGATTGCGGAGATGCTCATATATGTCCTCATACCAAGGTGAATTGGGACCAACAATCTCACATATAAGCTCAGATTGTGGAACTTCAAATGCTGGGATCATAAGCTGTTCAACCATAAACTCACACTTATGTGTGTTGGAAGGCATGTCTAGGAGAGATCCTATCATAGCCATATCATCTGCTGCTTTGTTTTGTATCCTTGGAATCTACTCAAAGGTGATATTGTCAAAGTATTTCTTGATATCATCAACCATTACCTTGTATGGAAGAAGGTTCTCATCTTTTGTTTGATACTCATCTAAGACCTGTTTGATGACTAATTGGGAATCACCAAAGACCTGTAGCTATTTAATAGCCCACTATACTATCATGCATAATCCTATGATTAAAGCTTCATATTCTTCTATGTTATTTGTACATGGAAATGCAATCCTATATGACTTTGGGATACAATCTCCTTGAGGGGTGACAAACAATATCCCTACTCTTGATCCATGTTGTGTGTAAGATCCATAAAAGTATAGTTGCCACAATGTTGGAGAAGTTAGATTGAACAATTCTTCATTAGGGAACTATGGATGTATTGGATGAATATTTGTGATGGGTACTGCGGCTAATTGTTCAGTGATAACTTGTCCTTTTATGGCCTTTCGATCCACATATTGTATGTCAAGTTCACTTAAGATCATAACCCATTTGGCTAGTCTTCTCATAAGGATTGCTTAGGAGAGAAGATATTTGAGTGGATCAAAGTTAGATATGAGCTTTGTTGTTTGGTTCATCATGTAATGTCGCAACTTTTGGGAAGCAAACACCAATGCTAAACATGTTTTTTTTATAGATGAATAGTTAAGTTCATATCCCACAAGAGTTCTACTAATGTAGTAAATGGCTTGTTCTTTTCCTAAATCATCATGCTGAGCTAAAAGGGCACCCAATGCTATTGTTGTTGAAGATATGTAGAGTAATATTGGTCGATCAAGTACAGGAGGTGTTTCTAGATATTCCTTGATTTTATCAAAGGCCTATTGACATTTTTCATCCCACTTAAAAGGTTCACCCTTATTAAGGAGATGTTGAAAATGATGACACTTGTCTGCTAGTTGTGAGATAAACCTTCGAATGGATTGTAACCTTCCTTGTAGACTACGAAACTACTTTAGATTTGACAGTGGAGGCATTTCCAAGATGGCTTTTATTTTATCAGGATCCAGTTCTATACCTCGTCAAGACACAATGTATCCCACCAATTTTCTAGATGTTACACCAAATACACATTTCTTTGGGTTTAGCCTGACTTGATACTTTTTGAGTTGATCAAAGATTTGTGCTAGTACTTGTAGATGTCCTCTTGTTTTGGATTTCCCTAGAATATCATCAACATAGTCTTCCATGATAGTGTGGAAAAGGTCATGGAAAATAACTATCATGGCTCGTTGATAAGTAGCTCCAGCATTCTTGAGACCAAAAGGCATTACAACCCAGCAGTATGTACCCCATGGAAAAATGAATGATGTTTTGTCTTGGTCTTCCTCTACTATTCTGATTTGGTTATATCCTTAGAATCCGTCCATCAAGGATAAAATTTCATGTCTAGCTATGAGATCTACAATGTTATCTATGCTTGGTAATGGGAAGTCATCTTTAGGCCATGCTTTGTTGAGATCTCTGAAATATGTGGAACAATGAACTCATCCATCAGGTTTTGCCATAGGTACCAAGTTTGAAACCCATTCTGGATAATCAATAGGCTTTATGAACTTTGCTTCTAACAGTTTCTGAATCTCTGCCTTAACCAAAAGAGCTATTTATAGGTAAATTTTGCTCAATTTTTGTTTGACTGGTTTTGTATTAGGAAATATTGCTAGATAATTTACCACAAGTGATGGATCTAGACCAAGCATGTTAGCATAAGTCCATACAAAATTGATAGCTCTTTTTATGAAGAATGCTATGAAATTTCTTCTTTCTTGCTCTGATAGTGATGCTACAAAAAATGTGACCTTCGGATTCTACTATGTGCCTAAGTTCATTTCTTGAGATTTCTCAACTAGCACTATTAATTTTCATGATAATCAGTAGTGACAGGAAGATCAAATCCCCCATCCTCGAGCGCCTTAGAGAGGTTTTGACCTTTGGATACATCCTTTATTTTTACTTTTTACGGTCAAGAGGCGCCTTTCAGTTTTCACCTAGTGACCTATCTTTTTGATTGTATTTATTTCACTTTTGCCACTGAAGGATTTGATGCTTCCACCAAAGTATGCTAGTTTAGGGAGGTCCATCATGAAGCCTACTTTGTGATCGCCTAATGGAATGCCTTGTCATAAACCCATGAATTTAGCAATAGCTTCATCATTTTCAAATGTGTCCAATATTGGTGCTCCCTGTTGGTCCCAATCGACGAGGTTAGGATATACAAGTGAAAGGGAAATGGATGAAGGGTTATGGCTAGATGAGGTAGTAGAGATCATGAAGATGGAGGTTTCTTGAAAAAGGTCGGTGATATGAAGGAAGGAGTTGTTGATGGTATCCAAATTAGAAGTCACTCCTACTGAAGAAGGTCCAACTTCCATATCAAAAATATACTTGATATCTTTGGAAGGTGGTACCTTCGGCTGATAGCCAAGGCCTTGCTTATTAAACTTCTTAGACACAACAATGGGTTCCATAGGTCCTTGTTCCTGCGATCCCAATCCACCATGTCCTTTGTAACCCATGCTCTTCATAATGTGGAACCCATTGTTATATCTCTCCACTTCAAGTTGTACTTGGTCATTCTCATCATAGAATATCCAAGAGTTAATGTCATCAATGTCTTCATCATCAAGGAATCCACCTTTGATGAATACTATTAGTGGAGCTTTAATAATGGTTGTGGATGAAGATGCCTTGGATGTAGAAGGTTTTGCATGAGATCTGGGAGATAAGGGAATAGTTCCAACACAACAAGATTATTACAATGTGTACTCACTCGGACTGTGTTTAGTGTACTCGATACGAAGATTTGGAGTGGCTTTGCTAGATGATGGCTTGAGTATGGCGGATGGGTCAACATAGGATGAGATGGAGAAGCTTCGGTGTTGATAGGAATACGGTTAGGACTTTGATATTTAACTTGAAAGGCACGACAAAACTCAAATGGATTGGGATCGACATGGATAGTAACTTCAACACTGTTATGTGGAAACTTGAGACATTGATGGTATGTGGAAGGAATGGCTTTAAGGGCATGGATCCATGGACAACCAAGGATAATGTTATAGGGAAGCTCAATATCAAGGACTTGACAATAGGTGTCAGTAGTGACCAGACCAACTTGGATAGGCAAATGGATGACTCCTTCAGTATCTCTCTCAGCATCATCATATGCTTTGATAGTAAGACCTTGGAAGTGTCAATGTTCTTCTTAGAATATCCCAATTGTTTTATTACTTTTAAAGGACATATATTGAGACCATCTCCACCATCCACTATAATTTGTTTGATATGGCATTGGTTTACAAATACTTTGATGTGGAGGGCTTCATTATGTGATGGGTTGATGGATGGTCGAAGATCTTTGACAGAGAAGGTGAGATGGTAAGGGGCTACAATGCTAGCTACCATAGATTGAAATTGTGTGGTACTGATATCATTAGGCACTGAAGACTCTTGCAATGCTTTTTCAAGGATAGCTTTATGGGCGGGGGATATGCGAAACAATTCTAGGATGGAGATGTGTGCGGGAGTTTTTCCAAGGTGGTCAAGGATATTATAACTAGAAGGCAGACAAAGAGGGTTGATAGGTGCTCCTTGAATGGTAACATGGCCTCTTCTAGTAGTTACAGTGCAATCGGGTGCTTTGTCTTGGATAGTGATGGTAGAAATGAGAGCTTGGTCAATGCAGCCAATCATGGATGACTCATAGTTGTAATGGATAGCATTCCCAGTACGAGAGTTACTTGTCCTATCATGAGATGGAAGTGGATTCTTGAAAGCATCTAGGTCATAGTTTGAAGTTGGTTGTTGTATCAGTTGTGATGTTGGTGGTGTGATTTTAATTATACCTTGATTGATGCAGTCTTGAATGACATGTTTTAAGTGCATGCAACTATTTGTTTTATGTCCTTTGACTCTATGGTATTCACAATATTTGTTCTCTTTGTACCAAGGAGATTTGAAGATAGGTTCTACATTGGGTGGAGCTTCAGGTAATGTAATATCTCCTACTTGGACAAGTTTTTGAAATATTACCTCCATGGGTTCCACTAAAAGTGTAATTTTTTGTCTAGGTGTTGGGTTTGTTCTTGGTCGATTTCATTGAAAAGGTTGATTAGCTGTAGATGTGGCTTGAATGTTAATGGGAGCTTTCACTATTTGTATGTTCTTTGCATCTAGAATGCCATCATTAACAACATTTTTGTTCTTGTTCTAAAGCAAGATTTGTCATTGGAGGATTGAGGATTGTCTTTGTTGTCTCTGAAAATATTAATAGTGCCCTTAGCTATTAAAGCACATTCAATGGTGGTTCCTTTGGAGATAAGTTTGTCAAAGGTGCTAACACTTTGCAATTGCAGTTGGAATGAAAGCTCTGGATGAAGATTTTGGACAAAGATGTCAAGTTTCTATTTCTCGGGTATTTGCCATGATAGTTTGCTAGCCATATTATGCCATCATTGGGTAAATGAGGAGAAAGTTTCACCATTGCATTATTTGTTATTGACAATGTCATTCATATTCACCTCATGTTCAATGTTGAAAGCAAAATGGGATCAAAATTTGTTTGCTAATTCCACAAAAGTCTTGATTCCTAGACGTAAGTGAGAGAACCATTCAAGAGCTTGTCCTGCTAAGCTTCAGGGGAATAGTCTCAAAAGATATGTATCATCCTGAGTGACATCGAGACATGCAACATAGAATGCTTAAGATGGTCATCCAGATTTCCTTTCCTTTTGTATTTGTCAAATTATGGGATTTCAAAATGTGGTAGAAAAGGTGTCATGTGAAGTGACTTGTCAAAGGGATAAGAGCAGATATCTCCCAAGGAAAATGTCTTTTTGCTTTGTCCCATTGCCTTGTTAATCATTTGTTCAACATCCACTTGATATAATTGTTGTTGTTGCAAAGGGAGTTGATGGTTTGGAGGTGGAATGTAATATGGTGTATATTGTGGTTGCTATTGTGGAATGTATGAGGGTTTGACCATTTGTTGGGGTTGAGTGCTCACATTATATGCCGAAGGATTGGTATGTGACACATATGTGTTTGAGGATTGTTGTTCTTGAGGCACAAGTGATGGTTGGGTATATTGTGATGGATTAACTCCAAGATTTTACATCACATGGGAACTAGAGGATGGATTGACGCTGGTCAATGGTTGTGGATTGGGAGTTGGATTTGCAATATGGTAAGCAATGGAAGGATTGGTGGATGAAGAAGGATGGACATTCAGGTTTATGTTTTGGACAACATGAGTAGCTTGAGATGGATTGGTATATGGCATATGTTGGGTGACAATGGGTAATCCTTGGGTGGCATAAGATGGATTGACATTTTGCAAAGGATTATATGGAGGTAGAGTGAGTGATGTAAGTTGATCGACATAAGAGAAAATGGTACTAGGATTGGCTTGTGAGACAATAGGTGGATCAGTTATGTCAATGAGGCTAACATTGGGGTTATATGTTGTGTTAGATGGATTCATGGAAATTGTGGAGACCATAGGCAGCTTGTGATACTTGAGGCATGAATACGGTCATGATAGGAGCAGGGGTGTATTGTGAAACATGGAAAGGTTGAAAGCTCAAACTTTGTGAAAGGTAGGGAAGTACTTCGGTTGGAGTTATCAAAGGTTCTAGAGTGTACTCTGAATGTGGTGGGTCTGATGGTGTAGCAATAGGCAGTGAAAGAGATGGGTTGGAAGGTGGATTTTGGATCATGGACATGGTATGAGATGGTGTGGCTATAGTGGATGGCCTCATTGCAACAACATCGGCAGTGTTTGGATTGTGTTCTCGAATAGAGGATATGTCAAAGTCACTTGGTAATTTGGCTCCCATACAGGCTAATTGTAAGAAATAGCAATTAGGATCAGATAAAGCAAGCGTCTCAACTTTGTCCCATAGGTGTGTTTCTCTAAATTCCAATAAGTCATCTTTGAATTGCTCTTTGTAGGTCTCTGAAAATGTTTGAGGTTGCACTTGTTGTGAAGATGATGGTCTAGCGGTGTATCCTTTAGGCACAAACATGTAAGAAGGCATACCGGTTCTAAATTGAGTTGCATCTCTAAGAGGAGTTGATCAGGATTGTTGCATTTTGGCTTCCATCTTAGCTTGCAATTTTGCTTCCATTTTAGCTCTATATTGGCTCCTAGTTTGAGGCATGATGGTTGATGTTTTGAATTGGACTAGCTCATCAAGGTTGAGACCCAAAAGGTGATGGTTTGTTGTTTGTTTGTTGATGGTTTGTTTTACTAGTCTGTTGGTTGCTTGGTTTGCTAAGAGGTTGTTGGTTGGTTGTTTGGTAGTTGGTTGTTGTTGTTGGGTTGGGTAAACTCCCTAGATAATAGCTCACAAACTCAAGGGAAAAGCTAGTTGATGATGCTATTTAGTGGTATTGTTGGGGCTAAGTAAAGGCAAAGGGATGATGTTTGCTATTACTGAGTTGATTGTTTTGATGTTTGGTTTCTATTTGGGGTCTCAAAGGATGGAAAGCTCAAAAGTCCAATGGTTTTGATATGCTCAACATAGGAAGTGATGTTCAGGTGACTGCAAATAATTAGAGGAATGTCCGAAAGCTAGTGACAGAGCTAAGAAGTTTGAAAGTGCAACTGATTTCGCTGGGTTGATATGGATTGCTAATGTTTTGGCTAGAAGCAGTAGGTAATAGCTCAAAAGTGACTCAAAAAATGCTAAAAGTGATGGGTAATAGCTCATAAGTGATCTGGGTTTGTTTCAGATGACAAATTGTAATATGTGTTGAAATAGGTCTGGACAACTAAGAGGGGGGGTGAATCAGTTGTCACACAATTTAACAATTTCTTTTTCTTAATCTTCCTAATCAAATCAATGATGTAAATATTTCAGCGTTAATTAATAACACATGAGCAACAACATAAATAATACACTTGACACCAAGATTTTTGATGTGGAAACCTGGTTAAGGGAAAAACCATGGTGGGGGTTAACCAACAAAGATTATACTTTGTTAAAAGTATTACAATGGGGAATGCACATGCATTCAGGCTCACTGCCTAGAGCTCACTGTTCAGAAGAAGGCTCACTATCTACAAGAAAGAAAAGTTACAATAAATTTGAACTGATATTTGGCATCTATCAATGCTGGAGTTCAATTCTAGTTAAGCATAGAAAACTGACTTAATACACTTCATCCTTATTCTCCTCCTCTTACTGCTCTGCTAGCATCTAAACTTTGATCTCTACTTCTTTTCATAATTACTCCATAATCGCAACACTCACACACCAAAATCATCCAATTCCATTGGATATATATATCCGCAACATGATCTACAATCATTTTACCAGTCAGCTTCAAGAACATTTAGAACTTTGTAGAGTACTCTACTCTATCGGCTAGATTCATACATAATATGAGATGAGGATCAAAAATTGTACCTGTAAATCATCAATCATGTCAGCTATCACTACTTATCATCTCCTATTTCCCAATAAACAACTTCTATACATCCAGAAATAAGATCATTCACAAGGTCAGCCTATTCTTCTTCTGTTTGTTTTGTCAAACTGAAACATGATACTCAGAAGCTAATATCTTTTGATTCCTTCATCTCCAAAGGATGAAACTCTGGATTTAGAGTCTCTTGACAATGCTTACAACTACCTTAGATCTGTAGAAAACCATGCCTTTCCACCAGATAGATCTAGACCAGGATACTGGACCCTATCACTTGTTCTATTCCTAACTACCCAGACTTAGACAAATTTTGATTCTGACTTCCGGTGTGAACAAATTATGTTATACGGATGATTGGGATAATCTTGGTTGCCATCAATAACAACACCTATCATGCTTAGCATTGTCTCTTGCCAACAATCTCCCCCTTTGGCATTGATGGCAACACTTAGTGAAAAATGACTAAGTGTCAAAAGTAGCTCCCCCTTTTCTTATGCTTCATACTATTGTTCACACTGCTTTCCGGTGCTCCCCCTTAGCTGGATTCCTCATTTTTCACTACTCTTCACTCCCCCTTTGACATCAATTGCAAAGGGTGGGGTCTGCAAGCCAAAATTCTCAAAAAATTTGTATATAGGACCACATATGTACAACTGATCATTAAGTTCTATTCACATGAATTTGAGAATATCTGTAAAACTGTTTTTCAATTGCACAAGTTCAGAGGCCCAAGTTACCTTTATTCCATCCAAAATTGAGATGTGTCCACTCAGCAAAAATGCATATGCTTCTGCCTTTGTCAGATCTGAAGGATTACTTGTCTGAAGTGTAGTCTAAGCTTTTGATAAGGCATTAAATATGGTTTCTAACTTAGGGGCAATCGATTCCTGGAGCTCACACATTCTCTTCATAATGTTACTTTTTTCTTTATCAAGCCTCTTTATCTCATCTGTCAAGCTAATTACTTGACATTCCTGACTTATAGGTGAAACTGTTAGAGGATCAAAAATTTGAGAAAGATTTGACAATTTATGTTCTTACTCCTTTATCTTCTTCTCAATATCCTCACTAATTTTAGGCCATCATAGATAGAATTTGTACATATCTCTTCCATCATTTAAAGAATTCTGAATACTCCTTATGCTATTGCCGAGTATCATCCTATCATCTCCTATTAGATTCTGTACTTCACTAAATTTTTTATCTAGAAACTCTTTCCAGACCTTTACCTCTATAGATTTTTCAAAGGATTCAAAATAGGTATTTATAGAACTTACAAGATTTTTTAGATGTCCAGAGGGGGAATCAGATGGACTCTTCTAGTAGGAAGGCATTAACTTCTCCAAAATCCTGATTGCAAGCCCTAGTAGCTCATTATCCTCCATGTGGGACTTTAACAACTTTTCTCTAGCCTTTACTTGGGTGAATGATGCTATTTTCATCAATTGAATGGGAGAGAGAGCATCTAGATTGGTTATACTTTGGAGTAGTTTAGGCTCATCAAGCTCAATCATCTCTTTTTCAAGAAGACTTTTCACTACATCTGTAGTGTCTCTTGCAACATTTTCTAAATCATCCATTTGTTCATCAAAATTTTTAGCATCTGTTTTAGGTGCTTCAACATTTGCACCATCTTCTTTTGCTTTGTCTTCTTGGTTTTCTTCCTTCTCTTCCTCTACTTTATCATTTCTTGTATCACTTGCAGGTGAAATATTTTCTGTCTTCACCATTGACCATCTGATCTGGAGGGGTCTGTATAACAGTAATATCCTCTTCTTTTCTGGAAAGATCAGGTGGAAGAGTTTCTTCTGCATCAATTATTTTGCCTATCATTTCTATGTCCTCTTGACTAACTTGTTCCTCTTCTGGAATAGAGGCTTCACCAAACTCAGATTATTGCTTAATGATGTTCTTTTCCTAAACTTCTCCAACATTCAGATTTGATGAATCAAATCCAACATTAGTCTCTTCATAGTTTAAGTCCGGAGGATATAAATTAACATCTTTGTCATCAATTCCCTTGTTAATCTCTTCTTCTGGAGCTTCTAGTTATGGAACTAGAGCATTGTCTTCTTCAACTTGTTTCTCTGAAATAATATAATATGTATCCTTGTCTAGGGCCTTTCTCAAAATTTCCTCTATTTCTTTTGCAATTTCCTTAGTTTTACCAAGCATCATCTTGTTCATCTGAACCTTGCTTCTAAATTTTTCTTTAACTTCTTTGAGGATTTTATCTGCTTCTCTTCTAGTCATTACAAGACACAAAGTATAAAGGACATAGTCTCTGAGTTCTAGATCTTTAGCCTTGGTTGTTTCTTTCCTCATTTCTAGTACTTTCCTTAAACCCTTAGGAAGTTCTTGTAAATTTTCCAATAGGGCTCTATTAAATTTGTTCAAATATATGATAATGGCATCTTCCAAAAATTTCTTATTTGCTTGATCAAGATTATCATAGTAAACTCTGAGAGGCTTTAAGTTTCCATGAATAGTGATTGTTTTTACAATTTCATCAATAGTCATAGTGACCTTACCAGTTACTTGCTTTTTGCCAGTCTTAATGCTTCCGGAAGCCTGGTCTTTAGAAGTCTTCGAAGTTCTAGCTTTCTTGGATTTTATTTCTTTGACTTCTTCATCTGTCTCTATCTCCTCATCATCTTTTGTGCCCACACTTGTTCTTATGGCTTTTGTTTTCTTTCTCTTACATGCTTCACCGGATGGTCTGACTTCTAGTTTTGTAGTTTTAGGAGGAATAGAAGCAGAAGTAGAGCTTCTAGTAGTCCTTGAAGTGAAGTATGGTTCCACTGGAGCATCTTCTTGTTTCTTGTCCTATTTTTCTTTTTCATCCTTCTTAATTCTTTCTCTGTTATGTTTCACTACTTCCTTGGTTAGGCCAATGCTCTTAGCATACTTTTCAACTTGCCTCTGCACTTTCCTCTTGGTCTCCGTCTGTCTAAGTTCCACATGCAATTTTAGACTTAGTTCCTTGTAGGTTCCAAACCTTTCCACAGAGCTATCTTTAGGTGTTCTTAGAAGATGTTGAACATGCATATCCAAAACTCTTTCATCCACCTCATAACCCATCAGCATTATCCAAACTATCCTTGGTTCTATAGCTTCCATCAAGCATTGATCTGTGTCAACCATGAAACATATGTCATTTTCATACTTCTCCACAATTGTTTTAGGAATTCTCTCCCTCACTTGCATTAAACTTTGGAAGTTTTTTAAGTAGCCCCAAATGGTAGTCTTTTGGGCTTGGGATTCACCAAGACTGAGAAGGTGATCTCTTATTTGCCATGCTACTCACATGTTAGTTGTCCAATGCACACCTTGAAATCCAGGTACTTCATTTATAAAATAGAAGAACAAACATATAATCAAGGAACCATATTTGAAGGCATTTTTCCTATCTTTCTTTATTTTCCTCAAATTCTCAATCAACTAATTCTATAGTAGTTCACAAAGATCATACTTAGCATTCTCCTTTACTATTTGATAGGTGTTGATGGTTGTTTTGATGCAATCATAACAATAAGTTAAAATTCACATATAATGAACTGAAACTATACTTGAAAGATAAGAAGGAATTATTTGAGATTCAACTAATCCCAAGTCTACAATGGTTCGGTTGGTCAATGTGAAGTTGTAATGTTCAAGGGGCCTTACGTAGTTTAGAGTTTCTTTGGTGGTTTACTGGACTAAGAATATGCAAAAGAATCATAGATTTCAACAAGTATTTTGTTCATTTGCATATAAGTGTTACTGTGCTGCAAGTTCAGATGGTTTTCTTGAATTATTGCAGCTTTCTTCTTTATCTATTTATGAAAACTATCTACTTATAACTCTGTTATGTATGCTTCTTCAAATTTGAGACAATTTCCTTTAGATTTCTACGTTTTCAGCTAAATATTCAGATGGGTTGGGAAAAGTTAGAAAGATCTAATCTATACCTCATTTAATCTATCGAAGGATCTAATTGTTTCTGTTATGCACTATGTAAATACCACAGTAATTTGATCAAATCCACAGTAAAAACCTTAAATGCAAGTTCTGAGCATTTTCACAAACATACATTTAAAATTGCAAGCTCTCAAAGAAAATATTTCAAAACACAAAGAAGAGCAGGAGAACACTCAGAAGATAGATGCAGAACTCCAGATTCTATTGTATTAGAAACGAATAGTCATACATGATTTACAATGTAGGAATGACTCTTAGTTTCATTGATCATACTACAGAGAACTTACAAGCTTTACATATATAGTAAGGCAGCCAAACATTCCACGTGCACCTTACTGCAGACAAACAGGTGACCTCCTTCTTCTACTTCTAAATTGTGCTAAGCTAACTCACTGTGTGCTTCTAAAAAAATCCCTGTTGTAGCCCCTGTTGTCAAGTATTACAATGTAGAGAGGCACAATATAAAGACATTCTGATTGTCCTCACTACAGCAGAAACCTAACTGAACCCCTAGTTCAAACCCCTGGTTACAGCAATAAATACAGGTGAACCAGCTCTTCCAAAATATCTCTGAGCAGTGTCAAATATGGGCGAAATATTGCCCCTTCTAAGAAGTTCCGGCAGCTTGGCAATAACTTTTGTTTGTCTGTTGCAGTAATACCTTCAGCTGCAACTCTGTCCTCCATTGGTTTGGCCTTGACTTCTTCGCACTTCATCTTTACTTCCTGCTCCTGAGATTGGATTTCCTTCCTCCATGATGTCACTGTGATCAAGTTCCAGCTGCTTCCTCAACTGCAAGCCTGCAAGACAAGACAAGCAATAAGTATCAAATTTTCCAAATGAATAGTAGGGAACCAAAAATATTTGTTTAAATCAGGTTGACCATGCAAAATGTGGAAATCGGGTCCAAAATTAGCAGAAACTGTGTTCAAAATGTACACAAACTGTTCAAAACCCATTGGGTCAACTATCGCTAACCGAGAAAATGCCACGGGCGCCCAAAAAATGGTTTAAAATTCCTATCGCTTTAATTTCCCGCCCATCGGCGTGACTATTGCCATCGGCGGGCCCCAAAATTTCTTTGCCGACGTTCTCCGTTGGGCCGATGCCCTTTTCCTTTGTTTTCTGCCATCGGCGTGAGAATCGCCATCGGCGTGCCAAAAAATTGCTCGGCCGATGTTCGTTATTTGGCCGATGGCCTTTTTACTTCGCTCATCCTCCATCGGTGAGAGTTACGCCGATATAGCCCTTAGCGGCTTGTATTTCCCTTCTATCGGCAAGAGATTAGCCATCGGCGAATTCTATAACCCTTCCGCCGATCACTCTTTTCTTACCGATGTCCCCTTTGCTCATCCTCCATCGGCGTGAGATCACCCATCGGCAAACTCCAAACCTCCTGCGCCGATGCTACTACTTTGGCCGATGTTCATTTCATCGGCGAGAGTTTCACCGATGTCAGTTGTTAGTTCCATCGGCGAGAGATTTGCCATCGGCGAACTCCAAATCTTTTCCGCTGATGCCCATACCTTGGCCGATGCTCTTTCGTCGGCCTGACTCCTACCGATGACCCCTTCGTTGATTGCCATCGGCGAGAGATCGCCCATCGGCGCCTCGTGATTTCCCTCCGCCGATGGCCTTACCTTGGCCGATACCTTTATCGGCGAGAGTGCTGCCGATATCATTCATTTCATATTCGGCCAAGTCCTTTTCCACTTATCGACGTGACTTCGCCCATCGGCGAAAGCCCAAAGCATTGCTCCGATAGCTAATATTATGCCGATGACAATGTCATCGGCGAGAGACTCCATTTCGGGGGAACACTTCAAAACTCCACCGATGGCAACTGTTATGCCGACGCGCATAACATACTTCGCTATAATGTATTAAGATATGCATGAAATACATTTTATGCTCAATACCAAATGTATTAATTATGCAAAATAACCCCTTGGGTTTGTCATTTTAAGTGCACCTATGCATTTTTCTGTCAAACAGGCAATTGTGAGATACAGAGTGGAACCCAGACAAAATTGCCCACAACCCGGAACCACTAAATATGAATATTTCAAAATTTATAACGAATGCCAACAAGGAAAAAAAGGCAAACAATTGACTGTATATTATGCAAAACTTGATAGTTCATTTTACCAAATCGATCATAACTCGCAAAATATGATGAATCCTACGATGGTTCAAAAAGCAACCTTGGCTCATTTTTCACAAGGAATCCAACCACATTATGCAAGGGTACTAAAAATGCATTTTTCTGTATTTTTAACAAGGTTTGCAAATTTGACTCTCTTTTCCCTTACCACCAGACAGAACAAACACAAGCAGAAGCAAAAAGCAAAGCAACGGCAGGGGTCCTCATTTTGCTGAGGGGCAAAATGGGGCGTGTTGTGAACATCACAACAACTAGCAACCAAAACAAAACAATTAAATTCAGAGTGTTCAAGGAAACTAGATGAAATGAACTCATAACTTCCGACTATCCCTCCTGCAAATTACTATTCAGCTTGAGACTCAAAGTATTCAATAAAGATGCATGAATTTCCATTTTCAGTTTAGTTGTGTGCACGTGATTAATTATCCTCATCTTGAAGATCAGTTGAACAAACCAATGACTGACATTAGCCTATGTAGGTGAGGATATTACCTCATAGCCGACCGGATAGAGCCTTGCTGCCAGTGAGCGTCCATAGCCCCGGCAAGGTTATCGTTACAATTCTCCTAAGTAGAGCCCCACTGCCAGCGAGCGTCCATAGCCCCGGTAGAGTTACTTAGATGGCTTAATCTAGATTTTCAGTGTAATCTGCTTTATTTATTTATTTATTTATTTTTGTTTTCTAATTTTGAAAGACTTCATAAGATATAACAATTTGTAACTTCATGATGCAAGGAGTGGACACTTGCTGAAATTAAGCTGAGAATTGTAATGGTAGCAAGGGTGACCTCTGATTTTTCACCTAATATCTACACTGGTAAGTTCAACAAACCCAAGGATTTTAGGTGTGTCATCGTGAGAAACTTGCTTCGAATTCTCAATCACATTTATTGAATACAAAACTTTAGAAGATGAACAACTCTCTACATTCATGATGGTAACAAGTTATGTGTAGATTGCAAATGGTTAACTTGAATATCCTAAATTTTATACTGTTTTGAATGGTTGCTATTTTTGCTCCTTAATACTCTAAAGTAAAATAAAGATCCCTGCTGAGGAGACAACCAACAAACCAAACAAACAAGCTGTACAAACAACACAACAAAAAGAAAAACTATACAAACAGAAAGAAACAAAAAGGAACTATACAAACAACTAACCTAAAAAAGAAAAATAGCAAAACAGGAAAAGAAAACAAAAAACAACTACCCTACCAGACTATATACAAGCCTCTCCAAGGCAAACAGAAACCCAGGAAAAAGACCCAAGAACACTCCTACTTGCATATTTCTTTAGATTGTGCAGGAGTAACAGGGTACTAGTCATGGTCCTCATCCTAGCAGATTTATCTTTGAATTCTGAAAAAAATTCTGGTATTCTAAATTCATTGTGTTTATCAGAATAGCTCTTAATAACTAGTAACTAAGGCAACTCATCAGGTTTATGATTAATCCATATGCATGTCCTATCTCTTGAATTTCCATAATCAAAATAGCATTTATCATTGTTTACTAAGGAAAGGAAAGAGACAACCTGATGTGCCTTTAGCTCTGTGGAACACATTTGTTTATTAATAGCTAGCTCTTCATTTAGCTCTGCATTTTCATTGCCCAGCTCTATGTCTAGTCCTTTTTCAAGTTGAAAGATGAATGACTCTAGATGTATCATTTCTTCATCTTCATCTACCTTTATTCCTTCATTCCGGATGTTCAGTTTATCCTCAAATTTAGCACACCTCTCAATGTTCTCATTAGTTTCCTGCACATCAGCACTTAAGTAAGTATCTTGATCATCATAATCTGATATACAGAAATTAATTATTTCTAAATCACTTGAGAGTAAAGGTGGGACGACATCCTTAGATCAACAGGAATACTCCCCTATTTTATTTTCAACATGGCATGGGGGTGATGTCTGATTGTGTACAGCAGCTCCATGATCCTCTATATCCTCTTCTTTCAAGACTTGTTTATCAGATGACTCATATTTGTCATTCAGTGAAGAATCTAATTTTATTGACCTCCAACAATCTTGACTTTGATCATTTAATTCAAAGAAGTCAGTTGTAACACTAGGATTTACTTTCTTTTCTATGACTTCATTAGTTGCTGTAGTGGGAACTTCATCAGTTTTAATGCATTTTAATTTTGCCAATGCTTGTTTACATTTCTTTGCCAAATCATGTTCGTTAAAACTTTTCAGGTCAGACCCAGAGGTTTCTTCTTGACAAATATTCCTTAGTAGTTCTATATATTTATCAAATGTATCAAGATGAACCTCACTTTCCTTTTCTTTTTCATTAAATCCTTTTTGCTTATTATCTAGAAAAGGGACATGAGCTGTGATTTCTTCTCTGCATTTTTTAGGATATTTATACTTTTCGCTAACCTTAATCACAGCCAGATCCTGACGAAAAGACAGATTTTTTTTCTTACCATCACATGATTCCTGCCAAGAGATCTTATTATCCTTTATTCCTAGCATTGGTTCCATCTTTGTATCCTCTGCACATTTAATGACCATTGATGCTGCATCCTCCTGTCGCTCAATAATCTCCTCATTTCCCTGCCAACTTTCAGCCTTATACACATCTGAGAGAGAGATTAGTCCTTTCAAATATAAATCTAACCTTGTAAGAAAAGCTAGACAATTAAGCTCACCATGCTCTGCGGACTTATGTATCCTACACCTTCCAAATAAAGCATAGCTATATAAATTTTTAGGATAAAGCCGGTTATTCAAAGCTTTTTGAAATGAAGGGATGTCAACTTGAAAACTGTCCCTATATGAGTCCATTAAAAAAAGTGGGACCTTCTTTTCACCCTTTTAGGCCTTTTGAAATTTTATGAGATCTAACATATCTCAGAATATAACATTTAAAACTCAAAATTTTAACCCTAAACCAAATTAGGCCCTCCTTCTAGCGCCAGAAAACTGTTGATGGTTGTTTTGATGCAATCATAACAATAAGTTAAAATTCACATATAATGAACTGAAACTATACTTGAAAGATAAGAAGGAATCATTTGAGATTCAACTAATCCCAAGTCTACAATGGTTCGGTTGGTCAAGTTCAGTTGGTCAATGTGAAGCTGTAATGTTCAAGGGGCCTTACGTAGTTTAGAGTTTCTTTGGTGGTTTACTGGACTAAGAATATGCAAAAGAATCATAGATTTCAACAAGTATTTTGTTCATTTGCATATAAGTGTTACTGTGCCGCAAGTTCAGATGGTTTTCTTAAATTATTGCAGCTTTCTTCTTTATCTATTTATGAAAACTGTCTACTTATAACTCTGTTATGCATGCTTCTTCAAATTTGAGACAATTTCCTTTAGATTTCTACGTTTTTAGCTAAATATTCAGATGGGTTGGGAAAAGTTAGAAAGATCTAATCTATACCTCATTTAATCTATCGAAGGATCTAATTGTTTCTGTTATGCACTATGTAAATACCACAGTAATTTGATCAAATCCACAGTAAAAACCTTAAATGCAAGTTCTGAGCATTTTCACAAACATACATTTAAAATTGCAAGCTCTCAAAGAAAATATTCCAAAACACAAAGAAGAGCAGGAGAACACTCAGAAGATAGATGCAGAACTCCAGATTCTATTGTATTAGAAACGAATAGTCATACATGATTTACAATGTAGGAATGACTCTTAGTTTCATTGATCATACTACAGAGAACTTACAAGCTTTACAGATACAGTAAGGCAGCCAGACATTCCACGCACACCTTACTGCAGACAAACAGGCGACCTCCTTCTTCTACTTCTAAATTATGCTAAGCTAACTCACTGTGTGCTTCTAAAAAAATCCCTGTTGTAGCCCCTATTGTCAAGTATTACAATGTAGAGAGGCACAATATAAAGACATTCTGATTGTCCTCACTACAGCAGAAACCTAACTGAACCCTTGGTTTAAACCCCTGGTTACAGCAATAAATACAGGTGAACCAGCTCTTCCAAAATATCTCTGAGCAGTGTCAAATCTGGGCGAAATATTGCCCCTTCTAAGAAGTTCCGGCAGCTTGGCAATAACTTTTGTTTGTCTGTTACAGTAATACCTTCAGCTGCAACTCTGTCCTCCATTGGTTTGGCCTTGACTTCTTCGCACTTCATCTTTACTTCCTGCTCCTGAGATTGGATTTTCTTCCTCCATGATGTCACTGTGATCAAGTTCCAGCTGCTTCCTCAACTGCAAGCCTGCAAGACAAGACAAGCAATAAGTATCAAATTTTCCAAATGAACAGTAGGGAACCAAAAATATCTGTTTAAATCAGGGTGACCATGCAAAATGTGGAAATCGGGTCCAAAATTAGCAGAAACTACGTTCAAAATGTACACAGACTGTTCAAAACCCATCGGGTCAACTATCGCTGACCGGGAAAATGCCACGGGCGCCCAAAAAATGGTTTAAAATTCCTATCGCTTTAATTTCCCACCCATCGGCGTGACTATTGCCATCAGCGGGCCCCAAAATTCCTTTGCCGACGTTCTCCATTGGGCCGATGCCCTTTTCCTTTGTTTTCTGCCATCGGCGTGAGAATCGCCATCGGCGTGCCAAAAAATTGCTCGGCCGATGTTCGTTATTTGGCCGATGGCCTTTTTACTTCGCTCATCCTCCATCGGCGAGAGTTATGCCGATATAGCCCTTAGCGGCTTGTATTTCCCTTCTATCAGCAAGAGATTCGCCATCGGCGAATTCTATAACCCTTCCGCCGATCACTCTTTTCTTACCAATGTCCCCTTTGCTCATCCTCCATCGGCGTGAGATCGCCCATCAGCGAACTCCAAACCTCCTACGCCGATGCTACTACTTTGGCCGATGTTCATTTCATCGGCGAGAGTTTCACCGATGTCAGTTGTTAGTTCCATCGGTGAGAGATTCGCCATCGGCGAACTCCAAATCTTTTCCGCCAATGCCCATACCTTGGCCGATGCTCTTTCGTCGGCCTGACTCCTGCCGACGACCCCTTCGTTGATTGCCATCGGCGAGAGATCGCCCATCGGCGCCTCGTGATTTCCCTCCGCTGATGGCCTTACCTTGGCCGATACCTTTATCGGCGAGAGTGCTGCCGATATCATTCATTTCATATTCGGCCAAGTCCTTTTCCACTTATCGACGTGACTTCGCCCATCGGCGAAAGCCCAAAGCATTGCTCCGATAGCTAATATTATGCCGATGACAATGTCATCGGCGAGAGACTCCATTTCGGTGGAGCACTTCAAAACTCCACCGATGGCAACTGTTATTCCGACGCGCATAACATACTTCGCTATAATGTATTAAGATATGCATGAAATACATTTTATGCTCAATACCAAATGTATTAATTCTGCAAAATAACCCCTTGGGTTTGTCATTTTAAGTGCACCTATGCATTTTTCTGTCAAACAGGCAATTGTGAGATACAGAGTGGAACCCAGACAAAATTGCCCACAACCCGGAACCACTAAATATGAATATTTCAAAATTTATAATGAATGCCAACAAGAAAAAAAAGGCAAACAATTGACTGTATATTATGCAAAACCTGATAGTTCATTTTACCAAATCGATCATAACTCGCAAAATATGATGAATCCTACGATGGTTCAAAAAGCAACCTTGGCTCATTTTTCACAAGGAATCCAACTACATTATGCAAGGGTACTAAAAATGCATTTTTCTGTATTTTTAACAAGGTTTGCAAATTTGACTCTCTTTTCCCTTACCACCAGACAGAACAAACACAAGCAGAAGCAAAAAGCAAAGCAACAGCAGGGGTCCTCATTTTGCTGAGGGGCAAAATGGGGCGTGTTGTGAACATCACAACAATAGGCTACATATATTGCAGTTCTAGAGACATAATTTTCCCTACTAGAATGGTAAATCTTGTACCCAATCACCATGGAGGAAAATTTAACATCAGGGTCTATGATATCATTGATGGTCATTGCCCTTTTGTCAAACTTGGCACTAGTAGCCTCAGTCACTGTCTGGTCTTTCATGGCTTTTAGCATGGGTAATCCACTAGAGGAATTTAACCCAATTATAGTTTTGATAACATCCTTTGTAATCTTAAATGGTTTCAATAACCACATGAACTCATTATGTATTTGGCTCAAGACATATCAAACCCATTCATTTTCATCAAATATTAGAAACCTGATGACTTGTAGAAAGTGTTTGCTTTCTAGGGATTTGTATTTTGATTTCAATTTATGGCTATCATCAGTTAAGTAGTTGTTGAGCAAATCCAAGAGTTTCAGGTTTCCAAATTCATCCATGTTACAGTGGATGTATGCCCTAATATCTTCAACATGTAAAACCCCATATGGAACACCTGAAAAAGCACCTAGCAGTTTGACTTCAATAGATTTGTAAGGATGCTTCTTAAATTTAGGACAGGGCCTTTCAATGACATCAACAACTAAAAGTGTAGCCATTTATAGAGATTGAGAATTCAAGAGCTTAAGCAGAAAATAGAAATACCTTGTTCCATAGGTTAGGGTTTTGCTTAAGGATTCTCTTCGCACTTCAATTCTTATCTTAGAGCTCGTTCACTCCTTCACTTCTTTCTTTCTTTTGATGCAAAGTGATCTGTCTAGGGAATTGTTATCACCCAGATTTGCACCCTTGCTTGCAGTTGTGAAACTTTAGCAATATGGGATAACATGGGAATGATCTCTAAGTGTGGGACTTTGTTAAATGAGATTAGACCTCTAGAGAAGGCCAGCTTCCTTGACTGGATATCACCTAAAACTACTAAATCCTCAGGGGAAAAGGGAGAAGGAATGCTTTTAATGAAAAATGAAAACAGGAAAACTGAAAGTAAGGGTGATGCACCAGACTGATTAAAAGAAACTTTCATAGAACTGAGAAAATGCACAACATAACTAGATACAACAAGTAAGCATACATGGCTAGTGTACAGTACTTTCCTGATCAGTCGCCACCTACCAACACCTTGAGCATCTATTGGGCATGGAGTCATACATAGACTAAAAATATACAAATATTTTCTAACCTTAGCAACTCAGTACAGCAGTGAAGAACATTGGAAGACCAAGCCAAGATAGAAATGTTGAAAGCAAACCCCCCAACTGTGCTAGACAGCACCTAGGGAAAGAAAAAAGGGATCTAAACTAATGTGCAACAGCACTTATTGAAAACATAGAGACCTAATCTACTGATTTACAAAGCACTCATACCTCAAAACACCTCTTCAAGTGTATCCCATTTACTGGGATAGGCAAATTTTGTCCATCCATACTTGATAACTGAAATGCATTGTGCTCTTTGCATTCAATAATGAGAAATGGGCCACTCCACATGCTGTCAAACTTGGAATGCTTTCCTGGTTTGCTTTTCAATTCATCCCATTTGAGTACCATATCACCCATTCTAAAATTTCTGGGAGTGGCCCTCTTGTCAAAATTTATTTTTTTTTAAGCTAATGATACTCCATAGCTTTCATAGCTTTATCTCTGCTCTCTTCAAGCTCCATAAGCTAAGCATATCTAATAGCCATGGGGCCCTCTGCATCAAACAATTCCAACTGATTGATAATGTCTAGTGCTGGCAGTTCCATAGACATAGGTAACCTTACCTCTTTTCCATACACCAGCAGATATGGGGAGTTCCCAATAGACCTTTTAGGAGTTATTCTATCTGCCCATAGAGCAAATCTCAAATTGGTATGCCAGGTCTTCTGGTTATCTTCCATTGATCTTTTAATGATCCTTATGAGATTTTTATTTGTAGATTCAGCCAAACCATTACCCTGTGGGTAATAATTTGATGAAGTATTCAAATAGATCCCATTCCTCACAGCCCAGTCAGTTATCTTCAATCCAACAAAGGCTATAGCATTGTCAGAGATGATAGACTCAGGCACCCCAAAGCTGGAAATCAAATCTTGATAAAAATTTAAAACAACATTCTCATTTGATTCCTTCAGAGCCACTGCTTCAGTCCACCTTGTGAAATAGTCTATAGCTATGAGTATCCACCTATGGCCTACACTTGATGGTGGGTTAATGGGACCTATGAAGTCAATACCCCATCTCATGAAAGGCTGCTCTACTTGAATTGGTTGAAGAGGTAAGACTGGCAGCCTTTCTTTCCCTACAAAAATGACACATTTTACACATTTTCTAGCCCATGCATGGGCATCCTTAAATAAGCTAGGCCAGTAATATCTAGCTCTCATTATTTTCCAAGCAGTAGTCTTTGGGGCAAAATGACCCCCTTTTGTTCCATCATGAAATTCATTAAGCACCTTGTCAGTCTGATTTTTATCAATGCATTTTAACAATACACCATTAAAGTCCTTTCTGAAAAGGATGCCACCTATTAAAATATATGGAATAGATTACAGTCTAAAATATCTTCTTTTAGTTCTATCTAGACCTATTGGATATTCACCAGTTTGCACAAATTGAGTCATGTAATTAACCCAACTGGTGCCTACTCTACTGTATCATTTTGATGCTCCTCCTCAATGATCAAAAGCACCTCTTCTTCCTTTTCTATTTTGTTCTCTGAACTGGTAGCAAGTTGTTCACTGAGTCCTCTGCCTTTAACAAGCTTGGTTATCTTTATCTCTACATCATATTCCATGACTTTGGTGATCCAACCAGCCCTTTTCTCATTTACATCTTTACTCAACATGAACTCTTTCACACTAGGGTGAGCTACCATCAAACGTATCTTGTTATTAGAAACAAGATGCCAAAATTTCTTGAGGCTCCTTATCACTATAAGGACATGATTTTCAATGAATCTATACCTCTATTCATACCCCTCCAGCCCTTGACTGAAGAAGTGATAGGTTGCTCAAAACCTTCACTCTGTTGTTGTACTAGGATCGCAGAGATTGTATCCAGGCTGCCATAAGCATACAAGATAAAGTCCTTGGAGAAATCAGGATTTACCAATGTTGGAGCAGCCACTAATGCCTCCTTTATGGACTTGAAGCTGTGTTTGGACTCTTTTGTCCAACTAAAAACCATATTCTTCTTTAACATGGATGTCAGAGGATTCAAAAGATTGCAATATCAGGGTTGAATCTTCGCAGAAAATTAATTCTGCCAATGAAGCTTTGAAGTCCCTTCTTATGACTGGGTAAGGGTAGCTCCAAAATAGCCCTTACTCTTTCAGCATCAATGGTAATGCCTTCTTTTGACATGACGTGCCCTAACAGTTTGCCTTCATGCACAACAAATATGCACTTCCTGGGATTGAGAGATATCCCGAATTCCTTGCAACTTTCAAATACTAGCCTCAGATGAGATAAATGCTCAAATGCATTCTTGGAAAAGACTGTTATGTCATCAAGGTATACCAGCACCAGTTTATATAGTAAACCCTTAAAAGCCATGTCCATAGCTCTCTGAAAAGTTGAGCAAGCATTGGAGAGACCAAAAGGCATCCTTTTGTAGGCCATGGTCCCCCATTTGGTAGTAAAAGCAGTTTTAAATTGATCCTCCTCCTTGACTAACACTTGATTATAGCTAGAATATCCATCAAGCAAGGAGAATCTTTTAGAACCAGCCACTACTTGTAGAATCTGCTCCATTGAGGGTAGTGGGTAGTGGTCTTTTAGGGAGGCTCTGTTAAGGTCCCTAAAGTCAACACACAGCCTGACCTCTCCATTCTTCTTCCTCACAGGGACAAGGTTGGAGACCCAAGAAGTATGCTTGATTGGAAAGATGATTTTTCCCTCAATTAGCTTAGTTAATTCTTTAATCATTAGGGGCTCCAGCTTTAGATTTAGAGGTCTTTGTTTCTGCCTCACAGGTTTAATACCTGGTTCTAGCTCTATGGTGTGTTGGGCAATCTGAGGGTCAAATCCCTTCGGGTCTGAATAATCCCAAGAAAAAACATCTTCAAACTCTTGACAGAGAGCAATAAAAGCTCCTTTGTCCTCAGCTGAGCAGATTTTACTGATTTTGAGAAGCTTACCTTTGAAAATTTCTTGCTCCTCATAATGCTCTTCTTTTACCTGCATGCTAGTCTTGCTTTTCTTAAGCTGATCATCTGTGCTAAAAATAGATTCCAAGGTTACCAATCCCTTGGGTAGCTTGTTTGTTCTCAACTAAACAATTTGATCATTACCATATTGCTATTTGAGCTTATCATGATTCATCACAGAAAATTCATCTTCTTCTAACAAGAAACGTAGGATCTACTCATCACTCTCAAAAACTTGCCAATGAATGTTATTATCAAGGATAGAGGGCCTATCAACTATTTTTACATGAGGTTGTACCCTTTCCCTTTGAATATCACTGGGGATGTCAAACTGAGCCCTAATTGCAGCTAAACTATCAGCATGACAGTTCTGATTTCTTAGAATGGAGCTCAGATTGAAAGCATCAAACTCTTCAATTATGTTCCAGACCCTATGTTTGTAGCATTTCAGAACATCACTTTTTGTAAGATGTAGTCCTCTTACCTGATTCATAATGAGTTCGCTGTCACCATAGACCTGCAAACAGCCTATTTTCCTCTTTCTTGCCCACTACAAACCTTGGATTAATCCTTCATATTCGGCAGTGTTATTTGTACATGCAAAGGCAAAATAGAAAGAAGAATAATATTTTTCACCTTGTGGTGACACCAGCATTGTACCACCTCTAGATCAATTCCTGCTCCTTGAGCCATCAAAGTAGATCTCCCATACTTCATTATGCTGTTGTATCTGCTATTATGCATCATTTACAAGGTTTGGTATTGTTGTTTCAGGTTCATGCAGTATGTAAACCCCCATACCAGTTTCTTGGATGTGTCCTTCAGGATCATCCACATTATTTTCTAAGGTCCACTCCCTTAAGAGTACCTCTGGTATGCTTTCATCTTGTAGTTCTTGAGCAACAACTAATTCAGGATCATCAGAAATAATGCAATTTGCATTGACAACACTTGGTAAGGCTCTATGTGATGATTTGAAAGCAACTCAGATTTTAAAGTTACTTTGGTGCCATATCTGGTCCTAAAAAACATGTGGGACCAGTCTGAGGATAAATATCCTCCTATCTTGGCTGTAAATTCTCTTGAGAAGCACATGGCAAAATAAGGAGGCAAATCTATGATGAACACCTCCTATGAAATGGAAACATTGGGACAGGTATGCAAAGTGAGTCCTAGGTCTTTTATTACACCCATAGTATTAACAGTTGTGCCATCTAATTGGAGTACACCCTTCTCAAGGGGCTGGTACTTGAGCCCTAATTGGTCTGCAATCTGCTTAGGCATCACAGAACTGCTTGCTCCACTATCCACCATGCAATTATAAACTAATTTGTCTCCAATTATCAATGATACATAAAATGGGAGTGGTTTAGCACTTTTGTTGGGCTGTTTGCTATTATCTTGGGATGAATTGGTAAGGACAGTCCTATTTGGGTCAATAGTTGTATCATTGGATACTTTTAAACTAGATAAGGCAGACTGCAACATCTTCTTTTGGCCAAGGATGGCTAGGGAATCCCACATGGACATTGTCATGTTCATCTTCTTCATATTTTCAATAATATTGAAGGGTGGAATGGCACTTACCTTATGATTTGATTTTGTAACAACAGTATCAGCCTGCAAATGAGGTAGCTCCCTTGCTATTGCTGAAGTGTTTCTTTGTAAAATGTGGGGAATATGGGATGTACAGGCCTTAGCAAGTCCTTTTCCTTTATTTGCTGCTTGGTCTATCTCATAACCCCTCTTCTTGGCTCTTGTATTTGCTGCAACTGAGGTGTTATTGCTATTTATGCCACATAATTCACCTTCCTACCAGTTCATGAAAGCATAATCACTCTGAGGTTGCTCATGCTATTGCATAGCCCCATCATGAGGTGCATTTGGTTGTGTGGCTACAACATTCTGCACCATCAAAGCTTGATTTATGACCCCATTCGAGTAGGCTACCTGATTGTGTGGTAGATTGCATGGATAACACCATTCATTATTTAGCTGCAAGGTTATTCTAAATAGGGACAAGGTCCCTTACTGCATGAATGGGTACCGGATTGTAAGGCTGAAAAGGCCTCTGGTTGATATTCTACCTGGGACCCTAATAATTGCCTTGATATGGAGGCCTGTTGGCTTGGTAAGGCTGATTAGGCTACCTATTCTGGGACTGCTACTTTTTGATGTTTACCAGCTCATTCCCAAAAGTTTGCAGGATGCTCTCTATCTTTTGTTGGCTATTTTTGATTTCTTTCAACTCTTGAGATGAGCTAGAAGCAGTAGGTTCAGAACTGGTAGTGCTTGCTAATGCTACTGCAGTAGGTAAAGGGGCAAAATATGGGATTGGTAAAGGCATTAAAGCCTGAATCTCAGGAAAGATACACACTGGTGGTCTAGGTGCTATTTTTCTAGCCTGAATCAAATTGTTCTCTGCCCTAATAGCTATTTCATAAGCATCAGGTAAACTAGTACCTCCTAATGATTGTATCATCACTGAAATATCACTATTTAGGGCTTTCAAAAAATACAAGAATGCATATTTAGCTGGAGGTCTTACCATGGTAGGGATTCCGTCCCATGTCTTCTGGTATCTGAAGTTAAAATCCATCATTTTCTCCTAAGGAGCTCTTTTTATAGTGGTCATCTGGTCAACCAATGATAGATTATCTGATTTATCTTGAAATTGCTTATTTAACTTATCCCCTAGATCATCCCAGGTTGTAATGGTTTGCACTGGTAAAATCCTAAACCATTGTAATGCTTTACCCTTGAAAGAGGTAGCCAGCAACCTGATGGCTACATTTTCTTGGGTTATATGATGCACTCCGCATAGAGAAGCTAGATCTCTAATGTGCTCAATAGGGGTAGTTTGATTCTCCCCTGTGAAATAGGGTAGACTCTTAAAGCTGCCATGGGTATAACATCATGTACTGTTAAATTCAAAGGGTTGCCTCCATCAAAAGCCACAAATGGCTAGTTTCTTGCCATTGGAATAGCTAGAGGTAGTATTGCTTGAGCTGGTACAAAAACTATAGGTGCAACTGGCCTGAAATTTGGTGGAGTTGATTGTATCCTTTTGGAAACTAGAGTCCTTGCTACAACTCTGCTCTATCTTCTAGGTGGAGACAGCTGCAAGTAATCAAATGTACTTGAACTCTTAGTTTGAATCTTTCTCATAAAATGTCACAGCAGCACTAATCTACTTGTCTCTCCTTAGTATGAGTCGCTAGATATGCAAGTTTTAACCTCTTACAGGTCTAAAAATCACTGGCTACACATCAAAACTAGCAATAATGATTATCTATTTGATTATTGCTCTAAATCTTGGTCCCACCGGGTGTGCCAAAGTTGTTATCACCCAGATTTGCACCCTTGCTTGCAGTTGTGAAACTTCAGCAATCTGGAATAACATGGGAATGATCTCTAAGTGTGGGACTTTGCTAAATGAGATTAGACCTCTAGAGAAGGCTGGCTTCCTTGACTGGATATCACCTAAAACTACTAAATCCTCAGGGGAAAAGGGAGAAGGAATGCTTTTAAAGAAAAATGAAAATAGGAAAACTGAAAGTAAGGGTGATGCACCAGATCGATTAAAAGAAACTTTCATAGAACTGAGAAAATGCACAACATAACTAGATACAACAAGTAAGCATACACAGATTCAAATGATCCTAGCAAAGGTGAGAAACATAACAATTGAGAGGAATGAAATATTCACAGACAATCATATGAGGATTCACACTAAACTAAAATCAGCAAAAGAGGTAAAATGACTTACATATATTCAGCGGGAAGGCAGAGTTATAGTAACAGAAAGCTCTGTTTGAAAACAGAAAGCTTCAAAGCCAAAAAATATCCAACCCTCTTTACAACATAAGAATGCATATATATAGCATCCCAAAATAATGCCCTAGGTTAGTTACCAAATTCGCTCAGAGAGCTGCCACCAAAAATATCTCTGAAGGGATGTCCCAGATGCAGAAGTAATGGTGTCAAATATCTAGAATTGATGCAGATGGAATATATTTTCAGTCTTCAATGCAAGCTGTTGCATCATCAATTTACTCCCCTGAAACGGTGGAAGATATTTTGGTATTAAATGTGAGCAGCTTGCATATCTATCCTCAACCATGACTGTATGCAGTGTCTGAAACAAGGTGGTGGAGAGATATTTTCTGATCATCAATGCGAGCTTCTTCCTCTTTGTGCAGTAATGAATGCAAGAAATATCTGCATCAACCCTAAAAATGGTCGCTGAAACGTCCCTTCAGCCAAATGCAAATCTGGATCACGTACCTTTGCTTTTGGCGCTTAAACTCCTCTTTGAAATTGCCCCCTGAATATGCACCTAGATCTGCATACAACGCGGGGCCCTACCATTTTTGAATCGGCCTTTGTATACTTCTCCTTATGAGGGATATGATGGTGACATCACCATCATGGATGCTTGGGGTGATATTTGGATGAAGGGGTGATATTTGGAGAAAGGGGTGATATTACAAATATCAGGGTGATATTTGGAGATCGGGGTGATATTTGGACGAAGGGGTGATATTACAAATATCAGGGTGATATTTGGATGAAGGGGTGATATTACAAATATCGAGGTGATATTTGGACGAAGGGGTAATATTTGGATATCGGGGTGATATTTGGATATTGGGGTGATATTTGGATATCGGCAGATGTTCGGAATATGACCCGATGTGTGAATATCAGGTTTGACTAGATGTTTGACCATACATAACTTCCATATTTTAGCAAATTTCAGGGTGATGTAAAAAGCAAACTTGCCTACTTTTTCAAGCTCTTTCACATGGTAAGCTTCTTCAGGTAAGATTCAGACCTTGAGATTTGGGTTTAGACTTCAAGATCACAAACATAGCTTACATTGGGGATATGCACCCTGACTGATGCTGCTTGAATTATTTGACTCCTGCTAGAGGAAAAATAGGTCAACAGGAATGATTGACCCTTTTATGCTTTATAGCACTTAATTTGTCTTTGTAATAGATGCTCTGCCCTAGTACATCTGGTTACTCTATTTGTTGAACAGTTTCTCATGAATTATTCTGTAATTTTCCATATCCACCTTTTTTCTTTAGGAAATCCTTCCAAATGATCTAAAACAATCCAAGATCTCTTTTCTCACTATGCTAGATTCAGGCACTTACTTACTGGTTGGGGCATTTTGATTTTTATTGTAGCTCCCCCTGAGCTAGAGCTCCAAATTTAATTCCCTGAGGAATTATCTGCACTAGATTCTACTGTGGACCCATCACTATGGTTCACAATTGCTTTCTTGACCCATGTCTCACTTGTTTCATTCTGGATCTCATTCTCTTCAATTTTTCTTTTTCCTTTGTCTTGTCTCTGCTCATCCAATTTTCTGTTTACCAGACCTCTTCTTTCATTACTCCTACTTCTGCAGAATCTTGCAAAATGACTAGAATTGTTACAATTGAAGCACACAACATTTATTTGTCCATTTGATTGATTTCCTCTTGATCTACACTGATTGGTCATATGTCCAAATCTATTACATGCAAAGCATTTTCCATTGAAGGAATTCCTATTTCCTTTATTTGATGAGTTATTCATTATCATACTTTTGCATTCATTAGATTTATGACCATACCTCTTACAATTGAAGCATTGTCCAGAGAAGGATGGATTATTTTGATTTACTCTACTTCTGCATTGAGTGGCTTTATGACCAAATTTATTGCACTTGAAACAATTTCCATTGAAAGATGGATACCTTTGAGCATTAGGTTGTCTTACCAGAGGTCTTCTAGGTCTGTTTCTCCCACTCCTTAGTTGAAAGTTTCTTTGTCTAGATCTGGAGCTTTCACCTTTCTCATATCCAAGACCATGCTTTTCATCAGCCTTTTTCTGACCCTCAAGTATTGCTTCAAGTTTAGTTGAACTTATCTTGAACTTCTCCTTGTATTCATTTGCAACTTCTAGATCATGTTTGAGAATGGCAATTTGTCTTTCAATATCTCTTTCATTGTCTTTGTTTTCTTGTAGATCAAACTTTAGATGACTAGCTATACTTTCCAATCTATAGCATTCATCAGTTCTTTTTTTAGACTTTGATTCAAATCTTCTTCAGTCTTCTTCCTTTGCTCAATTTCTTTGGTAAACCTCATTGCTCCAGATTCCATCTCAACTTTTAGAACAGCAACTTCTTCCAATAGCTTCTCACACTCCTTTGTCTTTTCTTCCAAGGCTTCATTCATGCCATTTTCTTTAGTTAAGCTAGATAACTATAGAAGTAGCTTCTTATTCCTTCCCATAGACTTATTTAATTTATCTATTAACATTTCAATGGTATCATCAACAACCTTGATTTCATCTTTCAGATTAGATATTTCTACTTTGGATTGATCAAGATCTGTTAGAGCCAGCTGAAGTTGATCTTTGAGTGAACCCATTGAAAATTCCTTCCAAGATCTTTCCTCAAGCTGTTAAACTTCTTTTAAGGAACCTTGCTCTAATACCAATTGTTGAAATAGGTCCAAACAACTGAGAGGGGAGGGGGTGAATTAGTTGTCACACAATTTAACAATTTCTTTTTCTTAATCTTCCTAATCAAATCAATGATGTAAATGTTTTAGCATTAATCAATAACACATGAGCAGAAACATAAATAATACACTTGACATTGAGATTTTTGATGTGGAGACCTAGTTAAGAGAAAAATCACGGTGGGAGTTAACCCACAAAGATTATACTCTATTAAAAGTATTACAATGGGGAATGCACATGCATTCGGGCTCACTGCCCAAAGCTCACTATTCAAAACAAGGCTTACTGCCTACAAGAAAGAAAAGTTACAATAAATTTGAACTAATATTTGGCATCTATCAATGCTGGAGTTTAGTACCAGTTAAGCATATAAAACTGACTTGATACACTTCATCCTTATTCTCCTCCTCTTACTACTTTGGTAACATCTAAACTTTGATCTCTCCTTCTTTTCATAATTACTCCATAGTCGCAACACTCACACACTAAAATCATCCAATTCCATTAGATATATATATATCTACAACATGATCTACAATCATTTTACCAGTCAGCTTCAAGAACATTTAGAACTTTGTAGAGTACTCTGCTCTGTCAGCTAGATCCATACATAATATGGGATGCGGATCAAAACTTGTACTTGTAAATCATCAATCATGTCGGCTATCACTACTTATCATCTCCAATTGCCCAATAAACAACTTCTATACATCTGGAAATAAGATCATTCACAAGGCCAGCCTATTCTTCTTCTATTTGTTCTGTCAAACTAAAACCCTATACTCAGAAGCTAATATCTTTTGAGTCCATCTCCAAAGGACAAAAATCTAGATTTAGAGTGTCTTGACAATGCTTACAACTACCTCAGATCTGCAACAAACCATTCATTTCCACCAGATAGATCTGGACCAGGATACCGGACCCTGTCACCTATTTTGTTCTTGACTACCTGGACTTAGACAAATTCTGATTCTGACTTCTAGTGTGAAGAAAATGTGTTATACGGATGATTGGGATGATCTTGGTTGCCATCAATGACAACACCTATCATGCTTAGTAGTGTCTCTTGCCAACAATATGAACCAGAGACGAGCAGTTTTACCAGAGGTGATCATTTACAGTTCAAAAGTGAGCTACTATTTTTTATAATTGACACAATGTTTGCCAGAAGTGAGCAACTATCAGTTAAAAGCGATCTAGTTTTTGCAAAAGGCAAGTAGCTATTGTTTAAAAGTGATCTACATTTCTGAAAGAGAGTAGTTATTTTTCAAAGGTGATATGTGTCTGATAGAGGATGTCTTTGAATGATGTTTTTGACAAGAAAACAGTGATTTCAGTCACTCACACTCACAACAATCACAACCTTGTACAACCTAGGGAAGGAAAGGACTGTATTTGTTGAGTCCCCTTGTCGTGCCTATTCAAAGCATATAGCTTCAAGATCTTGGTAGCACTAGCTCCCCTCCATGATACTCACTTCTCATGCATACCAAGATCTAGGTTTCCCAAGGCTTGTCCCCCCACCAAACCTTAGGATTGTCCCTGCTATCCTACTAAGAACCACGAGAATCGTGGCGGCTTTTGTTGGTTTTTCTTCTGAATCAGCATTAGGGTTTGCCACTTCTAATGCACAGGTAGATTTAGCCAACTGAATATAGGAGGTTGCGTGAGCTCCTCCCCTTCACTTCTGGTTCTGCCACACCAAGGGGGGTGTCCCTATTTGATAAAAGTATAACCTTGACTAGCTCAATGACAGAAGGATTTAACTTGACAACAACAGGTAGAATACTCTCATGTATGGACCAAGATTTGTGTAACAAATCACAAGGTTGGCAACATTCTTGGACATGATGTCTGGTTGGGTATGAGAGCATGCAGGGATCCTAATCCTACTCCTACAACTAACAGGTGGAAGGATGAAATGAATTGATTTGATTTTTGGATGCAAAGCTGGACATGGTTATAACACAAACACAAAGCTAGATCGGTGCCTATCCAGGGCCTAGAGTCAGTAGACATACACCTGTGAATGATCAGCATGAACAACTAAAACTAGATTTCAAGGGGATACACATGATACCTGCCTTACAGATATCTCCCAATACAGAGTGTTAGGCTGTCTATACTTATGGCATCCCTATTGCAGTATACCCTTCCCAATATTCAATCTAAAAATAGTTTAATCTACCCCTTGAGCAGAAGTTAAAAGATTAAACATTCAACACAGGAATTCTATGTTCTAGAATCTCAGACATTCCTTGAATGCCTGGACACAGAAGAAAGATACATGCAAAACTGGAGACAGAATCAGCATAACACATGCAAACATAGCATTATTCATATAAAATTGACCATGAAATCAGTGGATTCATGCACAAACGTACAACAGGAGATACATAAACTCACAAGTTTTGCTACACAGAGCAACCAAATCAGCTGTATTGTATTACAGAGCCAAAAATGTTCAACTTTCAACAACCACAAAAATGGTAGCACAGTCTGCCTATATCAGCTAGAAAGTGTACCACAAGCAATTAATTACATGGCTTTGACAAAAATCTGCCAGATACAGTCCTCAGAAGGAATGGTGCTCAGAAGTTATTGCTGCAGCAAACAGAAAGTAGACAAGGGTGGCCTCGAGCCCTGTGTTGCCATCTGGAAGTCTTCATTCTCAATCAGGCAGTTTGATCATTTGTACCATCACCCATACCCTTGTTACAGTCGCCATTTATGGCTCAACCACCCGCAGCTGCTTGGAAATCATCGCTGCATTCAAAAAGGAGCCTCCTGCCAAAATGCACTTCGCTGCAGGTTTAAAATATGCAGGAAGAATAGTCCCACATGCACGGTGCAGAGACTCCTTCAGTAGTTTAAAAGCATGGCCACTAACATACTAAGTGTCGAGCGCTTTTGCCGTGCTCGACACACAAGCCCTCCCCCAAAGCTAAGCCATCGGCTTGCCCCAAAAAACTCTCACCGATCTATCAAGTCTCTCCGATGGCAAACAAAACACACCCTCCATTGCCGTGACTCCCTCCATCGGAGCATCCAAAAATCCTCTGGCCGACCTCATGTGTTACACCGATGAAGCCCATCACAATCCCATCGGCCAACCTGAAACTCCTCTGACTGACCTCAATAGTCTCGCCGATGCCATCGCAAACTCCATATTTCCCATCATCGGCCAGAGATAGACCATCGGGCCAACTTCCATCAACTAGACCGATAAAACAAGTCTCACCAATGGCCAAGCAAAAAACACCCGTCACCAAGACAAAAACCATCGGCCAACCCAAAAGCAACGCTCGCCGACAACAAAAGTCATGCCGATGGCAACTTGGCTTCCCATCTCCGTCGGTGTGACTTAGACCGTCGGAGAAAGACCACAAACCTATGCCGATAGCTGCCATCATGCCAATGAAACCAAAAACATAAAGCTTTGAACCATTGAACCAGTTCAAATGGGAGGTTCAAAGCGGTGGTTCAAACATCAAAAATAATACTCCATAGGCAACAAAGCTTCGAACCATTGAACCTTGAACCAAAACAAAAAGGTTTAAGCGGGAGGTTCAACAATGCATTATTTGTGCAAGGCAGATGCATAATGCAACCCATTAGAAGAAAATTGAACGTTGAACCACTAAACTTAGAGAAAAAGGGTTCAAGTTCAAACCAAAATGTCGAAGACACAAAAAGGAACCCATGCCGATGGAGAAAAGATGAAGACCACCTCCGTTGAACTAAGATGCAGATGCTGAAAAACACTGAGAGGGCCCAAAACTTAGAACTTTTTGGATTTTTTGGGAAGGTGCCTACATATTTATATGCTTGAAAACTGACTGCTCATGCAGGCACCAACAGTGGCTCTGTCTGGGGACGTGCAGGTGCAAGACTGCAGCGAGAACCCCAGATCTCTGGGATGCAGACCAGTCCCCTATCCATTGGGCATAGAGTCATGAAGTTACAATGATCTGCATCACCAAACACATTATTTCAAAATAAACATGGTGGCCCAGGGCCACCAAAAAGGAAAAACCAGACTTTTCCTTTGTCAAACACCTGATTTTCTTTTGATTTCTTCAAATGAAGCCTAAAAGCATTTAACTGTCTACAGCAAGCCCCTTGGCAATTATTTGTGCTACTGCTCATTTCTTTTTCTTCAACAAATCTACAACTAGCTTCATTAGCATATATTATTATCAGTTGTAGAATGTCACCATAATATGAGTCACTGATGTTGCTTGGAAAAATAACAGACTCACATGAAACAAATGAATCCACATCAGAATTTTGCCCTTCCTCAAAAAATAAGAGCTCCTCTGTATCAAACATGCAATATTCAGGCACAAGCAACATCTCATAATCAAATTTATCTTGATGAACATACAGATATCCATCATCATCATGCACGATAGTTTTGTCATTAATATCCACCTGAAATGTCTCAAGAGAAGGCAGAAATAACTCAGAATGCAGCCCTACACTGAAAGCTTCATAGTCACCCCTGCAATCAACACTATCTCCAACTGTATGAGCACACACATCTGCAATTTTCCCATCCACCTCTGAACAGTGACCTTGTTTTTTATCTTCACCAGTGCCCTGATAATCAAAAGCAAAGTTTTCAACCTCTGCACTATGAAGGTGGCCAAAATCTTCAAGGAAACACTCATAATCAGCATCCAAATATATTTCATCATCTGAAAGGCTCATATATGCATCTGAATGCTGGCAATTACTAGCATATTCACTGCCATCCCTTGAATCAAAGTTTTCTATATTCAGAGTGAAGCTCTGCATATCCACTTCATATAAATAATCAAGCATAATTGAGATATGCACACTGCTACAAGACACAACTTCATGTATGTCTCTCACTTGATCAATTGGAGGGCACCTTGTGTCTGCAGGCTTGTCTTCTAAAGGCTGATAACAATCTTTGTTTTCATTATTACAAGATGTGCTTACATTTTCTACAACATTTTCTTCATGCATCACATCGTGGCTGCACACATTATTCTAAAATATATTTCCCTTTGTACAATCATCTCTCAATGCACATGCTGGGAGAGCTGAAATATATTTACTTTGATAACTGCTTTGACAACTTGCAGCCATGAAACCTACTGGCATTCCATATTTCTATGTCCATAGCAAATTTGAAAGCCTAGTGAAGTGTGACTGGTTCTTTATCTCTCAACAGATAACTCATTTCTTCATCAAATGCAGGCAAATAAATTGTCAAGCACAATGCATTATTAGGTCCCTGAGCAATTTAATAAACCTAAGATTAAAGGCTGGAACCAGTTCCTCATCTTCCCTTTGGATATTCATAAAATGTATGATCAATGAGGCCACATCAAACCTTTCACCAAACTTCCCTACGAATGCAACTTCTAAATCTATCCATGAAGAAATTGAACAAACAGGCAGGTCTAAAAACCATATCCTAGCATCATCTTCCAATGACTGAACAAAGAGTCTCATTACTACATCTTCATCCTCTACCTCATAATCCTCTATTAAATTACAAAATCTTTGCAGATGTTTGTTTGCCGATTCAAAATCTGATCCACTATATTTTGGCAAACATCTTCTAATTTTATTGGGAATAATATTTGGGTAACCATATATCCCTGTGAAATTTAGGGCTTTATATCTTTCAATAAAGAATGGTCTTCTCTGAGAGCACGACTAGGCTTGCTATTCTAAACTCAACATTTTGAATCAAAGATGAATACCTGGATATATATTGCAGCACTGATAGGTTCTTTCAACAGAGTCGCCACCTCTCAGAGAGAGGACAGAATGTCAGCAAGGCACTTTTGTTTTCTAGATTCATCACCCCAGAAGAGCACCACATGGTTCCTTTGTGCTGCAACAACTTCACTGGAAACTAGATTTTCCAGCCCTCAGGTTACTTGACTCTCTCTTCCCCAGCAGAGTCGCCATTTTGTTGGTTTTTCTTCTAAATCAGCATTAGGGTTTGCCACTTCTAATGCACAGGCAGATTCAGCCAACTGAATACAGGAGGTTGCGTGAGCTTCTCCCCTTCTCTTCTGGTTTTGCCACACCAAGGGGGGTGTCCCTATTTGATAAAAGTATAACCTTGACTAGCTCAATGATAGAAGGATTTAACTTGACAGCAACAGGCAGAATACTCTCATGTATGGACCAAGATTTGTGTAACATATCACAAGGTTGGCAACATTCTTGGACATGATGTCTGGTTGGGTATGAGAGCATGCAGGGATCCTAATCCTACTCCTACAACCAACAGGTGGAAGGATGAAATGAATTGATTTGATTTTGGATGCAAAGCAGGACATGGTTATAACACAAACACAAAGCTAGATCGGTGTCTATCCAGGGCCTGGAGTCAGTAGACATACACCTGTGAATGATCATCATGAACAACTAAAACTAGATTTCAGGGGGATACACATGATACCTACCTTACAGATATCTCCCAATACAGAGTGTTAGGCTGTCTATACTTATGGCATCCCTATTGCAGTATACCCTTCCCAATATTCAATCTAAAAATAGTTTAATCTACCCCTTGAGCAGAAGTTAAAAGATTAAACATTCAACACAGGAATTCTATGTTCTAGAATCTCAGACATTCCTTGAATGTCTGGACTCAGAAGAAAGATACATGCAAAACTGGAGACAGAATCAGCATAACACATGCAAACATAGCATTATTCATATAAAATTGACCATGAAATCAGTGGATTCATGCACAAACGTACAACAGGAGATACATAAACTCACAAGTTTTGCTGCACAGAGCAACCAAATCAGCTATATTGTATTACAAAGCCAAAAATGTTCAACTTTCAACAACCACAAAAATGGTAACACAGTCTGCCTATATCAGCCAGAAAGTGTACCACAAGCAATTAATTACATGGCTTTGACAAAAATCTACCAGATACAGTCCTCAGAAGGAATGGTGCTCAGAAGTTATTGCTGCAGCAGACAGAAAGTAGACAAGGGTGGCCTCGAGCCCTGTGCTGCCATCTGGAAGTCTTCATTCTCAATCGGGTAGTTTGATCATTTGTACCATCACCCATACCCTTGTTATAGTCGCCATTTATGGCTCAACCACCCGCAGCCGCTTGGAAATCGTCGCTGCGTTCAAAATGGAGCCTCCCGCCAAAACGCACTTCGCTGCAGGTTTAAAATATGCAGGAATAATAGTCCCACATCCACGGTGCAGAGACTCCTTTAGTAGTTTAAAAGCATGGCCACTAACATACTAAGTGTCGAGCGCTTTTGCCGCGCTCGACACACAAGCCCTCGCCCAAAGCTAAGCCATCGGCTTGCCCCAAAAAACTCTCGCTGATCTATCAAGTCTCTCCGATGGCAAACAAAACACACCCTCCGTCACCGTGACTCCCTCCATCGGAGCATCCAAAAATCCTCTAGCCGATCTCATGTGTTACACCGATGAAGCCCATCACAATCCCCTGTCGGCCAGACCAATCCCATCAGCCAACCTGAAACTCCTCTGACCGACCTCAATAGTCTCATCGACGCCATCGCAAACTCCATATTTCCCATCATCGGCCAGAGATAGACCATCGGGCCAACTTCCATCGACTAGGCCGATAAAACAAGTCTCACCGATGGCCAAGCAAAAAACACCCGTCGCCAAGACAAAAACCATCGGCCAACCCAAAAGCAATGCTCGCCAACAACAAAAGTCATGTCGATGGCAAATTGGCTTCCCATCTCCGTCGGTGTGACTTAGACCGTCGGAGCAAGACCACAAACCTATGCCGATAGCTGCCATCACGCCGATGAAACCAAAAACATAAAGCTTTGAACCATTGAACCGGTTCAAACGAGAGGTTCAAAGCAGTGGTTCAAATATCAAAAATAATACTCCATAGGCAACAAAGCTTCGAACCATTGAACCTTGAACCAAAACAAAAAGGTTCAAGCGGGAGATTCAACAATGCAATATTTGTGCAAGGCAGATGCATAATGCAACCCGTTAGAAGAAAATTGAACCCTGAACCACTGAACCACTGAACTTAGAGAAAAAGGGTTCAAGTTCAAACCAAAATGTCGAAGACACAAAAACAAACCCATGCCGATGGAGAAAAGACGAAGACCACCTCCGTTGAACTAAGATGCAGACGCTGAAAAACACTGAGGGGGCCCAAAACTTAGAACTTTTTGGATTTTTTGGGAAGGTGCCTGCATGTTTATATGCTTGAAAACTGACTGCTCATGCAAGCACCAACAGCTTCAAAGGTCCCACCTTTTGCGTCAACAAATAGAGGGATTTTGGCTACTACACAAGGTTGCTAGTAAGGGCATCCATTTAGGTGGCTACATGTGCAGCGATTCACTCTGTTAATGGAGGCTTCCCAGCCCAAAGAGGTTATGCTCTAGGGGATTTTGTGGGAAACATTCATCGGTGTAACACAATGGCACCCATTGTTTGTGGCTTTTGACACAAAGACTTTTATTATATAGCGGTTCAGAAGGACTTGGCTTTAGCCTATTACCACTTGGGTCATACCCCTTCTCACACTGGGAAGGCAAGCTCTCTAAAGATAATAACAAGTTCTCATGCACCCAAGATCCATTTGATAGGCAAGGGGAGAGGATACTTTTGCTATTAAATTTGGGTTACAAACATGCACAACAAGCAATAAAAAAAAAATAAGACAAGCATGGAGCAAGAAATGATTCTTTTTAAGAACCAAGCCTAAATATTCCTAAATTAGTGATAAAAATGAAGTGTCTTGGACCGATCGAAGCTGCAACAGTTATGTTAGTAGTTTCACAACCTCTTTTTCTTGGACAATCAATAAGATGCTCCACAAAGAGATGATTAATAACCAAGAAAACCAAATTGTGAATGATAAAACTAAAAGCAGCACACAGTTACCAGAGGTGACTGATTGTTGATCAAAAGTGATCTATATTCTTCTATAAGCAAACTTTTATTGCTTAGAAGCAATGCCAAACACCCAGATGTGAACTGTTAATGCTCAAAAGTGACTTGTTTCTACCAGATGCATAAAATTCCCTGCTAAAATTAGATGTTAGTAGAAAACCCTAAATTGCTGGAAGTGATTAGTTTTAGGTTAAAAGTGATGTGAATTGCCTAGAAGCAGCGACTGTTCATTTAAAAGTGATCTAGAAAATGTTGAAAGTGGTGGATGATAGCTTAAAAGTGATGCGTAAATTCTAAAGGTGACTGGTTTTCGCTTAAAAGCGACCGTGCTTTGCTGTAAGTACTCCAAAAAATTGAACTTCACAAAAATAACTTCAAATAGTAAATTTAATCAAGGACATGAGTCCCACTGGGTGTGCCAAAATCTAATAGGTAAAAATCAGGTTAATAAGATCAAGCATATAATTGAAAACTTAATCCTATCACCATCAAAGAATCAAATCCAAGTGAAACCAAAAACATGCAATTCAAGAACAAGATCACCTAGATTGTATGATTCCTTGTTTATGATGTGGATTGCTTCTCAACAATGAACAATTATGAAGATAAAAGCTACCATGATGGATGGATGATAGTGATAATATTCTAAATGGATGCTAAAATGCTCAATATTCTCAGGATGATAGTGTGGATGCTATATGAAAAATGCTAGATATATGTAGTAGGGAATGAGAGGCTGTTTATATAGACCTCAACCAAAATCAATCAATGGTGGAGATTTGTTGGCCATGTGAATGGTTGGGATGAATTGATAATCATAGGTGAATGTGTAAACGACAAGTGGAAGGAAGATAAGGCTTATGTGTGACCGTGTACATAAAAGGTACTACATGTGAAAGATATTAAATAAAAGATGTAATACCACACATGTTTTTAAATAGAAGATACACACGTCGGCTCATGATAAAAGATAAAGATAAGTGATAAGGAAAATTAATTAAATAAATAAAATTTATTTAATTAATTGGAAAGTGGGCTTATGAAGAGATTTTTAATTAAATAAATAAGATTTATTTAATTAAAATAGATAGAAATAGAGATAATTAAATAATTAAAGATTATTTAATTATAGATTAGAAGAAATAGATAATTAAACAAATATGAATTTATTTAATTAATAGAAGAAATAAGTGATTTAGATAAAATAGGGAAATTGCTCAAGTGTGTTAGACAAATGTAGATGATAGCTAATGCGATATTTGATACTAATGATAACTAGGTCAATTTTGGTGTCTACATGAACTATGCAGCAAGAGTAAACACAATGGAAACAACTCAAAGAAATAGAACAAATGTAGATTCAATCATTCAGTATATCATAGAATTCAAATAGAGATCAGCCGGCAACATGCGGGCTTACAATTAGGGCTCACATGCCTGATTACATACATGCACAAGATAAAGCTTTGAAGTCCTCTCGTGAAGGAGCCAACTATCTATCTTCTAAATCATGAGAACTATGTTAACTGCTTTCCTAAGGATCTATTACATCAATATATATCAAATCTAGATTAATAGATTCCTCAATGTCAGCCAAGGAAGATCACAAATTCCAAAGAAGAAATGTAATGTGTGTATATAGATAGGTCAGACCTAAATGCATAGAACATTTCTAGAAAATGAATGGAATGATATGTAGATCTCCTAGGAAGCTCAGCCATGAACCAAAGATCATTGAATGATGTGTCATTATGCTCCAAAGATCAGGAAATGCTTGCACAAGTTTCTCCTTCAGCTGGTTGCGAGTGAATATCTGGATGCTCTGCTCTAAGAAACAATTCACTTCTGATAGCTATATCTTTCTAGTATTGACATGTGGATCTCTAAATTCTAGCTATGATGTAGATGAATGAATATATATGCTAAGTCCAGCTCCTTAAGATCTGAAAATGCTACTGGACCACGATACAGAATTTGCTTCTAACTGAACTACCTAAACTGAATTGAAAAGAAACAAATTAAACTACAAACAAAATGAAATGCAAATATTTTTGGTTGATGCAAGATTGCTCTTGAACCAGGGATGCTCCTACATTACTATCCCTAAAGCCTCAACCCTCAACCCCTAAACCTCAAATCCTAAACCCTATCCCTAAACCCTCAATCCTCAATACTATACCTCAAACCCTAATCCCTCAATACTATACCTCAAACCCTAATCCCTCAACCCTAAACCCTAATCCCTTATCCCTAAACCCTAAACCCTATCCCTAAACCCTCAACCCTTAAACCTTAAATCATAAACCATATGCCTAAACCCTCAACCCTCGACACTATACCTTAAACCCTAATCCCTTATCCCTAAATCCTATCCCTAAAGCCTCAAGCCTCAAGGTCCTTAAACCTTAAATCCTAAACCCTATCCCTAAACCCTCAACCTTCAACACTATACCTCAAACCCTAATCCCTCAACCCTAAACCCTAATACCTCAGCCCTAAGCCCTAATCCCTAAACCCTAAACCCTAAACCCTATCCTGAAAGCATCAACCCTTTAACCTTAAATCCTAAAACCTATCCCTCAACCCTCAACCCTCAACACTAGACCCTAAACCCTAATCCCTCAACCCTCAACCCTAATCCCTAATCCCTAAACCCTAAACATAAACCCTATGCCTAAACCCTCAACCCTTGACACTATACCTTAAAGCCTAATCCCTTATTCCTAAACCTTAAACCCTATCCCTAAACCCTCAACCCTCAACACTATACCTCAAACCCTAATCCCTCAACCCCAACCCTTTAACCTTAAATCCTAAACCCTCAACCCTCAACACTATACCCTAAACCCTAATCCCTCAATCCTAAATCCTAATCCCTTATACCTAAACCCTAAACCCTATCCCCAAAGCTTCAACCCTCAACCCTTAAACCTTAAATCAAAAAACCTATGCCTAAACCCTCAACCCTAGACACTATACCTTAAACCCTAATCCCTTATCCCTAAACCCTATCCCTAAAGCCTCAACCCTCAACCCTTAGACCTTAAATCCTAAACCATATTCCTAAACCCTCAACCATCAACACTATACCTTAAACCCTAGTCCCTTATCCCTAAAGCCTCAACCCTCAACCCTTAAACCTTAAATCCTAAACACTATCCCTAAACCCTCAACCCTCGACACTATACCTTAAACTATAACCCCTTATCCCTAAACCCTAAACTCTATCCCTAAAACCTCAACCCTCAACCCTTAGACCTTAAATCCTAAACCCTATTCCTAAACCCTCAACCCTAGACACTATACCTAAAACCCTAATCCCTTATCCCTAAACCCTAAACCCTATCGCTAAAGCCTCAACCCTCAACCCTTAAACCTTAAATCCTAAACCCTATCCCTAAAACCTCAACCCTCAACACTATACCTTAATCCCTAATCCCTCAAACCTAAACCCTAATCCCTCAACCCTAAAGCTTTAAACCATCAACCCTTATCCACCGCTCTCCTCCCCTATCTGCCTCACCCCATCTAGGTCTCTCACTTATCCCTAAAGCCTCAACCCTCAACCCTTAAACCTTAAATCCTAAACCCTATCCCTAAACCCTCAACAATATACCTAAAACTATAATCTCTTATCCCTAAACCCTAAACCCTATCCCTAAAGCCTTGACCCTTAATGCTTAAAGCTTAAATCCTAAACCTTATCCCTAAACCCTCAACCCTCAACACTATACTTAAACCCTATTGCAAGTATGTGCCTAGAACCAGTGTTGTCATTGATGTCAACATATTTGTGTTGTCATTTATGTCAACTGTGCCCTTATCTTGTTACTTTCTTGTAATGAGTTAGATGCTTTGTACTTACCTATGTAATTGATTCTGATGCTGAGGATATTGAGAAAATTAGCTCCTTCGATAGAACCAGTGTTGTCATTGATGTCAACATATTTGTGTTGTCATTTATGTCAACTGTGCCCTTATCTTGTTACTTTCTTGTAATGAGTTAGATGCTTTGTACTTACCTATGTAATTGTTTCTGATGCTGAGGATATTGAGAAAATTAGCTCCTTCGATAGAACCAGTGAGTTGCAGTGGAAACAACATATTGCATATAGAAGAACAATCCAAAAGATTGCTCCGCATTTCCTGCAGGATGAATATCTTTGTCTGCAGATTGAAATTTATGTAGAGGCATGTTTGAAGATACCACATTCTAAGTTTGAGCCTTTGATATGAAGATTTGAGTGAGATATGTTCATCAAAGAGAAAACTGCTTTTCATGTATTTTTGGTGGTGACAGTGAGAAAGTGTTATGCTCCACATTCCTCCGCATTGAAGTATTTTGATATGTGGTTCTAGAGTTAAGTCTAAGATGATGTTATGTGCCTTCAAGTCCAATGGTTCATGATTTGGTGGTCCATAAGAGATCTTTTCCTTATGATAGTAGCTGGTTGTGTTATTTATGTGCTCCAGTTTGAAGAATCTTCTTGACAGAGTGGTTAGAAGTTGTGCAGTTATTTCTTGATGATTTCAATGTGCTTGTGGATGTCTCCTAATCATGTTCCTACTTTTGGATTGGTCTGCAAAGAGAAAATTAGATCATGAATGAAGAATTTTTTTAGAAGAACTAGTGCTCTCACCAGTCTTGGCTGACCTGGTTGATTTCATTATTTGCAGAGATGATTTGAAGATTGTAGAAGCATGTTGTGGCATGAAGGAATACATTTGAGTCCTAGCTAAGGCATGGTGTGATCAGCATACATGCTTACATATTTCCCTTAACTAATTTTTGTATTAGGTCGAGACCTATATCTAAGTATGTTTTGTAATGCTGACCTTGGATATTGTTCCAACAATTGATGAATGTATTGCCAACCTTGATGTACATTCCAAGGTCTATGACTTGTATAAAGAAGTGTAATGTAATTGAAAAAAAATTTGTCAGAGTGAAAAATGAAGAGTTAAGTGCAAAGGTGTAGAAGAGCAGAGCAGAGAAGTTATATTATGCTTTAGTGGAACTAAACCCAAGCATGGAGTAGATTCTACCAAATTAGTTCACCATCTTTTGGTAGTGAGCCACCACTTGCCAGTGAGCCACCCTTTGGCAGTGAGCTATTCTTTGTAGTGAGCAATTTTGGGTAGTGAGCCCTATAGGTAGCGAGTCTCTATTTTTCAATATTGTTATAACTCATATATTTTTGTGGGATAACACCCACCATGGCTTTTCCCTTATAGGGTTTTCCACGTAAAAATTTGGTGTCTCTTGTGTTGAATGTGTGATTGTGATTAAGTCTATGGTTTCATGCTTTCTTGGTTAAATATGATTCTCAATAATTAAGTAATTGATGGTTTGATATTTATATGATGTTAAGTTTTTGTGACAACTAATTCACCCCCCCTCTTAGTTGTCTTGTGTATTTCAACAAACCCTAATCCCTCAACCATTAAACCTTTAATACCTCGACCCTTAAACCCTAAACCCTTGAACCTTAAACCCTCAACCTTTATCCACCCCTCTCCTCCCCTATCCACATCACCCCCATCTCTCCCCTATCTCTCTCACCCCTCTCCCTAGGTTATAGGTTTCTCACTTGTATATCTCTCATGGCTTTCTGGATATTTCCCTTCCTCTCCACCTCTCTCCCTCCTCCTTACCATCTTTCCCTCAAGTTGTCAACTTCACTCTCTCATTTTATTATATCTCTCCCCTCACCTCTCTATCTCTCACCTTTGTCTCCCCTTCACCTCTCTACCTCTCCCCTCTCTACGTCTCTTAGTCACTCCTTGTTTACCTCTCCATCCATCCTTAGCCATCTTGGTCTCTCACTTAACTCTAAACCTTATCCTAAAGGCTCAACCCTCAACCCTTAAAACTTAAATCCTAAACCCTGAACCCTCCACACTATACCTTAAACCCTAATCCATTCACCCTTAACCCTAAACCCTATCCCTAAAGCCTCAACCCTTAAACCTTAAATCCTAAACCTTATCCGTAAACCCTCTACCCTCGACACTATATCTTAAACCCTAATCTCTTAACCTTCAGCCTTAAACCTCAACCCTCAATCCTTAAACCTTCAACCCTAAACCCTATCCTTAATCCCTCTACCCTCAACACTGTGCCTTAAACCCTAATCCCTCAACCCTTAAACCTTTAATCCCTCAAACCTTAAACCCTTAAACCCTAAACTCTCAACCCCTAGATACCCGTAAACCCTTAATCCTTAAGCCCAATACCCTATACACTTAACCTTGGACACTCAACCTTCAAACCTCTACCCTATATTTATGCCCTAAACCCTCAACCCTCATCCATATGCCTTATACACTCAGCCTTAAACCCTAAACCCTATATCTTAGACACTCAACCTTGAACATTATCCCTCAACTATAAACTCTCAACCCTCTACCCTAGACCCTCAACCATATATGTAAGCCCTAATCCCTCAATCCTCAACCCTAAACCTTAAATCCTAAAGCCTACACCCACAAACCCTCATCCCTATACCCTATAACCTTACCCTTATACCCTAAACCCTGAATATTGTGCTTCAACCCTATACTTAAAACCTAAACCATACACTCTCAGCCCAAGTCACCCTTTACCGTATATACCCTCAATTCATATTGTAAACCCTAAACCCAATATCCTAAACCCTAACCCCCATGCCTTACACACTTAATCTTATACACTCAACAAGCTAAATATTATCCCTCAACTATAACCCTCAACCCTCTACCCTCTACCCTCTACCCTCTACCTGTTACTTAAGATCTAATCCCTCAACCCTCAACCCTATAACTTAAACCCTAAACCCAAAAAACTCAACCCTTAACCCTAAAAACTATACGGGCTCAGGTCCTTATATACCCTAAACCCAAAACCCTTACATACGTGCATGTACATACATACATACGTACAATCATACATACATACATATATACATACATTAAACATACTTAAGAAACTTGAACATAAATCATTCAAAGAGAGACATAATACAAGTGCATTATAATGCAATCATGCTATGTCAAACTGGGAAAACATCAGCCAAACTTGCAAAAAAGAAAAAAATGTAAAATATTTATAATGTGAGAGTGTTATAATGCAAGCTCATTATAACGCGAGCACATTATAACGCGAGCTCATTATAATGCAAGCACGTTATAACACACTCACGTTATATTTTTCTTTGGGAATCCCAAGCATTAGGCTTGGGATTTTCTTTGAATTTCCAACCCAAAGGCTTGGAGTGCCTTCCTAACATCCAAAGACATGTTTTTGCATATTCTACAGGATTTCACATAATTTTGTTCGTGCTAACCCTCATATTTGCACGTGTTTCAAAGTCAAACAAATTAAACACTTGGGTAATGTTAGGCTTTCTCTTATCTATTTAACCATGTAATTTTTTTCGCATTTTGACAATGTTAAGCCTTTCGTCTTTAATATCTTTTGTTTGTGTCCATTTTTGGGCAAAAACCAGTGTTTGGTCTTTTTTTCATTATAAATTAACCGTTCATTAAAATTTCAAAAAAAAACATTTTTATAAACTAGAATCTATTCTACACATATTAAAAAATAATAATTTTCAATTATTTTTCAAAATTTACAGGGGTAGCATAGCCAAAATTCTATATTTTAGGATGTGTCCACTTTGAAAATTAGTAAAAAATCAAGTATTCATTAAAAAATTATCAAAAAAATCAGGCATAAACTACATGTTGTTAGCTAATTTTTCATTGAAGAAATTTTAAAAATACCAAAAAAAGGTTAACCTTTTGAGGGAGCCACAAAACATGCTATGTTATATTTTTTTGACAGAAACAACACCAATTTCTGTGGCTCCCTTTTTTGAACCCCTTAATCTATACCATTTTAAAAAAAATAGTAGTTTAGAAAGTAGACTCAGAGCACTATGAACATTGTTTTTGTTACATCTTCAAATTTTGAGTTTAACTATGCTCAATTTCTCATCCAAGGTTAGTATTTCTTGATTTCAAAAAAAAAAGTGGCCACTTAAGACCCCTTTTTGGCCCCCCATCTTCTTGCACTTACCCTCCAACATTAAATTCATTTCAATTTTTACACACAATAACTACCTAGGAGAACATAACACTACCCAATGTGTGGCATGCCACTTCAAGGTGGACCAAAAATTTACATACTATTAAATATTCTATGCAAGTTTTTTAATGCCTTTCCTAACATTCTCTCAATTGTTGTATGCATTGCATAAGGGGCCAAACATAGACAAAATAAACTACATACTAAGGGGATACATCCCCATGTCCATCATGCACCATCTAAACTTCTATGTACTCACAAGTTTCATCAAAGCATATGTAATGTTTAGACATTACACATCAATCTATTGTTCTCACATGAAAGGTAGGGTCCTTTGCCTTGCTAATGACACTAACTATAACAATACATTTTTTTCCATCATGATAATACTTCTTAAATCCAAATTTCCTAGACTTATAGGCATGTGTATCTCCCTTATACTCTACCTCTATAGTCAAAAGAGAAACCATGTCATCATGTCTCTTTCTTAATCAACTAACTATGCCACTAAATAGGGTAAACACATACCCATTGGTAGACCTCTTAATATCACATCTCTTACCCAATTAAAATCTACAAATCCCTATATGTCCATTATTCTACTCAAATTCTATCCTCTATAGTAAAATAATAAATACCCAAATATGTCTTACAAATACATGAAGACATGTAATCTAATAATCCTTATCTAGAATGGACATATACCCACTTCAGACTCCCATTACTTGGGAAATGTCTAGTTTAGTGCTAACTATGGAAAACTACCAATTATGCTCACATAAAGGACATGGCTCATATCCCTTATCACATTTTGTGTATAACACTACTAAATTGAAACTTTTATTCCCATATAAATGAGAACACACACTAGTTTAAAAAATGGATACATAGAGAAATATCCTACAAACCATGGCCTTCTTACAACACCAACAAAACACTTTATTTATGTAACATACATCTCCAAATAAATGAGAGAACATCTAACTATGTGTTGATGTGGTTTTGACACACCAACTTTCATGAAAGACATGAAGCACTATAGGTTGGAGTGACAAAGGTTCCTCTACTTAAAAGGTGGCTAGCTTCAAGAGTCTTCATCAATTGTTGCACAAGATTTACCAAAATCCCTTAGTTGGAGAGTGCTTTGGATATTCTATTCAAGGGGCTACAGTGAACATTAGGAGTCATCCTCATGAAAACAGGCTTACTTAGTGCAAGAAAAATACTATTAGCTAGCATAAATGCTCAATTTCACTGTCAAATGCATTAAAATATGATTAAAATCATTAAAAGCATTAGATATCCTTCAATGCTAGAATTTTAGAAATTAGAAGATAAAAATTCATTCATGAAATTCATTCCATCTTTCAAGAGTTCAAATTTTGCAATATTTAGGACAATAATCTTCTACCATTTAAACCACAAAAACCTTTTAAGTTTTATGCCTTTTATGATTGAAATTTATCATCAAATCTGAAACTAGTCATAATCTAACATTTATATGGAAAAAGACAAAAAGAAAGGGGGGAAAGGAAAGGGTTAAAGAGAAAAGAAAAAGGATCCAAAATCATCTTTAATCCTTCCACACATTATTCTATAAATGGGAAAATTCAACTTGAAAGCAATTTATGTCAGACCCTTTATTCACAATTTCAAAGTAAGATGGTACGATCTTCAAAGGAAAAGCCACATGCATGGATGTGTTCATTCAACCACACAAAATACCTCACCATCAACAATACATCATTGGATTAAACACATGTTGATGCCATCAACATTTAGTGAATTATGTGTGTAGAGATGTGGAACAAAAATAAATTCAGAGTTTAAAATCTTCATAACATGAAAACACAAAAAGTAGACTAAAAATTGGTATATTGTATTCAAACTAAGTTTTCATTGGTTTCCAACTCTTTACAATGAGTTTCAAGTGTGTATAAATAGGGATATTTGGATGGGAAGAAAAACAATTATTCCCTCCAAAATCATAAAATGACAAATTACTTTAGAATGTGAAGTGCCACTTTGACTTGTCCTTTCACATTTTATTCCTTCATTACATGTAATCTAAAATTTGACATGTAAATGCATGTTGAATAACTTGTGCACACTCCCCAAATGTCTTTCATTCTTTGGAAATCCTCTTCGACAAATATGTGTTAAAATTGAGATCCTATACCAACTTGTTCAAAGAACAAGCAACTTGGTCCTAAGCTCTTCCTTTGCTTTTAGCAATTCACATTCCTTGTTTACACACATTTCTTGCATTTAATGACAATGAAACATCAAATTCATTTAAAGTATCAAATAATTATAAACAATCAATTTTAATCAATATTTCTACCTTTTTTTTTTTGAAGATTAAAGTATGATCATTATAAAAAATTGGACTTTCAAAATACATTTGCAAGATACAAAGCCAATTTTACATAATTGAATCTTCATAAAATTACATGCACAAACTCCAATGCCAATTTAGACCAAATTTCCAACCTATAGGAGCTAAAGCGATTAAAACAAATATTTTGTTGCATTTATGTAAATAAGAGTTCAAGCCTAGTTTGCAAGTTGCAAACTAGGGTTTGGGCCTAATTTGCACTTTGCAACTATTATTGTATATTGAAAAATATAAAAATATTTGGCTTTCTAGACTACACACCAAACTTTAGACCCAACTTTTAGTTTAAAAAAAACTTAGGTTTCCAAACTACACATAAGACTTTGGACATGGCTTGTAGTTTGCAAAACACTTACAAATTGTAAAAACATTTTGGGACTCAAATTAGATATCACATTTTGGACCTAGTGTGTATGTTGCATAGGTTATTCAAATTGCAAATAAAGTTGAAAACCTAGATTCAAAAGCATAAATGAAAAAGAGGTTTAATAAAATATGTTATAATTTACATTTGTAACTTCATTAGTAAAGCCTGAAGAACTAAAGCACAGAGAAGGGATTTTCACAAGAAAGAACATAGGTGCCATAAACAGGGTTTGCCTACAACAAAGATTTAAAAAGACAAGAAACCAATGCAAATGAAGATTTTAACAAGGCAAAAAAGATTTAAAATGTATTGTAGGAAAAATTCATCAACAAACTAGAGCAAAAATTGAAACCCTAAAACTCAAATACATAGAAGGAAATGAGGGAAAAAATTGGTAATCATGACAAACACTAAATAGTTTGGAAAATATAGACTCCTAAATTATTGTTGGGTGTAGGACACTTGGATCACCAAATATTGTAGTAAGAAGTCAAATGGATAGGAAAATGAAGTGGGACCCTTTTCCCTTCAAGGTTTTGAAAGGGTTTTGCACAAAACCACCCTCAAACTTTAGATTTTTGAGAGAGTTTTACAAAAAAAAATAAGAGATGGGAGCCAGGGTGTTGACATAGTTTTTCAATTTTAAAAGGGGTTAACTTTATAACATTAAAAGAAAAAATTAACCTTATACCTTGATTTTGATTGCCCCTTTGCACCTTTAGATAAAACATTAGACTTCTATCAACCCCTAATTTTGAATTTGACTCAAAATAAGGCAAAAAAAATCATGCAAATGAAAATAAATTAAGGAAATACAAAAGATCATCCATATTTTTCATAAAATACAAACCATAAAATCTAGTACTAGGGTCCCAAAGTTCAAAAAATTAGGGGTGTGTTGTGGATTCTACAACACTATGCAACCCCAAGGTTAAACACAATAGTAATAGATTAAAGAATTTGAAAGATGTAAGATTTATAATAGGAGAGAAGATCTCACCAAAATCCATTCCCTCATCCAAGTAAGGGAGCCACTAAACATGCCTTGCACTTCTCAAACTCATCCTTAGATCTAACTTCTCCATAATACTAGACATTTCTACATTAGAAGATAATGTAAAACAAGGGTGCTTGCATATAAAAAATAGGTGGGCTATACCTATTATGTTGTATTATCTATTAAGAGGACCTTCTATAGTGTGGGGTATGATATTATTGCTCTTCCTTTAAATCACTCTAACTCACTCTCTAAATAATCTCCCTATCGTGTCTATGATGAACTAATGTTCATCCCTAGGTGTAGGCCCCTTAGTCTTTTAGTTAAAAACTATCTCAAGTGATAGCAATCTATCTCCAACAACTAAGAGATCTTAATCTGGCCCTAATCTATCTAGAAGTAATAGGTACACAATTGATCACCTAATCTCAACTAAATTACAACTTCAACACTACAATCTCCAAGTTCATCACTCTCCTGTGCAGAATTATTAATATACTCAACACTAGAAGATTAGATCCAAATCATAGCCAATTCTCCCACTACATGATGAATGAGACTCTAGTAACTCCTTATGGTATTGTGATCTACATCTTCGTAACATAATATCATTCATCTTTAATAGATTCACTCATAAGCAGCTATATCATTCCAAGACTCCCATAGGAGATCTAAAGTCCACCATGGTACAATAATACACATATTTAATATATAAAGACATGTCCAATTGATATATCCAAATAATTGCCAAAACTACAATTGAATGTGATCAAGGTCTTCCCATGGCATTGTGATTAAAAATCTTCAAAAAAAAATTAAAGATCACATATGACCAAATATTACCCAAAACTCCTACTACATACTTACCAAGAGCTTCTCATTATGAAAATGTCAACATATCCATGGTAGATTCACAAGAACAACCATGTCATCTAAAAAATACAATTACATGCTTAGAATCATGACATGACATCATGGTCACCATCTTTAACCTAGAATATAATCTATCACAACAAACTATGTTCTTGCACAAAGCTCCAACTAAATTGTGATCTAAAGTCTCTTGTGATAGCATAGTTCATGTCCTCAAAAATCTCAAGACACCTCTTCCTTCTTCCTATGTGACCTTCAAAAGACCTTCTTCTCAACTTTCCATCACATTTCCTAATCCAAGGGCTAGGGGTAGAACTCAATGAATAACCCAATAGAGGTTCAATTAGGTTATGTGTGGAAATGGTTTATGAACATGATAGAAGTATGGATATGCAAGTGCAAATTGAATAATAGCAAAAAACAAAACAATAGACATCCATATTAGAACTACAACAACAATTTTGTATTATGCTAGTTTTACACATGATCTATGAGAATAGATACATGTGTTATCTATATCCTCATAAAAACTATAAATGTCTCTCTTGAAAAGAGTAGATATGTGCATTAATATACAAAGAGGGAGGAAGATGGAGAATAGGCTAGGATTATGATTATTCATATCTTATTTTCAAATATCACAATGGATTACAACCATTGCAAATAAGTCAAGCTATGTGGTATCACTAATGTGGAGTTATGAAATGTGATAATTTGAAACTTACAAGATATCTGTTACAAATATGTTCATATGATGTGTTGTCATTGATGTCAACATATCTCTTTGTCAAAGACGGTGAAGACAATGTAGTTCAGCAAAGTAGATTGCTCCACATTTCCATGAGACAAAGATCCAAGTCTGCGTACCAAAGGGTTGTGTACAGGATTGTCTGAAGTTGCTCCAGTTAAGATTTGATAAGTTTGCATAGAGGATTCGTGAAGTTATGGCCATCTGAGTAGAACCAGGTTTTGCAGTTGTTCAGAGGTAACAGAGTGACATGAACTTGGTCTAGATCACTCTGCATTGGAATATTATGGTCTACAGATGTAGAGGTATGTTTGGGACATTGGTGTGTATCATCAACTAAAGTGGTTCATGTTTTGGAGGTCCACAAGCAATCCTTCTAGTGTGACAGTCATGACAGTTAGTGTTCTTAAGTTCTTGGATGAAGATGCAAGTGTTTCTGATGATTTGAGGTGGTGCGGTTGTTCTTGTTGATTTCATTGTGCTTGTGGTGGTCTCTAGATTGTGTTCCTATTATGTTGGTGCTCTGCATTGAAGATTAAGCTCATGATTGAAGATTTCTCCTTGGGTGTTGCTGTTATTTCTAGTATTGGCTGATGGGATGCTTGGTGCATGTTGTGGATGATCTAAGAAGAGTTCTATGGAGTGTGGTATGTTGTTTGAGGAAGATTTGAGTCCCAGCTATGTTTGGCCAATAGTGTAACAGTTCGCATGCAGCATTTTAAGTCTTGTGATTGTAATTTCTTGTAATGCCTATCTTGGAGAATGTTCCAGATAGATGATTGTTTGGCTGACTTTGATGTTCATTCCAAAGTCGATGACATGTATAAATAAGTGTTGTGAAGTTGTGGAAATGTGTGGTGGTGAGCGAATATGTAGATGTAGAATGGAAGTGAGTAGGGGCAGAGCAGAGGTGTTATGTGCTTCAATGGAGCTGAACCTTGCATGAAGAAGATGTTGTTTCTCAGTTCAACCTTTCAGTGTTAACCTTGTGAATGTTCTTGTAGGTAGTAAGCCTCCTTTGAGTAGTGAGCTCTGGGAAGTGCACCCGAAGACAAGTGCCTTCCCATTTTTCTATTCTTTTAATAGAGAATAAATCTTGTGGGTTAACCCCCACCGTGTTTTTTCCCTTAACTGAGTTTCCACGTAAAAATCCTAGTGTTATGTGTGTTGATTATGTTTTTGCTCATGTTGTCGATTCATGCTTTCATGGTCATATCATTAATCTGTTAATAAGTGGTAAAGAAGATTAAATGCAATAAAATTTTATGACAATTGATTCACCCCCCTCTCAGTTGTCTATGCTAATTTCAACAATTGGTATTAGAGCCAGTTCCTCTAAAAGAAGCTTGACCACTTGAGGAGATCCAGGATGTTGACTTACAAGGATAGTCTAAGATTTGATGGAACAAACTACTTTCTTTGGAAGAATCACATGGAGTATCATTTGCAATGCATGGGTGATCCTTATTGGTTGATAACTATGAATGAGTATATTATTCTGAAGAATGGACCTACAACTCCAGATGAAATCAAAGATGCTGAAAATAACATTTGGTCTAAAGAAGCATTGTTGAGTGCCCTGACTAATACAGAAATGAAAAATGTCTTGGAATTACAAACTACTCATGAAATCTGGAAGAAGTTGGAAACTTTGTATGAAGGTGATGCATATGTTAGATGTGCTAAGTTGTAGATCTTGAAGGGTAGATACGAAAGTTTGAGGATGAGTAAAGATGAAAACATCACTTCCTACATGCAGAAGGTAAATGAACTTGTTTACAGTATCAGGTGTGCTGGTGGAAAACTGAAAGAATCAGAGATTGTTGGCAAGGTGCTCAGATCCTTACCTGCTTCATACAAGCATAGAGTTGCTGCTATTGAGGAGATTAGGACTGTGACAACTGTTACAAGGGATCAACTGGTTGGCAAGATATTAGCATTTGAAATGAGTGAGTTTGGTGATTTTCTTCCTAAATTAGAATCTACTTTTAACGCCAGTGTTTTCAGGAAGTAAAGACTTGATCCAAGTGAAATCTTTTAAATAAAACTAACCAAATATGAGAAGGCTAGGAAGGAACTTGAAGAAGATGAATCGGAGCTTGAAGAATTTGAAGCCCTTATTGCCAAAAGATTACCAAGAGGATTCGATAAGTAAGAAGGAAAGATGCCTTTCAAATGTTTTGTTTGCAATAAGATTGGTCATTTTGCTTCAAGATGTCTAGAGAGGGTTTCAAAGTCAAACCCTAACAGACCTAGGGTTTAGAAGAAATGCTACTATGTCCAAGAAGCTGATGATGAAGGAGTCACAGATGAAGAATCTGATATGGGAAGTAACTCTACAAATGAATGGGTGTTCATTGCTATCAAAGAAGAAGATCTGGTGCCCTACTGAATCTACTATCTGTGTGAATGTGGAAAGGGCCTTGGCTGCTCAGGTTGAAGAAAAAGATGAATGGGTGATTGACAATGGATGTTCTCATCACATGACAGGAGATAAAAGTGAGTTTGTAAGTATAGAAAGATATGAAGGTGGAATTGTGAAGTTTGGAGACAATTCAACTGGTAGAATTTGTGGTAGAGGATCCATCTCTCTTGATGATAAGCATAACACTAATGATGTTTTGTATGTAGAAGGGTTGAAGCATAATATTCTCAGTGTTGGACAGTTGGTTGACAAAGGGTATGATCTCTGATTCATGGATGGAAAATGTATAATTTTGGAAAGTTTCAGAACTGAGATTGCATCTAGTACATAGACTAGAGGTAATATCTTTCATTTAAGTGGTACTGGTAAGAGCTTTTTGATTGCTCAAATTGATCAGAGTTGGTTATGGCATAAGAGAATGTGTCATGTAAACTTTGATAATATTGTCAACATAAGTGCTACTCAGGCTATGAGAGATCTTCCAAAGCTTGTGAAACTTGCTAATAGCATTTGTAAGGAATGTTAGTTGGGAAAATAGAAAAGAACTACATTCAAAAGTAAAGAACAATTTTCAAGTGGATTGTTGGAAATTGTCACACTGATTTGTGTGGTCCTTCCAAAGTCAGAAGTTTGCAAGGAGACAGATACTTTACATTGTTGATTGATGATTACTCCCAGATGATGTTGGTCACTTTCTTGAGAGAGAAATTAGAGGCTCTTGACAGATTCAAGGTGTTGAAGGCTATGGTGGAGATCGAGATTGGTGTGAAGATAAAATGTCTGAGATCTGACAGAGGTGGAGAGTTTACCTCTGGTGAGTTTAATGCATTTTGTGAAAAGCATGGAATAAGAAGACAATTATCTGCTCCTAGGACTCCTCAGCAGAATGGAGTTGTGGAAAGGAAGAACCAGACTATCCAATAGGTTGCTAGAACCATGATGATGGAAGAAAATGTTCCACATGTCTATTAGAGAGAGGTTGTGAGTACTGTTGTCTCCACTCTTAACCAAGTGTATATCAAAGGTAATACTGGTAAAACACTTTATGAACTGTGGTTTGGTAATGCTCCTACTATGAGATACTTTAGAGTTTTTGGTAGTAAATGATATATCAAAAGAGATGAAGATCTAAGCAAGTTTGATGCAAGAAGTGATGAAGGAATATTTCTGGGATATTCTAACCACAACAAGGCATATCGGTGCTTTAACAAGAAATTGGAAAGGATTGTTGAAAGTGCTACTGTCAAGGTTGGTGAAAGCAAGGTGAAACCTTCCAAGTCTTGTTGATATGAATCAGATGATCAAAATGAAAGTCCAAATAAAGGAAAGTGAGTTCAAACTCAAACTCAAATTCAGATTGCTCCAGAGAATCTAGTGACTCAAGAAGCTAGTGCAAATATTGAGGAACAAGTTCAAGAAATAGAAGTTCAAGAAAATCCCAAAACTCCCCAGTATGTGATGTTGAATCATTCTAAAGATCAGATTATAGGTGATAGAAATAAAGGTGTTCAAACTAGAAGAAAAATTACTGAAGAACAAGAAGAGTATTGTTTGATTTCAAAGATTGAACCAAAATTAGTGAATGAAGCTTGTAATGATGAAAGCTGGGTAAAAGCAATGGGAGAAGAATTAATGTAAATTGAAAAGAATCATACTTGGGATCTTGTTCCTAGACCTGAAAATAAAAATGTAATTGGAACCAAATGGGTCTTTTGGAATAAATTGAATGAAAATGGTGAAGCTGTGAGAAACAAAGCAAGATTGGTGTGCAAAGGATATTATCAGGTAGAGGGAATAGATTTTGAAGAAACTTTTGCCCTGGTGGCAAGAATTGAAGCAGTTAGATTATTTCTTGCCTTTGTTGCTTACAACGATTTCAAGGTTTACCAGATGGATGTCAAGTCAGCATTCCTAAATGGAGATTTGGAAGAAGAAGTCTACATTGAGTAATCAGAAGGATTCCAATTGTCTGATCAAGGAGATATGATCTACAGGTTGAGGAAAGCATTATATGGACTTAAACAAGTCCCACAAGCCTGGTATGCAAGATTAGATAAGTATATGCTAAAGTTAGGTTTTAGTAAAGGTACAACTAACAATAACCTTTATTTCAAAATTGATCATGAACACATCTTGATTGTTGAGGTATTTGTTGATGATATCATCTTTGGTGGAAATGAGAGCATAATTTGCTGATCAGCTGCAAAGTGAATTTGAGATGTCCATGCTTGGTGAAATGAATTTTTTCTTGGGTCTACAAATCATTTAGTCAGATAAGGGCATCTTCATATCTCAGTCTAAGTATGTAAAAGAGTTGTTGAAAAAGTTTGGAATGGAGGATTCAAAACCAGTAAGACTCCTATGATATCTAGATGCAAGTTGAGTAAAGATGATGATTCCCCTAAGGCAGATCAGAAAAGGTATAGATCAATGATTGGTGGACTAATTTATTTGACTCATACTAGACCTGATATTATGAATGCAGTTGGTCTTATTGCTAGATTTCAACCTGATCCTAAAGAATCATGTTGTAGCAGTCAAAAGAATTTTTAGATATCTGAAGGGAACATCTGATTATGGATTATGGTATCCTAAGGATGATGATTTTACTCTTCATGCATATATAGATGCTAATTGGGAAGGAGATGTGGATGATAGGAAGAGTACTAGTGGTGGTGCATTTTTCTTGGGAAAGAGATTGGTTTCTTGGTTGAGTAAAAATCAAGAGGCAATATCTCTATCTACTACAAAGGTAGAGTACATAGCAACAATAAATAATTGTGTTCAAGTCTTGTGGATGAAACAAATGTTGAAGGATATCCGAATTATGTTTGAAGAACCTATTACAATCTTCTATGATAATTCTAGTGCAATAAACATCTCAAAGAATCCGGTGTTGCATTCAAAGACAAAGCACATATGCATCAAGTTTCACTTTTTGGGAGAGAAGGTAAATGAGAATGAAGTTAGATTGGAGTTTGTTCCTTCAAAGGATCAGATTGTGGATATCTTCACTAAGCCTCTACCTAAGGATACTTTTGAGTATCTCAGAGGGAAGGTAGGGGTTATTACCCCTCCTGTTCAAAACTAAGGTGCACCAGTGTGCATCAATTCGGTGGAACTCACAGTCATATCTTGTGATCCAAATTGGTGTTAAGGGGATGCTACTTAGGGGGAGTAGTCAGTATGTTCTAAGCTTAGTTTAGTTTTGTCTAAGAAATAAAAGGGGTGAGAGATGATTGCAAATATGTGCCCTTTGCCATTGATGTCAAAGGGGGAGAGAAGTCATGTGAAAAACTTAGAAGTAAGTAGTTGTTGGTGAAAGGGAAAGCAATGAAGAAAGTGGTTGCAGTTGTGATAAGAGAAAGGGGGAGAAGTCCTTGTCTTGATGGTTGAATCAATTTTTCACATCATATGTTGCCATCAATGACAAAGGGGGAGATTGTTACAAATATGTGCATATGATGTGTTGTCATTGATGTCAACATATCTCTTTGTTAGAGACAATGAAGACAGTGCAATTCAACAAAGTAGATTGCTCTGCTTTTCTAGTGAGATGAAGATCTGAGTTTGTGGACCAAAGGGTTGTGTAGAGGATTGTCTGAAGTTGCTCTAGTTAAGATTTGAGAGGTCCGCATAGAGGATTGGTGAAGTTATGGCCATATGAGTAGAACCAGGTTTTGCAGTTGTTCAAAGGTAACAAAGTGAAAGGAACTTGGTCTGGATTACTCCACATTGGAATATTATGGTTTGCAAATCTAGACTTATGTTTGGGATGTTGGTGTGTATCCTCAACTAAAGTGGTTTGTGGTTTGGAGGTCTGCAAGTAATCCTTCTAGTGTGACAGTCATGAGAGTTAGTGTTCTTAAGTTCTCAAATGAAGATACAAGTGTTTTTGGTGATTTGAGGTGGTGCGGTTGTTCCTGTTGATTTCATTGTGCTTGTGGTGGTCTCTAGATTGTGTGCCTATTATGTTGGTGATTTGCATTGAAGATTAAGATTGTGGTTGAATATTTTTCCTTGGGTGCTATTGTTCTTTCTAGTCTTGGCCGACCGAATGCTTGGTGCATGTTGCGGATGATCTAAGAAGAGTTCTATGGAGCATGGCATGTTGTTCAAAGAAAATTTGAGTCCCAGCTATGTTTGGCCGAGAGTGTAATTGTTTGCATGTAGCAATTTAAGTCTTGTGGTTGTAATTGCTTATAATGCCTATCTTAGAGAATGTTCCAGATAGATGATTACTTGGCCGACTTTGATATTCATTCCAAAGTTGATGACATGTATAAATAAATGTTATAAAGTCGTGGAAATGTGTGGTGGTGAGTGAAGATGCAGATGTAGTGAGGAAGTGAATAGGGGCAGAGCAGAGGTGTTGTATACTTCAATGGAACTAAACCTTGCATGAAGAAGATGTTGTTTCTTAGTTCAACCTTTTAGTGTTAACCTTGTGAATGTTCTTGTAGGCAGTGAGCCTCCTTTGAGTAGTGAGCTCTGGGCAGTGTGCCCGAAGGCAAGTGCCTTCCCATTTTTATATTCTTTTAATAGAGAATAAATCTTGTGGGTTAACCCCCATCATGGTTTTTCCCTTAACCATGTTTCCACATAAAAATCCTGGTGTTATGTGTGTTGATTATGTTTCTGCTCATGTGTTGTTGATTCATGCTTTCATGGGTATATCATTAATCTGTTAATAAGTGGTAAAGAAGATTAAATGCAGCAAAGTTTTGTGACAACTGATTCACCCCCCTTCTTAGTTGTCTACCCTAATTTCAACACTATCTAGGATGAAGATCTTGCTAATGAAACTATAAATTCCATCATGCAACACTTGATATTTATGGTATGATCTAGTGACCTAGATCCTTATTAATCACTTGCTCTCTATTACCTAGTATACTAATTCTAATTTATGGTCTTATACCAAAAAACTAAAATCTATAGTACACTCTTCATACATCAAACTTCTCCATTGCATCTAGATAGTTTATAACAATTAACTAAGATGTGTTGCAAGTATGTGCTAATTGATGTTGTCATTGATGTCAATAAGCTTGTGTTGTCATTGGTGTCAATTGTGTCTTATGATGAGGTTGTTGTTGTTTGATTAAGTTGTCTTGCTAAAAGTGATTCAGTTACTTTGTAAAGGTGTTGAAGATGTTGAGGATATGCTTCTATTGTTGGGTTTCCAAGGGCTTTTGAGAAAAATTGATTAATTATGGAAAAAGTGTGTTGAAGAAGTCTTCTGGCTTACAGAGTGCTACTCGAGTCTTTGCTCCACATTTATTTTGTGTTGGAGATCTGAGTATGTGGTTTGTATATGTTGTTTAGAAGTGCATGAAGATGCTAAATCTAGAATTTTGTGCTTCAAATTGCTGTGCAGTGGAAGATGTGTTCACCAGTTTGAGAACAGTGTTTGACAGTATTTGCAGTGTGTCTGGGAGAGTGTTTTGCTCCGCATTTCTCTACAAAATGGTTTCAGGTGTTGTAGTTTTGGATATGTACTTATAAGGTCCTTATCTATCTTCAATCTGGAAGGTTTGTGATTTGATGCTCCGAAAAGTGATTTCTTGTGTAGCAGAGTTCGACAGTGTTGCTTGTAAGTAGATTATGAACTTTCTTCAGGTGAAAGTTGTTGTGGTTAAATTTGTTGGTTTTTAGGTGACTTCAAGATGTTCGTGGATGTTTCTATATTGTTTTAAAGCTTTGTTGATGCAGAGTAAAAACCAGTTAATAGATAAAACAGGGTTGAATAATCCTTGAAAGGTCCGCAAAATAGCCATTATAGTGTGGATCGGCCAGATAAGGTAGAAATCACACCGAAATATACATATTCTTGCCTATCGGCAAGACTATACACCGTTGGTCAAACGAAAGAGACCTTCGCCGATACATATCTCTTAGCGATGAGTGGCTTCGATTATGTGCCTATCGGCATGATGCTATTCTATCGGCGAGTTCCTTGAATCTTCTGCCGATGCTATCGGTCACACCAATGAGTCTAACACATAGCTGTCGGTAAGACTTGGGCCATCGGCAGCATATTTTCTGCATCCCCCGACAACACATCTTTCACCAATGAGCCATCCATCAGCAAGACTTCTCGCCTCTCACCCCGATCGGTGAGAGTTCCTTCCATCGGTCCAAAGTAACTTTCCTATGCCGATGGCATTACTCACACTGACGAGCTACATAGCAACTTTGTCATCGGTAGGACTTGCTTCTTCTTCTCCGATGGGCTGTCTTAAGCCGATGACTTCGTACATTTATTCTTTGACCTTCTATAGCCAGACTCTCACACTAATGCAGGACATACATAAAATATTCACCATACACATAAAATGCACGATCTCTCCTCTGTCACCATTGTAACCGAACAACACATACACACAAAAGTCACAAAACTCTACTGCACAGAAAGAAATCTAACAACACGGAGGTCATTCCACTGATTTCAAAGAAATCCACCAGTGGAATGACTCCAATCTACATTCTTTCGGTTAAACCAGACAAACTTCTTTTATTTAGAAATAATATACATTCTTCTGTTTAAATCCGTCTAACTATCTCTGTCCTCTACGAATAGAAACCCAACTATATAAAGACTCTTATCTTGACAGTTACACACGGTGGAAGGTGAATCACCTATAACCACCCTGCCAATCGGTTACAAACCTTTCAGACATTCAGTTCGGTTACAAATGGTAATGACACGTATACAAACTACTCAACATTATGCCGTTACTTGGCCATGTATGACTCCATGGGGCACGAAGGCCTTACAATATTACACTTTGGACATAACATAAAATGTAGGGAATCTTCCAGATTCTTAATGTCTTCGAGGTGCTTCTGCACCATTTGTGTAAGATCCACAAGGTGTGTTTATCTTTGAGGAAGTGTGTGCTTAAAAGTTCATAGTGTTAACTCAAGTTTGGCCGACTTGGTTGTTTACACTAATTGTGGTTGTGCTTCATTGATTGTGAAAGTGTGTTGAAGAATGTAAGAGTGGATTTAGGTCCATGCTAAGGCATGATGTGGTCTACATTCATTCCTTTCCTCCATGAGAATGTTTAGGTCCAGACCTAATTTGAATTTTATGGGTTAAGTTGTGTTGCCGACCTTGGAGAATGTTTTCATGATTGGTGATGGTATAAATAAGTGTCAAGGATTTATGGATGATGGGATGCATGAGGGGATATGATGTTTATGATGCAAATTTGATGAGTGCAGAAATAGATTTCATGTGTTAGGATACTGGATGCAATGAGCAAAAGGAGTCTACTATTTTTAGTGTTGTAGCGAAGATGTTGTTTGTGTTGTGATGGATATTAAGCTTCATTGGAACTGAACTCCATGCATAGGTTAGATACAACTATATCAGTTCAAAGCCTGGTAGTGATCCACTCTTCTCTTCTTTCTTTCTTTCTCAGTGGGTAGTGAGTCCACTTGGATAGTGAGTCCACCTGTAGTGAGCATTCTCTCTTTTGGGCAGTGAGCCCTCTAACAGTGAGCCTTTTGTAATTCACTATTGCTACTACATTATATTGCAAGCTAATCCTCACCATGGTTTTTCCCTTTTTGAGTTTTCCATGTAAAATCTGGTGTTCTCTTGTGTGTGGTGTTGCTATGATTTAGTTTCAGTTATTTTCTTTTCATGCTTAATCATCATAACATATTTTAAGGTTAATATGGATCTGAATGTTTGTGAGGATTTAAAATTTTGATACAACTGATTCACCCCCCCTCTCAGTTGTCTTGTGCATTCAACAAGATGGTCAAAGGACTGGCAACTAATTGTACCAAGATTTTCATGTTATATTTCTCTATTGTACACACAATACTATTAGCACATTATAGATCTACTCTCAAGTCTTTTACATATGGAAGTACAAGAACATGGCACCCACAACCTCAAGTTACACACATTCAACCTAAAAAAAGTGACAAGAAAACCCATAGGCCAAAAAGTGAAACCAAAGTAAATCATTGAACAAAACTCATAGATCTCAAATAACCATGCAATTTGGTGATGCAGGAGCATCCCTAGTTCAAGAGCAATCTTGCATCAACCAAAAACATTTGCATTTTAGTTTTTTTGCAGTTGAGTTTGTTTCCTTTTGTTTTTTAGTTTAGTTTAGGCAGTTCAGTAAGAAGCAGTTTCTATATTTTGGTCCACATTCTACCACAGTTGTATTTCACATCTTGTGGAGCTAGACTTAGCATCTACATTAATTCAAGCACAACATACCCAAAATTCAGAGCAATTGGTTAAGATATCGAAAAGATATTGCTACCAGAAGATTGACTGTTTTCTCAAAACAGAGCATCCTGACAACCTCTGATAATTAGCTAAAGGAGAAGACCTGCGAAGCATTTCACAACCTTCAAAGCTTAATGAAACATCATTCAATAATCTATGGTCTATGGCTGACCTTCCCCAAGATCCATACATCATTCCATTCATTTGCGGAGGATTTCTACTCATTTAGGTCTGACCTATCCATGTACACATGTTACAGCTCTTCATTGGAGTTTGTGATCTTCCTTAGCTGACATGGAGCAATATTTTGTACCAAAGATGATATATATTGATGTAACAGATTCTTAGGAAAGTAGATTTTGATAGTTAATGATTGATTCACAGTTGATAGTTTAGATTTTGTGTGAAGGAGCTTCAAATCCATATCTTGTACATATTCTGATATTCTGTAATCAGGCCTTTGAGCCCTAATTGTAAGCATGCATGCTGCCGATTGATTTGTATTTGAATCTTATGATATGTTGAATGACTAAATCTGCAATTGCTTCATATCTTTGAGTTGTTTCCATTGTGTTTACTCTAGTTGCATGATCTAGATAGTTCATTCTGTGAACCCTCCTACCATGACTACACCAAGTGGTATCAGAGTGAAAGTTTGAATCTTTGGGAGAAAGTTGAGTGAAGTTGGTGAAGGATTTCTGTAAGATCTTACTGTGGATAGATTGCCAAATTTGAGGCAAGTTACTTGTGTCGCAACTGATCACCAATTGTGAGGAGTTGTCACCTTGTAGCCCAATCGTCGAATTTGAGGTAGTTTACACTTGATCCTAGGAAGAATGCTGTCGAGGAGAATCCCTGTTGTTGGAGCAATGGCTGGTAGAATGGATGAGATGATGGAAATGATGAGAATTCAATTAGATGTTGTTGAGGAAGATAGGCGAAGAGGATTGACACCGAGACCTAATGTTGAAAGTGAAGATGAAGAGGAATTTCAATCTGTTGAACAAATTGGAGAAACCCTAGGAGGTGATGAAGAAGAAGAATCAGATCAAGTAAAGATGTTGCGAGTTATTTCAAAGATTGGAAAGAAACCTAGAGTTGATCTACCAAACTACACTAGCAAATTGAACCCTGAAGAATTGATTGACTGGATAAATGACATGGAAGAATACTATGACTATGAAGAAGTTGAAGATCCAGAGAAGGTGAAATTTGCAAAGACAAAGTTGAAAGGACATACTGCTATATGGTGGAAGGAAGTTCAATTGGATAGAAACAGAAGAGGAAAAGAAAAGATTACAAAATGGGATAGGATGGTGATAAAATTAAAGATTTAGTTTATACCTACTGACTATGAGTTGGAATTATTGAAGAGATTACAGAACCTGAGACAAAAGGAGAAATCTGTGAAGGAGTGTACTGAAGAATTTCATAAGATGATCATAAGGATAGGACATAGTGAAGCAAGTAAGGAGAAAGTGGCCAGATACATCAATGGATCGAGATTGAACATTCAAGAAGAACTAAGTTTGGTAAGGATGACATCTGCAGAGGAAGCATATCAGTTTGCCCTGAAAGTTGAAGAGAAGCTGAACAAGAGACATGATCAGAGATAGAGAGGCAAAGGAGGTAAATTTGAGAGAAGCAGAACATTTTCTAGAGATAGATCACATCCAAAGTAGAACAAGTTTCACAGCCCATTTAAGAAGGATATACAGATGGCAATACCTACTAGAGCAATGACAGAAATTTTCATCATAGAGGTAATTATAATTCATACTAGAGTGAAGGATATAGAAGAGAGGGAAGAGGATATGATAGGAGAACATTCATAAGTACTTGTTTCAAGTGTGGAGGTGAAGGAGATAGAGCATTTGAATGTAATCAAGGAAGCACAAGCAAGAGAGTGGAGAACAATGGAAGAGCAACCTATGTTGAAGAAGAACCTCTTGGATCACCTAACTCGATTGGTAACCCTGAAAAAGGATAATCACTTGTGGTGAGGAGAGCACTATTTCAAGTAGAGACAAATGAGGAACCACCACAGAGGAAGAGTTTGTTTAGAACAAGATGCAAATTAGGAGGTAAATGTTATAAAGTTGTTATTGATAGTGGTAGTTCAGATAACCTAGTTTCAGAGGAGATGGTGACTAAGCTAAAGTTGGAAAGATTGAAACACCCTAAGCCCTATCAGATAGCATCGATTTGGGATGATCATAAGGTACTGGTGAGTGAACAATGTTTGGTGAAATTTTATATTGGATCTTATCATGATGAAGTCTTGTGTGATATTATGTCTATGGATGTATGTCATATTTTGTTGGGTAGACCTTGGCAGTATGATAGAAAAGCTATACATGATGGAAGAAAGAACACATACACTATAACAACAAATAGAAAGAGGATTACCTTGATTCCTTTGGAAGATGATCCTAAGAATGAAGTATGTGGGAATGCTAGAATCTGTTTGGTAGATGGAAGAAATTTTCTAGATGGTTTGAGACATGAGAATATGTGTTATGCTTTGATTCCTAAGCAGCCTGAAACATTGAAGGAGACTGAAGAATCACAATTGGAGGAGATAAAATAGTTGTTGATAGAGTATGAATACATCCTATCAGATAATGTACCTGAAGGATTGCCACCTATAAGGAGTATCAGTCATCACATGGATCTTATACTTGGAGCTAGTTTGCCTAACAAAGTAGCACATAGAATGACATCAACAGAGAATGAAGAACTGAATAGGCAGATATAAGAGTTATTGAGGAAAGGTTTGATCAGAGAAAGTTTGAGTCCTTGTGCAGTACCTACAGTGTTAGCACTGAAGAAAGATGGAGAATGGAGAATGTGTATGGACTCTAGAGAAATCAACAAGATCACAGTTAAGTATAGATTTCCTTTATCTAGGATGGATGATATCATGGATTGTTTGAGTGGAGCAAGATATTTCACAAAGATAGACTTGAAGAGTGGATACCATCAGATCAGAATCAGAGAAGAAGATGAATGGAAGACCACTTTTAAGACAAATGAAGGATTGTATGAATGGTTAGTGATGCCCATTGGATTGACAAATGCACCTAGTACTTTCATGTGATTGATGAATGAGGTCTTGAAGAAATTCTTGGGTAAGTTTTTTATTGTATATTTGGATGACATTTTGATTTTTAGTAAGACAAAGGAGGAACATTTACAGCACCTGAGACAAGTTTTGCAAAGACTGAGAGAAGAGAAATTGCTGATAAACATCAAGAAGTGTAGTTTCATGAAGGAAGAGTTGGTATATTTGGGATTTGTGATTTATGTGAAAGGATTGAAGATGGACACTGAGAAAGTTAGAGCAATTGTTGAATAGCCTACATCAGAGGGCATTGGAGAGGTTAGATCATTTCATGGATTGGCTATATTCTATTGAAAGTTCATTAGAAATTTTAGTTCAGTTTGTAACCTTATGACAAAGACAATGAGAGGTGAAAGAAAAGATTTTAAATGGATATCAAGAGCAAGTAAGAGTTTTGAGTTGTTGAAAGAGAAAGTGATAGAGCAACCTGTTAGTGCCTGAATTGACTGGCAGTTTTTTGAGCAATTTTCATGCAGGCACTTTCCCTAAGCATCCAAAAAATGTTCTAAGTGTTGGGCCTCCTCAGCATTTTTCAGCTGCATCATCATATTTTCCTGAGGAGGAGGTCATCATCATCATCTTGTCTTCGATGATGGTCTGCATCATCATGTTTTCTGTCGACCGGTTTTCTCATCAGGATCATCATATTTCAATATCGGGTGATGTTTGGATATCATCCTGATCCTGCTGATGAGCTACAGTGTGCCCTGATTTGCTTGCGGGGGTGATTTTTCAAGTATCCGGTGATCTTCCAATTATCACCTTGCCCCTTTTATGATGATGATGTCACCCTGATCTTCGGAGGGGGTTATTCTCTGAGTTGTTCGACCTGACTTTGTTTTTTCTTAAGGGTCGTCATCATCATCATGACATTTCCAGTTATCACCGTGTTGCTTGCGGGGGTCATCATATTTTCTGCCTTCATGATATTTCGCCGGGGTGATATTTTTATCATCGGGTGATCTTGGTTATGATCATCCTGATGATGTTGTTGAAGAGTTCTAAGTGTGACCCGATATTCACTGGGGTCATCATATTTTGAACGTCAGGATGATCTTAGTCAATATCATCCTGATGATGTTGTATCACTTCATGTTCGTTGTTTTATCATCCTGATGATGCTGACGTCATTCTTATGTCAGGATGATATCTATTTCTCTGCCTATCTGCATCATGATATTTCCGAAGGAGGGGGTGATATTTTCATTTTTGAATATCAACCGGATGTATGTTTGTTCCAGCGTCATGATGATGCTGATATCAAGGAGATATCCGCCTGCCGGCTTCGTGCATTATCTAGTGGGGGTGATCTTTTCAAGCATCATCATATTCATCTATCGCCCCGATCTTATAGTGGAGCTACAGTGCAGCATGATATTTGTGCATCAGGATGATATTTTCAAATATCCGGTTATCTTCCGAATATCATCCTAATGTCGATATGATGATGATGTCATCAAGGTCCGGGGGGTCATATTTCTAACACTGATCATCTTGTGGAGACCCCCCGATATTTGCAAATATGATGATGACATCATCCGGATATGAGGAGGTGCGCAGTAGGCAGATATGATGATGACGTCAGCAGGATATGATGATGACGTCATCAGGATGTTCATCGGCTAGACTTTTGGTATAGGCTTAGCAGGAGGATGTTCCTCTGATGGATCAGGTTGTGCGGATGAGGGCGATTATCATGCAAGTTATATTGCGGTGATGATGCTGACGTCAGGGTGATATTTCAAGCGACAGGATATCATGCTGCTGGAGGATGATGATGATGATGTCTTATACTAGTGTCGTCAGGAGCAAAAGCACCGACATCATATATGCTCATGACCTAGTATATAAAGTGTTAGAGAGGTTGCTGCGGGGTGCATGTGGGATAATTGATATCCTGCATATTTTCAAATATCATGATGATGAATCTCGGCGGGAAATGGTTGCGATCGACTGTTAGATGTTTTTCCCAAGGCCGCAGGTTGGTGCGCCATTAATGGCGAAGGTTGCAGAGGTATGGGTGGATCTGGTACCCGATTGAAGGTGTACATCGACGGACAGTGGCGCAGGGCTCGAGGTTTCTTCCTATCTCCTCCCCTACCTGCTGCATTCATGTTTGGGCGCCAATCTGGTAATGCGTTGAGCACCATTTTGCTGATACTGTGTATCTGGCAGGATTTTTGGTCAACCATGTAATTAATTGCTGTGGTACACTACCTAGCTGTTATAAGCAGGAAGTGTTACTCATTTGTGGTTGTTGAAAGTTGGACATTTTTGGCTCTGTAATTAAAAACAAGCTGATCTGGTTGCTCTGTACAGCTTAAACTTGTGAGTTTATGTATCTCCTGTTGTACGATTTGGCATGAATCCACTGATTTCATGATTGATCTTATATGAATAATGCTGTCTTAGCATGTGTTTTGCTGATTCTGTCTCCAGTATTGCATGTATTCTTCTTCTGAATCTGGATATTTGGGTAATGTTTGGATTCTAGAGCATAGAATTCCTATGTTGAATGTCTGATCTTTTAACTTCTGCTCAAGGGGTAGATTAAACTGTTTTTAGGTTGAACATTGGGAAGGGTATACTGCAGTAGGGATGCCATAAGTAGAGATAACTTAACACTCTGTATTGGGAGATATCTGTAAGGCAGATATCATGTGTATCCCCCTAAAATCTAGTTTTAGCTATTCATGCTGATCATTCACAGGTGTATGTCTACCGACTCCAAGCCCTGGATAGGCACCAATCTAGCTCTGTGTTGAGGTTATACACCATGTCCAGCTTTGCATCCAAAATTCAAACTAAACCATTTCATACTTCCACCTGTTAGTTGTAGGAGTAGGATTAGGAACCCCTTGCATGCTCTCATCCCTAACCAGACATCATGTCCAAGAATGTTGCCAGCCTTGTGATCTATCATACAGATCTTGGTCCATACATGAGAGTATTCTGCCTGTTGTTGTCAAGTTAGATCTTTCTATCTTTGAGCTAGTCAAGGTTACATCTTGAGTTATAGGGATACCCCCCTTGGTGCGGCAGAACCAGAAGTGAAGGGGAGGCAACTCATGCAACCTCCTGTATTTAGTTGGCTGAACCTACCTGTGCATTAGAAGTGGCAAACCCTAATGCTGATTCAGAAGAAAAACCAACACAACCTATTTTGGCATTACCGGATTTCAATAAGGTATTTCAAGTTGATTGTGATGCAAGTGGAAATGTAATCAGAGTAGTATTAAGTCAAGAAGGTAGACCAGTAGCATATTTTAGTGAGAAGTTGAATGATGCAAGGAGAAGATATTTAGCTTATGTTCAAGAATTCTATGCCATAATTCAAGCCTTGAAGAAGTGGACACAATACTTATTGCCTAAGGAATTTGTGTTGTATACAGATCATCAAACTTTGCAATATTTGAATAGTCAAGGAAAGTTGAATTAGAGACATATGAGATGGGTGGAGTTCATGCAGAGTTATACATTTGTATTGAAGCATAGGAGTGGAAAATCAAACAAAGTTGTTGATGCATTGAGTAGAAGAAGGAATTTGTTGACAGAGATGAGAGTTGAAGTGATAGGCTTTGAGGAACTGAGACATATGTATGAGGGAGACACTAATTTTAAAGAACCTTGGAAAGCATGTAAGGACCCTATTGTGACAGATAGGAGTAAGTGGTTGGACTATTTTATTCAGGAAGATATGTTGTTTAAGGGAAATCAACTATGCATACCTAGAAGTTTAATGACAGATAATTTGATCAAGGAGAAACATAGTGGTGGATTGGCAAGACATTTTGGCATTGACAAGATAGTGGCTTTGGTGGGTGAAAACTACTTTGGGCCTCAAATACATAAGGATGTTAGGAGATTTGTGCAGAGTTGTAGAATTTTTCATGTTGCAAAAGGGAGTAGTCAGAACACTGGATTGTATAAACCTTCGACAGTACTGGAGAGACCTTGGGAAGACATAAGCATGGATTTGGTAATGGGATTTCTGAAGACACAAAGAGGACATGATTCTATATTTGTAGTGGTTGGCATATTTTCAAAGATGGCTCATTTCATACCTTGTAAGAAGACAACTGATGCAATGCATGTAGCTGATCTATTTTTCAAGGAGATTGTGAGATTGCTTGGATTACCTAAGAGTATAGTTTTAGATAGAGATACAAAGTTTGTTGGTTACTTTTGGAAGACACTTTGGAAGAAGATGAAGATAGATTTGAAGTTTAGTTAAACATTTCATCCATAGACTAATGGATAAACAGAGGTAGTGAATAGGAGTTTGGGCAATTTGTTGAGATGTTTGGTTGGAGAGAAGACAGAAAGTTGGGATTTGATTCTTTCACAAGCAGAGTTTGCATATAATAATTCAATAAAAAGGAGTACTGAAAGAACACCTTTTGATATTGTTACCAGAGTAAACCCTAGAGGAGTTACAGAGTTGAGGGACATCAGTATGATAGAAAAGAGAAGTGCAGAGGCAGAAGAATTTGCAAAACATATGGAGACAGTACATAATCAAGTTAAGAAGCATTTGGAGGATATGAACAACAAATATAAGGAACAAGTAAATGAGAAGAGAAGACCTAAAGAATTTGCAGTTAGAGATGAAGTGATAGTATACTTGAGAAAATTGGAAAGATTTCCAGTTGGGACATATAACACATTGAAGATGAAGAAGATTGGACCCTATAGGATACTCAAAAAATTTGATTCAAGAAATGCATATGAAGTAGAGTTACCAGAGACATTGGGTATATCACCTATTTTCAACATTGTAGACCTATATCAATATCATGAAGAAGAGTTTAGTGACACCGTGGAAGAAGACTTGAAGAAGTAGTTACCACAACAAGCATTGGAGCAAATTGAAGACATTTTGGACACCAGAGTTGGACGTAGCACTAGAGGATGATAATACAAAGAAAATCTTGTGAAGTGGAAAGGCAAACCAGAAGAAGATTCATCAAGGATTTCTCAGGCTGAGGTGGACTGTCTTGGTTTTCATCTAGCCCCAACAAAGTGAGGGACTCACTTTTCAATAACCCTTGATTTCTATGCAAGAGCATACCTGATTCAAGAGTAATCTTGCATAAACCAAAAACTTTTGCATTTTAGTTTGTTTGCAGTTCAATTTGTTGCCTTTCATTTTTTAGTTCAGTTTAGGTAGTTCATTCAGAAGCAATTTCTGTATTTTGGTCTGCATTCTACCACAGTTGGATTTCACATCTTGTAGAGCTAGACTTAGCATCTACATTCATTCAGGCACAACATATCTAAAATTGAGAGCAATTGGTTAAGATACTGAAAAGATATCACTATCAAAAGACCAACTGTTTTCTCAGAACAGAGCATCCTGACAACTCTGATAATCAACCAAAGGAGAAGACATGCGAAGCATTTCACAACCTTCAAAGCTTAATGACACATCATTCAATGATCTATGGTCCATGGTCGACCTTCCCTGAGATTTACACATCATTCCATTCATTTGCGGAGGATTTCTACTCATTTAGGTCTAACCTATCCATGTACACACATTACATCTCTTCATTGGAGTTTGTGATCTTCCTTGGCCAACACGGAGGAATCTTTTATACCAGAGATGATATATATTGATGTAATAGATTCTTAGGAAAGAAGATTTTGATAGTTAACAATTGATTCATAGTTGATAGTTTAGATTTTGTGCAAAGGAGCTTCAAAGCCATATCTTGTGCATATTCTAATATTATGTAATCAAGTCTTTGAGCCCTAATTGTAAGCCCACATGTTGCCGGCTGATTTGTATTTGAATCTTATGATATGCTAAATGACTGAATCTGCAATTGCTTCATATCTTTGAGTTGTTTCCATTGTGTTTACTCTAAATGTATGGTCTGGACAGTTCATTCTATGAACCCTCCTACTATGACTGCACCATTTGGAGCCACTAAAATATGAATACTCCAAAAACATACACATTTAACCCTCCATCAACACCAAGGAATAAAAAAATAGAACCAAAGCATAATGAAAATTATTCTCATAGCACAAAACATTATATTTGAAACATCCTTAGATCCAAAAGTCCATAAATCCCCAACTATACAATAATTATTAATTAAAAACCAAAGACTAATGAACAAGCCTTCAACCATGCTCATAAGTGTTGTGATGCAAATCTAAAACTATCTCATTTGAATAACCCTTGGGAATTATAATCTTAAAATAATCTTCCATAAATCTACAAAGAATGCACATTTAAATGAAACTTGCAAAACATGCATCCATTAAATGAATAACTTGGATCAAGTAGTAATGCACCCACAAATTCCATGTAAATTGGAATTTATTTACACATCCAAAACACCTACTTGTACTTTGGACCTATTGGATTCACATTTTGAATGAGAGAATATCACAAATATACATGTAGATCCAACACACCATGAATCTTAAACATGCAAGTACATGCATCTAGCTAAGACTATGTGTGTTATTCACTTTGTAAGTCCTAAATCTTGTAATTGTAATTTAATTATGTAGATGATAAATAATGTCTAGTCTCCAAACATCATGGAATGGAGTCAAGTTAGACACCCATGTGAGGGAGGTGATTTATTAATTATTTATTTATTCTTCAAAATATTTGGTATATTATGTAAAAAGGAATTTGATAGGGAGGTTATAAAGAATTGGTCAAGACAACAAGTTTTAAGAAAATATTTCATATTCGGTGCTATGACAAGGCAATCAATACCCTCATGGAGCACCTAGGATTGGGATATTGGTCAATTTTACCATTATGACCAAATATATAACATCTATGACACTAAGTGGTGTGTAAGAGGTGTAAGGGGAGTTACATACTATTTAGAGAAACTTGATCATGATCATAGGGTCATTGGATGTTTTCCATGGCTCGCGATGTTCACTCATCGTTTTGGATACCACTTGATGGTTTCTTGTTTCCAAATTTCCTATATATTAGAGGCATGGGATAGTGGATTGTATTATTGTACTTCATCTTTTAAGAATAATACAAGATTACGTCTCTAAGATGGATAAGTGGATTGTATTATTGTACTTCATCATTTAAGAATAATACAAGCTTGTTTCTCTACATATATTAATGTTATAATTTGCATTTTATGAGTTTTCTAATTTTTTACATTACTTCATTTTTTTATTGATATAAGTTTATTGGATTAATCACATTGTAATTATATTAAGCTCTATATTGGTCACTATTTCCATTTTCATTTATCCTATATTTTTAACATTTGGTATTAGAGCTTCAATTATATTGCAAAAGGGGACACCTTTCTTAATGTTGTGGCAATTTTTGTGATTGCAATGGGAGTATTATTTTAGGGGTTTTGTAGGTCTAAGTGTGGTTAGAGAAGCCAAAGAAAGCACATCACAATTGAATATTGAAAAGTTCTATGGCACTAGATAAGAGTTGTGGAGACTAAAAATAGAGGATCAATTGGAAGAGAGATCAATGGAGAAATATGACACAAAAGGATAATATTTTGCATATGTTTGACTTAAACTGGACAAAGATGGAAAAAAGACTTGAGGGACAATACAACTATGTTTTTCTAATTCAGTCCTTCTAAATGTGTTTGAGGGGACTATTACACATAGTCTATGAAGAAGGATTAGTGAGATGTATAGAGTTTGGTAAATAATATTTATTTAAAAAGAAAATTTTATTCCTTATAAATTAAGAAGACTTTGATGCCAAACATTCAAATGCATTTAATCTTATTTTGAGTTATCTAGGAAGCATTGATGTTAAGTTAGATGAGGAAGATAAATTTATTTTACTATTATGCTCTTTACATGAATCCTAAGAGAATCTTTAGAATAGTTGCAATAGGTGGTGGTACTCTAGAGCCTAAAATGGATGGAAAATAAATGAGACAAAAACCCATGGAGGAGGGTTCCAAGGATGCACACCATGTATGCAATAGACCCATGGAAAAAGGTGGTAAGAAAAAATGGGGACAAGGATAGGTCTAAGTCAAAAGGATGAGCTAACCCCTAGTAAGAACAATAAAATGTTGGAACTATGGTAAATGGAGACATGTAAATAAGGAATGAAAAAATAATAAGCCTTCTAAAGATTCCTCTAATGATAAGTCCTTTGATGATGAAAATGATGATTTGATTATTTGTGCTAACATTACTAGTAGTGACTCATGGCTTGTTGATTTATGTTCCTTGTATCACATGACTCCTCATAAAGAGTTCTTATCTTCATATAGAGCATATGATGGTGGGGAGATGTTTCTTTGCAGCAATAGTTCACATTAGATTGTTAACAAAGAAAACCCAAAACTTGTGTTCAATGATGGGAGAGTTAGAACTCCCATATATGTGTTGCACATTCCATGATTAGAATGAAATTTGCATTTAGTTTTTAAAATAAAGAGTTTTAGAGTGTATGTCACATTTTATAGGAGTGGTTGTAGGTTAGTAGGATGGAATTTTGTGATAGCTAAAAGATCTCAACGTGGGAATTTGTTTAAGCCTGATCTATGTATTGTAACTTTGCCAATGCAATTAAAAAATTAGATTCATGTATATTGTGGCACCACAAGATGGGTCACATTGGTGAAAATGAGCTTAAGATACCTATTAATAAAAATATGGTGGATAGATTGTCTAGTTATTCTTTAGATTTTATTTTTTGTGAGCACTATGTACTTGGAAAACATAGTAGAGAAAATTTTAATTCTACTAGCACTACATCAAAAGAATTAATGAAAGTAAATCATAGTGATGAATTTGGGTCTATGGATGTTGATTCTATTGAAAAATCCCATTATTATCTCCTTTATTGATGACTACTCACATTATACTTAGATTTATTTTCTAAGGCATAAATATGAAATTTTTAGTATGTTTAAGGATTTTAAAGTTCTTGTTGAAAATTAAATGGATTAGAAAATAAAAGTATTGAGGTTAGATAATAGAAGGGAATATTATTCTAGAGAACTTGATGAAATTGGATTGATCCAGTTGTTTTTCACACTAAATTTTACACTCAAAATCATTAGAAAACTAGAAAAAATCATTTTCAACCAATTTACCATCAAATGAGTCATTAAATCCATCATTTGACAAAGATTTTCTTCCTGATTTTGATTCACTAAGTGATTATCCAACTTTCCTAAGGTGTCATCCAACTTTTTCTCAAAATTAGGAGTCAAAATGTCATCATTTATAATGCCTTTATCGCTATCCCATGACTGAAAATGATATTTTAACCACTTTGGAACAACAGTACCTTGAATTAACTAGGAGATCCATCTAGTGACTCATTCATAATGCATCCAATTTAATTTTCACATACATTTTGACAAAAAAATTGAGAAACTTCATTCTTACCCATGTGTACATCACCTTGCTGATTTTGATTGATGAAAAATAGTTGGGGTGGAGCACTTTCTTTCTTGTCTTCATGAGTTGGTTCAATTAATTTTCCTTCAATATCCTCAAACCAAAATTTGTTTTCAGATTTGTATATCTCTGAGTAGGGAAATTTTCCATATAGATCCAAATCCAACCTTGTGATGAAGGTTTGACAATCAATCTTAGCATGTTCATTTGTAGAATGTACCATGTATTCTCTTGATGAAGCTATATCAAACAATGTTAGTTGGGGCAACAATTTTTCTATGTTCTTGTTCAATGCCTCTTTTAAAAGTGGGATGTTTACATGACTAGGAAGCTCAAGGAGGAGATCATGAGGTATATATGAAAGACTACCCATTGGGACTAAATCTTCTCAATATCTAATTCATCTCAAAATGTCTAATAAACCAATGAAATTGAAAAGCTTGTACCAATATATGTTCAAGCCCTTGTTCTAGTGTCAATCTATTGATGTGCATTAGGACAAGGGAATGGAATAAATGGAGTGATGTCTTTTCTCTACCCTCCTAGCACAAATCTATTTATGGACTTATTAGGAGAAGAAGGGTGTGAAATGAATGGACCAATGTCTTTGTTCTACCCTCCTTCTAAAGCCAATCTATTGATGGGTGTTTTTACCCACAACAACTTTGATAAAATACCAAGTATCTTATCTCTCCTAAAAGGAATGAAATCCTAGAGAATGGAAAATGACTAGTACCCCAAGGTCTATACCAGCTAGGTCTTGGTGTTTACAAGATAACTTAGTAGCTTGTGTTGCACTTGTGTTGTCATTGATGTCAATAGTGTGAGATTCAGATGTGTTGTCAGTAGTGCTAGAATGAAGAAGGGCAGAAGTAAAGTGAACAAGAGGTTAATGTCAAAGGAAGTCTATGAAAATATGATTAGAGAAGAAGACAAAGAAGGTAGATCAGAGATGAGAAGGGTAAGACAATGAATGCCATCAATATCTCCTGAAGTTTGTATAGACAAAGAGTGTGCTAGTATGAAGATTCTTTCTTTGTGAAAAGAGTTTGTTGTTGTATGAAGTTGAGAATGAAGTCTCTGATGTGGGAAATACTATATCCATTGTTTCTTGAGGGAATGCATTGCTTTAGTCTTAAGAGAAAGATTCAAGTTATCCAAGGCACTGAAGTTTGCACAGAATAAGCTCAAAAAAATGCTCTACATTTGATGGTATGACCTTGTGATGTGGGAGTTGATCAGAGACATGTGTGAAGATTGTATGTTCCATTTTTTAGAGCTTGAAGATTAATACAGAAGATTCTAGAGCCCGCAGAGTGAAGATAGTTGTTCAGAGATGATGCAATCAGGATGCATATGGCAATTGCTCAACATTTCTCTGCCCTTGAGGTTGTCATCATGCGGTTTGAAGGATGATCATTTATAGATGAGAAGATGATAATATTCAAGATTCAACTGCTAAGATGTACTGCAGAGGTTTTCTAGAGTCATTAGAGCAAAGACACATCTTGCTGCTGACTAAGGTTGTCTGGAGGAGAAAGTAGAAGCCACTATATTTCATTGTAGTTTATTTTTTAGCTTTTTTGTTTGGAAGATGAGTTCAGATATTTATTTGGATGATTCATTTTAGGTCTCTAGTGTTAAAGTGAACCACAAGTTGGTTTTTCAATGCTCTATCTCAAGACTATGTGTTCAGTATTTGTTTGTGATACCAGGTTCAATTTTTGTTTGGTTGTGCCAGAAAGGAAACTTATAATTCAAGAGAAGGATTGATTGAGAAGATATCATAGGGACTTGAGCTGGTTGTTTCTCCCAAAAGCCGCACCTATTAGGAAATTGCTACCATCCCAGATAAGGACCAATGGGAGGTAGTTAAGCCATGTCATGAATCCTAAAGGGGGATGCTGACTTTTTTGCCAACAATCCCCCTCTGCATTACCCAAGGGGATTCGAACCCATGACCCAGCTCTGATACCACTTGTAGGGAGTTGAGCTGGTCATTTCTCCCAAAAGGCGCACCTATCAAGAAACCACTACCATCCCAAATAAGGACCAGCGGGAGGTGGTTGAGCCATGTCATGAATCCCAAAGGGGGACACTAACTTTTTTGCCAATAGATATGTGTAAGTATTATATTTCTTGTGTGAGGATCCACGTGATGAAAATTGATTCCTCTGGTACCATTAGTGGTCCAGAGCTATTGGGTAGAAGGATGTGTGTTTATTGGTCCAACTTCATGTGTTTTCAAAGTTCCCACCATGTGATGTGAAGTGTGCACCAACTTGGAAGAATGTGATAATAAAGATTTGGTCCTGGTTATCACTTGGCTTGAACCGCATTGATTTTCTACATCTTTTGGATGTCGACTTGGAGTGGTCTTTCACGTTTCATGATTACACATTTCATCTTGGCTGACTTAGGAGAAGGATTTTACAAATTATGGAATGTATAAATGAAAGATCTTGTTTGTTGAGGAAGGTATGAGTGTGTGAGGATGTGTGAGCAAATATGAGTATAATTGTGAAGGTGTGTTGGAGGTAAAAGTGTTCACTGAGCAAAGAAAGTGAAGTTTTGTGTTAAGGTAAAGTGCACAGATGATGCAAAGGTATTTTGTATAGTGAGATCCATTAAATGTAACATCTAGAGGGTATAGCCTCTTTATGTAAGTGTCATTGTGTTGTATTTCAGGGAGTTGCAACTTCCTTTGGGTTGTAGCTCATAAATAATATTGTAATCTTGTTTTATATTCATTTGTGAGGCTAGATTTGAAAAGTAGATCCAAGCAGCTTGCTCACCGTGGTTTTTCCCTTCTTGGGCTTTCTAGGTAAATCTGGTGTTGTGGCTATGTGCTTATGTGTTGTGCTTTAATTGCTTTAATTTGTTCATCTACTAGTTAAAGCAGTTATAAGTTTTAATTGTTGATTAACTGAAATAAGTTATAGTGATATACTAATTCACCCCCTCTCAATATATCCTTGTGTTCTAACAACTGGTATCAGAGCAAGGTTCCCTGGTGCATCCTAATAGCTAAAGGTAGATCTTGGAATAGAGCACATGGCTTAGAAGGATTCCTCTTATAAAGCTCATATGTTTGATGTAAATAACTATGACTTCTGGAGTGTAAGGATGGAATCTTATCTTACCTCACTATGGTGTGATGTTTGGAGGGTGATTGAGACTGATTATGTTGAACCCAATCATCCCATTACATATTTAGATGCAACGAAGGCCCATGAGAATAATGCCAAAGCTAAGAATGCAATCTTAAGTGGTTTGACCAGTTCAGAGTTAGTCAAGGTTGTGTGGTGCAAGACAACAAAGGAGATATGGGATAAGCTCAGAGTTCTCTATTAAGGAGATGACACTATAAAGGAAGCCAAATTGTAATCCTACAAAATATTATTTTCTAATCTAAGGATGAAAGAAGAAGAAAATTAGTTACTTACACCAAGTTGATGAAGCTATGAATGGAATCAGAAGTATGGGTGAAGATATTGTTGAATCAATGGTTGTAAAGAAAATCTTGAGATCCCTCCCTCATAGATTTGATTCAAAAGTTTCTACAATAGAAGAAGATAAAGATTTAAAGAAACTCACCATGGTAGAACTGTTTGGGTCTCTCACTGCTTATGAAATGGGAAATGAAGTCATAGGTCCATGCCAGAAAGAAGCTACTTTTAATGCTGTGAAGAATTCAAAGGAACATATAACATATGCAATGAAGCTGAGGAAGAAGAAGAAAATTTTGTAAGAAAGTTGAAAAGAGGACCAGGTAAATATAAAGGTAAGTTACCTTTCAAATGTTTCAAATGTGGTAGAATTGGTCATTATGCCTCTAAATGTCCTTTTGGAGAAAGTGAAAGTAGCAACAAGGGGTTCAAGAGAAACAATTTTTAGAGGAACCTTCTTTTAAAGGAAGACTACAACTCTGCAGAAGTAGATCACTACTCATCTAATAAAGATAGAGGGGAATCTCTATTCATGGCTATGGTGATCTCAAATGATTCAGACAAGACTGTAGATGAAGAATAATATGAAGTTGATTTTGAAGGTGAAATTGTTTATGCTCTTAAAGACTTAGACTGTGCAAGGAAGGAGAACCAAGAACTAAGAGTTGTGATTAAAGCCAAGACAAAAGAATGCATAAAACTTGAGAAATAAATTCAATTACTCAAAAAGGAGTTGAAAATGGTAAAGCTTGGTCTGGATGATATAGAATGTACAGATCTCATCTTGCGTCAAAGAAGATCTCTTCATGCAAGGCAATTCTCCATGAACAGGTTCAATCATATTTTCTTTGGTTGTTTTATCTGCAATAAATTTGGTCATAAGGCCATGGATTGTACAAGTTTGTAATGAATGAAAGAAATCTTGTGGATTCCAATATGGTTTGTCAAATTTGCAACAAGTTTGGACATATAGCAAGATATTGCAACAATCGTCTAGCAAATTTAGAATCTCAGATAACTAATGTCACTGAGCAAGACAAGGAAAGTAAAAATGGATTTGAGAAATCAATGATTGTCCAAACAACATTTTATGCTCAAGGACAAACAAATCTCTGGGTGATATATAGTGGATGTACAAATCACATGGCAGGTGACAAAAACAAGTTTATTAATCTTGGAAAGTCGGACGGTGGCTTGGTTAGGTTTGGAGACAAATCTTCTAAAAGGATCACTGGAAAAGGTACTATAAGCCTTGATAGAAAGTCTCAGACACATGATGTTTTTTATATTGAAGGTATTAAGCATAATCTTCTCAATGTAAGTCAAATTCAAAACAAAGGATATAATCTTACATTTCATGATCAAGGATGTGAAATCAGGAGAGCAAAGTCTAGGTAAATGTGTAATGTTGAGTCCACTTAAGGTGGAAGTTTCAGACTTAGACAAAAACCCAAAATTGGGAAAAGTGAAACAGGATCCCAGTTTTTATGAAACGGGATCCCGTTTTGCTTTGGGATCCCGTTTTATAAAGGGATTAAATATGAAAAACAAAACAAGATCTTGTTTTGAAACAGGATCTCGTTTCTTAAAATTTGAATTTTGGGCCCAGTTTTTGCTTTGTTAACCAGTTCAAGAAAAGGGTTGGGGACCCAAACCTAGGCTTTGGACTTGGTTTGACTTGTAGGTTGAAGGTCCTGTCAATGTCACAACAAAATAGTGTCTTTGGGCATATGTCTGAAGACCTTTTTTATAGAATTTTTTGACAAAATTAAAACCCATTATAGATGAGATATTGTAGATTCCAAATATGTAATTTTTTTACAATTGAATTATTTTTTCTATTTTTCAATTAATTTTTGATGAAACAGGTCCATAAACTTGAATTATTAGGGTTTTTTAGTATTTTAATAACTTTTATTAAAATAATTTTTTGAAAAACAAATTGTATGAAAACGTACTTCAGACAATTCTTTTCAATTTCTAAAAAAAATTCAAAAAATGATAAGTTTAGGTCATCTTATGTGTGATGTACACAACGATTTTTTAAAACACCAAATATGGCCAATAAAAAATTACAAAAAAATATGGAAAACATGCTTTAGTGAGTTACAAATCTTTTCACAAAAGGATTTAGAAAAATATGATTACTTAGGTCAAAATATGGATGACGTACATGCGCATGGTATAGTAAAAAAAAGTGACTTTTAAACAATAGTTTTTAGAAAGGCCTATTGAAAATCAATTTGTATCATCTGGGTATTCAAATAATTACATATTTAGAAGCTAGACTCTGAGTACTACATTTTATGATTAGTGACGTTTTTCATGATTCCATCTATAAGTGCTTCAAATTTTAAGGTCAAATGTGACCAATTCTAAAAATCAGGGAAAACACTTCCACTTTTTGGCCAAAAGGTGGACTCAATTTCTTGCACACATCTGTCTAGAAAACTAGTGGCAGAAAGCTTTAAGATAGAAGGCAACATGTATAATCTGAAAGGAGTTAATGAGAGGATCTGTCTGTTAAAACAAATGAATTCTAGTTGTGGCACAAGAGAATGGGGTACATTAAATTTGACAATTCACGAAAGATCGGTTCCATGAAAGCAATAAGGGACATGCCAAAGATCATCAAGCCTACAAACACAATATGCAAGGAATATCAGATTGGAAAGCAAACAAGGATAACTTTCAAGTCTAAGGAATACTCTACTACAAGGCCTATTAAACACCTAGAATACTGAGAGGGGGGTGAATTAGTATTCTATTAAACCTTTTACTTATTATATCATTAATCCATTTGCCACATTTGATAACAACAAAGCAAATTAAGCATAGAAGGAGAAACCACAAAGCATCACACATAAACACCAAGATTTTTACATGGAAAACCCTAAACAAGGAAAACCATGGTGAGTATTAGCTCACAATAATTATGTAATAACAATACCGAATTACAAGAAGGCTCACTACCCAAAGAAATGCTCACTGCAAGAAAGGATCACTACCAAAATAGGCTCACTACCTTGAGAAAGAAAGAAGGAAGAAGGATTGGCTCACTTCCAAGTTGAATTGCTCAGATTACATCTACACATGCATGGTTATAGTTCCAAGGAAGCTTAGAAGACTGACTCAAAACTCTTCATCTTAGTTGCTCTGTTATACTACTCTATTCTTACATTAGAACAAGATATCTCTTCTTCTGCTCTTATCATCTGCACTGTACTTCACACACCATGTACACATTCACATTTGCATCTCATCCATAAAACATAGAATATGATCCCATATATATATATCCGCAACACTTAGAATCTTCATATTAGGTTGCCTAATAAGGTGTAGCATGTAGTTATGCCTTAAGTAACTTGTCGGCCAAATTCATTCACTAAAATTCATAGCGGAGCCAAAAAACACTTGAATTACATTCACATATGTCGATTTCAACTATATCACCACTTAGGATTAAGTTCTAAACATTAGAACTTACTGCATACAAATTAAACTTATCATGTCGGCCTCAAACACAAACTGCCACTAGTTCAGTTCATCTATTAGACTGCATCTATTATTGCAGACCACAAGATGCTTTCAAAATCATATCACAGACTCTTCACACATCCCCAAGCTTACCTTTAGAATTTCAAAGCATGATATCATCTTGCAAAAAAATGTAGACCATCAGAACTCATACCTTGTTGATGAGAGCCATTTATGTCCCATTTTATGCTACATTTTAGCCTTTTTCATATACCTTCAATCCCATCCCCATATTCCATTCTCATATCATTTCATAACATTTTACCATTCTAGGCTACATATGGCTAAATATACATAAGTGGTATTTAATATAGTTTTGGGATAAAAATATGAAAATTAATTATTGATTGTCTTTACTAACAAGTGTTGTCATTTTAAGCCTTGGAAAATATATCTCGCAGCATGCAGATTTCCTGTCATCTTCATAAAGACTTCCTATCACATTCTTCACAAGAACGTCCTGTCACCTTCTTCACAAGAATATAGCTTGTGCTTGCTGCTATAGTTTCCTCTTCTATGTGGCTAACTCTAGTTTCCACAGTGATCAGGATCACTCTTTGATGCTACATGTGCACCATTTTATCCAATGGTATAGTCCTTCAGTGCTTTCTCCATGGCATACTCATAACACATATTCACACCTATTTTTGGGATTAGACACATGCTTTATGCTATCGCAACTATCAAGAAGATATTTTTGTTAGACTTTCTATTTGTATTAAACAACCACATGGATTTATTTCATGATAGGCTCTTTGATCATTCACCATTGCTATTTTATATCTAAGGAGCAGAATCTATGATAACAATTGCGCTTGCCAACTGTGTGGAGGAAAAAATATAAATATTTTCACTTCCTATTTTCGCCTTCTATTATAACAAGACTATTCTAATTTGTGGCTACAAACCAAAGGTTTCACGTGAAACATTATTCTCTAGCTTGTTGGCCATAAGCTAAATTAAACTATTCTATACTATTTTAGATAATAGTGGTTATAGGCTCCACTTATATATATGCCATGTAATATCACCTTTAGCTAAGAAGGAAGAGAAGAAAAACATATTTTATCATTATCAAGAGAGAAACATTCTAAAGTCTTCGCCTTAAATTCTGTATGTTTCATGTTCATCAAATGACTAGGAGGTAGGGTGCTCACTCTTCATCCATCGATGGAATGTAAATAGTTTATTTTCTATGAGGTATGTGTTAGTGTGTTTTGATTTCAGTCTACTACGTCTTGGATTGTTACATTTCTATGTTTGATACATTAATAAATTCCATATATTCATAATCTGAGTTTTATTTCCATGCTGCATAATTAATTTCTATGATTTTTGTGAATGATATCTATTGGTTAAGTTTCTATTTTCAGAATTTCCTATAATTTCTATATAGTTCCTATTGCCTGAATAGAAAAGAATAGCTCCTATCACCAGGAAGTGACAGTTCCTATCGCTAGAATTAGTTTGATTTGCTGAAAGTTTATTTTCATAGACTGCATTCATGATCACTCATCTCACGACTCTCACCCCTTCGGCATATAGCCCTAACACCTTTCATAAGTTTATGATCCCTAGATTGACACTTAGACCAAGCTAAAATCTTTCTTATTCTTTACCCCAATTTTGGCCTATCACTTGTCATAGTTAAACATTGTCAAACCATGTAGCGATACTCAACAGCTTATAACTATCTTTCTGATGGACTTCAGACTATACAAATTTGGATTTAGACACTTCATACAAGTGTTTACAACACCTCAAAACCACATATCAAGATATACAACACCGGAGGAATGCAGACCAAATCAACTGAGTGTTTTGTTCTGAATAACACTGTATTTTGGTCTATTAGTCTTAGAGTGTTTGAAGATATGCTTCCGGTATTTATCAGGGGCTAAAATCTTGGATATAAAATTACTTAAGGACTACAAACAACATGTCAAAATTGCATGATCTGATCTTCAACTGTGAACCAATGCCAATCCAAATATTGTCTCTCTATCACTATCTCTGTATACTACCATTACTTAGTCAAAGTGACTAAGTCTTTTTCACTGGACCAAAATCTTTGTCACAACCTTAATCCTTTTCTTGTTTCCATCAATGACAACACATTAAAATATCATGCACCATCATTTATGATCTTACTAGTAGTGTCTCTCTCTCTTAATGATGTTTTCCAAGTTGCCAACAATCTCACCCTTTGGCATTGATGGCAACACTTGATGTGAAAAACTGTTACAACTCCTCCTTTCTCTTTACACACTGCTCCCCCTAACTTCATGCTTCTCTTCTTACTTTTTAAATGTTTTTTGCATGCTTTATTTCTTCTCCCCCTTTGACATCAATGGCAAAGGTGTATGATACAAAGATATGTACAAGTTGCCAAAAGTTCAAAAATTATTTTTCTTCTTTCCACGCATATACAAGTGAAATCAAAATATCTTACTGTTGTTCAGGGATAACATCTTTGTAGATCTTCTTCAGCTACACCACTTCTTCATCCCAACTAGCCTTAGCATCACTCAAGATTAGTATGTGCCCATTAATCTAGGATACCAACTCTTCTACTTTCTTCACGGTAGCAGGGGCCTCAATGATTTGCCTTGTCTTTTCTGCTATTGCTACTAGCTTGGTTAGGGATGCAATTTTGAAGCTTGCTATCTCTTGGAGCTGGCTCATTCTATGTTTTATGACCTTCCTCTGAGTCTATAACTTATGTATATTAGAATGAATAGTCTCAACTTGTGCCCTCTGATTGCTAATAACATCTTTTACCAGGTCATAAGTTTTGAAAATCTTTCATTATTTGAGCTTCCCATATATCCATCTTATCTTTTATGTCCTTAGTCTTATCAAGCCATGTAAGACAATTGATATAGTTTACTAGCTTCTTTAATGGCCAACTATGCATACTCTACACTTTTATCTTGAGAAAATTTCTCAATAAGCTCAACTAACCTTTTGTCATCAATCTCCGCCCTTACTTTATTTTTTGCAGCCTTTTCAAGGGACTCAAAATGAGAATTGATTGATTCTAGATCAACTTTTTCATTTGTGCAGTAGGGGCCAAGGATGTATCTCTCCTTATTCTGGGCATCAACTTTTCAAAAATTGTTGATGCATCTTCAATCAGCTAACTATCCTCTATATGAGACTTCAATATCTCTTCTTGTGTTGTAGCTTGAAAGATTGTCCCAAGTCTTATTTTCTGTAGAGGGGACATTGTAGCAAGGTTGATAGGTCCTTGCAATAGATTAGGTGTAGTCCAGATCTGAGCTTCCTTTTGCTTCTCTAAAAACCCTCTCAAAGAGTTAGCAATGTCTCTTTTCTCTTCAACTTGAGATGCCTCAACATCTTGTCTCTATAGAGGATTTTCTTGAGAAATCTCTTGTTCATTTCCTTCTACAACTAGAGCAGGATTGTCATTCATTTGTTCAATGGATTCTTCCTTCTGCTCACCTTGTCCCTCAGAGGTTTTTTTTCAAGTGTTGCCTTTTCTTCCTCAGACTTGTTTTCTCCCTCAGTCTCTTTATCTCTTCAACTTGCTCATATTTTACTGGAGGAGGTGTTCCACCTTGATTCATACTCTGTTCTATGTTCATTTCTTCTTCATTTCCTATGTCCACCAGAGGAGTAACTGTGCTTTGTTCTATGTTTCATTCCACATTTATCTCTGGAACTGCATTATCTGCACCAGTATTTTGTTCCTCTTCATCAGTGTCAACAATAGTTGAAATTTGCAGCTCATGTAACACCTTTAGTATTATCTCATCAGTCTCCTTCACCAGTTTCTTAGTGTCACCAGACATTAGAGCATTGACTCTCTTCATGGTTCTAAATTCATCACTGAGCTTCATTGTGACTTTGACCTTTTCTTCTCTTGTGATGTTTGGACAAAGTTTCAACAAGACATATTCTTTTATCTCAGCATCTTTGTCCATGGACCCTTCATTTCTTGTTGTCATGATGTTGGCTAAACTATTTGGTAACTGATAAACATATCCAAATATCTTATAACTGTTGTCTCAATTATTAGCTTATCTGCATATGATCTTTCATCATACATATCAGCAATGGGTTTTAGAGTTCCATGATGAGAAAACACATTGACTGTGGCTTCCAAGGTTATAGTTGCTTCTTCTCTATTCTCAGTCTTTTCTTTTTTCTTCTTCTTCTTATCCTTAGCCTTTTCAGAGGGCTTCTTAGAAGTGGCTTCATCTATTTTTTCCCTTTTTGCTTTAACTTCCTCATTTGTTTTTTTCCTCTTCTTCTTCTCCTTCACCAAGGCTCACATACACCCTTTTTGTGGCCTTTGCTTTCTTTCTTTTCTTCTTCTCTTCTAGCTTATTCTTTGGCACTTGCTCTTTAATTTCTATAGACACTGCCTTTTCTTTCTCAGGTCTGGAGCTCTTGGAGGTAGCTATTGCGGAGGTTGAGGCTCTTGTTCTTCTCCTAGAGCTAGATGCAGGATTTTCTTTCTTAGATTTCTTCTCTTTCTTCTCTAGAGCACTTGATGTTTGTTCTACCAGAGTACTTGTAGCCTTTGATGCCTTTGTCTTGGCTCTTGCTTGACTTATTTGTTCATTTGTAAATCCTTATCTTTTAACAAACTCATCTGCCATTTTTCTTGCATTCTTCTTGATATCTGGTTGTTTTTGTTCCATAAACACTTTGAGAGATAATTCTTCAAATGTTCCAAATCTTACCTCCTTATGGTCTTTGGATTTGCTTAACATCAAGTCAGCCAATCCGATTAAAGCTTCCTCTATGATTTCATATCCCATGGATGGGACCCATACAGTTCTTGGTTCTACGGCCTCCATAAAGCATTTATCTTTGTCCACCATGAATACAATGTCTTTTTCATATTTCTTTAGTATCTTCTCAGGGATCCTGGCCCTAGCCTGCATTTTATTTTGGAAATTCTTAAAATATACCCATAAGCCTGTATTTTGTTTGTCATCATTTCCCAAACTCTGCAAATGATTTCTAATCTATACTGCTACTAATGAATGACCAAGCCAACCAATATTATCTATTCTAGGTAACTCCTTCAGAAAATAGAAGAATAGACAAATGATTAGAGTTACATAGTTGAAGGGGTATTTTGTGTCTTTTGTCTTTTTCAGATTCTCCATAAGTTGTTGCTAGCGGAACTCTCATAGGTCATAGTTTGTATTGTTCTTAACCATATCATATGTTGTATATATGGCTATTGTAGAGATGGAGTTCTCCTTGTTGGAGAAATAGACCTTGTAACCAATGACCATTGATGCAAATCTCACCACTGGATCCACAATATCATTTACAATTAATGCTCATTTATCAAATTTTGTGCCCATCAACTGCATTACTATATTGTTCTTCATAGACTTCAATGTTGAGACCTTTCTGGTGGAACACATGCTAGTAACTACTTTGATGGCATCCTTTGTTATCATATAAGGCACATCAAGCCAAAGGAATTCATCATGAATCCTGCTCAAGACATATCTAACCCAAGCATCATTCAGGACCACTGGAAAATCCAACCAGGTATCCAAATGCTTCTCAAATAGGGCACTATATTCTTCTTTTAGCTCAAATTTGTCATCAGTCAATTCCTTCAGATAAATTTCCCCTAATTTCCCATGATCATATTCATTTAGGTCTGCATGTATATATGCCCTAACATCTTTTGTATGCATAACACCATGTGGAGTCTCAGAAAATGCACCATTCAGATCAGTCTCTAATGATTTAAAAGGATGCTTTTTGTATTTAGGGTGGGGCCTCTCTTTTATCTTAACTACTTGAGGGGTAGACATCTCAACACATATTTTTTTCAAGAGAGATAGCTGTAAATACCTTTTATTTTTGGTTAGGGTTTCTTCGTACCAATTGCTAAACACTTGAATTTGCCTTATCTCACTTCTTAGACCTCTTTAGTTGCTTGAGGGTTTGAATGCAAAGTGATTTTTCTTTCAAATGAATTCCTTATATCCTCTTTCCATCAAGATTCAATCATCATAAATGCTTATTTCAAAAATCAATCAAACCCTTTCTTGTCACTCACAATCGATCCAAATTGCTCCACAATTCACCACGTTGGTTTCTTTTCTACTGGAATCTTCTCCAAAAGATTTGTTATTTAGTCTTATAACTCATATCTTTGTACTAGATATCAGCACCAATTTCTGGCTAGGGAAACATGATTTTTCATTTAAGCTCCCCCTGAGCCAGAGCTCCTAATTTACTTCCCAGCTGCACCAGAGTTTGATGTGGACTCATCCTTGACTTCATGTGCTTCCTTCTTAACCCAGATCTTGTTCATCTCCTTTATTTCTATCAGATCTACCTTTTGTATTGGTTTCTTCATCTCTATCTGATTATTCTTCTTCATATTCTTGCTTCTGCAGAACTTTGCAATATGTCCAAGCCTATTGCAATTGAAGCATACATCATTTCTCTATCCATTGTCTCTTTCATTCATCATTGATCTACATTGGTTAGCTTTGTGTCCAAATCTATTGCATGCAAAGCAATTCCCATTGAAAGATTGAGCATTCCTTCCATTATTATAGTTGTTTCTTATCTAACTTCTACATTCACTAGCTCTATGACCAAATCTCTTGCATATAAAGCAGTTACCTCTAAAATTTTGAGCATTCCTTCCATTGTTGTAACCATTCCTTATCTGATTTCTACATTCATCAGCTTTATGACCTACTTTATTGCAAGTAAAGAACTAGCTAGAAAATGATGGAACATTTTGATTCACTCTTCTCCTACATTGAGTAGCCTTATGACCAAACTTATTGCATGTATTACAATAACCATTGAAAGAACGGTACCTTTGATCATTTGGTTTCTTGACCGATGGTCTTCTAGGTCTATTCCTTTGATTCTAAATCTATTTTCCTTTGTCCTTCTTGATCTCGGCATTCTTTTATTGACTAGTTTTAGAACTTTCACCTTTTTCAAATCCCAAGCCTTCTTTGTCATCGGGACTCTTCTGACTTGCAAGAATTCTATCAAGTTGGGCAACACTCACTCTAAATTTATCTTCCTAGCTCCATGACTCTTTCAGATCAACTTTATTTCTACAACTTCTTGTTCAAGCTTTGTACAATCTTCAAATTTGCTTTTCACCAACTAATTTAGGTCTTCTGCTACTTTTGCTCTTTTTACAACTTCTACTTTCAGATCATTCAAGGTTTCATTAGTAGATATCAATTGTTCACTAATCTCCTTATATTTTTCTTTGAACTTCTTGACATTTTCCCTCAATTTCTTGATGCACTCATCTGCTTCATTGACATTATCTTTCAAATCCCTATTTTCTAAGTCAACCTTTTCAAGATCTTCAAGGGCAACCTTGAGTTCTTCTTCACTTACAAGTATGCAATCTTCTTCTATAGTTATAGTTGAATCAATTTCTTCAGGAGGAGTAGAATACTTCTTTCCTGCCATGTGTTCAATCTCTAAGATCTTCCTCAAGCTGTTAGACTTCTTCCAAGGAACCAAGCTCTGATACCAATTATTGAACACCCATAATAGTGAGAGGGGTGTGAATTAGTATTCTATTAAACATTTTACTTATTATATCATTAATCCATTTGCCACATTTGATAACAACAAAGCAAATTAAGCATAGAAGGAGCAACCACAAAGCATCACACATAAACTATAGGATTTTTATGTGGAAAACCCTAAATGGGGAAAAACCATGGTGAGTGTTAACTCACAATAATTATGTAATAACAATACCAGATGACAAGAAGGCTCACTACCTTAGGGTTCACTGCCCAAATAAATAGTCACTACAAGAAAGGCTCACTGCCTTGAGAAAGAAAGAAGGGTTGGCTCATTGCCAAGTTGAACTACTTAGATTGCATCTACACATGCATGGTTACAGTTCCAATGAAGCTTAGAAGACTGACTCAAAACTCTTCATCTTAGCTACTTTGCTATACTACTCTATTCTTACATGAGAACAAGATCTCTCTTCTTCTGCTCTTATCACCTGCACTGTACTTCACACACCATGCACACATTCACATTTGCATCTCATCCATCAAACAGTGAATTTGATCCCATATATATATATATATATCCATAACACTTAGAATCTTCATATTAGGTTGGCCTAATAAGGTGTAGCATGTAGTTATGCCTTAAGTAACTTGTCAGCCAAATTTATTCACTAAAACTCATAGCAGACCCAAACAACACTTGAATTGCATTCACATATTATGGCTTCAACTGTATTACCACTTAGGATTGAGTTCTAAACACTAGAACTTACCACATACAAATTAAACTTATCATGTCAGCCTCAAACACAGACTACCACTAGTTCAATTCATCTATCAAACTACATCTTTTACTGCAGACCACAAGATGCTTTCAAAATCATATGATAGACTCTTCACACATCCCCAAGATTACCTTTAGAACTGCAAGGCATGATATCATCTTGCGACAAAATGTGGACCATTAGAACTCAGACCATGTCATAGTTAAACACTGTAAAACCATGTAGCAATACTTAGCAACTTATAACTATCTTTCCAGTGGACTTCAGACTATACAACTCTAGATTTAGACACTTCATACAAGTGTTTACAACACCTCAAAACTACATATCAAGAAATGCAACACTGGAGGAATGCGGACCAAATCAACTGAGTGTTTTGTTTTGTATAGCACTGTATTTTTCTCTGCCAGTCTTAGAGTTTTTGAAGATATGCTTCCAGTACTTATTAGGGGCTAAAATATTGGATATAAAATTACTTAAGGACTGCAAACAACATGCCAAAACTGGATGATCTGATCTTCAACTGTGGATGAATGCCAATCCAAATATTGTCTCTTTGTCACTGTCTCTATATACTGCCAGTACTTAGTCAAAATGACAGTCTTTTTCACCGGACCAAAATCTTTGTCATCATACCAGTAGTGTCTCTTTTAATGATGTTTTCCAAGTTGCCAACAAGGTCCTTGGAGCTGGTTCATACAAACCTGTGCAGGCTAACTAGGAAAAAAAACTTACAAGGTGAGAGGTATTTCATGTTACTCATTGATGATTTCTCTAGAATGACATGGGTTACTTTTTTGAAAGAAAAATTAGAATCTTTTAGTAGATTCAAGATCTTCAAAAATATGGTTGAAAATGAAATGAATGCTAGAATTAAGTGCTTAAGATCTAATAGAGGTGGTGAGTTCACCTCAAATGAGTTTGTAGAGTTTTTTAAGAATATGGAATCAAAAGGCACTATGCAACTACTAGAACTCCTTAGTAGAATGGTGTTGCAGAGAAAAAGAATAGGACCGTCTAGGAGATGGCCAGGACAATGTTGATTGAAGATTAACTGCTTGATCAATTCATACCACAGTCTATATTCTTAATAGGGAACAACTAAGAAAGAACAACACTAAGACCCCTTATGAGCTTTGGAATGGAAGACCTACAATAGTCAAGTATTTCAAAGTTTTTGGAAGAAAATGCTATATCAGAAGAGATAAAGAAGGTCTAGGAAAGTTTGACTCTAGAGCAGATGAAGGTATTTTCCTTGGCTACTCAACTACAAGCAAAGCCTACAAATGCTACAATAAAATACTAAGGAAGATAGTTGAGAGTGTAAATGTAAAAGTGGATGAAGAATCACATCAAAGTTCAGTTGAGAAAGAGGAATGTTGGTTAGATGAACCTGCCTACATAGAGAAGGTTGAAGAAGTTGAAGAAAAGGAAGAAACTCCAGAAGAGACTACCAAGACTCTAGCTAAGTATGTTTAGAATAATCATTCAAAAGATTAGATCATTGGAGACAAGAATGAAGGAGTTCAGACAAGAAGAAGATTTGCAAAAACAAATGAATAGGTAAACTTCACTTTGCTGTCAAGAATAGAACCTAAAATTTTTAATGAGGCCAGTAAGGATGAAGGATGGATACAAGCCATGGAAGAAGAACTAGATTAGATAGAAAAGAATCAGACTTTGGAGTTGGTACCAAGACCTATAGACAAGAATGTGATAGGAACAAAATGGGTTTTCAAGAACAAGCTGATGAAGATGGATAAGTGGTCAAGAACAAAGCAAGGTTGGTTTGCAAAGGATATTCACAAGTTGAAGGAGTTGACTGTGAGGATACATTTTCTCTGATGGCAAGAATGGAAGCAATCATAATGGTTCTTGCCTTTGTAGTACATAAGAGATTCAAGGTATATTAGATGGATGTTAAATCTAACTTCATGAATGGTGACTTCGAAGAAGAGGTCTATATAGAGAAACCAAATGGTTTTCAGTTATCAGAAGATCCAACCATGGTGTGCAAGCTCAAGAAGGATTTATATGGTCTCAAACAAGCCCCTAGGGCTTGGTATGCAAGATTGGACAAGTACTTTCTTCAACAGGGTTTCAAGAAAGATACTACAGATAGTAATCATTACATCAAAATAAAAGGTGAACAAATTCTAACTGTTGTTGTGTTTGTTGATGATATAATCTTTTGTGGCTATGATGAGATGTGTATGAAGTTTATAAGAGAGATGTAGAAAGAATTTGAAATGTCTATGTTAGGAGAACTATCATTCTTTCTTAGGCTTCAAATTTCTCAATCAAATGAGGGCATCTTTATATCTCAAGAAAAGTATGTTAATGAAATGTTGAAGAAGTTTGGCATGGAAGATTGTAAGCCTATGAGTAATCCTATAGCAACTGGTTGCCACTTGAGTAAAGATGATGAGTCACCTGAAGTTGATCAAACTCAGTACAGATCTACAATTAGAGGCCTACTATACCTAACAACATCAAGGCCTAACATTATGCAAGATGTATGTTTAGTTGCAAGATTTCAAGCTGATCCTAAGGAAACACATGTAAAGGCAGTCACAAGAATATTCAAATACTTGAAGAGCACTCTGAAACATGGATTGCGGTATCAAAAAGGCAATGACTTTTCTCTGAGTGCTTATACTAATGCAGATTGGGCTGACAGTGTTGATAGTAGAAGTACCAGTGGAGGATATTTCTTTTTGGGAGATAGACTGGTCTCATGGATTAGCAAGAAGCAGGATTCAATGTCCTTATCAACTACATAGGCATAATATATTTCTGTAACAGCCTGTTGTACTCAAGTGTTGTGGATGAAGCAAGAATTGAAGGATATCAAGGTTGTATATGATGAGCCCATTCCCATTCTTTGTGATAATACAAGTGCTAGATCAATATTTTAAAGAATCCAATGATGCATTCTAGGACCAAGCACATATCCATCATATATCACTTTTTGAGAGAAAAGTTTGTAGATCAAGAAGTCAGACTGGAGTATGTACCTACAAAGGATCAAGTTGCTGACATCTTCACCAAGGCACTCTCTAACAATACTTTTGAGTTTCTTAGATAGAAGTTAGGGGTTGTTGCCCCTCCTTCTAACTAAATGCATAGATGGTGCATCTATCTAGGGGGAGATATTCAAGGCATATTTTTTATCCCTAGATTAATGGTGGCTACCTCTTACGGGGAGTAGGTAGGCACAAGATGTTTTAAAGCATAACAAATTTTGATCGGTCAGGAGGAGCTGACAGGTGAGAAGTAGTGAAGATCAAGAAGAATGCTAATAAGGGGAGCTAAAGGAAGATTAGTTTAGAGAAAGAGCACTAGCCCTTTTTCCTTGATGTCAAAGGGGGAGAAAATTGCATATCAGGTCAAGTGTTTCCATGAATGCCAAAGGGGGAGATTGTTGCACTTGTGTTGTCATTGATGTCAATAGTGTGAGATTTAGATGTGTTGTCAGTAGTGCTAGAATGAAGGTCAGAAGTAAAGTGAACAAGAGGTTAATGTCAAAGGAAGTCTGTGGCAATATGATAAGAGAAGAAGACAAAGAAGGTAGATCAAAGATGAGAAAGGCAAGACAATAAATGCCATCAATATCTCCTGAAGATTGTATAGACAAAGAGTGTGCTAGTATGAAGACTCTTACTTTGTGAAAAGAGGTTTTTGTTGTTGTATGAAGTTGAGAATGAAGTCTCTGATGTGGAAAATATTGTATCCATTATTTCCTGAGGGAATGCATTGCTTTAGTCTTAAGAGAAAGATTCAAGTTATCTAAGGAACTGAAGTTTACATAGAATAAGCTCGAGAGAATGCTCTGCATTCCTCCACATTTAATGTTATGACCTTGTAGTGTGGGATTTGATCAAAGACATGTGTAAAGATTGTATGTTCCATATTTTAAAGCTTGAAGATTTATGCAGAAGATTCTAGAGCTTGCAGAGTGAAGACAATTGTTTAAAGATGATGCAGTTAGGATGCATCTGGGAAATGCTCCACATTTCTCTGCCCTTGAGGTTGTGATCCTATGGTTTGAAGGATGATCATTTATAAATGAGAAGATGATAATATTCAAGATTTACCTGCTAAGATGTACTGTAGAGGTTCTCCATGGTCAGTAGAACAAAGACACATCTTGCTACTAACTAAGGTTGTTTGGAGGAGAAAATAGAAGCCACTGCATTCCACTGCAATTTATCTTTTGGCTTTGTTGTTTGGAAGATGAGTTTAGATATTCAGTTGGATGATTCAATTTAGGTCTCTGGTGTTGAAGTAAACCACAAGTTGTTTTTTCAATGCTATATCTCAAGACTGTGTGTTCAGAATTTGTTTGTGGTACCAAGTTTAGTTTCTGTTTGGTTGCATGAGAAAGGAAACTTATAATTCAAGAGAAGGATTGATTGATAAGCCATGTGTACATCTTATATTTCTTTTGTGAGGATCCACATGATGAAAATTGATTCCTCCAGTATCGTTTTTCATCCGGATCTATTAGGCAGAATGATGTGTGTTTATTGAGCCGACTTCATGTGTTTTCACTGTTCTTGCCATATGATTTGAAGTGTGTGCCAGCTTGGAAGAATGTGATAATAAAGAATTGGTTGGTTATCACTTGGCTTGAACTACATTGATTTTCTACATCTTTTGGATGTGGACTTGGAGTGGCCTTGCACATTTCATGATTACATGTTTCATCTTGGTTGACTTGGAAGAAGGATTTTGGAAATTACGGATGGTATAAATGAAAGATCTTATTTGTTGAGGAAAGTATGAGTGTATGATGATGTGTGAATATGTGTGAGTAGATATGAGTACAATTGTGAAGTTTGTAGAGGAAAACTAATGCATTGTAGACTTAAATAAAATTTAGGGGTAAACCTATTTGAACAGTCCACTCTATCATTGCATTCCTACATTGAATTATCAACCAAGAAGCATAAGCTTATGATGATGCCCGCACTATATATGCCTTCAAGACTCATTTCTATCCTAAACTAACTCATACAAATTTATTCTGATTAGCCTAGTCTGTTGAAGTTCACATAAATGTAAGAACAACAAAAATAGTTTAAAATCTAGTTGCTACGCATACCTTCAGCATAAGCTGAAGATAACTATATTCAACAGGGAATTACAAAATTAACTTAAAATATTCAGAATGATAAAAGAATTAACACTAACCATTAGGGGACTTAAAATATGCACTTGTTCATGAATCACAACTACTAGAAATAGCAATCAAGATATTTCACTTGCCTCACAATGCAATTGATGAAATAACAGAAAAACAATTTTAAATAGGAATGCATAAATAAATAAGGAAATATACAAAGTGAGGGTTAGTACCTTGAGTGGCCAGCTCAGGGAACTATCTCACTTAATCTGGAAACCAAATCTACTTCAGATTCTCATGCATTCTCATAACATCAAATTGTATTCAATTCATATCAGAAATAGAATCTTCTCAGATTTTATTCAAATCATAACATGTCTGGATAATTGATATTGAAAAATAGAGTAACGGCTAAGTAACTGGAAAGTGAAAGCAACTAACTTAGTAATGAACTCATCCCTCTAACTTATATAAAATTGGGAGAGTTCTATGCAACAAGTAACTAATCCTCAATCAATTCAACCCTAGATACTAGGATACAAGTTGCATGATTGATTTATTAATCTAACTAATCAAAAGAAGAAAAGTCATGTTCAAACAAGAACTCTCATGAAACAGTTTGTATGAAAAACCACTCATAGACTGAGTTTAGAACAAGTCTTCCTTTCTACATTTATTTCAATCCATGATGGTACAGATTCATCCTCCATTTATCTTCACTTTTGGCATTCAAACTGCACTTCACTTAATTCCCCTATCTTGCAACTCACTGCAATTGCTCTTTCCTTGATGCCATGTTCTTGCTGCATAGGGTTAATTCTCCAAACATATGCACACAAAATAGAATTCATATTAAACTATAGAATTCTATCTATATTACATGCATACTTATAATTTAAGTCATTCACTTGATAATATAACCACCATATTCCATATTATCAACATAGGTTTAAAGTCTTTGAAAAGTATATGAGAAATAGCATATAGTAATGGTGATGTTTGTGAAGTATCTGCATGATCATATGAAAAGGTCTTAAAAACATATAAAAACAACATAAAAAGAAGTTAATAATTCAACCCATCATCTCCCCCCAACTACTCTTTTTCTTTACCTCAAGCAAAATCAAGGAACTAAACATCTAGGGGAGAATATTATAATGCAGAGTGATTCATCTAAGGTCCATGACTTCTTTGACTCCTTGTCCCTATTTGAGATAAAAACCATTGTAGCAAACAAGCCTATTCATCTTGACCAATTCTGTATTCTTACATTTATCACTCTTTTCTCTTGTCCAGTATGGTATTGGGTAAAGGAGAATAGGAGGGTGAAATGTGAGTGGCAGCCATGCTACTCCTGTTCACTCTAAAATCTTGATATACCTATGTAGCCTCTCAAACATGTTCATGAAATTGTGGAAGGAGTGGGGCTCTTTCCTCTGCAATTCCAGAGTCAGACTATCCCATCTATTCTGCACATACCTCTTGCAGTTCTGAATGATAGACACTACCAACCGTTGTATCCTTCTATAATCCCTGAGTCTTAAATCCATAATTACCTTACCTGGACCCTTATGAGATATGAGTGATAACCATTGGGTCAGGATCACATTGAGATTTAAGGCTTCTTCCCTAATCTGCAGTGGCACATTCTTTTCTTGTTCCTCATACTTATCCATTAGCTCCCCTCTAAGCTACTCATTTCTAAGGTAAGACATTAGTGCTCTAACTTGAAAATCACTAGCATAGATCAAGGGGTTCCACTCTGTATCTTCTTCCATCAAATAATTGTACAAATAGTATTCACACAACTAATCTTGTTCTTCCAAACTGACTTCTTGAAATAACTGAAAAAAATCATGCCTTGAATAGATAGAAATAGACTGATCATTGTTGAATCTATTAAATTGAAAACTAAGAAATTTTTCCTTGAGAAATAATGCATAAACTCTTGGTGGAGGTCTACATTCAATGATTTGAATTGCTCTATTAATTACCTCTGCTAGCTTCCCTTCCAACCTTTTGATTACCAAATCCTTTTCCTCAATTGATGCATTAAGACTTTGTTTCTCTTTTTCCCAATTCTCCTTTTCCTATTTGGTTTTATGAGTTAGTTTCATTAATTCAAAGCCTAGAGACAAAGTGGTATGGTACCTTGGGGTTTTTGTCATAGGAGGTTGGAGAGTGAGTACTTTGTCCTCTTCAATTTTTTTTTTAGTTTTAGCCAGTTGTGCTAATAAATCCAAATTAGAACCATGGCCATAAGTCTGAATTTTCTCTTCCAACTCTTGAATCATTTTCTCTTTTTGTCATGCCCTACATTTTACTCAACCTAAACCAAACACAACTACCAATTTTTTTGACTTGCTAGTCCTAGTAAGGTAAATTTAAGTTTTAAAGCTAATCTAGAATCGATGACATCAAGTTTACAATGTCCTCTCACTACTTAAACAATCTTAGTTTGCATTTTTCCCTAAGTGTTTCCTTATTGAGATGTACAAAACTTTTCCTAGGTATCATAGAGTATAGAATTTAGTCACTCTTCTAACTAATTTCCCATTTTCTATCTACATTTGTTCCCCTAGTATAGCTATAAAGAGAAAAATTATTGCTTAATAATAACTTGACTATCAAGAGTTTGAAAATGAAGAGCTACGTTTAATATAAATAACCTTACACAAATAATAATGCATGGAACAAACTTTTAATGTGAATGAAATTATTTATTTACTTTTCTATTAACATCAATGGCACAAGAATCATTTGATGCTATCAAGACTCAAAGGATAGATTAGCTTAGTTTCAAGTTCTAGGCTATAAATGACAATTACTTATTGTTTCTAGTAGTTTTAGATTTAGATGTAACTACTTGCTACATTTTAATTCATATACTTAACTTTGATTTCATTGACTTAATGTTTAAACTAAACAAAATTTCCACTTGGTTATACTACGTTTCTTGATCAAAGGTTTAAATAAGTTAGCTATTACTTTGTTGACTTGGTTTTCAATTTGGGATTTCCTCGCTCATTTGTAGTTCAAGAAGACCTCCTATATTTCTCTATGGAATTTATCCTATCTACTAGATTCATTCATTGAGATAAACTTTAAGATTAATTACAACTCCAACTTATTACTATTAATGTCAAATTATAACTTTATAATTTATTGGCAATTGATTCACCACCACTAGATGAGTTTAACATTTAATGATAATCCAATTCTAAGTTTGATTAATGTCTAAGTCAAGTTAAAATACATGTATATATATTACATCACAATATTAATGGTTTTAGAAATTTTAATTATGCTTTCATTAAATTTTAAATTGATAGATTTATTACAATTATGTTTTAACTCCATTTAACTTAATTTTTATTCCCCAAATCTTAATTTAAAAATTCTTAAATAGAAACTACCTTATTCTTAACTCAAAAACTAATTCTCTTCTTATTGATTTCCTTTGTTGAATCATACAATGCAATTAATATGATTATACATTCAAATCATTTTTGTCTTTATTTAACATTTTCTAAATCAAGTGTATAAGAAAAGATTACAAGATAATCTATGAAACATGAGGATCCTTGATAACTAAATAATGCAATGATAAAATATTTTCTTCCAAAGAAACACATAACTTGCTTTTCTTGCACATCCATTTTTTACTTATAACTTAACAATTGATCTTTTATTTTTCTTTTCCCTTAATTGCATAAGTAACAACACAAGTTTTCTACTTTAACACTTTTCAAATGATCTACAAAATTTGGTACATAAAGTACATCATGAAAGAAATATGGCTTTCTTGAAAACTAAACAATATTTCTTTTATGTCCAAGAGACTTGAACAACTCCAAAACATCTTCAACCTCCATCCAAGAACTTGAAAATGAACAAGAGAGGAAAACAACAATATGCCAATGGGATCTCCACCTATCCATAGGGTTGTATAACAGCCCACCCCCAAGAATGGGGTAATCACTTAGCCATATGAAGCCACACAACTTGTACACAAGTACAACAACAATGTTTTACATATACATAAAGCACAACACATTTCTATCACATTGGTTTACCTAAAGGGAAAACCACTTAGGGGGAGTGGGGGCTCAACCAGACATGGGGAACAAAATATATCATACTCTCCACCCAATCCACACCTTATACCTCCCAACAATATATATATTTTTCTACAAAATACAGGGGAATACCCATAGCCCATAACCTGAATGGAATACTCATATTCCAAAAATGAAAAGCACCAATGTGAGTGAGCTACTCCCACTCAAATCCCCTATACATGGAGGACCAAGGCTCCTCTATACAAGAGGGGGTCAACTCCCCTATAAAACACATAAAGAACATCACAACACAAAGCAAAGCATGTATTCACAAACCCCAACCAAATCCTTAAATAAAAATTGTTCCTTCTTTAAATTTTCAATGAAAGATGACATATGGCATGAGGTACAACAAATTAAAATCAGATTTAAGAATGTAAATTACAGTAGCAAATCTAAAACAAGATATTAAATGCAAATCCTAAATTTCAATAGTAACTGTCTTCTAAAAAAATTATTTTTTTTTTCTTTTAGTAAAACATAGCAATGAAGATATTTCAAATGTAATATGTATAATTATTAAATGACAAATTGCTTTTATTCTAATCAGATCTAATGTAAAAATCAGAAATCTAATTCATACTATGATGATCTACGTTTATGACATGCAAATAAGGCAACAGATATGGTTCTTTCAAGATTTGCATTGAAATGTTTGTTTTTCCAATTTCACAAGCAACAAACCCTTAGAAAACAACATTTACATTTAATAAATAAATAAAACATATAATATTTAGGACATACAATATTTACATTTAACCAATAAAGAAAAACATATAATATTTACATTAAATCAACAAAGAAAAATGTATAAATTTCACATTTAATCAATAAGGAAAAATATAATACTTACATTTAATCAATAAAGAAAAACATGATACCTCAATCGTAATATCCCATTAATGGTAGAATCCTTGAATGAAAATCATAAAAAATGAGCATCCCACCCCTACTTTATGAAGAGTTTTTAAAGAGAAGAATAGAGTAACTTCCTACCCAAAACTAACTCAACCACCCAACTAACTCAACCAACCAACTACTTCAACCACTCAACTACCTTCCCATTTTCGTCACTTTTGTAAGTAGGGCTTAAAGAAGGGTCTAAAAACCTTTTAAAATATTATAAATGACAAAAATAAACTTCTAACCTATCTACCTTAGACATAAGACAATTTTCCAAACATAAAATACAACCTAGACCTCTTAAAAACACTTAAAAATCATTTTAAAAATTACAAGGTTAAAACCCACACAAGAACATAATCATTTTATCACATAAAACTAAAAATAACATTTCTTAACATCATGGAAAATAGACCTTAGGGCTCCATGCCTAGGTCTGACATAACATAGAAAGACATAAAGTGGCTAAATAACCCCCATCATCCATTGACATAATAATTCTACATGTACACTCAACAAGAAGTGTTAGTACAATATATATAGCTAAAATATATACATCATAAATAACATATTATCACAAATCCATTAGTAACCATAGACTAACATATAAAATTCATCATTCATAAATACATAAATCAAATAATCTCATCAAAGGATATCATATGGAATCGAATCATAAAATATAACGTCCATAAGTATATCAAATACCATAATAAATAAATGTGTCATCCATAAGTATTGAGTATCATAATCATCAAAATGTCTCTTAGAACATTAAGGATCTCAAATAAACAAGAGTACATAGAATAGGGGTCTCACACTTTTTCTTTATCTTTCTCCTCATACCCCTTTACCTATTCTTCTAGCTGTCTTATTCTATCCAAAGCCTCTTGAAGTTCTTTTCTAATATTTCTATCCTTGAGTAACTCTTTTTCTTTTTCAAAGTTTAGATTTTCATCATCACCTTTTCCAGGAATATCAAAAGCTTCTTGAGTAGAATTATCAGGTACAGACTTCCCCATTTTCTTTGTAGTAAACAAATCCTCTAACTCAGAAATAAAAGAAGAAACATGCCTTCTTTTCCTGGCAGACATGTTGACATTATCACAGGCGTCAGTAGAGACATCCTCTAAAGGAATTTCTCCCCTGTCTAAATCTATATTCAGTGGAATTGGATCACTGTTTTGCTGGCCTTTATCTTTTTCCTCTAATTTTTGTTCCTCAACAACTTTTTCCTTGGCACTTTGCTTCTTTAGCCTACCTGAGCATCTAGGAGTGACAGTCTCCTACTTATCTTCCTTTTTCCTCCTCTTCTTGTCCCTCTTCTTCCTTCTTTCCTCTATATTTTCTTCTTTCATTGTGCTCTTGTGCTTCTTCACACCCTTCCTATTCTTCTTTTCTTTACCAAATGCTGAAGGAATGCTTCTTTTAGCTTTAGGGGTGGATGGTGAGGGTTCTTCTGCTGCTACAGGCCTAAATTCTAGAAGATTTTCATCTTGTGGCTCTTCAGGCTCAGGTTCATATGGAGGCTTATCTTTTGGTTCAGGTGCCTCTAATAGTGTTGAAATATCCACACATTGCTTAAAAGCTTCCCACCCAACTTGTGGGTACTGAATTCTCAAACTTCTCTTTATTAACAGGGCTATTAAAAAATGATGGGATATAGTGGTGTCTGACTATTGTTTCTAGTATTCTGAAGACATTCTTTTCAACATACTATACAGAAAATTTGGGACATTGACCAATTTTTCATGCCGTAGATGATTGAGCAATTTGAAATGTATAGTATATAACATGTTATATTGACCATCACAGGTAATATATCTGATAATGTATGAAGCACATTTCCCCCAAAAGAAGGGAAGAGATAATCACTTCGTACCTTATGTGGTGAAGTCTAGGTGTTCACCCCTCCCACAGAATTCTTCCCTCTCCACGACTACATCAGCTCTAGCTGGGTATTCAGACCCTGTTCGTGGCAACCCTGTGACCTAAGAAATAGCTGTTTTGGAAGCATCTACAGTCAATCCTTTCACCATCATTTCATCATACTATAATGTAAATGCAAATTCCTCTGCCATCTCATGATCATATTTTGTCAGTTTCAGAAAGTAATCTAACTAAACCACTCTTGTAAAGAGCGGAAGAACCATTACATCTTCTAATATTTCTTTATGTGTAGAGGGTTCTCTTCTGATTGCATCCCCTCCCATGATTTATGTAAATTGCAATTGCAATCTCTACAGTGTCAATTTCTTCTAAACAATGTCAATATCTGTTGCTTTAGTTCACCACCCAAAAAGAACCAACTTACAATTTTTGCCTCTCCTTTCTTCTCCACTGTAACTTCCTTCAGATAATAGGTTCACTCATTGGCAAAACAAGGTAAGTTCATGGCGTAGGAGGTTTTATCTGGGTTTTCTTGAAAGGCAAAAGATGGTGAATGACGAAAATTGAAAAATAAACCCCTCCCCCCAACTTAAATTGAAGTGACCTCACTTCACATTGTAATTAATATGGAATGAGGAGTATTGATTAAATGGAATGGTGGATAATATTCTTGCATGCACAAAATAAACTATAAGTAATTACGAATATAAAAAGAAATCTATTTTTGATGATTGAAAGTTACATAATGCACATATGGAATGGAAATAAATAATTAACACACCTTGAAATTTGTGAACATATACTGATGATTTAAGTTGATATGCATGAGGCAAATAGTAAGGTAGCTTGTACAGTGGTAGAAATATGATGTGATGATGCATAAAGGCAAAGAAAAATGAACAACTCATAAATGTGAGTTGACACTTGTGGTAATAGAGTGGAATGATTTTGAAATGAATGTGGCATGTGGAATGGGCAGGAAAAATTGGGTACTGTTCACCAAATTGTGGAAGAAGGTTGCATCGAGTAGTAGCTACGGGTGCTGCTAGCACAAGTCCCAACTGTGTAATTACAGATGCAATAAATCAGGTCCCAGCTGAGTTAGGTCCCTACTGTGTGAGTGATAAATAGGTCTTGGTTGAAGTAACTATAGTAACCTTGGATATTGTGTCGTGTGTGCATGTGATTTTAAAGCAAAGAAAATTATGTTTCAGCAACAGGGGTTGAGTATTGCAACTCAACCTCCACATCACTGGACAGTGTTGATGGATCAACATCAGAAGGTGTATCAATTGGTGTCATAGCATCTTCATCAAGAGTGTCAAGAGCACCATACTGAGTAGCTAAAGAAACAAGAAAGTCATCCTTCTGAAGTGGCTTTTTATACACTTTTAGCCTGTGCCCATTTACTAACAGTGAAAACTGAACTTCATCAATGGTCTGCAATTGAACTGCACCATTAGGAAAGACTTGTTTAATCTCATATGGGCCTAACCAACGGGGCTGAACCTTGCCCTTGAAGTCCTTGTATCTTGAATCATAGAGGAGTACCCAGTCACCAGCAGTGAATTCTTTAGTCTTGATGTACTTATCATGCCATTTGGCTCTTTGTTTCTATATGACCTCTATGTGATGGATGGCCTCCAATCAGATTTCATCTAGAGCATTCAAATGTTGTAGCCTATCCTTTTGAGTTGCTGTCAGATCCATTCCTAGTTCCACTAAAGTCCTCAGGGTTTTGTGTTCAAATTCTATAGGCAGGATTGTTGTCTTGCCATAGACCAATTCATAAGGTGTAACTTGTAGTTGTCTTCCAGGTAGTCCTGTATGCCCAAACAACTTCTGGGAGCCTGGAAACCCAATCTCTTCTATGAAGTTGTACTGTCTTTGTCAAGATGTTCTCAATTTTTCTCTTTGTGACTTCCACCTGACCATTAGCCTGAGGATGGCAGGGAGTGGATTTCTTATGTCTAATCTGATATTCTTCTACTAGTCTGGTGATTAAATCAGATGTAAATTGTGGTCCTTGATCAGTTACTATCTCCCTTGGCACACCATATCTAGTGAAAATGTCCTAATACAAGAATTTGGCCACATTGCCATCTCTAGCAAATTGTAAGGCTTTAACTTCAACCCATTTAGTTAAGTAATCAGTACATACCAAGATATATTCCTTGTTGTTGGATGTAGGAGATATAGGTCCTACAGAATCTAGTCCCCACTTATCAAAAGGGGCTAATGAGATTTGTGGCTGCAAAGGCATCTCATCACTTCTTGTAGGCTTCCCCATTCTTTGACATCTATCACAACTCTTAGTGTACTTGACATCATCTTTATGAAGTGTTGGCTAGTAATATCCTATTGTCAATATTTTGAAGGATGTCCTCTTGGCTGCAAAATGTCCCCCACAAGGTTCATCATGACAGGCCTTCATTATATCAAACACTTCATCCTCTCTGATACATCTTCTCATAATATTATCTGGGCCAATGTAAAATAGGAATCTAGAAATCCAAGAGTAGGAGAAACATTTGTGAACTAGCTGCCTCTTCTCCCTTGGAGAGAAATATCATGGAATCTGCCCTATAACCAAATAATTGGCTATATCTGCATACCATGGAGTGTGTATAGTTAGAGAAAATAGATGCTCATCAGGAAAAGAATCATCAACCACTCCTTCTAAGGACTAAGTAGGCAGTCTAGACAGAAAATCAGCAACTACATTAGCCTTGCCTAGTTTGTCAACAATTGTAATATCAAATTTCTGTAACAACAATAACCATGTTACAAGTCTTCCACCCACTATTGGTTTATTCATCAAATATCTAATGGCTGCATGATCTATATGTATGAATACTTTGTAACCAGTTATGTAGTGCTTGAAATTGTTAATTGCATAAACAACTGCCAAGATCTCTTTCTCTGTCATAGTGTAGTTTAACTCAGCTCCCTACAGATTTTTACTTACTCTTTGTTTCCTTCTTGTTGGCCTAAGATTGCCCCAATGACAAAATATGATGCATCTATATGGATGTGAAAAGGTAGTGTCCAATTTGGACCTCTGAGAATAGGGGCTTGTGTCAATGATGTTTTGAGCTTTTCAAAAGAAGTCTAACAATCTAGTATCCATTCATATTCACAATCTTTGGTTAGCAAAGTAAACAGAGGTGCAACAATCTTGCTAAAATCCTGAATGAACCTCCTATAATAACCTACATGTCCCATGAAGCTCCTTACATCCTTCTATCTTTGTGGAATAGGCAGGGTAGATATGATCTTAATCTTCTTTGGGTCAACTTGGATTCCTGCACTTGAGATGAAATGTCCCAAGACTATTGCCTATGTCATCACCAGAAAACACTTTTCATTACTCCAAGAGAGGTTGTGCTCTGTGCATCTCTTCAACACTTTCTCCAAATTGTATAAAGCTTTATCATATGTGTCACCATATGTGGTGAAGTCATCCATATAAATCTCAATGCTGTCATGGGCAAAATCAGAGAAAATACTGAGGATTGCTCTTTGAAATGTAGCTGGAGCATTGCACAAACCAAAGGGTACGACAAAATATGCATATGTCCCCCAAGGGCAAATAAACATTGTCTTATCCTGATCCTCTGGAGCAATCTTAATCTGGTTATAGCCACTAAAGCCATCAAGAAAGGAAAAATATTTCTTGCCTGCCAAAGAGTCAAGAACTTGGTCAATAAATGACAATGGAAAGTGATCATTCCTGGTAGCAGTATTGAGTTCTCTATAATCAACACAAACTCTCCATTTGCCACCTTTCTTGGGCACTATGACCAATGGTGAAACCCATTCACTGTCTAAAATGGGGTATATAAAGCTTGCATCCAGAAGCTTTTGAAGCTTAGCTTTCACAATCTCTTTGAGGGTGGGGTTCTTGCACCTCTGCTACTACATGATTCATCTAAAGCCATCATCAATATATATTTTGTGCATGCATAAGGTAGGATCAATGCCTTTCATGTCACTATAATCCCAGGTGAATGTTGCTGAGTGTGTATGCAATATTTTATGCAGGGATTGTTGTTGTTCATCAGTCAATGCAATGTTAATATTCAACATCTTACCTAGCTTGATTTCTAATTGTTTGGAAAATTCTTGCACATAAGACAAATCAAGGCTGGGTAATATGGGTAAGTATTTCTAGGGTAATAAAGCATGAAATATTTGGGATACCTCCTTTAAGGAACTACTAGGTATTATGCTACTCAAAGGGTCTTGTAAGCAGGATAGGCAGTCTTGTTGCTGTAGGTGCCTCCCACAGTCATTTTGTATAACGTGAGAAATTAATTTATCTTCATCTGGAATATCCAATAAGGGGCTGCATTCAATAGTCATCAAGATTTTCAGGGAATATGTGCCCTCATCTTCTAGGATAGGCCAAATGGTCTGCTCAAGCTCATGGTATGGCTGGGCTAGGGGATATAAAACCAATTTCTTGGTCACAGTCCCATTGGATATGATCATGTTACCAGACATGCAACCTATAAATGTATCAGCAATGGCAAACAATGGTCTACCTAGTATAAGAGGATAACTAGCAAGATTAACCTTTGGCTGCAACACTATAAAATTAGTAGGGTATTCCCAAGAATCTAATGCAATGACCAAATCTTCTACGACTCCTTAAGGTTTGACTATAGACCTATCAGCTAATTGCAAGACTTTCTGAGTAGGTCTAAGGTTGTTTAATTGGAGTGTCTGGATTGTCTCCTTGGTCATGACATTAATTGCAACACCTATATCTATTAGAGTATTCTTAATCAGAGTCCCATTGATCTTGACATCCACCATTAGACTACCTGGATCTGTATATTTGGGAACAATTATATTACCTAGCATGATATTAGCAAGATTTCCTAAAACATGTACTATCTAAGGGTCTATTCTCTTCCTTCTTGGCTTCTTTATGCAAAGATCCCTAATAGTCTTAGTGTAGATAGGAATATCCTTGATGGCTTGGATTAAGGGAATCTTGATGCTTATAGCTTTTAGCTGGCTGAGAAGGACAGTATTAGTTTGGGCTATTTATTTTTGCATGGCCAAGCACTTAGGGAAAGGAGGAGGCTTCTGATGTAAGGTAGTTTGGGCATCTTGGGTTGATTCAGGATCCAAAGGTGGTTTATCTGAGGCTTCTTCGGTGGGTTCTTCATCTTCAAGTTATGTGATTTGGGGAGATGAAGGCCTTGCAAGTTGCTTCCCTGATCTAAGATGAACATTACTCACTTCCACCCCATAGGTGGGATATATTGCATTACCTCGTTAGTATAAGCCTGCTGGACAGGCTTGTTGTTAGGTTTAGGTGCAGGTTGGACAGGGATTTGGGTAAGTCTAGGAGGCAGATTTTGGGGTGTTGATGGCAGCATTATGGCAGGCTGATGTGGCTGAGATGGAATCATTGGTTTCTAAAAAGGTGCATTTTTCTGCCTTTGTTGCTACTGAGTAGGCCACTGGGGGTTATAGCTGGGACCTTGAAAATTTTGTTGAGGCCATGGTTTTGGCTGTTGTTGGTTCCAACCATTTTGTAGAGTAGGCCATTATGGAGTAGGCCATTGTGGGTTTTGCCATGCATTTGGATTACCAGGCCACTATTGAGTATTCCAAGCAGAGAAATTTAGATTTGCAGTAGGAAAGGGGGAATTAAAATTAAGTGGATCAGAGGGCATACCTTGTCTTTGCTACCAAGGTCTCCTTTGAGATATGAAGAACAGTTGCCCATCTTCTCCTTCAAATGGCTGTAATTCTAGAGTTTCAATCTTTTCTTGCTGGATACTAGCCACCCTCTTGCATTTACAATTGGCATTCCTCTATCTATAGTTGGGGCAGTATTCAGTAAGTATTGCATCTGCCTCTTCCTATTTCTTCTTGATGTGAAGAGTGTCCAACTGTGTATCCATATGGCTAATAATGTCCTCTTTCATGTTGGTTAGCAGATTACTAATCTCCACTCTTGAAACCCCATTGGTTGCCTTGTCTATGATGGCTGGTCTTTCTCCCCTTGGTTTTCTAGAAAAGGTTCTAGAATAATTTCTACAAGCTCTACAAACATCCTCAAAGGGAAGTTGAGATATATCCCTTGTTCCAATGAGATTGAGGGCATCCATGCAGTCATCATTAACTCCCCTCAAAAAAACCATCTTCAGTGATTCTTCAAACAATCTATTTTGAGGGTTTTTCTTCAAGGCAAACTAGAATCTTTCAACATAGTCTTCTAGTGGCTCATCCTCTTTATGTGACATCCTGAAGACGTCATATCTCCTCCTATCATGTCCTCTGCAGTAGTCTTTATATTTTGCCAAGAACTTTGTCTTCATGGTATCCCAGTCTGGAATGACATCTTTCCCCAACCCCATAAACCATATTAAAGCAGCATCTTTTAGTGTGGTAGGGAATAGCTTGAGTCTGTAAGGATTAGTGGTGTAGTCATAACTCCTACACAAGACATCAAACTCGAACAAGAAAGTGTCAAGATCTTCAGTCACCAAGCCGTAGAAAATAGGCAATGGAGAAAGTGTTATATTTTTTAGAGTAGCAACCTGTGCTTGGTCTAGGATAGGGAATTCAAATGTTGCTTGTCCTGGAGGATCCTCTACTGCAGCATTTGCTATGGTTCTAAAAGTCCCTTTTGTAATTGTGGAGGAAGCTGATGGAGATGTAGGAGGTGTTGATGAAGATGTAAGACAAAACTCTTCTTCAACACTTTCTATTGTATAATGGATAAAGTCAGTTGTGTCCTCCTTATCCAGAGAAGTTGAAGGGAGAAATCTACCTCAGTAATCTCTCTACCTCCACATACAATGGTTTTAGTTTGATATTTCAGCGGTCCTGCACAATGTTAGTATAATGTCTAGTGTTTCCTAAAAAATGAATTTATTAATTCTAATGCTAGAATCAAAATTTAATCTATGAAAGCATGTAAAACTAATGAGACTATGAAAGTAGCACCATCCCCGACAACAACACCAAAAATGTAGAGGAAAACTAATGCATTGTAGACTTAAACAAAATTCAGGGGTAAACCTATCTAAACAGTCCACTCTATAATTGCATTCCTACATTGAATTATCGACCAAGGAGCATAAGCTTATGATGATGCCCGCACTATATATGCCTTCAAGACTCATTTCTATCCTAAACTAACTCATACAGATTTATTCTAATTATCCTAGTCTGCTGAAGTTCATAGAAATGTAAGAACAAAAAAAAATTAAAATCCAGTTACTATGGGTACCTTCAGTATAAGCTAAAGATAACTATATTCAACAGGGAATTACAAAATTAACTTAAAATATTTAGAATTATAAAAGAATTAACACTAACCTCCAAAAGACTTAAAATATGCACTTGTTCATGAATCACAACTACTGGAAATAGCAATCAAGATATTCCACTTGTCTCACAATGCAATTGATGAAATAACAAAAAAACAATTTTAACTAGGAATGCACAAATAAATAAGGAAATATATAAAGTGAGGGTTAGTACCTTGAGTTGCCAGCTCAGGGAACTATCTCACTTAATCTAGAAACCAAATCTACTTCAAATTCTCATAACATCAAATTGTATTCAATTCATATCAGAAACAGAATCTTCTTAGATTTTATTCAAATCAAAACATGTATGGATAATTGATATTAAAAAATAGAGTAACAACTAAGTAACTGGAAAGTGAAAGCAACTAACTTAGCAATGAACTCATCCCTCTAACTTATACAAAATTGGGAGAGTTCTATGCAACCACTAACTAATCCTCAATCAATTAAACCCTAGATACTAGGATACAAGTTGCATGATTGATTTATTAATCTAACTGATCAAAAGAAGAAAAGTCATGTCCAAACAAGTACTCTCATGAAACGGTTTGTATGAAAAATCACTCATAGACTACATTTATAACAAGTCTTCCTTTCTGCATTTATTCCAATTCATGATGGTATAGATTCATCCTCCGTCTATCTTCACTTTTGGCATTCAAATTGTACTTCACTTAATTCCTTTGTCCTGCAACTCGCTGCAATTGCTCTTTCCTTGATGCCACGTCCTTGTTGCACAGGGTTAATTCTCCAAACATATGCACACAAAATAGATTTCATATTAAACTATAGAATTCTATCTATATTACATGCATACTTATAATTTAAGTCATTCACTTGATAATATAACCACCATATTCCATATTATCAACATAGGTTTAAAGTCTTTGAAAAGTATATGAGAAACAACATATAGTAATGGTGATGTTTGTAAAATATCTACAAGATCATATGAAAAGGTTTTAAAAACATATTAAAACAACATAAAAAGAATTCAATAATTTAACCCATCAAAGGTGTGTTGGAGGTAAAAGTGTTCACTGAGTAGAGAAAGTGAAGTTTTCTGATAAGGTGAAGTGTGTGGATGATGTAAAGGTATTTTGTGTAGTGAGATCCATTGAATGTAAGTTCTAGAGGGTATAATCTCTTTCTGTAAGTGTCATTACATTGTATTTCAGGGAGCTGCAGCTTCCTTTGGGTTGTAGCCCATAAATAATATTGTAATCTTGTTTTATCTTCATTTGTGAGGCTAGATTTGGACAGTAGATCCAAGCAGCTTGCTCACCGTGGTTTTTCCCTTCTTAGGTTTTCCATGTAAATCTGGTGTTGTGGCTATGTGCTTATGTGTCATGCTTTAATTGGTTTAATTTGCTAATCTTCTGGTTAAAGTAGTTAGAAGTTTTAATTGTTGATTAAATAAAATAAGTTATAGTGATATACTGATTCACCCCCCCTCTCAGTATGGAAGTCTAAAAGTCCTATTTTAACTCTAAACTAACTAGATCTAATAAAAAAGTGTAAAATCAAGGCAAGATAAACCTGTTAGAGAGAAAACTAACTAAACCTCAAGATTTTACTAAGATTTCAACCTCAACAATGGATAAACAAGTTTGCAAACATTAACCAATCTTGATTTGACCATGAAAAGTCAACAATCAAGCTTCAAGAAGGTGCAATCTTCAAAGGTGAGTTTATGGATGTTCAGAGTAACCACACAAAGCAATCTAGCATGAACAAATCACCAGTGGTATGAACTCTTTGCAAACTCATCAAATATCCATCAAACTTGCAATTGAAAATGTAAGAAAAACTCAACTATGTGTTTAGAAATTATGAAACAAACTTTGTGTGATGACACGTTCAACAAATCTCAACAGTTTCTATTCACTATCTTGACTAGAAACCATGAAGTAAACCTATATTGAGATCAAAAAGTTTGACAAATATCAACAATTTCCAAACTTGGTGTGGACAAAAACATGAGAATATCATGAAAATTTAGAAAATACTATGTATTTGCTCTCAAATCCAACCCTTACAATGAGTTTTAGCTATATACTTATACAAATCAGCTTCGTAATACTAAGTTTTCACCTTCATATCCAATGGCTATGATCAATTTGATCCAATGGCTCACATTTGATGCTCAAACACAGAGTCAATATTGGTGGCAAATGCAATTTCTACTATATTTCTCTTCATCTCCTTGTAGCTTCCTCAACAAGCTTCCCTTAGTATGAAAAAGTAACTTTTTTGTCTCCACATTCACTTTTGGTATTAAGTTTTTCTAATTTTAGAAAAAGTAACTTTTATGGTTGAAAACATTTAATTTTTGCAACTACATCTAATCCATCATTTAATCTTTACAACTATATCTCCAACAACTAGAATGGTGACCCTTTTCAATTAAAAGGACATGTGCATCTATAGAAAGTCCATTTCTCCTCCATAAGCAGCTGTAGGTCTTCATTTTCCATGTGCAAACATGAATATGCAGCTATAGGTGACTAATTTTGACTTCAAAGCTTCATTTCCAACCCCTATTCTTCATGTTTCCTTCATTTTCAACCATAAATCTTCAACTCAAATTTGGAACAGAAATTTAGGACCTCATGGAAGGTTGCATCAGTCATGTCCTAGGTTGCAAATCAAGTATAAGGTCATACAATTCATCTTTACTCGGATACTAAGCATTTCTTCCTTTATTTTCCATGATTTTTGGCTCTGGTTTTACATGAACAACAATAGTTTAGGTCTGGTTTTTATTTTTTTCCAACTTTTGGAGTTTCTATTCATACTTTTTGATGTTGTCTTGGCTTCATTTTGTAGGTACAACAATTGTATGGATATGAAAATTGATTTCCTTCATGGCTGGGACAACAGTGTATCTCAAGATCTTCATGTCTCCATGATGCCTCCAACTAGTCTCCAAATGTTTCTATCCTCTCAGACCTACAAAATATAATGACAATCATCAAATTCATCAAAAGTCCATTCACAAATCACCAAAATCCATCATTTCAATCAAAAATGCAAAAATTGTCAAAGTTATCAAATTATCAAGTTGTCTTCTAGGTGTTGTAGCAGTGTTCCTAATGCTTGTCTCATGGTTTTAGATCTCCAAAGGCTTCATGAAGGTATTTAACATGTCTCTAATGTTGTTCTAGGTCTCACATGACTGCAAACCAAATTCATGGCATGCTTTGCTTCGTTTCACCTCTAGGGCAACTCTAGGATAATTTTGGCAACTTTTGAGATAATGGTACAATCCCTTTTTAGGATGCTTAATCTCTTCTTAACTTCTTGAAATATTTTCATGCATTCTCATACAACTCCTTATCTGATGTAGAGCATGGGATGGATTCCAATAATCTTCAAAAATACTTGGACTGATCATGCAAGGCTGGGGCAACTCTTTGACAATCCATGTCTTGAAAACTAGGCAAAAATGTCATATCAAGGTTGGAATGAAAGAACAACTTGCCAAACCTCCTAACCACCTTAGACCTCATCTTTATGGCTGGTAGACACTCACCAAACCAACCAAACACTCTGGTCACTTATCTCTCCTATGGTTCCTTCACAACTAGACCTATTTGCTTATAGCCCTTGGAATAGGGTTTTTGGAGCATAACTTGCACAAAACATGATAAACCCCCAAAAAAATTAACTTTTTAGATACCCATTAGGCTCCTACACAACATATCTAGTATGCAAAGTAGACTTCTTTGGAACATGTGCCTCAAAATTTGGCTGTACATGCTATTCTAGGCATAATTAGGCCACTTTTACAAAGCAAGTATGACCTAAACTCACTCCCAACTTACAAGATCTACTCTAGGGATTCAATGGGTTGAAAATAGATAGATTTCACTAGTTTTGGGGATTCAAGATAATCCCAAATCTTTCTTTCATCAACTCTCTATTCTACCAATACTAGTTTGCCTAATACATGAAGATATTAGGCTTCAATTACTCAAACAACACCTTGCTCTAGTCCCCTGCTCCTACAAATAAAACCTAATTGAAAAGACACATAACTAACTCCATTCCACCCATTTTGGGATTTTTCATAGGTGGAATGGGGTCAAAAACCCAAAGATCTTCCTAAAACCCTCAAAACTAGGGTTTAAGACTCGTTTGAGCAAAATCAACTACAAAATGCTTCAACAATAATGTCAAACCTCCTAATCAGATGGAAATCAAAGGTAACACAGCCTATTTCAATTTTCTAAGCATTAGAGTTCATGACAGTCCTATACAGACCTGTACCAAGCGTGTGAAACAAGAAAAAAAAGTAAAATGCAAAAAATTGGAACTTTTTTATTGATTTCTTCTTCTCCAAACTTCATCTCTACCTTCCTTGAGGAATGAGAGGCATAAAAATGTTCATAAAAACATGGTTTCAATACTCCACTACTTGCATGGTCATAGCCATGTCAAAAGAAGGCTCCAAAATAGCCTTACCACTAACTACTTCAAAGCATTGACTAAAAATGAGCAATAATTAAGACTCCATCACTAAAATGACCCCTCAAGCAACAACATGGTCTTTATTAGACCTTATTACAACCATCATGAAGCAAATCTTAACACCTAGCTCTAAATGAGACCAAAAATTCAAAAATTAGGTCAGGTGCTCCTGCACCATACAACTGAGGTGAAAAGATTTCATCATCATGATGAAACAAGCTCTTGGATAGAGGTGCCATGCTTCTTGATGTCATCTTCTGTCATCCACATAGCATCTTCATTTGGTAAACCATGCCATTTGACCAAGTGCTCATTGTATACCTTGTTCCTTGTCCTCTTGATCTCCCTTGTGTCCAAGATGGCTTCAAGTTTCATTGGCTAACTAGGCGAAAGGTATCTTATCCAATCTTCATCAGCAACTTCCTCTACTTATTCACCTACAATAGTAGATCCTCTGAAAGGATAAAGGTATGCAACATTAAAAATGTGGGAGATAGCAACTCTAGGAGGGAACTCTATCTCATAGGCATTCTAGCCAAACTTGTGGACCACCTTGGAAGGTCCTATCTTTTTCATCATCAGTTTAGTATATCTTCCCTTAGGTAGTCTCTCCTTTCTCAAATGTACAAGCACCATATCACCTACCTTATATTGAACATCTTTCCATTTCAAATTTTCCTTCTCCTTGTACTTGGCAACACTCTTCTCAAGAGTTTCTCTAACCTGCTAATGTATATCCCTCATGGCAATGGCAAAATCTTCTTCTTGAGCACTCCTATTGTCCAATCCTTTTAGATCTCTTAACTCATAAATTCCCCTTGGTTTCATACCATACACAACCTCAAAAGGGGTTCTTCCTATTCTCCTATTGACATAGTCCTTGTAGGCATACTCTGCTTGAGGCAGTATGAGATCCCATGGCTGATTATGCTCTTTGGTTAGACACCTCAACAAGTTTTCCAATGATCTATTAATAACCTCAGTTTGCCCATCTGTTTGGGGATGGTAGGTAGAACTAAATTTTAGATTGGTTCCCAACTTTTTCCACAAGGTCCTCCAAAAGTGACTAATGAATTTGGAATCTCTATCAGACACTATGGTCAAAGGCAGTCCATGGATTCTTACAATTTCTTTGAAAAATAGACCAGCAATATGAGATGCATCATTAGTGGATTTGCAAGCAATGAAATGTGCCATCTTACTAAACCTATCCACAACAACAAAAATGTTGTCATACCCTCTTTGTGTCTTGGGCAAACTCAAAATAAAGTGCATGTTGATTGACTCCCATGGGTGATTGGGTATTGGCAAAGGTTGGTACAAACCTACATTAGAACTTGATCCCTTAGCCCTCTGACATATCACACAACTCTCCACAAATTTCTTCACATCCACATGCATTCTAGGCCAATAGTAGAACCTTTTGACCTACTCCAAGGTCTTGTCATATCCAAAGTGCCCACTTAGACTCCCACAGTGCTTTTCTCTAATCAGATTTGCTCTCATGGAGCATGTTGGTACACACAACTGGACACCTTTGAACAGAGACCATCTTGCAACATAAACTCAGAAAATTCACTGTAAAAACTATCTTGGGACTGACTAAAAACAACAAAAACATCTTTGCAATCTTCATCATCATGGTACATACCTTTGAGTGCCTTAATGCCTACACTTTGAAGTTTGATCTCCTACACCATGATTGATCTTCTGCTTAGGGCATCAGTAACCTTATTTGCTTGTCCTTCCTTGTGCTTTGTGGTGAATGTGTAGGCCTACATATACTCCATCCATTTCATGTACCTATGGCTCAATTTATCTTGGCTGTTCAAAAAACTTAAAGCATGATTGTTAGTGAATACAACAAACTCCTTGGGCAAAAGGTAGTGTCTCCACTTCTTAAGGGATGGCACCATGGCATAAAGTTCAAGGTCATATGAGGAGTACTTCCTCTTAGCTTCATTAAGCTTTTCACTAAAAATGCAACTGGCCTTCCATCTTGACTGAGAACTGCACCTATAGCATATCCACTTGCATCACATTCAATGGTGAACACCTTGTTGAAGTCAGGAAGTGCAATTATAGGTTGTTGGGCCACTCTTGCCTTCAATTATTCAAACCTCTTCTCAGCTTCATCAGTCCATTTAAACTTCTTCTTCTACCCTCCTTTGATGGTATCAATGATTGGTGAACAAATGTGGCTAAAGTTCTTTATGAACTTCCTATAGAAGGAAGCCAACCCATGGAAACTCCTGACCTCTGCTTCTGCACTAGGGGTTGGCCAACTGAGTATGGCCTCTACCTTTGAAGAATCCATCTTGAGTGTACCCTTGGAGATCACAAACCCAAGATAAACAAGTTCCTCTTTCATGAATTCACACTTCTTGAGATTAATAATCAATTTATCCTCATTCAACCTCTTCAACACCATGTCTAGATGCTATAGATGCTCCTCTTTTGTTTTTCTATATATAAGAATATCATCTAGGTATACCACCACAAAATTTCCTATGAACTATTTTAGGACTTCATTCATGAGCCTCATAAATGTGCTTGGGGCATTTGATAGCACAAATGGCATCAAAATCCATTCATATAGACCCTCATTGGTCTTGAAGGCAGTTTTCCATTCATCACCTTCCCTTATCCTTATTTGGTAGTAACCACTCTTTAAATCTATCTTTGAAAAATAACACGCATCTCCTAAACTATCCATTAGATCTTCCATCTGGGGTATATGAAATCTATACTTGATTGTTATCTTGTTAATTTCTCTTGAATCAATGCATAGTCTCCACTGTCCACCTTTATTGGGTGCTAGGACTATTGGTACAGCACAAGGACTCAAACTCTCTTTGACAAGGCCTTTGTCTAGCAGTTCTTGAACCTGATTTCTAATTTTTGCATTTTGTTGTGGTGACATATTGTATGCTTCCTTGTTTGGAAAGCTTGCACTAGGGATAAGATCAATATGATGGCTCACATCCCTCATTGGAGGCAATGAACTAGGGAGATCCTTCACCACTATATCCTCATACTTGTCCAATAAGGCCTGAACTTCCTATTACAAGTATGGGCCTAACCAGTGTTGTCATTAATGTCAACATACTCTTGTTGCATTGATGTCAAGGATTGGATGAGTTGTATGCTGAGGATATTGAGAAAATTAGTCCTATTAGGAATAGAGAAAAATAGTGAAGACAGTGAAGCAAAGATCCCAACTAAGATGAAGATCAGAGGATGTGCATCAAAGGGTTTGTAGATATGTGTCTAAAGGTGATCCAGTAAAGATTTGAGAGGTCCGCATGAAGATTTGAAGAAGTTATGGCCATATGAGTAAAACTAGTTCTGGCAAATGTTCAAAGGTGATAGAGTGACACAAATAGGTCCGGTGAGATTCAAAAATGCAATATCTTGTTCTACGGATTTGGTGGAGTGTTTAGGAAGTCAATGTGAATTGACAACTCAATTGGTTCATGGTCTAGAGGTCTACAAGCATCTATTCCAATATGACAGTGATGACAGACTGTGTTCTTGAGGTTTTGGATGAAGGAGAGAATGATTTTAGTAAACAGAAGTAGTGTGGATGTTCTTGGTGATTCAAGAAAGCTTGTGGGGTTCTCTAGATTGTGTCCAGTTCATGTTGGTGGTCCGCATTGAAGATTGAGCTCGTAATTGAAGAATTACTTCTGGATGAGGATGTTCTTCCTAAACTTGGTTGACTGGATGAGTTACACATCTTGCAGATGATCTTGAAGATGTTCTGCGAAGCATAGCGTGTTCCTCAAAAAGGATTGAAGTCCCAAATCTATGTGGCTGATAGTGTGATGATCCGCATGAAGTCTTTTGGAATTAGTCAAGTTGTATTTGTGTATTTTCTTTGTAAAGTTTGCCGACTTGGATGATTATCCCAAAGTCAATGTCTTGTATAAATAAGAAGTTGTGAAGTCATTTCAAATGCATCTTGGTGGAGATGAGAGTGTGGTAGAGAGGAGGAAAGCAAAAGGCAGAGTAGAAGTATTGGGCTTAAATGGAACTGACTCAAGCATGGTGAAGATGCTATTCTTCAGTTCAAGTATGTAATATTTATCATTCTGTAGACAGTGTGTCTCCTATAGGTAGTGGGCCTCTTGTGAGTAGTGTGCTCAGGTAGTAAGCCCTAATTGGCATGTACCATTTTGTTCTTCTTATTCTTTTAATAGAGAATACAATCTTGAGTTAGTCACCCTGTGGTTTTTCCCTTAACTGGGTTTTCCACGTTAAAATCTTGGTGTCATATGTGTTAATGTGTTTCTGCTCTTGAATTGTTGCATTATGTTTCCACGATTGATTTATTATTATGCTGCTGAATTACAAGAAGGATTTAAGTGGTTAATAAGAGAAAGTTTTGGGATAATTGATTCACCCCCCCTCTCAGTTGTCTGTCTTGAAACTAACAATTGGTATTAGAGCTAGGTTCCTCCAAAAGAGCTTAACCGCTTGAGGAGATCCAAGATGTCTTCCTACAAAAAGGATAGTCTGAGGTTTGATGGAACCAATTACACTCTTTGGAAAAGCTGCATGGAATGTCACTTGCAATGTATGGGAATGCAATATTGGATCATGCCTTTAAAGAAGTATGTTCCTCCACAGAATGGTTTGAGAACTGTAGATGAAATCAGAGATGCTAAAAACAATCTTCAGGCTAAAGAAGCTCTACTAAGTGCCTTATTTGATTTAGAGCTGACAAATGTTATAGATCTAACAATCACATATGAGATTTGGGAAAAACTAGAACTTCTGCATGAAGGAGACAAATATGTTAAATGTGCCAAGCTACAAAGTCTGAAAGGAAAATTTGAAAACCTGAAGATGAATGAAAACTAGTGGTGGAGCACTCCTTTTAGGGAAAAGTTTGGTTTCTTGGTTGAGCAAGAAATAAGAGGCAATAGCTATGTCCACTGCAGAAGCAGAATATATTGCAGCAGTAGATAGTTGCACTCAAGTATTGTGGATGAAGCAAATGCTAAGAGACATCAGAGTGGAGTATGAGGAACCTATCACAATCTTCTGTGATAATTCAAGGGTAATAAATATATATCTAGTGTTGCATTCAAAGAAAAAACATACATCCATCAAGTTTCATTTTTTGAGAGAGCAAGTGAACAAGAATGAAGTCAGATTGGAGTTTGTGCCCTCCAAGGATTAGATTGTGGACATTTTTACTAAACCTCTACCTAAGGACTCTTTTGAGTATCTTAGGGAGAAGTTAGGGGTTATTACCCCTCCGGTTCTGAATTAAGATGCACTAATGTGCATTAGTCCAGTGGATCTCATAGTCATATCTTGTGGTCTGGATTGATGATGGGAAGCTGCTACTCAGGGGGAGTAGTTGGTATGATTCTGAGTGATGCAAGTATGTGCCCTTTGCCATTGATGTCAAAGGGGAGAGAAGACATGTGAAAAACAAAAAGTGGTTGCTAATCAAAGGGGGAGCAGTAAAGGAAGAGAAGACATGTGAATGGTTGTTGTTGATAGGGGGAGTTATGTCAGTTAGTGAGGAGAATTTCTTGTCTTGATGGTTAAAATAGTTTTTCACATCATATGTTACCATCAATGACAAAGGGGGAGATTGTTGCAAGTATGGGCCTAATCGGCGTTGTCATTGATGTCAATATACTCATGTTGCATTGATGTCAACGATTGGATGAGTTGTATGCTAAGGATATTGAGAAAATTACTCCTATCAGGAACAGAGAAGAACAATGAAGATAGTGAAGCAAAGATCCTAGCTAAGATGAAGATCAGAGGATGTGCATCAAAGGGTTTGTAGATATGTGTCTAAAGGTGATCCAGTAAAGATTTAACAGGTCCGCATGAAGATTTGAAGAAGTTATGGCCATATGAGTAAAACCAGTTCTGGTAGATGTTCAGAGGTGATAGAGTGACACAAATAGGTCCGGTGAGATCTAGAAATGCAATATCTTGTTCTACAGATTTGGTGGAGTGTTTAGGAAGTCAATGTCAATTGACAACTCAATTGGTTCATGGTCTAGAGGTCTGCAAGCATCTATTCCAATATGACAGTGATGACAGACTATGTTCTTAAGGTTCTAGATGAAGGAGAGAATGATTTAAGTAAGCATAAGTAGTGTGGATGTTTTTGGTGATTTAGGCAAGCTTGTGGGGGTCTCTAGATTGTGTCCTGTTCATGTTGGTGGTCCGCATTAAAGATTGAGCTCGTAGTTGAAGAATTACTTCCGGATGAGGATGTTCTTCCTAAACTTGGCCGATCGAATGAGTTACACATCTTATGGATGATCTTGAAGATGTTCTGCGAAGCATGACATGTTCCTCAAAAAGGATTGAAATCCCAGATCTATGTGGCCGACAGTGTGATGATCCACATGAAGTCTTTTGTAATTAGTCAAGTTGTATTTGTGTATTTACTCTGTAAAGTTTGCCGACTTGGATGATTATCCCAAAGTCAATGTCTTGTATAAATAAGAAGTTGTGAAGTCATTTCAAAAGCATCTTGGCAGAGATGAGAGTGTGGTAGAGAGGAGGAAAGTGAAAGGCAGAGCAAAAGTATTAGGCTTAAATGGAACTAACTTAAGCATGGTGAAGATGCTATTCTTCAGTTCAAGTATGTAATATTTATCATTCTGTAGACAGTGTGTCTCTTGTAGGCAGTCGGCCTCTTGTGAGCAGTGTGCTCGGGCAGTGCGCACTAATTGGCATGTGCCATTTTGTTCTTCTTATTCTTTTAATAGAGAATACAATATTGGGTTAGTCACCCTGTGGTTTTTCCCTTAACTGGGTTTTCCACATTAAAATCTTGGTGTCATATGTGTTAATGTGTTTATGCTCTTGAATTGTTGGATTGTGTTTCCATGATTGATTTATTATTATGCTGCTAAATTACAAGGATTTAAGTGGTTAATAAGAGAATGTTTTGGGACACCCAATTCACCCCCCCTCTCAGTTGTCTGTCTTGAAACTAGCACTTCCTTGGGTATCTCTTCCTTATTTGTTGCTGCCATGTCTAATACAGGTTTGCCAACAATGGCATATCCAACCTCCTCTTCATCCAAGGTCTTCAAAAACTCCTCCTTTAACACCATCACATTTGGTCCTTCATAAGCTACTACATCCTCTTCTTTCAGAGGTGTAAGAGTGTATGACACTCCATCCTTCTCAATCACATAGCTGTTCTTCTTCCCACCATGTTTTGACTTCCTATCAAACTACCATGGCCTTCCTAGTATAAGATGGCACACATCCATATGAATGATATCACATAGTACTTTATCCTTGTAGACACCAATATTGAATTCAATCCAAGCCTGCTCATTTACTAAATTTTGCTGACCCTTATTGAGCCATGAAACTTTGTAAGGTGTTGGGTGACAAAACCTTTTTATTTTTAGTTTTTCAATAATCTCTAATGACACAAGATTATCAGTAGAACTAGAGTCTATAACTACTTTGCATACATTTCGTTGTGCTTTGCATGTTGTCCTGAATAATGCATTTCTTTGTGGGGGTTCACTAGTGGTTGGTACTTTGATCAATGTCCTCCTTAGCATCAAGGCTTCACCTTCGTCTGGGATAGCATGCAGAGATGGTGAGTTCACACTTTCTTGGTTTTTTTCTTACACAATTTGGGTTCTTCTTTCACCCCTATGAGAGCTTGCACTCTATTTATCTGGACACTTCCAAGCACGATGTCCAAACTACTGACAATTGAAACATTTGCCTAAAAAAGTGTTGGATCCTCTTCCCTGACCAGCAAACCTTCCTCTATTATTGGATCTTCTTCCTCTGAAGTTGATTCTTTCACTTGACGCACCCCTTGGCTCTTGATTCTCCTTGTTGATATTATTTGTTTCTCCTTGCTGCTTGTTTGACTATCCTCTTCCACCAAAATTGCCTTTACCTCTGAAATTCTTTCCTCTACCTCTTCCATTTTGTTCTTGTCTTCTTTTTATCCTTTCTTTTGCTTTAGCAGCCAATTGGAAACACTCTTCAACTTATTTTGGTGTAGTTAGGCTGATCTCATATTGAATATTGTATCTTAGGCCATTAAGGTACCTTGCCACCTTCTCTTTCATCCTCCACATGTCCTATTTTGATGCTCAGCTTGAGGAACTCCTCAATGTATGCCATAACATCTAACTCCTTCTGTTTCAGACCTTACAACTTCCTAAAGGTCTAAATCTCATAATTTGTAGGTAGGAACTGTCCTTTTATCATGACTACTATTCTATCCCATGAATGGATCTTTGCTTTGCCTTTCTTTATTCTATCCTCTTGAATGTAGTTCCACCATGTTAGGGCAGGACCCTTTAACTCGGTCTTTGCATACTTCACCTTCTTGTTGTCTTCTACCTCCTTAAACTTAAAGAAATTATCTAGGGCATCTATCCAACACAATACTTCTTCACTATCCATCTTCTGACCATACATGGGTACTTCCACTTTCAATTTAGGAGTCTTTTCTCCCTTGATAGCCTCAACATTTTAAGCAACCTCTCTTCACCAAAGTCCAAACCTGAACTATTGTTTGAGGGTCTTCATTCTCACCCTCTTCCTCTAGATCACTCTGATCCCCACTAACCATACCTCTCTTTAGGTTGGTTTCCAATGCTGTAATTCTTGCGAGGGCAGCTTCATGAGACTCTTTCACTAGTCTCAACTCCTTTGCATGTTGTTCCTTCAACTCTCTAACTTCTCTAGCTACTGGATTATTCCTTGGAGGCATTTTGTCTTTGCAAACTCAACTCTTCCCAATGTATCAATCATAACCTATGCTCTAATACCACTTGATGCAGAGTAAGGGATGGATTCCAATAATCTTCAAAAATACTTGGACTGATCATGCAATGCTAGGGCGGCTCTTTGACAATTCATGGCTTGAAAACTAGGCAAAAGTGTCATATCAAGGTTGGAATGAAAGAACAACTTGCCAAACCTCCTAACCACATTAGACCTCATCTTTATGTCTGGTAGACACTCACCAAAACAACCAAACACTCTGGTCACTTATCTCTCCTATGGTTCCTTCACAACTAGACCTATTTGCTTGTAGCCCTTGGAATAGGGTTTTTGGAGTATAACTTGCAGAAAACATGACAAACCCCAAAAAAAAATTAACTTTTCAGATACCCATTAGGCTCCTAAACAACATATCTAGCATACAGGGTAGACTTCTTTGGAACATGTGCTTCAAAATTTGACTATACCTGTTGTTCTAGGCCTAATTAGGCCACTTTTACAAAGCAAGTATGACCTAAACTCACTCCCAACTTGCAAGATCTACTCCAAGGATTCAATGGGGTAGAAAATAGATAGATTTCATTGGTTTGAGGATTCAAGATAATCCCAAGTCATTCTTTCATCAACTCTCTACTCTACCAATACTAGTTTGCCTAATACATGAAGATATTAGGCTTCAATTACTCAAACAACACCTTGCTCCAGTCCCCTACTCTTGCAAAGAAAACCCAATTGAAAAGACACCTAACTAACTCCATTCCACCCATTTTGGGATTTGGCATAGGTGGAATGGGGTCAAAAACCCATTGATCTTCCTAAAACCCTCAAAACTAGGGTTTAAGACCCATTTGAGCAAAATCAACTACAAAATGCTTCAACAATAATATCAAACCTCATAATCAGATGCAAATCAAAGGTAACATAGCCTATTTCAATTTTCTAAGCATTAGAGTTCATGACAGTCCTGTACGGACTTGTACTAGGCATGTGAAACAAGAAAAAATAGTAAAATGCAGAAAACTGGAAGTTTTTTATTGATTTCTTCTTCTCCAAACTTCATCTTTGCCTTCCTCAAGGAATGAGAGGCATAAAATCATTCATACAAACATGGTTTCAATACTCCACTACTTGCATGGTCGCAGCCATGTCAAAAGAAGGCTCCAAAATAGCCTTACCACTAACTTACTTCAAAGCATTGACTAAAAATGAGCAATAATTAAGACTCCATCACTAAAATGACCCCTCAAGTAACAAAATGGTCTTTATTAGACCTTATTACAATCATCATGAAGAAAATCCTACCACCTAGGCTCTAAATGAGACCAAAAATTCAAAAATTAGGTAAGGTGCTCCTGCACCATTATCACCCTTAAACCATGACAATGGCTTGGGAAATAAACTCTTAAATGGCATCCAAAACTAAAAGTTTCTTGACTAGGTCAGCAGACAACTCTCTAAATTCTTGCCTTTTGTCAAATTTGTTGCAATGTTGTAACTTCACAAATTATGTGTCATTTTTGTTTCCATCCCCATTATTTCATCATCTTAGACCTTCAATCACCTTGCAAATGACCCTTGAGTTCATCATTCAAGTCAAATCAAATTGAAAACAAAAAATGTTCATGGATGTCCTATGGTTGTTCATGAGCATTTAAGGGTAGTTTGGGATTGAGTTTTAATGTTTTTAGGTAAACAACAACTATCCCATTGTCCTTAGAATCTTAGACAACCTTCTCCTCTTCATACATTCAAAATTATCAAGCTGATCTCAAGATTTGATGGCTTTTTATGACTATCATAAATTTGGGACTATCATAATACATTTTGAACAACCATGTGATGATTTATTTGCCAACTATTATAATCATCATCTTCATGAAAGTTTGGCATGATTAACTTCAAAAATAGTGTATTTTCATGATAATCCTATGGAGATTGGTGTAATGTCCCAATAACCTTCAAAAATATTGATAATCATTCCATATTTAGAGTTGTCCATCTATTGTTATAGAAGTCATATGACAAACCTAAACTTACCTAAACTTGTTGGTGATAGCATTTTTGTTGTGATAGTGATACATGGGGTAATTTAGGACTAATGTAATGACCTTCCTTCGTGATTTGTATTGATAATTTTTTACAAATACCCTAGATTCATTCTCTAACACCCAAGATAAAATATCAAAGGCAAACTTGAATTGAATTATTGAAAACATTTATGACAGCCAAAGAGGATAGCAAGTTGTACATGAACTGACAATCCTAAAACTCATATAAATCCTCCATTTTACTATATGAAAACTTTATAAATCCCTTAGATCATTTCTACAAACCCTAAGGCACCTTCTAAATCTTCTTTTCATAGTAATTTCATTAATAATATACCTCATAATACTACTGTTTGATTGTGACAGTAGTAGGTAGTGTTGGAACCCTTTTATGAATTGTTATCTTTTTACCCTTGCATGGATTGTTTTCTTCGCTTCCAACTAATGGTTTTACATTATTAGTATGTCACGAACTTGATAACCTTAAGATACATGTCACTTTTTATGTAGTCCCCTTGTTCATGATGATAACTTCATGAATGTCTTGTATGATTGTTTTGTGCATTTTAATAGCCCTATGAAGGTTTAGGCATGAGGCCACTCCAATATTTGATCTCCTAACAACTTGAGGACTGTATGGTGTTGTGATCTTCATGATTTTAACTTCATTTACTTGATATAGTTCATTTACCCATGCTTGACAAAAAAGTACCTTGACAGGTAACTTAATGACTCTACAAAATCCAAACAATATCATCATAAATCAAACCAAACTCGCCTTTGAAATCTTGTCATAAGATTGAAACAAAGGCATATGGATAATATCACAAAAGCATACCTCATCATGGAAGAACCACACATACCTATCTCATAATGATAAAATGCAACATCATAAGTCTAAAAGATTAAGACATAACCATGGGAATACAAACCATACTCAACCAGGACCTCCTAAAGCAATGATAACTTAAGCCCATCATACCCATGTAACCAAGAGCCTCATGAAAACTAAATGCATTATGAACCAACCATGACTCCACAATCAAAAGCATGTCAAACCTTAACCAATGGACACACAAGCATCAATCTACCTCAAGTAAAATATATCATATCAAACAAGTATATTCAAAGCATACGAAACAACTAGAAACTAGGAAGATCAAACTAACTCACCAAGTTGGACCTATGCCATCCAATGAAGCTAAAAAATTGAAATGGGTTGGAAAATCACTCAAAAGCTCATGTCAAAAGAGGGGTCCACATTTTTCATGTGCAAATGATGGGGAATGTGTGCAAGGCACAACACTATTTTACAAATATCTACATGATCATGTTTTAGTCTTAAAATAACCAAATTTAAAATAATATAAAATTATTACACTAAACAAAATAAACACAAAAACATTACAAATACATAACAAGAAACATAAACACACAAACATGCATAACACATGGCATTCAAACTAGGGTAGAAGGTTAAGAATAGGCTAAATGAGTCCTAAAAGTATGCTATAGGAATGAGCACTAAAATAGGTAAACTTTGTAGTGCTAAAATTATAAGGTATGCAATTTTCTAAATTACCCTATTATGAGTAAGGTGTTGTGAAATGTAGGGGAGATTTAAAATTCTCATAGCTTTCCAAGCTTTACTATTGTTGTGGTAACAATAGAAATCAATTAAAGTCTTGTGATTTTCATGGGAATTTCCCCTCCACCAAAAGCTATATGCTTCTTGAGAACACAAATATTTTTGAGAAAGATCATTGCTTTTACTCAAGCCTTTATTCCAGAGTGTCTATGAGTGTTTATCGGATTCAAAAAATCATATTATTGGGAATGAAGAATTATAATTACTTGGTAATGGATTGTGTTGGGATCCAATTCCTAATGCTGACACTAAACTTAAGGATCCCTTACATGGATGTGAAGATCATAATCCCCCTAGATGTTGATATAGCCTCATATTTAAATCAATGATGATAACTTTTTACTACTTAACTAATTAAATATTTAAATTTTAATTCCTATAAATTTTAGTTTTAAATTAAATTCCCATAATAATGTTCATTCTACTCATTCCACCTCCTTTTAATTATATAATTTTAAAAAAAACAAATCTATTAAAATAAAAAATATTAATAAATTTAATCTTTATTTTAACCTACAACCCAAACTCAAATTTAATAAACAATTTTTATTAGTTAACAATCCAAAAATATTGATATTTAACAAGAAAAATCACACATGAATGAACCTTTATTTATAATAGAAGAAAATAAAGGAACATAGAATGTAAAAATGAATGTGAGTGTGAAAATGGTGCCATAAGGGTTTTTTACCCTTAGTAGGGCTTGTAATGTGCAAGGAAGCTATACATGATGATGAGAAAAAGGAGGAATGGAATGGGGACTTTGACAATGCTAAGGATGAGAAATTGGTGGACCTTTGGTTCAAGGCCTCTATGAGAGCTACAGAAGCACATTCAGTGGGGAAAGGAGGATCCTTAGTTGTTGAGGGTGGACATATGGCTATATGATTACAATAGGGCCTTAAGCAAGGGTTTCTAATCCCTTCTCTTATGTGTGAGGCTTGACATGTGGATGCCCTTGATGGAGTTTCTAGTAGAGGTTCTAATTGTTTGGATGGCATGGTGCATGTTTCTTCTCCTACATACAAGGCTACTAGTTCTACCCATGAGAATAAGGTCACATATGAGCTATTCTTAAACCACTAGAAGCGAGTGAAAAGTAGACTCATGATGGAAAATCATAAGCAAGAAAACTAGTGGGGAAAATATTGAATTTTTTGATCTAAGAGTGAATTTTTTATCTAAGAGGCTCAAGAGATTAATCCATCTTTTGAATATGAAAACATCTACCTAATTATCCTAAATAATATGGTAGAGAGAGAAACGTTTAGGATGGAGAATACTTTGATAGGATTTTTTTTGGAAATAAACCCAACATTGATGTATTCAAAGAGTTAGCAAGTAGAAAGTGGAAACCTATAGGTAATTTGGAGATATCAATACTAGTTAAAGGGTTCTTCCTCATTTCTTTTTTGAATAAAGAAGACTATACTAGAGTTTTGCTAGGTGGACCTTGGTTCCTACAAAAAGCTAACATTTTTCTTTAAAAATGGAAACTAGGATTCAATCTACATAAATAATGTATCAATGAAGTTCACATTTGGGTTAGACTTCCTAGGCTACCATTATAATTCTAGGACATGAAGAAGTTATGGTAGGTATAGCGAAATCCATAGGTTAGCTAATAGCTTATGATCCAATCACCAAATCAAGAAGAACACTAGTTTATGCCAAATTTATGTGTCAATGAACATTCCATATGAGAAAGTTCTTCCATTATCCATTAAAGTGAAATCAAAATATGGAGAATGGACATAAGAGACCAAATATGAAAAAATGTTGGAGATTTGTTGAAGGTGTAAAAGGATGGGACACAAAGCCAAAGGTTGCCTAGAGAACAAGAACAAAAGAAACTATGGAGGAGAAAATATGATCTTGATAATAGTTCCATGTGAATGGAAATTTTAGGGGAAGAAAAGCTAGGACAAGAACAAGAGGAGAAAAATATGGAGGAGGATAAGGAGGAAGTTCCTAGAAATCGAGCCCTTATTCCCCAAGATTGGAGAAATGCCCAAATGCCTAAAAAGTAGTAGAGAAGAGTTAAGATGAGAATGTCCATAATGATATCCATAGACCTATAAAAATAGAAAAGGAGATATGAGGTATCTCAAGGGACGAGGATTTTGAAGATGGGTAAATCACCTTGAACAAGCCCAAGATGGTAAAATCCATAGAGGAGGAAGTGGTTCTATGCTTGTTGCCATAGTCTCAAAATCTAGAAGTTGAATTTCCTAACTCAAGCTAGATGTTTAGCTTAAGACAGATAAGAAGTGCCAAGAAAAAAGTAGATGTGAGGGAGGATAACAAATAAAGTAGAACTATTGGGAGAGATGCTCATAATAGGGAAATTACAAAGGCTGTGGAAAATGGTACCCAGAGAACCCTAGACGTTAGTATGATCCCAAATTCCTCTAAAAATAAAAAGCTAAAATCACCTTTTGGAATATTAGAGGATTGAATCACCCAAATGAGCATAGGATTATTAAGAAACTTAAGAATAATCATTGTCCTAGTATTTTGTTGTTGCAAGAAATGAAATTAGCACTTTATATCTCGACGCTCAAGCAAAGTCAATTGATAGACTTGGATCGATAATCTTGTGGTTCAATAAATCTTAGTTAACAATGTCTATATTTTTACTATTTGTAGGTTATCCTTCAACTAAGTTTTAGCTGACTGATTCTCTAGTTCTATGTGGCTCGGGTTGGATTTTAGGCTTGGTTTTTTGTTTGTTTCTATTTTTTGTTTTTTTGGATCTATCTTTATGATTATGTAAAAGTTTATGGGATCCTTTCAAAACCCTTACTTTTACCCTAATAAAAAAATACTAGACTTTAAAGATTTATTTAATCTCTTCCTCCCTCTCTTAGCACTTTTTAAAATGCAAATATGTATATGGGATTACTTGTAGTCTTTTTAATGTTCTATTAGTTAGATGGTTAATGTCAATTTTTACTATTTTAAAATATTAATTTTTTTTACATAAATAACATGATAAATAGATTAGTAAATAGTCATTAAATGTAGAAGGTTGTGAGTTAAAACATAATTTTTTGTCAATTAAGATAGAATAATAAATAAATAAAATGATGAAAATTTAGACAAGTCTTTTTTATGTTAAGGGAGTAAATATATCAATATGTTTTGTAGTTTATGGGTATTAGATGCATGAAATATCAACTTTATTCAACATAAAATCTAGGATTAAATGGTATCCATCTTATCAAGTGAGCTCTTGTTGAGTCATATATTTTCACTTATAAGCCAAAGACCACTAGACAAATCTTTCAAGAATGTTATAAACCAATAACCAGTAGACAAATCTTTCAAGAATGTTATAAACCAATGACCACTAGACAAATCTTTCAAGAATGTTGTATAAATAAAATACTTTTAAAAGTAGAGAAAAACTTTTCTGAAATAATTAAAGTGTTTAATTTTGCTATCCTTCCATGACAATATTTTTATTGGGTTAAACAAAATCAAACTTACAAATTGCAATAGGAGCCAGCTACACATAAAAGTTCACAAATAATAGCTTCTTGTGACTGTTAGTCTTTTACTCAACTAGTTCATCCATAATAATGTTGACCACGTTGTTTCTTTGAACACTTAGTAACAACTCTTTAAGGTATGGTTCTTACCCAAAAAAGAAAAATAGTATGTAATTTAATGGAAGGAGCTTTTTTTTAATGAATATTCTAAAAATCTATATATAAAATATAAAAGTTACAATAAAAAGAAGGGATGGGTATGGCTCAGGCAGCTACAAGGTCTTCCAAGGGTATACGTTTATGTCCTTAGGTAATAAAGTTGAATGGCCCATGCATTTGTACTGGTCAGACTCAATTCTTCCTAAAGCAGGTACGTTTGCTTAGCTGGCTCTTCAGAAAAAGATCCTCACAGGGGATAGGATAGAAAAGTTGGCATTGGGGGTCTCTTTAAGTGTGTCCTATGCAAGGAGTGCAATGAATCTTTGGATCACTTACTGATTCAGTGTGATTATTCTTAGGAATGCTGGAGATGGTTGATGAGGCAGTTGAATTAGTGTGCACCCCTACCAAATACCTTGGCCCAAATGTTCATAGGGTGGCCACAGATGCATCAAGAAGCAGCCTTCCAGGACTTTGTAGAAATACACCAGACAACTGAGAGGGGGGTAAATCAGCTGTCACAAAAACTTAGCTTCACATGAACATCAAACCATCAACAACTTGATTTATTATGATCATATTTAACCATGAAAGCATGAAACCATAAACTTAATCACAAACACACATTCAACATAGTAGACACTAGATTTTTACTTGGAAAACCCTAAAAGGGAAAAACCACGGTAGGTGTTAGGCCATAGAAATATATAAGTTATAACAATACTGAAAAATAGAGGCTCATTGCCCAAATTCCTCATTGTAAAGAATGACTCACTACCAAGGGTTGGCTCACTGCCAATGTGGTGAACTGATTTAGTAGCATCTACTCCATGCCTGGGTTCAGTTCCTTTGAAGCACAATAAAACTTCTCTGCTCTACTCTTTCACACCTTCGCACTTATCTCTTCATATTCGTACACATCCATCCATTTTCTCAACTCTATTACATGCTTTTATACAATTCATCAACCTTGGAATGTACATCAAAGTCAGCATTACATTCATCAACCAATGGAACATTCTCCAAGGTCGGCATTACAAAACATACACAAAAATAGGTCTAGACCTATTACAAAATTTAGCTAAGGAAAGATGTAGAGAAGTATGATGAACATGCCATGCCTTAGCTGGGACTCAAACACAATCCTCCATGCCACAACATGCTTCTACAAACTTCAAGGCATCTCCGCAATTAGTGAAATCAACCAAGTCGGCCAAAACAGGTGAGAACACTAGGTCTTCAAGGAAGAGCCTTCTTCCATGATCTAAATTACTCTTTGTGGACCAATCCAAAGGTAGGAACATGATCAAGAGACATCCACAAGCAAATTGTATTCACCAAGAACAACCGCACAACCTTTAACCACTCTGTCAAGAAGATTCTTCAAACTAGAGCACAAGAACAATATTGTCAGCCACTGTCATAAAGAAAGGATAGCTTGCGGACCACCAACAAAAGCATGATTCAATGGGTGTGTCTACACGGATTTCTTCACATTACAAATTGTATGAAGGTTGTCCAATTCATGGGATAATTTATTGCAAACCAGATTATCAGAAAGATCTTCAGATAGAAGATATTGGTGTGCTCAGCATGATACTCGAAGATATGTCTGAAGCTACACAGAGCAACACCAGTTCAATTTGGAAGGATTCAAATGCTTATGATGAGAAATGCTTGTTTGGTGTACAATTCAAGGAGTCCTCACATTTCATGTATTTCATTTTTCTCATCATCCTAAAATGTCTACTAAGTCAACAGGTGCCTCATCTGTGCACCTCTCTTTTTCGTACAGGTGCCTATTTTTCCCAACCTATCAATGGTTTTACATGATCATTATGGAATAGTTTTGAGGTAGGAGTCACCTACCATGTACATAGGTTAATTAGAGGATAGACACAACAAAAACTCCTAATTAACCTATGTACATGGTAGGTGACTCCTACCTCAAAACTGTTCCAGAATGATCATGTAAAACCATTGATAGGTTGGGAAAAATAGGCACCTGTACGAAAAAGAGAGGTGCACAGATGAGGCACCTGTTGACTTAGTAGACATTTTAGGATGATGAGAAAAATGAAATACATGAAATGTGAGGACTCCTTGAATCGTACACCAAACAAGCATTTCTCGTCATAAGCATTTGAATCCTTCCAAATTGAACTGGTGTTGCTCTGTGTAGCTTCAGACATATCTTCGAGTATCATGCCGAGCACACCAATATCTTCTATCTGAAGATCTTTCTGATAATCTGGTTTGCAATAAATTATCCCACGAATTGGACAACCTTCATACAATTTGTAATGTGAAGAAATCCGTGTAGACACACCCATTGAATCATGCTTTTGAATATCAACTTGAGAATGGTCTGTGGAAATGCACTCATTCATAAATAAAGGATTGAAGTAGACACCTTGGCTATAGAGGGATTCATTGTCTAAACTTTTTGAGCACCAACTTGGGACATAAACATCATGAGAGTTACTTTATTGAATTCCTCCATTGGATCATCCATTACCTCATTCCTTGCTTCATTGTTGGCACGACTCCCACAACTATCCTCTGAAATAGGGGTGGCTTCTTGATCTAAAGATTTGAAAAGAGGATTGCTATGAACTTTAAATGTTCCATAAGACAAAGATTGCGCTTCCAACATGACATGGACATTTGTTAATGTATCTACATAGCTTTCAATTTTAACTTGCTCAATATTCTGTGGACCCGGTGTTTCTTCTCCATGGAATTCTTCATGAAATCTGAAAACTTCATACTCCAATTGCATGTATGATAAAGAGTGAATGTTTGATGATTCATCTTCATTTTGAAGTTGATCTTTGACTTTTGTATTAACTATACCACTAATTGAAACTCTATCAATATCTTCAACAGTAAAGGTCTCCATTTCATAAGCTAAGGAAGATATTTGCAAGGGTTCACTTATGGTTGTCTCCCCATTGGTTATAGTAGTATAAGGTTGTCCAATAGATGTTATACCTTTGATATCATCAACATATCTTTCCACTTCAATGATTGGTGATGTAGGAATATCTTTTCCATATAGAAAGTCATCATCAGAAGTATTGAGACACTAGTTTGAAACAAAAACTATATGAGATTCATCTTTATTCTTCTCTTCTTCATCATTTTCTTGAAGCTTGGGCTGCATGGAAGTCTTGAAATTATTTACTTCTCTTTTAAGATCCTTGTTTTCCACTTCATGGAAGACTTCTTCTTTAACATGTGATAAAGGAGAGAGGATGACATCTTCTTCGCAATGAAAATCATCATCAGGAGTGTTGAGACACCGGTTTGTGATGGAAACTTCATGAAAGAGATCTTGTGGTACTATTTCATGATCATTCTCCTCTTGGTCAGATTACATGCATGTCAAGAGAACACTTTGCAACTCTTCTTCATCTTCTTTGTTTACACTTTGGTCCAAAATTTCTTCTGCATTCCCTTGAACATTAACCATTTCATGGGAACCTTCCACAAAAGATATAGATGTCAAATTGGAGTAAGTTGTCACAAGAGGAGTGACATTCTTCAAAGAAACTGAGAACATGTCATCGTCTGGATAGATTTCTTCTTCATCATTGCATGTTTCCATACAATCTTCTTCTTCTATCTTCATCACTTCTTCTTCTTGGTCTTGCTTCAGTGGAGATGTCCTATTATGAGGAAATGTAATAACTTCTTCTTCTCTAGTATGTGCATGTTCCGATGAGCCTCTTTTAAACACTTCCTTCAATACAGGTTCATTTGTAGGAAAAATCTTTGTCTCTTCATTGCTGTCCTCATCATGTGGATGATATATCTCAGCATAATTTCTTTTATCTTCTGGTGCATGAATCTCTTCTGATATGGAGTTTTGATCATGAGCAAGAAAATGAGTCTCCTTCCCATCTTTTTCTTCAATCTTCTGCAATGTTTGAAGCAAAGAAGGATGAACCTGATTAGTAGCAAGTTGCATGCCACCATAGAAATTCTTCAAAAACTCTACTTGCTTAGGATCATTAAGAACTTGATTTTGCTGAGTAGAGGATGCAGAAAAAGGATAATTTTCATCATCACTATCACTATCTGATTCAGGAAGTTGCATGTTAGGTATATAGGTTCTTCGATACCAAACCATCTTCTAGGATTCTTCTTTCAGATAGAGTTGCCAATTTTCTTTTCTGGGGAGATACTTGTACATTCTTGAAGAATGAAAAGGCACCAATGCTTCAGCTCATTTCCCCAGTAGAGTCACCAAAAATCTGTTGGTAAACAGATTTGTTGCTTTAAAATAATCTTCTTGAGTAACTTCGTTCGCCCTTGGATTAGCAACAACCTGCTCACAACAGTTGAAGAATCGCAGGTCTTGTCAATTCCTCTCTGCGTTTAAGAGGGGCATCTCCCTTGTATGATAGGGGTATTTGGATTTTCTGGAATCATAAGAACAAAAACAAATAAACAACAAACACTAATGATGAAATTAGAGTTAAACTTATGAATTTAAGTTCCATGCATCCAAGTAAAGATACCAAAACTTGATGCGAAATATCTTTCTCACAATACAACTTTGAAAGGAAAGCACATGATCATTATTGATTAAACATACGAATACCAATAACAACACATGAAATTGAGTTGAACACACATTCAAAACATTTATTTATTGCTTTCAAACTTGAACAACACTATTCAAGTCTTTCATACACTGTCATGTGAAAAAGTGGAACTCCCCTTGATTGAATCACATGATATATTTATAGGTGAGGTTAGTAACCACTTAGGGTAACTACCTCAACCACTTTTTGTAACTACTTGGTATAACTACCTAAGTGTACTAACTTTGAACAACTAACTTCCTTTCACAAAGCTAGTCGCTTAGAGTAACTACCTTGCTTAGGCACTTGAAACAACTACTTTGTAAGAAAGAGAGGATGAACCAAGGGCCCCTGGACTTGAAAGAAGTGAACCTGCATATGGTTTCTTGCAAAACTTTCAAAAGATTATTCAAAGAACCCAATTTGTGCATATCTGCAACAATTATAGTCTCGCCATGTTTCTGAACTCAGGCATGCAAAATCCATCACTTGTTTTACCACATTTTGGAAACAAATTCATTTGAGCTTATACAAAACTACCATCACCGCATTCCATGAAACCACGTTTCATTAAAGCATTCTATCAAACAGTTTGTGATCTTTACAAAGGATTCCACACTACGCTAGGCTATGAAATTTGTTTTTACACCTGCCAGTTGCACTTTCTTGTAAGTTTCTGTAACCATTTCAATAAAAACCTTTATGTGCACATCCTTGAATTGTGGCAGTCCATAAGACCACATTTCTTTGAAGCACTTTGTCAAAATGTTGTTGTGTATTGTACTTGCTTCCACAGTTTGTAGATATACTTCTTTCAGAGTATTCACAACAATAATATCTGACTAAACCTCCCATTTCATTAAACTTTGATGAGTGACCATAGCTGATTCTCCCTTTGTGTACAGGCTGGGGGGATGCTAACAAAGTTCTTGGATTTTGGTTTTGCACCGGCTAGTTGCATTTGCTTAAACGTCTTGATAATCCTCATAAAAAGCCCATTTTGTGCAAATTGTGCACATTTTCTTGAAAATTTCTAGAGTCATTTCAACAAATCTTTTCATTCATATCCTGTGATTTTTGTAGTCCATAAAACCACGTACATTTCATGTTGTTAAATAGTTCATGTGCTGCATCTATGCTTCCACATTTCTACATTCTGTTATGCCTTGCTAGACGGCTATGCATTCTTCTATGGTTCTCGTTCACCTATAGGCAGCGAGGATACTGGTAAAGGTTATGAAATTAGCTCTACAACAGCCAAATGTATCTGTTCCAAAGGTTTTGAAATTCTCTGCAATAAATCCATTATGCATTCATTGCATTTCAGTCGACCAAATTTCTTTAAGGCATTTCGTCAAAATGTTCATACACCTTGGATATACTTTCACATTTAACATACATGTCTTCAAGGGCATTTCCAAACTTAATTTCTAACAAAATTTTGCTTCCATTATGTTTTGATGGAGTACCGTAACCTATTTCAAATGATGGCATTCATTACAGTCCACAAGACCACATTTCTTTAAGGCATTTTGCCAAAATGTTCATGCAATGTTTCAGATGCAAGATCAACGATGGTGAGGAAGGCGATGAGGATTTTTCAAACCTGTACCACACATGCAATCTTTTGCAAATTTTAGGGTTTCTTCAAGCCGTTGTAATAACTACTAACCACTTTTTATTTTAGTTCTTCATCGGTATTCTAAGAGCTTTCCAAAACCTCATCGGGAGAGAAATACTTTTTAAACTTATTCCATGAGCCGATGATAAAACAACTTCCTTTTTGGACGGTGATAGTTATGATAACTAATTCATGCTTTAGTCATCGGATTTTTCACACCATTTCACAACGTGCATCGGTAGTTTTGGAAGCACAAAAAGTTTAAATTTTAAAATGCAGAAGCAGGGTTTACATAGCTTTATTAAATATCAATCGGTTTAAGGGTTAAATGATAATTTTAGAACTGTTTGATGTTTGAGAATAGCCAATTACATTTTTTTCCAATTGAATGTCAAGACCTTAAAAAACCTTCATGCTGAAACATGGTGCAATCTTAATTTTAATTATAAATTGTTTCTATAAAAACAAAGACAATATTTCATAAATCAAATATTGCTCATCTTTACCTCTAACTTCCATGCTGAAACATGGTGCAATCTTAACTTTAATTCAAAGACTAGATTTCAGAAATCAAAATTGAGAAGCTAATCTTTACCTCTAAAAGTAATATATATAATGAAAGAAGGAGTGTGTGCCCTGTTTCCAATTACTTGGTTTTTATTTTCACTGCAAATTTTAGCTCAACTCACTCAAAAATGTATAACATAAAATCATAGACAGTTGCTTGCAGATAGAATTAAAACATCACACATGGATATATAATCTTATATTATAAAAAGATTGTTATGAAAGTGTTCATGTTGGTGCCTTTTTATTCTCCCTTCATCCTCATTGTTGCAACTACTCGTTACCAAAAATGTATAAAATAAAATATATAGCTTTTAAGCTGCAAGTTTCTGACATATATCAAATTGTTTAGAAAAATATTTTATATTATGTCACGAGCATCTAAAAATAGGATTAGAAATTTTTGTTAGATTAAGTAAAGCATACCGTATTAATGAAGTATCACAACCATAACCCATCAAGCATTCAATATTATATTCTTAATTCAATCATTCTTCTTACTAATCAAGCAAAATTTATACATAACCATTAGATTATTTAGGCAGGAATGAAGTACCCTAACCATTAAGTATACGATTATTTTTTAATGAGCATAAGGACAATTGTGTGCCACAATTTAATCTTGGATGCCTAATTGATTATAGGTGTATTAATCCAATAATACGATATACTTGTCTATTCTTACTTAACTAATTTTGGACCTAATATTACTTATAATATTGTCTAAGTTTATTTTTTACTTTTCATTTAAATTATCATGATATAATAGGAAATAAATTGGAGAGTTAATTAAGTATAATTTTGAAATATCTAAAATAGTCAAGAAGGATATGTGAACTCCTCATTTAAGTTATATTCCTATTTTAAGTTGAGTTTGATTCTTTTTAACTACTTATAGTTAATTTAGTTTGAATGTTTGAAAATCTAAATAATGATAATATTACTAGTTTCTAAATTTAAATGAAAACATAGTTTAAGATTCAGTTTAATAATTGCTAAATGAACTATATATATAGTATATCCTTTTTGTTTATATGAAACTAATTTTAATAAGCAAATCAAATTGCATCATCAATATCACTTACAAGATTTCAAAACAATATCTTTAACCAAACTCTTCCACCAATGTCATTCTTATCAATATAACCATTTGAAGTTATAATAATCAATAGAAAAAAACCCATTTAATCCTTGATATAAAAACTATTGCATCAATTTGAAATCACTCGAAAAACACCCATTTAATCCTTGATATAAAAACTATTCTATCAATTTGAAATCACTAAATATAATCTCTTTGTGCTACTTATACAAAGTGTAGAACAATCAAATAACTTGTATTATTTTTATCCTTACATAATTACATTATGTAAGCCCTATCTTTAAATGAAGTCATAGAAAATAACATCAAATCTAAAATAGTTTTCTCAAGTTGAAAGTATGTTACCCCCATTTACAAGAAAGCAACTGGACCACATAAACATAATTTATCAAAGACTCCCTACCTTGGGCCCATGGCCTAGCTCAAACCCCACTTCCAAGCATAGGGTAAGGGTGCATGTGGTTGTGACATATCCTTTCCAAAATAAATGACATTTTAGACTACATAACAGAACTACATTATAAATGTAGGTCACAATACAATACATCTCATAGAGATGCCTAACTTTCATTTTATGACAGAATCATTCACATGTTGATAATCAATACAATGATATAGCAATAACAAATTCAAAATAAATCTTAAAGCCAACTGACCATTAGTGTTATGGTCAAAACCAAAACATATCATACAAAGTATTCCTTGGCCAGTCAACCCTTAAAATGGTTTTTTGTTGTTTAACAAAGAATTATAAATGGCCAACTAACAAAATTTAACTTTGGTCATGAAACGATCATCGAAACTCAACTATCAACATTTAGACCTAGGAAAGTTCACTCAACTACCAAGATTTAGACCCCAAAAAACTTGACTATCAATAGTGACCAAAGAAATACAAACAAGGCATTGCAAAATCTTTAAATCTTGAAAAGTTAAGAACCTCACATATTTTTATACAACAACCATGATACATAACAACTATCAAGAATCCAAAGTATGAAATCTTAAGTAACAATAGATAATTCATTTACTAGGGGCCAACGATAAAATCCCCCTTAATATTAACACTTTAAATAACCAAACAACATAGGGTTTTAAAAGATTAAAGAACAACCGAATAGCATGGTCAAGTGACCATTATTTAAGCTACCATGTTAGCATTTCAACCCATGCTAGCAAGTATGACCTATAGAATTATAGTTATAAATACAAGATAATCCATTCTCCCATAATGGGTCATTCAATCAGTAATACCCTGATATTATAATATTTAATACCCTCACCCTCAACACAAATTTGCACAAATAAATTGAAACTATATAACATAATAAAAATTAACCTAATAATAACATGTTTACTAGGGACTAGATGGAGTTTCATCCAAACTCCCAAACTTTCTTTGATGAATACAAAAACCACCTTTTGTTCTTCAACCCACAATCTTCCTTCTCTTTCCCAATAGCTTTGAAAACCATTAAATATGTAGAGAACTCAATTGAAATGAAAGGAGAATGAATAGTATCCATTCTTGTATGCAAAAAATCCAAATGAAAAAAATGCAAAAATGACTTAGAACATTTGAGAAGTGGCTCTACATTTCAAAAGCCACCTCAAAAATATCCACAATTAATGCATGTACTTTGGAGCATCAATCCTCGGTAATTTCCTCCAAATTGATTGGAAATTTTTTTTCTTATAGATTGTTCAAATAAATAACAACCACCAATATAAGATTTAAATCTTGTTAGCCCACAACTTAATAGTTATCACTAATTATTAAGTTAGGAACTTTGATAATGTTTAATCTCTATATATATGCATGCACATATATATAAATCCTTATATATGCATATACATATATATAGAGTAGCAATCATAAAGAATAAATAGTCTTAATAAAATATGCAATACAAGACAATGACTAACAACATGAGAAATGTAGATCTCATGAAGAATATATTGCAACATTGACTAAAGAACATTATGAATAGAGATAACAAAACATAACACAATTGTTGAACATCCCTAACAAACTACGAAACAACATTCACATATGATAAAAACCAAAACATAACCCTATGTGTCTGCCAACCACTTACACCCTACCAAGTGTCCCTTCTCTAATGGAATATATTTATGTTGGTATAGTTTCTGTACAAGACACAATCAAATCAATCTATTAGAACTAATCATTTAAATCAGATAATTAAATAATTGAATTATAGAATAAAAAATGTATTGTCATCTCCTACACAATGAACGATCAACAACCAACATATGGTCCAAAATCATATCATATAAGCAATTCAAATTATTTTCTCAGTCAACTGAAAATAGGTTCAAATGAAATGGGGGAGGCCCGTTACATATTATAGAATATCTAACACCATTAATACAGTTGTACAAAAAACATGATGGGAAATATTAGAGTTTCTAATACTCTCCTCTAATCTTGACTCCTTAAATCAATGACACTCAAATTTTTGCCAACTTTTTAAAATCTTCTTTTGATAGGGATTTTGTGAAAATGTCTACAAATTGATCAAGATAGACCTACAAAAAATTCAAGCTAACTTCTCAGTTTACAACATTTTCTATGATAAGGTGATATCTTATGTGAATGTGTTTGCTTCTTCAATGAAAAGTAGGGTTTTTTTACAATGCTATTGTTGACTTGTTGTCACATATTTAGATTTTTTTCTATGACTTCCTCATGATTCAAATCTCCAAGAATTCTCCTCAACCAAATTTCTTGACATGAAGCAAATGTGGTTGCTACATATTTGACTTCAATTGTTAAAAGAGACATAATGGATTAATTCTTTGATGCCCATGAGATTGTACCTAAGCCCAAATGAAAAATGTAACTAGATGTGATTTTCCTATAACCAATGGAGCTTAACTAATAATTTTCAGTGTATCCAACCAAGTTAAAACTCTATGTTGAACACCAAGTTCCAATTTTTTATTCTATTAGCATATCTTAAAATCCTCTTTGTCTCTTGAATATGCATCTCCTTTGGTATCTCCATAAATATGGAAATTAGACTCTCTATAAATAATATCTAAATGTGTGATTGTAAAATACATAAAACTCCCAACTAAACTTTTATAATGAGTAGAATTTGCCTTGTTGCTACAATCATCCTTGTATAGTTATGCAACTGGTGTGCTTGTTGGTTTTCTATTCAATATTCTAAATCTTTGTAATATATACTTTGCATACTTACTATATGAGATGAAAATTTATCATTTACTTGAAAAACTTCAATTCCAATAAAATATTCATTAAACCAAAACTAATCATTTCCTTTTTTCATTATTTTACTAAAATTTTCAATTAACATGTTATTATCAATGTAGATAAATCATCTACATATAAATAAACTATTGAGGTTTCTCCTTGCTTACTTGTTTTGATATAAAGCATGGGCTTGCTTGGGAACTGGTTGAAACCACTCTTCAAGAAATATGAATCAATCCTACTATACTATGCCCTAGGTGCTTTCTTGAACCCATATAATGCTCTTTTTAGCTTGTACACCTTATATTCTTGGCCTATGACCTCATATCTAGGTGGCTTCTCAACATAGACTTCCTCCAACACTTCATTGTCACATCTCATTTTTATGGACAAAATGATTATTCTAGTTTAGTGAACAATTATTGTGATTGACTTTACTTTAAGTAATTTTGCATACGTGGAGGTAATAATTATCAGTTATATTGATGAAAATTGGAAATCATTTTAAATGTTAAGTAATATTGATGTAAATGCAATGATTTGCTTTGGCTATGTTTTTGGAGACACTAACCTATTGACGTCGAGTTGAGTGAAAATGGATGCAGGTACTTGTTGAAGACGAGAGCATGGTTGAGGTAGGGATGTTCTAGCCACTTGGCAAGAACTGATGGATGGATTACCCTGATGCAATCACACACATCACGTAGTTGCATATGCATTATTGAATGGCTTTGATTGCATTAATGCGTGGTTATTAATCATTTTCAAAAGCATGATGTGATTACTTAAAGTTAATGTCTTTTCGAATTGCATTTAAAGGGTGTATTATATCTAAATAAGGAAATATACATGATTGTAGTTTAAATTAAATAATAAATATTGTCTTTATTTTCATAATTATAGATGTTTGGAAGACAATATGAGAAATAGATTTAAATAATTATATTAAATTATAATAAATATATATGTATTATCGAATTATATTTATTTATTACTTCTTAATTTATTACGATTGCTTTTATAAAACAATAGTTAAATTATATTAAAAATAGTATTATTATAATTAGAAACTGAATAAAAGAATTAAATATTCTTGTCATTCATGCGACAATAAACTGCTCAAAGGATATTATTGATTGTTTTTAATAGCATTTTATTCTCTAATTTATTGGTCAAAATTCGTGTAAACTAAAATACAACTTCAGTTTTAAACCTAAGACAAGATCGCCAAAAATAAGAGGGAATTCATTATGATTAAGAAAGGGATCTAGGAAGAAGACATTTTACCACATTTTTCATAGTGAAGGAAGAGTTTATCTGTGTATTTCTGAGCGAAAGGATACCACAATTTGGCAGTAGCATAAACAAGTTTTCCTAAGCGATAGAAGCAAAGGAGAATTGCTAGCCGTGATAGGAGAAAGGAGAGGCAACGACAGCAACTACAAATTCTTCATCAATCGACTTCCTTATTACCAGGTTTTTCTTCTTTATTTTATTTATGTTTAAATGGCGTGGCTGTGGCTGTCAATAGATGTTTTTATCTACTTGTGTATTGGGTGATTGTATTTACCAGGCTCGATCTTTGCTTTGCCTAAGCCGTCCTCCTCTTGTATTTACTTGGGCAACTTGTAATATTCCTTCCTGCCAGTGTTCTAAACTAGATCAACCTATATGGGCCGTTCCTCCTTTTGGCCATTTATCTTATTTTTGCCTAGTCGTTGTCTTCTTCTGGCCGCCTAGTTTCATGCTAGTTGTGCTTTTCTGGTGGTTGTATTTTTATTGTTCTTGGGCAAATTGTATAGATCGACCCATGCCTTTTGATATCTCCAGTTTCTCAGACTAAACACAGATGTTATTTCTCATCCTCCTTTAGTTTTGACTAAAACTCATATCAATCTACATAATGGCCGATATGCTTAGTATTTAGACTAAAAATTAGAGTTGTTAATAGTTGATTTACATTCCTTTGTATTTGACTGCCTAAAACCTTGGCAATTTCCTCTATGCTATGCATAAGAAAGTGTTATTCTTGTACTTGGAATGATAAATTGATAGAAAACTATAAATCAAAACCCCCAGATCATTGGTATAAATTTCCCGTCAAACGTTTTATGACTATTTTCTATCTTACTAGCTAAATCAATGTTTGATTAGTAATTCAACCTCTTATGGTAGACAAAACTATTATCTTTCCCATAGTTTCATTTTCAGTCTTATTATGATGTAGCAAATCCATTAATATCTTTGCATATTGAGAACTAGCTTCTGTAGCTATCTTTTATGACTTTCCATAATTTCTAAGTTCCTGTAGCAGAATTTACAATGTTACTGTAGCTAAATAAATTGTTCCTATAGGTCTATTTAAAACTCGTTGAAATAGTATGTCGATTCAAAATAGAGACAGTAGATTATTATATTGTTTCCTATGAATGCTGATGCTAAAAACCTATTACATTATAATCAAACCGAAACTAGATTAAACCATGTTCTATGTTCTTTTCTTTATTTCTACAATAGTTCCTGTCGCAGTTGCGACAGGAAGATTGTTTGGTTGTTTTTGGACTTCATGTTACAGTTTTGACAGTAAGATTACTAAAATCTATTAGGATGAAATTATAACTTAGAATGACTTTTGTAGGAAGATTGTGATCAAACTTTGGATTAGACAATATATCTTTTTGTTGTGCCTATGAGTGCAATTGTGTAAACAAAGATGAATGATTTGTTTGGAAAAGTGTAATTCCTTGAATGTTGGTTGGGAAAGGGGAATTTTAATGATTTATTGATAAACTTATGATTTCGATTGTGTGACCAAAAAGATGGTTCATTGCTTGAAAGTGTGTTTTTCCTTAATTGATGTTTTGGGAAAGGGATTGGATTGATTTATTGGAAATCTTGAATTTGTGATTCTTTATTTATTTTCTTACTTCTGGGGAAAAAAGTAGTTTTTATATAGGAATGTATTGGGTTACTTTTGGGATTGAGATGCCGAACGTGGATTATCAGAGATGGCTTTTCCTCTTTTTGGGAATTAAACCAAGTTACTTATAAATGATTAGATTTAATCAGAATGACATTGAAACAGATGTTTATTATCTAGCAAACTTATTTATTGATATCTCTGCCACATCTTGTTGTGAGACAATTTGCTTTTCATTACTTAGAATTGCACATTCAGACATTAGGGTTGCATCGGGTGTTCCCTCCTGTAGTTGTTACTAGGTACTAGACATTTCGTATATGGCTGGGTTTCCTTCATTTCAGAAAGGGATCCAGTAAAGTGTAAATACTTCATGGTTGGGTGGAAAAGCACCTGAGCCATGTTCCCGTCTCTCAGCTTGTAGGTGGTGGACTACTTGGTTCATGCAATTGGAGATTGTATTGATTTATTTATTAATGATGTACTTGTTTATTGTACCTATTTTGGATGTATTATGGCTTGTTTTCCAAAGGATTTATGTATATTATTTTATAGTGCTTGTTACCTAGATTAAGCACACGATTATGTAAGATTTATTTAAATTGAGATTCATATTTTTGAGATTATCTTTTATTGGAGATATTGTAATTAAGTGGATTAAATTTTACACCTTTTACCTTTGAATAATGTATCTAAGTGGATTATTTACATCTTTTTATTTTGGTTATTGCAATGCTTTTACATGACTTGTGAGGATTTACATTTTGTATTAGAACTCTAGCTTTAACACTAGGGCCTGTGTTTTGGGACTATTGTTCTAAAGTTGCAAACATTATATAGATTATCCATCATGAATACTAGAAACATTGATCAAGTTAGAAGATTGGACCATATTCTTGATCTCTTGACCCAACAGGACATGAGGATGAATACTCTTGAGCAGGAGATCAGAGGAATTCCTAGAGGTCAGAATACTCATGAAAACCCAAGGGTTGAGGCACAAAATGAGAACCCAAGGTGAGAAGTTCTAGTTCATAAAGTTGGAGCTATTGCTAATAATTGAGAAAAGATAGTGGAAGAAGTGGGCTATTCATTTACTTTTATTTTGGGATTAAGGCCACAGATTGGAGCTGAGGTACACATTCATAACCCACTCACTATGGATGCCACTTTTGAGAAAGCAATAAAGCAAGAGAAGAGGTTGCAACAGATAGCAAATTACCATAAGCAAAGAGATGGTAAGTTTTCAAATAAGAAACCACATAATAATAAGTAGAACTATCAACAGAATAACAAACAAGGCAATAATAGACAGATTAGGAATCTGAAGAGAGGTAATAATTCTTAGGATGGAAATGGTGGAAACAAAAGAGGTGGCAATAACAACAGAAACAACAATCAAAGGGAAAGAACTGAAGAACTAAGAGCACCTAGGGGTGGATATTACATCTATGGAGGAAAGCATTATGTAAATACATGTCCACATGAAAGAGGAAACAAGAATCAGCAAGGAGCATCGCAACATCAGATTCATGCTACAATGGATAATCGGCAAGCAGAGTTTCAAGCAGCACCTATCTAGTTCCAAGGTAAGCTCTATGGACTACCTATTTCTATTTAATTGATACTGGTGCCACAGAATGTTTTGTTGATCCTAGAGTAGTATCTAAGTTATCTATTAGACCTGGACATATGGAAAACTCTTGGATGGTATAATATGGCAATAGTGCAGAAAAGAGGGTAGACTCATGTCTAGCATGTAGTGAGTTAGAGCCTCCTAGTTTTTAGACACAAGTGAATCGGTATGTAGCACCTTTAGGCTTGTATGATGTAATTCTAGGAATCAATTGGTTAACTGAACATAAGTCTCTAGTAAACTATGAAGACAAGGTTGTTAGATGTTTGGATGACCTAGGGAACCAAGTGGAAATTAATGGAACTAAGAGACCTTTAGAGCTTAGACAAATCTTGGCTATGCAATTGAAGAAAGCCAAGAGGAAAGGATGTGCCATTTATGTTGTCCAAGTAAAGGACCTTGATAATGAAGAATCAGTGTTCAATCACTATCCAATCCTTAGAGATTTCAGAGATGTATTTCCTATAGAGTTGATAGAGTTGCCACCAAAGAGAGAATTTGACTTTTTAATCGACTTTCTACTAGGGATTGAGCCGTAATCTAAGGCACCCTATAGAATGACTACTACAAAGTTGTATGAGATTAAGGCACAATTGTAGGAGTTGCTAAATCAAGGATTCATTAGACCTAGTGTGTCACCATGGGGCACACCGGTTATCTTTGTAAAAAAGGTTGGTACTTTGAGATTATGCATTGATTAGAGGATGCTTAACAAAGCTACTATAAAGAACAAGTATCCACTTCCAAGGATAGATGAGCTCTTTGATCAGATGAAAGGAGCAACAATGTTCTCAAAGATAGACCTTAGATTCGGTTATCACCAATTGCGGATTAAGGATGAGGACATCTCTAAAATAGATTTTAGGACTCGATACGGTCACTATGAGTTCACAATAGTACCATTTGGGTTGATTAATGCTCCAGAAGCTTTTATGAATTTGATGAATAGTATTTTCAGAGATTGTTTAGATGATTTTGTGTTGATCTTCCTTGATGACATATTGATATACTCTAAATCAGTGGAAGAGCATGAAAGGCATTTGAGAATTGTTTTGCAGCAGTTGAGAGAAAGAAAGCTATATTGTAAATTATCTAAGTGTACACTCTTTCAAGATAAAGTGCACTACCTTGGTCATGTGATCTCAGCTGAAGGGATTGCAGTTGATCCTAAGAAGATTAAAGAAATAATAGAATGGCCTGCACCGTAGAGTGTGATAGAAGTTAGAAGTTTTATGGGACTTGTAGGTTACTATAGAAAGCTTGTGGAAGGTTTATCAACCATAGAAACACTGATTACCACACTACAAAAGAAGGGTAAGAAATTTGAATGGACCAAAAGGTGTGAGCAAACTTTCCAAGTGCTAAGTAACCATACTAGATCCTAATGGGCACTCTATAGTTATAACAGATGCTTCAGGGGAAGGATTAGGAGTGTTGATGTAGAATGAGGAAGTGGTTGTTTATGAGTCAAGAAAGTTAAAGCAACATGAGTTCATCTTGAGTTAGTTGCCATAGTTCATGCACTTCAGATGTGGAGGCATTATCTTCTAAGTAAGCCCTTTGAGTTACAGACAGATCATCTAGGACTCAAGTATATATTTACTCAACCTAGCCATAATGCATGACATAGAAGATGGTTAGAATTCCTTAGTGAGTACGACTTTGGAATTGAGTATACAAAAGGAAAAGAGAATAGAGTAGTAGATGCTCTTAGTAGGAGAAGACATATGGTTGCCATTGTTACTTTGGGATCCAGTTTGAAACAGAAAGTGATTTAGAATCTTCAAGGGGATGATCATTATGAAAGAGTAAAACAAGATTTGGAAGTAGACCCCTTAGATCACAGGTTTGATTGATATGTTATTGAATCATATGGACTTTTGAGATTTTAGGGAAGGATGTATATTCCTAACTTAGGAGAGTTGAGGAAGTTAGTGCTCGAAGAGAGTCACAAGGCACCTTTCAAAGCTCTTTATGGGTGTAGGTGTTGAACACCTATCAGTTGGGATAAGGTGGATGACAAAATTGTGATTGGTCCTGAAATGCTAAGAGAAATGGATGATCAGATGAAGTTGATCAAGGAGAAGTTGAAGCAAGCTTCAGATCATCAAAAGAGTTATAAAAATAAGAATAGAACTCCTAGACAGTTTTCAGTTGGTGACAAAGTCTTTTGCAGGTTAGACCTCATAAGCGTTCAGTATCATTTGGCAAAGTGTCTAAAATTGCTCCTCATTTTGTAAGACCATTCAAAGTTCTGGAAGTGATTAATCCTACGACTTATAGACTTGTACTCCCACTTGCACTTACAAGAATCCATTATGTTTTTCATATGTCTTTACTTAAGCTTTATCATCTTGATGCATCACATATTCTTGATTGGCGTTCTTTACAGGTTCAGGATCCAGGAGTGGTGCTGGTGGAGCCCACTCAAATTCTGGGGAAGTGCAACATTAAGTTACATAGCAGAGATGTGGTGCAATATAAGGTCCAATGGGATTGGTATTCTGAGGACAGTGCCACATGGGAGAATGCAGAGGAGATTGATAGATCTTTTCCTCATTTGACGATATAGCATAGTTTTCTTATTCATGCATGGATTATGATACTTTGAGTCCAGTTGTACTTTGATACTTTGAGTTGATATTATTGTTTTATAACACCTTGATACTTTATTGGTGGTTGATGGACACCTTATTGTTTTGATGTTTAATAAGACATCGAGACAATGTCTCTTCCAAGTGGGGAAGGATGTCACATCTCATTTTTATGGACAAAATGATTATTCTAGTTTAGTGAACAATTATTGTGATTGACTTAACTTTAAGTAATTTTGCATACGTGGAGGTAATTATTATGAGTTATATTGATGAGAATTGGAAATCATTTTAAATGTTAAGTAATATTGATGTAAATGCAATGATTTGCTTCGACTATGTTTTTGGAGACACTAACCTATTGACGTCAAGTTGAGTGCAAATGGATGCAAGTACTCATCGAAGACGAGAGTATGGTTGAGGTAGAGATGTTCTAGCCACTTGGCAAGAACTGATGGATGGATTACCCTGATGCAATCACACACATCACGTAGTTGCATATGCATTATTGAATGGCTTTGATTGCATTAATACGTGGTTATTAATCATTTTCGAATGCATGATGTGATTACTTAAAGTTAATGTCTTTTTGAATTACATTTAAAGGGTGTATTATATCTAAATAAGGAAATATATATGATTGTAGTTTAAATTAAATAATAAATATTGTCTTTATTTTCATAATTATATATGTTTGGAAGACAATATGAGAAATAGATTTTAATAATTATATTAAATTATAATAAATATATATGTATTATCAAATTATATTTCTTTATTACTTCTTAATTTATTATGATTGTTCTTATAAAACAATAGTTAAATTATATTAAAAATAGTATTATTATAATTAGAAACTGAATAAAAGAATTAAATATTCCTATCATTCATGCGACAATAAACTACACAAAGGATATTATTGATTGATTTTAATAGCATTTTATTCTCTAATTTTATTGGTCAAAATTCATGCAAACTAAAATACAACTTCAATTTTAAACCTAAGACAAGATTGCAAAAAATAAGAGGGAATTCATTATGATAAAGAAAGGGATTTGGGCAAAAGACATTTTACCACATTTTTCACAATAAAGGAAGAGTTTTTCTGTGTATTTCTAAGTGAAAGGATACCATGATTTGGCAGCAGCATAAACTACTTTTCCTGAGTGACAGAAGCAAAGGAGAATTTCTAGCCGGGAGAGGAGAAAGAAGGAGAGGCAGCGACATCAAGTGCAAATTCTTCATCAGTCGACTTCCTTATTACCAAGTTTTTCTTCTTTATTTTGTTTACATTTAAGAGGTGTGGTTGTGGCCATGGATAGATGTTTTTATCTGCTTGTATATTGGGCGACTGTATTTACCAGGCTCGATCTTTGCTTTGCCTAAGCCCTCCTCCTCTTGTATTTACCTAGGCAACTTGTAATATTCCTTCTTGCCAATGTTCTAAACCAGATTGACCTATATGGGTCGTTCCTCCTTTTGGTCATTTATCTTATTTTTGCTTGGTTGTTGTCTTCTTCTGGCTACCTAGTTTCATGTTGGTCATGCTTTTTTGGTAGTTTTTTTTACTGTTCTTGGGTGAATTGTATAGATCGACCCATGTCTTTTGATATCGCCAGTTTCTTAGACTAAACATAGATGTTATTTCTCATCCTCCTTTAGTTTTGACTAAAACTCATATCGATCTGCATAATGGCTGATCTGCTCAATATTTAGACTAGTCGATTTACCTTCCTTTGTATTTGACTGCCTAAAACCTTGGCAATTTCCTCTATGCTATGCATAAGAAAGCATTATTCTTGTACTTGGAATGATAAATTGATTGAAAACTATAAATCAAAACCCCCAAATCATTGGTATAAATTTCCTATCAAACATTTTATGATTGTTTTCTATCTTACTGGTTGAATCAGTGTTTGATTAGTAATTCGACCTCTTATGGTAGACAAAACTATTATCTTTCCCATAGTTTCATTTTTAGTCTTATTATGCTGTAGCAAATCCATTAATATCTCTGCATACTGAGAACTAGCTTATGTAGCTATCTTTTATGACTTTCCATAATTTCTAAGTTCCTGTAGTAGAATTTGCAATGTTACTGTAGCTAAATAAATTATTCCTGTAGCTCTGTTTAAAACTCGTTGAAACAGTATGTCGATTCAAAATAGAGACATTAGATTATTATATTGTTTCCTATGAATACTGATGCTGGAAACCTATTACATTATAATCAAACTGAAACTAGATTAAACCATGTTCTATGTTCTTTTCTTTATTTCTGCAACAGTTCCTATCGCAGTTGCGACAGGAAGACTATTTGGTTGTTTTTGGACTTTCTGTTATAGTTTTGACAGTAAGATTACTAAAAGCTATTAGGATGAAATTATAACTTAGAATGACTTTTATAGGAAGATTGTGATGAAACTTTGGATTAGACAATATATCTTTTTATTGTGCCTATGAGTGCAATTGTGTAAACAAAGATGAATGATTTGTTCAGAAAAGTGTAATTCCTTGAATGTTGTTTGGGAAAAGGGAATTTTAATGATTTATTGATAAACTTATGATTTCAATTGTGTGACCAAAAAGATGGTTCATTGCTTGAAAGTGTATTTTTCCTTAATTGATGGTTTGGGAAAGGGATTGGATTGATTGATTGGAAATCTTGAACTTGTGATTCTTTACTTATTTTCTTGCTTCTGGGGAAAGAAGTAGTTTTTATATAGGAATGTATTGGGTTACTTTTGGAATTGTGATGCCAAATGTGGATTACTAGAGATGGATTTTCCTCTTTTCAGGAATTAAACCAAGTTGCTTATAAATGATTAGATCTAATCAGAATGGCATTGAAACAAATGTTTATTGTCTAGCAAACTTATTTATTGATATCTCTACCACATCTTGTTGTGAGATAATTTGCTTTTCATTACTTAGAATTACACATTTAGACATCAGGGTTGCATCATGTGTTCCCTCCTATAGTTGTTACTAGGTAGCTAGACATTTCGTGTAGGGCTGGGTTTCCTTCATTTCAAGAAGGGACCTAGGGAAGTGTAAATACTTCATGGTTGGGTGGAAAAGCACCTGAGCCAGGTTCTCATCTCTCATCTTGCAGGTGGTGGACCACTTGGTTCAGACAACTGGAGAGTGTATTGATATATTTATTAATGATGTACTTGTTTATTGTACCTATTTTGGATGTATTATGGCATGTTTTCCAAATGATTTATGTATATTATTTTATAGTGCTTGTTACCTAGATTAAGCACACGATTATGTAAGATTTATTCACATTGAGATTCATATTTTTGAGATTATCTTTTATTGGAGATATTGTAATTAAGTGGATTAATTACACCTTTTACCTTTGAATATTGTATCTAAGTGGATTATTTACATCTTTTTATTTTGGTTATTGCGATATTGTATTTAAGTGGATTATTTACTTCATTTTCTTTTGAGTTGGTTTAAATGCTTTTACATGACTTGTGAGGCTTTACATCCATTTAGAAATGGAGATTTAGCATCCATTTGAAATACTCTCCACCTATATTTGTTGCTAATGCTAAAATAGTTGTAGTTGTATATAACCTTGCCCTAGTTGAATATGTCTCATTATAATCAATTCAAGGCTATTGTGAGTATCCTTTTGCAACAAATTGTGCTTTATGTCATTCAATCTCATTATTTGCATTAAATTTTATTTTATAAACCCACTTCACTCTAATAATCTCTTTTCCTTTTTCAATTCCTTCATTTCTTTCATTTAGCCTCTTCAACATAAATAGGGATAACTTTTGAAAATAGAGAAAAATTAGTAAAAAATCACCATTTTGTTCATTTTCAGCCATTTTACTCACCTCATAAACTCCTTCAAGATTCTCATCTTCTTGGGTGTTGAAAGAGGGTTATTTGCAATGCTGGAACTACAACTTATTATTGATAGTTGATTTAATTATTTTCCATTCAAATTTTTCATTTCAGTGCAACTAGACTACTACTCTTCTAGTTTATCATTCCAATTCCATTCCACCTCTTCATTAAATGCATTCCTATTAATTACAACATGTTCCATAAATTGATTATAAATCTTGTATGATTTATATTATTCACTATAACCCACAAAGATACACTTTTTCCGTATGTCATCTAAATTCTCTCTTTTCTTCCAACATGTGCATATGCAATTCACCGAAAAACTCTCAAACATACCACACTCAATGTTCTCTTACTCCAAGCCTCTTGTGGAATTTTATCTTTCATATTATTTGTTGGACATCAATTCAACCCAATATTCATTTGGAAAGTTCCTTGCCTTAATCATACTTCTTGTCATCTCCATTATTGTTCAATTCTTTCTTTTAGCAATGCCATTTTGTTTTAGTGTGCATCTTGTAGTTAATCGCTTCTTGATTCCAATTACCTTATATAAGTTTTGAAAGCTCATTAGAAACATACTCACCTCCTCTATTCATTCTCAAGACATTCACATAATGCCCACTCTGTCTCTCAAGCAATGGTTTGAACTACTAAAAAATTCCAAATACTTCTAATTTTTGTTTCAAGAAATATATCTGTCTTATGGCTAAAATCAATGTAATTAATGCTATGTAGTCAAGATTAGAGGGTTCATAGAGTGAACTGTCCAAGCCGTGCAGCTAGAGTAAACACAATAAAAACAATACAAATATAGAATGCAATGGAAGATTCAGATGCTCAATATATCATATATTTAGAATGTTGATATGCTAGCAACATGCGGGCTACAATCTAGGGCTCACAGGCCTGATTTTCCAATTACAACAGATATTGCTTTGAAGCACTTTCTGGAACAAAACATCTAAGGATCACGAACTAAGAACTGTCTAAATAATTAAATACATTTCTAATACATCCTAGAGATCTACATATATCATCTCCAAGCTCATGAAATCCTTTGTGTCGGCCCAAAAAGGTTAGAAAATCTAGTGAAGGAATGTAGAGTGTAGAAATAAGTAGGTTGGCCTTAAACAACTAGTAATGCTCCGCAAATGCATGAATAAAGGTACGGACCTCAAGGAAGGTCTATCTAATCATTATGTGTTGTGTGACATGTTTTATTTAGCTCTGCATGTCATGGAAGTACTCCACAAACCTTCTCCTTCAATTGACTACCTGAATGCTTTGCTTTGTGAAAGTTTATGATCTTCTGATAGTGATAACTTTTAGCAGACAATTCCAAATGACCTAAAATTTGGATATGATGTAGATGAAGATATCTAGATACTAAGTCCTGCTCCATGAGCTTTGATATGAAGATGTGGCAAAATGTGGTACAAAATGTTGAAACTGCAACTGACTGAATTAAACTGAAAATGCAAGAAATGAAAGAATGCAAAATATTTTTGGTTGATGTAAGATTGCTCTGCAACCTGGGATGCTCCTACATCAGACACCTGGGGTTGTTGAAAAAAGTGAATCCTTCACTTTGTTGGGGCTAGAGGAAAACCAAGGTAGTCTACCTCGGCCTGAGAAATCCAAGTTGAGTCTTCTTTCGGTCAGCCTTTCCACTTTACCAAATATTCTATGTATCGCTTGCCTCTAGTACTGTATCCAAATCTGTTGTCCAAAATGTCCTCTATCTTCTCTAGTTGTTGTTGTGGTAACTGATCCTTCAAATCATGTTCAATGTTGTCACTTGATTCTCCTTCATGATACTGATATAGGTCTACAATGTTGAATATAGGTGATATACCCAATGTCTCTAGTAAGTCTACTTCATATGCATTTCCTGAATCTAACTTTCTAAGTATCTTACATGGTCCAAACTTCTTCATCTTCAACTTGTTATATGTCCCTACTGGAAATCTCTCCTTTTGCAGATATACCATTACTTCATCTCCAACTGAAAATTCTTTGTCTCTCCTCTTCTCATCTGCTCACTCCTTATACTTACTATTCATCTCCTCCAAATGCTTCTTAACTTGATTATGTACTATCTCCATGTATCCTACAAATTATTCTACCTCTACACTTCTCTTATTCCCCATATTGATATCTGTCAACTCTGCAACTCCTCTAGGTTTTATTTCAGTCACAATCTTAAAAGGTGTCTTCCTTGTACTCCTATTCACTAAATTATTGTATGCAAACTCTACTTGCGGTAGAATTAGATCCTAATTTCCTAACTTATCTCCTACCAAACATCTTAACAAGTTTCCCATACTCCTATTTACCACTTCTATTTGTTCATCTATCTGTGGATGAAATACTGAACTAAACTTTAGGCCTGTCTTCATCTCCTTCCACAATGTTCTCTAAAAGTATCCAATGAATCTTGTATCCTTGTCTGAAATTATGCTCTTAGGTAATCCATGCAATCTCACAATCTCCTTGAAAAATAGGTCAGCAACATGCACTGCATCATTTGTCTTCTTACAAGGTATGAAATGTGTCATATTTGAAAATCTATCCACCACTACAAATATAGAATCATGTCCTCTATGTGTTCTTGGCAATCCTAATATGAAATCCAGGCTTATATCTTCCCAAGGTCTCTCTAGTACTGTCAAAGATTTGTACAACCTAGTATTCTGACTACTTCCTTTTACAACTTGACATACTCTACAACTCTACACAAACTTTCTTACATCCTTATATATCTGAGGCCAAAAATAATGTTCACTGACCAAAGACATTGTCTTATCAATTCCAAAATGTCATTCCAATCCACCACTATGCTTCTCCTTGATCAAATTGTCTCTCATTGAACTCCTAGGTATACACAACTAATTTCCTTTGAACAACATATCTTCTTGAATGAAATAATCTAACCAGTTACTTCTATCTATCACAATAGGTTCTTTACATGCTTTCCATGGTTCTATAAAATCAAGATCTTCTTCATATATGTGCTTCAACTGTTCAAAACCTAATACTTCAACTCTCATCTCTGTCAACAAATTCCTTCTCCTACTCAATGCATCTGCAACTTTGTTTGACTTCCCACTCCTATGCTTCAATACAAAAGTGTAACTCTGTATGAACTCTACCCATCTCATATGTCTCTAATTCAACGTTCCTTCACTGTTCAAATACTGTAAATCTTGATGATCCGTATACAACACAAATTCTTTAGGCAACAAATAATGTCTCCACTTCTTCAAAGCTTGAATTATGGCATAGAATTCCTAATCATAAACTGAATATCTTCTCCTTGCATCATTCAACTTCTCACTGAAATATGCTACTGGTCTTCCTTCTTAACACTACTCCTATTGCATTTCCACTTGCACCACAATCCACTTGAAATACTTTGTTGAAATTTGGTAATGCTAACACTGGTTGCTCTATCACTTTCTGCTTTAACAATTCAAAACTTTTATTTGCTCCTGATGTCCACTTGAAATCCTTTCTGTCACCTCTCATTGTCTCTATCATTGGTGTGCACACTGAACTAAAATTTCTGATGAACTTCCAGTAGAAACTAGCTAACCCATGAAATGATCTGACTTCTCAGGTGTTGGCCACTCAATGATTGCTCTAACTTTCTCAGGGTCTATCTTCAATCCTTCTACAGAAATCACAAATCCCAAATATACCAGTTCTTCTTTCATAAAACTACATTTCTTGATGCTTACCAACAATTTCTCTTCTCTCAACCCCTACAATACTTGTCTCAGGTGCCACAAATGTTCTTCTTTTGTCTTATTGAAAATCAGAATATCATCCAAGTATACAATAACAAACTTACCTCAGAATTTCTTCAAAACTTCATTCATCAACCTCATGAAAGTACTTGGTGCATTAGTCAATCCAAAAGGCATCACCAACCATTCATATAGTCCTTCATTTGTCTTAAATGTAGTCTTCCATTCATCTCCTTCTCTAATTCTAATCTGATGGTATCCACTATTCAATTGTATCTTTGTGAAATACTTTCCTCCACTCAAACAATCCATAATGTCATCCATCCTTAGCAATGGAAATCTATACTTAACTATGATCTTATTGATTACTCTAAAGTTTGTACACATTCTACATTCTCCATCTTTCTTCAGTGCTATCACTGCACAAGGGCTTAAACTTTCTCTAATCAATCCTTACCTCAACAATTCATGTATCTGTCTATTCAACTCTGCATTCTCTGTTGGTGTCATCTGGTGTGATGCTTTGTTAGGCAAACTAGCTCCAGGTATAAGATCCATATGATGATTGATACTCTGGATTGGTGGTAATCCCTCAAGCACATAATCTATTATGATGTCTTCATACTCTGTCAATAATTTAGTTATCTCCTCTGGCTGTGATTCTTTAGTCTCTATACTTAGGGTTCCATACCTCTTAGGAATCAAAGAAAAACACATATTCTCATGTCTCAATCCATCCAAAAATTTCCTTCTATCAACCAAATAGATTCTAGAATTCCCACATACTTCACTCTTAGGCTCATCTTCCAAAGGTATCAAGGTATGTTTCTTCCCATTAAATACTATAGTGTAAGTATTCTTTCTCCCATCATGTATAGCTTTTCTATCATACTGCCATGGTCTACCCAACAATATTTGACTACATCCATCGGCATAATATCACACAATACTTCATCATGATAAGATCCTATATGAAATTTCACCAAACATTGTTCACTCACCAGTACCTTGTGTTCATCCTGAATCCATGCTATCTTGTAGGGCTTAGGTCATTTCAATCTCTCCAGGTTCATCTTAGTCACCATCTCCTCTGAAACCAAATTATCAGTACTACCACTATTAATGATAACCTTACAACATTTACCTCCTGATTTGCATTTGGTCGATAATAAACTTTTCCTCTGTGGTGGTTCCTTAGTTGTCTCTACTTGAAATAGTGCTCTCCTCATGAATAATGATTCTCCTTTCTCTAGTTTTCCAACTAAATTAAGTGATCCAATAGGTTCTTCTTCTACATAAGCTGCTCTTGCACTGTTCTTCATCTTCTTGCTTATACTTCCCTGATGACATTCAAATGCTCTGTGCCCTTCACCTCCACATTTAAAATAAGTTCCTCTGAATGTTCTCTTATCAAACCCTCTTTCATATTTCATGTACCCTTCACTCTAGTAAGAATTATGATGTCCTTTGCGGTAGAAGGTTCTATAATCTCTCTAGTATGAATTACTATCTCTGTCTTCCTTCTTGAATGGACTATCTTGTTTGTTCTACTTCGCATATGATCTTTCTCCTCCAGAATATGTTCTACCTCTTTGAAATTTACCTCATCTACCTCTCTGTCTCTACTCATGCTTCTTGTTCAACTTGTCTTCAACTTTTAGGGAAAACTAATATGCTTCTTCTATTGTTGTCATCCTTACCAGACTTAGTTCTTCTTGAATGTTCATCCTCGATCCATTTATGTATCTTGCCACTTTCTCCTTGCTTGCTTCACTATGTCAAGTCCTTATGATCATCTTATGAAATTCTTCAGTATACTCCTTCACAGATCTCTCCTTTTGTTTCAGGTTTTGCAATCTCTTCAACAAGTCCAACTCATAGTCAATAGGTATAAACTATTTCTTCAATTTTGTCACCATTCTATCCCATTTTGTGATCTTTTATTTTCCTCTTCTATTCCCATCCAACTAAACTTCTTTCCACCAAACAACAGCATGTCCTTTCAACTTAGTCTTTGCAAATCTCACCTTCTCTGGATCTTCAATTTCTTCATATTCAAAGTATTCCTCCAAGTCATTTGTCCAATCAATCAATTCCTCTAGATTCAAATTTCTAGTGTAGTTCGGTACATCCACTCTAGGTCTCTTTCCAATTTTTGAAATAGCTTTCAACATCTTCACTTGATCTGATTCTCCTTCTTCTTCTAGGGTTTCTTCATTTTTATCAGCAAATTGAAATTCTTCATCATCACTTTCAACATCGTATCTAGGGGTTAGTCCTCTTCTTCTATCTTCTTCTATGGCATCCAATCTAACTTTCATTATTTTCATCATCTCCATCATTTCATCCATTCTTCTAGCCATAGTGCCTACATCGAGCATCCTCCTTAGAGACATCTCTTCCTAGGATCTAGTGCAATTGCCTCAATTTAGGGATCTGATTACAAAGTAGTAACTGCCTCACACTTAGTGATCTATTGAAAAACTCAAGTAGATTGCCTCAGGTTGGTGATTAGTTCACCACAAGATCTTACAGAATGCCTTCACTTCCCAAAGGATGCAAACCTGGCTCTGATACCACTTGATGCAGTCACGGTCAGAAGGTTCACAGAGTGATCTGTTGGCAAGAGACACTGTGTGACTTTATGATTGTTGTCATTGATGGCAACAAAGTCTATCCAACACATCCGCAGATCATAGTATGACTATACCAGAAGTAAGATTGAAGAATGTTTTGGTCTGGTGAACAAGAATAGAGCATGCAAAAAGGTCCGACAATCAGGTCTGAATCTCTTAGATGATGTATCTTAGAAAGTTGCAGACTTGGACAATTCAAGAGGAGTACCATGACTACTATATTCCAGAGATTGAGCCTCCGATGATGAATGAGTGAAAATATATGAGCATCTAAGTGTTGGGTTCTTGGCAGACAGACTAGACTGAGGAGGAACTAACAGGTAGAGCATCAAACTCTAATCCAGATGAGAAATTGATGGTGATCAAGATATTTGAGGGATCATACATGGTTGGCCGACATGATTGTTGATTTATATGTCTATGTCTTTGATGTACATCACATATTAAGCATGGATTCAGTTGACAGATCAGTGTCTTGGAAATATCTTTAGTATTCCGGTTGCTGACTAGAAAGATGTTGAAATCCTTGGTGCGAATATATATATATATATATCAAATGGATTTTCGTATGAAAAAAAAGAGTTGTGTGTGTTAGTGTGTGAGGAAAGGTAGAGAGAAGTGTTGAAGCAGCAATACAAGTCTGGTATGTGACAGAACAGCAGCACTAGCACAGAGGAAGAATGAAGTGCATTAGATCAGTATATTGAGCCTAACTGGAACTGAACCTCAGCATATGTGGATGCCTCTCATCAGTTCAAACACTTGCTTACCTTCTATAAACTTTGTAGACAGTGAGTCTCTTGTAGGAAGTGTGCCTCTTGTGAGCAGTGTGCTCGGGCAGTGAGCCCTAATTAGCAAGTGCCATTTTGTACTTCTTATTCTTCTAATAGAGAATACAATCTTGGGTTAGTCACCCCATGGTTTTTCCCTTAACAGGGTTTTCCACGTAAAAATCCCTGTGTTATGTGTGTTGATTTTATTTCTACTCTCATGGTTATGTATGCTCTTATGTTTTGATGCTACAAGAAGAAAAGAAAGTTAAGATATTTAAGATAACTAATTCACGCCCCTCTCAGTTATCTGCCTTGTTTCCAACAATTGGTATTAGAGATAAGTTCCTCTAAATAGAGCCTAATAGCTTGAGGAAGATCTGGGAATCTCAATGGATATGTATGGTATGAAGGAACAAATTCATTCTGCCCTAGATGATCTTGAGCAATCTCACTCTGAAGTCAATAACTTGAGAGAAAGACTCAAACAAGTTGATGATTTCATAAATGAGCTAAAAGAAAAACTGAGTATCTCTGTGAAAAAAGAAAAGGAACTAATTCAACAATTAACAAGTCAAAGTGAAGCCAATGATACTAATGAAGATCTGAATGAGAAAAACAAGTTATGTGAGAAGCTATCAAAAGAGGTCATTATGGTAAGACATGAAATGGAATCAAGGGTTATGAGATTCACCCAATAAATTGAAGAGAAAAGAAAAATTAAAGATAATCTAAAACAATCTCTCAAGGAGAAATTAGAGGACTGCCACAAAATGGACAGAATAATGAGGCATCTGGAATCTGATCTTGAAGAAGCTAGAGATAATGAAGAACAACTTGAGAATCAGATAGACACTCTTAAACAAGATCTTCAAAAAACAAATGAATACAAAGAGAAATTCAAGATAAGCTTAGCTCAACTTGAATTTCTTCTTGAAAGCCAAAAGAGGGTATATGACAAGCATGGGTTGGGGTATGAGAAAGGTGAAAGCTCCAGATCTGGTCAGAAGAACTCTGGATCAGGAAATCCAAGGAACAAGCCTAGAAGACCTCTAGTAAGGCAACCAAATGATCAAAAATATTCATCCTTCAATGGATACTACTACAATTGCAACAACTTTGGTCATAAAGCAACTCAATGCAGAACAAGAATGAATTAGACTAATTCATCCTTCTCCGGACAGTGTTTCAACTACAAAAGGTATGGTCACAAATCTCATGAATGCAGAAATATGCAAAAAAACAATTCATTCAATGGAAGATACTTTGCATGAAATAGAATATGACATATGGCTAGCAGATCAAGAGGATATCAGTCAAATATGCAAAGAAATGTTGTTTGCTATGATTGCAATAGATCCAGTCATATTGCTAAATTCTGTAAAAGTAAAAATCAGGATAAAAGGGGTTCAGTGCATCATAATCAAAATCAAGATAAAGGAAAAGGCAAAGTGAATGTGGATGAAGTTCAAAGGGAGATGAACAAGATTTGGGTAAAGAAGAGTATAGAAAATGTTGGGGATGGATCCGCACCAGAATCTCTTGCTGATATTCCTTCTAGAAACTAAATAGATGAGCTCTAGCTCAGGGGGAGTCACAAAGGAAAATAAATTCCCCCAGCCAGTCAATTGGTGCCTAAATTTGGCACATGGAATGTTGTAGATTAAAGGGCTCTCAGAGAAATATCCAAAAGACCCTTAGTAAAAATATGAAAGATTCACAAGGAGTTTTGAAGAGTTTAATCAGCCAAGATTGATCCGGTTTGATAGCCATCTGGTAAAAGCAGGATTTTCATAGTTAGATCCGATATGATTCAAAATTGAAATATCTTGATCTGTGAATAAATGGCATGATTGGAGGAAAGGAGCTACATTGTCAATTATCACTAAAAATAATTCTAAGTGCATCTCAGTGATTCAGAAAGATCTCTCTCAGAACAAGGCAACCAGAATAACTTAATTTATGCATTTATTGCAATAGGAAATTAGGATTTGCACAGAGATAAAAGGGTTCTTTTATTCATCATTTGCACAATTGCATTCAAGAAAAATAAAGGAAGAGCTCTGCATCAAGATTGTTACAACCTTCTCAAAGATCAATCACAGAATCTGATTCAACCGGTGATATTTTCTGGCACATATTGTGAACCCTAGAAGCGTAAAAAGGTATTTCGATTTATGAATATCTCTCTCTAAACAGTTTGCAAAGATGGCTACTCCTATGGTTGTTAAGATCACTGATAGGCTGCCCCCAAAGTTCAAGAAACACCCCTACAAATCCCTAGGAGTTGATCCCTTAGGCACCTTTTCTAGCATTATGTATGTAGATGATGTTAGGGTATACATCCATGCCAATATTAAGGAATTTGGAGAATCAAAGCCAATGGATATCTACCATAAACAACTAATAGATGAAATCTTTGAACTCAAACCTCAATATAAGACCATCCAGGATAAGCATTTTGGACATTGCATCCACTTTCCCTATTTTGCAGAAGATGAATGGGTCTGGTATGTTCTTGGCAGAATACATGACAACTTCATGTGATTGTTGAAACCCTTCGAGATAACAAAAGATGCAATTAGGGCAGTAACTGGATTGCACTCATCTGGTGGGTTACTTGCTCTCAAATCTATCAAGAACCAAACAGTAAGTGAGGCTACCAGATCAAAGTTTGACAAAAGAGTAATGACAATAGAAGATATCACAAATCTGGATATCAAATTTGCCTCTATGATAATTGGCTATAAAATCTATCACTCCAGCAGGGAGAATTCTATGTCCGGAACTACAATTTATACTACATATTAGATGCTAAGGGAAAATATAGATTATGATCTATGCGAGCTTCTCCTGAACCAACTGTTAGAAAACTTGCAAAAGATCAAGAAGGACAAGAAGAACTCATTCAAGTATGGTGGTTTAATACTATGTTTATTCTTTTACTATTTGAATGAGCTACCTAGATCAAGTGGTTGGGTATGGTAAAATGACAGACCAATTGCCATACAAATCAGAGATTATATGTATGGGCTTGGTGATGCCAAGGCTCAAAGTACAACACTTTGGGGATACTTCAAGAACTTCCAAGGTATGATGCAGGCCAGAGAAAGAATCCCCCAATCTATAGTTGAAAAATACAAGGATACAGTGTGTTTCATGGTAGACACTGATCAATGCCTAATGGAGGCAGTGGAGCCCAGAACAATCTGGATTATGCCAATGGGCTATGAGGTAGATGAGAAAATCCTGGAGCTACATGTCCAACACTTGCTGAGTCAACATAAGGACCTTAAGGCGGAAAGGTTTGGAACCTTTCAAGAATTGAGTGTGAAAATACATGTTGAACTGAGACAACCAGAGATGAAAAGAAAGGCGAGAAGGGAAGTAGAGGAAGTTGCCAAAAGATATGGCATATCAAAGGAGGCAGTTGATGCAAATAGAGAGAAAATAGAAAGAGCGGAGAAAGAGAAACAAGAAGCAGAAAAGGAAAGTGTTCCGGTACAAGCCTCCTCCCGGACTAGATCCTCCAAGAGCTCTGCACTTGCCACCTCTAAGAGCCCAAAACCCTCAGAACTGGAAACCAAGACATCCAGAAAGGGAGAGAAGAGAACAAAGACAAAGGCCACAAGGTCATACACAAGCTAAAAGGATGATGAAGAAATAGAGTCTGATGAGGAAGTTAAGAAAATGAGAAAGAAGAAGAAAACATCTAGAGAATCCTCTACCTGTACAAACAAAGAAGAAGAGGCAGAAGAATTTGTTGAAAGGCCTACTCTCTCTATTGATGATATCATCAAGATAGTCACAGTGGACGGAAACCTGCAACTGGTCACTAAATTTTATGATTATAGTGATACTGACAAAAGAATTTTAGAGGAAGCTATAGTTAAGTACCTAAACATTTATAATAAAGCATTCATTGAAATTATTTCTTTAATTCCCAAAAGTCTAGAGAAAGTACTTGAACTCAGAAAAGAGAATGCCAAGGAAAATGATTTAGAGATCTAGGAACAGATTGCAATTCAGCTCTATCCTTCCATTACTCCAAAACAAATGACCATGATCTTTAAGGACTGCAAAGATGAGTTCTAGAGCAAAGAAATAATGAACAAACTTATGCTTGGAGAGACTGATCAAGTAGCAAAAGAAACAAAAGACATCCTCTAGAATGCCTTCAAAATATTCAACCTTCCTATCATAGAGGAAATAGATGAAGCACCTTCTGCCATGGATGTCGAAGGATTAAGTGCATCAAAAGAAGAATCTACTGAGAAAATCACAGAAGAGTTAAAGGAGATAGGTGAGGAGAGGACTAAGGAATTGGATTCCTTTGTTCCAAAAGAGGAAGTCCATGAAGAAGTAAACATCTCTCTTTTGGATCCCCCTACAGACTCCAGAATTGAAGGAGAAGGAAGAAAAGAGGAGAAATTGAGTCAAGTAGAGGAGGAAAAGGGAAGAGAAGAAGAACACACAGAGAAGATCTCTGATGACAGTTCTGAGGATGCAAAAGGAAAGAAGACTCTATCTTCAGCAAGAGACACTGCAGAAGTAGTGGAAAACTTCTTGACCAAAGAAATGATGGAAATAGATGAACCAAAACTATTTCAAGGACCACTCAATTTTGACTCCCTCTCTCCGGTTCAGACAATGAAGGTAGCATCTTTTGCTCAAGCTAAAGCAAAAGAAAAGATTTTGAAGTCTCACATGGAAGATTGTGAACTGATAGAGATTGCATCCAATGTGCTAGAGAAGATCATTCCATCCTTCCAAAAGGATCTTTCGGCCTCTTCATCCGGTAACTTGAAATCTCTGGTTAATTATTTAGCACCCATTTTGATTCTTTGGAGAAATCGGCAGAAGAGAAAGTCCGGAAAGAATTTTTGGGAAAGAGATTCACTGAGGTGCAGGGACTCATAACTAATGATAGGAGGAACCTAGATATTAGAATAAAGAGCCTAGAAAATGCTCTTAAAGATGGTGGAGAAATGTATAAATTTTGTCTATCCTAGTCTAAAGTGACAGAGGATATTGAAAAGAAGGTGAAATAACAAGAAGATAAACTATCAAGTTTATCTTAGAATTTTGATCCCCTCACCACATCTATAATGAATCAAGAGTGCCAGGCCATCACCATTATAAATGAAATAAAGAGGCTAGAAAAGGAGAGGAAGAATATAATAAGTAGGATGAGTGAACTTAGAGGGATAATTATCCCTAAGTTAAAGGCCATGCATGAGACCTTAATTGATGCTCAGACCACAGCCCGAACCAGTGATCCGGAAAACTTAAGAAGGGCAGAAGCTTATGCATTTTTGTTGAGTGGTCACATTTCAATTTTGGACAAGATGAAGCAGAGTTGGGCTACAAAATTTTTACAGTTGAAGACCACCTTTGCGGATATACTTAAGTATATGTAAATATAACATGTTTATATACTTATGCGGCCATATATAGGATGATTTTTACAAATTTTGGTGTGCAGATTCCACCCTTTGCCATTGATGTCAAAAGGGGAGTGAGGAGTAGTGAAAAATGTGGGATCCAGCTAAGGGGGAGCTCTGGTAAAACAATGCATAAGATAAAGCATCAGCTAAGGGGGAGTTTGCTGCGACACTTAATCATTTTTCACTAAGTGTTGCCATCAATGCCAAAGGGGGAGATTGTTGGCAAGCGACACTGTGTGGATTTATGATTGTTGTCATTGATGGCAACAAAGTCTATCCCACACATCCGTAGAGCATAGTATGACTATACCGGAAGTAAGATTGAAGAATGTTTTGGTCTGGTGAACAAGAACAGAGCATGCAGCAAGGTTTGATAATCAGGTCCGGATCTCTCAGATGATGTATCTCAGAAAGTTATGGACTTGGACAAGTCAAGAGTACCATGACTACTACATTCTAGAGATTAAGCCTCTGATGATGAATGAGTGAAAAGATATGAGCATCTAAGTGTTGGGTTCCTGACAGACAGAGTAGACTGAGGAAGAACTGACAGGCAAAGCATTAGACTCTAATTTAGATGAGAAATTGATGGTGATCAAGCTATTTGAGGGATCATACATGGTTGGATGACATGATTGTTGACTTTTATGTCTATGTCTTTGATGTGCATCACATATTAAACATGGATTCAACTGACAGATTAGTGTCTTGGAAATATCTTTAGTATTCTAGTTGCCGACTAGAAAGATGTTGAAATCCTTGGTGCGAATATATATATCAAATGGATTTCGGTATGAAAAAAAAGAAGTTGTGTGTGTTAGTGTGCGAGGAAAGGCAGAGAGAAGTGTTAAAGCAGCAATACAAGTCCAGTATGTGATAGAACAACAGCACTAGAGTAGGGGAAGAATGAAGTGCATTAGATCAGTATATTGAGCCTAACCGGAACTAAACCTCAGCATATGTGGATGCATCTCATCAGTTCAAACACTTGGTTACCTTCTATAAACTTTGTAGATAGTAAGCCTCTTGTAGGCAGTGTGCCTCTTGTGAGTAGTGTGCTCGGGCAGTGAGCCCTAATGGGCAAGTGCCATTTTGTACTTCTTATTCTTCTAACAGAGAATACAATCTTGGGTTAGTCACCCCATGGTTTTTCCCTTAACAGGGTTTTCCACGTAAAAATCCTTGTGTTATATGTGTTGATTTTATTTCTGCTCTCATGGTTATGTATGCTCTTATGTTTTGATGCTGCAAGAAGAAAAGAAAGTTAAGATATTTAAGATAATTGATTCACCCCCCCACTCTCAGTTATCTACCTTATTTCCAACATGAACTATCCAAGCCGTGCAACTAGAGTAAACACAATGGAAACAACACAAATATAGAATGCAATGGAATATATAGATGCTCAATATATCATATATTCAAAATGTTGATATTGCTGGCAACATGCGGGCTAATCTAGGGCTCACAAGCCTAATTTTCCAGTTACAACAGATATTGCTTTGAAGCACTTTCCAGAACAAAACATCTAAGGATCACGAACTAAGAACTATCAAACTGATTAAATTCCTTTCTAATACATTCTACAGATCTATATATATTATCTCCAAGCTCATGAAATCCTTTGTGTTGGCCTAGGAAGGTTAGAAACTCCAATGAAGGAATGTAACGTGTAGAAACAAATAGGTTGGCCTTAAACAACTGACCATAATGCTCCGCAAATGCATGAATCAAGGTATAGACCTCAAGGAAGGTCTATCTAATCATTATGTGCTATGTGACATATTTCATTTAGCTCCACAAGTCACGAAAGTGCTCCACAAACCTTCTCCTTCAACTGACTACCTAAATGCTCTACTCTATGAAAGCTGATGATCTTCTGATAGCGATAACTTTTAGCAGACAAATCTAAATGACCTAAAATTTGGATATCATGTAGATGAAAATATATAGATGCTAATTCCTACTCTGCGAGTTCTGATATGAAGATGTGGCAAAATGCGGTACAAAATGTTGAAACTGCAACTGACTGACTAAACTGAAAATGCAAGAAAAGAAAGAATGCAAAATATTTTTGGTTGATACAAGATTGGTCTACAACCTAGGATGCTCCTACATCAAAATGTCATAAAATATTAGTTATTATCAACATAGTTTGTTTGCATAGGCCCACATAAATTTGAATGAAAGACTTCAAGTGGAACTCTTTATCTCCATGATTTATCAATATGGAATGCACCCCTATATTACTTTTCATAAATATAACATTCACACACTTTGTTGTGTTGCTCTATCATGGGAAATCATTTTACTATATTTTTTGTATGTAATAAATTCATATTGTTGAAACTCAAGTATCCAAATCTAGGATGCCAAAGTTATGATTCATTCTTTATAAAAAATTTAAATGAAAACATCATATCATTTTGGATTTTAAAGGGAACATTTCATTTTTTTCATTTGCACTCTTGCAACTAGCCTATTGCTTCCATTTTTATCAAGAATAACACATACTTCATTTTTTAAAAAGATTATGTACCTCTTTTCTATGAATTGTCCAATACTAATTAAATTATGTTTCAAAACAAGTACAAAATAAATATCTAGAATGTGTTTTTCTCACCTTGTTTAGTTTGGATTGAACAGTTGCATTTTCACATAACCAAAACTTTATTATTTTTTACCAATTTCACCACTAATTATATCGACTCATCAATGTTTGCTAATATCTCTGTATTTTCACTCATGTGGTTGCTATACTCACTATCCAAATACCAAAAACCTTGGTCCTTTCTTCATCAACATTGCAAGTAATAAACATTGATCCACTATTTTTATTTTCAATTTCATTTTCTTTACAAAAAAATTATAGTTTGTTTATTCATATCATAAAGTTTCTTTCTACATTCATAACTATAATGCCTAAATTTCTTATAATGGTGGCATTGAATATGAGATTTGTCATATCTTTAATCTTCATGTGAATGATTATGATTGCTACCCCTTTCTCTTCCACTTATTTCATGGAAAGTATAGTTGTTCCTTTGTCCTTCATTGATATTACTTGATATTCCACTTATTATAAATCCTCTTCAACCTTTGTCACTTCCTCTTGATGAATATTCATGATAGAAATTTGACCTTGTTAAATCTAAATAATGTTTATTAGGGGATCACATTTAATGTTAGTGGTCCTAAATAACATTTGTAAGGCTCTAACTTATAATTCTTAGCCTTATAATATAGAATATAACATTAGTCATATTAAGTTAAAGGTGATTTATAAAGTTTATCTTTATAAATAAATAAATTAATAACTAAAAAGTGGTTATAAGGTGAAAATTTACTAACCCCTTGGATTTCTTATAAATGAGACATATCATATTGTGATTGATATCATGTATATTGCATATGTATTGTGTATGTAGAGGCATTTGTAGAATATGAGAGGTATGCATTTGAATAATACCTAGATCTATAAGATAATGTGACGCCATTAAAAGAAAGGAAAGAAAGGAGATACTATGAAAGCAATGTTCTTTATGTATTTTTTTAAAACAAATATTCATGTAAATTTTCATATTAATGAATGATGCTTTGTAGATTTTTTTACTCAAAAGGATTTTCCCCACATATATACTTTGTAATGTGTTGATATTTGTGTATTCTACAATTTCTATTTTAGTTATTTACTTCTATATTATTTCTATTTCTTGATTAATCATCACCATATATTGATCTTAATCTATTGATAGCCCTTTTCATTTTCTCTTTGAATGAATTTGGTTATTTAAAAGCATACTCAATAGAGGGATTAGTTTTTTTATGGGGATAAGTCCTTGATAAACATGACCAATAAACTAAAATATTGAAACACCCTAATATTAAGAGAGAAAAATAATTATGTTTGTTATACAATTCAATTAAGAAACATTAAAGGATGCACATGAAGCAATGGACAAGTCACAAATACACATGAGAAATGGATTTATGTGGGAAACCCTTACAAAAAAACACCCACCAGCAAAAGGACATTCACACTTGTATTATTCAAGAAATTATATCCAATACAATAGATCTCTTTTACACATAGTCTCAATCCATAGAATAACAACATATAACCTCCAACCAAGTATTCACACCTTCAATACTCATTAATTTCCAATCTTAACCAACCTCAATACATTTGTACAAATAGATAGATATAGCCATAGAATCATCCAACAAGGAATTCCAATCATCTAATTATGTAACTACCATGTATAATATCAACAATCATGCAACCATCCCATGTCCATATCATGATGTCAACATATCACACATTACATGGAATGTGACTTTTCAACATGAGTAACCACCATACCTAATAAACTACTATCACTCACTTGGTTAAAGGTTGTTGACCCATTATACCTTAACAACATAGTTGTCTTCTTGTACTACATCCAAGCATTGCATATCACTTGTGGCAGAAAAGACAGACTCTTGATGAAATATAGTTTCTTATAGTACCTTTAGGTATCTCCCAAAATATCACCATGCTCTTGGTTATCACCACATGTAATCCAATAATGATGCAAGTGTGCCTACATTGTCATACACACTTATAGTGACATACCTACAATTTTGTGATTGTGAGTTTTCCTCCAAATGACTTGTAGTTGGGAGCATAGAAAAATTAAACTTATACAAGTTTCTAGTATAAACTACAACACCTAAAACTTACCATAACCTATCACAACTCACCACAACTATTTACTAGTCTACTAGACAACCATCACATGAACTTAGAATAAAGTCCATCAACTCCTGCCACCAAAAACCTTACCAAGAAATCTCCATAGGTGAATAGCACATCAAAGTTCCAAAATTTGTTTTATTTATCTTTTTCTCATGTGTTTTAATAGAGCCCATAAGCTCAACAACAATTAACTTTGATAAATGTTTAGACTCCTCAATAGCAATGACTATGGGATCAAATGTTGCTACCTATAAACTCCTCAAAATATTCTATATAATCCTTTGGTCTTCCATGAGACTTTACTTGGTTCACCACACTCATTGCATGGGTAAAAAAGTTATTCATATGCTCAGATTCTTTTATTTGAAGGTTCTCAAATTCCCTTCTTAGCATTTTCAATCTCTCAATCTTCACCTTACTAGTTCCTTGGTAAGTATTTTTAAGGCTTTCCTAATATTTTTTTAGGTCTAGTAGATTGTTGGTACCATTGGAAATATGTGTTCTTCCATTTCTTTTTGGATGAAGAAAAAAGCCTTTGTATCCCTTTTCTTGTTTTTTCTTTTAACAAATATTTTTTGGCTTGACTTAAGACATTATACTTGCTATCTAATTAGCTAGTTCTACATACCCATTCTCCACAAGAGCCAACAAATCATGATAGTAGAATATGTATTTTCATTCTAGTACTCCAATAATCATAGTTTTTCCCATTAAATTAAGGAATTTGAGGATGAGTGAGATTGTTTCTCATATTTACTATTATGACTCTAAGTCTCTAATACCTACATTGAAGTAAAATATGACATAACATTGCTAGTGTTATGGCTTGAGATGGCTTAGAAATCTAGAGCCATAATGTGAGCGCGTTATAATGTGCTCATGTTATGTTTTCCCTAAAGATACACAAAGTGCTCTCTTTCTTGAATTTATAACACATGCATGCTATAATGCATGTGTATTATAGCATGCACACATTTCATTTAAATTTTCTTTCGAATCCATCCCTTAGGCTTGGATTTAGCTTGGATATCTAAGTCAAAGGGTTGAGCCTATATGCAAGGTGCCCAAAGTGTGGATTATAACACACATGCAATTCATTTAAGGTTTCTTTCAAATCTCACCCGTAGGCTTGGATTTGGCTTGGATATCTAAGTCAAAGGGGTGGACCTACAGGTAAGGTACCCAAAGATGTGTTTTACATAAAACATGAAAAAAAAAGTAAATTTTGACCATGCTCTCCATCAAGTGTTAGGATTAAGGTCCATCAACCTTGTAAATCCTATGTAATTAATTACTCCTAATATTGTTTGTAAATCACCCATAAGGGATGAAAGGTTGCACCAGCAGTGATCTTGTTTTATCTACATGTTTATATCCGGTCATTGACACTAATTCATCTGTAATGGGGGGTCGCAGGGGGGTTTCCCCCTGCGAGGGGTCTGGGGGGATCATCCCCCCAGTGGGAGGTCTGGGGGTTGCACAGTGGGGGTTCGAGGGAAGCACCCCCAAAACCACATTTTATTTATATTTTATCAATGTAAATCTGGGTCGTTCATCATTAGATCACAGATCTGATGGTCGATATTATGTCAGTTTTCTTGCCCTAGAAGGCAACTCCCTTTTATAAGGATATTTGTACTACTCTTTTAGCAGAGTTGAGAGTAACAGGCACTGCTGGATTGAAGACTAGAGAAGGAGAGGAAGTGCATGTAATCTCATATTTGAAGATAATACAACTTGGAGCCTCTTTTCTTGGTGGATTTTTTTACCCGAAAGGGTTTTCTCCATGTTACATATTGTGTTATGTGTTTAGTTCTTAATGCATGTTATTTTTTTGTATTGGGTTTTATTTCTGTTACAATCTCCACTGATTTTACATTGTTTAGAGGACATAAATAAGGTTTGACTCAGATTTCTGTGGTGTTTTTTGCACCTTCATTTATAACATCAAGTTTGCACATTTTAAGACATTATTTTAAAAATGTGTCACAATAATGTCAAGCTCTCTCTTACCTTTCTAACCATGTAATTTTTTATACATTTCAAATACATTAAGATTCCAATCTTCAATTTATTTCACTAGTATCTTCATTTTTCTCTAAAAACCTATATAGCCTTTTTGGTGTCATTTTCTGTAAACTCATCCAAATTTGAAACAAATTATATTTTTACATTATAAACTCCATTCTATACACATTCAAAAAAATGATTTTGATTAATTTTCTCAAAATTAAGGGGGTAACACTCAATTTTTTGTTTTTCAAGATGTTTCTACTTTAAAATTAGTAAAAAATCATATATTCATTAAAAAATTAGTAGAAAAATCTAGCATAAACTATGTGATGTTAGATAACTTTCCCCTAAAGGGATTTGTGAAATATTATAAAAAGAACATTTTAGGGGGAGAACACCTAATGCTATGTTATATTTTTCTGACAAAAACATGACCACTTTGTATGCTCCCCCTATTTGACCCTCTTCATCTCCACCATTTAAAAAAGTATAATAGTTTAGAAACTAGATTCCAAGCACTAGTAATCTTGTTCTTGTCACATCTTAAAATTTTGAGACTAGGTATCTTGAATTTCTCATCTAATATTAGTTTTTGTTGATTTAAAGAAAAAAATGGCCTCTTTTGACCCTCTTTTGGCCCCCCATTTCCATGGACATACCCTAGTGTTCCTAATTTAGTTGAACATAGTTCATCAAATGAGGGATCTTCTAAAATGATAGTAAGAGGAAAGGAAAGGGGAAGGCCCTTGTAGCAATTACAACTCCACCTTCCACTTCAATACTTAACTCTAGTACTTCACACCACATAGCTTCTTCACCAGATGAATTCACATATTTGGAATAATATTCCATTTCACACATATTTATTAGTGATGACACTTTAGTTGAGGTATGTGGGAGAGGTTTTGTTGACATGGGTGACAAGACATTTTAGGATGTTCTTTGTGTGGGCCTTCATTTTCATTTAATCTCCTATCAGTTTAGCAAATCATTTCATTGAGTTTACTTCTAATACATTAATTATTTGGAAGATATATAATAAATTTATATAGTTGTAGTTAGAAGAGAAGATCACCGGTCTTGGTCGTATGTTTTTTCTCACTTTATTCTTGATTCTTCTTCAACCACATTTGTCACTCATTCTAATGAAGTAAGTTGTGACATGAGAAATTCAGACATTTGAACTATTAGTACTTGTAGTATTTCAGCCAAAAAGGAATGGTTATAGGGTTGTCTTATAATCACTTTTTTGAAAATATTTGACAAGGTTGCATCTTAGGTAAGCATCTTGAAGAAAAGTTTATTTGAACAAAACATGGAGTAGCACTTAGATTCTAGAGGTGATTCACTCTAGATCTCTTGCACCATGGTATTAGGTGAAGGCCATTAACTATGTGAGTTATATCTATAACTACATTCCTCATAAAGCCTTAAAGGGAGTCACTCCTTTCAAATCTTGTAGCAATAAAAAACTCATAGTGAAACATTCAAGGTTTTTTATTCTCTAGGTTGGGCCCACATTCAAGTAGAGAAAGGTAAGGCTATGGATTTGTAGAGTAGGCCTTGAATCTTTTTGGGATTTCTTTATAGTGTTAAGGGATATCAACTTTTCCACCCTAGTGAACACGAGTTATTTATTTAGAGGCATGCTTTCTTTGAGGAGGGATCTTCAAGCTCTCCACCATATACATTCACATTGGATTCACTCAAGATTGATGACAACACTTTTGGTGATTTTGATCCACCTTAGCACAATTTTGATGATGGGGATTCTTCTTCCTCCACTTCAACTAATAAGAGTAATTATTAGGATCCACCATATGCTTCTCCTAATGATTACTTTTCAAGGAATCTCCTCCTAGTTCTCTAGCTTCTAGTCCAATTTGGGTTAAACTAACTCTGTAGTCTATAGATGATTAGGTTGGGGATCCTTGAGATACTAAGTGAACAAGATCATAGTTCTAGGGACATCTACATGTTTTCATTGCCTTTGCTTATGATCCATAGTATTTTTAGGAGGCATTCGACATTCTTGAGTGGGTTGTAGCTATGTAAGAGTACACCACCTTGGTTAGGAACCATACTTGGGTATTTAGTCCCCCTTCCTAAGGAAAGGAAGTTTGTTTGATATAAGTGAACATATTAGAGAAAAAATTGTAGCAAATTGGTCAATTGATGAGTTCAAAGCATGATGTGTGCCAACAAAAATTTAATAGGTTCCTAGCATTGAATTTATTGAGACCTTTGCACTAGTTATAAAGATGAACTCTATCAAACTCACATTTGCTTGGGAGATTCATTAGATGGATGTGAAGAATGTTTATTTTTATATAGATCTTAAGGAGGAGATATATATGGAGAAACCACATGGTTTTCTATGGTTTTCTCCATAGTTTGTAGACTTCAAAAATCTATATATGACCTCAAATGGGCCTCTTGGGCTTGGTACACCAAGATGGATTCCTTCCTTCTCACTATTGGGTTATCCATATGTCATTCTAATCTAAGTGTCTACATCTTATAGAATGATGATTCTCTCCTACTTTTAGTTTTCCATGTCGATGACTTATTGATCATAGGGAGTTCTTCATCCTCTATTGGAGTAATGAGCACTACCCTTCATGATAGGTTTTTTATGATGCACTTGGGTTTGATTTTCTTAGCATTGATATATCTTAGTATACTTCTAGGATTAGCATTACACAATCAAATTATGTACTTGACCTCTTAAAGTTTCACATGGTTAACTATAAGCATGTCCTCCAACTCTATATCTTTCTAAAGTCAATCTTGAAGCACAATATCCTTCACCATTGGTTGATGCTACTATGTATTGAAATATTGTTGGTAGCCTCCTATATCTAACACACACATGACTTGACATTTCATATTCCATAGACATGGTCTCCTATTTTATGTAGGAGCCCCATGAGTTACATTGGAAGATAGCCAAGCAGTGCTCTACTACATATAGGGTACTCACAATTATGGTATTTATTATGTAGCAAGTATTAATATGGACTTGGTTTGGTATATTGAATCAAAATAGACAACTGATTCTCAAGATTGTAAGTCCACTCTAGGCTGCAACTTCTCATTTAGTTTAGGTCCTATTGTTGGTTATGTTGAACACACAAAAGTACTGAAGGGGGGTGAATTAGTACTTATTCAAATTCTTTTCTTCCAACAACATTCAAGCTAACATATGCATTTAAAACATGCAAAGAACAAGAACACAAAAGTACACATCCATAACACCAGATTTACATGGAAAACCCTAGAAGGGAAAAATCATGGTAAGCAAGTTGCTTAGATCTACTATCCAAATCCAGCCTCACAAATAAAAAAAGATTACAATATTATTTATGGGCTTCAACCCAAAGGAAGCTGCAACTCCTGAATAGTTACAACACATACAATATTTACACAAAAGAAAACTTATCTGACTCAAATATTCTTCTCACAACACTAACTACTGACCACTTTAGCCTCTGCACAACAATCTCACTTCTACACAACTACAATATCAACCTCTGCCATAAAAAAAAATGACTTTAGAAACTCATCTACATTATCACTTAACCAACACTTGCCTCTGCAATAGTATCACATTACATAAATTGGTCCTTTCAACATTTCATTATGAAATCTTCTTCTATGGTGAGCTTATGAAAGAAAGCAAGGTATGCTGAAACGCTTCCTACACTGATCTATAGAGGAAAGATTTATGCAAATTTTTACTTTTACAGTTACAGATTAAAATGCACATTAATAGAAAGATAATAACAACTTCCAAATGCAAACACAAAACTCACAACACAAGATATACGCATGGAAAACCCTTTCAGGTAAAAAGCCCCACACTCCAAAGCTGCCCAATATATTATTCAGGAATCAAGAAGATTATAATATACTTGTAAAGCAAGCTTTTACAAGAGTATATCCAACCAGAGATTCAAGAGGTAACTCGACATCTATAAGATTCTTACACGCAACCTCCATCTTTAGCTCCTGATATATAGGAGATACAATAAAGTAAGCTGTTACTGGTAATTATGAAACCATGACCCAAAACACCCAAAAGTGGCACCCAAATTATCTCTAATCAAAGATGCCTTGTGATGTACCAAAACACACACCAACATGTGTAACTCTCCCCTTTATAGCTCTTTTATGTGTCCAACACATTTTTACATTTCCCAAAAAACAAGAGGTCCAACTTCCAGAGGTCATAACTTTTGATCTAGGTGTCTGATTGATGAATCGTTTGATGCGTCAGAAAGCTCGTGAAGATATCTATCACCTTGTAACCCACATTGTTGGTTATGACAATTTTTAGAGAATGTAGGGACCTCTAAGTGCCTCAAAATTGAGTTTGAAACTTTTTTGGTAGTTTTCAAAAAACAAAAACTTTAATATCTCGTGATCCAGGTATGATCTTGAGTTGAAACTCACCCAAGATGTTTACTTAGTTGTTCCACACCTTCTGGAAAAATTTTAGGTCAATATGACGTCAAATGAAAGTGATTAAAAATAGTAAGTCCCACCATTTTTAGCCCTTTTGAAAACTTTGCAAGTTCTAGATCATTCTTCAAGATAAAGGGTATTCAAAAAGACCAAAAATGGAAAGAATAGTAACCGTTCGAGGTTGCAAGGTTGAGACACTTTTCTTAACAGGTTATTCGCATAATATAAATCCTATTACACAATATACTACTCATATTTCATTCAACTATCATTGTTCTTGTATTTATATCCTCCGCAAGTTACAAAAACTTTGTCCTATGTCGGCCAAGATGAAACTTGTGAAATGAAATGTGCAACGGCCACAACAGTTGGCTCCAATCATATGCAGTAAGTTAAAATCCAATGCAGTTTAAGAGAAAGACATAATCAGGTCCTATTTTACCTTGGCACACTCTTCCACATTGGTGTACACTCCAAAACATACGTCATAATCATCAACATATATCAAGTTGGCCAAACTAACACTTAACCATCCTTGCATTTAGCTCAAGGCCTAAAGTGGTACCGAAGGAGATGAAAATACATCATGTAGACCACACAAAGAGGATTATATGACTTGTAAATCATTCTTGTACAATCCTTCTACCATTTCAATTCACCATATGCCGGCACATACACATGAATTATGATTCTAGTATCCTTAATATACTCTACTTGCATAGTCTTAAGATAAAGCAATGAAAAGCATATTTCCAGTGAACATAATCATTTGAAACTTAAATAGTGCCTATAAACCAGTCATATGAGCTTATCATTCAATCAGCATGGCCAAATACCATTGTATGGTGAATTCTGGTGGCCTCAACAATCTTCCTCTACTTACTTCAATTAGCACCAAGACATGTCTTCACACTGCTGACTCCAGAGAAGCAATTGCGGCACTCATTATTACTTAAAACTTGAAACACTCATACCTTTAACTCATATCTACTTGTCCTCCAAGCCACATCATCATATCTTTATCTGTAGAGAAATGTGGAGCATTCTCCTATCTCTTTGTGATTGCTTTTACCCTATTTCTTTACTGTCTTCATTATTCTATCTCTAAAACTCTTTGCAGTAAACTTTATGATCTCAAACTTGAAACATGGATACTTGAGTGTAATATCTAGCCATTAGTTCAAACCATGGGCTCATACCTTCAATTGTGGAAGAATGCGATACCTTCTTGTGAGACTGTAACACCTTCCCTAACTTGTACTATACTTAGACAATTTCCTTCAATCTTTTACAACTTTTTTTATCAGGCAGTAAGTACCATCATCATCATATAGAAAGAATTCAACTCTATAGACTACAAACATAAACATTTTCACAATATATCAAAGATTTGAACTTACACATGTGCTTCAGAAGATATGGTGTGACTGTGTATAGATGATACTGATCTATCTCCTTCTCTTCACAATTCTTCTAGTCAACTTCCTTTTTCTACTTCATTACCACATATGCATATCAGTTGTCTTTTTGCCTCATAACACTTTTGATTACTTATACTATTGTCTTCATTTATCACCATACTACTGCAATTTCCCTTTGATATCTCTGGTGACATCACTTCCAACCTTCCTCAACTCAGCACTCCATACCATTGTTGATATCAATGACAATGTTGGTTTTTTCCCAGACTGGATGCTTATTCCCAGATTTCCCTACAAGGTAGCCATTAGTGATCAACAGGATCTCTGGGCTAGGGGCCAACAGTGTAGGAGATAGACTCTATATTTTATCTCCTCTTCTTCTTCAGGCTCTGCAAAACCTAGGGGGGTATTCCCTACTCAACACCCATGATAATGTGCATACTAAGGCTGAGATGCTGACAGAAAGCAGATGAGTCCTCCTGTAAGTAGACCAAAACTGAAAGATAAGAGCAAAGGGGCTAGCTTTGGGCCTATTTGCAATTGTAGACAGAGGACTAAAGATCCTAAAACTAATTCTAATGTCCTAATGGTTGTTTTAGAGTTTGATTATGATTTTGAGTTTGGATGCAAAGCTGGACATGGTTGTAACACAAGCACAAAGCAAGATTGGTGCCTATCCAGGGCCTGGAGTCAGTAGACATACACCTGTGAATGATCAGCATGAACAGCTAAAACTAGATTTCAGGGGGATATACATGATACCTGCCTTACAGATATCTCCCAATACAGAGTGTTAAGTTATCTCTACTTATGGCATCCCTACTGCAGTATACCCTTCCCAATGTTTAATCTGAAAACAGTTTAATCTACCTTTGAGTAGAAGTTAAAAGATCAGACATTCAACACAAGAATTCTATGTTCTAGAGTCTCAACATTCCCTAAATACCTAGACTCAGAAGAAAGATACATGCAATACTGGAGACAGAATTAACAAAACACATGCTAACATAGCATTTCTCATATAAGATTAATCATGAAATCAGTGGGTTCATGCCAAAACATACAACAAGAGATACATAGACTCACAGGTTTAGCTGTACAGAGCAACCAGATCAGCTTGTTTTGAATTACAGAGCCAAAAATCTTCAACTTTCAACAACCTCACAATGGTAACATAGTCTTCTTATAACAGCTAGAGAGTGTACCACATCAATTAATTACATGACAAAATATCAAAATCAGCCAGATACAGATCCCTTAAAGGAATGGCGCTCAGAAAATGTAAATGCAACAGACAAAGAGGAGCCTCGAGCCATGCGCCACTATCTGGAAGTCTTCATTCACGAATTGGGCAACCTGTTCGCATGTACCGTCGCCCATACCCCTGCACGACCGTCATTGAAGGCCCAACCACCCGCACTTCACTTGGAAACTGTCGCAGCGCGTCAAAAAGGAATTCCTGCCAAAACGCCTCTTTGCAGGTTCAAATAATGCAGGGGGATTAATCCCACATGCACGGTGAGGAGTTCATATCATCACTTTAAAAACATGGCCACAAGCTCAATAGATGTCGAGTGCCTTTTGCTACGCTAGACACACGACCATCCGCCAAATACCCATCGCCAAGACTTAGGCCATCGGCCTTTCTCAAAAATCTCCCGCCGATCTCAAAAGTCTGGCCGATCACAAACTCCACACTCCCTTCATCGGCCAGAGATTAACCATCAGGCTACCCAGAAAATCCTTCGCCGACACCACTTGTTATGTCGATACAACACCATCGGCCAGCCACCACTCCATCAGTGAACCCCACGCCGGCTCGCTCGATATCCAAAGTCATGGCGATAGCACTTCCCAATGTATCGAATGCCAACTCCACCATCGGCCAGACCATCCATATCGGCCAAAAACAAACGAAGCATGCCGATAACAACGATCACCCCGATACACATATCCCTTGGCGAGACACATGCCGACAACACTTCATCGGCCAAACATCCATTGTCGGTCGAACAGGAAAATGCTTCGCCGATAGCATAAATCACACCGATGGCACCATCGGTAAGAACAATCCCATCGGGGAACCAGAAAAAAGACATGCCGATGGTGTATGTCACGCTGATAGCACATCACTACCACCAACCTGATCACCAAAACGCCTGCGAGGTCACGCTGATGGGAAATAATAAATAGGGTTTAAGTGAAGAAACCCTCTAGACATGAAAAATTCAACCTCCAGGTCAAAATGAGTGCTAACACTGGCTCCGAATGGGGACGTGCAGGTGAAAACCTGCAGCGAAAACCAGATCTCCGGGCAGACCAAGCAAAAACCAAAAAAGTACGAACTGCACAAGGCATTTACACTATATACATATTTTTTACAAATGTGCACAACGACAAGTCATTTATGCAAAATAGAACTTAAGGAATTGGCCATGCACAGGCAATTCCAGAACTTCACCATCTAGGGCCTGGAGGAAATAAGAATCCTCCCCATGAGCACTGCAAATCTGATATGGGCCCATCCATAAGGGTTCAAATTTACCATGTTTTCCCCTTTCTTGACCTTTTGCATTCCAAATGAGCACCAGATCATTGACTTAAAACTTCCTTTTTATAGCTCTCCTGTCAAACTGATATTTCACATCTTGTTGTCTCTTGAGATTAATCTGGTGGGCTTTCCTTCTGTTTTCATCCAGTGCAACCAGCTGGTTCACCCTTTCTGTCATGGAATCTTCAATCTCCTCATCATTTTCCTGGATGAATCTGTAAACTGGTAGGAGATTGTTTATGGGCAATCTGGCTGATGCACCATATACTAGCTCAAAGGGTGACATCCCAATAGCCTTTTTTACTGTCACTCTATCAGCCCATATTGCTAATTTTAATTTTGAGTCCCAAGCTCTCTTGTTCCTGTCCAATATCCTCTTGATAATTTTCATGATGCTTCTATTGCTTGATTCTACTTGACCATTCCCTTGTGGGTGATATGGTGATGCATATGATAAATTTATCCCATACCTGTTGCAAAAATCAACAAATTCACCTGATCTGAAGCACATAGCATTATCAGTGACTACCTTGAATGGTACTCCAAACCTGATGATAACATTTTCTAGTATGAAATCTGTCACCACCTTACTTGTAGCCCTCTTAGTTGGAATGGCCTCAATCCATTTGGTAAAGTAATCTGTTGCCACCAAAATCCAACTGTGTCCCCCACTTGACTTGTCTGCAATTTCCCCTATGAAGTCAATTCCCCATTGATGAAATGGAGCATCCACAGTTACAGTCCTGAGGGGTAAAGCACCATCATATTTCAACTTTCCTGAAAATCTTTGGCAAGGGTCACACTTCCTCACTAACCTTTGTGCATCTGAAAAGAGAGTGGGCCACCAATATCCTGCTCTGAGAATTTTATGAGCTGTTGTTTGGGCAGTATAATGTCCACCACACAATCCTTTATGCATATCAATCAAAACATTGTTAGCCATATCCTCATCCACACATCTTAGCAGCACACCATCAGGGTTTTTCCAGTATAGCTCACCTTGAACAATAACATACCTGATTGCATGTAACTTTAAAGTCCTCTTTTGACTGTCACTGAAATGGGAAGGACAATTCAGATTTTGCAAGTAATAGATAATATCCTTGTACCATTCAGATCTTGATACATTTACATTCTCATTTTGGACTACATTAACTTGGCATGCTTCCAAGTTTGACTGTGCCATCATCTTGGCTAATCCTTGTCCTCTTACCAACTTGGTAATTTGTATGTCTATGTTGAACTCCTGCAGTTTGTTTATCCATCTGCACCTTCTTCCAGTCACCTCCTACTGAGTGAATATGTCTTTGACTACTGCATGGGGTACATATGCAATTATATGTGATCCTGCCAAGTATGGTCTGAAACTTTTGATGGCTCGGACTAGTGCATATGCCTATTTTTCCATAATATCATATTTCAACTCAGAAGCCTGCAAGGACATACTGAAGAAAGCTATGGGTTGTTCAAAACCATCTTCATTTTTCTGTAGCAAACATGCAGCAATAGTGTGAAAGGAAGCAAATGAAAACAATTGGAATGGCCTAGAAAAATCAAGAGATTTAAGAACAGGGGCCATTTTGATTGCCTCTTTGATACTCTGAAATGATTCAATTGCTTCACTTTCCTAGTGGACAGTTGCATCCTTCTTCATCATCTTGGAAATGTTCCTTGTGGTTTCTGCAAAGTTGGGAACAAATCTCCTAACAAAATTTATCTGTCCAAAGAAGAACTGAATTCCTTTTACAGTTTTTGGCATTTGAATTCTGTCAATAGCAGCCACTCTCTCTGGATCTATCCTAACTCCATCCTTGGAAACAATGTGCCCTAGGAGTTTTCCTTCAACCACCCCAAAAGCACACTTCTTTGGATTTAAAGAAATGCCATACTCTAGTGCTCTTATGAAAATCTGCTCCAGATGCAAACAATGCTGCTCTTCTTTCTTTGAGTAAGCAGTCAAGTCATCCTGATATATAGCCAGGATTGAATCAATCAACCCTGCAAAAGCAACATCCATTGCCCTTTGAAATGTAGCACCTGCATTTGTTAGCCCAAACGACATTCTAACATATACATAAGTTCCCCATGGAGTGGTGAAGGCAGTCTTATATTGTTCTGATTCCTTTACCTTCACCTGATTATAACCTGAAAATCCATCCATCATGGATAAGAGTTCACAACCAATCACTCTCTACAACATAGCTTCCATATTAGGCAGTGGATAGTTATCCTTTAAAGAGGATACATTCAAGTTCCTGAAGTCAACACAAAGCCTAATATCACCATTCTTTTTTCTAACTGGGACAAGGTTAGACACCCAAGTTGAATGCTTGATTGGCACAATTATTCCAGCCTCCCTGAGCCTTTTGAGTTCTTCCTGCATCTTTGGAGCCAAGGTAGGATTAATAGGTCTTTGCCTCTGTCTAAATGGCTTAGCTCCAGGCTTCAATGGGATCTCATGCTAGAATAAATCTTCCCTATAGGCTTTTAGGTCCTCATATGACCAAGCAAAAACATGTTTATACCTTTTTAGTAAAGCAATCAGCATACTTCTAATGTGTGGTTTGAGCTGTTTACCAATATATACCTTCTGAGGGGCCTGAGATGTCCCCAAATTTATCTCTTCTAAATCTTCCTTATTTGTGGGAGATGTCCTTGTGACCAATTTGTCTCTACTGTCAAAAGCTCTTTCCAAAGCTACCAATCCTCTGGGGATTTTATTAGTCTTCAATTGAATTATCTCCTTTCCCACAAGAGTTTCTTTTCCATCTATAGTCTCTACAAAAGCTTGGAAATCAATTTCTTGATTCTCATATTCATCTATGCAGTGCAAAAATTTTAACAAATCCCTATCATCATTAAACACTTGCCAACTGCATATATTTTCTGGTACTGCAGGCCTGATTTTAACTTCTACATTTGTAACATCCGACAAAGTGATGTCATCTGGCCTTATTGCAACATTAGCTAAGAAGTCAGCCATAACATTCTTTGACCTCTCTACCCAGCCTATTGAAAATGCATCAAATAGTTCAATGGTATCCCAAACAGCATGCTTGTATTGTTTCAACCTTTTATTTTTTGAAGCATACCTATCTCTAATTTGGGATACAATCAGCTCAGAATCCCCAAATACCCTTAGCATTTTGATTCCATGTTTGAGAGCAATATTTAGGCCTAAGAGTAAAGCCTCGTATTCTGCAATGTTGTTTGTGCAAACAAACCTCAGCAAGAAAGAGAATTTGAGGAGCTTACCAGTTGGAGACAGGAAAACAACTCCAGCTCCAGAGCCTTCTTTTGCACAAGCTCCATCAAAAAACATGGTCCACAAACCTTGCTGATCTAATTCTTCAATGCAGACATTTTTCTTTTTATCTTCTCTATCATTTGAGACAACCTTGAAGTTATCACAGTCAGTGTCTACAGAGCATATCTGTTCCTCTGCTTCTTGGTCTTCCACTGTCTCTGATGATCTCTGTTCTCTGATTAGCTTAACATCCCTGCCATTCATTGGAATCATGGCATATGACAGGTCCAGCTGCATACTTCCACCAATTAGTGCTGCCCATCTTCTTGACAACAACATACCATACTATGGCTTTATGTCAACCACTGTTATATTCATTTTATATCTCTTTTCAGGAAAAGCTGCTAGTTTGAAATCTACATCCTTCATGATTCCAAAAACCGGTACCTCTCTGGCATCCATAGCATAACATTTTCCACATGCCTTGTCAATTTTCAATCCAGCTTGTTGCATGATGGCCAAAGGCATGACATTTGTAGATGCTCCAGAGTCAAGCATACAATTTCTGATTATTTTTCCATTTATAACCAGGGAAACATAAAATGGTTCCACTTGTGAAGGACACTTTGTCATAGTCACTCCTAAATAGACTTCAGGAGCCTCATCTTCTTCATTACACATGACATGTTTCTCACCCTGGGTCTGAGCATTTTGTTTAGCTTGAAAAGGTACCCCTGAAATTAGGGATATTGTCCTATTCTTAACTTCTTCCACTTTCATCAGTTCCATAAGTGGAACAGAGACTTTTACCTGGGAGAGGACTTGAGCTATATCAAATGGAGAATAATTTTGTATAACAGTTGTAGCTTGCTCCACAATCTTATTCTTATCCTGAACTGATTTAGCTTTTACTTTCATAGTTCCCTGATCATCATTCTTGTCTTGGGAACCTTTACCTTGATCTTCAGCCTGAGGGATTCTATTTTCTGGTCCTTGGGATTCATGACCTGTTCTATGTCTGAAATTCTGTTTATTTTTAACCCACTGCCTTTTTTGTAATTCCATCCCTTTATGACCATGCACTGGCTGACCTGCAGAAATATCTTCCGACTGATATGGGCTGCTTACTTGATTTTTACCTCTGAGATTGTAGTTGCTCTTGACTTGAGCAACTGCTGCAGCTGTGAAGGCCCTAATTTCCTCATCAGAAGGTCGTTGTAAGTTACTCAGAAAATTGTGTGAGTTCTGAGCATAGGCATAGTTAACTTCATCATCTTCATCATATGGGAACTGTTGGCAGCCCTGAGTTCCATCATTTGTACTCTCATCAGCATCATAAAGAGTGTATCCATCGCTTATGGACATCATATTTACATCATCATCTTGCACATAATGTGGTTCATTGCACTCATTACAAGATGTAGTATTATCACACAAGGACTGAGCAATCATACACTGTAACTGTGAATGTGGCATCTGGCAAATCATACACCATGGAGCATCATCAACAATATTTACAGCTTTCTTTAGAGGATCAGGAGTTTCTTTGACATGTTGAGCTCTTTGATTTGTGTTGTTGCGTAGGAAAATAGGTTTACCATCATGCCAATTGGTATTATAAGGCATATCATGCAATGATGGCCTCTTTTCCTGCCTTTGATAGACTTGCCTATCAGGACCTATCCCTTTTTCACTTCTAGCTAATCTATAGCTTAGGTCCTTAACAACATTTGCCAATTTGTCTATCTTATCTTCAGGGGCAAATGTATTACCTTGAGTGTTCTGAGGCTTGTTTGGATTCTACAGAATTTTTATATCATCCCTTCTATTTGTCTTGCCCGATGCTTTCCCGTTGTTTTCAATATTCACTGCAATTCTGAAAGCATCCCTGAGAGTAGCAGGACCTTTATCTCTTAATCCATATGCAGTTTTTGCATCAAAGGCATTGTTATACAATATTATGCACATTGGTTCATTTGGCCTCATGTGATGTGGCAATTTGTTTAACACTTTAGTAAATCTTGCATTAAAATCTGCAACCTGTTCATTTGACCCTTTAGTGATACTGGTGAACTCATTTACAAAAAAGCTAGGGTCAGTTTTGTCACCATATTGCTCCTTGAACATCCTTTTAAAATCATCCCACGATGAAATACTCCTGTCAGGCAGATTCTTGTACCATTCTCTTGCCTCATCTATTAAGGATTGCATGAATGACTTCATGAAAACATCCTCATGTTCAACCTCAAAGTTATCCATGACATTTTGAAAGGCTTTTAGATGATCTTCTCCTGACACAGTGTTGTTTCCTGAAAATTTAGGCACTTGCAGCCTCAGATGCTTATCAATGGGGTTAGGATACCCATGAATACCATCAAATACCAGTTGTCTGAATCTATCTAGCTGCATGGGCTGTCTATCAAACTGATTAACATTAATATTTCTGTTTGCATTCTATTTTCTTACATTGTTCAGTGGTATCCTAGCATCATTCACATTTTGTCTCTCATCATTATGCTGATGTTGCACTTCATTTCTCTGTTGATGTCTTTGCACATTTGCATTCTCAAGGGTAGGAATTGAGTTATTCTGGGCAGTCCTTAAAGCTTGCACTTTCTTCCTCAAGTCATCTCTGATTGTTATTGCCTGCTGATACTCAAACTCGGCCCTTAAGCTCCTAATTTCATCAGCTAGTTCTTCCTCACTGGGCCTAGAGGAGGATGGTTTTACCATATTCTGATCATCATCTTCATCATCCCTCAGAGACTCTGCCTCTTCAAACCTTTCACTAGGGTCTAGAAATGGGCATTCTTGGAACACCTCTGACCTCATTCTCACGCTACCACCCTGTTGCCTCTCATATGCACCCTAAATATCAGCTTCTGCATTTGAAAAATAAGGTACTGTCTTGTCTGAAGACCTTGGATTGTCTTGCATATCATCATTTTTTCTGGGGGAACCCTCACGACTGACTGAGACGGCTCCCTTTCTTCTGTACATCATTCTTCTTGTTACTGGTAACTCTTCAAATAAAGGATTTTATTGGGATCTTCTCCCCTGCATATAAATTCTACTTTGACCGGTTGGGAGATTACTTCAAAGTCGCCACCTATTACTAGGAACTGTTTTCTTTTATAAATCAGGGTTCTTTCACAATTTCCAATTTTCAAATCACCATCCCCAGCGGAGTCGCCAATTTCTGTTGGTGACTCAGATGGGTCACAGATATATTACTGGAGATGATTAGATAGTACTTTTACTTCTCAATCCCCAGAGGAGTCGCTAATTTCTGTTGGTTTTTTCCCAGACTGGATGCTTATTCCCAGATTTCCCTACAAGGTAGCCATCAGTGATCAACAGGATCTCTGGGCCAGGGGCCAACAGTGTAGGAGATAGACTCTATATTTTATCTCCTCTTCTTCTTCAGGCTCTGCAAAACCTAGGGGGGTATTCCCTACTCAACATCCATGATAATGTGCATACTAAGGCTGAGATGCTGACAGAAAGCAGATGAGTCCTCCTGTAAGTAGACCAAAACTGAAAGATAAGAGCAAAGGGGCTAGCTTTGGGCCTATTTGCAGTTGTAGACAGAGGACTAAAGATCCTAAAACTAATTCTAATGTCCTAATGGTTGTTTTAGAGTTTGATTATGATTTTGAGTTTGGATGCAAAGCTGGACATGGTTGTAACATAAGCACAAAGCAAGATTGGTGCCTATCCAGGGCCTGGAGTCAATAGACATACACCTGTGAATGATCAGCATGAACAGCTAAAACTGGATTTCAGGGGGATATACATGATACCTGCCTTACAGATATCTCCCAATACAGAGTGTTAAGTTATCTCTACTTATGGCATCCCTACTGCATTATACCCTTCCCAATGTTTAATCTGAAAACAGTTTAATCTACCTTTGAGCAGAAGTTAAAAGATCAGACATTCAACACAGGAATTCTATGTTCTAGAGTCTCAACATTCCCTAAATACCCAGACTCAGAAGAAAGATACATGCAATACTGGAGATAGAATTAACAAAACACATGCTAACATAGCATTTCTCATATAAGATTAATCATGAAATCAGTGGGTTCATGCCAAAACATACAACAAGAGATACATAGACTCACAGGTTTAACTGTACAGAGCAACCAGATCAGCTTGTTTTGAATTACAGAGCCAAAAATCTTCAACTTTCAACAACCTCACAATGGTAACACAGTCTGCTTATAATAGCCAGAGAGTGTACCACAGCAATTAATTACATGACAAAATATCAAAATTAGCCAGATACAGATCCCTCAAAGGAATGGCGCTCAGAAAATGTAAATGCAGCAGACAAAGAGGAGCCTCGAGCCATGCGCCACTATCTGGAAGTCTTCATTCACGAATTGGGCAACCTGTTCGCCTGTACCATCGCCCATACCCCTGCATGACCGTCATTGAAGGCCCAACCACCCGCACTTCACTTGGAAACTGTCGCAGTGCGTCAAAAAGGAATTCCCACCAAAATGCCTCTTTGCAGGTTCAAATAATGCAGGGGGATTAATCCCACATGCACGGTGAGGAGTTCATATCATCACTTTAAAAACATGGCCACAAGCTCAATAGATGTCGAGCGCCTTTTGCTACGCTAGACACACAACCATCCGCCAAATACCCATCGCCAAGACTTAGGCCATCGGCCTTTCTCAAAAATCTCCCGCCGATCTCAAAAGTCTGGCCGATCACAAACTCCACACTCCCTTCATCGGCCAGAGATTAACCATCGGGCTACCCAGAAAATCCTTCACCGACACCACTTGTTATGCCGATACAACACCATCGGCCAGACACCACTCCATCGGTGAACCCCATGTCGGCTCGCCCGATATCCAAAGTCATGGCGATAGCACTTCCCAATGTATCGAATGCCAACTCCACCGTCGGCTAGACCATCCATATCGGCCAAAAACAAACGAAGCATGCCGATAACAACGATCACCCCGATACACATATCCCTCGGCAAGACACATGCCGACGACACTTCATCGGCCAAACATCCATTGTCGGTCGAACAGGAAAATGCTTCGCCAATAGCATAAATCACACCGATGGCACCATCGGTAAGAACAATCCTGTTGGGGAACCAGAAAAAAGACATGCCAATGGTGTATGTCACGCCGATAGCACATCACTACCACCAACCTGATTGTCAAAACGCCTGCGAGGTCACGCCGATGGGAAAGAATAAATAGGGTTTAAGTGAAGAAACCCTCTAGACATGAAAAATTCAACCTCCAGGTCAAAATGAGTGCTAACAGACAACACATATGCAACAATTTCCCCCTTTGTCATTGATGGCAACACTTGACCTCTTGATATGCCTACATTTCTCCCCCTTTGACATCAATGACAAAGGGATCTATTTCAGCAAAAACCTATAGGCTCCACCTGTCTGAATATTCCTTATCGCCTCTTATAAATCAACTCCCCCTAAGGATTAGCTTCTGTTTCTTCAAAACTGATGTAGTAAAATTGTTCTTCAAGATACTATGTACAATGTGCCTTGTTTATATCAAAATAGCATTGCTTATTCTTATTTTAATTACCGAATATCTATACAATCATCAAAATTTGTCTTGCCTTCACAAATTTTTCTATTAACTTGGAAGGTAGTACATTTTTGTGAATCACCTTCAACTGGGCAAGAGTTGAGTCCCAATTCTTCTTTGTAGAAGACAAAATGTGTGATTAGCTTTCAAACTAAATGTAAAATTCTTCTGCTTCTTCTAGAGTGGCTAGCACTTTTACTTTCTGATCCACATTCTCTGCTTCAATCAGGATACTAATCAAGATTGCTAACCTCATACTCACTACTTTCCTTAGCTGACCTATTTCTCCTTTGATTTGCTCTCTTTGGTCTAGGAGCTGCTTCAACTAAGTGTGAAGATTTTTAATTTGGACTCTAACAGTTCCATCATTATCCTTTAGAGGATCATATACTTTGGCCACTTGAGTTAACTGACTCAATAGAGTAAGATTGATCCTTTATGCTCTTTGTAGTTGCTAGCCAGTTCAAACAAAATTGATACAAAAACTTGGCATCCTCAATACATTTCTGAATGTTTTTCATGTTTTCTTACAAAATATTATGTGCCTTTGCACATCTATCAGATGCATTAGTCAATTTTTATTATTTACCTACTCTGTTATCTTATTCTCAACTTTCTTCTCTAGATAAGATGAATGAGCCTTGAAAGACTCCAACATAGGTTCATCTGCTGAGTAGGAGGCAAGGTGGGATCTCTCTTAATTTTCTTCAAGAAATTCTTCTTAGATTATCTTAATTGCCTCTTATAACACTTTAGTTCTCCTTCTACTTATTGTTGTAGAATCTCTTGCCTTGTAGTGGATTGGAGTATATATCTCCTAGTTGTAGCTTTTGGAGAGGAGATATCCTAGACAAGTTAACTTGTCCATCTAGCATAAGCAACTGTAAGAGTTATAGAGTAACTATCAGTGGTATTTGCATTTGTTGGGCTACAAACTCCTTAATTGTATCAATCAGAGAGGAGGAGGAGGAAGATGTATCTTGTTCCTTTTCTGAATTCTCCTCTACATCAACATTCACCTACTCCTCTAGTTGTTCAGGGTTACCCTATTGTTTAGTACTTTTCAGAGGAGGATTATCATGTACAACATTATGATCAGATGAAACATTTCCTTTACCATGTGCAACTTGTTCTTGATCTTGTGTTGCTTTCTCTTCTTTCTCCTCTTGGGGAACTTGATGTTCAGTGTTGTGTGGAGAAGATACTATCATGTGAGGTGGAGAAGCAGGTTCATGTGGTGGAGACACATGTGGCTGCTCCATATTCTTAGTTCCTTTTACCTCATCCAAGATTTTCTTTGTCACATCCTCGATTTCCTTCTGAATTTTCTCCTTTATCCTTTTCTTCTTAAGACATGGAAGACTTGGCTTTTTCAAGAGCTTGTTACCTCATCTCATCATCCATTTTAATGGCTTCTTCTCTTCTCTGTCTTAGAACCTGAGCTAGGCTCTCTGGTACCTTTTCAATGACATCAATCATGGGTAATTTGTATTTAAGAATGTACATAGCTATAGCCTATTCAATAGTCCTTTGATCCTCACAAGGAACATCCAAATACAATCAGTTGTATGCTTTAGCAGTCCATGTTGCTCAATTCCATTGAAGATAGCCTCTAATTGAAGAGGGTCTCTTATAGGAGCTACTGGAGGAGTTTTCTTATATTTCTTCTTCTTCTCTTTTAGCTTAGAATTTTCTTCTTCTCCTTCTTCATCTTCTTCACCCTCCTTTACATTAGCCTTCTTCCTTTTAGCTTGCACTTTTTGCCTTGGTTGCTTCTTTTCACTTGTTTTCATTTGAGTTAGAATTTCAGATGCAGCTCTTCATCCAATTGAGTTAGTTTGAGTTGATCTGGAGGGCTACATAGCATTTGTGGCTATAGAAGTGGACCTTCCCATCCTTCTTGGCCCTAGAACAACTAGTGGATTAATAGTAATAGTTGGTGGATTCTTTGCAGGAGCTTTTGTTGCAGATTCTGGTGAGATACCCATCTTTTTATGAAATTCTTCTTTTTGTTTCTCAAAATGCTCCTCCACACTTATTTTAATCCTCTTATCCATTATTTCATCATAGGTACCAAATCTCTCAGCAGTTGTGTCTTTAGTTTTGCTAAGCAAGATATCAGCATAGGTCTATATTTCATCTGTCGAGACCTCATATGGCAATCTTGGAATCCATGCAATTCTTGGTTCAACTTCTTCCATATAGATATAATCCTTATCCACAAGGAATGTAATGTTCTCCTTATACTTCTATACAGAATTGAAAGGGACTCTATCTCTAGCATGCATGCTGGTTTGTAGATTCTTAAAGAAACCCCAATACATTTATTTGTAATGATTTGGGTCACTAAAACCCCTTATATGAATTTTGATTTGTGCGACAACCAGAATATTTTGTTGCCAGACCTTTCCTCTAAAACTAGGCAACTCATTCATAAAATAGAATGCAATGTAGATAATTAAGGTGTCATGCCTAAAAATATATCCAGTTTCCTTTGTTCTCCTCAAGTTCTCCAAGAGATGTTCTCTCATGACCTCACAGAGGTCAAAGTCTTTACCTTCCTTGACCATTTGGTAGGCAGTGTGAATGGTAGTACTAGTGGCAGATCCTTTTCTATTTGTAAAATAGACTTTATATGCAATCCCTATAGTAGCATATCTAACACCTGGATCATTTATGTCATTCACAGTTAGAGTCCTCTTGTCAAATTTTTCTCTGGTCAATTTAGTAACCTTCTCATTTTTAGTTGATTTTATCACCAGTATAGATCTAGTGGAACATAGCCCAATAACTAGCCTAATTGCATCTTTAGTAATCCAGTGGGGCTTATCTAAATACATGAACTCATCATGAATTATGCTCAGTATATATCTAACCCATTCATTCTTATCACAAAAATTAGGATAATCTTTCCAAATATGCAGTCATTTGGTCCCAATATTGGCAATACTCTAGTTTATAAACAACATCATCTTCTAGAAGTTGATTTCTAAGCTCTTCAAACTTTACATGATTGATCTCATCTAGCTTAGAATGAATGTAAAACCTAACATCTTCAGTGTATACAATATATGCAGGAATGTTTCAAAGTGACCCATCCTTATCGACCTCCATTGCTTTGTAAGGATACTGCTTATACTTAGGTCTAGGCTTTTAAGCAACATCAACTACTTGCGGAGTCACCATCTCAAACATCTTTAAAATTAGAACTTAGTGTTTTAAGAAATAACAATTTTGATAAATAACTTTGTTCTTCAATCACTAGGGTTTCAAATTTGAGTGTTCTGGAATCCAGGATTTTCCTTTAGCTCAATTTGCCAAGTAATTTGAAAGTCTTCTTCTCTCTATAGATATGAATGCAAAATCTTTGTCTTCAAATGAGATTTGATAGTGCAAAAGAAGCATAAGTACTTTACAATTTTCCCTATAATTCCTCATTTAATGCACCTTTATCTGGTTAGGTAAACTACTACTGGATTTTTCTATGAATTCACAGAGACTCAAAAACCTTCCGCAATCCTCCGCATCATGTGATTTTGCTTTAGAAATTTAGGGGAAAGAAACTATCTTGCCTCATCAACAACTTCATCAGTTGATTTCATTCCAACTCATTTGTATGCTTATCTTTCATTTGCAGAAGCCACAAGTTTTTAGGGGAAAAAATAGATATGCACTGATTAGCTCCCCCTGACCATATGCCTTATCTTAATCATCAATGAAGTCTTCTACACTAGGAAGAGACACAAATTCTTCCTTCTTCCTATTATCTTGCTCTGTATTCTTTCTCCATATCTTTGCCATTTCCTTCTTCTGTTTACTCAATTTCCTCTATCTTCTTGTGTTAAACAAGTGGTTTCTTAGAACCACTCTTGCAGAATCTTGCATTATGCTCAAGGTTGTTACATTTGTAGCAAACACCATTATATTCTGGAGTCATACCATTTCTCCTTACTTTAGTTCTACACTCAACAGCCCTATGACGAAAATTATTGCATTCATAACAATAGCCATAGAAGGAATGAGAGATCACAACATCATGTCTTGTAGGCACAAATGAATTCTTCCTCATGTAATAATTTCTTCTTGCATTAGTTCTACAATAAATGCTAGCCTTATGACCAAATTTATAGAAAGAATGACAGTAACCATAAAAGGACTGAGAGTGTTGAACTACACCAAACAACTGAGGGGGGGGGGTGAATCAGTTGTCCTAAAACTTTTAACCAATTATGAACATCAACTTATCCATTACTTATATTCTAATATAACCATGAAAGCATAAAATGAGAAGCTCAACACAATAACATAATCAACATACAAGACACCAAATTTTTTACTTGGAAAACCCTAAAAGGGAAAAACCACGATGGGTGTTAGCCCACATAAATATACAAGTTATATCAATACCCAAAAATAGAGGCTCACTGCCTAAATTGCTCACTACAAAGAACGGTTCATTGCCAAAGGGTGGCTCACTGGCAAGGGTTGGCTCACTGCCAAAATGGTGCACTGAATAATTAGCATCTACTCCATGCCTGGGTTTAGTTCCTTTGAAGCACAATAAAACTTCTCTGCTCTGCTCTTTCACACCTTCGCACTTATCTCCTCATATTCACACACTCTTATATCTTTTTGCAATTCATTACAAGTCTTTATACAAGTCATCAACCTTGGAATTTACATCAAGGTCAGAAATACATTCATCAATCATTTGAGCAATCTCCAAGGTCAATATTACAAACATACATAGAATAGGTCTAGACCTATTACAAAATTGACTAAGGAAAATGTGTAAAGATGTATGTGGATCACATTACTTCTTACCTAGGACTCAAATGCAATCTTCCACATCACGTCACACCTCTACAATCTTCAAAGCTTCTCCGCAATTAATGAAATCAACCAAGTCGACCAAGATTAGTGAAGAACATAAGGTCTTCTAAGAGCATTCTTCAAACTCAATCCAAATTTCTCTCTGCGATCCAATCTAAAGGTAGGAACATGATCAAGAGACATCCATAAGCACATTATAATCATCAGAAACATCCTCACAATACCCAAACACTTTACTCATCGGATTCTTCAAACCAGAGCATAAGAACAACACTATCAACCACTGTCATAAAGAATAGATAGCTTGTGGACTACCAAATCATGAACCATTAGAGTTGAAGGCACTTAACATTATCTCATACTTATCTCTAGAACCGCAGATCAAAATACTTCAATGTGGAGCATAACACTTTCTCTCTGTCATTGCCAAACATACAAAAAAAGCTATTTTCACTCTGGTGAACATAACTCACTTAATTATTCATACCGGAGGCTCAAACTGGGAATATAGCATCTTCAGATGGACTTCTAAATAACTTCCAATCCACAAACCAAGATATTCATTCTACAAAAAATGCGAAGCATTCTTTTGGACTATTTTTCTATATGTAATAAACTATTTCCACTGTAACTCACTGTTTCTATGGGAGAGGCTAATTTTCTCACTATCCTCAACATCAAGATTGCTTAGATAATTAAATACAAAGCATCTTACTCATTACAAATAGACAACAAGATAGGAGCACAATTGACACCAATGACAACATCAGTTAGGCACATACTTGCAAAAATCTCCCCCTTTTGTCATTGATGGAAACATATGATGTGAAAAACTAAAAAGACCATCAAGACAAGATTCTCCCCCTTTCTCTTTACACATCTGCATTCTTTCTCCTTCTGAGTTCGTCACATGATTTCTTTCCCCCTTTGACATCAATGGCAAAGGACACATACTTGCATTCTGCTGCTCTGATCCAATTGAACTATTACCAATACATATAGCCACTCCCCCTAAGAGGTATCCCTCAAAACATCAATCTAGATCAAAAAGTGGGACTTTGAACACCACTGGATTGATGCATTCTCATTCATCTTAATTTAAGGCAGGAGGGGTAATGACCCCTAACTTTCCTCTGAGATACTCAAAAGTATCCTTAGGCAGAGGCTTGGTGAAGATATCTGCAATCGGATCCTTTATGGACACATATTCCAACTTTACTTCATTCTCTGTCACCTTCTCTCTCAAAAAGTGATACCTTATAGATATATGCTTTGTTCTTGAGTGCATCACTGGATTCTTGGAAATATTTATGGCACTTCTATTGTCACACAAGATTGTAATTGGATTTTGATAAACAACTCTTATATCCTTCAAAGTCTACTTCATCCATAACACTTGAGTACAACAACATGCTGCTACAATATACTCTACTTCTATAGTTGACAAAGAGATTGAATCTTGTTTCTTGCTCAGCCATGAAACCAATCTATTACCTAAAAAGAATGCACCTCCACTTGTACTCTTCCTATCATCAACATCTCTAGCCCAATCAGCATTTGTATATGCACTAAGAGTGAAATCATTATCCTTTGGATACCATAAGCCATGATTTGGAGTGCCTTTTAAATACCTCAGGATTCTCTTTACTGCCATTACATGAGATTCTCTTGGATTAACTTGAAATCTTGCAACAAGACAAACTGCATGCATAATATCAGGTCTGGTTTGAGTTAGATAAAATAATCCTCTAATCATGGATCTATACCTTTTCTAATCAGTCTTGGGTGAATCATCAGTTTTGCTCAACTTGCAGATAATCACCATAGGAGTACATACTAGTTTAGAGTCCTCCATCCCAAACTTCTTCAACAGTTCTCTCACATACTTAGACTGAGATATGAAGATTCCTCTATTTGATTGATTAATTTCCAAACCTAAAAAGAAATTCATTTCACCAAACAATGGACATTTCTGATGCAGAGTGGAACGCAACGGAGGCAACCTAACAGGAAGGAGCTGCCAACAAAACAAACAGCATGATAAACTTCTCTATCGGCTGAACCTCATCATCATATTTCCTAACAACACCAACTGCATCATCATATTTCAACAGCATCATCCTATTTCTGATGATCGCAAATATCCTCCTGTCGATTACTATTTACCTCCTTCGACTGTCGCCTGTCATCATCATCATGATAATCAACGGGCGCAAACATCCTCCGGTTGCACTGTTCATCGGGTGCCAAATACAAGCGGCATCATCATGATATTCAATATCACCTTCGTCAGCAGGATATCCAAATATCTGGTTGTCCTAATATCCTGATGACGTTCCACTTCAACAACTTGCCTTCGATGCTTCACTGCCCGACGATACAAGCAACAGCATCATGATATTAAACATCCGGTTCTTCGAAACCTCCTGATGATGCTAATACAACTTCCTGCCTACGCTGATACCTTTCCACTTAGCGACAACAGGATAAACCCGCATAGAGGGATTTCTTAATATCCTGATGACGATGACGTCATATCCTGATGACGATGACGTCACACATCATCCTGATGAACTCTTCAACACTTAGCCAAAAACTCAACTTTCACACCCGCATCCGTTAGCGATATGCGGATGATGACCTTCCGAGAGATGATCCTGACTGCGATATATACACTGAGTATATATCCAACTCAAAACATCATGATGCACCTGCAACATGCAAATTTCAACAACTTCATGACCCGATCCTGATGGCGATGGATTCGCAGATGATGTTGCGGCTCGTTCCGACTGGAAACACACATGCAGACTCCTGTGTATCCTTCCACTGCATGAAAACACTCACAACCGCATAATTTCACAAAGATCATGTGACGACCGGGCTGGATCACCTCCAAACCAAAATCTAACAGTTTATCTTCTAGACCTAGCACATGAGGATGCTAGGCTGATTTACAGCATGCTTCTAACAGATCTCCTGAACAATGCAATGCACAAACAGAAAACACAAATGCAATCTAAGCTATGATACAGGTCCATTCCACCGATTTGTAGGATCAACCGGTGGAAGGGTTGAAAGTGGTCATTAGCTTGCAAAACGGAAAGGAAATCAACACAGATGTAAACAGATAATGCAAAAGACGAGATCTTATTCAATTGAAATTCAGTGTCCTGAATACAGCTTCACAATGTCTGAACTGCTCTCCTGAATATCTACTCAACACCAGTACATCAATATCAAAACTCTATATCAAACTATATCTAAACCCTACAGATCGAAGGTATATATAACAAATCCTTCGAGTACTACTAACATCACTTCCCAGTGGCTGGGAGCTTCCAAGCGGCTGGGAGAGAGGACAGCTCAGACTCTCTTATCCCGATCTCTAACTGCCTACACATACTCCTATGCTGAACTATTACATAGCATCGGTCATAGTGGACCGTATTACATGATAAGTCAAACATACTAAAAATAGATTACCCGGTCAGCATGATGATAACTATCCTACATCCTGATCATGTATGTCATCATGCGGACCTATATCCTGATCATGTATGTCATCATGCGGACCTATATCCTGATCATGTGCGGGTGCTCCTGCACCATACTCCCCAAAAGAAGAAATCTCAAGTCCACTTGAGATGAGAGTATCCAGGTCGGCACCATGTTTCTGTATCTGTTCTACAGTCATCCAGACTGCTTCAGAAGTCGGCTGTCCCTTCCAAGAGACGAGGTACTCCAAGTACTTCTTGTTCCTGGTCTGTTTGACCACTCTAGTGTCCAAAATCTGCTGTATCTGTGGAGGATCATGTGGAGGAATGTCTTCAGCAACTGTGTCCTGTAGGATATCCTGATCTGCATCTGGATTAGCCTTGTATGGAGTTAAGTCACATACATTGAAGATAGGAGATAAACCAAGATCAGGTGGTAGTTGGATCTTATAAGCATTCGGTCCATGCTTTTGCAAAATCGGACATGGTCCAACTTTCTTTTGCATGAGCTTAGTATACTTCCCCTTAGGGAGCCTGTCTTTCTTCAAGTGAACCCAAACCAAATCTCCAACAGCAAATTGAACATCCTTCTTCTTCTTGTCAGCATACTCCTTATATTTCAAAGTTGTTTGCTGGAGTTGGGTCTTAACCTGATCATGAACTTCTTTGATTGCTTCAGCAAAAGCTTCTCCATCTGCACTAACAGGATCTGCTGGAGGTAGTTCTCGCAACTCTAAAATACCTCTGGGATGCATTCCATATACGACCTGAAAAGGCGATTTTCCTGTGCTCCTGTTGACAGTATCATTATATGAAAACTCAGCTTGAGACAGAATATTGTCCCACTTCTCTCCATGCTGTTTTGTCAAGCATCTAAGTAGATTCCCTAAGGAACGGTTCACAACCTCAGTTTGTCCATCCGTTTGAGGATGATATGCAGAGGAAAATGATAAATTGGTTCCCAGCTTCCTCCATAGGGTTCTCCAGAAATGACCCACAAACTTCACATCTCTGTCTGAAACTATGCTCAAAGGCAACCCATGAATTCTGACAACTTCCCTGAAGAATAAATCTGCAATATATGAGGCATCTGCAGTGGTTTTGCATGGCAAGAAATGTGCCATCTTACTGAACCTGTCCACTACAACAAAGACACTGTCAAATCCTCTCCTGGTCCTTGGTAAACCTAAAACAAAATCCATACTGATACTTTCCCATGGTCTGGAAGGTATGGGTAAGGGCTGGTATAACCCTGCATTAGTTGACCTGCCTTTAGCCTTCTGACAAATTACACAGGTTTCTACAAATTTCCTGACATCTGTCTGCAACTTAGGCCAGAAATAATGCCTCCTGACCAGATCAAGAGTCTTGTCTAGACCAAAATGACCTGCCATTGCCCCACAATGTTTCTCCTTGATTATATTCAACCTCATAGAACACCTTGGGATGCACAACTGTCCACCCTTAAACAACAATCCATCTTGGATCAGGAATTCAGAGAACTCAGCATGGTATTTCTCCCCAAAAGAAGTACAGACCTGATATATTTCTCCAAAATCTTCATCAGACTCATACATGGTCTTGAGTGAGTCAATGCCAACACTCTCTAACTGAATCTGATTTACTGTGAGAACTCTCCTGCTTAAAGCATCTGCAACTTTGTTCTTAACCCCTTTCTTATGCTTCAAGGTAAAAGTGAAAGCCTGTAGTGTTTCTACCCACTTCATATGTCTGTGGTTCAGCTTCTCCTGACTGTTGATGAAACTCAAAGCTTGATTATCTGTGAAGACTATGAACTCCTTTGGCATCAGGTAATGCCTCCATTTCTTTAGGGACTGAACTAGAGCATACATTTCCAGATCATATGATGAATACCTTTTCTTAGCATCATTGAGCTTTTCACTGAAGAATGCAATTGGTCTACCCTCTTGACTGAGTACTGCTCCAATGGCCATGTGACTGGCATCACACTCTACCTGAAAGATCTTATTGAAATCTGGAAGTGCAAGGACTGGCTGCTGTGCCACCTTCCTCTTCAATGCCTCAAAGGAATCATCTGCTCCTTGAGTCCAAACAAACCTGCACTTTTGTCCTCCTTTGATGGTATCCAACATGGGTGCACAAATATGACTGAACCCTCTGATGAACTTTCTGTAGAAGGTTGCTAACCCATGGAAACTTCTGACTTCATTCATGGTCTGTGGAGTTGGCCAATTCAAAATGGCACTCACCTTCTCCTTATCCATCTGCAGCTTGCCTTGTGAGATGACAAAACCTAAATAGGTGATCTCCTGTTTCATGAACAAACACTTGTCCAAGTTTATCATCAGCTTCTCTTCATGTAATCTCTTGAGAACCAGCTCTATATGCCTGAGATGTTCTTCTCTGGTGTTACTGAAAATCAGAATGTCATCTAAATAGACTATGACAAACTTACCAATGAATTCCTTCAGAACCTCATTCATCAGCCTCATGAAAGTACTAGGGGCATTAGACAAACCAAAAGGCATAACCTTCCATTCATACAAACCTTCATTTGTTTTGAATGCTGTCTTCCACTCATCACCTGGTCTAATCCTTATCTGATGGTATCCACTCTTCAAGTCTATTTTAGTAAAGTACTTAGCATTTCCCAAACAATCAAGTAAATCCTCAATTCTGGGGATTGGAAACCTATACCTGATTGTGATCTTGTTGATGGCTCTGGAATCGGTGCAAAGTCTCCAAGTGCCTTCCTTCTTAGGTGCTAGTACAGCTGGTACTGCACATGGGCTCAAACTCTTTCCAATCAAACTTGAATTCATCAATTCTTCAATCTGCCTGGCTACTTCTGCATTCTGTTCTGGGGTAAGCTTATAAGCTGCTTTATTTGGAAGTGTAGACCCTGGAATCAAGTCTATGCAATGACTGATATCTCTGATAGGTGGTAGGGATCTTGGCATTCCCTCTGAGATAACACCTTTGTACTTATCCAATAACTCTTGGACAGCTGGGTCTATCAACCTTGGCTTCTTCTCCTTCTTGGCTTCTTGCTGTTGTTTCTTATTCACACTCATACAGGGAATTAGGGCATATGTAACTGTACCTTCTGCTGCCACTTCTTTCATAAACTGTTTGCCTTCCATCAGCATGACCTTCACTTCTTTGCCTTTAGACTTCTCCTCTTTCTCCTTCAATGGGAATAGTGTTACATCTTTACCATCTTTAGTGATTTTATAGGTGTTTTTAACACCATCATGCTGTGCCTTCAGATCATATTGCCATGGTCTACCAAACAAAAGGTTGCAAGCATCCATCTTGGTGATATCAAACAACAACTTATCTTTATATCCACCAATCTGAAACTCTACCCAAGCCTGCTCTTCTACAGTTGTCTGCCGACCTTGAGTAAGCCATGAGACTTTATATGGAGATGGATGAGGCAATCTCCTAAGCTTCAGCTTCACCACCATTTCTTCAGACACAAAGTTCTCAGTAGAACCAGAATCAATCAAAACTTTACAAGCCTTACCTCCTGCTTTGCAAGTGGTTCTGAAAAGGGACTTCCTCTGAGGGGCTTCTTTATCAGGTACCTTCATGGTAGTTACTGTTCTTCTCATCATCAGGGACTCTCCACTTTCTGGATATCCATAATTCTCAGGACCATTCACACTCTGAAAATCATTAGAACTTGTCCTACTCTGATTATCAGGTTCATTGACCAGATTTGTCCTCCTTTCACCTGCTGAGCTTGTGGCCTTGTCTGGACATCTGCTGGCTATATGGCCTTCTTTGTTACAGTTGTAACACCTGATGGATCCTCTGCCCTGGGATCTTCCTCTGTAAGGTCTTCTACCTCTGAAGTTTCCTTGCTGACTGAAATTCTCTCTCTGACTCTGGCTATTGTTGCCCTTGCTATTGTCTTGACTAGACTCTCCTTGGTACCCCTGTCCTTGTCCTCTGCCTCTGAAAGGACTTCTTCCACCTCTTTGTTGTCTTCCTCTTCCTCTGTTGTTCTGATCTTGCTTTCTCTTCAACTTTTCTTCCACCTTCAGTGCCAACTGAAAACTTTTCTGCACTGTATCTGGGTTATGCAGACTCAGATCTTCCTGAATATTAAACCTCAGTCCATTAAGGTATCTGGCTACCTTTTCTTCTTCACTTTCTTTCACCTTGGTCTTCATACAGAGTTTCATGAACTCTTCTGTATATGAGCTGACATCTAGCTCCTTCTGCTTCAGGTTCTGCTTCCTCTTGTGTAACTGGATACTGTAATCCAAAGGGATATAAGCCTCCTTTACCAATTCCATCATCTTCTTCCATGTGGCAACTCTACGTTTTCCCTCCTGCACTCTATCATCCTGAACAAAGTTCCACCATGTCAAGGCAGCTTCTTTCATCTTTGACTGTGCTATCTTCACTCTCTGCTGTTCTGGTATCTCCTCTGTCACAAAGAAATTGTTCAGACAGTCTATCCATTCCATTACTGAATCAGGGTCCATCTTACCTGTAAACACTGGCAAGTCCAGCTTCACATCCATGGTTCTCCTCTCCATGGCCTTGAGGGCGTTCAACAGCGGTCTCTGGTCTGCAGGAACGACCTCCTCGCTCCAATTAGGGACATCCTCTTCTTCCCTATCATCTTCTCTACCAGAACCTACTCTGCTCCTCAACTTTGCTAATTCATCTTTCAACTCCTGATTCTGAGCCTTCACGGCCTTACTTTCTGCAATCTGCTTCTTCACCAGAACTGCCAACTCAGCGTTGGTCATCTTTGTTGGGAACTCAGATGTTCCTTCTTCGTCTGACATCCTTCTTATCTTTTCCAAAAGATCCTAACCTTTGCTCTGATACCACTATGATGCAGAGTGGAACGCAACGGAGGCAACCTAACAGGAAGGAGCTGCCAACAAAACAAACAGCATGATAAACTTCTCTATCGGCTGAACCTCATCATCATATTTCCTAACAACACCAACTGCATCATCATATTTCAACAGCATCATCCTATTTCTGATGATCGCAAATATCCTCCTGTCGATTACTATTTACCTCCTTCGACTGTCGCCTGTCATCATCATCATGATAATCAACGGGCGCAAACATCCTCCGGTTGCACTGTTCATCGGGTGCCAAATACAAGCGGCATCATCATGATATTCAATATCACCTTCGTCAGCAGGATATCCAAATATCCGGTTGTCCTAATATCCTGATGACGTTCCACTTCAACAACTTGCCTTCGATGCTTCACTGCCCGACGATACAAGCAACAGCATCATGATATTAAACATCCGGTTCTTCGAAACCTCCTGATGATGCTAATACAACTTCCTGCCTACGCCGATACCTTTCCACTTAGCGACAACAGGATAAACCCGCATAGAGGGATTTCTTAATATCCTGATGACGATGACGTCATATCCTGATGACGATGACGTCACACATCATCCTGATGAACTCTTCAACACTTAGCCAAAAACTCAACTTTCACACCTGCATCTGTTAGCGATATGCGGATGATGACCTTCCGAGAGATGATCCTGACTGCGATATATACACTGAGTATATATCCAACTCAAAACATCATGATGCACCTGCAACATGCAAATTTCAACAACTTCATGACCCGATCCTGATGGCGATGGATTCGCAGATGATGTTGCGGCTCGTTCCGACTGGAAACACACATGCAGACTCCTGTGTATCCTTCCACTGCATGAAAACACTCACAACCGCATAATTTCACAAAGATCATGTGACGACCGGGCCGGATCACCTCCAAACCAAAATCTAACAGTTTATCTTCTAGACCTAGCACATGAGGATGCTAGGCTGATTTACAGCATGCTTCTAACAGATCTCCTGAACAATGCAATGCACAAACAGAAAACACAAATGCAATCTAAGCTATGATACAGGTCCATTCCACCGATTTGCAGGATCAACCGGTGGAAGGGTTGAAAGTGGTCATTAGCTTGCAAAACGGAAAGGAAATCAACACAGATGTAAACAGATAATGCAAAAGACGAGATCTTATTCAATTGAAATTCAGTGTCCTGAATACAGCTTCACAATGTCTGAACTGCTCTCCTGAATATCTACTCAACACCAGTACATCAATATCAAAACTCTATATCAAACTATATCTAAACCCTACAGATCGAAGGTATATATAACAAATCCTTCGAGTACTACTAACATCACTTCCCAGCGGCTGGGAGCTTCCAAGCGGCTGGGAGATAGGACAGCTCAGACTCTCTTATCCCGATCTCTAACTGCCTACACATACTCCTATGCTGAACTATTACATAGCATCGGTCATAGTGGACCGTATTACATGATAAGTCAAACATACTAAAAATAGATTACCCCGTCAGCATGATGATAACTATCCTACATCCTGATCATGTATGTCATCATGCGGACCTATATCCTGATCATGTATGTCATCATGCGGACCTATATCCTGATCATGTGCGGGTGCTCCTGCACCAATTTCAAATTCATGTTTCATCTCACCGGCAAACTTTATGCACATACCTTCATTTCCTCGAAAGATAATGTCATCAATAAAGACTTCAACAATCAAGATCTGATTATCATTGATTTTAAAATATAGATTGCTATCTGCAGTACCTTTACTAAATTCCAATTGCAATAAATACATGTCTAACCTTGCATACCAGGCTCTAGGGGCTTGTTTAGTCCATGCAATGCTTTCTTCAACCTACATACCATATCACCTTGATTTGACAAATGGAATCCCTCTAGTTTCTCAATGTATACTTCCTCTTTTAACTCACCATTTAGGAATGCAGACTTCACATCCATCTGATATACCTTAAAATCTTTGTGAGCTACAAATGCCATAAACATTCTGATTACTTTAATCTAAGCTACTAGGGCAAAAGTTTCTTCAAAATCTATCCCTTCAATTTGAGAATATCCTTTACACACAAGTCTTGCTGTATTCCTTACAGCTTCTCCATTTTCATTCAACTTGTTCCTGAAGACCCATTTAGTTCCAATAACATTTTTGTTAGTAGGTCTAGGAACTAGTTCCCAGTTTCATACTTCTCTATCTGCAATAGTTCTTACTCCATTGCCTTTACCTAATTTTCATCATTACAAGCTTCATTCATAGTTTTTGGTTCAACTGTGGAGAGCAGACAGTAGTTTACTTGATCTTCAACAACTTTTCTTCTTGTCAGTACACTTTTTCTTTTGTCTCCAATAATTTGATCTTTAGAGTGATTAATTCTTACATACCTGGGGGTTTTGGTAACACTTTCCAGAGCCTTTTCTTCTTCATCTTGACTATCTTCTTGTTCAACTTTATCTTCATAGGTTGTAGCAGCAGGTTCATCTGATTCACAAACATTCTGATTTGATGCTATTCCTCTGTCTTCATCCACCTTCACATTTGCACTTTCAACAATCTTTTTTAGTCTTTTATTGTAACACCGGTAATCATTACTCTTTGTAGAGTACCCAAGGAAGTTTCCTTCATCACATCTTGCATCAAATTTCCCTAGATCTTCATCTCTTCTAATATAGCATTTGCTTCCAAAGACTTTGAAATATCTTACTGTAGGAATTCTTCCATACCATAGTTCATAGGGAGTTTTAGTACCATTACGTTTCACTTGAACCCTATTCTAAATGTAGACAACATTTTGTATAGCTTCTTTCCAAAAGACTTCCGGCGGACCTCCTTCCTTCATCATTGTCCTAGCAGCCTCTTGAACAATCCTATTATTTCTTTCCACAACTCCATTTTACTGGGGAGTTCTAGGTGCAAACAATTGCCTCTTAATCCTATTGGACTACAATAATACTGATAGGGGGGGTGAATCAGTGGTAGACTAATTTTAACAAGACCTTTAGACCTTGAAATAATCTTTCAGAACTTTGAAACAAAGGCAACTTCTATTGAATGGAGTTGAGACATCATATTACTATGAACATCATGACAACTTTGATTAAGTTAAGATAGGTATCATGAAAACTAAAACTGACAGATCAATGTCAAGAATGCATCAACACAATATTATGAAACAATCTATGATAAACATTGAATCATGAACATCAAAGACAAACATATAGAGATTATCTTGTAAAGTTTGATTGACCATAATGAGGGTGAGCAAAGAATATCATTTCAAACAATGATATATGATGAATATGTGTTCATGCATACCAAACTAACTTAGGATAACTTTAAAACTAAATGACACATGATAAGCAAATGAACATGAGGATCAAACACATCAGTAATAATAACAACCCATAACACATATATTGTCCTGAGTGGAAAACCCTCATGGGGAATAAAAACCACTCGAAATGCCTGACTAGCTTATTCAAAAATCTTGCCTCACTAGCTACAGTAAAGTGTCTCACTAACTTGCATCAATGCCTCACTGGCTTATACATTTCACTGCTTCATTGGTTGTTTGTGCCTCATTGGCTATTTGTGCCTCACTGGTTGTTTGTGCCTCAATGGCTATTTGTGCCTCACTAGCATATTTCAATCAAGACAATGAATAATATGAAATGCCTCACTGGCTTATTAAAAAATCTTGCCTCAATGGCTACAGTAAAGTGTCTCAATGACTTGCATCAATGCCTCACTAGATTACACATTTCACTACCTCACTGGCAATTTGTGCCTCACTAGCATATTTCAATCAATACAATGAATAATATGAAACAATACAGAGGGTTACTCTATTTCACTAAAATCCAGATCTTGAATATCTCATTATTTGAGATTCAAGAAACAATACAACACTCTGACATAACCTCAATGATGATGCAATAAACATATATCATCAACCTCATCTCAAATGTTTACAAAATTCCATTTTATACAATACAAAGTCTTTCTTTCTTTCATCAAATAGTTTGAGAATGTAACTATTCTTTTTCAACTATCTGAAATAGTTTGTAACTGCAAAAGAAACTATCATAGATGTATGGTTGGATAGACCCATAAAGGCCAAAATACTATGCCTTTGAAGTAAAACTTTAACCATAGTTTGAGTCTTTAAACTATAAATCTTTAACCACATATCATGTTCAAACTGTTTGCTGAGATAAAGAATGCTTTGACAAACTATATGCCATAAACATAGCACCATAAAATCTATCTCAATAGTCATGCAAGAGACCCTAGGGTAGAGTCAATCTGCCAAACCCTAATGGGTAAACTAAATATTTGCAAAGACCCTAACTGTTCTCATCAAAGAAGGAATAAACCCTCGAAAATCAAACTAACTGCTTTAGTTTAGTTAACACAACCACCATGCTCTCAAAAGAAGTATAACAAAAATGTACTTTTAGGTTAAGAAGTCTTCAACAGAAATGACTCTTTCATTACAAAATGCTTAGTAAAGAATACCCATTAATCCGATAGTGACAACTTCAAACTTTTCACAGAAAGAACTAACCCTTTATGCAGAAAATTTTAAGTAAACTTCACAACCAACCCAATCTGCACTTTATTTCACTTTATGCAACTTAAAACCATGAGAAAGAATGGAAGACAAAGAATAATACCACCTGAAACAACAATCAACAAAGTTACTTGCACATGAATCTTAACTGCCAAACCTCCTTAAGCTCCAGCTTTGTCAAATCACTATGATTCTCCTTCAAGTCCACGAGGATTCCATAAATTTTCTGTATCTTCCATGATTTTTCATGATAACCATTGAAATGTCAAACCTTAGCTCAGAGAGAGCTCATATCTACAGTTTACACTTTACAAAATGAATCATTAACAAAGCTTTTTGCTAGGTTAATTCTTGTGACCTATGACTCCGGTGTGCCGTAAGTGGCCTGTTGATAACAACAACATAGTTGAACCTTTTTGCTTGATGTATATGCTAAAACCTATCCAGTAGGTTAATACACATTATGTGCCCGATAGAATGAAGTTTTGACAAGATTTTTCTTTTATTATTTGCACAATATAAATCTTGTCAATGATGATAATTGAAACCCATTCAAGACTTAGCAACATAGGCATATAATGTCATATGGAAACTTTAAGACAATCATTATGTCTTTCACCCACTTTCAGAAAGTCTAAACACCTCTTGACAATATGAAACCTCCTTAGAGTATGAGAAATGTTAAGAACTGATTTATAAAAAACAAATATAACCTTATATTCTTGGTGACATTTAAAACCTTTTGACTTGCCTCTATCCATATTACTTATGATATGAAATTCCCTTCAACTGTATATAATAGAGCATGGATGAGCATATCATCAAATATGAATTGTCATATACCAAGAGCATATCAACTGCATATCAATATCAACTATCATAGAGCATTTAGAAGATCATGAGAACATCATGAGAACCTATGCCAAGCATGTGTTAACTAATGTGCCAAGAGAACCATGAGAGTGCCACAAACCAATACAACCATAGAATATGTGAATTTGACATCAAAGATGCCATACCTCAAAGATCATTACAAGTCTTGTACTGATTTACCTTAAGATGTGTCAGGTTGATGTGAACTATTTATGATGATGACATCATCAACCCTGCTTACATCCTGATGTGGTAACAATCAATATATATAGCATGCAAATATCTTATCACAACATCACCTATTGAATATCATTACTACACGTTTGACCCATCAAAACATTATGAGCATTATCAATAACAAGAACATCATGAATACCAATACCAATGCCAACTGTCATATGATCCAACTAACATGTGCCATGCCCACAAACCTGAGAGTTTGTGTATTTGTCATCAAGGACAACAACTGAGAGGGCAACAAATCCCTTGCTCTTCACAGAAAATGTTGAACTCATTTGAAGTGAACTCACCTCCTCTGTCAGACCACAAACACTTGATTTTTAGTTCTAACTCATTCTCAACCATTGCCTTGAAGGATTTGAACTTTTCTAGGGCTTCAGATTTGTCTCTTAAGAAAGTAACCTAAGTCATTCTAGAATAATCATTAACAAGCAACATGAAGTACATGTCACTTTGCTAACTTCTTACCCTTGTAGGACCACATAGGTCTGTATGCACTAGATCCAGTAGGCCAGCAGAAAATTGCTCTTTGCTCTTGAAACTTGTCTTAGTCTGCATCCTAAACTGACATTCTTTGCAGATGGTATTGATGGATTTTACAAGCTTTGGTAGATCTCTCATAGTCTGACTTGAACTTATCTTTACCAAATTGTCAAAGTTCATATGACACATCCTTCTGTGCCACAACCAACTCTCATCTACTTGGGCCAATAAATAGTAATCACTAGTTCCTCTTAATTGATAAATGTCACCTCTGGTCTTCTTACCAGTAGCAATTATAGTTTCAGAGATTTCCATGATCTTGTACCCATTGTCTTTGAATCTTAGATCATAACCTTTGTCACACATCTGACCAACACTCAAAATATTATGCTTCAAACCCTTCACATACAGGACATTATTAGTATTATGCTTACCATCAAAAGAGATAGATCCTTTTCCACAAATCTTACCAACTGCATTGTCTCCAAACCTAACCAGTCCTTCATCATACTTTTCCAAACTCACAAACTATGAGCATCTACTATCAATAATCTATTCATCCTTATCTTTCTCAACCTGAACTGTCAAAGCACTTTCTTCCACTGGTTTCTCTTCCTTCACATAGCTAGCATGATTAGTAGACATATTTTCTTCCTTGATGGCCATAAACAAAAATTCCTTTGAACTAGTACTAGCATCATCAGGTTCATCATCAATCACACCTTCATCATCAAAATCTCTAACATAGTAGCATTTCTTTGGAGCTCTAGGCCTATTCTCAAATCTTTTTCTATTCCTTTCAATTCTTTCAGGACATTTGGAAGTATAATGACCTACTTTACCACAAGAAAAACATTTGAAATGTAATTTTCCTTTAAACTTACCAAAACCTCTTTGCAATCTGTCAACAAAATTAGCTTCAAGTTCATCAAAATCATCAGGCTCCACCTTATATTTCTTAGCTCTAGAGATATTTTCTAAAGTAGTGGCTTTGAAGGCAGTTTCAACTTTTGGCAATGCATCTCCAAACTCTCTCATCTCAAACATTGTAATCTTTCCAAGTAATTGATCTATGTCAATAGCTTTTATAGTCATTACCTCTTCAATTACAACTACCTTGTGACTATAGGGCTTTGGTAGTGATCTGAGAATTTTCATCACAACTTCCTTATCACTGAGAGTTCCTCCCATACCTTTTATTCCAGTGACAAGTTCATCAACTCTTTGCATAAAGGCTGTTATGTTTTCATCTTCACTCATCTTCAAACCCTCAAATTTTACTTTCAAGCTTCGTAGCTTGTCTTCTCTTACAAAATCATCTCCTTCATACAGATTTTTTAGCTTCTCACATACCTCATTTGCAGATTCAAGATCCACAACTTTTGTCGACACTATGTCACTTAAGAACATTAATAGGGCATCTTTAGCTTTGACATCCAACTCATATTCCTTGATATCATCTTTAGTTGTCAAACCACCTTCAGACATGACAAATTGTGATTGTGTAGCTAGCCATACTCTATAACCAAGACATAGGAGATGGCTTTTCATTCGTACCTTCCAAAGAGCATAATTTGTCCCATCAAATTGTAGAGCTTCTCTTTTATAAGACATCCTAGATCTTCCTCAAGATATTAAACCTTCTTCTGAGGAACTTGGCTCTGATACCAATTATTGGATTGCACTGGATAACTAAGAGGGGGGGTTGAATCAGTTGTCCTAAAATTGTTAACCAATTATGAAGATCAACTTATCCATTACTTATATTCTGATATAACCATGAAAGCATAAAATGAGAAGCTCAACACAATAACATAATCAACACAGAAGACACCATATTTTTTAAATGGAAAACCCTAAAAGGGAAAAACCATGGTGGGTGTTAGCCCACAGAAATATATAAGTTATATCAATATTGAAAAACAAAGGCTCACTACCTACAAGGCTCACTGCCCAAATTGCTCACTGCAAAGAATGGCTCACTACCAAAGGGTGGCTCACTGCCAAGGGTTGGCTCACTACCGAAATGGTGAACTAAATAATTAGCATCTACTCCATGCCTGGGTTCACTTCCTTTGAAGCACAATAAAACTTCTCTGCTCTTCTCTTTCACACCTTTGCACATATCTCCTCATATTCACACACTCTTACATCTTTTCACAATTCATTACAAGTCTTTATATAAGTCATCAACCTTGGAATGTACATCAAGGTCGGCAATACATTCATCAACCGTTGGAGAAATCTCCAAGATCGACATTACAAACATACATAGAATAGGTCTAGACCTAATACAAAATTGACTAGGAAAAATATGTAAAGATGTATGCAGATCACAAATGTGCTTCTTAGCTGGGACTGAAATGCAATCTTCCATGTCACGTCATGCCTCTACAATCTTCAAAGCTTCTCCACAATTAATGAAATCAACCAAGTCGGCCAAGACTAGTGAGAACATAAGGTCTTCTAAGAGCATTCTTCAACCTCAATCCAAATTTCTCTCCACGGACCAATCCGAAGGTAGGAACACAATTAGGAGACATCCACAAGCACATTATAATCATCAGAAACATCCGCACAATACCCAAACACTTTACCCATCAGATTCTTCAAACCAGAGCACAAGAACAACACTATCAGCCACTGTCATAAAGAATAGATAGCTTGCAGACTGCCAAATCATGAACCATTGGAGTTGAAGGCACTTAACATTATCTCATACTTATCTCTAGAACTGCAGATCAAAATACTTCAATGCGGAGGAATGCGAAGCATAACACTTTCTCTCTATCATTGCCAAACATACAGAAAAAGATGTTTTCACTTTGGTGAACATAACTCACTTAATTCTTCATATCGGAGGCTCAAACTAGGAATATAACATCTTCAAATGGTATTCTAAATAACTTCCAATCCACAGACCAAGATATTCATTGTACAAAAAATGCAGAGCATTCTTTTGGATTGTTTTTCTATATGTAATACATTGTTTCCACTGCAACTCACTATTTTTATCAGAGAGGCTAATTTTATTAATATCCTCAACATCAAGATTGCTTAGATAAGTAAATACAAACCATCTTACTCATTACAAATAGACAACAAGATAGGATCACTGTTGACACCAATGACAACACAAATATGTCAACATCAATGACAACACCAGTTAGGCACATACTTGCAACAAAGAGAACTTGGGATTAGTAGCCTATCTAGGAGGAGACCTCTTGAAATATTTCTTAAGGTTACTGATACTTATGAAGTCATCATGTATCCCTTGCTCCTTATATTTAGTCTCTTCAACGTAGGGCTTTCCTTTTTTAGTTTCAAACATAATCTCTTTAGTGTAAGGCCCTTCCCTTTTCATTTCAAACAGGCCTTCAGGTATATCTATTTTTGAACTCTGACCTTTCTCAAATCCAATGCCACCCTTGTTCTTAAGTGGTCTTTGACTACTGATTATCTCATCAAGGATGTTGGTACTTTTTTGAAGTTTTAGACCTTTGCTTATTTGACCATTTGCTTTCTCTAGTTCTTTCCTTGGAGTGACAATTTTTTCTTCAAGTTTGGAGCATTCAATAGATTTGGCATTGAGCTAATCTTTCATTTTCATAACCATTTCTTTTGATTCTTTAATCTTGACCTTATACTCTTCATTTTATTTTCTTGTAGCATCCAGATCTTCAAGGGCAAAAATGATTTCTCCTTCAAAATCAACCTCACAATCTTCTCGATTAAAAGTTGTGATGTCTTCATCACTTCCGGAGGATTCTCACCATTAAGCAGTACTTCAGTTCCCATGTGTTCCACTCCAAGATCTACCTCAGCTGTTAGGCTACATTCAAGGAACCTTGCTCTTATAACAATTGTTGAACACACAGAAGTACTAAGAGAGGGGGTGAATAAGTACTTATTCAAATTATTTTCTTTCAACAACATTCAAGCTAACATATGCATTTAAAACATGAAAAGCACAAGAAAATAGAAGCACACATCCATAACACTAGATTTACGTGGAAAACTCTAGAAGGGAAAAACCACGGTGAGCAAGATGCTTGGATCTACTGTCTAAATTTAGCCTCACAAATAAAAATAAGATTACAATATTATTTATGGGCTTCGACCAGAGGAAGATGCAACTCCCTGAATAGTTACAACACTTACAATCTTTACACAACATAAAACTTATCTGACTCAAAGGTTCTTCTCACAACACTGACTGCTAATCACTTTAGCCTTTGTACAGCAATCTCACTTCTATACAACTACAATATCAACCTTTTCCACAATAAAACAACTTTAGAAACTCATCTCCATCATCACTTCACTAACACTTGCCTCTACAATAGTATCACATTACATAAATTGGTCCTTTCCACATTTCATTATGAAATCTGCTTCTGTGGTAAGATTATTCGCACAATATCAATCCTAATACATAATATGCTACTCATACTTTGAATTCAACTATCCTCAAGTTCTTGTATTTATATCCTCCACAAGTTAAAAAAGACTTTCTCCTATGTCGGCCAAGATGAAACTTATGAAATGAAACATGCAACGACCACAACAGTCAGCTCCCAATCATATGCAGTAAGTAAAAATCTAATACAGTTCAAGAGCAAGACATATTTGTGAGGACCACCCTTTTTACTTCTTTTGTTATGACTATTTACATTACTGTTATTGTTACTTTTTATAATTGTGGGATAGCAGTTCCCGAAATTGTCAAACTATTAAACTTTATTATGATTTCGGAAAAACTAATTGGGTGATATTTGGATAAGTTTACATTTCAGAAAAGTTAATTAGGAGATGTTGGAAAATTGTAATATGATTTCATTTATGTTAATCGGAACTATGTCATGATAATGCATGTTTAAAAGTTGCTTCGGCTATGATGATTATATGTGGATACTGATCTTGTAATTTAGTGTGCAGGATTTACTAATCGAACCACAGATTTCGGAGATCATTCCGCACCTTGTTATTGTTATTCCCTGTTAAGCCGATCTGGTTCCACGAGGAACCAAGATCTTTCTGTGTTTGATGTGATGTTGTAATATGGTCTTTCGTATGGTCGAGTGGGTTTGGTTACCCTCTTGTAACAATATTTTATGATTTGTGTTGTAAAAAGTTTGAATTTGAATTTCTTTATTTTATTTAAATCTTTGAGGCCTTTTCATGTGCTTTACCTTGACCATGGGTGTCCTGGATGGGTTAAAGTTGACCCTGGGTTATACCCCATGGGTCCAGGGGCCCATTTGGCATGGGTAACCCTTGAGTAACCTCCATCGAGTCATCTTAACTTCCCTCTGGAGTTAAGTGGCGAAAATTGGAGGTATGGAGGGGACATGATGGGTTGTACCAACACCCAACCCATCCCTCTTCAATCCCCAAGGTAAGAGATGACTACAAACCCATCCATTATTGAAGGATTGACCTGAAGTCACCTTCTCCATTAGTGAGATTCCCCCATGTGTTGTGGGGCCATCCATGTGAAGGGGGGAAGAAGAGGCATGGGTCACCTGTCTTTTCCTCCTTTAACTCCTTTTATTTCTCCCATGCGTAAGAGAAATGACATGAGGAGAGGGATAAGGAGTACTCTAGGGATGGGTGAGTGACATAAGCCACCAGGACAGAATAGTGGTTTTGGGAAGGGTGAGGAGGTGACAAGTGTCACCTCCCCATTCCTCTAAACTGAAAAGAATTTGGGTTATTTGTTTTCAATTTTGGGAGGAGAGGAGTTAGTGGAATTTTGGGGGGGAGAGTTTTTTTATCATTACCAAAAAAATAGGAGAGTTAGCTTGGAGGTGAGAAAAGGGAGAGGAGTTGTTGGCTAAGGTTGGAAGAGAACTCAGTGGAGCTCTGCAACATTTTCATTCCAGGAGGGCTTTGTAAGGTTGGTTGGATTTTTACCTTTCTTCGTATATCTGAATATGTATCTGAATGTGTATGTTATGTGTGTGAAGGATGATTATTTGTTTGTGTTTTAGATGTGTTTTCTGTGGGGTTTATTGTCGGGTTGTTTGACAGAGCTTCTCCCACTTGGGAGAAATGCTCATCAAGTTTGGGGTAGGGGAGGAGAGATCCTCCTCGGGTGCATACCTATTTCCATCTTTTGGGATGTTGAAAGCCTTGAGGGCATGTATCTGTGACTGTATCTTTGACTGGAGAGTCAAATACAGATTTCTTAAAAGAATTTGTGATCAAACTTGGTTTGAGGCCAAGAGAAATTGTGTTGGTTAAATTATCTGTAAGGGTGACACTCTAGAGTTGAGTGTGTCCACTCTCCTGCCCCTTATGAAACTCACTGTAGTTGAGTTTCCGTGTTGTGTAATTTACCCACGGGTGTTTGTGTGCTTTGGGTTTGTTGTTGTCCCTGTTGTGAAGTGGAGTGCTTGAGTTACCCACGTGTGAGTATGGTCTCCCTAGCTCGGGGGTGACCCTCTTGCGGGTCTACGGAAGGGAGGAGAGCTAGATGAGTGGTGTTTTCTTCTTTGTTTGTCTTTGATACCCAGGTTTCCTCTTGGAGCTTCTGGTTGGATTTGAAGAAACAGTTTATTCTTCCTTGTCATGAGAATTAGATCATGTACATTTCATAAGAGTTGAAGAGAGAGCACCTCTCTTGATATTGTTGTAACTTATTGACACCCTGGGAGTGAAGGAAATCACCTCCCTGATCTTGTTATTGATGGACTTTTACTTGGTTGTTACAAGCTATCTGTTGTATGTGATTGGGAGAAGAAAGTTCATATCTCCCTTAGAGTGTGTAGAAGATGTGGAAAGTTAGTTGTATGTTTCCATGGTTTAAAATTATCTCTTGTTTAATGTAAGTGAAAGGGTTTGCTTACTGTATTAATCAAGTTGTAAATCTTGTCTTATTGTTCAAAAACTTGAAGTTAACTTGCTTTGGAAAATAATAGAAATTTATTTGTATTATAAGTGTTCTTGATTGAAAAGAAAAGTTTATTTGTTACATATATTAAATTTGATCTTTGCAATATAAATAAAAAAAAGACAAATTGCTTAACTACTCTAATCGACAGTTTTTATTTTATTTGGGAAATACTTGATTAGCAAGATGTATTTATCTGGTTTGTTTCTGTAAAAAAAAATAAAATTACATCATATTACTTTTTATCTTAGTTGTAAAAATGAATTATCTGTAGTTCTATTTTCATTATTGGAAAAAAAATATAAATCTCCAGTATATACATATATATTAAAATGCAATTGTGAGAAAATCTTAATTATGTTACACTTGTGAATCTATACATAAATATATTAGATATATATATATATAGTATATATATATATATATATCTATATATTTTATAAAGTTCATGTATATAAATTTATATTCTGTTTTATAACAGAATTAAATTGTATATAATCGAGTAAAGAATATATATATATATATATATATATTGTGATAATTAAGTTATAACAGAATGGGATTGTGATTTAACATAAATAAATATATATATATATCATTTTTTTAAAAAATATAATGAAATTTTGAAAGAATTAAAATGCTTTGAGGATTGCTGTGTATTATACACAGTATAGGGCAGAGTATGTTGGGCGGTGGGTGAAACCCCACCTCCGCTGTTATGATAACGTGAGGTGTGGGGAGGGGCTCCCCACACCCCTCCTACCATTTGACCCCCACGCGGAGATTAACCTCCGCTGCCACTGGTTACCATACGCTGCCGCCGTTTGGTTTATTAATTTGGAGGTGTGGGATGGGGCGGAGCCCCACCCACACCCCACCTCATGGGATGTGGGTGGGGCTCTGCCCCATCCCACATCCCCCTCCTCTACAACCGCCGCCGCGGCCATCAAACACACGCGGCCCTTCCTCTGTGTCCGCCGCGGCTCTTCCGCCGCCCTTGTCTACAGTTTTCAACATGATTTTTCAATAAGAAATTTTAGGGTGAAAACCCTACTCTATGTTTGAACAAAAATAATAAAATAAATTAAAAAAAAAAAAAACAAACCACTATTAGTGGTGTTTGAAGTTATATAAATATATAGCTGTATATATACATATCTATGTATATATATAGATATTTATTTATATCTAGATATAACTTTATAAATATATAATTATATATACATACCTTGTATATATAGGTATGTATTTATATTTTGTTATAAATTTTATATATATATATATATATATATATATAAGAGTAAGGGATTACGTGGAGTTTGCTAAATAAATTTAAAAGAGCATTTTCGTAATTTACATATACATATATATATATATATGTATATGGGAGAAGTTTTACGGACCATTTTATTAGGCCCTTGCTTAAAACCCTGACAAAGTTTTACAAATTAATTTTAATGAGGAAACATCAAGGTATGGGAATTATGTTTTTGTCGTAAGTGAAGTATAAACGTAATTAAATAGAAATTTTGTTATAGATCCATGATAAGGGTTTTATAAAGAGGAGAGCCTCCTACATATATTAACAATGGTATATGATTTACAATAAGAGTATTAATATTAATTATTAGTAATAATAACAACAGTAATAATAAATAAGAGAAAATAAAATTATACTTTAACGAGAGCATAAAGGAATATACTATGTTACTCCGGGAAGAGTTTCTCGGAAGTTTCACTATCAACGCGATTCAATAACTGGGAAAATGAAGAGGAAAATTACACGTCACCTTGCTTAAACGGTCACTGGAAATAAACTTAAGAAGTCATCACAGACATTCCATGTGAGGCCACTTTAATCTCAACTGTAGTAAACGTCCATATAAGTAAACCTGTAAGAGAGTCAGAAGAAGAAAAAGTAACATTGGAAAACACAGAGGAGAAAATGCGCGGCATTTCCCACATGGGATAAGAGAACTAAGTCGATGGACCCTCCAGCCAAAATTTGCTTAGGAATAAGTTTAATTAATACATACAAGAGGAGAAACCTAGATCGGAGAAGACTAGGAGACCGAGTCCAGCGAAGTAGTAAACCAGCCTATGTGACCTGGATCATCCAGAAGTTAGGTTTAATATCAACAATAGATACAGTGATAACCCTGATTGATGTCCAATATGAAGAAAGGACCGGATAAACATAAAGAAAGCATAGAAAATGAAAGAGAGAGAGAGACCGAAATATAAACAAACTAAATTATTAGAGAAATAGTTAAGGTAAGCGCAATAAAAATACAATCAAAATTAAGACCCAGAGAAAAGGGAAGAGAGAGCAAACGAACCGCCTTGTTGAGAATGCTAAGTCGAAGGAGAAGTATGTTTCAGGAAGCAAGAGAGGAGACAGACAACCGTGCCTTGCTGAAAAATGACTAAATAGGGAGATCACGAATTGGTTTAGTCAGAACAAGGCGTCGTGGGAAGTTGTTAATCTATCAGTGAACCATGTGCATAATATAGTGTTGGGTAATTCCCACTTACACCGTAAGGTGTTATGCTGTTGGAATTCTATCAAGATTTAGGTGTAGGAACTTGGAGATTATAAACTTTGTAGCGACGTTAACGGCATCGTAGAGACCCCCTTGTTGGTCTGCTTGCGTCTGGTTGCACGTAATTGTACTTGTACCCCGCCGACAACTGTAGTGTTTTCGCCTTGAGCGAACACCACCGAGCATGCTTACGCATGCGAGGGGGTTTTTCGAGAAGCATGAGAAATTTTTTTGATATCTCGTGTCATAACCACATGACAGATGTGGCTATGACACGAGTGATGTGTGTTGTGACCACATGGAAAATGTGGGCATGACAATAATCAAGTCCTATTTTACCTTGGCACACTATTCTATGCTAGTGCACACTCCAAAACATATGGCATAATCACCAGCATATATCAAGTCAACCTAGCTAGCACTTAACCATCCTTGCATTTAGCTCCAGACCTAAAGCGGTACTGGAGGAGACAAAATTACATCATGCAGACCATGCAAAGAGGATTATATGACTTGTAAATCATTCCTATACAATCCTTCTACCATTTCAAGTCATCACATGCTAGTGCATACACATGAATTCTAATTTTGATATCCTTAACATACTTTGCTTGCACAGTCTTAAGATAAAATAATGAAAAACATACTTCCGGTGAACATAATCATTTGAAACTTGAACAACGCCTACAAACCAATCATATGAGCTTATCTTTCAATCAGTGTGGCCAAATACCATTGTGCAGTGAACTTTGGTGGCCTCAACAATCTTCCTCTGCTTACTTCAATTAGCACCAAGACATGTCTTAACACTGCTAACTCCAAAGAAGCAGCTGTAGTACTCATTATTACTTAAAACATGAAACACTCATACCTTTGACTCATATCTACTTGTCCTCCAAGCCACATCATCATATCTTCATCTGCAGAGAAATGCGGAGCATTCTCTTGTCTCTCTATGATTGCATTTACCCTGTTTCTTTACTGTCTTCATTCTTCTATCTCTAAAACTCTTTGTGGTAAACTTTATGATCTTAAACTTGAAACATGGATACTTGAGTGTAATATCTAGCCATCATTTCAAACCGCAGGCTCATACCTTCAATTGCAATAGAATGTGGTACCTTATTGTGAGCCTGTAACACCTTCCCTAACTTGTACTATGCTTAAACAATTTCCTTCAATCTTTTACAACTTTCTTTATCAGGAAACAAGTACCATCATCATCATACAACAAGACTCCAACTCTATAGACTACAAACATAAACATTTTCATAATATATCAAAGATTTGAACTTACACATACATGAGCTTTAGAAGATATGGTGTGACTGTGTACAGATGATACTGATCCATCTCCTTCTCTTCATAATTCTTCTGGTCAACTTCCTTTGTTTGCTTCATTACCACATATGCATATCACTTTGCTTTCTACCTCATAACACTTTTGATTACTTATACTACTATCTTCACTAATCACCATACTGTTGCAATTTCCCATTGATATCTTTGGTGACATCACTTCCAACCTTCCTCAACTCAACACTCCATGTACCACTGCTGACATCAATGACAACACATATGCAACAAGTCAAGTAAGAAGTAGCATGCCATCGCTCTATCTTCTACTGAGGCTAAGTATTAGAGGGTTGTGAATTTCTCCATTGAGGTCATTTGGCTTCAACATATTCTCATCGAGTTTGGTATCTAATTCACATGGCCATTTGTCATATTTTATGACAACTAGAGTGCTATTTGGATTTTACAATTTAATCTAGTCCACCCTCAGTAGACCAAGCATATAGAGACCTTCATATGCAATATATTTGGAAGCTTATTTATAAATAGGTCATTGATTTGCGATATTATCTAACTATTGAGTGGATTGCTAACATTTGCACCAAACTCTTAAAAATCAAGTTTTTTCATTTATGAGCTTTGTTGGGGGTGTAAGAGGCTATTTTAGTCTCTCTCTCTCTCTCTCTCTCTCTCTCTCTCTCTCTCTCTCTCTCTCTCTCTCTCTCTCTCTCTCTCTCTCTCTCTCTCTCTCTCTCTCTCTCTCTCTCTCTCTCTACTTTGGGGGGTCTCTTCTCCCTCTATTTTGGGTAAGGGATTGCTTATCTCTTTTTTCTTTGGGACTTCTTTTCTATGTGTGAGTTATTATACATGGGTACCTCATCAGAATTCATTTGTTGGGACCCATGTTTTCACCCACCTAAGTTGCACTTAGGGGGGTCCTAGTGTAAGTTTTTATTTTCTTTTATTTGGCTTCATATATTTTTCCTACATATTTGTTTAGCTTGATTAGGTTGTTACTAGTAGGTCATTATAAAAGTAGACAGCATCATCCATGTAAGTAACTTGTACCTATTTTTGGTAGTTGAATTTACTTCTCCTATTGGTTGCATTTGTCTCCCTTATTATCTATATATACTCACTCACTTTTCATGCTTTATCATGTATTGTGATCTTTTGACCTTATATAGTTTTGTTTTGAGCCATTTTTAGCCTTCTAAGTATTTATGTGTTCTCTTATTCTTGAAACACTCTCCATTTAACTATTTTGATTTTTAGATAATTTGTTGGATGAAGTTTATGTGATTATCCTTACACTAGATCTTGGAAGTTTCTCAATTTTCATAATTTTTTTTGTTCTGATTTTATTTTGAAATATATAATAAATATTATATATTTATATGTAACTTCCTAATGTAACTTGCTATTTTAATTTTTAGTTAAGAATTATTTTATTTTATCTCTTTTTTTAAAAAAAATTTAAGAGCTATTTTATTTGGTATGTAACTTTTCATTTTACTTTTGAAAACACAACTAACATATATTTTAAAACAAACTAAAATTATAAAACAAATCTTAAGTAAATAAAATAAAATGTAAAATAAAATAACTCTTAAGTAAATAAAACAACTCTTAGCATTTTTTAATAGATGCATTTAATTTTATAGTTTCATTTGTAGACATTAATATATATTTTAAAATTTTGATGTCTTTATATTTAAAAATAAATAACTACTTTTATACTAAATAAAAAAATTAATTAGTTTATAATATATATTTACTTTTTTATTTTTTATTTTTTATTTTTGATAAGTATTACCATGGGGGTAGTGCCCATTGCATTATATCAAATAGTAAAAAGATACATATGCATGGCTCAACTGAGCGTGCATCATACAATCTTAATCACTTGGCATTCTCAAATGCCAAAGGAAGCAGAGGCATTCTGTGAGCTCAAAGGTGCACTCAATCTATGGAGGAGAGAGCAAATCCCCATATTGATGAAGAAAAAAGGTAAAAACCTCCATATTATTCCTTCGTATGCCATCTTGGAACAATTGCAAAGCCTCTGAAGACACCTTGTTTTTCTTCACAACTATAGCCTCAAATATTCCTCCAATCAATCTTGAAGTGGGCCTCTTATTAAAAGCAGAGATGGCCTCATAGGCCTTCTCTCTCATTTCCTTTTTTTATGAAAGTGTGAGCCATCACCTTTCCACTCTATTTCCTTTTGAATATCAACACCACCGACATAAGGAACTCTTCATACAGGGTTCCATCATGGATGTGGTCATTGGATAGAAGTTGTACGCTGATCACCTGCTTAATCATTGTCACCACACCATCTATACTAGCATTAAAAGTCTTAGACAAATCTAGTCATCCACTGACTCTTCCTCCTCAAGCTCCTCCTCCTGATCTTATTCTCAGTCATCTGAACCAACATCTTCTTCATCTAAGTCTTTCTAGAAGATGCAAACATAATCAAAATTCATTCGGTTTGCCATGTCAGAATCTGCTAAGGAGGTAATAACTTATTTCCATTGCATATGTTATATACTCATGCTAAGGTAAACCCATGGAAGTTGAGGCAATCTACCTAGAGATTTAATGGATAGGAGCTTCCTTAAAATATATTCTCATCAAGATTATCTTGGCAATCACATAGGAGCCCACGTACCACATACATGCATGAAGCCACAACCTAGAAGTTAGAGCCTTGTCACAAACTACAGTAAGATAGCATTTCAGATATGCCTTCATTTGGTACAAGCAACCCCATGAACCATTTAGCACAATCAAACAGGAATGTCCCTCTAGTCAAGTAAATTTCTGGAAACAATTTTATCAATCTTTGAGTCACGGGCCATGTTTGCCAAGTGATCTGCCGCACAATTGCCTTCTCGGAAGATATGGTTAACTAAAAAATTCATATCATTTAGAAGTTGCCAAATCACCTCCTTTATATACTTGAGCTTTCAATTTAACACTTTTTTACTTTTGATGGTGTTTATACAGATTTTCAAATCCCCTTCAATATTGATGTCTAAGAGGTTTTCCTTTCTACGTAGGGTGAGACCATAAAACAATACTAGGAATTCTGGTTTATTATTGGTGCAATTCATAAGTTTTTTAGAAGTTTCCCATATTAACTCACCCTTATCATTCCTAATGATAACTATAGTGCTAGATATGCATGGGTTCCCTCTTTCCACTCCATCGAAGTTCAATTTTAACCTCTCCACTGGAGGTGGACACCATTTGACGTTTTCCCATTTATTCTTTGTGTGTGTTGCATTTGCAGTAAAATTTGGTGGTATTTTTAGATCATCCCATCTCTTCATGGATTCCCCATCCCATCTAGTGAATGGTTTCAGGGGAGAAGATTTCAATCTTGTCATCACAATTTCTTTAATTCCTCTTTCAATGTTTTTCTGCACCTCCACAATGTCTGCTTCCTTTCCATTGAAAATCCTATTATTTCTTTCCTTCTAGACCTACCAGATTAGCATGGATGGACTAGAGATCCATAGACCTTCCCAAACAGAGTCGCGGAGCCTAGGCAAGCTTTTGAAAAGTTTAGCAATGTCATTTGGGAGTGGACTTTTCTAGTCAAGTTTTCTTTTTAGCCACTCCCAGCATGCTCTGGAAAATAGATATTCAAGGAATAAATGACCAACAATCTCCTCGTCATTTTTACAAAGAATTCATCGTGAGGGACCATGGATTCCAATAGACTTGAGTCTTTCGCCTGTGAGAACTCTCTTGTGTATCACTGTCCATGTGAAGGCCCTAGCCTTTGGGAGAGTCCATTTGCTCCAACAAAGCTCTATTGGCCATCCCGAACATTCCCTTGTGATATTCTAAGGTTTGTAACCCATTATGACCGTGTACTCCCAGATTTGGAACTAGTCTAAAAGATTTCATCTTCCTTACTATTCATGAAGATCTTTCATTTTTGAAGTTCTTTAAGCTAGTTGCAGAGGGTGTTGGGTGGGATATCACGGGCTTTGATCTTATCGCAATCCCAATCCTTTGTTTGGGGATCAAGGTAGTCCTTGAAAAGTGTACCATTTGAATATGAGATCCTATCCCATATAGGAGCAAGGAAAGGGATGTCCACCATGGGAGGAAAGCCATTCCATGAATCCCTCTATAAATTTTCCTTACCACCATGGTGATCCCACAATACCGAGTCCCAAACTTGGCACATCTTATTTTTGTCTGAAATCACATATTTTTTTAGAAAAATTCATGATTTAAGCCTTGAGTGGTTCCATCTAAAGGGATTTAATTGAAGGGGGTTAGATAAAACCCCCTTAGATCAAACCCCCTTGGAAAGAATCCCCTAGTCTTAAATCAAAACCTCGATGGAGACTCATCCGCACCTATCAAAATGCTAACAAAAGACCAATTTTGCTTCACATTTTGGGGAATTAAATGAAGTCATTTAGAAATTATATTTTGTAAGTATGTATCCCTTAGTATAAGCTTTCCAAAATGTATGATTTTGGATATATTTCATTTGATTATTATAATTATTTTCTATTTTATCATGAACATAGGTTTTTCACTGAAGATCAAGGTCTCTATTCCATAGACACAAAAAAAATAGAGAAAAAAATTATGAAAATATCTACACACTAGTATTGATGTCTTTGTTTCAATGAAAAAAATAATTTAATTTGGATACAAACAAAAAAAGTTATGTTGTATGGTATAAACCTATGTCTAAATTATAGTTTATCTCACTTTAAAAATTAATAAAAAATATATATATGTAACAAACAATTTTGAGAAAATATTTGTGCACTAGATATTGGTGTTACAAATCTATGTTTAAAATTTTATAATTTGATCCTTTCTATTAAAAAAAGTTATGATGTATGGTATAAATGTCACTTTTAAAAAATGATGTTAACTATAAAAAATAAGTTATTAAAAGTTACATAAAAGAAATCACAAATTATTTCTTAAAATTTTAAAAAAAATACATTTAGAATCTACACATAAAATTTAAAAAATCAGTAGTTCATAACATCTTCAAATTCTTAATGGTTTAGTTGCTATAGGTGTCAAAATGTGAAAATTTGGTTAAAAATTGTTGATTTCAATGTCCTACTTTGGCCAAAAAGTGGGACACGATATTGTGGGATCACCCACCATTATTGACTAACTAGCTGATGTGATCAGTGATGAGGTTCCTATAGTTCTACATAAAATTCCAAATATGGGATCCTCATGGCGGGTTCAGGTTTGTGAGAATTCTGACAGGATCATCCGCATCCATGTATTTCCTTCTGAGTAAACAACACCACTTGGTGGAAGGATTCTTAAACATTCTCCATATATGTTTTGCACCTAGAGCCTTGTTCTGCCTTTATGTAGTTCTAAAGCTAAGTCCCCCATCACCTTTCTCTCAGCAAGTCATTTGCCAACCTACTAATGGGATGCGTTTGTCTTCATTTGCCCCTTCCCATAAAATTTTTTTAGGATACTTTCAAGCAAGTTGCTTGCTTTTTTGGTGACCTAGTTACTAGCCAATTAGTAATAGTAGATAAAACAACTTTAATCATTTGGATCTTACCTGAGAGAGTAAGCCATAGATCCTTCCACAAGCTTGCCTTTGTTCTGCACTTATTGATCATTTCTTCATAGAGATTTATCCGAGCATCGCACCTTTAAACAATGGCACACCCAGGTACTTACTTGGAAGTTTCAATTTATTGAAGTTTAATAAGGACAGAATTCTTCTTTGAATCCAAGCTTCCGAGTGTTAAAGAAAAATATATTTTATTTTTCTTTATTGATTTCTTGGGTAGATGCTGCCACATATCTATCCAATAGTTGCTTAATAGTATCGGTCTCATCCATGTGGGAAGATCCATACAATAAGGTATCATCAGCGAATTGTTAGTGGATAAACGTTGGAAAATTGTCTGCAATATGGATTCCATTCCATGAGCCACTTTCTGTCAACATTTTAATTCCATGCCTGAGGGATTCAACCATGATGACAAATAGGAAGGGAGACAATGGGTCCCCTTGCCTAAGTCCCCGGGTGGGTTCAAAGAAGCCACACAAGCTTTCGTTTAATAGGACTGAGTAATGAACACTTGATCTGCACTCAAAAATCTACTAATCCATTCCACTTGGAAACCAAACCTTTTCATGATACTAATGAGGAACTGCCAATTAACTCGATCGTAAGCTTTGCTTACGTCAATCTTCAGAATTATTCTGCTTTGATTTGATGAGGTAATAGAATGCAAGGCTTTGTGTGCAATAATAATACTATATATTTACTTTTTTATTGTTGACAAAGTAAAATAAAAATATATATATGATTTTTTTTTATATTTACTTTATATTTATATGTTTTATTTTTATATTTAATTATGTTTGATATATTTTTAATTTTATAGTTATAGTTTTTTCTTAAATATACATGGTTTGAGTTTTGGTTTTTATGTAAGGCCATGATGTACATAAAATAGCCCTTTAAATAAAAATTCCTAATATCAATCTTTAGCTATTTTATTTACATTGTCTAGTTGATTTTTATTATTTGAAAAGTTATCTTTATTTATTTAAGAGTGCTTTTATTTTACTTTAGAATTATTTTAAAATTATTTTATTATTTGAAGAGTTATTTTTATTTAATTAAGAGTTATTTTATTTAGTGAAGAGTTATTTTATTTTACTTTAGAACTATTTAAAAATTATTTTATTTTTATTTAATTTAGAGTTATTTTATAGTTTTAGATTTTTTTAAAAAATTTACTACATTGTAAAATTCCTCTCCCCATAATTAAATTTTATTTTTTTAAAATTTTATTAAATGTTTTATTTAATAATTATATACTTAAATAAAAATATTAATTTTATTTTTGTAAATAAAAATTTAAATTTAAAATAAATTATTTACTACATATTTAACAATATAATTATTTTTAAAATATTATTTGCTAAATTCTAAATACCATTAAACACTACTTCTTCATGCCACTATAAATTACACATGTCAACATAAAAAGCACAAAGCTCCTTAATGTTTTTATTATTTATCTTAATTTTTACCTTAGTTTTATTTTTTAACCTTAATTTAAACTTTATATTTAAAGGCATAAAGCTTAATTTTTTCTCTTTCGTTTACAAGATTAAAATTTGTATTTGTAGAACATTTTTCTTTTATTCCATTATGGCAAAGTTATAGTGGACAAAATTTTTAAATATATCTAAATTTATTGTATTAAACAAAGAAAATACGAAGGAATATAAACAGTCTTCAACAAAGAGGTTGTAAAGAACAAAAACACCTACAACAATACAATCCAATATAGAGATAGAGAAAACCTAACAGCAATACAAACTAATAGTAACATCACTGTGAAACACATGTCAACAAATTGGCCTATATATATAATAGAAGAGAGTCCTTGGAATCATTTTCTGTCTCCTTGGTAAATGCTTTTTAAAAATATTCACTTGATCTGTTGGTGAAGTTGAAAGGTTTTGAATGAGCCCACCAAATTATCAAGTCTTGTTGAGTGCAAGGCTCGACACCATAACAGATGAGGCCCAGATTGTGCCCGAACAAATTTGGCAGAGCAGATACCCCTCAATCCTTGGCTCTCAGCCAAAGAAGTTCAACCTAAGACTCGTGCTCTTATATTGAGTAGCAAAAACAATCTTGTGGATGATCTCCATAAAATAAAATAAGATAAATATTTCATTGCATTTAATTGAATGATTATAAAGTTAGCTTTGGCAAGATTAAAACATGGAAACCCTACATAATAAAAATATTGTACTTCTTGTTGGCATATTGAAGAGAACGTAAAGCATCATGGCAACAACAAAATCTTGGTGGCATGCCAATCAATAAGGCGAAACTCATGACAAAAACAACATGATTTTTAAAACAATCCAAATGTTTTCATTCATGTAGTACCTATGTTAATGAATAGAGAGAATAGTGATTGAAACTCCTCCATAAACCCATATTCTACGTCCTGTGGATGCCCCCAAACAAGTACGCACCCTGAAATTGTTTGGATCATCTTGTCTTAATGTTGGGAGTACAATTACAGAGCACCCACACCTGTCGAATTCGCCGTCATGTGAGCTGTAAACCGTAGCATAATACGGATCGTAAAATCCTTTACTTACATATTGGGTTTATTATTAACTTTACACGTATATCCCAGTCCTATAGTTATGTTTTTAATGATTTCTAAACTGTTGGGATAATTTTGTACAGTTTATGTTGATTAAGCACAACAATATTTTAATGGACTCTGCATTCCAAGTTCAATGGATTTTTTTTTGGTAAACATTCTAATTTATACTCTTTAACTTTTTATACTATTCTTCAAACTGTTTCTGATTTAAAAAAAAACACTTCCACTTGATATCGTATATATCCTTGTCGAAGTATAGGACTCATGTTCTTGATCATCATGAATGGTGATATCAACTTCAATCTTCACCACCAATTTAATGTATAGTCGCTCTCAATTCCCAACCTTAGTACTAAATGGAGAAATATTTAGCTATGTAGGTACTTCTGTGTTAGTTGGGTACTCCTATTTCCATCAGAGAAACACAAAAGGCAATTTTGGTCTGTATAATGAATGCAGCTTTTTGTTGTCCAGTGCATGTGATCGTATATGAGGCCTACAAGCTCCTTCAAATGTTGGCAAGATGCTGCCTAATGCATCGCGTGAGAAACATTGAGATCTATTCGAAAGGACATGTACAGATATCGTAAATACACTTGCTCTCCAAATTAATGTTAGCCTGTAAGTTCTACCAATGGTGTTCACATTGTTCTAGCTGGTGAAAAATGTATATTTTTTTCATTTTTTAAGTATGTCACCAGCATTATGTTGTGATCGTATTCATAAATATTAAAGTAATTGAAGAATGTACACTTTTGTCATGGTGTCTATCAAGCCACGAACGTTATATTGTGACCATGTATATAAAAACCAAAGTAACTATGGTATTCACAAAACTTAAAATAATTGAAGAATGTACACTTTTGTCATGGTGTCTATTAAGCCAAGAACGTTATGTTGTGACCATGTATATAAATACCAAACTAGGAAAAGAATGTACACTTTTGTCGTGGTGCCTATCCTCTCCATTCCTTTAATTACAACATGAGCGTTATGTTGTGACCATGTACATAAGAACTAAAACAAGTGAAGAATGTACACTTTTGTCATGGTGCCTATCCTCTTTACACACCACGAGCATTATGTTGTCACCATGTACATAAAAACCAAAATACAACAAACATATATTTTTCTTAAAAACTATTAACCCATAAAATTGAAATTATTAAAAAAGTAACATATAAACATATAATATTTACTACACTTTTCAAACAAAATAAAAATAAAAATAAATAGTGACTTTAAAAAATATAATTAAAAATTAAATACAAAAATAAAACATATGCATTACAAATAAAATAAAATAAACAATGTAGAAAAAAGATAAATATATTTAAGATATCTATGCAAAAATTTAAAGATAAATATATTTAAAATATCTATGCAAAATGTTTAAAAGGTAAATATATTTAAAATATCTATGCAACAGTTTAAATCTCTCCAATTAATTTGGGTTTCTAGGATAATACATTTAATCTCTCCAATTAATTTGGGCTTCTAGGATAGTACATTTTAGTAGATAAATACAGACAGAATATTAAATTTTGTCAGCCCAATATTTGAAAACATATATATCATGTAGATATAAAGATTTTTTTAGTTGGAGGGGAAAGATGTTTTATAAAAGTTGTATGAAGGAAATTGTGATTTCTTTCTTACCTTAAAAATTAAGAAATAGAAGAGAGCAAACAAGCATACTTTTCTCAAACAAACAACTATTGTATTAGTTCCTAAATTTGACAACCCTGCTTGTCAAGCAATGCAACCTTTTTGACATTCATCTTTTTGAAGTTGCCTTTCAAATATTAAAGTTTACCTATTTTAAAGCTATATATATAATTGAATAGAAATTTTGATAGTTTACCTAAAATCTTCCCTTTCAAGTGATACAATCTTCCTAAAATTTTAATTGTATTTTATGATTAAAATGACTAATTACGGCCATACAGCCATCAAATTTAGGCCCTAATTGTATACGTAGAGCAACTTCTATTATATATCCTAACAAGCACTTTGACTTATTACTACAACAAAACCCTAACCCTAATGAAGAAATTTTTATGACCACTCCACCGTGTAGAGAGAGATTAATGTATAGGATCTAAACACATTAGGAAAAACAAAGATGAGTTTCTAGAAGTCAGATTTCGCAAGCTGACCATTCCTTGTAAATAATTTTAGATAATTCCTAAGTTCTTAGCAGACTAGAATTATAGTCTGCAAACATTACAAACTAAATTGTATATTGGATATGTAATTTAATCGTCCCATAATCCTTTCATGTTGCTTTGAAATGTTAATAAACTATTTTTGTGTCATTTAATTCAAACAAATAAATTATCTTCTTACTCATGAAGAAGTATATCAGATAAGATGTGGAAACCCTAAATTTCAATGTCTCCTTGAATGTTAAGAATTTTTATTATCTTAAAGTTTTTTGAAAAAATACCAGACATTTGCACATTTGCAAGGCAGAGATATCATGTGGACACCCACCATGTTTTAAATACTCCCTACACTAATTGCTCTCATTCTCTGCAACTCTTAAAATTGTGTCAAAAAGCCTAGAAAATTATACTAAAGAGACAATTGTACTTCTCATGAAATACTCATGTGAACTACTACTCATGAAATATGGGTCATGTGTTTGACTCAAAAACTATGCAGTTAAAACCCTGATAAAATATCATAATTGTACTTCTTGTTGGCATCCAAAAGACCATGACCCAAAATAGTAATTATAATGAATCTGTAAATCAATCAATCAGCCAGGGTCATGCGAATCGATAAACATAGAAACAAACTGACTTTTTAAATAAAAAATCCAAATGTTATTTTGTTCATTCATGAATATCAATCAACTTAGAGAATATTAGTTAACATTTCTCAACAAGACCCCATTATATGGGCATATGTCTGCAACACCATTGATGGCAATGACCACCCTCTAAGTACTATCTTGTCCTAGTTTTGGTAATATTGCCCCACATCTGTCAAATTCACCCTCATGTGGGTTTCTTATTCTTTAGCGTAGGATTGCACGCCTTGTAATATTCATTCTGCAAACTAGATTATTCATATTCTCTACAAAGGCTTTGTTGGGTATAATTAAAACATAGCTTCATGTTTACAACATACTCTTTTCTGAACTGTTAGTCTACTGTTAGAATAATTTTGTTCTGGATGTAAGACTTACATGTCAGTCAATAAAATGATTAACTAATGATTAGTTGGGACTGGTAAATCAAATAATTGCAACATTTAGTTTAGGAAAGTAAATAAGAACAAAACCATTTAGATTTAAATTGATGATGGATAATTCAAATGCAACTTTGGAATCTGGATGATTTCTGCTTTGGAAATGGTACCTCTCTATCAGTAAAATACCTCTGGATTTGTGTTATGTCAGAGATCAAGTTTGCAGGATTTGGTCAAGTTTGATGTTGTGGATTCATCCTTTGAGTTTGGATTTAACCTTGTACAATTAATGGATTTATGTTCTATTGTTCACCTAGAAGTTCTTGGGCTATGGTTGTGTCACAAGGAGATATGTTCTCATAGGTCAACCCTCAAAAATATATGTTAAAAAATTGAAGACAGCAAATGAAGAGCCCTAGAATGATGTATGTAGATTTGTTACTCCTTTTGTTGCACCAAGTCCAAATATTTCACTATTGATTGCTTCTTTAATGCTCTAGAATAAAAGAAGACTTGTAGATTCTAGATGTGTAAAATGGATGCTAATGAATGCCTTTAAATACTAGCACATAACATCAAATTTCACAAAATGTGTACTTAGGGCTAAAAGTAAGAACATAAAGGGGAGTAGTTGGCTAAAATTTTAATTTTAATTTTAGGAAGGCAAGGGTCAAGTTTGTGACTATGGAAATGGCCCCGGATAGGGAAATGGTCATATTTGGGTGGTTAATAACTATATGGAGGTAAGTGTAGGGATAATTGTGATAAATACAAAGATTAGGTGAATGTATTGGGGTATGAGCATATAAGAATAAGGTGAGGGCTAAATATATGGGAATGTGTGCATATAGGGATAGGTAAAGACTAGGGGAATGAGCCCAACTTTGCACAATTTGTTAATATGCACATGTATAAAAGGGAAATGACATGGGTATGCAAATTTCACCATTACATTTTGCCTCCATATTGAGGTGCATGTGAATCCTAAAATGATCATGCATCTCAAAGTATGTAGCATTCACAAACATGAATGTAAAGTAAACATTGAGATATCAAAGGATATCAAAGGGGTCCATGTAAACTAATGGACCTTGCAAGTTGTCATCATATAAGTGTGTCATCCAGTATACACTTTTATTAGGAACTTGCAAAATAGAGGGAAAATATGCAATGAGTAGCTTCTATCTCACAAATGATTTAGGTACAAAATAGGAGCTTACAAATTATCTAGGAAATATGAACAATAGGAAATAAGTAAAGTTAAAAAGATATGCTCGTTTGAGAGATGATGAAAGTATATTTGTCTCAATGGCCATAGGATGACAAGGCACATGGAGTGGAAGGCATGCCTTGTGATAATGCTTCATTTGGTCATAATGATGAATCTCTATAGTGTCTGTTGTAAGGAAAAATACCTAGTATGCACCTCTAGTACCATAAGATTTACTAAATAAAATGCCTAATACAAGTGCACACAAATTATGCCCTTAAAGTGGAATCATGACATAGATTTATTTCCCACAAAGTTTATGTAGGAGCCCCATGAGTTTAGCCAAGCAATGCTCCACTACATATAAGGTACTCACAATTATAGGATTTATTATGTAGCAAGTATTAATATGGACTTGGTTTGGTATATTGAATCAAACTAGACAAATGATTCTCAAGATTGCAAGTCCACTCTAGGATACAACTTCTTATTTAGTTTAGGTCCTATATGTTGGTCAAGTAAGAAGTGGCATACTATCGCTCTATCTTCTACTGAGGCTAAGTATTAGGGGGTTGTGAATTTTTCCATTGAGGTCATTTGGCTTCAACATAGTCTCACCGAGTTTGGTATCCAATTCACATGGCCATTTGTCATACTTTATGACAACTAGAGTGCTATTTGGATTTCACAAAATCTAGTCCACCCTCAGTAGACCAAGCACATAGAGGTTCATATGCAATATATTTGAAGCTTATTTATAAATAGGTCATTGATTTGCAATATTATCTAACTATTGAGTGGATTGTTGACATCTTCACCAAACTCTAAAAAAGTAAGTTTTTTCATTTACGAGCTTTATTGGGGGTGTAAGAGGCCTCTCTCTCTCTCTCTCTCTCTCTCTCTCTCTCTCTCTCTCTCTCTCTCTCTCTCTCTCTCTCTCTCTCCCTCCCTCCTTTGGGGGGTCTCTTCTCCCTCTATTTTGGGTAGGGGATGCCTTGTCTATTTTTTCTTGCGGACTTCTTCTCTATGTGTGAGTTTATGTACATGGGTACCTCATCAGGATTCATTTTTTTGGGACCCATGTTTTGACCCACATAAGTTGCACTTAGAGAGGTCCTAGTTGTTGGCAATATGTGTTTTCATTGATTTCAATACTTAGAATAAGGTCAGCACTCAGTTTATGATGATAATATACCAGTGTGATAACAAAGATACAATGATGATGTTGATGTTTAGGGTTGCTAATGTTTAGTGATATTCATGATGTTCATGGTTGGATGTCATGCCTTGATTAATATCAAGACAAGATGTTTGTGGTCAACAGAGATGATTTCATGATGAAATATTAAGATGGGAATTAGAAGCATAAAGATGAATGATGATATATTAAAATGGGAATTAGAAACTTTGCTGAGGATGGGAAGATGTTGATGACCTATGGCATGTTGTATGATCTTTTCTATTGTTCCTAAGAAAGTATTTGTTGTTATATGAAGATTCTAGCCTCCATAAATTGGTGAAGGTTTCTATTGCAGGAAGATGCCTAAAAGATTATCTAGTAAAATGCTCCACATTGAAGCTATGGTCATGTGGTTGAAAAGTTACATTAATGATGCTATAAAGGTGCTAAATCCAAAGTTTTAGATCATTTTCTCCTCTGCAGTGAAAGTTACAAGTAATTGAGTTCCGGTTTGTGCTTTGGCAGTATAATGTGTTGGTAAAGATAGTTTGGAATGCTCTGCATTCCTCCACAATGATAGATATGGATGTATGGTTTTGAGGATATGTTCATAGAAATATATGAGTGCATCCATATGAGTTTTAGTTGTCTTGGAGGTCCACAAGCCTAGTTTTCAAATGATAGTTGTGATACAGTCAATTTTGGATGCCTAGCTATTCTCAGGACATATGATGATGATGTGCGCCAACTTGTTGTGGCTTGAAATGATACGTTGACTAACGTAAGATGGTCCTAATGATCTTTTGTTGTCTCTAGTTGCTCTGCAAGGTGTTTTCTACTCTCTCTAGAACTAATTATGGTCTGGAATGATGATATTGTCATGCTATGCCTTTGTCTAGCTATCTAAAGAATGTTGAAGGTATGTGCCACAAAGTTCTTGTTATGAAAGGTTCATGAAGTGCTTAGAGATAGTGTTTGGGTCATGCTGACTCATTTGGAAGGAGTGCAAGCAATGTTTTATCATTCATGAGTACCAACAAGTTGAAAGATCGTTGTGCTTCATGCTTCATGTGTTCTTGCTTAAGGGTGACCTAATTCAAATTTGTGAAGCATGCAAATGTTATTCCTTGAAGGATGATGCTATGAAGAATGTTTAGGACCAGACTAAGCGTGTGATGGGATTTGTAAGGTGTGTGTTTCCCTCTATAGTAACATGTAGTTCATGATAGGGCTTGCCCTATGCATGTTTCATGTTGTGTCATCTATGGCCGACTTGTAATGAAATCAATGTAATGTCATGCATATATTATAAACCTACTTGATTTAGGTGAGGCATGATTGCGAAGATGAATATGTGAGTGTGTAAAAGAGAAGAATATGAACATGTTATGCATTGTTATGTGCGATTGAAGGAGAAAGAGTAGAAGAAATAAAGACTGTCCTGATCCATTCTAAAGACATTTTTATGACAGGAGGGAAGTGAAGAGTGTGCCTAATTGATTCAATGTTAGTTTTCAGACAGTAGAAGGACTATCATACTATAATCTTTTCTAAGTTCATTCTTAGTTCTGGGAGTAGTTTCTTCCTTGGGTTGTAGCGCTAAAACAAAGTCAAGAGGGAGTTGTAGCTTCCTTGGGAGTGACCCTAAAACCTTTCTTCAAGGAGTAGTATTTTCCTAGGGTTGTAGCCTTAAAACAAAGTCAGTAGGGAGTAGTAGCTTCCTTGGGTTGTAGCCCTAAAATAAAGTTGTAATTTTGAGCTTCATATATGGTGAGTTAATCCTCACCGTGGTTTTCCCCTTTTTAGGTTTTCCACATACATCTGGTGTTATGTGTTGATGTGCATTGTGGTAATCCTTCATGTTTATGTTAATGTTGTAATGCTTAAGTCTTAATCCACTTCAGAGGATTTGAAGTTTGTTTAGATAATGATTCACCCCCCTTCTTAGTATCCTAGTGTGTTCAACAATGGTATTAGAGCCAAGTTACTCAGAAGAAGCTCAACCACTTGAGGAAGGTCTAGGATGGATCCTAATGGATCTCACAAGGTACCTATGTTTGATGGAACAAATTATTCCTTTTGGAAGCTAAGGATGGAAAACTATCTATCTTCTCTAGGATTTGGTGTATGGCAAGCTATCATGAAGGGTTACATTGCTCCTAGTTCTGAGCCTACAGATGCTGATGAGATTAAGTTGTATGATAGTAATGCTAAGGCAAAGATTACTATCATGAGTGGACTGGCTAATTTAGAACTTCTAAAGGTAATGAGTTGCAAATTTGCTAAGGATGTCTGGGTAAAACTTGAAGCATTTATGAAGGAGATAGTAAAGTGAAGAAAGCAAGATGAAAATCTTCAAGAGAAAATTTGAGACCTTGAGGATGATAGAAGATGAAGACATTGCTAGTTATATGCTCCGAGTGGATGAAATAATTAATGGCATCACAGGTCTTGGTGGTGAAGTGAAAGAAGATGAAACTATGAAGAAGGTACTGAGAACTCTTCCCAAATCTTAAAGTCATAAGGTATCTGCTATTGAGGAGACTCAGGATTTGGATACATATACTGTAGATCAATTGTTTGGCTCTCTCACAGGTTTTGAAATGAGCAAATTTGACAAAGGTGTTCCAAAGAGGGAAGCAACATTCAAACCAAGTAAAAAGGTAGAAGATGAAGCAACAGATCAAGATAATGACCTTTATGTGGTAGAGGCAAACTTTGTAAGAAGATTGAAGAAGGGCACCAGAAAACACAAAGGTAAGTTACCTTTCAAATGTTTCAATTGTGGGAAGATTGGTCACTTTGCTTCTAAATGTCCTTTTAAAAAATCAAGGGTAGTAACAAGAGAGACAATTTCAAAAGAAGCTTGTATTCCATAGAGAGTAGTTGTTCTTCAGAAAATGAGGATCATGATGAATCAAATGATGAAAATCTTTTCATGGCCTTGAATGTTGGTGACAAAAAGGATGATTTTGGGAATTGTGAAAAGTTTTATATCTTGCAGAATGATCAAAATAATGAAAAATCAATGGTTGTATGGATTGATTTTCATGCAAAAGAAGAAGCCAATACTTGGGTAATTGACAATGGTTACTCTATCCACATGATTGGTGACAAGGATAAGTTTATCAACCTTGATAAGTGGAATGGTGGAGATGTTAAGTTTGGTGTTGATGAGTCAACATAAATCTATCGAAAAGGTGCTATAACTATTGATGGGAAGAATAGGACTGAGGATGTTCTCTATGTCAAAGGACTAAGGCATAATCTTCTTAGTGTTAGTTAGATGTGTAGTAAAGGATACAATCTTACCTTTCATGCCAAAGGATGTGAAATCGGGAAGGCAGGGTCTGGAAAACTAGTTGCAGAAGGTATCAAGGCATATGGAGATATTTATCATCTAAATGAGATAAGTAGAAGAACCTTCTTATTGGCTTGATCTAGTGAGTGTTGGATGTGGTACAAGAGAATGGGACACATCAACTTTGACAACATGATAAGGATCAACTCTATTCATGCAGTGAGAGATGTGCCTAAGATAACAAAACCTGCAAACACATTATGCAAGGAATGCCAAATGGGAAAGTAGATGAAGAAAATTTTTAAGAGCAAGGAGTATTCTTACTCAAAGACATTAGAGTTGATTCATACTAACCTATGTGGTCCCACAAGGATAAAGAGTCAACAAGGAGAAAGGTATTTCATGTTGCTTATTGATGATTATTCTAGGATGACTTGGGTTACTTTCTTAAGAGAGAAATTAGAAGCCTTTGATAAGTTTAAGATTTTCAAAGTGATAGTTGAGAATGAAATGGATGCTAAGATCAACTACTTAAGGTCTAAAAGAGGAGATGAGTTTACCTCAAATGAATTTGAAAGGTTTTGTAAAGATCATGGTATTAGGAGATATCTGTCTACTCCTAGGACCCCACAGTAGAATGGGGTAGTAGAAAGGAAGAACAAGATTGTGCAAGAAATAGCTAGGACAATGTTGAAGGATGCAGATTTGTCTGACATGTACTAGAAGGGAGCAGTTCACACTGCTATCTATCTAACTAATAGAGTACAATTGAGGGTCAATAGTATTAATACCCCTTATGAGCTATTGGTATGGAAGACCTCCCACTGCTAGATACTTCAGGATCTTTGGTAGAAAATGCTATATCAGAAGAGATGAAGAAGATCTAGGAAAGTTTGATTGAAAAGAAGTGATGAAGGGATTTTTTTGGGTTACTCAACCAAAAGCAAGGCCTATAGATGTTATAACAAGAGATTGGGGAAGATGATTGAAAGCACAAATGTCAAAGTAGATGAAGATTTGTATCAGACTTCACAAGAACCAGAGGACTCTGAATCTGATATTTTTCAATGTATTGAAGAAGAAGAAGAAGAGAAAGAAGAAAAGGAACAAGAACCAAAGCAGATACCCAAGACTCCAACAAAGTATGTTTAGATGAACCATTCAATAGATCAAATCATTGGGGATAAGTATAAAGGTGTGCTGACTAGGAGAAGTCTTGCAAAAGCATGTGAGCAAGTAAAATTGTGTTTATTAACAAAGGTAGAACCCAAAACCTTTGAGCATGCTAGCAAAGATGATGAATGGATAAAGGTAATGGAAGAAGAACTAAATCAGATAGAGAAGAATTAGACATGAGAATTGGTTCCTAGACTAGCAAATAAGAATGTTATAGGAAAAAAGTGGGTATTCCAGAACAAGTTGAATGAAGATGGTGAAGTTGTGAGTAACAAAGCAAGATTGGTGTGTAATGGCTATTCTCAAGTTGAAGGTATTGATTCTGAGGAGACTTTTGCTCCAGTAGCTAGGATGGAGGCAATCAGAATGTTTCTTGCCCTTTCTGCTCAAAATAACTTCAAGGTTTATTAGATGGATGTCAAGTCAACATTTTTGAATGGTGATCTAGAGGAAGAGGTTTATAATGAGCAACCAGATGGTTTTTAGATATCAGAAGATCTGGACATGGTGTACAAACTCAAAAAGGCTTTGTATGGTCTCAAGCAAGCACCTAGAGCTTGGTATGCTAGGTTGGATAAGTACTTACTTCAGCAAGGCTTCAGGAAAGGTACTACAGATAGCAATCTTTACATCAAAGAAGAAAGAGATGTGATATTGATAGTTGTAGTATATGTTGATGACATCATCTTTGGTGGAGATCATGATATGTGTAAAAAATTTGTAGAGGAGATGCAAAAAGAGTTTGAGATGTCTATGATTGGTGAGATGTCTTTCTTCCTTGGAATTCAAATTGCTCAGCTAGATGATGGTATCTTTATTTCTCAAGCTAAGTATGTCAAAGAGATGTTGAAGAAATTTGGTATGGAGGACTCTAAACCAGTGAGTACTCCTATGGTCACTAGATGTCACTTGAGCAAGAATGATGAGCCTCCGGAGGATGATCATACTTCCGATAGATCTATGATTGGAGGATTGTTATACTTGACTACTTCTAGACTTGATATTATGCATGCAGTATGTGTGGTTACCAGATATCAAGCTAATCCCAAGCAAACACATGAGAAGGCAGTGAAAAGAATATTTAATTACTTGAAGGTAACACTAGATTATGGCTTATGGTATCCAAGAGATAATGATTTTGATCTGAGTGCCTACACTAATGTTGATTGGGTTGGTTGTGTTGATGATAGAAGTACAAGTGGTGGTGCTTTCTTTTTAGGAAGCAAATTGGTTTCATGGTAGAGCAAGAAACAAGATTCAGTGCCATTATTAACTACAAAGGCAGAGTATATTGCAACAACATCATGTTGTACACAAGTATTGTGGATGACATAAACCTTGAAGGATATCAAGGTACTGTATGATGATCCTATTCCTATTTTGTTGATAATACAAGTGCTATCAATATTTCCAAGAATCCAGTGACACATTCTAAAACTAAGCATATAGTAATCAAGTATCATTTTTTGAGAGAGAAGGTTGCAGATAAGGAAGTAAAGTTGGAATATGTACCAACAAAGGATTAGATTGCAGATATCTTCACAAAGGCTCTTGCAAAGGATACTTTTGAAGATCTTTGGCCAAGTTTAGGGGTAATTGTCCCTCCTTCTTCTTGCTAGATGCTTAGTGATGCATTTGTCCAGGGGAAGTTCATGCTATATCTTTTTCCTGGACTGATGGTGGCTACCTCCTAGGGGGATCAAGTAGTGGTTGTTGTTGATGGGGGGAGACTATGAGTTACTTCAAGAAAGAAAGAATGAATATCAAAGGAGGAGAAAATTAGGGAAATGTGCACCTTAGGGGGAGAATCTATGCCCTAAGGGAGTGAAGTAGTTTCCCTTTGCCCTTGATGTCAAACGGGGAAAGAGAGAAAGATACATCTAAGGGCGACAATGTGTTGCCATAAATGACAAAGGGGGGGATTGTTGGCAATATGTGTTGTCATTGATGTCAATAGTTAGAATAAGGTCAGCACTCAGTTTATGATGATGATATACCAGTGTGATAATAGAGATAAAATGATGATACTGATGTTCAGGGTTGCTAATGTTTAGTGATGTTCCTGATGTTCATGGTTGGATGTCATGCCTTGATTAATATCAAGAAAAGGTGTTTGTGGTTAGCAGAGATGATTTCATGATGAAATATTAAGATGGGAATTAGAAGCATAAAAATGAATGATGATATATTAAGATGGGAATTAGAATCTTTTCTGAGGATGGGAAGATGTTGTTGATGACTTGTGGCATGTTGTATGATACTTTCTATTATTCCTAAGAATGTATGTGATGTTATATGAAGGCTTTGGCCTCTGGAAGTTGATGAAGGTTTCTGTTACAAGAAGCTGCTTGAAAGACTATCTAGTAAAATGCTCCACATTCCTCCACATTTGAAGCTATGGTCATGTAGTTCAGAAGTTAGGTTAAGGATGCTTTAAAGGTGATAAATCTAAAGTTTTAGATCATTTTCTCCTCCGCAGGGAAAGTTACAAGTAATTGAGTTCTAGTCTATGCTCTAGCAGTATAATGTGTTGGTGAAGATAGTTTGGAATGCTCCACATTCCTCTATAATGATAGATATGGCTGTGTAGTTTTGAGGATACGTTCATAGCAATATATGAGTGCATCCATATGATTTTTAGGTGTCTTGGAGCTCCACAAGCCTAGTTTTCAAATGACAGCTGTGATACAGTTAGTTCCGGATGCCTAGCTATTCTAAAGTTGAAGACATTGATTTTGAGGAGACTTTTGCTCCTATAACCAGGATGGAGGCAATTAGAAAGTTTCTTGCCCTTTCTTCTCACAAGAACTTCAAGGTTTATCAGATGGATGTCAAGTCAACATTTTTGAATGGTGATCTAGAGGAAGAGGTTTACATTGAGAAACCAGATGGTTTTCAAATATCAGAAGATCTGGACATGGTGTGCAGACTCAAAAAGGCTTTGTATGGTCTCAAGCAAGCACCTAGAGCTTGGTATGCTAGGTTGGATAAGTACTTACTTCAGCAAGGCTTCAAGAAAGGTACTACAGATAGCAATCTTTACATCAAGGAAAAAAGAGATATGATATTGATAGTTGCAGTATATGTTGATGACATCATCTTTGGAGGAGATCATGATATGTGTAAAACATTTACAGAGGAGATGCAAAAAGAGTTTGAGATGTCTATGATTGGTGAGATGCCTTTCTTCCTTGGAATTTAAATTGCTCAGCTAAATGATGGTATCTTTATTTCTCAAGCTAAGTATGTCAAAGAGATGTTGAAGAAATATGGTATGGAGGACTCTAAACTAGTGAGTACTCCTATGATCATTGGATGTCACTTGAGAAAAAATGATGAGTCTCCGGAGGTTGATCAAACTTTATATAGATCTATGATTGGAGGATTGTTATACTTGACTATTTCTAGACCTGATATTATGCATGCAGTATGTGTGGTTGCCAGATACCAAGCTAATCCCAATCAAACACATGAGAAGGCAGTGAAAAGAATATTCATATACTTGAAGGGAACTCTAGATTATGGCTTATGGTATCTAAGAGATAATTATTTTGATCTGAGTGCCTACATTGATGTTGATTGGGTTGGTTTTGTTGATGATAGAATAAGTACAAGTGGTGGTGCTTTCTTTTTAGGAAGCAGATTGGTTTCATGGCAGAGCAAGAAACAAGATTCAGTTTCATTATCAATTGCAGAGGCATAGTATATTGCAACAGCATCATGCTACACACAAGTATTGTGGATGAAGCAAACCTTGAAGGATATCAAGGTACTGTATGATGAGCCTATTCCTATTTTGTGTGATAATACAAGTGCTATCAATATTTCCAAGAATCCAGTGATGCACTCTAGAACCAAGCATATAGTAATCAGGTATATTTTTTGAGAGAGAAGGTTGCAGATAAGGAAGTAAAGTTGGAATATGTTCCAATAAAAGGATCAAATTGCAGATATCTTCAAACAGACTCTTGTAAATGATACTTTTGAAGATCTCTAGAAGAGGTTAGGGGTAATTGCCCCTCCTTCTTGCTAGATGCATAGTGGTGCATCTGTTTAGGGGGAGTTCATGCTATATCTTTTTCTTGGACTGATGGTGGCTACCTCCTAGGGGGAGCAAGTAGTGGTTGTTGCTAATAGGGGAAGATTATGAGTTACTTCAAGAAAGAATGGATGAATATCAAAGGGGGAGAAAATTAGGGCAATGTGCACCTAAGGGGGAGAATCTATATCCTAAGGGACTAAAGAAGTTGCCCATTTCCCTTGATATCAAAGGGAGAGAGAGAGAGAGAGAGAGAGAGAGAGAGAGAGAGAGAGAGAGAGAGAGAGAGAGAGAGAGAGAGAGAGAGAGAGAGAGAGAGAGAGAGAGAGAGAGAGACATACATCTAAGGGGGAGAATGTGTTGCCATAAATGACAAAGGCAGAGATTGTCGACAATATGTGTTGTCATTGATGTCAACACTTAGAATAAGGTCAGCACTTAGTTTATGGTGATGATATACCAGTGTGATAATAGAGATACAATGATGGTGCTGATGTTTAGGGTTGCTAATGTTGAGTGATGTTCTTGATGTTCATGGTTGGATGTTATGCCCTAATTAATATCAAGACAAGGTGTTTGTGGTCAGCAGAGATGATTTCATGATGAAATATTAAGATGGGAATTAGAAGCATAAAGATGAATGATGATATATTAAGATGGAATTAGAATCTTTGTTGAGGATGAGAAGATGTTGCTGATGACCTATGGCATGTTGTATGATCCTTTCTATTGTTCCTAAGAACGTATTTGATGTTATATGAAGGCTTTGGCCTCTGGAAGTTGGTGAAGGTTTCTATTGCAAGAAGCTGTCTGAAAGACTGTTTGGTAAAATGCTTCATATTCCTCCACATTTGAAGTTATGGTCATGTGGTTTAGAAGTTAGGTTAAGGATGCTTTAAAGGTGTTAAATACAAAGTTTTAGATCATTTTCTCCTCCGCAGTGAAAGTTACAAGTAATTGAGTTCTGGTCTATGCTCTAGTAGTATAATGTGTTGGTAAAGATAGTTTGGAATGCTCCGCATTCCTCTGCAATGATAGATATGGCTGTACAATTTTGAGGATATGTTCATAGAAATATATGAGTGCATCCATATGAGTTTTAGGTGTCTTGGAGATCCGCAAGCCTAGTTTTCAAATGACAGTTATGATACAGTCAGCTTCAGATGCCTAGCTATTCTCAGGACATATGCTGATGATGTACGCCAACTTGTTGTGGCTTGAAATGATACATTGACTGATGTAAGATGGTCCTAATGATTTTTTTTGTCTCCAGTTGCTCTGCAAGGTGTTTTCTTCTCTCTCCAGAACTAATTGTGGTCCAGAATGATGATATTGTCAAGCTATGCCTCTTTCTGGCTGTCTGAAGAATGTTGAAGGAATGTGCCACAAAGTTCTTATTGTGTAGGGTTCATGAAGTGCTTGGAGATAGTGTTTGGGTCCTACTAACTCATCAAGAAGGAGTGCAAGCAATGTTTTATCATTCATGAGTACCGACAAGTTGAAATGATCGTTGTGCTACATGCTTCATGTGTTATTGCTTAAGGGCGACCTAATTCAAATTTGTGAAGCGTGTAGATGTAGAAGGACTTTCATACTGTAATCAAAGGTGTGAGCTTCAATGTTAGTTTTTAGACAGTAGAAGGACTTTCATACTGTAATATTTTCTAATTTCATTCTCAGTTTAGGGAGTAGTTGCTTCCTTGGGTTGTAGCCCAAAAACAAAGTCAGCATGGAGTTGTAGCTTCCTTGGGAGTTGTTGTGTGTTTACACAACACACCCCATTTTTCCCTAGAAAAATAGGGACCCAACTCCTTTTTTACTTTGCTTCTCATTTTTGCTTTCCCTTTTGTTTTGGGGCGGTATGGTAAAAGCATTATCAAGCAGTGTGTCTAAGTCATGTTTGAGGTATGTCCAGATCTTGGTTTATGAGTCAAAATTCCAAGTGTAAATTTCTCCCTCATGAAGCCTACCAAGGGATAGAGAATTAAATTCTAAGCATGTCCGCCTTTTGGATCATGTTGAAATTTGTTAAAACAAATAAGTTATGTAAGGTCAAAGTTTGGTCAACAGACATGTATATATCCATATGGATATTCACATTTACTTATTGTACATATTCACACTCAATATCCTCACATTGGTAATATCCAGATAAACTACCCTGACCAAGAAGCCTAAGAAATGCTAAGTAAAAGGTAAACGTAGAAATCCAATCTCGGTATCTATAGAGGTGCACCCATCAAATTTATTATAGCATACAACAAAGCCATCATGTGCTAGATTTTAACAGTCTAGATACTCAACCTTAATATCCAAACATACCTCAATAGCCAAACATTTCCTTAATATCCACATCTATGGAGTGAACATCCATACACTTGCCAATATTGCTAAGTGTCTTGTTTGACTTTTCAATTGGACATTAACCTATGGACATTTGTATAGATACTTAATGTCGGGATCTTTTAATATGCATATCCAGATGACATCATCCAGATTCATTCCAAAGAAACATTCTACAATTACGACATCATCAGGACATTCAGGGATAGGATATTTTGTAAACCTTAATGTCCAAACCTTCCCTAATATCCCGATGACGTCACTCTTTCTCATTCTTAAGAACCATTCCAAGAAGCTTACATCATCTGGACATTTGAGTTTCTAGGGATATTTCATGAGTCTCAACATCTAGACATTTTTGAATGTCCATATCCCTATCTTTATAAACTAGCGAGCTCTCGCAGTCCAATGAAATGGTGCCACGTGGAATGCATTTGACTTCTCAACATGGACATTTTTGCATATCTAGGATGTGCATATCCATTTGCATATTGTCTGTATGGAAATTTATCTTGATCCAAGATATTCATATCCCGACTCATGCATATATCTATACAGACATTTCACATATCTAGAGATCCATTGTCCATTTGCATATGTCCGGATGCACATGTCATGTATCCTTGATATCCATATCCTGACTATTCTTATATTCATATCTGGATATCCATATTCATGCACTCATGTCTATATGGGCATTTTATATATCCTGATATCCATGTATGGGCATCCTTTCACACTTAATGATATGCATAAATTCTTGTAGGATTGTCTAATGCAAATAACTAAAGTCTGTATGTTTGTAATTGAAGGTTAAAATACGCAGAACATGTAAAAGAATAAGGAAGGTAGAGCAAAGAGATTTCACAATTCATCACAGGCCTTTCTCCTCCTAATGCAATCAATAGAATTGGAGCTGGATGTTGTGAAGGAAGGCTAAACTAGATGAAAATGAAGACAAATAAGAGGTGTGAACCAGAACTACAAGATGCCAATGAATATGATGTCTACCACCTGGAGGGATTATCAACTGTCAAAGATGTTGGAATATTCTTTTTTCCAGTTGTTTCCAATTGTATTGCCAACTGGAAATCATGTGCTACCAATCTGAACCGTTGATTATTATGAGTGGATCTTGACCTTTGGATCAAATGTAACTATTTTTTGGCATTTGTTCTATAAAGGACTATGACTTCTCATTTGTAAGAGGGAGCTAATTATGACATATCTGGAAAGAGGTCAATTTATTGTATACCTGATAGGAGATTAGATTATTGAGAGTAATGGAGACTAAATTGTTGAAACTAAGGGAGGCTGAATTATTTCAATTCTGAGCACAAGTTGTGATGTTCTGCAACTTGGTGAATTCTCTCGCAAGGTTCTTTCTTTGGACCACTATAAATGTACCTATTCTTTGCATACCTGATGGAGATGAAGCTACAAATTAAATCTTGATTTTAAATCTTACATAATCTTCCAGTTGATTTCTGGATGTGTAATGGTGAAATGTTGTGTTCAATAGAAGTGCTTTCATTTTATTGCCCATTATTGTCAACTTTTCCTTTGAAGATTTGTACTAGATCATATGGATTTGTGGAACATCCAAGTGAAGTATGATTTAGTTTACTTCTCTTCATTACTATATCAAAGTATGTATGTGGATCATTGGTCATAGTTAAGTAATTTTAGGAATATCAATCTCTAAACTCTATTTTTCTCATTTTCAATTTCATAAATAACTTTTGAATAACTGCAAACAATGATGAATCATAAGCAAATACAGTGAAAATATGTTGAATTAGTGCAAATAATCATATATCCAGAGCATATTACAGTAAGAACTACATATCATAACTTGTATATCATGCAAATAATGGAAAATTATAATGAAATACATGCTTACAGGCACAATCTTTGAGCAGATTTGAAGTGTAGAAGCATAGATCAGTTTAGATAGGGATAATTATGGAAGAACTAATCAGAATTGGAAATATATTCAGAATTAGTCTAAATAACAGATATAATCAAGTGAATTACTCAATGTTAGGATCAAATTGACATATATTTCTTAAATCTTGACTTAATAGTGTAAGATTTGACAAAATTATTAAAGATTGGTGCAGAGTTGGCATAAAGAACAAGATATTTGGAAGAATGTTGAGGAACTTTGCATAAATTATTGAAGTACATAAGGCCTCAAAATGATTAAAAGCAACACACATCAACCCTAAGTGACTGTCAGAAGGTCAAGACTTGACTAACAGAGACTTGGAATCATAAATTCATCTTGAATTTATCGTATCTTTCAAGATGATAAAGGTTTTTTGTGTAAACTTTTATTCGTGTTAATGAGACTAACAATCACATCAACAGGAGTGACCCTAAAACCTTTCTTTAGTGAGTAGTAGTTTCATTCGATTGTAGCCCTAAAATAAAGTTAGCAGGGAGTAGTAGCTTCCTTGGGTTGTAGCCCTAAAACAAAGTTGTAATTTTGAGCATCATAAATTGTGAGTTAAAATCCTCACCATGGTTTTTTCCTTTTTGGGTTTTCCACGTATATTTGGTGTTATGTGTTAATGTGCATTATGTTGATCCTTCATGTTTATGTTAATGTTGTAATGCTTAAGTTTTAATCCACTTCAAAGGATTTGAAGTTTGTTTAGATACTGATTCACTCTCCTCTTCTTAGTATCCTTGTGTATTCTATTGCTATTTTTTCTTGCAATCCCTCAACTCTAAAACATTCACTGTACTATCAAGACACAAGGATTAGATAAAATCCTAATAGAGGGAAGAGGCCTATGGTCAAATTGAGGGTAAAGAAAAACCAACAAACATGAGGGTAACTAAACCTCCTCTGCACTGAGCCTTGCCAAGCTTGAGAGGGTGTTCCCAGAGATCTCTAAAAGATTCAGAAAAAGGATTAATAGCAAGGGAGATCTCTACTTAAGGAAATTAGGTTAAAATGGCACCAACAGATGATAGACTAATTTATAATCCTTGTGAATGCACTCACTGGCAGTTTCTTACAACATAATTAACCTAGAAATTACAATATGCACATGTCCTCTGCAAATTTGCATTAGCTATAGGTCTCACATGAGGTTTAATAGGATTTAGCATAATGGATTTTAGGCATAAGGATAGGGCTAAAATAATTTATAGAAATGGATTTGTATTTATCATTTTGAATATGTTTTGGTGTGATTGATCTTGAAGTTGTAAGTTAGACAAAGAGGCAAAAGATTGGTGCCTTAACCTAGGGAAATGGAGTCAAACCAAAAGCAATTGAAACTCAATAACAACATTTCATCTAAGCATCAAAGAGCTCTATAATACTGCCTTACAATATTATACTCAAGATTTCTAACCGATCATGCTTATAGAATCCTTGTATTCATTCACACAAATCTAAATTCCCATTAAAGAATTTAACCCATTCCTTGAATAAGAGCCTTAATCAGAAAAATACATCCATAAGAATTTTATGGAGACATATTGAACAGTCCTTGACTTATTCATTCATAATTTGTGCAAACCATACATTAGGAGACAATTGGCTTCAGAATTTTGACATTGTATTCTATTAAATGCTAGTACTACTATACAAGTTTAGAAAACCAAACAATTCAAACACACTATCCTAGAAACATACTTTGATTTCTATTCTCTGTGTTTCACTACAATTCTTTCTCCAAAAGATCAACCCCTGTAAATGGTCATGAAATCCCTTTTATAATGCAAGGGAGCAACAAGCTTTGGGCCATTTACACATCTCACTTTTTCATTTGATAATCTCTTTAACAACAAGATACTAAGATAACTATCCTTGACCAATTAGGAACGCCTTCTACAGCAAATCATCTCCTTCAGCAGATATGAACAACCATTTTTATCTTGTATGCTTTCCCACAACCCAGAGCACTTGCATATGTCAATTCCTGTAATGAGGCCACCAAATTATTTTTCTTGGTCACAATACCTTATCTATTTTAAACAACACATCCTTTTCAAATATCACAACAATGCAAGTGGAAGATCCCTTCAAGCCTGAACACAAATCCCTAAGAGCTGATCTCATATCCTGTCAATCTTTAGTCTAACTTATCCCCTTGCATAGTGGTAGCGAGGAAATCACAGAACATGCTAAAAAAACCCATCACCGCACTGGTTCATCATTTCTTACATGCCACCACTCCATTTCTTCATTTTGAAAATGGGTCGTAGATGAGAATGCTTTAAAACAAGATCAATAGTCGTCGCGCTTCCGTCATCCATCACCTTTTGCCTTAAGGCTCTCCAATGTAAAATATAATGTGAAAAGTCTCTACAATGAGCTGAGAGGCCGCCATGTACTCCTCTCACTCTTAAAAACTTTATTACCAACTCCATTTTGTGGCCATCGTACATTGCCCTTTGGCTTAACTCTGGCAAACACAAAACACAATGCAAAGATTTGATGCGATGAGCTGTTGCGATTGACACCTGGTGAGGAATATCCTTGGTTTATACCCTTTCATTCATTGCTCATCGTGCATCACTCTTTTATTTATTACTCCTTCACTGAATTTGCAATGCACTATGGCTATGCAATGAACACAAATGAAGACACTTTGCAGAGATCTGGAGTACTTAGCGCATATTGCGCTTTCCTCAATCCTTTATGAGAGAAAACTACAATGCAAAGGTTTCACGCGATGCAATGGGAAGTGAACACGTACTGGAATATCTAGTAGCATATGCTTCATTATTTCCTTCTTCTATTCTCATCACACATCACATATTGTCTTGGGGCACTTAGTATGCAAATGTGATACAAAGGATAGGTGCGATGAAGGAACTTAAGTGAACAATTACACACATGCGCCATAAGTTGTTTTAAAAGGGGGATATCACTAGGTAAAACAAGCAAGGGGGACTTACCAAATCATATTCATAACTCAGGCATAGGATAAAAACCATATATTTCACCGAGTGGAACATTTGATAGAATTTTTCATGACAAGGGATAAGACAGTGTGATCAGGTGAAAAGGGGCCAGTCAAAGCATGAATAAATAGACACAAGTTGTAACTAGACTAATTGGGAACCAGCTCAACCAGTCAACATAGGATTAAAATAAATTATCTTAGAGACCAAAAGTAAGGTTTCTTGCAAGTTCATCGCTAAGATAAACCCTAGACACTATATTGATAAAACCTTACTCACATAGACCAAATAGAAGCCTAGGAATGGAGAAATTTTGACTATGGACCACAAGATTTTACACAAGTTCTATTAGTGGCTCATGTTTAGGGATGTTTGTTCAACATGAACAAAGTGAGATCCCAGAGGAACTCCCGATGAAGCAAACCAAACAAAACGTAGAGAAGTAGAACACAACAAAAAGCAAATACTAACAACATGATGGTCCAAAGCCATCCCAAAAGGGAAAATGAGACCTACCTCTGTCAAATATTTTATTTTCCAATGTTTGCATTAGGCCAAAATTGGAAGTAGTGGTATCATTTCTCTGGTTGCTAACATGAATTCCCACAAAGCATTTGAACCTGTTATTTTCAACTTGTCTTATGCCTCTCTAATTTTGATAGCCAAACATTGATTGGAAAATTTCTTCACAAACTCTCAAAGTAACAAATGAATCCATCATAACAAGCCAATTGTAATAATTTGCATGATTACTTTCTTGGTCACCCTCCAGCCTATTGGGCAGAAATGGAAAGTGAAAACACTCATAATCCATTGAATGATTTGCATCGGTACACTTATATCAAACTTAAAACATTCCTAAGCAATGCCCTCTTGGACTTCCTCAATGTATTGTTTTATTTGCCTGAGGTCACAGTCTAGCTTTATGTCTGATGAATCATATTGATCAGAGGTAAAAAATTGAAATGTATAAATTGGATGATCATCTGGGTTTTGCCTTTCATATAAAAATTTCTTACCCAGACACCACCTCAAACTAAAGTGACATTGACCTATGTTTATTTAATTTTGATAAATCACTAATTTCATCATATGCTCTAATGCTTGATAATGGAAGCTCATCTTTAGATATAACAAGGTCCCTCTTCAAGCTAAAACCATCTATTTGAGCAGCTTCAACATTATTCCTACATTCGTCAAACTCTAGGGAATCTTCTTCAGACTCTTTAGATCTTGTATCCTTAGGGTTCTCTACAAAGATTAGATTATCTCTACACCAATAAGGATCACCATTCCTAATATCTAATGGAGATGGAAGCTCATCATATAAGGGATTTTTCCTTATGTTCATTCTTGTTGTAAATACTCCTATCTCTTCAACATGAAGATTCAAATCCTTTTCAGCATCATTATAATTAGAAACACCATAGTCAATACCCTCCTCACAAACATAATCACAATCAGTCCTGAAATCATAATAGCCAGTATCACTTCTTACTTCATCTTCTGATTGTTCCACACACATGTCTAAAATTTATGCCATATGAACATAATCTGAGACAACACAGTTAGAAGGCCCTTAAGGTTCCATAATACCATTAACCAATAATGGTGACATTCTATCATTCACATCTTCATCATAAGGCATAACCTGATCATTTGAGTGTGAACTCATGTCTTTAACATCTTGCATGCTAATGTTATCTTCATATGGAGTAAAAAATTTTGACTCTATTTCATATAGACTACTATGACTAGTAGCATGACAGTCAACATGATCAACCTCATGAATTAAATACAAGTGAAAATGCATAATGACATCATGATCATTACTGACAAAGCTCTCAACACTGGTAAGATTGTGATCAGGATTACATGGTTCTTGCACACTCAATGATGAATATATTATCTCATTAACACTCGTTCATTTGAATTACAAGATTGCAATTGAACTTGTTCTGTAATCTTATTATTGAAGCAACTATTAGTTCCATTACCTAGTATAATGTGCCAAATATCTAAAAATGTCTTTACTTCATCACCAGGTGTGTCATGACAAGATATTATTTGATGCATTTGCATTATTTCAGTATGTAGTGCATTTGAATATTCATGAATGCAATCTTAAGGTTCACACATCACATTTCTTGGATGCTCACAAACATTTTCTCCATTAACATGAGAAATAATCTCAATGTGGAACATGCCTTCTTCATTCACATACATTGCATCATTGTTTGAATCATACCCAGCCATAGGACAAATGTGATCAACACTATGGAATTTTCCATTCTTATCATCATGAATCTCAGCATTCTCTACAATGTGTATCCAATCAAGAATCTAAGCAAAATTACTTGGCTTCAACTTGTGAGGCAATGAACTCAAACTTGACTCATATATCTCATAGAACAAATCAATGCATACAGACTCTTCAGGCCTAAAACCAATATGAATATCCATATAGGTATTCAAGATTCTAGAAAATAATGAATATCTTGATTCTCCCTCATGTCTCCTTATGTCAAAGAGAGCTTGAACAAAGACCACATGATCATCAATGCATGCAACTTGTTGACAATTTGTTTGGGGCTCTACGTGATCTACATTATGGACTGATATATAAGCTGGGATAGTAGGGTGTAAATGCTTTGACATTCATTTTTAATTTTTGACTTACACCTTTCATCAACATTGTGTGCCTTAGGGCAGAAGACACTTGTAGACAGATAGCCCTTGAGCATTCCACACTTCTAGTTGTTTTCAATGTTCATGGTGATCTCATAAGCCTGATGCAAAGTTATAGGATCTTTATTTCTCAACTGATAACTCATATTCATGTTAAAATCCCCCAAGTAAATGTATCTAAACTCATTGCATCATTTGGTCTAATAGCTTTAGGAATATCCCTCAATGTTTTTACAAATCTCAAGTTAAATGCTAGAACTAGCTCATCCTCTTCCTTCTAAATGCTCATAAACTTATTGATTACGTAACTTGCATTAATTCTCTCACCAAACTATTCCATGAAAATTGATTTGAACTCATCCCAAGAATACATCGAGCATGTTGGTAAATAAGAGAACCAATCTCTTGCTTCATCCTTTAAAGAATGAACAAACAATTTTATGACAACATCTTCAAAATCTAACTCATAGTCTCCTATTACTGTTGAACATAATGAATACTAAGAGGGGGGGGGGGGTAAATCAGTATTCTACAAAACCACTTCTTCACATGATCTATAATCCAATTACCAAATTCAATAACTTGAAAGCAGAATAAACATAAGAATAGCAACCATTAAGTCATAACACATAGACACCATGATTATTATGTGGAAAACCCAAAAAGGGAAAAACCACGGTGAGTGTTAGCTCACAATATATTATGAGAATAATACTAAATTATATGAAGGCTCACTACCCAAGGACTCTCTATCCAACAAGTGCTCACGGCCAAGAAGATAGAAGAGAAGATATAAGAATGATTGGCTCACTGCCAAAAGATGACTGCTATAAATGTATCTATAGAATGCTGAGGTACAGTTCCATTTCCAGCTCAGTATACAAACTCAAATGTCTTCATAATGCCTGCTTTGCTTTTTCTGCTCTACTTCACATATGCTCTACTTTTATACCCTTACTATCTTTTTCCACTCTGTAAACTTCTTTAGATCATGCACATATCGAATTCGTATACTATTCCCATATATCCATACATCCAACACTGAAATCCATCGAATATATATATATATCTGCAACAAGATTCATCTCACAATTAGGTCGGCAAGCTAGACATGAAACGTGTATACAAGTGTTATACCTTATCAGCTTGATCTTGTGCACAAATAGGAATGTGGACCCAAACAAATATACAATAGTCTTCATATAGGTCAGCATCAATCATTCAACCACACCGTATATAGATCTAACTTGCCTGTCGGCTTATCCCTTAAGTACATACTTGACTAGTTCAACTATGATACCAAAAATTCCAATGCGGATCATATGAGACTTTCAAAATCATGGATAAAATTCATTATGCACCTCTTAACATACCTTCAGAACCACAAGACATAATAGTCCTTTATAGAAAAATGCGGATCTTGGAACTGTTGCTCTGTCATAGTGAAATATTGTCAAACTGGAAGCCGATAAAGAACAACTTGTAGAATGTGATCAAAGGATCTTCAAAAGCTATAACTCTGGATTTAGGTAGTCATGGTATGTATCTTTGCTGCCTTAGAACCACAAGACAAAATATGCCACAGTGGAGGAATGTGGACCCTTTTACTCTAGTACTATGCACTGTTCTTGACTTAACTTTGTTCACCTGGACTTAGATATTTCACCATATGACTTCTGGAGGAGGTCAGGACTAGAACACTGGAACATGTGATCACTAGGTAGTTATGAACAACATGCCTGAACTACATACAAATGTGTTTAACTGTAGAGGTATACCATCTCAAACACTGTCACTTACTTTGTATAATGTATACTACCTATACTTAGTCATTTATTCTTCTGGAGTAAAGTCTCTTTGCCATGCTGGTAGAAACCCTTTGCCTTGTTGCCATTAATGACAACATTCACATTCATCAAAGTAGTGTCTCTTGCCAACAATCTCCCTCTTTGGTATTGATGGCAACACTTAGTGAAAAATGCTTATCTGCTCCCCCTTACTATGTACACTCTATTTTTCTTCTCTCTTAGGTGTTTGCCCATTTTTCACTGGTTTTCTTCTCCCCCTTTGACATCAATGGCAAAGGTGTATGTGAAAGAGTCAAAATTTTGTCAAGACAAAAAAGGAAACTACAAAAACTATCATACTCTGTCGCATATGTAAAAATACAATCTTTAACTTAATTTGATGTGGGTTGTAGGATGTCATTGAAGATGTTCTTGATTTTAGCCAGCTCTCTATCCGAACTCTTCTTTGCATTGTTCAAAATTTGAATATGGCCATTTATGAGGAATACTAATTTCTCTACCTTTTGTATATTAGAGGGTGTGTCAATTAGTGTACTTACTTGCAGGGCTTCTGTTGCAAGATTTGACATTAAATCAAGCTTAGGACTTATCAGTCCTCTCAACTAACACATTCTATTTTTCTTTTGATCCCTCTTATTCAGTAGATTACTCAAGTTATTGTGAATGTTGATGACTTGTATCTCTTTGTTACTGACTGACTCGACTACCAGATCAAATGACTTAGATATATTTATCAATTGTAGCTCGAGATCCTTGATCTTTTCTTCTAACTCCCTTGTAGCTTCTAGCCATGATAAACAAAATTTGTACAGGTCAGAAGCTTCTTTAATAGCACTCTGTATACCTTTTATTCCATTATGTAATAGAGTTTTATCATTTACTAACATGGTCTTCAACTCAGTTAATCTTTTCTCATCAAACTCTTTCCTCACTTTTGTTTCTGTAGAGTTTTCAAAAGATTCAAAGTGCATACTATTGGTTAACAAGTTTGTCCTTATTCAAAATTGCTCTATTCTGACTCTATGCTTTTCCTTCTTTAAAGAACAAATGAATTAATCAACAAATGGGTGAACTTTCATAAATAGTTCCCCTCTAAATTGAGGTACAACTCCCTTTAAGATCTTCAATGAATTCAATCTATATTAATTATCCCAACACACTTTTAACCAGAAAGTGCCTAAAGGCCAAACTAACATTCATACATCACCATGTAATGAACATGATATTCTTTTAAAACACCATTTTATGATAGAATACACAGATTCTATGGTTTAAAAATCAATCAGATACATAAACATATAACTGTTCCTGAACCAATAATTTTTAGAACACATATAATGAATTGTCTAAAGAACAATTACCATAACAAAGAATACTTCACACAGGAAATCTAATTTCAGAAATTCAAACGCATAGATTCAAGAATGCAGCAATTGTTTCTTCCTTTCATTCATAGATGAAAAAGATGTTTCAAACAAAAATCATATATGCTCATGAAAAATAACAGTAGTTAAGCTTCAGAATTTTTTCTATATCTTTCATTCCTCTCTATATCCCTTTTTAAGCAATGAAAAACCTATATATATGACTACCCTAATTCCTTAATCAAGTGAAAACAACCCAGAGTTAAAGTAACCCTGACCCACACGGGATTTAGTTTCTTAACAAATCGATTTTAAAGATCAAGTCTTGAAAATAGCATAACTAAAAAGAAACTAAATGAAAGCAACTGGGCAAATAAGATCACGGCAGTGGTAACATATTTGAATCTGTAGATTTACTATCGCCAGTCGGGGAGGCACGTTGAGTCTTCCACTCCTAAACTGTAGTAACAAACTCCTGAATCTTCAGAAGGTTGGGGATGCCTATGTGTCTCACCCTTGTCTTCCAGATGTCCTTCTCCCTTCGTATTTTCCCAATTTTTTCCTTATGTTATGGAAGTGCATTAATACAGAGGTAAAGTAGTGACTCCACCTTAGAGATTCGGGAGAAATCTTCAATTAAGATATTGTCACTTTCTTTGACAAAGCTAATTTTATCCTTAAAGGATTGAACCACTGTGTCGACATCCTCCTCTAGTTTCCAATCATCTTTTATGTATTTCACATCAATGCATTGTAAATCATGCTGCAGTGATTGAGTGAACTCAGTGATTTCCTTAATCAATTTCATGAGTTCAAGACGCCCTTGCCGTGATACCGAATTTCTCCATTCAATGTTTTTCTTATTCACGTACAGTAGATCCTCATCCACACCTGTTAAACTTTTCTCTGACAGAAATTTCATTACCCCATATTTTTGGACCTCATTAATTTGGTTTAGCACATTCATCCACTTACCCTCATCTTTCACCCAAGAAGCAATCTGTGCCTTAAGGTCTTCGATGGTGGCTGCATTTTGATCATATATATTCTTAAGCTCATGAATATACTCAGTACCCTTTTGCACAATGCAGTCCAACCAATCATTGAACACTTTAGTCACCATTCTGTTTCTGTTAACTTGTTCTAACATCTTCTTATTGGCTGGCAACTTAGGATCAAAAGATAGAGAAAATTGTGAGACAGGCTACGTGCTGGGATTATGAATGGTGTCTATGTATTCTGCCATGGTACATAGAGTCTGCTTCAATTCTTTCTTATCCTTCTCATCCTTCTATGCCCAGTTGACGATTCTTTTGGTGGATGTCTCAATATGATGAACATCCGCTACTCTTGAAGCAATTCCAAGATCCACCCTTTCAACCGTGAAATCCTGTACTTCTTCATCAGCTGCTGGCCTGGCTATTTCCACACTCCAATTCCCAGTGTTTAGGTCAATGCTTACCCTAGATGTTGTCTTCAGCTTCTTGGATTTAGGCGTTTTTCCCAAACATTTGCTCACCATATCTTCTAAAGGCACAGAAAATGGGATTATTTTTCTTTTATCACTAATAGAATTCTCCAGCCACTTAGGGGCAAGGGGTGAGGCTTCTTTCCCACAATCCAATTTATCAGAGGGTACATCAGAAATCATCATTATTTCAAGGTTCTCTAAGACAGCTTCTGATTGTTGTTTGGCACTAACCTCTTCTATTCTTGGTGAACCAAGTTCCTTATCATCCATGGCTTCAGCCGAGTCCTCTTCTGAATTCAAATCCACAACTATTCTTTCTAAAACCTGTTTCTTTCTTTTGCTTTTGGTTCTCGACCTGGTGGCACGAGGAGGTAGAATAGTTGTGAGGGCTCTTCTAGATTCTTTAATAGCAGGACTCCTCCCAGTTATTAGCTTGGAAGTACCTGCACCACAGATAGCAATAGGCTGATTAGAGGAGCTTATTTGGACCAGTGATTCAATCATTGACATGCACTGTTGGGTTTCTTTATTCTGGAACACTTTCTATTTCTATTCCCTCAACCATTTCTCTGTCCTCCTTATCACTAGGAAAGTTTTCACCTCAATCTTATCTTCCTCCTTTTTACTCTAGTCAATTTCTTGAATGGGTGATTGTTTTATCTGTTCAATTTGGGGATCAATCATCTACTCTTGATTATCAATAACTCTAGAAACGTCCATTCTCAGATTAAGGGTGATTATCTGTCCCAAAGAGAATCTACACCAGAGTCTCTTCCTAACTTCAAATTCATCAGGGTAGTCCTCCCAGTAATCTTCCAATTCAGGGATATGTGAATGCCCTACCCTAGAATCTAAGTTATCCCTGACGAAGCCTTTGCTATCAAATTGGGATCTGACAGTGAAAAACTAGAAATTGAACTTTTTAAGGTTCACCTCTAAATTCAAAGCATCAGATTTTGACCGACACGAATAATGTCCAAGTTTTATGGGGAAAGAAATACTAGATCCCTTCTTTGCTAAGAACTTTTCATCTACATGTGCTAACTGTCTGCATACTTCTATTAGCACAAAATGGTCAAATGCATACCTGGGTAGCTTAACAGGTTCACCGTCAAATCCTCCAACCCTAATGTAAGTGAATTTTGGAAATTGAATAAAGAAACTACCATAAATGCTAATTAACTGCATTGCCTCATCGGACATTCTTTTATTCAGATTACCTGCCAATTCATAAGTCATCCTTCTAGTGAAAACATCACTAACTCTTTTATAATTTTCATAACAGTTCTACATCTGCAATTATGAATAATATTCATAAATTTTACTATTTTCTGTTAAAGGTGCATGAGGCAGACCCAACCACTATCTTGTAGATGCCAGGCAATAAAATAGGTATGAAGACATATAAAAATTTCTATCTCCCAAACAATTACTTAGTCCATGATGCAAACAATCAGCTACAATTTTTGCCCAGTCTAGATATTTCTCTCCTTGGAGGATAACTTGTATGAAAAAGTACATCCAATCTTTCCAATAATACGCATGCTAGCTACCTTTCAGAAACTTCAGCAGCTAATTTCTTGCTATTACACTTTTGTAAATTGTTTTCTTCTCCGAGAAATGCCCATAAGAAGAAGTAATGTTGAGGCTGGAATACACTTCTTTAGATGGTATTCTCATCACAAACATCAGGGTTTGTCTGTCGACATGAAACAATACATCACTGTCTGCATTTCTAATGCATCTGTTTTGGGGTTCATACCTATTTATACATTCATGAACCAGTTCTGGGCACTGTACAGCCTTGGGAAAGGCCGCAGCTTCAACTAAACCATTGTCTACTATTTTCTTCATCATAGGGGTTTGCACAGGGTTTCTAGACCTTTCTCTAAATTCTTCTAAATCATATTGCACTATTGCAGTATCCCCAAATTCAGAGTGAGAACAGGTAAGACCAGGGCCATGTTCATTCCCCAGACAAGTAGATTTCAAAGCCATACTTAGAGGATAAAATGAAAAACACTTTAAATTTTGAAAATAATGTCAGAAACTCAAGAGATTCTTCTTTCCAGCTAAGAAATAGGAATAGCATATAGGAAGAATAGAACTCACCTTCAAGATATCTAAATTTACTGTGAAGTTTGAGTAACAAGAACCTTACACTTCTTGTGCTATTCTCCTCTGCGTCGCACAGTATGTTCACTTGCTAAATTTGGCTTGTTCTTTGTTAATAATGGCACTAACCATATTGAATAATTATTACCCGAAACAATACGTGCCAAAAATGTTTGAAAAGACATGAATTCTGACCTCTTCATTAATAGCAAGTATTATTCACGTGCGATCATGATGTATAATAATTATTCGTAACCTCCACCAAATTAGAACTTTCTGTTTCATAATGAGTCTCGGACATATTTTCCTCCAACTTTCTCGCTAAATTTGACTTAGAAAGCCTTGGGAAGAAATGAGATCAAAATCACCGAATCCTTGAACCATTGAACCATCGAACCTTTGGGACATGGTTCAATGCGGTGGTTCGATCATACCAATTGGATCATACAAAGGGGCAGAGGGTTCACTTGTAGAAATATTGAGCTTAGACTCATGAACCATTGAACTTGTTAGGATATGGTTCAATATGAAGATTCAAAAATGCAAGGACTATATAGACCAACCAACAGTCATGCAACTTTGTAAAAGGCTTTCAACTATGAGATAGTGAACCGTTGAACCTTGAACCATTGAACCGTTGAACTTCGCTATAGAGTATGAGTGAATGGTTCAATGATACATTAATTACACAAGATAACTGCATGACACGACTTATTAGAAGGCATTAAATGTTGAACCTTGAACCGTGGAACCATTGAACTATTGACAAAAAGGGTTCAAGTTCAACTCGAAAACTCGAAGACGTTTAAAATACACAGAACAAAACAGCTTGCTTTTTGAGAGACTTTGAACATATCGAACCATTTGAACTTTGAACTTTGAGAATGGTTCAGGTTCAAAGGTTCAAACCTTAAGTAACTTCACACACAAAGACGATAAACGGGTAAAATTTGAAGGATCAAGAGCCGATTTAAGAAACAAAGGTATGACCAATAATACAACATAGCAAATCAACTCTTGTTTAGGAAATATTACCAATAGATAATTAAGGGCGACTCAAAAGGTAACATTGGCTTTGACTGGGGACTGCATTTTATGGCAAAATGCAGAGAACTCAAAAGCTCTGGTTTCATAGAAAAAGGAACATAGAGAAGAAAGGAAATGGAGCAAGACAAAACAAAAACAGGAAAGGAAAACACAAAACCAGACAAAAGGGAAGACTATGTACAAAACAAGGGACTCCTATTTTATAGACGATATAATTTGAGATCCTGTCCATTATAGGACAGGGGTAAAATAGCTCCATCCAGATATTCCAATTTAAAATAATTTGGACCCAATACCTGGTGAATTCTGAAAGGTCCTTTCCAAAGCAAGTCAAATTTGCTATGTGCACCCTTTGGTTCTCTTCTTCTATCCCACAGTAATACTTCATCTCCTTCCATAAACTTCCTAGGCCTTGTTTTCTTGTCAAAAATCTCTTTAACTCTAGCCTGATGTACAGTAATTCAGTCAACCAATTCATTTCTCTCTTCTTCAATCTTAGTTAAGTACATAATCCTCTTCTCCATGGAATCTTGGAAGTATTGATCCTCGATTACACTTTGTAGCTTAGCTGTAGATAGCTCCAGAGGTAAAGATAATTGGGCACCTATTCCATAAACTAATTCAAAAGGTGCCATCCCAATTGCCCTTTCTGGATTTATTCTGTCGGCCCAGAGTGCTTCATACAATCTCTTATGCCAATCTCTGGGGTTATCATTCACCAATTTCTTCATGATAGCAATCGGATTCTTGTTACTGGACTCAGCTTGTCCATTTCCTTGGGGATAGTAATCTAATGAATGGGAGAGAGATATACTATGTTCATAACAAAAAGAAGTCATTTCAATTGAAGAGAAACTGGTAGCATTATCTGCTATAATCTTCTGGGGAACACCAAAACGTACCAAAATATTTTCTTTAAGAAAATTACAAACCACCTCCGAAGTTGTTCTCTTGACAGGGGCTGCTTCAACCCATTTCGTGAAATAATATGTAGCTATTAAGATGTGGGTATGTCCTACACTTGAGGGGGGCAAGATAGGCCCAATAAAATCCAATCCCCATTGTTTAAAGGGTTCTTCAATAACAACGAGCCTCAAAGGTAAAGCTGCAAGTTGTGGCCTTCCTGAGAACATTTTACATTTTTCACAGTTAGCCACCCATTTATATGCATCCTTAAACATCCCTGACTAGTAGTAACAATTCCTGAGGATTTTGAAAGCTGTAACTGAAGAAGAAAAATGTCCACCACAGGCTTCATTATGGAAAACTTCCAAGAGCTTATCCTGTTGCTCCTTGTCTACACATCTTAAGAAAGTCCCATCTAATCCCTTCTTGTAAAGGACATCCCCCCAAATAACATATTTCGCTACTTTTAGCTTTAGGTTTCTTTTCTCTTTAGGAGATAAGTGACTGAGACAATCTCCGTAAGTAAGATAGTATGCTACATCTAGAAACCAGGGGTCTTGTAAACTTACTAGTAGGACAATGGGAAGTCCTTCTTCTTCTTCCTCCTTTATGTTCTCAGCAATTAATTTACATAAGCCTTGACCCTTGATTAGTTTAGTAGGCTTAACTTCCAGATCATATTCCTAGATTTTAGCAACCCACGTTGCTCTATTGTTTAACCCAACATCTTGCTGAGTCAAGATACTTTTCACAGCTGAATTTGGAACAAATACAACTGAATGAGAGTGAAGTATATAATATCTAAATTGTTTAACAGCTTTTACCACAGTGAAAGCTTGTTTTTCACCCAAAGAATATTTTAGCTCATGCTTTTTAAGAGGAATGCTCATAAAGGCTATGGGGACCTCTTCATCCAATTCATTTCTCTGTAACAAAATACCTAACATGGTGTGTTCTGAGGCATAACAGTAAATAATAAAATATTTTTGAAAATTAGGATTTACCAAAGTGGGAGTGTTTGCAATCGCTTCCTTGATATCCTCAAATGCCTTCTTAGCAACTTCATTCCACTTGAATGGTTGTTTCTTGCTCATCATTCCAACAATATGTTTTGTAATATTAGCAAAGTTAGGAATGGACCTTCTGAGAAAATTGATTTGGCCAAAGAAGGACTTGACTCCAGTCCTATTTGAAGGGAAACTAAGCTATTGAATTGCCCTGACCCTCTCTAGATCAATTCGGATTCCATCTTTTGAGACTAAGTGCCCCAACAATTTTCCCTTAGTAACACATAAAACTGACTTCTTGGGATTGAGTGAGATGCCATGGCTTCGGCACCTTTGTAAGACAGTCTCCAGATCCTTCAAGTGATCTTCTCTATTTCTAGACAAAATAGTCAGATCATCAAGATAAATAACAATAATTCTATCCTTTAGATCTCTAAAAGATGAATCCATCGCCCACTAAAAAGTTTCTCCCGCATTAATCAAGCCAAAGAGCATTCGGTTATAGGCAAAAGTTCCCCGAGGCGTAGTGAAAGCAGTCTTATGTTGATCATCTGTAGCCACACCTATCTAATTGTAACCTGAGAAACCATCTAGCATAGACATCATTTCAGACCCAGCAACTGTCTGCAAGATGTGGTCCATCACAGGTAAGGGATAGTTATCTTTCAGGCTGGCCTGGTTCAAGTTCCTAAAATCAACGCAGATTCTTATTTCTCCATTCTTCTTGCATACTAGAACAATATTTGCCACCCAAGTGGAGTGATGAATTGGATAGATAATTCTAGCTTTCAACATCTTATCAATCTCCTTAAAAATGGCCTCAGCAACTTTTAGATTATAATTCCTCAGCTTCTGCCTGAATGGAGTTGTATTTGCTTTCAAAGGAATATGGTGTTGAAACTGTCCATGTCTAAAAATTTTAAGATCATCATAGCACCAGGTGAAAACATCCTTATACCTAATTAACAATTTGATCAATTTGTTTTTCTCCTCTAAAGAACAACACCTACCAATGGATATCCATTTAGGATCAGCCTCATCCCCGATGTTTATTTTCTCATAATCCTCTGCTTTATCAGGATTATGGGAAGGTTTGACTTTAATATATTCATCTCTTCAGGAAAACAAACGTTCTAAGGAGACCAGTCCTTTAGGGATTTTGTTTCCCTTTAACTGAATCACGTCATCTTTTGGATTAATCCCTGGGTCAGGACTGAATTCTTTACACTTGGTTTCAGAGCCTTCAAAATAGGTTCCCAGGAACATTTCAGCATTCTCTAAAAACTTTCTGATTTGATTATCACTCTCAAAAACTTGCTAGCTTTCGGCATTGTCCGAGACATTAGGACGATATACCTGTTCTATTCTATAAGAATCTTTTTTGAAATCCGGATGTGGCAGAAGGAGAGAAGCTGATACTGCTAAAGAATCTACTCAAGGTTCTGGTCGATAGAGAAGGCATCAAAATATTTGATCTCATCCTATACTCTATTTCTGTAATGCTTTAATCTTTCATTCTTAATAGAAAAGATCCCCCTTACCTGTTTCATAATTAATTCAGCATCACCTTTTACTTTAAGTACCTTCACACCCCTTCCTTTGGCTTCAAATAGCCCAAGCAATAAAGCTTCATATTCTGTAGTATTGTTGGTGTTTTTGAACTCTAGCTTAAAAGAATAAGAAAAAATTTCACCTTCAAGTGAGATCAACACAACCCCAACCCCTGAACCAGCAGTAGTACAACTGCCGTCAAATTCCATAACCCATAGGTCATCAGAATGTACAGATCTTTGGATTAATTCTTCTTTGGGGTCTACTCCAAAACTCTGCTCAGAGGAGAGAAACGAGTTACCAAATTCACATTCCTCAAACAAAATCTGGGACTTGGGATCATCAGAGGGGTAGACAGTGAACTTGCACTTGGGCTTAGGTTCCAGCTTCACTTTCTGCTTCCCCACTAGGATTGTGGCTTCTAACCAATCCAATTTGATCTGTCCACCCAAATCCTTGCAAAATGTCCTGCTCAATAGCATCCCGTAACTAGTAGGAATATCTGCTACCAAAATAGTCAATTTCACCCTTTTGTCGAGGTAAGCTGCAAGAGCAACTCGTGCATCCTTAATTTGTCCAAGCAAGGAAACCTGTTTGCCGTCCATAGAATAACACCTACCAAATGTTTTTGTAAGTGATAACCCTAGGGCTTTAGCCACAGAAGAGGGCATGATGTTGTCAGAGGCTCATGAATCTATAATACAGTTACTAAGTTTATGACCATTGATAAACAAAGACACATAGAAAGGATTGGGTTTCAAATCAACAGTGTAAGAAGTATCATTTGACGAATTGAGGGTCATTTTAGGGGTAGTCATGGATGACTCAAACGAGGAAGCAAATAGTCGAGCAATGGGAGACTCAGCATCAACCTCTAGTTGACTCTCAGATTCAGTTTGTGTAGGACCACCCTTAACATGTTTAACCAGTTTGTCAAGCTCATTAGGTTTTAATTTGAGATACTCAATAGGAGAGATTTGAATTTTTGCAGATTTATAGAATTCTACAATATCAAAAGAAGCATCTGGATCATTTTTATGCAACAATCTAGTTTCCTGAGCCTTCAAATTAGCATCATGGGTTCTAGTAAAAGGTTCCTTACCTTTACCAGGTACTTCTTGCGTATTAGAGGATCTCACATTCCTCTGACTCCTGGTGAGCACGACACATGAAGGATCTTCAAGGGTAACCAATATTTCACCTCCCCTTTCTGAATCAGAGTCATATTCAAGGAAGTTTATCTCAGAGCCGCCAGGTTCCTCAAAGTTCCTTTCTTCTTCGGTGGACTCCCCTAGCATATCTTGAGTAGCAATCATCTAAGCCTACTTGAGCATTTCTGGGCAAGAATTTCCATCATGGTCAGTAGTCAAATGAAAAATACACATGTTCCCCCTTCAAGGAGGAGCTTCAATAGTTAGCCTTGGCTGTGCTGATCTCAGGGGTAAAGCTCTACCAGTATTTTCTTGTTGATTCAAATTCCTTCTGCCAATATCTTAATACGGTTGTTGGCAGGGAGTGCCAGTTTTAGGTAATTGCCTCTTTAAGGCAATCATATCATTAACCAGTCTTTGCACTACAGGATCCATAGATGATGAGGGGTGAGCATTTGGCATCTGGACCTCTTTCTTCCATTTACTAGCCATAATGAGATCATCTTCCATTCTGACTGCCAAGGCTTGTGTAGCTGGTAAATCAACAATTACACCCCTCCTAAGATGGAAGCTAATATCAGGAGACATAGAATTAATGAAGAAACATTTCTGATTCTCGCCAGTTGGTCTTTTAGCAGCAGGGATTTTGTTCACAATTCTGTTAAATTTAGCCACGAATTCCCTCATAGGTTCATGAATCTCTTTCTTAAGCTGAGTTAGCTATGCAAGGAGAGAATATTCATCTTCTATGCTTTTGAACCTATTTTCAAACACAGTTTTCATGTCATTCCAGTTTGAGATTGAGGAGTTAGTTAGGTGGTACAACCATTGTACTGTAGTATCAGTCAAAGTTTGCATGAAAAGCCTTATGGCTACATCTTGGTGTTGTACGCCTAACACACTACATGCTGCTACAAAGGCACACAAATGTTCTTCTGGTGATTACCTCCCGTCTCCATTAAATTTGGGCAAATTCTCCCGTGCATTTTTGGGCAATGGATTCAGGTTAGCACTAAGGTTCAGAGGCCGTATGGCTGCTCCCCAAGGTTGGGCCATTGGTAGGAAGTTTATAGCTAAGGGGATGATGGTACCGGAAAGAATTAGAGCTTGACAAACAGGAGATGTGGATGTTTTAGTGGGGCTAGGAGGTCTACTTCTAGCTCTTCTTACATGAGTAGGGATATAAGGAAAATTAAAATTTTGTAGTGCTTGAAAGGTAGAATCCTCAACTCCCTCTCTTCTCAAAGACATGGTATACGGTCTAGAATCCAGTTTAAAATATTGTGACTGGATAGGCAACTATTAATTTCTATACTATTCTTGATTTCTTTGCGCTTCAAGGACTTGATTTCTTGCTGCATTTTGTGCCTGCCTTCGTCTCTGCCTGAGTAACAGCAATCTCAGGTTATTAGCCAATTCCTCCTCTTTTTCTAATACTCTGCTTTCTCTTCTATAATCTTCACTATTCTGACGAGTACGCCAAGCAAGGGTATTCAACTAGCCAATAATGTCTTTCTACTCGTCCTGAAATCCAAGATTAGGCTGCAGAACAGGAATTATGTTTTCATGCAGAAGCACCATTGTTGCTTCATATTAAGGAAACCAATCTTTTAATTAATGATTTCGTCTCCCCAGTAGAGTCGCCAAAAATTGTTGGTTAACAAGTTTGTCCTTATTCAAAATTGCTCTATTCTAACTCTATGCTTTTCCTTCTTTAAAGAACAAATGAATTAATCAACAAATGGGTGAACTTTCATAAATAGTCCCCTCTGAATTGAGGTACAGCTCCCTTTAAGATCTTCAATGAATTCAATCTATATTAATTATCCCAACACACTTTTAACCAGAAAGTACCTAAAGGCTAAACTAACATTCATACATCACCATGTAATGAACACGATATTCCTTTTAAAACACCATTTTATGATAGAATACACAGATTCTATGGTTTAAAAATCAATCAGATACATAAACATATAACTGTTGCTGTACCAATAATTTTTAGAACACATATAATGAATTGTCTAAAGAACAATTACCATAAGAAAGAAGACTTCGCATAGGAAATCCAATTTCAGAAACTCAAATGCACAGATTCAAGAATGCAGCAATTGTTTCTTCCTTTCATTCACAGATGAAAAAGATGTTTCAAACAAAAATCATATATGCTCATGAAAAATAACAGTAGTTCAGCTTCAGAATTTTTTCTATATCTTTCGTTTCTCTCTATATCCCTTTTTAAGCAATGAAAAACCTATATATATAACTGCCCTAATTCCTTAATCAAGTGAAAACAACCCAAAGTTAAAGTAACTCTGACCCACATGGGATTTAGTTTCTTAACAAATTGATTTTAAAGATCAAGTCTTGAAAATAGCATAACTAAAAAGAAACTGAATGAAAGCAACTCGGCAAATAAGATCACGGCAGTGGTAATAGATTTGAATCTATAGATTTACTATCGCCGGTCGAGGAGGCACGTTGAGTCTTCCACTCCTGATCCGTAGTAACAAACTCCTGAATCTTCGGAAGGTTGGGGATGCCTATGTGTCTCACCCTTGTCTTCCAGATGTCCTTCTCCCTTCGTATTTTCCTAATTTTTTCCTTATGTTCTGGAAGTGCATCGATACAGAGGTAAAGTAGTGACTCCACCTTAGAGATTCAGGAGAAATCTTCAATTAAGATATGGTCACTTTCTTTGACAAAGCTAATTTTATCCTTAAAGGATTGAACCACTGTGTCGACATCCTCCTCCGGTTTCCCATCATCTTTTATGTATTTCACATCAATGCAGTGTAAATCATGCTGTAGTGATTGAGTGAACTCGGTGATTTCCTTAATCAATTTCATGAGTTCAAGACGCCCTTGCCGTGATACCGAATTTCTCCATTCAATGTTTTTCTTATTCACGTACTGCAGATCCTCATCCACACCTGTTAAACTTTTCTCTAACAGAAATTTCATTACCCCATATTTTTGGACCTCATCAATTTGGTTCAGCACATTCATCCACTTACCCTCATCTTTCACCCAAGAAGCAATCTGTGCCTTAAGGTCTTCGATGGTGGCTGCATTTTGATCATAACTATTCTAAAGTTCATGAATATACTCAGTACCCTTTTGTACAATGCAGTCCAACCAATCATTGAATACTTTAGTCACCATTCTATTTCTGTTAACTTGGTCTAACATCTTCTGATTGGCTGGCAACTTAGGATCAAAAGATAGAGAAAACTGTGAGACAAGCTGCAGGCTAGGATTATGAATGGCATCTATGTATTTTGCCATGGTACGCAGAGTCTGCTTCAATTCTTTCTTATCTTTCTCATCCTTCCAGGCCCGGTTGATGATTCTTTTGGTGGATGTCTCAAGATGATGAACATCCGCTACTCTTGAAGCAATTCCAAGATCCACCCTTTCAACAGTGAAATCCTATATAGTGGGGTCCTGTACTTCTTCATCAGCTACTGGCCTGGCTATTTCCACACTCCAATTCCCAGTGTTTGGGTCAATGCTTACCCTGGATGTCGTCTTCAGCTTCTTGGATTTAGGCATTTTTCCCAAACATTTGCTCACCATATCTTCTAAAGGCACAGAAAATGGGATTATTTTTCTTTTATCACTGATAGAATTCTCCAGCCACTTAGTGGCAAGGGGTGAGGATTTTTTCCCACAATCCAATTTATCAGAGGGTACATTAGAAATCATCATTATTTCAGGGTTCTCTAAGACAGCTTCTGATTGTTGTTTGGCACTAACCTCTTCTGTTCTTGGTAAACTAGGTTCCTTATCATCCATGGCTTCAGCCAAGTCCTCTTCTGAATTCGAATCCACAACTATTCTTTCTGAAAGCTATTTCTTTCTTTTGCTTTTCGTTCTTTACCTAGTGGCACGAGGAGGTAGAATAGTTGTGAGGGCTCTTCTAGATTCTTTAATAGCAGGACTCCTCCCAGTTATTAGCTTGGAAGTACCTGCACCACAGATAGCAATAGGCTGATTAGAGGAGCTTATTTGGACCAGTGATTCAATCATTGACATGCATTGTTGGGTGTCTTTATTCTGGAACACTTTCTGTTTCTATTCCCTCAACCATTTCTCTATCCTCCTTATCACTGGGAAAGTTTTCACCTCAAGCTTATCTTCCTCCTTTTTACTCCAGTCAATTTCTGGAATGGGTGATTGTTTTATTTATTCAAATTGGGGATCAATCATCTGCTCTTGATTATCAATAACTCCAGAAACGTCCATTCTCAGATTAAGGGTGATTATCTGTCCCAAAGAGAATCTACACCACAGTCTCTTCCTGACTTCAAATTCATCAGGGCAGTCCTCCTAGTAATCTTCCAATTCAAGGATATGCGAATGCCCTACCCCAGAATCTAAGTTATCCCTGACGAAGCCTTTGCTGTCAAATTGGGATCTGATAGTGAAAAACTGGAAATTGAACTTTTTAAGGTTCACCTCTAAATTCAAAGCATCAGATTTTGACTGGCACGAATAATATCCAAGTTTAATGGGGAAAGAAATACTAGATCCCTTCTTTGCTAAGAACTTTTCATCTACATGTGCTAACTGTCTACATACTTCTATTAGCACAAAACGGTCAAATGCATACCTGGGTAGCTTAACAGGTTCACCGTCAAATCCTCCAACCCTGATGTAAGTGAATTTTGGAAATTGAATAAAGAAACTACCATAAATGCTAATTAACTGCATTGCCTCATTGGACATTCTTTTATTTAGATTACCTACCAATTCATAAGTCATCCTTCCAGTGAAAACATCACTAACCCTTTTGTAATTTTCATAACAGTTTTGCATCTACAATTGTGAATAATATTCATAAATTTTACTATTTTCTGCTAAAGGTGCATGAGGCTGACCCAACCACTATCTTGTAGATGCTAGGCAATAAAACATGTATGAAGACATATAAAAATTTCTATCTCCCAAACAATTACTTAGTCCCTGATGCAAACAATCAGCTACAATTTCTGCCCAGTCCAAATATTGCTCTCCTTGGAGGATAACTTGTATGAAAAAGTACATCCAATCTTCCCAATAATACGCATGTTGGCTGCCTTTAAGAAACTTCAACAGCCAATTTCTTCCTATTACACTTTTGTAAATTGTTTTCTTCTCCGAGAAATACCCATAAGAAGAAGTAATGTTGAGGCTGGAATATGCCTCTTTAAGCGGTATTCTCATCATAGACATCAGGGTTTGTCTGTCGACATGAAACAATACATCACCGTCTACATTTCTAATGCATCTGTTTTGGGGTTCATACCTATTCATACATTCATGAACCAGTTCTGGGCACTGTACAGCCTTGGGAAAGGCCGTAGCTTCAACTAAACCACTATCTACTATTTTCTTCATCATAGGGGTTTGTACAGGGTTTCTAGACCTTTCTCTAAATTCTTCTAAATCATATTGCACCAGCGCAGTATCCCCAAATTTAGAGTGAGAACAAGTAAGACTAGGGCCATGTTCATTCCCTAGACAAGTAGATTTCAAAGCCATACTTGGAGGATAAAATGAAAAACACTTCAAATTTTGAAAATAATGTTAGAAACTCAAGAGATTCTTTTTTCCAACTAAGAAATAGGAATAGCATATAGGAAGAATAGAACTCACCTTCAAGATATCTGAATTTACTGCGAAGTTTGAGTAACAAGAACCTTACACTTCCTGCGCTATTTTCCTCTGCGTTGTACAGTATGTTCACTTGCTAAATTTGGCTTGTTCTTTGTTAATAATGGCACTAACCAGATTGAATAGTTATTACCTGAAACAATACGTGCCAAAAATATTTGAAAAGACATGAATTCTGACCTCTTGATTAATAGCAAGTATTATTCACGCGCGATCATGATGTATAATAATTATCCGTAACCTCCACCAAATTAGAACTTTTTGTTTCATAATTAGTCTCGGACATATTTTCCTCCAACTTTCCCACTAAATTTGACTTAGAAAGCCTCGGGAAGAAATGAGATCAAAATCACCAAATCCTTGAACCATTGAACCATCGAACCTTTGGGACATGGTTCAATGCGGTGGTTCGATCATACCAATTGGATCATACAAAGGGGCAAAGGGTTCACTTGTAGAAATATTAAACTTAGACTCATGAACCATTGAACTTGTTAGGATATGGTTCAATATGAAGGTTCAAAGATGCAAGGACTACATAGACCGACCAACAGTCACACGGCTTTGTAAAAGGCTTTCAACTATGAGACAGTGAACCGTTGAACCTTAAACCATTGAACCGTTGAACTTCGCTATAGAGTACGAGTGAATGGTTCAACGATACATTAATTACACAAGATAACTACATGACGTGACTTATTAGAAGGCATTGAATGTTGAACCTTAAACCGTGGAACCATTGAACTATTGACAAAAAGGGTTCAAGTTCAACCTAAAAACTCAAAGACGTTTAAAATACACAGAACAAAACAACTTGCTTTTTGAGAGACTTTGAACATATCGAACCATTTGAACTTTGAACTTTGAGAATGGTTCAGGTTCAAAGGTTCAAACCTTAAGTATCTTCACACACAAAGACGATAAACAGGTAAAATTTGAAGGATCAAGAGCTGCTTTAAGAAACAAAGGTATGACCAATAATACAAAACAACAAATCGACTCTTGTTTAGGAAATATTACCAATAGATAAATAAGGGCGACTCAAAAGGTAACACATACTTACAGAGTTTATGAGTCCCTTGAGTTGATTTGTTGAAGACATCGAGGTATCCTTTTGATATGATGGCATCAACTTCTCCAAAATGTTGGATGCTTCACCAATTAACTCACTATCCTATATGTGTGGCAATATTTCTTCCTGTGCATTTTCTTGCACAATTGATACCAATTTAAATTTCTATACAAGGGACATTGAATCCAAGTTTATTGGTCCCTGCAAAAAATCAGACTCATCCAAGACTTGTTTGTCTCTTTCCAAGAATTCCTTGATAGACTTCGCAGTGTCTCTTTCTATACCAAATACTTCTTCTTGGTTTTTTTTCTGGTACTTCCAAATCCATATCCTTTTGTTGATCTATGTTTTGTTCCGGTGAGGGGATTTTCTCTACTTGTTCATCCTTTTGGTCCTTAGTTTTATCCTGCTCTCCAGTCTTCTCCTTGTTTTCAGTTTGTTGCTCAGTTATGCCCTTATCAATTGAGTCACCAGTAGTAGGTGTCTGATTATCTTTCTTTTTCTTTATCATTTCATTAGTTTTATCTACTCCTTCACCCAGGCTAACTTCTGGAATAGCTGTGTCATCTCCAACACTTGTTTCTTCATTATCATATATTGTTGGAAGATGAAATTATTTCAATGCTTACAGAGTGATTTCCTTAGTCTCCTTGACTACCTTCTCAATGTCATCTGACATGAGAATGTTCATTCTTTTCTTTGTTCTAAACTCCTTGCTGAGCACTTTGTAGATTTTTATTTTGTCTGTAGGGGTGATCTCTGGACATAATGTTATCAATGTATGCTCTTTGATTTCAATGTCCTTTGCCATAACAACTTCTTTTCTTGCAGTCATGATACTATCCAAGCTGTCTGGGAGATCAGTAATTATCTCAATAAGGGCTTTGTTGTAAATGTCCAAGTATATGATCATAGCAATCTCAATGATCCTTTTGTTTGGATCATCATACTCACCATATAGTTGGGCTCTGGGTTTCAGATTACCATCAATTGTTATGGCCTTTAAGACAACTTCAAGACTTAAAGTGGCTTCTCCTATCTAAGACTCATCTTGCCTTGGCCTTTTCTTAGTTCTACCCTTACCGATGGATTTCTTCTTGCCGCTCTCGGAGGCTTTGGTAGCCTCAGTTTTCATCTTCTTTACTTCTTCATCTAAATCTGTCTCTTCCTCATCTACTCCTATACTGACATACATTCTATGACCTTTGGTTTTCTGTCTTTTGAATCTTTTGTTAGTGGGCTTCTTGGTTGGTGCCCCTACACTAATAGATGAGGTCAGACTGGATGTTTTTGATGCAGTTCCTATAGAGGCTAAACCTCTTGTCCTTTTTCTTGTTACAACAGGTTCCTCTACCTTTCCCTCAGGCTCTTTTGGAGCCTTGATTGGTTCATTTTCTTTCTTCTCTCTTGCAGCCCTTTCTGCTTGTGCCTTTTCTCTTGATTCTCTGATTTGTTCTTTGGTAAAACCCTTTTTCAGGCATAATCCTCTACCATCTTTTAGGCCTTCTTTGAAATTTCTGGTTTTCTTACTTCAACATGGATTTTTGTTGATAGCTCTTCATAAGTTCCAAATCTTTCTTCTTTAGGGTCCCTTGGTTTGCTCAACATGTGTTTAGCATATCCATCTAACACATCTTCTGAGACTTCACATCCCACTAGCATAATCTAGATTGTTTTGAGCTCCACAACTTCCATCATACACTGATCCTTATTTACAATAAAGCATATATCATCTTTGTACTTTTCCATAATGGTTTTAGGGATCCTTTCCCTAGATTGCATTACCTTTTGGAAGTGTTTGAAATAGCCCCATAGGGCTGAATTTTGTGCATCAATATTTCCTATGTTGCTTAAATGATTTCTAATCTGTATTGCAACAGGTTTTTCTCTAATCCAAAATACATTCTTCATGCCTAGTAACTCTTGCATAAAGTAGAAGAACAAACACGTAATTAACGTATCGAACTTGAAGGGATATTTTCTCTCTTTTGTCTTCTTCAGGTTCTCCATTAACTATTGTAGGAGCAATTCACATAGGTCATACTCTGCATTTTCCTTAACCATTTGATAGTTAGTATATATGGCGGTACTGGAGACAAAGTTCCCATGGTTTGTGAAGTAGACCTTGTAGCCGATCACCATGGATGCAAACCTATCTGCATGATCTTCAATATCACTTATTGTCAATGCCCTTTTATCAAATTTTGTTCTGGTGGCTTTCATCACTGTATTATTTTTCATAGCCCTTAATATAGGCAGTGTACTGGTAAAATTCAATCCCATGAATGCCCTTATGGCATCTTTGGTGATCTTGAATGTAGAGTTAAGCCACATAAACTCATCATAAATTCTGCTAAGACATACTAGATGCATTCATCTTTTGCAAAAATTGGAAAATCTATATACTAAATAAGTTTCTTCTCCTCCAATGCCTTGTATTCTTCTTTCAAGTTAATGTATCACTACTTAGATGTTTTAGATATAGGTCTAAGAGTTGACTATCTTTGTGTTCCTCTAGGGCAACATGAATATAAGCCCTAACATCTTCCGCATGCATCACACTAGACGAAATCTCTAAAAATGTGCCATTTGGATCGACCTCTGTTGATTTGAATGGATGCTTCTTGAATTTTGGTTGGGCTCTCTCAGTTATATCAATCACTTGTGATGTTTCCATTTTTGTACAGATTCAAATAAATTCTTATTAGGGTTTCGAGTTCTAAAAAAATACATCTTTTGTCGATTTAGGTTTTTGCTTGATCTTGCCTTGAATTTCTTTGAAAATCACTATAGTCGCTAGGAATTTCACTTTAGTTCACCTTAGACACTTGAGAGCTTGAACACAAAGTGATTTTTCCCTCAGATACAACCCTTTTAACCCTCTCTTGCCAAAACTTAATCATCATAAATGCTATCTTTCAAAAATTTGTCAAACCCTTCTTTGTTGAGTACAGTTGATTAGGATTGCTTCGCAATGTTTCGTGTTTGATCCTTTTCTTTCAAAATTTATTTTAAAAAATTTGTCATATGAATCTTCACATCATATATTTTTGCAGGATCCCAGCACTAACTATCTAGCTAGGGAATCGGGATTTTCAATGCAACTCCCCTTGAGCCAGAGCTCCCAATTTACTTCTCGGAGGAAGTATCAACACCAAAGCCTGGTGCAGATTCATCCTTGACTTCAATCACATCTTTCTTTATCTAGATTTTTCTCATCTCTTTCTTAGTTTCAACTGGATCAACCTTTTCCTTTCCCTTATCATTCCTTTGTTTTGTATTTTTCTTTTTTGGAGAGTAGTTCCTTTTCACATTTTTGCTTCTATAGAATTTTGTAATATGTCTAGGTCTATTGTAGTTGTAACACAGAATGTTCCTTTGTCCTTGACTCCTTTCATTGAATAGATTCATCCTTGATCTGCATTGGTTAGCCATATACCCAAATCTATTGCATGCAAAGCAATTTCCATTGAAAGACTAAGTATTTCTTGTATTGTTAAAACCATACCTTACCAGGCTTCTGCATTCATTTGATTTGTGACTAATTTTCTTGCAATTGAAACATTGACCAAAAAATGATGGAGTATTCTAATTCATTCTACTCCTACACTGAGTAGCCTTATGACCAAACTTATTGCAATTAAAACAATGGCCATTGAAAGATGGGTACCTTTGAGCATTTGGCTGCATGACTGGAGGTTTTCTAGGTCTTCTTCTCTAATTTCAGAATTGGTTGCCTTTGTTTTGCTTAAACTCAGTGTTTGCTTGGCCTGATTTTGAACTTTCTCTTTTTTCAAATACCATGCCTTGCTTGTCATCTGGACACTTCTGACTCTCAATCAATTCCTCAAGCTTTGCAGATCTTATTTTGAAATTTTCTTTATAGCTATTGGCTACTTCCAGATCATATTTCAAAAGTAACACCTCTTTTCCCATTTATTCACATTCTTTAGACTTATCCTTCACAACCTAATTCAGATGTTCTTCAACCTTTATTTTTTCTTCAACAAGCATAGATAGACTGTCTATGGATTCATTTGTTGTTTTTAATTGTTCACTCAGCTCTTTCCTTCTATCCTGAGACTTCTTGACTTGCTCCTTTATTTTTAGAATACAATCATTAACTTCTTTGATATTTTCCACCCAATCTTTGATATATGCCTCAGACTTGTCAATATCATTAAGAGCAGCTTGTAGTTTTTCATCAATGCTACTTGGATAACTTGTTTATGAAGAAGCAGTATGTCTTCTTGTTGCCATGTGTCCACCTTTCCAGATCTTCCTCAAGTTGTTAAGATTATTCTAAGGAACCTTGCTCTAATACCAATTGTTGAACACAATGAATAATGAGAGGGGGGGTGAATTAGTATATTCTACAAAACCACTTCTTCACATGCTCTATAATCCAATTACCAAATTCAATAACATGAAAGGAAGATAAACATAAGAATAGCAACCATAAAGTCATAACACATAGACACTAGGATTTTTATGTGGAAAACCCAAAAAGGGAAAAACCACGATGAGTGTTAGCTCATAATATATTATGATAATAATACCTAATTACATGAAGGCTCACTACCCAAGGACTCACTATCCAAGAAGTGCTCACTGCAAAAGGGCGTACTGCTAAGAAGATAGAAGAGAAGATAGAAGAATGATTGGCTCACTACCAAGAGATGACTGTTATAAATGCATCTACAGAATCCTGAGGTGTAGTTTCATTTTCATCTTAGTATACAGACTCAAATGTCTTCATAATGTCTACTCTGCTTCACATATCTCTGCTTTTTTGCCCTTATTATCTTTTTTTACTTTGTAAACTGCTTTAGATCATTCACATATCAAATTCATATACTATTCCCATATATCCATACATCCAACACCAAAATCCATCAAATATATGTATCCTCAACAAGATTCATCTCACAATTAGGTCAGCAAGCTAGACATGAAACATGCATACAAGTGTTATACCTTGTCAGCTTGATCTTGTACACAAATAGAAATATGGACTCAAACAAATATACAATAGTCTTCATATAGGTCAGCATCAATCATTCAACCACTTGGATTAATTCTTCAAACAATATATTCTCACCACATATAGATCTAACTTGCCTATCGGCTTATCCCTTAAGTACATACTTGACCAGTTCAACTATCATACCAAAACTTCCAATGCAGATCATATGAGATTTTCAAAATCATGGATAACATTCATTATGGACCTTTTAACATACCTTCAGAACCGTGGGACATAATAGTCCTTTATAGAAAAATGCAGATCTTGGAATTGTTGCTCTATCACAGTGAAATACTATCAAACTAGAAGTTGATAAAGAACAACTTGTAGAATGTGATCAAAGGAACTTCAGAAGCTATAACTCTGGATTTAAAGGTAGTCATGGTATGTATCTTTGCTACCTCAGAACCACAAGACAAAATATGCCATAGCAGAGGAATGCGGACCCCTTTAATCTGGTACTGTGCACTGTTCCTGACTTAACTCTGTTCACCCGGACTAGATATTTCACCATATGACTTTCAGAGGAGGTTAGGACTGGAACACTACAACATGTGATCACTAGGTAGTTATGAACAACATACCTAAAATGCATACAAATGTCTTTAACTGGGGAGGCATACCATCTCAAACATTGTCACTTACTTTGTATAATGTATACTACCCATAGTCATTTATTCTTCCAGAGTAAAGTCTCTTTGCCATGCCGATAGAAACCCTTTGCCTTGTTTCCATGAATGACAACATTCACATTCATTAGAGTAGTCCAACAATTACATCCATATAATCTTGCAGATGCTTACTTGTTGATTCAGACTTACCACCACTGAACTTCGGTATTTTATCTCTGATTTCATGTGGCACATGATTTGGGAAACCAAAGATATTGCTGAAATTTATGGCCTTATATCTTTCACTAATAAATTTCTTTGATAACTCAGGTGAGGCTAAACTATGCATTGTTACATTTGAGGCCATACAGGGATATAGACTGGCGACACAGTCTCCCTAGTCCTTTAGAGACTTCTCACATTAGATTTTGTAATTACCCATTTATTCTCAGTCTTCCTTTACAACAGGACCTTAAGCCTTTACAATGCATAATCTTATCTTAGCTTACCTAAGATCCTCTAAAAGATTTTCTTCTAACATATGCATGCTTCATCTCATAATTTAGGCCACAATCAAGTAATATAGAAGTATAAAAGCTTATCATTAATTTTTCCTTTCACCTAGTGCTTAGTTTTCACTTAATAAGGAACCAAATTATTCTCAAAGTTTTTCATAAACTACCTCCAAACATAGCACCCCCTTTCAAGAATGTAGGAACATGTAAAATACCTAGAAGTGCACTACAGTTGCTGAAAACTTTCCTCCTGACTAGAAAACTTAGATGTTGAAATATCCTTCATACTTTCATCAGGTTCTTTCTTCACAGAGTCACCACCCCTTTTCATGGGATTGAAACTTCAAATAGCACAAAGCTCTCTAAAGCTTATTTTCATTTTGGGTTTTGTCCAACAGCAGAGCCACACAAAACTTCTTCAAATATGTTGTAACAAAACTTCTTCCAGGTTTGAGAACATCTTTTTTGACCAACTAGTAAGGAGAGTATCAGAGTCACCACCCTCTAAAGGGAATGATACTACACTGTACATGTGCAAACTCTAAGCACCCATGACAGACCACTGGACTAATTCTTGACAATTAATAAACAAATCCCAAGTAGAGTCGCCAATCTATTGGTGGCTCAATTGGGCAAGCCTTTTGATAATGATCTACACAAGTTTTGATATTTCTAAACAAGGGGATATAATAATTGAGCTATGACTTAGGATAAGACACAATTCTTAGTTCGTTCCCCAATAGAGTCGCCAATCTATTGGTGTTTCTCTTGCAGTTCCTCAACTCTTAAATATTCACCCTACTATAAAGACACAAGGATCAGATAATCCTGATAGAGGGAAGAGGCCTATAGTCAATTTGAGGGTAAAGAAAAGCCAACAAACATGAGGGTAACTAAATCTCCTCTACACTTTGAGCCTTGCCAAGCTCAAGAGGGTGTTCCCAGAGATCTCTAAAAGATTCAGAAAAAGGATTAACATCAAGGGAGATCTCTACTTAAGGCAATTAGGTTGAAATGTTGCCAACATATGATAGACTAATTTATAATCCTTGTGAATGCACTCAATGGCAGTTTCTTAAAACATCGTTAACCTAGAAAATACAATATGCACAAGTCCTCTGAAGATTTGCATTAGCTACAGGTCTCACACGAGGTTTAATAGGATTTAGCATAATGGACTTTAGGCATAAGGGTAGGACCGAAATAACTTATAAATAATTTATAGAAATGGCTTTGGATTTATCATTTTAAATTTGCTTTGGTGTGATTGATCTTAGAGTTGTAAGTCAGACACAGAGGTAAAAGATCGGTGCCTTAGCCTAGAGTAATGGAGTTAAACGAAATGCAATTGAAACTCAATGACAACATTTCATCTAAGCATCAAAGAGATCTATAATACTACGTTACAATATAGTACTTAAGATTCCTAACCCATCATACTTACAGAATCCTCGTATTCATTCACACAAATCTAAATTCCCATTAAAGCATTTAACCTATTCCTTGAATAAGAGTCTTAATTAGAAAAATACATCCATAAGAAATTCATGGTGAAAATTTGAATAGTCCTTAACTTATTCATTCATAATTTGTGCAAACCATACATCAGGAGATAATTAGCTTCAAAATTTTGCCATTGTATTATATTAAATGCTAGTACTTCTATACAAGTTCACAAAAATAAATAGTTCAGACACACTATCCTAGAAACAAACTTTGATTTCTATTCTTTATGTTTCACTACAAATTTCTCCAAAAGATCAACCCTTGTAAATGACTGTGAAATCCCTTTTATAATGCAAGGGAGCAACCAGCTTTGGACCATTTACACATGTCACTTTTTCATTTGACAATCTCTTTAATAACAAGATGCTAAGATAATGGTCCTTGACCAATCTGGAATGCCTTCATCAGATAGGAACAACCATTTTTTGTCTTGTATGCTTTCCCACAACCCAGAGCACCTACATATGTCGATTCCCGCAATGAGGTCGCCAAATTAGTTTTCTTGGTCACAACACTTTATTCATTTAAACAACACATCTTGTTCAAATCTTGCCACAACACAAGCGGAAGATCCCTTCAAGCATGAGCACAAATCCCCAAGAGTCGATCTTGTATCCTTTCAATCTTTAGTCCAAGTTATCCCCTTGCATTGTGGCATCGAGGAAAGCCAGTACATGCTTGAAAAACCCATCATTGCACTAGTTCATCATTTCTTACATGCCGCCACTCCATTTCTTCATTTTGAAAGTGGGTTGTTGATGAGAATGCTTTAAAACAAGATCAACGGTTGTCGCACTTCTGTCATCCATCGCCTTTTGCCTTAAGGTTCTCCAACACAAAACACAATGTGAAGAGTCTTTGCGATGAGCTGAGAGGATGCCACGTACTCCTCCCACTCTTAAACACCTTGCCGCCAACTCCATTTCATGGCCATTGCACATCGCCCTTTGGCTTAACTTTGACAAACACAAAACGTAATGTAAAGATTTGCTGCGATGAGCTACTACGGTTGACACCTAGTTGGGAATATCCTTGGTTTATACCCTTGCATCCATTGCTCATTAGACATTGCTCTTTTCTTTATTACTCCTTCATTGAATTTGTGATGCATTGTGGATATGTGATGAACATAGATGAAGACATTTAGCGGAGATCTGGAATGAGAGCAAACTGCGATGCAAAGTTTTCATGTGATGCAATGGGAAGTGAACACATATTGGAATATCTAGCAACATATTCTTCATTCTTTCCTTCTTCTATTCTCATCGCACATCGCATATCAAATTAAGGTGCTAAGTATGCAAGTGTGATACAAAGGATGGGTGTGATGAAGGAACTTAAGTGAACAATTACACAATGCACCATAAGTTGTTTTAAAAGGGGGACATCACTAGGTAAAATGAGCAAGGGGGACTTAGTAAATCATATTCATAACTCGGGCATAGGATAAAAACCATATCTTTCACCAAGTGGAACATTTGATAAGATTTTTCATGATGAGGGATAAGACAGTGTGATTAGGTGAAAGGGGGCAAGTCAAAGCATGAATAAATGGACACAAGTTGTAACTAGACTGGTGGGGAACTAGCTCAACCAATCAACACAAGATTAAAACAAATTATCTTAGCTACTAAAAGTAAGGTTTCTTGCAATTTCATCAAGCTAAGATAAACCCTAGACACTGTATTAATAAACCCTTACTTACATAGACCAAACAAAAGCCCAGGAGTGGAGAAATTTTGGCTATGGACCATAAGATTTTACACAAGTCGTATCATGTTCAACACTAGTGTAAGTTTATATTTTCTTTTATTTGGGTTCATAGATGTTTTCTACATATTTGTTTAGCTTGATTAGGTTGTTACTAGTAGGTCATTATAAAAGTACATGGCATCATCCATGTAAGTAACTTGTGCCTATTTCTGGTAGTTATATTTACTTCTCCTATTGGTTGCATTTGTCTCCCTTCTTATCTATATATACTCACTTACTTTTCATGCTTTATCATGTATTGTGATATTTTTGTTATATAGTTTTGTTTTGAGCCATTTTTTAGTCTTCTAAGTATTTATGTGTTCTCTTATTTTTGAAACACTCTCCTTTCATTTATTTTGATTTTTAGCTCATTTGTTGAATGGAGTTTATGTGATTATCCTTACACTAGATCTTGGAAGTTTCTCAATTTTCATAAAATCAAACATTTATTACTCTATTTTTCATAATTTTTTTGTTTTGATTTTATTTTGAAATATATAATAAATATTATATATTTATATGTAACTTACTATTTTTAAAATTTTTATGTCTTTATATTTAAAAAATAAATAACTACTTTTCTACTAAATAAACAATTAATTAGTTTATAATAGATATTTACCATTTTATTTTTTATTTTTTGATAAGTGCTACCAAGGGGGTAGCACCCATTGCATTATATCAAATAGAAAAAAGATACATAGGCATGGCTCAACTAAGTGTGCATCATACAATCTTAATTACTTGGAATTATCAAATGCCAAAGGAAGTAGAGGCCTTTCGTGATCTCAAAGGCACGCTCAATCCATGGAGGAGAGAGAAAATCCCCATATTAACTAAGAAAAAAGGTAAAAACCTCCATATTATTCCTTCGTATGCCATCCTGGAACAATTGCAAAGCCTCTACAGACAAATTTTTCTTCACAACTACAACCTCAAATATTCCTCCAATCAAGCCTAAAGTGGGCCTCTTATCGAAAGCATAAATGGCCTCTTAGGCCTTCTCTCATTTCATTTTTTATGAAAGCATAAGCCCTCACCTTCCTACTCTACTTCCTTCTAAATATCATCACCACCGGCATAAGAAACTCTACATACAGAGTTCCATCATGGATGTGGTCACCGGATAGAAGCTGTATGCCAATCACCTACTTAATGTTGTCACCACACCATCTATATCAGCATTAAAAAGTCTATGAATTTGGTCATCCACTGACTCTTCCTCCTTGAGCTCCTCCTCCTGGTCTTGTTCTTGGTCATCCGAACTAGTATCTTCTTCGTCCAAGTCTTTCAGGTAGATGCAAACACAATCAAAATTCATTTGGTTTACCATGTCAGAATCCACTAAGGAGGTAATAACTTATTTCCATTGCATATATTATATGCTCATACTGAGGAAAACCCGTGGAAGTCAAGGCAATCTTCTCAAAGATTTAATGGACATGAGGTTCCTAAAAATATATTCTCATCAAGAGTATCCTGGCAATCACATAGGAGCCCATATACTGCATACACGCATGAAGCCACAACCTAGAAGTCAAAGCCTTGTCACAAACTGCAGTAAGATAGCGTTTTAGATATGCCTTTAGTTGGTATAAGTAGCCCCATGAGCCATTTAGTGCAATCAAACAGGAATGTCCCTCTAGTCAAGTACATTTTTAGAAACAATTTTGTCAATCTTCGAGTCACAGGCCATGTTTTCCAAGTGATCCACTACACAGTTGCCTTCCTGGAAGATATTATTAACTAAAAAATTCATATCATTCAGAAGTTGCCAAACTGCCTCCGCTATATACTTGAGCTTCCAATTTAACCCTTTTTTTACTTTTGATGGTGTTTATATAGATTTTCAAATCCCCTTCAATATCAATGTCTAAGATGTTTTCCTTTCTACATGGGGTAAGACTATAAAACAGTGCTAGGAATTCCACTTCATTATTGGTGCAATTCGGATGTTTTTAGAAATTTCCTAGATTAATTCACCCTTGTCATTCCTGATGATAGCTCTAGTGCCAGATATGCCTGGGTTCCCTCTTGCTACTCCATAAAAGTTCAATTTTAACCTCCCCATTGGAGGTGGGCACCATTTGACATTTTCTTGTTTATTCTTCATGCATGTTGCATCTATAGTAAAATTTGGCAGTATTTTTAGATCATCCAATCTCTTCATGGAGTCCCTATCCCATCTAGTGAATGGTTTCAAGGGAGAATATTTCAATCTTGTCATCATAATTTCTTTAATTCCATCTACCTACCAGATTAGCATGGATGGACTTGAGATCCATAGACCTTCCCAAACAGAGTTGTGGAGCCTAGGATAGCTTTTGAAAAGTTTAGCAATGTCATTTGGGAGTGGACCTTTCTAGTCAAGTTTGCTTTTTAGCCACTCCTAGCATGCTTTGGCAAATAGACATCTGAGGAATAAATGATGAACAATCTCCTCCTCATTTCAACAAAGAATGCATCACGTGGGACCATGGATTCTAATAGACTTGAGTCTTTCACCTGTGAGAACTCTCTTGTGTACCACCATCCATGTGAATGCCCCAACCTTCAAGAGAGTCCATTTGCTCCAACAAAGCTCTATTGGCCATTCCAAACATTCCCCTGCAATATTTTAAAGTTTGCAACCCATTCTGACCATGTACTCCCCAGATTTGGAACCGGTCCAAAAGATTTCATCTTTCTTACTATTTGTGAAGATTTTTCATTTTCAAAGCTCTTCAAGAAGGGTGCAAAGGGCGTTGGGTGGGATATCAAGGGCTTTGATCTTATACCAATCCCAATCCTTTGTTTGGGGATCGGGGTAGTCCTTGATATGTGTGCCATCTAAATTTGAGATCATGTCCCATATAGGAGTAAGGCAAGGGATTCCACCAGGGGAGGAAGGCCATTCCATGAATCCTTCCATAATTTTGCCTTACCACCATTGTTGACTAAATAGCTAATGTGATCAGTGATGAGGTTCCTACAATTCTGCATAAAATTTCAAATATGGAATTCTCGTGGCCAGTTTGGGTTTGTGAGAATTCTGATAGGATCATCCACATCCATGTATTTCCTTTTGAGTAAACAACACCACTTAATAGAAGGATTCTTCAACATTCTCCATATAAGTTTTGTTCCTAGAGCCTTGTTCTACCTTTCTATAGTTCTAAATCCAAGTCCCCCATCAACTTTCTCTTTGCAAGCCATTTTCCAACCTACTAACAGTATGCATTTATCTTCATTTGCCCCTTCCCATAAAAAAAATTTAGGATACTTTCAAGCAAGTTGCTTGCTTTTGTGGTGACCTAGTTACTAGCCAATTGGTAATAGCAGATAAAACAACTTTAATCGTTTGGATCTTACCTGGGAGAGTAAGCCATTAACCCTTCCACAAACTTGCCTTCATTATGCACTTATTGAACATTTATTCCTAGATATTTGTCCTCATCACACCTTTAAACAATGGCATGCCTAGGTACTTGCTTGGGAGCTCTGATTTGTTGAAGTTTAATAAGGACAATTCTTCTTTGAATCCTCTTCCAAGTGTTAAAGAAAAATATATTTGATTTTTCTTTATTGATTTCTTGGTTGGATGCTACCACATATCTATCCAATAGTTACTTAATAGTATCAATCTCATTCATGTGGGAAGAGCGATACAATAAGGTATCATAAGTGAATTTTTGGTGGGTAATTGTTGGAAAATTGTCTACAATATGGATTCCATTCCATGAGCCACTTTCTATCAATATTTTAATTCCACACTCGAGGGATTCAACCATGATGAAAAACAGGAAGGGATACAATGGGTCCCCTTGCCTAAGTCCCCGAGTGGGTTCAAAGAAGCCATACAAGCTTCCATTTACTAGGATTGAGTAATGAACACTTGATATGCACTCAAAAATCCACTAAATCCATTCCACTTGGAAACCAAACCTTTTCATGATACTAATGAGGAACTACTAGTTAACTCAATCGTAAGATTTTCTTATGTCGGTCTTTAGAATCATTCCACTATGATTTGATGAGGTAATAGAATGCAAGGTTTCATGTTCAATAATAATACTATACATTTACTTTTTTATTGTTGACAAAGTAAAATAAAAATATATATATGACTTGTTTTATATTTATTTTATATTTATATGTTTTATTTTTATATTTGATTATGTTCCATATATTAAAAATTTTATAGTTATAGTTTTTTAAAAAAATATACATGGGTTGTGTTTTGGTTTTTATGTAAGGCCACGATGTACATAAAATAGCTCTTTAAATAAAAATTATTAATGTCAATCTTTAGTTATTTTATTTACATTGTCTAGTTAATTTTTATTATTTGAAATGTTATTTTTATTTACTTAAGAGTTATTTTTATTTAATGAAGAGTTATTTTATTTTACTTTAGAACTATTTAAGAATTATTTTGTTTTTATTTACTTTAGAGTTATTTTATAGTTTTAGAATTTTAAAAAAAATTACTACATTGTAAAATTCCTCAACTCATAATTAAATTTTATTTTTAAAAATTTGACCGACGGTTTTATTTAATAACTATATACTTAAATAAAAATATTAATTTTATCCTCTCAATGTTGGGATTGGCTCCAGTGTAAACTTTCATGGCATAGTTGAAGGCCGAATAATTTGATGTCTCACATTTCAGTGTGGCCAAGGTGTCGCAAAAATGATTTGTGGGGTGGCATATGGACTGTGTCCCCATCCCTATTGGTTTGGTACCTTTGGAAAGAAATAGATAGATTCATCTTCCGGGGTGAGGAATTATTTGTGGAAGTTGTTTGTACTAAACTAGGCCTTAGCATTGAGGGAACCTTGAATAGCAAAGTGGGAACCATTAAGAACCTTATATACTCTTGGCGGGATGACGAAATCCACAAGGCTTGGCTAGGGCTTAGAGTTCCTAGGCTTGTGGGGTCCGGGGTTTCCACGATGGACAAGAGAAGGAAGGCTTGTTAGCTTGCTCCCCCAAGTGGTCATTTCAAACTAAATTTTGATGGAGCATCAAAAGGTAACCCCGGTCAAGCGAGTTATGGATGCTTACTCAGGAATGATGAGGGCAAGGTTGTGTGACCTCTAGCTGGCTCGTTGGGGATTGATACAAATAAATGTGTGGAACTGCCTGCTTTGGTGAAGGGTTTGGAAGAATGCTCAAAGCATAATCAACATTTCATTGATATCGAAGGTAACATTTGTAGTCTCAAGATGGGAGACTTACTAGACTTCCAATCTCAGTAGCACACACATACTAAACAAATTGTCCATTATTCAATTCAATGATATGAAACCATGGGAACATTAAAAAATTAATTTCAAAACCAGACTTGTTCACAAAAAATGAAGATAAGATGTCTAGATTCTTATTCAAATTGTGATCTCAATACAATTCCAATTCACTTACATCACTTATTATATCACCTTTGTTTCTCAGCATATAATTCCTCTGCTACCTGATCTCAAATAGATGGAAACTCAATTCTCATTCCTCCAAATTGAACCCCCTTTTCTTTGTTTTGACAACACCTCTTCTTGTTTTTTTGCTCTCTATATTTTCGCCTTGTTACGGATAATCGAACCCCCTTTACATTTTTCCTCTCTATAGTTTTTAATTTTTTTACCTTGTTGTCGTGTTGCCTCCCCTTCTTCTTTATTTTATTGGTCTTTTTTTTTGGTTGTAAATCATTCCCCTTCAGAAACCCAATGAATGGGCTCCTTAGATGAATGACTCCACACTCAGTAATGCAAACTGAAGTCAAATAGTTACAAGCATGTATTTGCATCCCACGCAGTCAAAGGAGGAGGAATTTTGATCATCTCATCTGCCATACCCATGCCATCCAATGGTTCCATTAGCTAAAAGATAAATTTCTATTATGTTAACAATCTAACATCATACTATAGGTCGTGGGTCCATCAAGTGGAAAAGTAAGTAGCTTTTATGATAATATTCCAATCCGCACTTTAGGCTGCTAGGGAGACTATCGACCTTCATCTTGGGCATCCTCGGTTAGGTGTGTTTTGAAATACAAAATTGTATGAATCTTTCAATACAAATCAAAATTAAAATAATGGCAACGCCTCTCCATCACACAAGCATGGATTAAATGTCCACAAACTTCACAATGGACAACTATGGTACTAATTGAAAATTACCAATATTGAAATAAAACCACAACGATCTCATCAAAGGTTTTGTCAACCATATCACAACTTGTATGAGACATCGCGACAACATACGACAAACTACAATGGTCACCAGCACTCATGAACCAAAGATGATGCAAAATGAATACTATGCAAAATCACCAGTAGTTGCAACAACACCAATATGCCAAAAAATATAAGTGAAAAAACAAAATGAAAACTAAAACCAAAATTGAATCCAACATTCTTTTTGTTTGATGCAAGATAGCATGTGAGCCCGGGTGCTCCCACATTAGACACATTGGGTAAGTAAATGCTTCATGAGTGCAGAACTCATTAGCATTTCAACAAATCCAGGACTAAAATCCCAAATTTTGCCAAGTCTACAGCATTGACCCATGAAGCCTCATCTACTGATCAGTTCTTCCAACAAACCAGATACTCCCAATATTCTTTGCCTCTTGTCCTTGTGGCTACATGGGAGTTACTGATTTTATCTACTTTTCAACTTACTTTGCTGGCAACTGTTGAGGCCATTCACATGCATCTAGAAAATCTGAATGTACACCCTCATGTCCACTTGTTTCTCCTTGATAATACTTGTACAAATCAGCAACATTAAACATTGGGGAAATATCAATACCTGTTGGAAGTTCTAGCTCAGATGCATTTGATGAGAATTTTCGTACAATCTTACATGGGCCTATCTTCTTCCACTTCAACTTGTTATAAGTTCCTTGTGGGAACCTTTCCTTCCTCAAGTGTGCCATCACCAACTCTCCAATTTGAAACTCTTGCTCCCTTTGATGCATATTAGCATACTCTTTGTACTTGCTCCAAATTTTTCTTCACTTCTTTATACAAATCATGGATAAATTCCACAAAGTCTTCCACTAAAACACTTTTTCTACCCAAATTTGCACTATCTCTCAATTCATCCACACCTCTAGGGTTGTACCCATACATAATCTGAAATGGACTCTTACCCACACTTCGATTGACCAAGTTATTGTAGGCAAAATCAACTTGTGCCAATGTCAAATCCCATTGAGTTGGTTTGTTGCCCACCAAGCATCTCAACAAAATTCCCAAAATTCAATTCACAACTTTAGTTTGACCATCGGTTTGTGGATGGTAGGTTGAACTAAACCCCAATTGTGTTTAGGCCATCATTTTCCACAAAGTGTGCCAAAATTGACCAACAAATTTGGTATCCCGATTTGAAATTGTTTAGTGTAAAAATGTGAAGAGGGTTTGATTTCAATGGTTTATGTTGATCCTCCTTTCACCACTAAACATTCAAGGACATCAGCTGAGTAGAGGAACCTACTATAGACTTTTTGTCACTTGGAACATAGGCGAAGATTGGAATTGTGTGATTTAGTTATTCAATTTAGCCCAATTATGCTTAAAACCCTAATTATGCAAATTCGTGAACAAACAGACAATTTACAGAAAATGATTGCACACAGAGATATCAAATAACAATCAAATGTGTACCAGATTTTAAAGTTTAGAAAGTGGAAAAGTCAGGGACTAATGAACGGGTGCCCTAGTCTAGTGCTACAATTTTTGTCGAGATTTGGAAACATTATCTACAACCTGTTCCTGTTGTTCAAAAGATTTTTCTATTGCGGGATCCAGAGGACTAATGAGCAGGCACCGGAGTCTAGGTCACTATTTTCTTCTTTGATCTGTAATTCTGATAGTCTACACTACTCTCCTGCAACTCCACTTTTTCTATTTTCGCAATCTGTAACCTACAATCACAAAAAAATGGGTTAGAGGTTGTGGTGTTTAGAGGATTTCCCTAGTCAAGCCTCGGAGAGACATTCACGTCTTCTGAACACCGTTCTTAGATAAAGAGTGCATATCCCTATGAGATAGAGGCAAAATCTAAATGATAAATGATAGAAAACATAATTGATATCACCTTGTAGTGAAGATCTCATGGAAGGAAGATGTTCTTCATGCCATGAGGAGATGGATGCCAAATCTGCAAATACAAACACAAGAACAACACAAATTTTTCTCTACAGCACATAATGAATGCCTTGAATCCCCTTAACATAAGCCACAAGTTTGCAATATCCATCTAGTTTACAAATGAATGCCTAAACATGCTTATATATGCAACTACAAACATTCCCGCTAAGAATTTCATAATTCAAACTTACCGTGTCGGCATAGGACCTAAATAACAGTCATAAACTGACACTTTGAAATTGGTCCTGACCTAAAATAGGCCAGGACTAGGGTGTGGGTGCCCAAGTCCTCCCCCCTATTTCAGGTAGGATTTATGTTAAGTGCACCCCCTAAACTTCCTATTTTCCATGAAACTTCAGCGTTTTCTCATTGGGATGTTAAATTAACCTGGAAGATGCTCTAAATGCATTCTAAAGACCTGGGAACTAAATCTTAAGAGGGAAAAGCCCCCAAGGGGACATTTTCCAATGTAATATTTAGTCCCCACTTTAATGTATGTATAAATGCAAGGCCAATACATACATTAAAGTACGGTCAACAAGCACAACAAACACGCCAAGCACAGAGAAGACACGCCAATCACAAAGAAGATAGTAATAGGCACGTAAAACACGAAGAAGATAGTTACAGTCACACAAAACATGGAGAATACAACATTGAAGACATGCAAACATAGTGAATGCAGTGAAGATAGTGATGATTTTCTTTTTTCTTTTTCATTTTCATATATATGAAATGCAGATGCAAGTACAAGGAAAGTGAACACACCACCCATATTGTAGGAGGGACTCATCGCCGTTGGTCTTTAAGACTGCATATGGGGCAACACACATGCAATACATGCCATACCAAACAAGCACACCATACAAATCCCAAAGCATAGGAGGGACTCATCGCCACTGATCTTTAAGACTATGCTTGGGAACAAACATGTAATACACACACACTTAGAAGACACAGAGAAAACATTGCAGACAAGCAATGGAGTGTCCCTATTTCTAGGTTCATCACCATCTCAGGCACATTACAGGCACACACTGATGATTGCGCTTCACCACAACAATCATGGAAGACATGCTTAAGGGTTGAGTTAGTCATAGAACTGCCCCCACCTCTGCATCTAGGGCTTAAATGATTGCAGGTTGATTTCAAACAAATCTCAGAGTGCAAGAGGGACTCATCACCACTAGTCTTTAAAACTGCGCCTAAGAACAAGAACATTGATAACATCTAAAACAGACAGCTTACCTTATATATGCCCCCACCTTAAGGTGGTTGATATCAGGTATCAATATCAAGCACGTTAAGGTAGGAAGAAAACACACAAGGGAACATGAGCTCTTGCAAAGCCCATGCCCACCAGAGGTGACATGTAGTTTATGATTGCCAAATGTTCCCACAAACACATTCCTACAAGAAAAGTGTTAGTGTCCATATAATCATGATAAACAACAATGCATGTGATCATTTACACAAATAGCCAAGGTTATACTATGAATTCAGAGATCAAGTATAACCGTGGGGCTATACCGTGAAAATCTCAAAACTGAGTGTAACCAATGTGAGATTCAAAGACAAACAAAGTGCACAGAGAAGTAGTACTGTTATGGTTTGTAAGTGTGATAAGACAACATCAAGATCACACAGAGTGATTCTACTAGCCATGTGTTGGATAATATGTATCAACCCCATCGTCATGTATGGACTTGGTCCATTTTTTTATTTCTCGCTAAAGGGACACTAGGTCCGCATCAGTATAAAATGTTTTTCATCATCCGCCCACTAGATAGAAACACTAGAGGAAGGGAAACAATAAATCGAGAGAAGAAACAAGTGTCTTAGGGATAGTCACGTAGGAGGGTGTCCCCAAGTCACCAACTGCAATGTTATGTCCATAAGAATAAACACACAACAATGAAAATAGAGGAGAAGCGATATAGAAGAATGATGATATAGATAGAAGGTCACAACAGAGGTGGTCTCCTGGTATCCTTGACTTTACGAGAGTATCAAGGGTCATCCCAGGAGGCCTAAACAACATATATCACATCACGGTGGAAACACATATGAGAGATAAAGGGTTAGAAACACTTACCTGTAGGGATAGTCTTACTAAGGGTTGTCATCAAGAAAATCATCATCATCTTCCCACTCCTGAATGTTAGAGGAAAGTGGGACATAAGGTACCATAGCCCAACTCTTATTCTTGTTTTCAATTTGTCCATTCTTAAGATCTTCTTTATTTGATTCAATGTTAGGTGAGATGTTTTCTTGTTGAGTTGCAATTCGTTGGGCATAAGCTTGTCATCTCCTCCTTTCTCTTGCTTGTCTATTTCTTTTTGTCTTACCACTTATCTCTTGTAAGATAATGTTTTGCTCTTCCATTGATTTTTGTGTTTTAGAGGAGAAAGCACCAGGTTCAAATCTCATTTGTCTAGGTGGAATGTTTTACTATCGATGACTACCTCCCGATCCTTGTAAGGATGACGGGAGAGGAACCTCAACATAGGGTCCTTTTCCTTTAGGTCTAGGATTCTCTTCAAATGTGGGTTGTTTGTCTCTTGTTGTTTCTTGCATAGAAGGACCGGCCACTTTATGTTATAGTTTTGTTTTGTAGTTTCTATAGCTCAAGAAGTTAAAGTCTATCCATGGCTCCTATTCCACTTCAGATCTTTCCCAAAAGTAATCAAGTGTACAATGTTGTCTTGTAACCAAAGGTTTATACTTATTGTGAGGGATAGTAATCACTTGTCCATTCAAAGGAAATTTTACACAGTTATGAATTGTTGAAGGGATAACTTTCATAGCCTTTAACCATGGATGTCCCAAATGTGAAAAAGATTAGAAATGGGGATAACATCAAACCATTTTTCTATAGATTTCTCAAATACAGTGACCAATAAAGATATCTTCCCATAAGTGTTTACAAAGGTTCCCTTATGTGTCTTAATCATCATATCCGAAGGTGATAAAAGCCTTGCATCAATTCATGTGAATAGAGGAACTCTTCTATGGCTACATTAGTCATGCAATTAGGATCAATAAGGGTTCCATCCATAGGATTTCCCATTATTTTCATAGTGATATAAAGAGGTTCTTTAATGTCTCCAATTGTTCTATCGTGAAGTGTAAACACAAGTTCAGGTTTAGGTACCTTTCTCTTCATGTAAGGCCTAGGAGGGAACCTATTGTTATTGTTGCTGTTGCAATTAGAAGCCATGAGTTTAATTTTTCAAGTCAATTAAATATCAGATTTTTAAATCTTTTCAAATTTATGCAAAAGACAAGTGCAACACTATGTATGAAAATGACCTAAAATGCTTTGATTTTTTCAACTTTTTTCAATGCAAATAAGTGAAAGAAAAGGTGTTGTAACAAAATTGATCAGGGGAAGAAAATAATATGTCTAATATCAGTCTAATAAAGTAGTAATATCCTTCACAACATGCTTTTGATGCAAACCCAGGATGATGACAAGTCAAAACCTAGTGAAAATACACTAAAATATGCAATTTTTCATAATTTTTCAATGCAAAGACCCAATAAAAGGGGTGTTGTAAATAATTTTAGGAGGTGAAGAAGGTTATAATAGTAACATCAGTCACCTAAATCCATAAAATTCATCACAACATGCTTGGAGTGCAAATCTAGGTCAAACCCTAGGGAAAATATAGCCAAAAAATGCAATTTTTACCAAATCTTCAATGCAAGGGCCCAATAAAAAGGTGTTGTGAAGAATTTTAGGAGGTAAAGAAGATAATAACCCTAATAACATACAATTGGTGCAAAAAAATCTTTTACAACATAACTGTGATGCAAATCTAGAAAGACGATAAGGCCAAATCTAGTGAAAAATCAAGGTTTTCAAACCCTAGGTATGAAATTTTGCAAGCAAAACACTATGATGCAACAATACAATTAGAAATAAATCCTAATGAGTGTTTTAAAAGGGTAGTAAGATTTGGAACAAGATTTTGACTATAAACCCTAGCTAATGCAAAACTAGGTTATATGGAAAAAATGCACAATTTCAAGCAATTTTCAACAAATTAAGCATGAAAATGCAATCTAAATGAATGATGAATGAAAAATTTATGTATTTTATATCAGATCTGATGATAATAACATAAATTTATTGAAATTAAATGCCAATTAATCCATATTACTTGAAAATGCGAGCTAAAAATGCCAATTTTTTAAAATTTTCCAATTTTTTCAAACGTATCCAAATTTTTCAATTTTTTTGTAATTTTTCAAATGCAATAAGATGAACAATGACATGAATGAATGAAATAAATGTAAATCTGAAGTACAACACTCATCAAGGTGCAAAATTCAAAAGAACACGGGTTCACCAAAATGTTTAGTGTAAAAATATGGAGGGTTTGATTTCAATGGTTTATGTTGATCCTCTTTCACCACTAAACATTCAAGGACATCAACCAAGTAGAGGAACCTACTACAAGATTTTTGTCACGTGGAACATAGGGGAAGATTGGAATTGTGTGATTTAGTCATTCAATTAAGCCCAATTATGCTCAAAACCCTAATTATGCAAATTTGTGAACAAACAGACAATTTAGGGAAAATGATCGCACACAAAGATATCAAATAACAATCAAATACATACCAAATTTCAAAGTTTGGAAAGTGAAAAAGTTAAGGACTAATGAGCAAGCACCCTAGTCCAGTGCCACAATTTTTGTCAAGATCTGGAAACCTTGTCTGCAACCTGTTCCTGTTGTTCTGGAGATTTTCCTGTTGCCGGATCTGAAGGAATAATGAGCAGGTGGCCAAGTCTAGGTCCCTATTTTCTTCTTTGATCTACAATTCTAATAGTCTGCACTGCTCTCCTGCAACTCCACTTTTTCTGCTTTCGCAACCTGTGACCTGCAATCACAGAAAAATGGGTTGGGGGTTGTGGTGTTTAGAGTCTTGCCTCAGTCAAGCCCCGGAGAGACATTCAAGTCTTCCAAACACCATTGTCAAATAAAGAGTGCATATCCCTATGGGATAGAGGCAAAATCCAAATGATAAATGATAGAAAACGCAATTGATATCACCTTGTAGTGAAGATCTCATTGAAGGAAGATGCTCTTCATGCCATGAGGAGATGGATGCCAAATTTGCAAATAGAAACATAAGAACAACACAAATTCTGCTCTACAGCACACAATGAATACTTTGAATCCCCTTAATATAAGCCACAAGTTCACAATATCCATCTAGTTTACAAATGAATGCCTAAACATGCTTATATATGCAACTACAAACATTCATGCTAAGAATTTTGTAATTCAAACTTACCATGTCGACATAAGACCTAAATAATGGTCATAAACTGACACTTTGAAATTTTTCCTGACCTAAAATAGGGTAGGACTAGGGTACGGGCGCCCAAGTCCTCCCCCCTATTTCAAGCAGGATTTATGTTAAGCACACCCCCTAGGTCCCATTTGCCATGAAACTTCAAGGTTTTCTCATCGGAATGTCAAATTAACATGCAAGATGCTCTAAATGCATTCTAAAGACCTAAGAGCTAAACTTTAAGAGGGAAAAGCCCCCACTAGTAGAATTTTGGCAAATAAATGACTATGTGACTAAAAATTTTAGTCACAACAACTAAAGATGACTAAATTCTACTCATTTTTTGCAACACAACTATAAATGACTAAATAAATGACTAATTTGATCATCATAAGTGACTAACTTGATCATCGTGTAAAAAACACACCTAAATAATTAGTCACAAATAAAAATTAGACAATATGATATTAAAGTGGATAATTAAAAAAAATATTTGGAATTAAGGGAGGGTTGTATTATAATATAATATAATAATATATTATATTATAATATTATATTTATATTATTAATATTATAATATTATATTATAATATATTTAATATTATATAATAATATAATATTATAATATATTTAATAATATGGACACTTTTCATTTCACCCTAACCTAAACCTTATGGGCGCCAAAAGTGAAATGGTTAAAATTTTGACGCCCATCGTTGAAACCATAAAGGTAAACCGGCTCAAAACCCTAACCTATTTTCTTTCATCTCTAGAATGCCATGGCCTACAATGCCAACATCATGATGAAGGTCGTCTTGTCTAAATACGAGGGCTTTTGTTGGTGGATGTCGAAGGCAGCAATGGCAAAAGCTCCTCCTTCAGAATCTCTAACAACTACTCCACCTGCAGAAACCCCAGCAACTTCTTCACCAATATCTGCACCGGTCTCCTCTCCTCCAGTGGAATCTCCTCTGCTGACTTCCATTCCTCCAGGGGCCTCCCTAACCACCGAAGCTCCTCCGAAGGCCTCACCACCGAAAAAAGCACCGGCACCTTCACCGCACAAGAAGGCACCGCCACCCAAAAAAGGCAAGACAAAGAAGGGGAAAAAGAAGGGACCTGCACCTACCCTAAGTCCCACTGTAATGGGCCCCCCTGCCCCTCCACTAGGTTCGCAACCTTCTTCCTCAAGCGATTTGGTTTCGCCTGCATTCGCACCTATTTCTGATAAATTAGTAACTTACTCTTTCTTCTCATTTATCATACACATTTAACCCATTTTTAATGCTTCATGATCTCAACTGAGGTTTTCTATTGCAATTGCAGAAGGGATAAATGAAATCGTTCGGTGTGGGTATCATTTTGGCAAAACTCATTCTTGGCTCTTACCTCCTTTTCCTCGTGTAGATGCATCTTTCTTAGTGCTGATGATTGATTTGAAGTTTATTTTCGATCTGACTGTATGGAATTACAGTGTATTGGTAAAGCATGTTAGAGGAGACATGTTCAAAGGCCTGCCATCCACGGGCTGTATTCATGAAGGCCAGTGGATTGAATTTGGTACTTCTTTTTGTATGTAGTAGCAGTTTTTTAGAGGGGGTTTCTCAATGAGTTTTTTTTGTTTTGGTTTGTTCTTTTTCAAAATTTGCAGTGGATAATGCATGATTGGGTGGATGAGGACTGCGTAAAGATTTTGAAGCAATGTAGAAAGGTATATCCAGAGACAAGGAAGGTGATCATTGAAATCTTAAAGGTAAACCCTAACTCAGAAAGGCTCAAAACCCTAACCTATTTTGTTTCATCTCCCTTTTATTTTCTTACTCTTATTAGTCCCGACTTCTCTTTTTTACAGGTGGGTGAGCTTAAGCTCTCAAGTTGTTGATAAGCCATGGCAACCCAAATGAGAAAAAAGAGAATTTTGTTGACTTTGCTTGCTTATTTGTATAAATTTTTGAAGGCTATATTACTTTGTCAAGGTTTTCTGAAATAATCAGAACTTAGGGCAAGGTTAATTTTTTGGCTACCCAACTGGACTTAATTTGTAAATATGGAACACAAATTTAGAAAAGTGAAAGTACAATTAATTTATTTAATTTGTTTTAAATACACATGTGGTGTATCTTTCAGTTTAGATTTGTATCGATGGATGCTCAATTCTGTGGTTTTGGGTTTTTATATTTATTCTTTGTTATTTTTGTCATTTGGGATTTCGGCGTTGCAATAATTCTGGTTTAGGGTCTATTTTTAACTTATGGATAATGTTTGTTTTAAAATTTTCTTGACTATTATGGAATACTTGCTATGATTATAAATCTGTAGGTAAATTAAATCAAAACCAAAGGCTTTAAATGTTAAATGTAAAAGTTCTATCAAAAGCCATTTTAAACTTCCAAATTAAATTTTCTGTATAGTTCATGTTGATTTCAGATGTGGTAACAGTTAAATTTTGAAACAACTCTAGTAAATTTTGTGTATTAGTTAATGATGCAAGACTGTGCAATTTATGTATGAATTTGAACAACTCAATCAATGACTTGTAGCCTTGGATCAGTACTGGTGCACCCAAATAAATGACTAAACCATGACTAAATAAATGACTACCATGACTAAAATAAATTACTACCATGACTAAATAAATGACTACAATGACTAAATAAATGATTACCATGACTAAAATAAATGACCACCATGACTAAATAAATGACTACAATGACTAAATCAATGACTACAATGATTAAATACAAGACTACCATGAATAAATAAATGACTACCATGACTAAATAAATGACTACCATGACTAAATAAATGACCAGTTAACAACAATCAATGACTAAGTTAATAACTAAATATACTACCAAATTGATCAATCAAAACAACCAATAAATGACTAAAAATGGTTTAGTCATAAATTTGATCGCGTTATAAATGACTGGCAATAAACTACTAATGGTCACGTGACCAAACTAATGGTCATGTGACCAATTTTTAGTAGTTTTCTTAGTCATTTATTGCTAGTTTTTGTACTAGTGCCCCAAGGGGACATTTTCTGACGTAACAGAAATAATACACTTTGGTAAGCCATGCAATCTAACTACTTCTTTAAAAAATAAAGTAGCTATGTGGGAAGCATCATTGCACTTTTGACATGATATAAAGTGAGCCATCTTAGAGAATCTATCCACCATAACAAAAACATAATTGTTACCTCTTTGTGTTCGTAATAGCCCCAAAACAAAATCCATGCTTATGTGTTCCCACTGTCTTTCCGGTATGGGCAATGGCTGATGCAAACTTGTATTTTGCCTCACTTCCTTTGCATATTGACACACTCTACAACCTTGCACCATCTTCTTTACATCTGCACTCATACCTGACCATTAATAACTCTCATTCAGTTGTGCTAGAGTTTTGTCCACTCCAAAATGACCACTCAAACCACCACTATGTTTCTCCCTTATAAATTTTTCCGTCATTGAACCATGAGGTATACACAATCTCTTCCCCTTGAACAACAAACCTTCTTGCACAAAATACTCCAGCCATGAAGTTCTATCCCTCTCCAAAGGATTATTACATGTTGTCCAAGCCTCTTTGAAATCAACATCATCTTCATACAACTCCTACATAGAGTCAAAGCCAACAACATTTACTCTCATTTCATTCAAGAAATAGTACCTTCGACTTAATGCATCAGCCACTCTATCTGATTTTTGACTTCTATGTTTCAATACAAATGAATAACTTTGAAGAAATTAAACCCACTGTACATGCTTTTGACGAAGCTTACCTTGGCTATTTATAAAATACAATGCATAATGATAGGTGTACAAAACAAACTCCTTTGGTAGCAACTAATGTCGCCACTTCTTAAGAGCTTGCATGATGGCATAGAACTCTTGATCATACACAGAGTACTTAATTCAATTTCTTGCTAAAATATGCTATTGGTCTGCCCTCTTGACTCAAGACTTCTCCAATCATTGTCCCACTTGCATCACAATCAACTTGGAACACTTTACCAAAATCGAGGAGTGCTAACACGGGTTGTTCCATCACTTTATCCTTCAAAATATTAAGACTTCACTCAATTGCATCTGTCCACACAAATTCCCTCCTATTACCCTTCATAGTTTCCATAATAGGAGCACAAATCCTGCTAAAATTCCTTATGAACTTTCTATAGAAGCTCGCTAGTCCATGGAAGCTTCTTGCTTCAAATATACTCCTTGGCAAAGGCCAATCTACAATTCCTTTTACCTTTTTCAGATCCATTTTCAAACCACTTCCGGAAACAATAAAACCCAAATACACTAACTCTCTTTTCATGAAGCTGCACTTTTTCACATTCACTAACAAATTATCCTTGTTAAGTCTTTGCAAAACTACCCTAGCATGTTCCAAGTGCTCTTCTTTTGTTTTACTAAAAACCAAAATATCGTCCAAATACACAATGACAAACTTACCAAGGAATGGTTTCAACACTTCGTTCATTAGTCTCATGAAGGTAATTGGCACATTTGCCAAGACAAACAACATTACCATCCATTCATACAATCTATCCTTTGTTTTGAAAGTGGTCTTCCACTCATCTCCCTCTCTTATGCAAATTTGATGGCACCCACTCTTCAAGTCAATCTTGGTGAAGTAATTAGCCCCACTCAAACAGTCCATCATATCGTCCATTCTTGGCAAGGGAAATCAGTACTTGATAGTTATCTTGTTTAGGGCTCTTGAGTCCGTAAACATCCTCCATTCACCATCCTCTTTGGTGTAAACACTACTGGAAGAACACATGGACTCAAACTCTCCCTTATCAGCCCCTTATCTAGCAACTCTTGCACTTGCCTATTTATTTCTACATTCTCCATAGGCATCATTCTATATGGTGTTTTGTTGGGAAAATTGCACTAGGAATCAAATCCTTACAATGGCTTATGCTCCTCATTAATGCCAATCCATTAGGTAGTTCATCATTATGTCATCATACTCTTCCAAAATTTTCTAACTTTCCTTTGGTATTTCATCATTTTCTTTCACTATCCTAACCACTGTGCAATTTTTGGTACTATAGCAAAACATGTTTCTCCTTTCTTCAAATCTTTCAAATATTGCTTACCGAAAACAAAATAAACCTTGAAGTTGCTTCCCACTTCTTCTTCTCTTTCTTGAATTGGATTTAGTGTGTATTCATTGCCATATTTTGTGATTCAGTGTCATGAACAACTCCTCGATCAAATTGCCAAGGCCTTCCCAAAAGTAGATGGCATGCATCCATTGGCATCACATCACACATTATTTCATCCATATATCTCCCAATCTTAAAACTCACAAGGCATTGCTCACGTACCATCAAACTATGATCTTTTTGCAACCATGAGACTTGGTATGGGTTGGGATGTTTCAATCTTTTTAAATTCAATTTTTCCACCATCTATTCGGATACAATGTTATCCATGATACCGCTGTCCACTATGACTTTGCAACACTTGCCTTCCGCTTTGCACCTTGTTCTAAACAAATTTCTTCTTTGCATTGGCTCCAACTTCTCCTTTTCGGGATTGATAAAAATCCTTTTGAGCATGAGAGACTCTCCATCTTTGGGCCCTTCTCCATGATTTAGTGCAGCCATACTTTCATTTTTAGCCTATGCTACATGAATTCTTGCTTCCTTTCCTTTGCCATTATTTTGTTGTATTTGTGGGCACTCAACTACTCTATGCCCCTGCTCACCACATTGAAAGCATGTGCCTCCAAACCCTCTTCCTCTACCTCTACCAAAGGATCCTCTACTACAAAATAGTCTCCTCTTCCCCTAGAAGATTCTCCTCTTCCTTTGTTTTATTGCACACCTGCATGAGATGAACTTGCCTCATCTTGTCTATTTTGGAAGCCTCTACCACTATTGTTTTGGCCTCTTCCTCTTCAAAATCTACCCCTACCATGGAAATTATTGTTGTTGTTTCCTTGCAAGTTTCTTTTTCGCTTTCAAGGCATATTGATATGCCTCTTCTACACTATTCACCTGCAACATACTCATTTCATCTTGAATAAAATTATGGAGACCATTTACATACCTTGAAACTTTTTCCATGTCATCATCCACATGTCCAGCCTAGATACTCAACTGATAAAACTCCTCAGTGTACTCTTGCACATTCTTCTCTCTTTGTTTCAAATTTTGTAGCCTCTTGAACAAATTCAATTGGTAATCTGCTAGCAAAAATTTTGCTTTCATCTTCGTCACCATTCTCTCCAATGTCTTGATTTTCTCCTTGCCTTTTCACCTTCTTTCAAGCTGCACATGCTCCCACCACATGGAAGTGTGTCCCTTCACCTTTAAACCAGCATATTTCACTTTTTTTGGATCCTCAATTGACTCTATGTCAAAGTATTTATCCATTTCAGATATCTGATCCAATATCTCTTCTAGATTCAAAGTACCATTGAAATTTGGGGGGTCATGTCTAGGCTTGCTATAAAGCCTCGTCATTGCTTTCAAAAACCTAGTTTCTACTTCATTTCCATTGACATCTTGTGCATCAAATTATAATTCTACTTATTCAACCTCATCAACACTGACATCCACCACCGAAATTCCTCTTCACTATGTTAGTTCTATGGCTTCTAGCCTTGCTCCTATTCTATCTTCCAAGCCTCTTATCATTTCTCCAAAGACCTCTTCATCTACCATTCATTTTCCTCTTCATCCACCATGCCCTCTTTGTGCCATTTTCATACCCCTCTGCAATTGTGGGTCTCATTGTCCTCTCACACACCCACAACAATCTTCTAGGGTTCTTCTCTGACACAACACTCAATCTAGCTCTGATACCAAATAATACAGTCTTAGGATGGGAGTCTTACTAGACTGCCAATACGAGCAACACACACATACTAAACAAATTGTCCATTATTTAATTCAATGATATGAAGACACAAGAACATTAAATAATTAATTTCAAAACCAGACTTGTTCACAACAAATGAAGACAAGATGTCTAGATTCTTATTCAAATTGTGATCTCAATACAATTCCAATTCACTTACATCACTCATTATATCTCCTTTGTTTCTCAAAATATAATTCCTCTGCTACCTATGTTGTTCTAAAAAAGATGGAAACTCAACTCTCATTCCTCCAAATCAAACCCCCTTTTCTCTATTTTGACAACACGTCTTCTTGTTTTTCTGTTCTCTATATTTTCCCCTTGTTATGGATAATCGAACCCCCTTCACATTTTTCCTCTCTACAGTTTTTAAATTTTTTTTACCTTGATGCCCCGTCGCCTCCCCTTCTTCTTTGTTTTATTGGTCTTCTTTTTTGGTTGTAAATCATTCCCCTTCACAAACCCAACGAATAGGCTCCTTAGATGAATGACTTGACACTCAACAATGCAAACTAAAGTAAAATAGTTACAAGCATATTTACATCCCACATAGTCAAAGGAGGATGAATTTTGATCATCTCACATGCCATACACATGCCATCCAATGGTTCCATCAGCTCAAAGATAAATTTTTATTATGTTAACAATCTAACATCATACTATAGGCTGCGGGTCCATCAAGTGGAAAAGTAAGTAGCTATTATGATAATATTCCAATTTGCGCTTCAGGCTGCCAGGGAGATTATCAACCTTCATCTTGGGCATCCTCTGTTATGTGTGTTTTGACATATAGATTTGTATGAATCTTTCAATACAAATCAAAATTAAAATAATGGCAATGCTTCTCCATCACACAATCATGGATTAAATGTCCACAAACTTCACAATGGACAACTATGGTACTAATTCAAAATTACCAATATTGAGATAAAACCACAACAATCTCATCAAAGGTTTTTTCAACCACATCACAATGTGTATGAGACACTGTGACAACATATGACAAACTACAATGGTCACTAGCACTCATGAACCAAAGATGACACAAAATGAATACTATGCAAAATCACCAGTAGCCGCGACAACACCAATACGACAAAAAACATAAGTGAAACAATAAAATGAAAACCAAAACCAAAATTGAATCCAACATTCTTTTTGTTTGATGTAGGATAGCATTTGAGCCCGGGTGCTCCTGCATCAGAAGGGGACTCGATGTTGTGCGTAAACGCCATAAGACTCAACTATATACCCCGAATTGGAAGCTCATGAAGTTAGTCAAAATTGTGTCAGGTCTTCTAAAGGAGATGGACTTTACAATTTGACATGTGTATAGAGAAGCCAATACCGCAGCTGATGCTTTAGCCAATATCAGGGGTTCTCTGATAGATATGAAGGCCATTCCGATTGATGTTAATTGTTTTGAAAGTCTTCAACATATCATTTTGAAAGAGGTGACTCCATTTGTCGAAGACTGTGAGTGATTAGACCTCTTTTGATGGTGTCAGCAACATTTTAGGGGATGTGATTGCCTACCTAGGATGGATGTGTGAAAGTTTAGGATGTGTTCTCTGGTCCAAGATCTTGCCATGTTTCTATGCTTTATTCTCTAGTGCGTTTTGGGACCTTGTAGTTGTGGCCTTGATGTTGAGCTCGTACTTTGGGGTATAGTTCCTAGGGTGAAAACCGATCTAGAAGAAATCAATGAGTTGGAGTTATGCCCAACATATGGTCTCGTCGCTAGAATTTTCGATGCTGCGCCTACTAAGTGACAATCAGTGTCTATGCAGGCCTTGACTCTGTATTGGGAAGGGTTGGACAGGAAATATATTGGCACCTTTGGTAGATTTATTGGACAGTATGGGGACTTGCTCTCCCCTGTTCAGATTGAGAGGTTTTATGTATTCTCCTTAGGCATAATGTATATTATGCAGCTGTGGGATTCCTAGCATGGAACCCAACTGATGCTTTGTAATGTTTTTATGTTAATGAAATGGGAGATGCCCCCTTGGTAGTTCTTACCAAAAAAAATATTAATTTTATTTTTGTAAATAAAAATTTAAATTTAAAATAAATTATGTACTACATATTTAACAATATAATTATTTTAATTAAAAGGTATATAGAAGATTTTTTTGAACAAGCAATGAGCTAGAGTGGGAGCAGGAGAGGGAGGACGAACAGGGTTTCAAACTCTATTTTGGGCAGCAGCGATGTAGATGGTGGTGACGATGAGGACAACGAAGATGAATGATTTTTTTGTGAAGACTGGGAACTACCCAGTGATGATGAGGATATGTAGATTATGGATCTTTGGTTGGAGGCCTAGCACTTAGTTTCTTAGGCATGGCCAGAGGCTACAGAGCCACCAAAATCTCTTCCTGCTACTGGTGATGACAAGTTTTGCCAGGCCTTTAAGTAGGGTTTTCTCTCCCCCAAGTTTGGCTTTGGGGCTACTTCTAGTGGGAAGATTTGGACTTCCGCTACTGTGGGCTCTGCCCCTAGCATTCTGGAGTAGTTTGAGATTGGTTGCTTGGAGAAGAAATCCCCAACAACCCTAAAGAATGTGTGTTTGACGGATTTCCCTCTGGTGAGGCCTGCCCTTGGCTAGGATGGTGATATTTCTAGTGGGTCTTCTATGCTTCTGCCTGAGGTGGTTTTGGAGACATGTGTGACTATTGGGGATAGTTCTTCTCGGGCTACTGGTGATTCTTCTATTGGGCTTGTTTCTCCACAGGCCCAGGGGCTTTCCATTCCCCAGAACAGAGGATCCATTTGGGAATGCCTATGTTCCCCCTTGTGAATGGGGTGGATATGGTTTCTAGCATTGGGGGTCAGAGCCCAGTCATGTCACCTATGTTGGGTCATATGCCAGGGGCCTCGATTTACAATGGGCTTCCTAAGACCCAAGTTTCTGGGGCTTCTTCTGGGGAGTCTCACATTTGCATCCCACACTCTATTATTGATAGATTTACTGCTTGGCTTAAGAGCTCTCTTGTTGGGAGATTTAGTAGTAACCAGCTTAATACTGATGTGCTTAGAAAATGGGTGCTTCGAAAATGGAAGGTTAGGGGACAGGTAGAGGTAATAGCTTTACCTAGCAATTTCTTCTTATTTTCATTTTCTAACTCTGAAGATTGTTCTAGGATCCTCTTGGGAGGTCCTTGGTTCCTTGGGCAGAATGGTCTTTTCCTAAAAAATTGGTGTCCAGGCTTCAACCATGAGCAATATTGCGTCAACATGTTTCTGATCTGGGTTAGGTTGCCAGGGTTGCCTTTAGATTACTGGGATGAGGAGATATTTATGAGCATTGCTAATACTTTTAGGTAGTATAGTGCGGCTAATGCTGTTACGAAATTCAAGAGACATTTGGTTGCTACTAGATTTTGTGTTTAAATTGTGGAAGTCGATAGAGTGCTCCCTTCGTAGATTACTCTGTCTTCCAAGCTGGGAAACTGAGTGCAACAGATTGTTTTCAAGAATTCTCCAGTTATATGCAATTGTTGCCTCAAAGTGAGCCATGCTGCTGCTATTTGTCCGAGCCTCAAAACAAATCATCTTGTGTGGAGGAAAAAGGTGCAAGCATCTGGTGATACTTGCATGACCTCTTATGAGGATGATAGAAGTAAGGAGAAGAATTTTGAGGACCCAAAAGTTATGTCTGAGACTCCTTTGATGGAGGTGCCAAGCGATGAGGGGGTTTTCAAGAAAGGTAGATTTGAACAGAACTTCAACAGGTTGGGTGGTTTCACTCAAACATCTTTGGAGCAATTTGGCTTCAAACCTCCTTGAACTTAGATTGACTATTTTTTGGGGGTTTCTGCCTCTTGTTTGTCTTGTTGTAGTTGTGCAACTACTATGTTGTTAGTGTCATGTGTTTGTTCTTTGTGGTTCTGTGGGCTTCGTTGTTTTATCTCTCTTTTGTACAAGGGTCTGGGCCCTTTCAAAATCCCTACTTTCCATAATAAAAAACAATATAATTATTTTTAAAATATTATTTGCTAAATTCTAAATACCATTACACACTACTTTTCATGCCACTATAAATTACACATGTCAACCTAAAAAACACAAAGCTCCTTATTGTTTTTATTATTTATCTTAATTTTTACCTTAGTTTTTTTTTTTAAAACTAATAAACTTAATATTTAAAGGCATAAAGCTTTACTTTTTTCTTTCCCTCGTTTACAAGTTTAAAACTTGCATTTTTAGAACATTTTTCTTTTATTCCATCATGGCAAAATTATTAGTGGACAAAATTTTCAAATATATCTAAATTTATTGTATTAAACAAAGTAAATATAAAGAAATATAACCACTCTTCAACAAAGACGTTGCAAAGAAGAAAAACACCTAACAACAATACAACCCAATACAAAGAAGGAGAAAACCTAATGGCAATACAAACCAATAGTAACATTACTGTGAAACACAAGCCAACAAACTGGCCTATATATATAATAGAACAAACCGGCCTATATATATAATAGAAGAGAGTCCCAGGGAATTGGAATCATTTTTAGTCTCCTTCATAAATGTTTTTTACAAATATTCCCTTGGTCTACTAGTGAAGTTGAAAAGCTCTCAATGAGCCCACCACGGATCAAGGAAAATACATTTAATTGAATGACTTTTGGTGGTTGCTTCCGTATAAAATAACAAAAACTATCTTATGGATAATCTCCATAAAAAAAAATATTTCATTACATTTAATTAATGGCTATAAAGTTAATTCTATTTTTAATCATTGCCTTTGAAAGGTAAGGTTAAAACATGGAAGCCCTACATACTAAAAATATTGTACTTCTTGTTGGCATATTCCAAGAGAACATAAAGCATCGTGGCAGCAACAAAATCTTAGTGGCATGCTAATCAATAAGGCGAAACTCAAGACAAAAACAACATGATTTTTAAAACAATCCAAATGCTTTCATTCATGTAGTACCTATGTTAATGAATAGAGAGAATAGTGATTGAAACTCCTCCACAAACCCGTATTCTGCGTCCTGTGGATGCACGCTCTACTTGTTTGATCATCTTGTCTTAATGTTGGGAATACAATTACATAGCACCCACACCTGTCGAATTCGCCGTCATGTGAGCTGTAAACCGTAGCATAATACGGATTATAAAATCCCTTTCTCACATATTGTGTTCATTATTAACTTTACACGTATACCAGTCCTATAGTTATGTTTTTAATGATTTCCAAACTTCACTCTTCACCACCAATTTAGTGTGTAGTCGCTCTCAATTCCTTACCTTAGTACTACCAACTTTTAGCATAGAAAACGTTCCACAAATGGAGAAATATTTAGTTATGTAGGTACTTCTGTGTTAGTTGGGTACTCCTATTTCCATCAGAGAAACAGAGAAGACAACTTGGTCTGTATAACGAATTTTTTTATGGCGTGAGAAACATTGAGATCTATTCGAAAGGACATGTACAGATATCGTAAATACACTTGCTCTCCAAATTAATGTTAGCCTGTAAGTTCTACCAATGGTGAGGTTGACATTGTTCAAAGCTGGTGAAAAATGTATATTTTTTTCATTTCTTTTAAGTATGTCACCAGCATTATGTTGTGAATAAAAATTAAAGTAATTGAAGAATGTACACTTCTGTCATGGTGTCTATTAAGCCAGCAACGTTATATATAAAAATTAAAGTAACTATGGTATTCATAAAAATTAAAGTAATAAAGAATGTACACTTTTGTCATAGTGCCTATCTTTTTCATTCTTTTAATTAAGCCACTAATGTTATGTTGTGACCATGTATATAAAAATCAAAATAGGAAAAGAATGTACACTTTTGTCATGGTGCCTATCCTCTTCACACACCACGAGCATTATGTTGTGACCATGTACATAAAAACCAAAATACAATCCACATATATTTCAAAAAAATACTATTAACCTATAAAATTGAAATTATTAAAAAATAACATATAAACATATATTATTTACTATATTTTTCAAAGTAAAAAGAAAAAACAAAAGATAAATGATAACTTTTCTAAATATAATATTAAAAGTTACATACAAAAGTAGAAGATGTATTACAAACAAAATAAAATAAACAATGTAGAAAAAAGGTAAATATATTTAAAATATCTATGCAAAAGTTTAAATCTCTCCAATTAAATTGGGTTTCTAGGATAATACATTTAATGTCTCCAATTAATTTGGGCTTCTAGGGTAGTACATTTTAGTAGATAAATACAAATAGAATATTAAATTTGGTGGGCCCAATATTTGAAAACATTTATACCATGAAGATATAAAGATTTTTTTAGTTGTAGGGGAAAGATGTTTTTTTAAAGTTGTATTGAGGAAATTCTGTTAATTTTTTTTTTTATCTTAAAAATTAAGAAATAGAAGAGAGCAAACAAGCATACTTTTCTCAAACAAACAACTATTGAATTAGGGCCTAAATTTGACTATGGACTCTTTGCCAAGCAATGCAATTTTTTTGACAGTCATCTATTTAAAGTTGCCTTTCAAATATTAAAGTTTACCTATTTTAAGTTATATATATAGAAATTTTGACAGTTTACTTTAAATCTTCCCTTTAAAGTGATACAATCTTTCTAAAATTTTAATTGTACTTTACAATTAAAATAACCAATTACAGTCATACGACCATCAAATTTAAGCCATGATTGTATACGTAGGGCAACTTCTATTATATAACTTGTAACAAGCACTTTGACTTACTACTATAACAAAACCCTAATGAAGAAATTGTTACTACCACTCCACTGTGTAGAGAGAGAGATGAATGTATAGGATCCAAACACAATTAGAGAAAAAACAAGGATGAGTTTTGAGTTTCTACAAGTCGGATTTCGGAAGCTGACAGTTCCATGTAAATTCGAGAGTCTGTAGTTTTAGATAAATTCTTAAGTTCTTAGCAGACTAGAATTATAGTCTGCAAACGTTACAAACAAAATTGTATATTAGATATGTAATTTAATCGTCCCATAATCCTTCCAAGTTGCTTCGAAATGTTAATAAACCGTTTTTATTTCATTTCATTCAAACAAATAAAATTATCTTCTTACTCATGAAGAAGTATATCAGATAAGATGTGGAAACCCTAAATTTTAATGTCTCCTTGAATGTTAAGAATTTTTATTATCTTCAGTTTTTGAAACAATACCAGACATTTGCACATTTGCAAGGCAGAGATATCATGTGGACACCCACCATGTTTTAAATACTCCCTACACTGATTTCTCTCATTCTCTGCAACTCTTAAAAATGCGTCAAAAAGCCTAGAAAATTATACCACAGCAACGATTGTACTTCTTGTTGGCATCCAAAAGACTACAGAGCATCGACACGACCCAAAATAGTAATTATAATGAATCTGTAAATCAATCAATCAGCCAGGGTCATGTGAATCAATAAACACAGAAACAAACTAACATTTTAAATAAAAAGTCCAAATGCTGTTATCTTGTTCATTCATGAATGTCAATCATCTTAGAGAATATTAGTTAACATTTCTCAACAAGACCCCATTATATTGGCATATGTCTGCAACACCATTGATGGCAATGACCACCCTCTAAGTACTATCTTGTCCTAGTTTTGGGAATATTGCCCCACATCTGTCAAATTCACCCTCATGTGGGTTTCTTATTCTTTAGCGTAGGATTGCACGCCTTGTAATATTTGTTCTGCAAACTGGGTTATTCATATTCTTTACAGAGGCTTTGTTGGGTATAATTAAAACATACCTTCGTGTTTACAACATACTCTTCTCTCTACTGTTAGAATAATTTTGTCTGGATGTAAGCCTTACATGTCAGTAGGTAAATTGATTAACCAATGATTAGTTGGGACAGGTAAATCAAATAATTACAACATTTAGTTTAGGAAAGTAAATAAGAATAAGACCATCTAGCTTTAAATTGATGATGGATAATTCAAATGCAACTTTGGAATCTGGATGATTTTCTGGCACCTCTCTATCAGTAAAATGCTTCTGGATCTGTGCTATGTCAGAAATCAAGTCTGCAGGTTTTGGTCGAGTTTGACATTGTGGATTCACTTTTTGAGTTTGGATTTAACTTTATGCAATTTATGGAGTTATGCTCCGTTGTTCACCTAGATGTTCTTCCTTTGCTTTGGGACTGGTGGTATTTTAAAATACTTGAGAAGGGTTATGGTTGTGTCACAAGGAGACATATTCTCATAGGTCAACCCTCAAAAATATATGTTAAAAGATTGAAGGCAGCAAGGAAGGGCCCTAGAATGATGCATGTAGAATTGTTACTCCTTTTATTGCACCAAGTCCAAATGTTTCACTATTGATTGCTCCTTTAATGCTCTAGAATAAAAGAGGACTTGTAGATTCCATATATGTAAAACTAGCAATTGCACCTTGGTGTGTAATGGGTACGCCGAAGAGTTTTGGAAGTTCAATTGGTATGCCTTTAAGTGAATGATGATTGTCTTGTATTCCTATGTAACACCTGTAATTTTTTGTTTTTTTGAGTGTCATGAATTAATTTGCATATTCTTAATGGAGTTCAAGATCCTTATGTTTTGCTTAGTATCTACTTCAAATATGTGAGCTTCCATGTTTGGTGTGTAGTCTCTATTTGCATGCATCTCCTTTGTAGATTCTTGTTCATGCACAACACTTGGGTTGACTTGCATTCCATTAGTCGGCACCTATGCATATTATTTTAAGCATGTATGATTGTTTATCACGAGCCTCATATTTCACATCTTGACACCTACAATGAATAAACATTCTCTTGCAAATATAAGCATGGTCACTAGCTACTTAATGTTTATTTGTCATCTAGCCTACCATCATGCATCCTCTGATCGGGTGGCACTTGATACACAGATCAATCAAACTTAGTGACTATCATTGTTTTTTGTAATTTGACACATTTTCATAACTTGGAGCTTAAAATTAAATTTAGACATGGTATAATTTTAGATTGTGAATTCGTAATTGTCTAAAAATATTTAATTTAAAGGGAAAAACTTTTGATTTGTTTGATTTTACAGATGATGTTAGAATGACCTCAAAACCTCAAAAATGACATGCATTCTATATCATGGAAGCCCATTGTGTTCAATCTTGGTTTGGAAAAACTTTTATTAGTAAAAAAGAGGCCCACCATCTAATTGACTAAATCATTTCATCAAGGTCTTAACATGTGGTCTTGATGTTGGCCCAACCATTATTGATTTTTTTCACTCCATTCATGTGGTTTGTTAATGTGGTCCCCTGTGTATTCAATTCCTCCATATGGGTTTTTCGTGCTCTTACCATTGTTATACACTTGCTTCTGGAGAGATAAAACCATTATAGCACCAAAATGGTCTGCAAATAAGCGTCAATATAATCCAATATAATATTTATATAATTAAATAATAATATAGATAAATATATGTAAAGTAAATATAATTCAATGATAATTATATATAAATATATAATATATATTAGATTAAATATAAATATACCTTTTTAAAAAAATTCAACTCTTTCACAAATTAAAAATAATTAAAAATTTCTAATTAGATATGTAGGTAAGCAAGATCTTACTCTTCCTAGAAAACTTTTTGTTGACATGCATACCCATGCTCAATCTCTGGAGAAAGGGGCTACTCTTTTACATAAGACATTAGTGGGTGCTTCATTTTGAACAAATCTTCTTCATAGTATTGGTACCTTGTTGGCTTTTCAATTGGTGTATCCTCTTATCCTTCATCCTTAGTGATATAGGAGAGGGATAATCAAATAGAAGGGAAAGCAATAACAAGTTTTGTGAAAGATGAAAAGTCATATACACAATGAAATATTGCATCCATGTATTTTCATCCTTATGGTAAATGAACATGATGTCATCAAGGATAAATGGATTTGAGCTAAAAATTTGTAAAATACATTGAAACCCTTAAGGCATGTTTCAATACAAGCTAAGGACAAGGGTTGGTAGAAATCCATAGTAAACAAATCAATAGTGAGGTCAAATCACTATGGATAAAGGAAAGATGACCTACAAATTTTAGATCTAATTTAAAGATAATATGAAAACTTATAAAACTTAGAGATGTGAAGCAGATCAAACCTTATGGAAAATTCTTTGGAAGGGTTTGGAGAATTTGGCTTCGCAAAAAATGTAAAGAAAATGAGTGAAACCTTTGCAATTGCATGCATGGCATGAGGTATGAAAAGGAATCACAATTCATGAGGAAATTAGTTTTGACTAAGACATCTCCCACAACACATGTAGGAACGAATCATTGTAAATGTTGGGTGTAAAATGGAATCATGATACATATAATACAACAATAAAGTTGTGACCAAGTTGACAGCCATTAATCAAACACGCATGAGACCATGTAAGATTGAAAATACATGGATGCAATATTTCATGATGTATACGACTTTTCATCTTTCACGAAGCTTGTTATTGCCTTCCCTTCTATTTGATTATCCCTATATCCTGTATCACTAATATTAGTGATGATGGTGTTCTTAATGTTGGCTATAATATGGTTAGTGATAAACCTAATGTTGATGATTCTTCATTTATATTTTATTATAGAAATTATCCTTTAAGTACTTTCATTTCTTTTCATGCTATATCTATTGAGGAAAACTAAGATGCTCTTTCAAAAGGAAACAACTAATTTTTATAATAATAATAAATATAGAATTTGTCTCTTATAATATGTGAACGTTGATAGACTACAATTATAATAATATACAACATAAAATTATAATAAAACTTTCTTAATAGTTATAATAAAATTAAAGCTTTCATTTAAAAAAGATTAGTAAGCACATGTGTTTTGTTGGTGGGATTGAATTCGTAACATTTAAATATACAACTTTACCATGGTTTCATGATTGTATGCATCATAATTTCACATATAATTTTAAATAATAAATGTATTTAATTAAACTATACAACTTTACAATATAATATTATATTAAAAAAATACTTATTTACATAACACTATATATTATAAAATGATATACTTATTTTGTATTATTTCATGTATATTTTCTTCTGATTTCTTTTTATACAATTTTATATATCATATAGAATATATTTTAATTTTGTACATTTAAATTAAACATATTATATGTTTATTATTTATATTTAATTATAACTTAATGCTATTTTTAAAATATCATTATATTATAAAGAATATGTCTATATTAAATATTAATTATATTATATTTATTTTAAATGTAATATATAATATCTATAATAATAATAATAATAAATTATTAAATATTTTTTATTTAATACATATTTATTATTTATATTTAATTATATCTTAATAATTTTTTATAATACTATTATATTATAAATAACATGTTTATATTAAATATTAATTTAAATAAAATCATTTATTTCTCCAATTACAAATTTTTTATTTCATATTTTAATATTTCTATCTTTATAAAATAAATAAGGTTTCACAATCTTACCATGATGAATTTACCTCTTTGGTTTTTAAAAGTATTAGAAAAGTGATATTTTAAAGGCCAATATTTACCTTGTGGGGCCACACAAAATTTGTTGTACAAGCCGATTCTACTTGTAACAACTTGATGGTGAATTGTATTTGTGCAATAGATATTCGTTAGCCAATTTCAATTTAAGCCGAAATAAATAAGCTCAAGTCATTCCAAGCTCAAAATATATCAATTTATGAAAAGGATATTATTTTGTGAAAGAACCAAAAGTCAATGACCTACATTACAAACACTACGACTTATTGTAATACCGTGGATATATTTTTTTTAAAAAGAGCCTACCTCCCAAATTATCCGACGGGGGACATTTAAAAAACACGAGATGTTTTCTGACATGATTTTTTTACCGGCCAGAGAACAACCAACAAGTTTAGAAACAAACATTATATGCTGTTGATAGCAAAAAAAAACACAAACCGTAAAACTCCGTCGGCAGAGTCTTGCACAGTCCAAAACTCTCAGTCAATCATTCGCAAATATTTGGCAGCGTTTTAATGGTCAAAACGAACGGGGAATGTGTCTTATCGGTAGCCACTTGCTCCAAAACTTAACCTACTGTACAACACCTAATGCGGATGGTTCCATCCCATAAAACGGGGGAAATACTTTTACAGTTGTGAACAGAAAATGGACGGCGAATCATATAAAACCAATATTACGAAAATAGTCTCTAATGTTGGTATTGATGACTTTAAATATCTATGACATCTAGGTCTTACGAAAATTTATGTAGAAATTCCTTTGAGTCTCTATAGATAGATATCATCCCATGTTTGTAATAAAACCAATATTACGATATTGATAAGAATTGTAAGCGAAGAAAGGTTCATAAAGCAGTCTATGTACCTTTTTGCCTCCATGACCTTCAACTAAGACAAATTGATTTTGCAGGTTGATTTCCCTCCCCCTACATGACATTTGAATTCATCCAAACAATTTTTAGATTATTATTAAATATTCATTGTTTAGTGCTAGTAGATGGATTCTCTAGTAAACATGTACTGTTGAATGGTATTATGTAATTTGTAAATACCCAATCTATTGTCTATTTTTGTTCTCCTTCATAATTTTGGATGCCATAAATCTAAAATTTGATGTGCTACAAAAACAAATAACTAATGAAAAGAAAAATTTCCTCCATGGCCTTGGATGAATTCCTCGGAAGGCTATTATTTTGTTTTCTTTCACGCTCCCGTTCACCTCACCTCAAATCTTGCAATTTTATGCTCGCATAACTTATTTGCTTTCAACCATTTTCCCTTTCCTTTGAAAAAAAAATCCCAATACATCCGGCGGGGGACATTTAAACGACATGAGACTTTTTTTGATACGATTTTTTTCCACGCGAATTTTATAACTGCGTGATTTTTTTGTACAGCGTCAGACAGCATTTCCGGTAATTGTGGCACCAAAGCAACGCTAAAAGCCTATCGGCTAATTAGGGCTGAGAAAAGGAATGACGGGAAAAAACCTGATGAACAGCTGTCAGCGACGACGGAGAAGGCAAATCGAAGGGCCAAGGACTGTTCAATCGTCAACCCAACGGGTGACATTTAAACTGAATGAGACTTCTTCTGACATGCTTTTTTCTCGGCGTGACAACAACCGACGAGTTTAGAAAATTTCCCGACGTGAAAACAACTGACGAGTTTAGAAAATTTCCCGGCATGAATTTTTTCATAAGCCAACAGAACGCGCAGACATAAAAACTTTTACCAGAAAACGCTGAGGAGAAGGAGAAAATATTGACGGTGGCTTGAAAAACGGACAGCGTGAGAAAAAATGTTAAACGGTATGAGACTTCTTCTGACATGATTTCTTTTCCGGGATGAGAACAATCCACAAGTTTACAAATTTTCCTACAGCGTGAGAAAAAACTTTTCCTGAAAACTGACAGCGTCATTAAGGAAAAAGCGGCGACAGCGACAGAAAAAAATTGGTGAAAAAAGCAAAAAAACGATCGAACGGCCACCCATGTTTCAATCGTCTTGGTAGCCTCGGCATCAAAATGGAAGCCATTGATCTAAAAAGTCAGCCCTTCGTCTAACAAAGGGAACGCCTTCGGCATAATAAATACTAATGAATGCCTTTAAATTCTAGCACATAACATCAAATTTCACAAAATGTGTGCTTAGTTGGCTCAAAGTAAGAAAAATAAAGGGGAGAGAAAAATAAAGGTGAGCAGTTGGCTATCAGCTTAGGATATCTCGCATGTCATTTCAGTCTCGTTGATATTGTATGAACATTAAGTTGAGGACGACAAGAAGCTTTGGTGGGCTTCAAAGAACAATATCCAATACCAGTTGTGCAGTTAATTCCAGTAACTTGTAAAGGTACTCTGATTCTTTGTTGATTTACACCACATCCATTACCTGTATAAGCACAATTTTTGTACAAAATCTAAAATCCACGACCATAGAGGGAGTCCATCTCTTTGGAGGATGGCGAGGCCTCGTAGGTGTCATAATCTATAGTATAAGTAAGAGTATTGTCTTTATTTTCTACCAAGGAGACTTTAGGATACTCAGGGGTTTCCAAAGATTGCTTAGATGAGATTGATGCAACTTTCGATGTGTCAAGGTTATTAAGTTTATATTCCCCCATACAGGAAGGAGTAAAATCTAATGAACCCCAATCATCACCAAAAAGTGCATTCGATGGTTTAGAATCTTGCACAACATTATCTGTGGCAATCTAGGCATTGATGAATCAACTTGTAAGTTGTTTAGACTCATATGATTGTTAACTTGTTTTTGTGTTTCGATATGTAAACAACTATCCAGTTTAGGATCGGCTTCCATAGTGTAGAGCTTATTTTGATAAATAAACTTTATTGATCGATGAAGGGTAGACAGAACTACCCCCGTGGAATGGATCCATGATCTACCGAGAATCATATTATATGAAAGTGAACCAGGCATGACATGAAAAATAGTAGATAAAGTCACATGACCAACCTTTTTAGTAAGTAAATAGTACCTATAGATTGTCTACCATGATTATCAAAGCCATGAATGCTAATCTTATCCAGATTGATTAAAGAAGTGTTGATCTTGCTTCTGCGTAGTAATTCAATGCCACAAACATTAAGAGCCAATCCATTGTCAATCATAACTCGCTTTATCAACTTTTTAAATATTTATTGTGGCAAAGATTATAAGAGGATCATATTCATCTTTGATTGACGGTATTTCATGTGGTTGAAAGAGAATATCCATTTTTGTTGCATGCATACAATCTAATAGAGCTGCTACGTCATTTGGCTTAACAACGGGTGGTATAATCACCTTTTGTAAAGCTTCTTGGAGCATTTTGTGTTATGTAGGCAATGTTCGTATTAAATCCCAAAAAGAGATCTTAGCCAAAGTAGCGTGAAGCTGTTCAACAAGATCATATTCTTGACCACTTTTATGAGTAAGAGGAGGTGGTGGAAGGCGCATAGGTTGAGAAACTAGAAGAGAGATAGGCACATGTGGTTCTTGCTTACTTTGCTTGTTATTACGGGTGTTGTATGTGTAAGAAATCATGGGATGCTGCGGCACATTTTGAACACCTTGATTTATTTGAGTGAATTGTATTGCATAATTTAGAATGTAATCTGAGGGTCAAGGTGGTTTTCGATCACCTTGAATTGTAATCACCGGTTTTAAGCAAGAGGGTGCATTGGGTGCTTCATTCACAATCATCTTAGGAACATTAGTATACTTATTCACTATCCCCTTAGTGTTGGTGTAATAGTTATATTAATAATGGTATTATATTGTCATTTACAATGTTGCAGTTAAAACTATTATATAGTTATGTGAACTACATCTCCCTTGTATAAATCCTCCACTGCATTGTATCATTTTACATGATCAATAAACATTTTACTACCCCTTCATTATTTGGTATCAGAGCTTCTGCAATGTGAGGAAGGTACGATTTAGTTTGTTGCATCCATTTGATGGAAAGACATGGAGATAGCTTCGAGGCTGCCACTATTATCTGTCATTTGAAGGATGTGAGAAGGTTTTTCATATAGAAGGGTGGCGTTTGAAACCTGTTGTAAAGACGTTGATAAAATATTTCTTTGTAATGCATACTGTCAAGTGTTGAGTTCATTGGGTAACTGAAATTTGAGAAAGCTTATGATGCATTAAAGTTTTATTGTGAGGTTTATTAATTTATGCATATTTGCATTACAAACTATTCGGAGTTTTATTTCCAAAAGCATTTTCTGTTAGGAGCTGCTGCCACCTTTAAAAGAGGAGTTGATTGTTGAAAACTGCTAAGGTTGTGATCTAAAGAAGAGGCCATGTAAATACCCTCCAGATGCGTTGAAATTGAATCTTAGGGCATGGTTATCGGTCCAGTATAAAGTAGAAATAAAGATGTTGAGGCATTGATGTATATATTTAAATCTGGCCGGCCAAAGAAGGTATAAATCTCTGCATATGATGAGGGTAAAAGGTGACATTTCACCATCTGTTGCATTATATTTATTTTTTGTTCATATGATCATATGTTCCTTCTTCATTACATCTCAGATATCAGATTAAGTTCAATTAGAGAGTTAGAGAAGATGTGTAGTGGAAACAATTGAGGTTATATTGATGAAAATCTAAAGATAAAAATCACTCCTCGTGTGTGAGCATTGTAAAGTTTTTAAACATCTATTGAGTGTATGATTTTATAACCCTGTGTTATTGTCTGTAAGTGTGAGGACATTCTGTTAGTTTTTCGGTTACAAAAGTTGTTTTTAAGTTTGGTTTATAGAGAAGATCCAATTCCCTAATTGTCCATTCATCACCAGATTCAATCGAATGATGTTGAATAGGTTGTCTCAGAAGGAAGGGTATAGATCATGGTGTGAAAAGGGGGTATTCTAGTCATTTTATATCCACTGAACATTGTCTGAGTTTTAGATATCTTTCTTGAGGGAGGAAAGAAAATCTTCTTTCTGGTTATTCATGAAAATAAAGGTGTGTTTATGGAGGTATATAAGGTTGACTAGTGTATGGGTCTATCATTGGTTCAAATTGACATTATCTTCATGAATGCACATATGTCAAAGATAGCTTATGCTTTTAGAGCCATCTTTTCTATTCCTGATGAGGCCTCCAAAGACTCATCCAAGACATCAGTTTGTTAAAGTGTAACAGGGTCATATTGGAGGTAGGCAGCATCGGAGGATGGAGGAATCTTCATCATCTCAAGTTAGCTTCTCGCTTTGAGATGATGCTTTGCATGAGAAGCATTATTAGCTTTAGTTTTTTGCTTTTCTTTGTTGTTGCTGATAGATGTGAACAATACATGTTTTGTGAAGATTATGTTCTGGAGACAGGTTTGGGATTTGGTGTTGAGCTCAATATGGATTGTTGTCAAGCAAGCTTCAGAGTATATGATTGAGAATTATACCCTTTCGCGGTCACTAGACAATGATAGAGATCTGTCGTATCTCTTAGGGATTGTTGTCGAATAATTGAAGACTCTGTGATTTGAGAGTTCAGGACTAAGAGCTCAAGAACACAGCTTGAAGCTACACCTTTCCGATGGTCAAGAGACAACTCGATGGAGCCCCACTTGGTTTAGGATTTGTTCTTTTAGGAGAAGATCTTCTATAAAATATGTATTCATATTATGTAATCAGCTTTGTTGAGTATATTAGCATTCAGGGGGGTCCCTTGGTACTATTGTAGGAACAATGTAATAAGGGGGGAATGTTGGCGTATTAGTTATATTAATAATGGTATTACATTGTCATTTACAATGTTGTAGTTAAAACTGTTATACAATTATGTGACTCTTATACAGTTATGTGAATTGCATCTCCCTTGTATAAATCCTCCACTGCATTGTATCGTTTTACATGATCAATAAACATTTTACTACCCCTTCATTACTTAGTAGGTTGAAGAAGTTTATTAGTGATGATTGAATTAACATTGTTTTTACTATGATTAAACTCAACATCCATCCCTAAAGGATTTAATGTGAGGGACCTTTCTTCATCCGCCAATGCTTCATCTTGGCCAAGGAGAGCATTGGAATGAAAGGAAGGTAAGATGTTGTTGAGGGAATTTTCGATGAATGTATCTTTAGTGATGTCTAAGGGACTTAAAGTAGAGCTATCCATAATATTCTCATCCAAGGTTTTTGAAACTATAGGAGGAATAGGATAACTTATAGAATCATCATCATCATCATCATCATATATTTTAGCTATTAGTTCCAAAGCATTAAGAGAAGAAGAAATTTTACACTCATCATTCTCAAGAGTATTCATGGAAATGTACTGTGTTAGATCTTCTACTACCGAAGGGTATGTATTCATGAGAGATACAAAGTTGTTGAAATCAGATACATAATCAATGATTTCAAATGAAGAGCATTTAAATATATCCTTATTATACATAGCTTGTATATAAGTGAGAACATGAGGGTTCATATTAAGACATTTGTAGAAATTTTCAAAGTTTTTGATATATGCATGTAAAGATACTAATGGGGAGCCTCATACACTAACTTAGTGTATACTTGGCGTGACTTCCTATAACCGATTCTCTTCACCACTGCTACCGCTCACCTCTTGTATCTAACGCAATGTATATGCGCAATGTACATTCCAAGATACATTCTCGTCATGCATTCAGGATATGCATTCGGACCACACTCATCGCCCTGAACAAGGAATGCTTCGTCGATGGCCTCTGTTCCACCGAAACAACTCCAACTCCTCCAAACCCTAGCATATGGAGATGCTAGGTGATCTACTATGTGCGACCCTCGATCCAAAACATCTACATTGCTGAACAGGAAAACAAAATAGGAAACACAAATAGATATTTGTACAATGAAGCCATTCCACTGATTTTGACAGAAATCTCACCAGTGGAATGCTTCACATCGACATTTCTCAACAACGAAAATACAAAAGGGAAAATAAATCTACAGCTATGTAATTTGTATTTACAGAGAACAGAAAAAAACAAATTGACAACATAGAATAGTTGATTTCTCCTTCACAATGCTTGGTTACATTCAATCAATCTGATTACAATAATGATCATGATACCTGATCTTGTTCATTCCCTTGGTTTTAATAGATTCACCCAGAGTAGTACTAAACTGACTCCAAGTGGCTGGGAGACAACTGTATTAAATAGCCTCCAACTGCCCAACTGCCTATTTTTGGCATTATGCTATTTTTGGCAAATGCGACCTAAATACTTGGGACTTACAAACATAAATCAAAGTGCATTGGTCAGATAGACCTTATTACAACACAAACATGATTTCCTAAACAAGCATAAACCTAAATGCTTCATGGAGGCCACCTTGTGTTAGGTGCTCCTGCACCATACACCCCACCTAGAAAAGAACTCATGTCCCATGAGTTGAGTCCTTGTCTTGTACCACCTATATCCATTGCTACTTCATGCATGCCCCATGAGTTCTAGACTATAACTTGCTGCCATGGAACCAAAAACTCATGCCTAGCATTGGAGGCTCTACTCACACCTTGCCATGAGTGAGTGCTTGCAACCAAACCCAGACTTTGCTCACCATTCTTCCTTACTGTCATCTCTACCTAAACACCTACATTCAAAACCTTGTTAGATGCTTCCTGTACTGCTGCTATGGTAGAATATGTTTGCCTTCCAACTCTTGTTGGCTCTAGAGGACAAACAATAGTCTCTACTATGATAGCATCCGCTTTGTTCCAATCAACTTATGGCTGCTTGCAGACCTGCTCTTGGACCTTCTTCTAATCCATCTTAGACATTACCATCTGATCTCCCTCGTTCAAAACTGAAATCACTTTCAAACTGTGATCTTTGGTAACCCCACTCCTTGAGGTATCCTCAACTTTTCTTGTCTTTTCTTCATTGATGTTTACAAACTCTTTCTTACCCATCAAAATGATCTTGGCTGCCTTCTTTGCTTCAACATCCTCCTACAATGGTGTCATCACAAAAGTCTTTCCATCCTTCTTGATGGTGTAGGTGTTAGCATATCCATCATATAATGCTTGCCTATCAAATTGCCATGGTCTACCTAAAAGTAGGTGACAACACTCCATGGGAAAAATGTCACATAAAATTCTCTCCTTATATTCTCCAATCTGAAAATCAACATATGCTTGTTCACTTACCAAAAGTGATTGACTGTCACTTACCCAAGATGCCCTGTAAGGAGTTTGATGAGGAATCCTTTCTAAGTTCAATTTATCCACCATTTCCCTAGACACCATATTATATGTTGAACCAGAATCTATGACTACCTTGCATATTTTACCTTTGCTTTTGCAATTGATCCTGAAAAGAGCTCTCCTCTTTGATGGTTCAGTCTTCACTGGTGCTTTGAGCAACATCCTTTTGATCATCATACTTTCTCCTGTTTCTGATTCTAGATTCACTTTAGGAGATGTCACACTCCTTGCATCTTCTTGAGTTAATGTGGCTCTTCTCTCATTGCCATGAGAAGTTGAGGCCTTCTCTGGACACTTATAGGCTGGGTTCCCTGTCTGATTATAGTTATAACATCTCATATCAAGGAGAACTTAGATCCTCTGTCTGATCCATTTGTCCCACCTCTTTCATTTGGCCTTCTTCCTTGGTAGCCTCCTCTACTACTTGAGTCTCCAACTTGCTCTTCTTGGTTAGACTCACCACTAGGCCTCTGGTTAGGACTGCTTCCTCCAAAACTGCCTCTAAAATTTCTGTCACCTCTTCCTCTACTCTATTGCTCACCTTTCCTCTTTAGCTTCTCTTCAGCTCTTAATGCTACTTGAAAGCATTTTTCCATGGTTTCAGGGGTAAATAAACTTATCTCATCTTGAATATTGATCCTCAGACCATTTAAATACCTTGCTACTTTGGCTTTGTCATCCTCCATGTACCCACAGTGAAGAGTGTATTTGTGAAACTCCTCAGTGTAAGTAGCCACATCCATATCCTTTTGTTTAAGGTTCTGCATTTTCCTATAAATCTGCACCTCATAGTTAGATGGAAGGAACTGTCACTTGATCTTCTCCAGCATTTTTCTCCACGAAGATATCATACTTTTCCCATTCTTTACCCTCTCTCCTTGGGTGTAATTCCACCATGTAAGGGTAGCACCTTTGAGTTTAGTTTTTGCAAACTTAACTTTCTTACTTTCAGGAACTTCTTTGTACTCAAAGTAGTTGTTTAGAGCCTCAATCCACTTCATCAGCATTCATCTTTCCACTGAACATGGGAATATCTATCTAGGCCTCTGAAGAGTCCTTACCAATTGCCTTAATGGCTTCCAGGAAATGCTTTTGTTCAGCTGGTATCTTTGCCTCTTCTTGTGCCTCTGCTTCTTCCTCATTCTCTTCTTCTCCATCTAAATCTTCCTCTATCCTTTTTCCTATCTTCATTGCCTTTAATTCTGCCTGGAGTGCTTCCTTGACCCCAGTTTTGATCATCTCTTCCATCTCTTGAAATTTCTTGGCCACTTCAGTGGTCATCCCTTTTGGAGGCATATTGCTAGCCTCTCCATCACTCTCTCTATCTGACATAAACATTCATAGACAATGCCAACACTTCTGCAAATCCTTAGTTCAACTACCACACAGTGCTCAATCAGCTGTCCCTCCTACACACTGCTTCACAGACCCATTCCTCTCGTCCAACAGCAGATCCTGGAGATGCACTACCACTCTCTCTCGCAGTGGCTTCACTCTACACCCTCTTCCAGCCAAATCTCTATTGGTGAATGGTCTTGACAATCCTCATCATCGCCTGCCCACACACTACAGGAATAGGATTCATCTACCTTCAAAAATCAAATACACAACCCTCCGCCCAGAGCTTTCACTAGCTCTGATACCAATATGATGGTGAGCCTCATACACTAACTTAGTGTATACTTGGTGTGACTTGCTATAACTGGGTCTCTTTACCATTGCTATTGGTCACCTCTTGTATCTAACGCAATGTACATTCCAAGATACATTCTCGTCATGCATTCAGGATATGCATTTGGACCACACTTGTCGCCCTGAGCAAGGAATGCTTCGTCGATGGCCTCTGTCCCACCGGAACAACTCCAACTCCTCCAAACCCTAGCACATGGAGATGCTAGGTGATCTACTATGCGCGACCCTCAATTTGGAACATCTGCATCACCAAACAGGAAACACAAACAGATATTTGTACAATGAATCCATTCCACTGATTTCGACAGAAATCTCACTAGTGGAATGCTTCACATTGACTTTTCTCAACAACGGAAATACAGAAGGGAAAACAAATCTACAACTATGCAATTTGTATTTATAGAAAATAGAAAAAAATAAATTGACAACACAGAATAGTTGATTTCTCCTTCACAATGCTCGGTTACATTCAATTGATCTGATTACAATAATGATCATGATGCCTGATCTTGTTCGTTCCCTTGGTTTTAATAGATTCACCCAGAGTAGTACTAAACTGACTCTAAGCGGCTGGGAGACCAATTCCAAGTGGTTGGGAGACAACTGTATTAAATAGCCTCCAACTGCCCAATTGCCTATTTTTGGCATTATGCTATTTTTGGCAAATGCGACCTAAATACTTGGGACTTACAAACATAAATCAAAGTGCATTGGTCAAATAGACCTTATTACAACACAAACATGATTTCCTAAACAAACATAAACCTAAGTGCCTCACGGAGGCCATCTTGTGTTAGGTGCTCCTACACCAGATACCAAAGAACAAGGAGATGAAGATGCCATATTAAATGCCGTGAAACATAAGTGTGCAATGCAAAGTTTTATGATACTTAATATACCCTAGATGTGAGACTATTTCACACCCAAGCATTTGTTTGAGGGAAACAGTTCTTAAAGATACATAGAGTCCACAACAAACATAGTGGATAGGAGGAAAGGATAATACACAACAAGGCAAAGTTGATGGTTTTAAATGTTTTGATCAAAGAGATGTGAAAAAGGTGTAAAACACTCAATGTTGAAATACACACTGTGTAATTTTAAAAATATGCCAAGTTTTACACAATGATACAAAATTATGCAAAATTTTCAAATGAAAAATGAATATATTCTTGGAGATGAATGAAAGATCTGAAATGTAAGATATCTAAGATGAATACAATGAAACAACACCAATCTATGCTTGTTTATGCACTAAAAATGTTCAAATTTTCACTTTTTTCAATGTAAATGCACAAAACTTGTAATGAAATTAGGAGAATGGTGAGGGGAAGAAAATTAAAACCTTTTAATCAGTCTAAAAATGCAGCAAAATTTGTCACAACACATCAATCTTGCAATGCTAGGTGAAAGATTAGCCAAAATGTAGTGAAAATGCAAGGATTTTTGAAACCCTAATAGTGAAATTAAAGCATGAAAGTATGCAAAATGATGAAGGATAGAATCTAATTAGATTAATGTGTAAAATAATTTAGATCATATTTGAAAATGATGCCAAAATCTGACAATGCAAAGTGCAAGTGAAATTTTTAGGAAATATGAATGAATATGTCTCTTTTTGTTGAAATACAAAATGTGTAAATACAAATTTTGAAATCTAAATGTAAAAATGCACTATGATGAAATACTATAGTCAAAAATTAGATTTGAATGAGTGTGAAAATGAGTAATAAAATCTGAAACAAGATTTTAATTACAAACCCTAGTTTTTTGGAATTACTAGGTTATATGGAAAATGCAAAATTTCAAGCAAACCCTAGCAAATAAGAGATGAAAATGCAAGGTAAATGATAATGAAAATATGAAATGCTACAATTTATCTTAGAACTGATGTAAATATCATATTTTTAACTGATTTAGATGATATGCAATGAAAATAGTGCAAACTATGCCTTAATGCAAGTCTAGGATACTTGATTTTTTCAAAATTTTCAATTTTTATGCAAGATTTTCAAATGTATGGTGATGAAAATGATATGTATGAATGAAAATCTGATGTACAACACTCAGCAAGGTGCAAAATTCAATAAAAACATAGGTCACCAAAATGTAAAGGATGAAAAGAGGGTTGATGGGATTGATGGATGGTTTAGCTAGATCCTCCTTTCACACAATACATTAAAGGACATTTAACTGAGTTAAATCAAAACTTCTACAAGAAGGCTCAACTATAGGTTGGTTGTCACTTGGAATGATAGGGAAATTTGGAATTGATTGGTTAATGTATTGATTTTAGTCTGATTAAGCTTAAAACCCTAATTATGTAAAATTATAAACAAACAGACGAAACCTGATAAAAGCTCGCACAGGGATAGACTAAATACATATTAGATACATAGAAGATTTTGGGTTCCAAAATACAGAAATGTCAGGGGCTAAAAAGCGGGCACCCAAGTCCAAGGTGACACTTTTTCAAGAAGTCAGGAGCCAAATATGTTGTAGACTACCTGTTTAGGGATTCTCTGTGTCATGAAACTGAGGGGTAAAAGAGCGGGTGCCCTTGCCCTTTCTAAGCTATTTCTAGCCTTTTTCTTCATATCCTGATCCCTTATGCTCTGCAATAGTCCTCTATAACTCCTCTCTGCAAGATCTAACACCTGTCACTTGCAATCACAAGAAGAGGGGTTGGGGGTTGTGGTGTTTAGGAGCTTGCCTCGGTCAAGCCCCAGAATGGCATTCAAGCCTTCCAACACTGTTGTTAGATAGAGAGTGTTGGTGCCTGATTTCACTGTCAGTTTCTGAGCAATTTTCATGCAGGCACCTTCCCAAAAAATCCAAAAAAGTTCTAAGTGTTGGGCCTCCTCAGCATTTTTCAACTGCAGCATCATATTTTCTTTGAGGAGGAGATCAGCATCATCATGATTTTCTGTCGACCAGATTTTTCATCAGGATCATCATGTTTCAATATCGGTGATGTTTGGATATCATCCCGATCCTGCAGTAGAGCTACAGTGCACCCTGATATTCTTGCGGGGGGTGATAATTCAAACATCTGGTGATCTTCCAGATATCATCCTGCCCCGATATGATGATGATGTCACCCTGATCTGTCGAAGGGGTCATTTTCTAAGTTGTTCAAATCCGACCTGATGTTCTTTGAGTTAAATGGGTCATCATCATCATCTAGTCTATAGTGCATCATGATATTTTGTTTGGGGGGTGATATTCTGAAATATCAGGTTATCTTACTAATATCACCCCGGCGCCTATATGGCGATGACGTCATCCGGATATGAGAGTTGTGTGGTATGCAGACGGGTGATGGTGACATCATCAGGACATGATGATGACGTCATCAGGATTTTTGAAGGCATCGGCAAGACTTTTGAGATCAGGCTAGCACTTGGAGGGCCTGCCGATGGGTAATGTTTGGCCGATGAGGTTTCATCGGCATGTGTTTGGCCGACAGAGGGATGAGGCCATAGTTCATCGGCATGAGTTGTTATATCGGCAAAGGAGTTTTGTGCTGGCCCGATGGTCTATCTCTGGCTGAGGGAGCGGAATGTAAGGTAGGCATCGGCGAGACAATTGAGATCGATGAGAGATTTGTGGGGTTGGCTGATGGCCTAAGTCTTGGCGATGGGTATTTGGCGGATGGTCGTGTGTCGAGCGTAGCAAAAGGCACTCGACATCTATTGAGCTTGTGGCCATGTTTTTAAAGCGCTAGTGTGTTCTCCTCACCATGCATGTGGGACTATTCTTTTTCCACAATTTGAACCTGCGAAGGAGGCGTTTTGGCGGGAAGCCTCATGTTGACTACAGCGACAATTTCCAAGTGAAGTGCGGGTGGTTGAGCCATCAATGACTGTCGTGCAGCGGTATGGGCGATGATACAAACGGTGAAGCTGCCTGATCATGAATGAAGATTTCCAGATAGTGGCGTGTGGCTCGAGGCCCCCCTTTGTCTGCTGCATTTACATTTTCTGAACGCCTTTCCTTCTGAGGGCTGTATCTGGCAGATTTTTGTCAAAATCATGTAATTAATTGCTATGGTACACTCTCTGGCTATTATAAGTAGACTGTGTTACCATTTTGGTTGTTGTTGAAAACTGGACATTTTGGCTCTGTAATAAGATACAACTGGTTTTGATTGCTCTATGCAACAAACTTGTGAGTTTATGTATCTCCTGTTGTACGTTTTTGCATGAATCCACTGATTTCATGGTTAATCTTATATGAATAATGCTATGTTTGCATGTGTTATGCTGATTCTGTCTCCAGTGTTGCATGTATCTTTCTTCTGAGTCCAGGTATTCAAGGAATGTCTGAGATTCTAGAACATAGAATTCCTGTGTTGAATGTTTAATCTTTTAACTTCTGCTCAAGGGGTAGATTAAATTGTTTTCAGATTGAATATTGGGAAGGGTATACTGCAATAGGGATGCCATAAGTATCGACAGCTTAACACTCTGTATTGGGAGATACCTGTAAGGCAGGTATCATGTGTATCCCCCTGAAATCCAGTTTTAGCTATTCATGCTGATCATTCACAGGTGTATGTCTACTGACTCCAAGCCCTGGATAGGCACCAATCTAGCTCTGTGTTGAGGTTATACACCAGGTCCAGGTTTGCATCCAAACATCAAATCAAACCATCTCTTCCTTCCATCTATTAGTTGTAGGAGTAGGATTAGGATCCCTGCATGCTCTCATACCCAACCAGACATCATGTCCAAGAATGTTGCCAACCTTGTGATTTGTTACACAAATCTTGGTCCTTACATGAGAGTATTCTGCCTGTTGCTGTCAAGTCAAATCCTTCTGTCATTGAGCTAGTCAAGGTCATACTTTTATCAAATAGGGACACCCCCCTTGGTGCGGCAGAACCAGAAGTGAAGGGGAGGAGCTCACGCAACCTCCTGTATTCAGTTGGCTGAATCTGCCTGTGCATTGGAACTGGCAAACCCTGATGCTGATTCAGAAGAAAAACCAACAAAATGGTGACTCTGCTGGGGATTGAGAAGTAAAAGTACTATCTAATCATCTCCAGTAATATATATGTGACCCATCCGAGTCACCAACAGAAAATGGCGACTCCGCTGGGGAAGAAATTTGAGAAAGGGTTATATCTTGTGACCCATCCGAGTCACCAACAAAATGATGCTCTGCTGGTGGAATGAACCTAGAAAAGTAGCTTTCAGCTATTGAAAATTTTGTCCTCTCTCGAGAGGTGGCGACTCTGCAAAAGATCTAAATGCACATGAAAGATGGATGTATGTGACGTGACAAAAATGTGTTGTTCATATTTCTGCATCTGTATGAGAAAAGGTACCTTGTTCCTTCCCCTTTATATATTTACTGTTTTGCTGCATAGGTTAGATGCCAGGGGAGGTTACAGGTCTTAGGCAGACAAAGGATGTCTAAGAGTAAGTTTTTTATGAATCCAAGTACGAATTATCCCGTACTCAGTGGTGTAACGTTGGAGAAAAGAATAGAAGAGATAAAAAATAGGTTGATATTCTTAGAGGCTGAGCAGGCCCGGTTAAAAAGCAATAACCCTATTATGTCTACCAGTCAGAAGGCTAAACCTCTTCTCAGCCCTTTTGATCCTTTGTATGACCAACTGGATTTGTCATGGGTTGATTATAAAGTAGAAACTATGCCTGCTAGGATATACTGTCAGATGCCTAGATTTGGTGGTCACAGTGTATGTGATGGGAATGCACATATCCAAAATTTTCATGAGTTCATGGGAAAACATTCATTCAGAGATGAGGATATGTGGATGAGGTTTTTTGTTAGGTCCTTTGATGCAAAAGCAAAAGACTGGTATTTGAGCTTTTCAAAAAGATCCTTTGCCTGTTGGGATGAGCTTGCTGACTGTTTCAAAGAAGAATTTGGGAAAGAACCGGCTGATCTTGTTGCAGAATTGATGAAAATCAGAAAACAAGATGAAGAGCCATGTGTTGATTTCAGTCATAGGTTTGCAGTAGCCCTTTCACAGATCCCATAAGTCTTCAGACCTGATATTTCAGCCTGTGTTGGCATATTCTTTGAAGCTTTTAAGGAGGGCTCTAGTGCAATACTGAGGGATTTCAAGGTGACAGGTACGCAGATGGCATACAAGTTCGCCGAAAATATAGAAAAATTCAGAAATGGGCGCCTGTTGATATCCCTGTCCCCAGGCCTTGGTGTGAGAAATGGTTGTGAAGCTGCAAATGACCAAATGATTATGGCATCATGTGCAGATAAAAATAAAAATGAAAGCATAGAGGTTGAGACTGCTGTATTTGAACATAATACTAACAATACTGCTCAACTGGATTGTTCACCAGTTGAGGATGCCAGTGAAAGGACTAGTGAGGATTCCCATTGCAATGATGAGGCATATGACCATGAAAACAATAACGAGGTTGTGGACAGCAATGAGCAATTTTTGGAATGGACCTGTGGAGACAATTGTGAGTATTGTACTCAAGATAGAGAAGATATAAGCAAACAGAGAAGCAGTCCTATGTGTGACCCATTGCCTTCCTTTCAAACACATGGAGATCATGAAGAGCAGTCAGGGATTGAAACAAGTGCTAGTTTAGAGCATGATTGTTTTTCATTTGATGGCTGTTTTGCTTATGACACACAGGCTGATACTCCTCCACAGAGTGAATCCATTGGTGATGAAGATGTGTACTCTGCTGCCCATGAACAAATGGCATATTATGATCAAGCTTATGTACCTGGATCACCCATCTTTGACACATATGGTGATGAGGATCTATTTGAGTATGGTGAGGATCTAGACATTGTTTTTGGTTTGGATTCTGTTTCTCATCCTGATGAAAGAGGAAACAACATACATCAGGTAATTGACTGTAAAAATGTGCCTGATTTGAATGAGGTGCTAGAGCTTGATCTTTTCCAGTTTGGTGCTGCTATTGGTTGTGTGCATAATGTGCACAATTGTGAATTTGAAAGATTTTCTTTTGAGAGGCCAACATATGAAATGAGCTCTGATTTTCCTAGCTGTATGATGGACTTCGAGTGCTTCCAATTTTCAGTCCAGCTAGGAAATCATTTTGTAATGCATAGTGATGACAAGTGTTATATTCCATTTGAGTATGCATTGCTTGATACATCCTGCATCCATTTGTTGCCTGATGCTGAAGGTTGTTTACATAAGGGTGATAGTGACAAACTGAGTCAGAAGGTTGAATATGCAAATAACCAGGTTTGTTTGTGGTTAGAGCATGGCAGTACTCTTAGGCTTGACCCAGTGTATGCAGATGAGAACAAGGTGTTTGACAAGGGGAAGTATTGGTTTTCCCTTTCTTGGTGGCCTTAGGCCATCAAGAGTGTTTGGTGATGCAGATCATTGTAACTTCATGACTCTGTGCCCAATGGATAGGGGACTGGTCTGCATCCCAGAGTTCTGGGGTTCTCGCTGCAATCTTGCACCTGCACATCCCCAGACAGAGCCACTGTTGGTGCCTGCTTTCACTATCAGTTTCTGAGCAATTTTCATGCAGGCACCTTCCCAAAAAATCCAAAAAAGTTCTAAGTGTTGGGCCTCCTCAGCATTTTTCAACTGCAGCATCATATTTTCTTCGAGGAGGAGATCAGCATCATCATGATTTTCTGTCAACCAGATTTTTCATCAGGATCATCATGTTTCAATATCGGTGATGTTTGGATATCATCCTGATCCTGCAGTAGAGCTACAGTGCACCCTGATATTCTTGCGGGGGGTGATAATTCAAACATCTGGTGATCTTCCAGATATCATCCTGCCCCGATATGATGATGATGTCACCCTAATCTGTCGAAGGGGTCATTTTCTAAGTTGTTCAAATCCAACCTGATGTTCTTTGAGTTAAATGGGTCATCATCATCATCTGGTCTATAGTGCATCATGATATTTTGTTTGGGGGGTGATATTCTGAAATATCAGGTTATCTTACTAATATCACCCCGGCGCCTATATGGCGATGACGTCATCCGGCTATGAGAGTTGCGCGGTATGCAGATGGGTGATGGTGACATCATCAGGACATGATGATGACGTCATCAAGATTTTTGAAGGCATCAGCGAGACTTTTGAGATCGGGCTAGCACTTGGAGGGCCCGCCGATGGGTAATGTTTGGCCGATGAGGTTTCATCGGCATGTGTTTGGCCGACGGAGGGATGAGGCCATAGTTCATCGGCATGAGTTGTTATATCAGCAAAGGAGTTTTGTGCTGGCCCGATGGTCTATCTCTGGCCGAGGGAGCGGAATGCAAGGTAGGCATCGGCAAGACAATTGAGATCGATGAGAGATTTGTGGGGTTGGCCGATGGCCTAAGTCTTGGCGATGGGTATTTGGCGGATGGTCGTGTGTCGAGCGTAGCAAAAGGCGCTCGACATCTATTGAGCTTGTGGCCATGTTTTTAAAGCGCTAGTGTGTTCTCCTCACCATGCATGTGGGACTATTCTTTTTCCACAATTTGAACCTGCGAAGGAGGCGTTTTGGCGGGAAGCCTCATGTTGACTACAGCGACAATTTCCAAGTGAAGTGCGGGTGGTTGAGCCATCAATGACTGTCGTGCAGCGGTATGGGCGATGATACAAACGGTGAAGCTGCCTGATCATGAATGAAGATTTCCAGATAGTGGCGTGTGGCTCGAGGCCCCCCTTTGTCTGCTGCATTTACATTTTCTGAGCGCCTTTCCTTCTGAGGGCTGTATCTGGCAGATTTTTGTCAAAATCATGTAATTAATTGCTGTGGTACATTCTCTGGCTATTATAAGCAGACTGTGTTACCATTTTGGTTGTTGTTGAAAACTAGACATTTTGGCTCTGTAATAAGATACAACTAGTTTTGGTTGCTCTATGCAGCAAACTTGTGAGTTTATGTATCTCCTGTTGTACGTTTTTGCATGAATCCACTGATTTCATGGTTAATCTTATATGAATAATGCTATGTTTGCATGTGTTATGCTGATTCTGTCTCCAGTGTTGCATGTATCTTTCTTCTGAGTCCAGGTATTCAAGGAATGTCTGAGATTCTAGAACATAGAATTCCTGTGTTGAATGTTTAATCTTTTAACTTCTGCTCAAGGGGTAGATTAAATTGTTTTCAGATTGAATATTGGGAAGGGTATACTGCAATAGGGATGCCATAAGTATCGACAGCTTAACACTCTGTATTGGGAGATACCTGTAAGGCAGGTATCATGTGTATCCCCCTGAAATCCAGTTTTAGCTATTCATGCTGATCATTCACAGGTGTATGTCTACTGACTCCAAGCCCTGGATAGGCACCAATCTAGCTCTGTGTTGAGGTTATACACCAGGTCCAGGTTTGCATCCAAATATCAAATCAAACCATCTCTTCCTTCCATCTATTAGTTGTAGGAGTAGGATTAGGATCCATGCATGCTCTCATACCCAACCAGACATCATGTCTAAGAATGTTGCCAACCTTGTGATTTGTTACACAAATCTTGGTCCTTACATGAGAGTATTCTGCCTGTTGCTGTCAAGTCAAATCCTTCTGTCATTGAGCTAGTCAAGGTCATACTTTTATCAAATAGGGACACCCCCCTTGGTGCGGCAGAACCAGAAGTGAAGGGGAGGAGCTCACGCAACCTCCTGTATTCAGTTGGCTGAATCTGCCTGTGCATTGGAACTGGCAAACCCTGATGCTAATTCAGAAGAAAAACCAACAGAGAGTACGTGTCCTTGTTGTACAAAGGCAAAAACAAATTGATAAATAGTTGATTGAAGCACAAATAGATATCACCTCAGAGGTGTAGCTCTCAAGTAGATGGAGATCTTTCACAACATGGGAAGATGAAGCCAAATCTACAATAACAAACACAAGAACAACACAATTCTGCTCCGCAACACAATGAATGCCTTGAATGCTTTATAATCATTAGTTTGCCTTGAAATCAAAATTAACTTCTAGTTTACAAATGGAGTCCTAAACATGATTATATATGCATTCTTGCTAATATTTCGTAATTCAAACTTAAGATACTGACAAGGAACACCTTTAACGGTAACCTTGCAGACATTAAAATTTGGGACCACGCCAAAATAGGGCAGGGCAAGGACACAGACGCCCTTTTCCTAGGACCTATTTTGGGTTAGGGTTAAGCTCTAAAATGTGTCCTAAGTCCCATTTGTCATGGGTTTCAGGGCATTTTGTCTCGGGATTCATTTCTAACATGCATGATGAAAATTAAGGGACCCAGGAGCTAAACTTAGGAGGTAAAAGTCCTAAGGGGACATTTTACGACACAGCAGATATATCATAATCATAATTATTATTAATAAGTGCAGTGAACATTTACAAGAGGAGTGATCAAAGACAAAATTAATGACAATCAACATATAAGACATAAATTGTCTTATTTTTAATAGATAACAAAAGGTACGATTAAGGAGAATAATAAGAAATGACTCCTCTCCTTGTGTTAGCACTAATAAACATTAAGCAGTGATTCATTAAGATAGTGGTTATAGTCAAAAGGTGATGCAATCCCCTAGATGTATGTCTACTATAAGGAGTGGTGTCCCTCATGAAAGTCGCCTTCCTTCAAGAGGATGTAAGCTGTTGCATAAAGACGTCTCCCTTCATAAGAAGAGAGGGCATAAGAAGAATAAATACTCAGAAATTGGAGGGGGATATAACAGTAAGAAAATTATATATATATATATATAGACACACACACATCAATCTCATATAGAGAACAACAATTAGATCTGTAGTATATCCATCAATCAAGCATAAGGAATAATAGTCATTGAATTGAGAGCAGACATTGGATCTACAGAAAATTATCTATTTACACAGTCATATAGACTGTTAAGACAACAAAGGATATATTATAAACATTATTGGATAAATATAACATGTTAGATCGTTGACTACTAACTGATTTATTTATATCACTATCATATATATATATATATATATATATATATATATATCATAAGACTCACCAGTCCTAGAAGAATGGTGAGGGGACTGTGTGGAGGGAACCCTACCAGGCCTCCCTAAGGGCTTGTTTGGAGGAAGGATTGATCAACACCCCTGCCATGCCTCCTTGAAGGGACTATATGGAGGCCTTGTTGATAGCCTATATATTGCCAAGGCCCCCCTAGGGACTGTTTGGAGGGAGAATAGAGCAACACCCTGACATGCCTCTCTGAGGGACTTACATGGAGGTATTGTTGACAGGCTACGCCCTACCATGCTTCTTAGCACATCCCCTTCTATGACTGAGTTGAGTGAATAGACTGAGTTAACTACATAGTAATAAATAGATGATCTTTCTATATGAATATTGTTTATGAATATGAATGCAAGGAAAATCTTATCTAACACTAATATTTCAAAGGGTATATTGGTATATCTATATTTTGTATATGTGTTTTCCTATGTCATGATTGCAGAATTAGAGCACAAGAATTATGCAGTTGGAAGATAGTCTAAATGGTAATTCTAAAACCCTAACCCTAACTTGTGGCATTTGAATTTTCTAGGGCAAATTAGGTAAGGGACATTACAATTGGTATTAGAGCATCCTTCCTACCATCATGTGAATGATAGTTGATGCTACGTGTATTCAAGTGTATATTTCATGACTTACATGTATTCAAGTGTATACTTCATGACTTACGTGTATTCAAGTGTATACTTCCTAACTTATGTGTATTCAAGTGTATATTTCGTGACTTACATGTATTCAAGTGTATATTTCATGACTTATGTGTATTCAAGTGAATACTTCATGACTTACATGTATTCAAGTGTATACTTCATGACTTACATGTATTCAAGTGTATACTTGATTACTTATGTGTATTCAAGTGTATACTTCATGACTTGTGTGTATGTATACTTCATGACTTACATGTATTCAACTGTATACTTCATGATTTACGTGTATTCAAATGTATACTTCATGACTTACGTGTATTCAAGTGTATACTTAGTGACTTATATATATTCATGTGTATGCTTCGTGACTTACGTGTATTTATGTGCATACTTCCTGTATTACGTGTGTTTATGTGTATACTTTGTGTATTATGTGTATGCTTCATGCTTCTTGTATTACATACTTCATGTATTACATGTCTACTTCATGCTTATTGTATTACATGTATTTATGTGTATACTTCATGCATTTCATGTATGCCTCATGCTTCATGTATTACGTGTATATATGCATACTTCATGCTATGTGTATTATGTGTATTTATGCGTATACTTTGTGTCTTATGTATACTTCGTGTATCATGTGTATTTATGTGTATTACCTATATCTTTGTGTTTGCTTCATGTCTAATGTTTCTTTAACAAGTTTACTCTATGTGTGTTTAAGATTACTTTATGTAAAAAAAAATGAAAATGCAAAATCTATTAAAGATTTATTTCTCAAACACTTGGTCGGTTGAGAAGCACTAACAAATTAACTTATGCAATAATGAAGAGTTGTGACTAGTAAAGTGAAAAAGAGTGACTCCCTCAAAATTGAGATATAAAAGGAGAGAACAATTCATTTGAGAAAGACCTCCAAAACATCATTGAAGAATTCAATTGAGAATAGAACCCTAAGAGATTTTACGAAGTAAATTAAATGAGGCTCTCAAGAATAATGATGATGCGAGAAAAGATGAAACCCAAAATATGAAAAGTGTGGCCCTTCAAATGTAGGACTTCCTTAACAATAAAATATAAAAGGAGAATCATTTCTTGGTGAAGGAACCATCAATAGGAAAAAAAATCTAACAATCAACTCAAAAGAAAAGTATTATTCACAAAAAAGGTAGCCAAGAAGAGTAGTGACTCCTTTAAGAAATAGATATAAAGGATAAAGCAATTCATTGACATAAGAAATTGTCACTCGTCTATTCATCAGGAAATCAAGCAATCAAAATATCAAAAGTTTCCTAAGGAAGGAACAATCAATCATAACCACTCAAGATAGTCGAATCTAACAATATAATTTGACTTCCAATTCTAAAAAAAAATCTAATTGTCGTAGAAACTTAGATACAAAGATGGATTAGGGTTATCTCTCAAACCTCAAGATTTAGGTACACTGTTCCATCATCTTGACCTAGGCTAGTAAACCTCTTAAAGGCCAAAACAACATTTTTTGAGAGAACGTAATGAAGACAACTCAATTCTTTAGGAACCTACAAATTTTAGACTCTAGAAAATCTATCGTAAGATATATTTATCAAGCTTTAGGGAAGAGGAACATAATTACGAATGAATTGTTCTTTTCCTTTGGAACAAGATCAAATGTACCATCAAGTGATCTATCCCACACTCATTGAAACAATGACAATACAATTTAGTCCATACCACATATGATCTACTTTGTAACCTATTAAATTGATTTAGTGAACTTTGTCTGGAGACCAAATTTACTTCTATATGTAATATCTGGAGTAGATCATTTCATCCAAGGGTCTAAGTGCATTAGATAAATTTGATACACATCAAGTTATCCCAAAGTTGTTACATAAGTCTATTTTAAATTACATTATGGGCCCATAGCCCACAAATCCCAAGATCATTTTCAACTCTTAAACATTGGGAAAAACTAAGATTGTTGAACTACATGTCCAATAAACCAATACTTTTTGAGGTATGAAAATCATCCTAGTATTAACATGAGAATATGTCAAATCTTTACAAGAGAAGTGACAACCTCCCATTGATATGGAAATTGGATGTTAGTGCCAATCTACAAATCCAAATTCTATGAAGTGTCCATGAATGATAACTATTTGCTAGGGAGTTTAAGACTTTGGTACATCCAATAGTATACTAGAGTATTATCTACCTAGGGAATATATACTTAGAAAGTTATAACATGTTGATATATGTCGAAAAGTGATTGGACTAAGTGTTACAAACACCTATAAGATATTTTTGATTACACCCTCAATCTTGTCTCAAGCCCTATTTGAATGGTTAGGTGAAATAAAATATATACTTACTCCCAGTTGATGGTATAGGAAAAGAGTACAAATCATAGTAAAGGACCTTGTTATTCACAACACTACCAACAAAAGATGCAACATTTTTCTATCATTGTAGATTTTAGGAAGGGGTAATGAAGAACTTGTATAATTGCCTAGGATCCTTGTGGTGATGAAATGAGAGAAAACTTGTCTTAAGTAACAAAGTCTTGCTAATTTCCAACTCTTGGTTTTTTGCTAAGAGTTATTGAAGTTCATGAGAAAGAAGAATTGTCCTCATACTTTAGAGGATCATATTGACCTTATCGACCTAATCAAGTTGAGGCAAGTATACTAACAACTACTATCCAAAGACATAGAGTCAAACATAACCAAAATAATTGTCACTTGGTTTAAAATTTCCAATTCCTATCAAAGTATCACAATAAAAATTAATGACCTCACAAGAATACAAATCTAAAAAGTTGATCTAGAAAATTGGTAATTTCAAGAGTTTCTTAGTTTGTGATTGCTTGAGGACAAGCAATCTTGGACATGGTGGACTGTCATGCCCCCGAAATAGAACAAATCATAAAATTAATTATAAACAATAAAGATGCGATGTTGGCCGAATCATTCAAGATAGCAATGAAAGGTAAGAAGGAGCGGAGATTTAAATTAACACATGGAGTATTTGTTAAGTGCAGTGATTAAGAGTATAAAGATGCAACAATTAGAAAGGTAGAGATTAGTTTACAAAAGATACCGCAGAGAAAAGATTTAGTGAAGATATAATAACAATTCCAAGTCATATAAAAAGTGAGGAAGTTGATTTGATTAAAGACTATGCTAAGTGATTAGATATATCATAATCATATTTATTATTAAAAGGTGCAGCGAATATTTACAAGAGGAGAGATCAAAGATAGAAGTAATGAAAATCAACATATAAGACAAAAATTGTCTTATTTTTAATAGATAACAAAAGGTACGATTAAGTACAATAATAAGAAATGACTCCTCTCCTTGTGTTAGCACTAATAAACATTAAGACAACAGCTATAGTCAAAAGGTGATGCAATCCCTTAGTGGGTATATCTGCTACAAAGAGTGGTGTCCCACATGAAAGTCGCCTTCCTTCATGAGGATGTAAGTTGTTGCATAAAGACATCTCCCTTCATAAGAAGAGAGGGTATAAAAAGAATAAATACTCAGAAATTGGAGGGGGATATAACAGTAAGAAAATAACATATATATATATATACAACAGTCTCATATAGAGAACAACAATCAGATTTGCAGTATATACATCGATCAAGCATAAGGAATAATAGTTTAATTGAATTGAGAGAGTAGACATTGGATCTGTAGAAAATTTAATGACAATCATATAAACTGTTAAGACAACAAAGGATGTATTATAAACATTATTAGATAAATATAACAGGTCATATCATTGACTATTGACTGATTTATTTATATGGCTGTCATATATATATATATATATATATATATATATATATATATATATATATATATATATATATATATATATATATATATATATATATATATATATATATATATATATATATATATATCATAAGACTCACCCAGTCACCAGTCCTAGAAGAATGGTGAGGGGACTATGTGGAGGGAACCCTGCCATGCCTCCCTAAGGGCCTATTTGGAGGAAGGATTGATTAGCACCCTTGACATGCCTCCCTGAAGGGACTATATAGAGGCCTTGTTGACAGCCTATATCTTGCCAACCCCCTAGGGACTGTTTGGAGGGAGAACTGAGCAACACCCTGCCATACCTCCATGAGGGGCTTGCATGGAGGTATTGTTGACAGGCTACGCCCTGCATGCTTCTCAGTACATCCCCTTATGATGCAGAGCTCACAACACAAAGACCACAAAGGATAACAACAACAACACATGAGGAAGAAGATATAGGGGATGGTAGGGCAAAACAACTCTTCTAGGCCTCAGTGGACCAAACTACAACACTTGACATCAAACAGGACAAGACTGTCCACTCACTCTCCATTACTTCACATAGCACAATGACACCATTTATAGGTTCATACACATGGGAACCTTTCCAAACTTTCTAGGGACCTTAGACCTTCTAGGTTTGACTATCCCAAGCTCACAAAACCATAAAAATGCACTGAGGGTACTTCCTTGTACCACTTCCTTCACAAACTGACTTATCTCCTTGTAGCCATGTCATAGAGGTTTTTGAAGCATAAATTTCAAAATACATGACAAACCCACAAAAAAATACCTTTTCAAGTACCCATTATGGAGTTACACAACATACTAAACATGCAAGGTGGGTTGTTTTGGAACACAATCCTCTAATTTTGACTATCCCTGCTGTCCTAGAGGGCAATTAGCCCACTTTTACAAAGGAAGTACACAAAATCTCTAGCCCACAATCAGAATTCCACTTTGGAGCTTAGAGACATCTCAAATAGACCAATTTTAGAGTTTTTATGGGTTGAAGGTCATTTAACTCATTTGATGATCAAAACTTCACTCCAACTAGGCTAGTTGGCCAAATTCATGTCACAAAGAGACTAAATGGATCAAATCTTCACCTTTTGTTTGTACCCTGCTCCTGCGTGCAAAACCCATTAGAGAACACACCATTTTAAACTAATTCCACCCATTTTGGGGTTCTAATACAACATCATGAAGTGGGAAAACTCAAAACCTCTCTAAAACCCCCAAACCAAGGGTTTACTGATATGACACAGGCAGTCTTAGAAAAAATGCAATATCTCCTTCTAGAAATTGAATCAAGACCCCAGACTAGAACCATTTGAAAGGTATCTCAACCCTCTTTCCATAAATATATGGCTTGTCTCTATATCTTTCCATATAGAGGCGTGTAATGGCTAGGAACAGGATTGTTGCAGTAAAAAAAATAGGGTTTTGGGTAGCTTTTAGCAAAAACATGATAATTTTCACAAAAATGAACGAAATGACCTCAAACCAATGGCATTGGATAGTTATCTCACCCCTCTATCACATCCAATAGGTTTCATGGCATAACCATGCCATACAAATTCGTGGTACAATCTGCAACAACAACAAAATACAGAAAAAATAGAATTTGGGACAACAAAATAGTATTTTCTCATTTCCTTTTCTTAAACTTCATCAAAAATCATTCTCATTCTACCACCAATGATTTTTCCAAGAATTTACAATTGTAGATAATCTTTTACACTCCATTCCCATTGTGGGAATAAGGCTCAAAATAGCCTAAACTTCAAATTTTTCCTAAAAACTATTTTTTTAAATTTTTAGACTGTCATACACTTAAGAGGACTGCAGACCACAACTATTTTCAATCTCCACTAACATAAAATGACTAAAAACCACCTCCACTTACTAACCTATGCCTTTTTAAGGCTCTATTACATTTTTTTTTGAAACTCATTTTGCCTTTTGACACTAAATTTTAAAAAAAAATGATTAAATGCTTAAACTAGATGATCTTTCTATATGAATATTGTTTATGAATTTGAATGCAAGGAAAATCTTATCTAACACTAATATTTCAAAAGGTATATTGGTATATCTATATTTTGTATATGTGTTTTCCTATGTGATGATTGCAGAATTAGAGCACAAGAATTATGCAGTTTGAAGATAGTCTAAATGGTAATTTTGACACCCTAACCCTAACTTGTGGCATTTGAATTTTCTAGGGCAAATTAGATAAGGGAAATTACATGATACCTTGTACATCATTGTATTGGTATATGCGACATAAATATGTACAATAGGGACTTTAGGAATGTCGAAGTAAATTTATTAGGGATAATAAAAAGGGTAGACTTTGAGATCATAAAAATGAAAGAGCCCTTTGATGCATTTAGTGTCTTTTTAAACTTGGAATAGTTTTTTTTATTGTAATGGTGTATTTGACTCCCAAGAAGAAGAATTGATATTTCATGGAGAGGATAGGGTAGTTCATATACCATTAGACACAAATATGAGTAGCACATATGTGGAAGAGATTGCAAAAGAGGAGGATGTTGATGATGAGGAATATAAGGGCTTAATATACTCATGAAGAACTACCAAGATAGAAACAGATGAAAATCCTGATTTAGAAGGGGAAATTATAGTAACAATAGCCATTATAGCACAAAGAGTGAGGATGCAATAGAAGCATGGCTTCTAAATGAACCAAAAGTAAGAGCAAGAAGGGTTTTAGGAGCTAGGAAGGTATATAGTCTTAGGAGGATCATAAAAATAATTAAATGTACTACCATAGAAGGAAAACTACACTACAACAACACATGGTGGAAAGCACTAATATAAAGGAATAAATTATAACACAAACCCATAGGTTATACTAAATCGTTAGGGGGATTTCCCATATCAAACTACCTTGTTACTTATTAAAACATGATATTTATTTGGAGGAGACTTACAACTCACACTAGAGTGTTGTAGAGATATTTATCCTAGGATACACTTGAGATAATACATTAGAGAATTGAACAACATAAAGGAATATGATGAAAGATTAAGGGTATAATTATTCTATTGGACCTTATCACCCATAGTCAAAACATGGTATACCAATTAGGAAAAGAGGGCAGAGACAAGAAATTGGAATATGGTACAAGAAGACTTTAAAAAAAAATTCATTCCATAACCCAAATAAACAAATGCACATTGCATTACAAAATATGAAGTGATAATATCACTACGAAAAGAGGTAAGAAAGAAATTTGGAAAAGGAAGGAAGAGGTTAGGCCTGACTGAAAACATTATACCACATTATTTAACCATAGACAATCTGATCTGCAATATCAGAAATATTTCTCCGATCACCCAAACATTATAGGAGTCAGCTACGATGGACGATTGAAAACAAACTAATTGTACGGTTTGTTGGTATATCAGCCAGACATAAAGCATCGAAGATAAAACAAACGAAAAAAAAAGACCAGTCACATGCAGAGCAATAAATCTGTTCAGAAGAGGCTAAAGAAAACAATAGATATCTATTGCTCTCATGGATGAGAATCCAGATCCACTGAGACATTATTTATTGAAGACAGCTTCACTTAAGGGCCCTACTAGTGTTGCAAAAGAGCATGCATGGAAGCAACCTTGTAAATTGATTGCACGGTGATGTTGGGGGAAAACGTATATATTGGATGGTACCGCATATGTCATACAAAATTTCAAGATGGGCTTCTTATTCTTTACTTTAAATTCTGTTCACAAAACAACTTCAACCTGGGATCTCCTCTCTCAGTAGTACTGCTTATTAATGCTCCTATCACTTCATGTACAACAAAAATAATAAATATATAAAAAGGTAAATTGGGGTGAAGAAGAAGAAGGTTGAAGGTTCTGATTGAGGCCCATCCAACAGTTAAAGGGTGATGGCAGGTTGGTTAGGTTTGGTTTGTTATACACTTATTAGTCAAGTTTTAAAAATTCAAAAGGGTAAATTGACGCTTGGTAATGGTGATGGAGAAAAGGTTGAAGGTTCTGGTTGAGGCCCATCCAACAGTTAAAGGATGATGGCGGTTAATTTTTTGTTTGTTATACACTTATTAATCCAATTTTGAATATTTAAAAGGATAAATTGGTATCTTGGGTAATGGTGGAGGAGAAGAAAGTTGAAGATTCTAGTTGAGGCCCATCCAACAGTTAAAAGGTGATGGCAGATCTTTCTTTTTTTGATTTGTTGTACTTACTGATCCCCCCCCCTTTTTTTTTTTTTTGGTAGTGTTACAACTTTCATAGTTTTATATTTGTATTTTATCCACATCAACCTGTATAAAACCCACAATTAATCTATCTAGAAAACCACCCAAAAAAATTGAAAAAATATATGCCAAATAAGTGGGCCAACTTATTAATGGGAAGGTTTTACTGGCTACTTCTGTATCTTTACAGCTTACTTACATATGTACCCTCCACTCTTTTATTGTTACAATACTTTTGTACTGCATGTTAACCTTACATGTCAGCAGGTAAGAAGATTACTTCAGAAAACAAATTAGCATATTCCACAGTTGGATGTCGTGGAAGAATAATGTACAGGTATCTGGAAGAAAACAGCGTAACAATAATGGAGCATCCAAATGTTTGCATGGAAAATTAGTCGTACTTATCTGTTGAAGAATGTTAGAATAACCTGTTGGGCAATGTATTGAGACATGGAGAACCAAGCAAATATATGCTTTGCATGTAAATTAAAGTGACATTAATTTGTGCTATCATATAAATTATGATAGCATCAAATAAAGATTCTCATAAGTCAGTACATTCCCCTCAACAATATTACTGGTTTCAGGCATTCAATTTTAAATAATGGGCGGTATCCATGACTCGCCAAAATGAAAATGATGTTTCCCAAGGATCTCCTAAATTTCAAACAGTTTTTTTGTAAAGTGTAATTAGGTTTAATATAGTTGAGCATTACTATTCTACCTATTTAAATATCATCCACTTCAATAGTTATATAGTCAATAGTAATTTTTCACCTCATTCACAATAAAAAGTAAATATTTGTCTTATTTTTATTAAATAAAATTGACTTTTAATTGTTGAAGTGGATAATATTTAAGAATAACCAAAACAGTGAGCCCAACAATTCTAGTAAAACATTTTCATTTTAAAAATTCTTTCGCTAAAGCAATGCAAAAATTGAGTAACCTTCATGGTTTTTAATTTGAATTCATGAAAAAGAATCTGGTGTTTACTATTTTTGCTGCCTTTTATCAACATTTTTGCCATGCCATCCTCATAACCAGAAGTCAACGACTTTTCTTGTAGCTGATATAGTAGCTGTAAAGAAATAAAATGCTTCTACCCTTATGTCTCTAGAGTAATCCAGATCTAATCAAAACGATCAAATAATATCAATACTTATCATGGTGAATGAGATCTAAGATAAATGACAGAAAAATTAATACAATTGAAAAGGTATAAGATGTTTTATCTGTTTTTCCCTCGATAAATGGTTGATTTAGCGGATGATTGCTGGTACGCTATGATAGACGATATGAAATCGAAATATGGATATCAATTAGTGATCAAACAACTGAGAAGACCCTGCTAGAAGAATCTTGTACTGTGATCATGATGCATAAGGTGATGTGGATTGGAATTAGTCAGCCCCCATAAAGTATCTGCATGACACCGTGTAAAAATTGGTGTAAATGAGATAATTGTACATAAGACAATGTGGAGGTGGAATCAGTGTGGACCCTCAAAGTATATGCATGACACCATTTGAAAACTAGAGTAGTATGCTATTCTGCATAAGGTATTGTCGAGTTGTAACTACTGTGACCCTACAAAGTACGTGCATGGAACATATCAAATATTTTGATATGGTTGTATGCTCCCAAACTATGTAGTTTTAGACGGTCGAAAAGACCTTCAATTTGAGGTTACCAAGGTTTTTTCTTTCGCAAGGAAATTCCAAATATGTACTAGAAAGTATTTGAGTATTATGAAGTTTTATAGGCCTTTTATATGGATACTTTCTAGAGACTTGTTAAACTTTTTAGATAAATTTTGAGTGTTTGTGGAAAGGAAATACAAAAAGAACTCTTATTTAATTTTATGAGGAGAGAGTTACAAGTTCTATAATCTATATAAATTGGAGTATCATTCCATTATAGTAACAACAATAAAAATAATAAGAATGAAAGTAGGAGTAGAACAATCACACAAAAGAGGGAAACACCAATATACCTTATGATTTGTTTGGAAAAAACCTAGTTTCTAAAGCATTAAAACTAATGTATTCTAAAAAAAAAATAGTTACAATACAATATCAAGCTCTGAGCTATCTAGGGGAAACAATTCAAGAACTTGGAATTCTTTAGCAATAGTGAGAAACCCAGTTGCACTCCTCATTAAATTGACCCAACAACACTAGAGATCCACACATCCCATGCCATACTCCTCATAATCTATCAGGAAGGAAATGATGGGTATGTGAATGGATATAGGGGCCAAAAACTAGCCAAAAATATGTTTTAAGACACAACACAATAATGCTACTTAAAGAACAATCAATCCATAACATGAGTGTGTTTAGTAGTATCATCATGTTATGGTTCAATTGCACTTTAGGTAGTGTTATCATGTTATGGACTAATCACACTTTTAGTAGTGTGATTGCATTATAACATGTCCATGTCATGTTTAAACCATTAAAATTCTCACCGTCAACCTTGAAATAAATTTAATTTTCTAAGCGTAAGGGTTGGATATGTATATTGGGCACTCAAATCTATGTTTTACATAAAATATAATATGATGGCTTTCCTCTTCATCAAATTTATATTTTTCCAAACAAATTTTCAGGATACCACCACTACAACGTTAATCTACTTCTTAGCTTTCTAAACATATAAATTTTTCTATAGATGGAATAAACTAAGTTATTACTTTTTACTTATTAGTACCTTTGGCAGTACTATTGCATTCGTTGAGGCTTATCTAGTTATTAATCTATTAACAGTAAACCAATCAAGACACAAGATTATTTTTCTTGTCGGGCAAATTTGATATAAATTTGAACTTTTCCTATGTCAAGATGATAAAATTTTAACAAAAAATCATTGAAAAATGATTTATCTCTATTGTGATTGGCTAAAAAAAAAAGACTTCTTCTCTATGAGAGTGCAACAAACACCTATAAATGTGGAGAGAAATTCGGTTTGAGGGGAGGATGTGGCAAGTAAACAAATTATGAACACTAATCTTACCTCCCATGAGTTAAGTTATGCCTAAATAGATGGCGATAATTTTGAGAATGAAAAATCATAGTTTTTTAGAAAATAATTTTTACTTCATTATCTAAACTTCAAAATTACTTTTTGTCAAAGGTGCAAAATTGTTATTATCTATAGTTATAATATTAATAATACTATTAATAATATTATTAATATTCATTATTAACACTTCTTCATATATTATCTTAATTGATATTATAATATTGTATAATAATATAATAATAAGCATAAACATAAATATAATATAATATAACAATATAATAAAAAACAAAAATATAGTATAATACTATATAAAAATATTATAATATTAGAGTAATGTAATAATATAAATATATTATTATCATATTTATAATATAAACATTCTTTATTATTAATAAATAATTCATTATAATCAACATGATAGGTATAGTTGACACAAAAGTAAAATGGTGATCAGGAGAGTGGGAGCAGAGTAGGAAAAAGTAATTTCGAGGTAGGAGAATAGGCAATAGTATAATTACATTGTTTAACCACTCAACGGTTATGGTTGCACAACTGCTATTATAAATACCATATCTATTCATCAAATTATAATCAATAAAATAATTACTACCCCTTCATATGGTATCAAAGCAGGTTTAGTTATTCTTGTACGATGTGAGGCGGCAAGATGCTGTAGGTTCATTTATCAGAGCTGTGGAGGCATGACCTGAGCGAGGAGTGTTGTTCGTGGAGGAGACCAGTAGGCATTAGAAACTAGTAGGCATTAGAAATCATTGGAAGCCATTAAGCGTTGCAGAAGGGAATGAAGTGGTAATTACAATTCCAGGGATTTAAAATTCATGGCTGGGTACTAAAACTTCATTGTTGGGCATTCTTTACTCCCAAGATCGCAGTCAAAGAAGATTTTGATTGAAGAAGTATGGGAGTTCAAGCATTTCGTTGATTTATTTGAATATGAATGTCATATTGCTGGCCACAAGTGTGGAATTTGCAAGTTAGTTATTGTTGAATGCCTTGTTTCTGACATGGTTGTGTTTAATGGTGTTACCGAGTGGACAAATTTTGTGAGAATTCCTTAGATTACCTACGGATCTCTTGATTGCACATGAGAGTGTGGTGTCTGTTATGCAGCCTTTAGCGGCAAAGGTGTTTATTTTTTTAGAAATGTGAAACCAGTGAACTTCTTCTCGTCATATTTTGTTTGGAATTCGTCATTATTTGCTGGCAATGTGCGTTGTCAATGGTGCACAGAAAATATAAAATTGGAAGCCTTTGTTTTATAGTCACATGGTTTTTAAAGGAATGTTCTTTTATTATTAAAGAAGCATTGTTAGATGTCTGTGCCTGTGGGAAGCTAAAAATTGTTTAAGGAGAGTGATTTTTCAATGTTTGAAGTCTTTTTGTTGTGCTGAAAATTGAAGACATCTGCAAAGTTTGAGAGAGAAAAAATGCGAGCCGCCCTACACCATTGCTAGAATGGAGATCGGCCTAATAAACCGTGGCATCTGAATTGTATGCTGCGTTGAAGACTATATAAAGGCATTTTGGCCTCTGTGGGTGCTAGATTGCTGAATACATTTTCAAATTGATTAATTCCAGAGGAGAACTGTGATCTTGCTGCATACAAGAAGAGATTTGTAAGTAAAACCTAAATTTCACTCAAGTCGATGCATATGTAACTATTCAACAAACCTCGCATATAAATGTGTGTAGTGGAGTTGGTATATGATTTTGATTTTATTGTAAGTGGTCACAGGATCAAAACTATATAAGGTGTAAAATGAAAAGTTGTTTGAATTTTCTTTGTTGATTTAACTTATTAAATTTTTGGAGTAATAAGGTGGAAAACATTGGAGTTATAAGGATATATTTGTGTTTACACTATATTGTAAAAGGTGCACTTTTGGTGGAATCTGACTCCTTGTTCATTTTATTTTATCATGGCCACATCAAACATTTCTTGTGCTCTCGGGGCCATTTATACTACACCTGATGAGGCCTCCAAAGACTCGTCCAAGACATCAGTTGGTTAAAATGTAACAGGGTCATATTGAAGGCAGGCGGCATTAGAGGATGGAGGATTTTCTATTATCTCAAGTTAGCTTCTCACTTTGAGATGATGCTTTGCATGAGAAGCATTTTTGGTTTTGGTTGTTTTGTTTTTCTTTGTTGATGCTGACGAATTTGAAGAATGTATGTTTTGTGAAGATTTTATTTTGGAGACAGGTTTGGGATTTGGTGTTGAGCTCAATATGGATTGTTGTCCAACGAGCTTCAAAGAGTATATGATCGAGAATTATACCCTTTCGCGGTCACTAGACAATGACAGAGATCTGTTGTATCTCTTAGGGTTCATTGTCGAATAATTCAAGACTTTGTGATTTGAGAGTTCGAGACTAAAGAGCTCAAGAACATAGCTCGAAGCTACGCCTTTCCAAGGGTAGACGAGACAACATGATGGAGCCCCACTTGGTTCAAGATTTGTTCTTTGAGAGAAGATCTTCTATAAAATATGTATTCATATTATGTAATCTGCTTTGTTGAGTATATTAGCATTTAGGGGGGGTCCCTTGGTACTATTGCAGGAATAATGTAATAAGGGGGGAATGTTAGCATAGTATAATTACATTGTTTAACCACTCAATGGTTATGGTTGTTCAATTATAGGCGATTCACAACTGCTATTATAAATACCATATCTGTTCATCAAATTATAATCAATAAAATAATTACTGCCCCTTCACAACAGACATGGAGAAGGCTCTCTCAATGGACCAATTAAGGCAGCGAGCCTTAGGATAAGCCTGCTGAAATTTGGAAAATAGGTGGAGGGAGACTGAAAAACCCTACTGGAAAGACAACATGCTTTGGAACAAACCCTACCCAAGGGAGCAAGATGGAAGAGGTTACCAGGAGGACTTCGAAAGGCAACAAGAAGGGAACCCGTGGGATAAGGGGAAAGACAAGCAATTTCTTGAAGATTGGGATCGCAGAGATCACAATGAGTGGTGGAGAGGGGATGAAAGGGAATGGTGGAAGAATAAGGAAGACCCTAGGAGGCATGTCCTAGATTTGAACTCTCTAGAAAGGCCCAGGGGCTATCAAAACAGAGGGTATGCAAGGCATCAGCAAGGAAACCCTAGCTGGTGAGGATCCTCTAGTTGGCTTGGTCGAGGTAGAAGACCCTAGAGTGGTGAACAAAAGGGTCCTAAATGGTAGAATCTGATCTGCCATCCCCAATATAAAGCCCCAAAAAAAGGAATGAAGGAGGGAGATGTAGAAGACTTCGGACACAAGGTAAGCACAAAAGGCATAGACACCAGGTGTATTTCCTTTTTTATAAATTCTGGATCTTTGGCTTCATTGGTCAATAGATTAAAGAAGAAGGTGCTCTTCATCAAATGGAGTAGGGGCTGGCCAGCCTTCTCAAAAATGAAAAAATGGTACGAACAAATTTGGGGAGTGGTAGATATCAAATCCCTGACAAATGGTTTCTTCTTGATCGAGTGCCCAGATGATCGAGGGAAAAGGCATATCATGAACTTAGGCCCACATTTCATGGATGGAACAAGCCTCTTCATCAAAGATTGGGAACCCAACTTCGACCCCCTCAAGAAAATAATCAAAGTCAGTAGAATTTGGTTTAGGTTATACAACCTACCTTCAAAGTATTAGGAGGAGGAAATCCTGCAGGAGATTGGAAACAAAATAAGCTCCTTTGTCAAAGCAGATGAGAACCTAGTAGATAGAAACTTTGGAATATATGCAAGGATTTGTGTAGAAGTAGGCAACATTCCACCAATCCCAAAAGAGTTACAAATCAGATCAGCACAAGGCATTTGGAGATAGAAAATAGAAAGGGAAAGGGAGGACGAACTGGTCATCTATCAATCCTATCATTCAAAGGGGCATGAAATCTAGGATTGTACCAAATTTGGCGAGCAACGATCAGAGGAGCCTCTTTAAGAAGATTAAAATACAAATGGCCAAAGCTTTCAGCACATCAATTTCTCCCAATAGGAGAACCTAAAAGCCCCAACCTAGGAGGTTAGCATTGTCAATCTAGAGACAGAAATTAGGTCACAGTTGAAGGATACAGCAACCGGGTTGGAGAAGGGGACCCCCAGTAGCAAAGACCCTCAATATCAAGGGGAAGGTCGGGGTGAGGAGGATTCTCATGTAGTTGATCCTTGTAAAGGGAAGGGGAGGTATGGCGAGGTCAGGGAAGGGAATGCCTCAAGACTAGAATTGACAAACACAATGGAGGAAACAAGCAAAGGAAGGGAAGGAAACCCAAGCGATGGCTCCAAGGCCAAAGAAGTGGAACATGGAATTGAAAAAGGTGGGGAAGATTCCCACTCAGAGTACTACTATTTGGGATATGATTCTGAGGAAGAAATAGTGGAGGGGGAGGAAGTGGAAACTCAGGAAGAAAGAATGTTGGCTCAATCACTTTCCAAGATTAAAGCCCCTAGAACTAGGAAAGGCTACAAGAGGGGGAGAAAGACTAAAAAGGAAAAGCTAGAGATTGTAAGAACAACCAAAGGCCAGAAGCAACTATCTTTGAGGTATGGGAAGGTTATAACCCTTCCCAATGAAGAATGAGGGTCATATTGTGGAATGTTAGGGGCTTAAATGCCCCTAACAAAAGATGCTTGGTTAAGCATCTGAGCAACCAAAGCAAAGTAGATGTAATTCTTCTTCAAGAAACAAAACTTGAAGGGATAGAAAAGGAAATTTTCTTGAAATCTTTGAAAGATTGGGAAGGAGCTTAGGTGGATGTTAAATGTGCTTCAGGGGATTTGGGGCTGTTATGGAAGCCAATGCTACTTCATGGCGAGGAGGTGATAGCTAATCTCAATTGGCAATGCATCAAAGTGAAGGTTTGAAATGTGCATGAGGAATTCCTCATCATCAATGTGTACGACTCGACAGAAACACACAAGAAAAGGGAAACATGGGAACAAATAAAATCCTTTCTACATGAGGAAGGTGCAAGGAGGGCGGTAGTGGTAGGGGATTTCAATACCACTAAGGACAATGAAGAGAAAAAGGGAGGTAGAACTGTGATTTCCCAATTGCAAAAATATTTTAGAGATTTCATTGAAGATTGCTCGCTTAGGGACATAGCCACAAAAAATGGATTCTTTACCTAGACCAACAAGTGGAAAGGTTTATCCAACATAGCTAAGAGATTGTACAGGTTCCTGATGTCAAGAGACTAGGAGGCATTCACCTCAATATTCAGGGCAACTATCCTTCCCTGGATGAGCTTAGACCATTTCCTGATCCAGCTAAATGTGCTCCCTGACAAGACCCCAGCAAGATGTCCTTTCAAATTTGAAAAGATGTGGCTAAGAGATGAAGGGATAAGAGATAAAATAAAGGACTGGTGGGGAGAAGAGGAGTTTGAAGGCAACCATAAGTTGTTCATGCTAACAAAAAAGCCAGCCAAGGTTAAGTCAAAACTCAGGACTTGGAACAAGGAGCACTTCAAAAATATTTTTTAGGAAAAGATTAGAGTAGAAAGTGAGTTGTGTGCTTTCAAAAATAAAGTGATAGACTCAAGCATGGAGGTGGAAGACTTTGAAACTGAGGAAATTCTAAAAAAGGAATACTCAGAGATTTTGGCCAGAGAAGATATCTTCTGGCACCAAAAGTCAAGATCTTTGGCTCAAAGAAGGTGACAAGAATAAAAAATTCTTTCCCAATTCCTCTAAGGCAAAGAGAAGCAAGAACAGGATAGCAGAGTTGGTCAATTCAGAGGGACGGACACTGGTAGATGAGGAGGACATTAATAGGGAGGAAGTAGAGTTTTATAAAAACCTATTAAATTCTTCCAACCAACTAGACATGGAGGCTCGAGAGGAGTTTCTCTCCAATATCCCTAGGATAGTGATTGAAGCATATAATCAAAGACTATGGGCAACAATTTTTGAAAAGGAAGTTAAGAAGGTCACCTTTCAATTGAATGCAGATAAAGCCCCTGGGCTAGATGACTTTACGATAGGCTTCTTTCAACACTTTTGGTCCATTGAAGGGAAGGATTTGGCAGTAGCAGCAAAAGAATCAAGGAAGGAAGCCACCATGATTGGTTCAATGAATCACACCTTCCTGGCCTTAATTCCAAAAACTAAGGAGGCTAGGTCTATGTGGGAATACAAACCTATTTCGCTATGCAATGTGACATATAAAATCATCACCAAGATCATAACAAATAGATTGAAACCAATTTTGGAGAAAATCATCTCAAAAGAACAGAGTGGATTTGCCCCTGGTCATTCAATCTTCGAAGGGGTGGTGGTGGCCCATGTGACCATCAATTCGGTAAGAAAATGGGGAGCATCTAAAGTATGATCATCAAGTTGGATATTCAAAAAGCGTATGACCAGGTGGACCAAGAATTCTTACTCAAAGTCTTGGAGAAGTTTGGGTTTGATCATAGATGGATCAGGTGGGTCAGGTCATGCATCTCAAACCCAAAGTTTTCAGTCCTGGTAAATGGCTCCCCTCAGGGATTCTTCGATTTAGATAGGGGGCTTAGACAAGGAGACCCATTGTCCCCCTTTTTGTTCATAATCTTGGCAGAAACTTTGGGGAGAAGGATCAAAGTAGAGATGTAGGTGGGCTCTTGGAAAGGAATAAAGGTTTCACCAAGGGTAGACTTGATCTCCCACAAGCAATTCACTGACGACACTATGTTGTTTGGGAAGGCTTGTCGATCGAAAGCAAGGACTATCAGGAAGACTCTAGATAGGTATTGTGCTACCTCAGGACAAAAGGTAAATTGGAGGAAATCGGAGGTGTTTTTCTTCAATGTTCACCCAGGTATCCAAAGGGATATTGCTCAGATTTTGGGCCTTCAATATGCCAGACTCCCTAGGAAGTTTTTGGGGATCCCTTTGTTGGCAGGACTCAATAGAAAAGCTCTTTTGGAGGACCTGTTATCCAAGTGAAGACAAAAGATGGAGGCCTAGAAAGGCAAATCGCTCTTAGTGGTAGGAGGGATTATGATGATCAAGGCAGTTCTGTCAATCGTTCCTGTCTATTCGTTGTCCTGTCTAAAAATCCCTTCTAGTGCAGTGAAGGAAATCAATCAAATAATGAGAAACTTCCTGTGGAATAGCATCTCTGAAGATCAAAAAATTCTACTAGTGGCCTGGGAAGGACTTTGCATCCCAAAAGAAGCTAGAGGAATGAGGATTCACCAATTAGATCTCATGAATTTGGCTCTAGGAGCTAAAATGGTGTGGCACATGTACAACAAATCATCCCAAAAATGGGTTAGGATCCTTTAGAATAAATATCTAGACAATTGGGGTCCCAAGAGAATCTTCACAACTAGAGACCCCCCAAGAGGATCAACAATATGGAATGTTCTGATTGAAAGTAGAGACATTGTTTCAAAGCATATCACCTGGGAGATTAAGAATGGTAGAGAGGCCATGTTTTGGGACGATTCATGGGATGGCAAAGCAACTTTGGGCCAAGATGCCAACATGGTATATTTAAAAACCTCTTTGTGCAGATCTTGGGGTTAAAAGGTTCAGGATTATCTAGAATAGAAGGAAGAAGAAGGGCTAGGTGGATGGGTTTGGAAATCCTTTGAAGGGATAGAGGCATCAGAGGATCAAAAAAGGAGGCTTTGTAAAAAATTAGAAGACCAACATGTAGTCATCACAGAATAGAATGATAAAATTATGTGGTGCGGCTCCCCAACAAGAGAGTACTTAGTAAGGTTGGGATACAAACTCAAGGAGCAGGCATGGAAGAAGGAGGACTTGCATGATCGACTGTTTTGGCACAAATTGTGCCTTCCAAAGGCTGGGGTGTTCGCCTGGTTAGCCTTCCAAAAGTGAATTCTTACTCGGGAGAGGCTCTCTCGACTAGGTTTCTAGGGTCCCAGCAGGTGTGTCTTGTGCAAAAAAGAAGAGGAGGCCCATGATCACCTTCTGCTAGGTTGTGAGGTGGCAGAGTATTGCTGGAGATTGGTAACGGTGAAGCTAGGCTGGCAAAGTCCACTTCCAAGTCCTGATGTGGCCTAGCCCCAGAAGCCGCAGTCTATTGCATAGTATCTGGACAATAGCACCGTCTGTAACTATCTGGGAATTGTGGAAGGAGAGGAATAAAAGGATTTTTCAAGATAAGAAGTTGAGCAAGGAGATAGTAGAAAAGAAGATCGAGGCAACAATAGCGAAAGTAGTAAATAATGCAGCCAGGAATCAAAGCCTAAAGTCTAATGGCTTTGCTAGTTGGCATGAAGAACTGATGAATGTTTGGTCTGGACTATCTATTCCCCCTATTTATGGGGCTTTGAGGGCTAAACCTGATAAGGAGGTGAGAAAAAATGTGAGATGGTTGGCCTCAAAAGAGGGTTGGGTGAAGATGAACTTCGATTGTGCAACTAAGGGAAACCTAGGGGAAAGTGGTGCAAGTTGTATAATCAGAGATCATGAAGGTCGCAAGATCATGGAGAAATTGACATACCTAGGGGTAGGAACTAATAATGAAGTTGAATTTTGGGTGGCCCTAATAGGATTGCAATGCGCCAAAAGTCAGAATTTCAGAAGAGTTCATCTAGAAAGGGACTCATTGATCACTATCAATGCCATTCGAGTTAGGTGGACACCAAACTAGAATCTTAGAAGATGGCTTGAGCTCATCTCTCGAATCCTAAAGGAGATGATCGAATTTAGGGTCTCTCACATTTATCGAGAAGGAAATGAGTTAGAGGATGAGCTAGCCAAAATGGCTTCTTGAAGGGGGGTCGATAGAGGTGACATAGTCACTTAAATCGATAATTGCACTCTTTGTGCAAAGGGAGGCTGAGTGGTTCCTTTTCATGATTTGAAGTGTAAGACTTTAGGCTGGAGATGATAATAAATGGAGGAACGGCCAGCCGCTAGTGGCATCCTTAGTTTTTTTTCTCTCTCAATTTGGTAGGTTTGGTAGTTGAAATGGACACTCCCATTATTTTTGAATGCCCAAGTAGGCAATTAGCATTTCTGGGAAGCATGACAGATATAAGGCTGGGCATGATCTTCAAGTCGAGGCATGGGCTCATTTTGCACACCATGAAGATGGTTTTGGGAGAGGCTTTTTTGAGGGCTGCACACAGGTACAGGGTTAATACTGATGTGGAAGCCATGTTCCTTGCATCTATGTTGGAGGTAGGAGAGTCCAAGGAATCAAATTGCTAACTGTGAAAAAAAATCATCAAAGGGAGGTTTTTGGGTGGATTGGAGGATGTCCTAAATAATTATGAGGTGGGTAGGGGCATTCCGCTCCTAGGTGATTATTATGTGATTTAGAGCAGAGGCCAGCCACCAGAGCATTTTCCTCTGGTATTCACATCTTCTTTCCTCTAGTCTTCACCACTTCTCTAGACACTCTGCCATAGCTCCACTCGGCTGCATCACGAGGAATTAGATTCCTCAAGCAAATCCTAGAGATTATTCCTGACAGTATCATGACATGGCTCCAGGACTTCATAGTGGAGGAAGGGCTCGCAGGTGAAGAGGAGGCTGCAAACTGGGACTGGTCAAGGGTTAGGGTGATGTGAGTCTGTGCTTATCATGCTTTCTGTTAGGGGTCAAGGGGTTATTCCAAGGCACTACCCTGAATTTTGTATGTAAAAATCTTATAGAAAGTAGAAATGTTTAGGATGGGTGTTAGGGCTTGATAAGGTTGGCAACATTTTGCATCTGGTTGCCTAGTTGTTTCAGTTTGTGGTTAGAATCTATGTGTTATCCAGGGTGATAGTTCATTCTCCCCTGCTGCTGTTGATATTTTATAATTAATATAATGGTGCAGCCCTAGCTACTTTGAATTGATAAAAAAAAATTAATTATACTATTTCATTAATATTTAAACTAAAAAAATTTATAAATTATACTATAAATATTACAATTTTGTTATAATATTTATATTGGCTTTAAAAGAATTATTTATTTAACATTATTGGAATCTAGTTTGTCTATACAACAAATATTTATTCTAAGAAGAAAATTAAGTCAAATATTATATCAATTAATATTATACTATATTATAATACTATAATATCAATTAAGATAATATATCAAGTGTTATAATAAATATTAATAATATAATTAATATTATTATTAATATTATAACTATAAATAATAACCATTTTGTTGGTTTGACAAAAAATAAATTTGAAGTTTACCTAAAGAATTAAAAAAATAAAACTAAAACACAACTATTACAACTAAAACACATAGGGTTCTACACATTTTATTTTATGAAATTAGATTATTTTTGGGATTTCAATATTATTTACTCACAAGTTAAAAATCTAGGATTTCAAATTTATTTACTCAAAATGTTATTACATTTTTTATTTTATTCTTCAAACTTACAATATTTTAATGCATTTTAAATTATAATATTATTAGTTTATACATTTTAATATCTTATACACTCAACTAGGGCCAGGGCTCTCCACATAAATACAAATATATAGGCTTTGTAAAGTTTAGTTTTCTAGTTAAAGAAAATATTTGTGTTATTTAATAGGCTTTGTAAGGTTTAGTTTTATAGTTAAGGAAATATTTTAATGCTATTTTATTTTACCAAATTAGATTATTTTTGAGATTTCAATTTTATTTACCCAAGACATTTCAAAACGAGTTCACATAAATTTTTTCTTATAAATTTAGTTCTGGAAATATAATAGTTACAAATTTCAAATGATAAACAATTCTTTATTTTAGAAAAATTTATTACTAAACCACAATATTAGATTAATTAAAATAATTAATATCATGTTCTCTAAAAGTACTTACTATTATTACTTAAAAAAAAAATTAAATGACTAAGATAAAATATTGTAGTGATCTAAATATGAGTATGTTATTAGTACCTGCAGTACTATTGCATCCCTTGAGGCTTATCTAGCTATTAATCTATTAATAGTAAACCAATGAAGACACAGGCTTATTTTTCTTCTCCCACAAATTTGATATAAATTTGAACTTTTCCTATGTCAAGATGATAAAATTTTAACAAAAAATATTGAAAAATGATTTATCTCTATTGTGATTGGCTAAAAAAAATGACCTTTGGAGAGTGCAACAAACATCTATAAATGTGGAGAGAAATTCGGTTTGAGGGGAGGATGTGGCAAGTAAACAAATTATGAACACTAATCCTACCTCCCACTAGTTAAGTTGTGTTAAAGGTGGTGGTTCTCACCTAGGGTTAGGGTTTCGAGCTAGAACATCTGCAAGCCTTTTCATTCAAACCCTAAAAAATTCTAAGTCCCAAGGTCTTGCGCTTTACCTTTTAATTTTGTGTTGACCTCCTATAGCAGGTTCTCAGTCGTTTAAGTTCTATCCTAAGCATTTTAGCTCATTGAGTGACCGGCCCCCTTTTCCTTGTTACCTCCTTTTCCTGTCACTAAAGTCATATCGCCAAGACAATGCGCATCGGCAGTTAAATTTGTGGCCCCACCGATAGACCGATGAAGGTGCAAAGCAAATATCCAAAGATGCATCGGCGAAGCTCTGTCCATCGGCAGCCAAGTCTGACGTCCCTCCGACAGGCTGATGAGATATATGAAAGTGGTCTTCGGTGAGACTTTGCCCGTCTGCAGCTCTGTTCATGCTCTTTCCGATGGGCTGATACATCTATACAGTAAAGGATACAATGGCTCGTCGCCGAGACTTTGCCTATTGGCGGCTAGGTCTGATGTTTCTTCGATGGCCAATGGGATATATGCAAGGTGAGTCATTGGCGTGACAATATGTATCAGTGTGCTATGGATGTCTCCTTCTGATATGTTGGGTCATTCTACCAATCGGCGAGACGGTGATCATTGGCGGCTCATTTCGTGTTCTCACTGATAGGTTGATGGAAATACATACAGACATCTGAAGTGTCATCGCCAAGACAATGCACATTAGCAGCCAAGTCCGACGTCCCTCTGATAGGCCGATGAGATATATGAAAGTGGGTCGGCATGACAATCTTCGTCGGTGTGCCTGAAGGATGTGGTTTCAATACTTGGGGTCACTCCAATAAGGTCTTGGCATCGGCGAGAGATGGAGCGATGGACTGCTAGTGGGTGGATCACTGGTCGCGTCAGGGAAAAGTGTGTGACATTAGGTATACCAGTGGTCTGGTATATAAAGTGATCAAAGGGTAACTATAGGATGAATGTGGGATAATTAGATCTCACAAATATGAAAAGTCAGCGAAGGAAAAGACACCTGTGTGGCACAATTTCATTGGTCAACAACTTTTCAGCATGGGTGACTGGGATTGTCTGATCTAAGAGCAGCCGTAGATCTCGGCGGGAAGGAGGAAATCGACAGCCATCATTCAATTTTTCATGTTAGGATGAATTTCTATGTGTTCGCAATTGCATTCCAAGTGGAAGAAATTTCAAAACAGTGAACCTTTGCATTTCAAAATAGGTAGGTCAGCCATTATGATAGAATGGCGGAGGTATGGGTTGATGAATGACAGGCCAACTACTTTCTTCAAAGAGGAAAATCTTCAGGCAGCTGTACATCTCCCGAGTTCACCTGCTCCTCTCTTTGTCTCCCGGCTGCATTCAATGTTTTAGGCACCATTTTGATGGTGCGCTGTATCTGGCAAAATTTTGAAATGACCTTGTGATTAATGCTGAGTACACATTCTTGCTGTATAAGTGGACTGTGTTACTCAGTTTTTGGTTGTTGAAGATTTGGCAAATTTTGGTGGAGTAACGAGATACAGTTTTACTGGTGGCTCTATTTTATGTCTTTTGAGTTTATGAATCATATGTTGAATGTTTTATGCATGGTTTTGCTAGTTTCATGTTGTTTCTATATGAGAAATGCATTGTTGCATGTGTTCAGTTGTTTGTCTCCAAGTTGTGGGCATCTTTTCCTTTGAATCTAAATAGCTAAGGGTTATTTGGGATTCAGGAATATGGACTTTCTGTGTTAAATGTCTAATCTCTTACCTTTGTTTAAGCAACAAATTAAATGTTTTAGGTTAAGCATTAGGAAAGGTATGCTGCAACAGGGATATCATCAAGTATGAATGACTAAATACTTAGTCTTGGGAAGTATCTGTAAGGCAGACACTAAAAATTTCCCCTTGAAACCCAGTTATTGATTCAAGTTTATGGTAATCATTCACATGTGTATGTCTATTGACTCCGAGCCCTGAGATAGGCACTAGTCTGGTCTTGTATTGAGGTTACAACCCAAAGTCCCAATCTTGCATCCAAACATAAAATACAAATTCAAACTTCAAATACAAACCTTTAGGACATTATAAGTAGTTTTGGGACTAAAATCCTCTGTTTCACAATTGAGCATAGGCCCAAAGCTAGCCCCTTTGTACTTATTTTACAGTTTTGGTCTGCATAAGAGAGGATTTATCTACTTTGTGTCAACATCCCAGTAAGTTCACAAGCATATTTTATGGATGTTGAATAGGGAATACCCCCCTTGGTTCTGTAGAGCCTAAAGAAGGAGAGGAGATATTTATAGGGTGTATCTCCTGTACTGTTGACCCCTAGCCCAAAAATCATGTTGACCAATGATGGCTACCTTGTAGGGATAACTGGGAATCATCTAGTTTGGGAAAAAACTCCAACATTTGGCGACTCTACTGGGGAGGTGAAGTGAAAGTGTTATCTTGTCATCCTTGGTGAATTCTTTCCCATCCGAGTCCCAACAGATTTGGCGACTCTACTAGGGATGCTTTGTGTAAGAACCTTGGTTTAAAAAAAACTAATTCCTAGTTGTAGGTGGTGACTCCGAACAAATCTCCCAACCGGTAAAGTGAAATTTGTATGCAAGGGAGAAGATCCCTGCGTAATCCTTTGCTTGAAGAATTACCCAAAAAAATGATGTATTGGAAAAAAGGGACCATTCAGGCTGGTCAAGAAGGTTCTCCTAGCCCTAGAAACAATGATAATATCTAAGATAATCCCAGATCTTCAGAGCAGCAGGCACCTTATTTTTCAAACACAGAGGCTGAAATTCAAGATGTATATGAAAGGCAACAAGGTGATAGATTGAGAATGAGGTCAGAGGTGTTTCAGGAATGCCCTTTCTTAGATCCACCTGACAGATTTGAAGAAACTGAGTCCCCAAAGGATGATGATGATGACCAATATGGAAAGGGACCATCCTCTTCTATGCCTAAAGATGAAGAATTAGCTGAAGAAATCAGGAGCCTGAGGGCTGAATTAGAATACTTACAGGCTTTGAGGATTAGAGATGATATGAGAAAAGGTGCAAGCTCTAAAAATTGCTCAACATGGTTTAGTTCCCACCCTTGATAATGCAAATGTGTTGAGAAACCAACAAAGAAATGAAGTTCAGAATCAACAGAATGATCAGAGACAAAATACAAACAATGTTAGGGTACCATTGAATAATGTGAGAAATCATAATGCTAATAGGAATGCAAATGTTAATTAGTTTGGTAGATAGCCTATGCAGTTGGATAGATTTAGGTAGCTAATTTTTAATGGTATTCCCAGTTACCCTAATCCCCTCGATAAACATGTAAGGTCTCAGATACCAAAGTTTTTAGGAAACAATGTTGTGTCAGGGGAAGATCATTTGAAGGCCTTTCAGAATGTTATGGACAACTTTGAGGTTGAACATGAAGATGTTTTTATGAAATTATTTATGCAGTCCTTAGCTGATGAAGCTAGAGAGTGGTATAAAAGTCTGCCTGACCAGAGTGTCTCATCATGGGATGACTTCAGAAGGATTTTTAAAGAACAATATGGTGATAGGACTGATCCAAGATTTTTTATAAATGAGTTCACTGGTATTACTAAGGGGTCAAATGAGCAGGTTGCACATTTTAATGCTAGGTTCACTAGAGTATCGAACAAATTACCACTTCACATGAGGCCTAATGAACCAATGTGCATGGCATTATACATAAATGCTTTTGATGCTAAAACAACTTATGGGTTAAGAGATAAGGGTCCTACTAGACTCAGGGATGCATTTAGAATTGTAACCAACATTGAAAATAATAGGAAAGCATCTGGTAAGACAAATAGAAGGGATGATGTAAAGATTCTACAAAATCTGAATAATAAGTCTCAAAGTACTCAAGGTAATGCATCTACTTCTGAAGAGAAATTGGATAAATTGATAACTGTTGTTAAGGACCTAAGTTATAGACTTGCTAGAAATGAAAAGGGGATAGGTCCTGAAAGGTAGGTTTACCAAAGACAAGAGAAAAGACCATCATTGCATGATATGTGACATAACACTAATTGGCATAATGGTAAACCAGTTCTCCCAAATAGTAACACTAATCAAGGAGCTCAAAATGTTAAGGAGACTCCTGATCCTTTGAAGAAAGCTATTAACATTGTTGATGATACTCCATGGTGCATAATTTGTCAAATGCCTCACTCACAATCGCAATGTATGATTGCTCAATCTTTGTATAATAATGCTATTGCCTGTGATGAATACAATGAGCCACATTGTATGGAGGATGATAGTGTCAATATGTTGTTCACAAATAGGGAGTATTCTTCTTATGATGCTGATAAAAACATGAATTATGGGACTCAGGTCTACCAGCAGATTTCTTATGATGAGGATGATGAAGATAACTATGCTTATGCTCAGGATTCACACATCTTTTTGAATAACTTGAGAAGGCCTTCTAATGAAGAGATTAGAGCTCTCACAGCTACAGTAGTGGCTCAGGTCAAGAGCAACTATAACCTTAGAGGTAAGGCTCAGGTAGGTGATCCACGTCAAACAGAAAACACCTTTGTAAATCAACCACTGCATAATCATAAAGCAGCTGAACCACATAAGATACGATGGAATAATAATAAGAAAAATTCTAAGCAAAAACCAAATCATGATTCTCAAAAACCAGAAAATGAAGTTCCTCAGAATGAAGATCAAAATAAGAATTCTCAGGTCATGGCTAATAGTCAGAAGGCCATTAAAATTAAGACTGGATCAGCTCAGGATAAGAATAAAACCACGACTCAAGCTACAACTATTATACAAAATTATGCTCCCTTTGACATAACTCAGGTTTTATCCCAGATAAAGATCTCTATTCCATTGATGGAGATGATGAAAGTTGAAGAATTCAGAAATAAAACATTGTCCCTAATTTCAGGAGTAGCTTGTCAGGCCGAGCAAAATGTTGAAACTCAGGGTAAGAAACAAGCCTTGTGTATTGATGAGAATGAAGTTCCTGAAGTCTATCTAGGGGTGACAATGACAAAATGCCCTTCACAAGTTGAACCGTTTTATGTCTCCCTTGTTATCAATGGAAAAATAATCAAGAATTGTATGCTTGACTCAAGAGCATCAACAAATATTATGCCTCTGGCTATCATGCAACAAGTTGGATTGAAAATAGATAAGGCATGTGGAAAATGCTATGCAATGGATGCTAGGGAGGTACCAGTTATAGGAATCATGAAGGATGTGGATTTTATGCTAGTAGCATATCTAGAAAAGACTTACAAAATGAACATAACAGTAGTTGACATAAAGCCACAGTATGGTATGCTATTGTCAAGAAGATGGGCAACATTGGTTGGAGGAAGTATGTAGTTAGATTTATCATATGCCATGATCCCAATGAATGGTAGAGATGTCAAACTGGTTAGAGAAGAGAGATCACCAAAAATAGTTGAAGATGAAGATTCAGAAGAGCATATATGTTTTGTGGATACTGACTGAGAATTTTAGAATTGTCTCAGATGATCGAGTAGGCGAAGGGAGAGATTTTTGCATCCAATAACTTGACCAACAGGGTCTCTGGACTATGTATTTTGACAGAGCTTGTTCAAAGGAAGGTTCTAGTGCTGGAGTTGTGTTTTTGTCTCCAGCAGGTAAGCTTCTGAAATTCTCTTTCCTGTTAAAGTTTGCCTGCACAAATAATATTTCAGAATATGAAGCTTTGCTGCTAGAATTAAATGTTGCTTTGAAGCATGGGATTAAGATGCTAAAAGTGTTTGGAGATTCATAATTAATTGTCTCCCAAGTGAGAGATAAATATGCTTCAAAAAATAAAAGGTTAAAATAGTATAAGCATGCTGTATGGGATACAATTGAATTATTTAATGCTTTTTCAATAAATTGGATAGAAAGATCAAATGTCATGACAGACTTTTTAGCTAATGTGGCCATAACACCGGATGATGCCACTCTATCTGATGTTACAAATGTTGAAGCTAAAATTAGACCTGTAGTACTAGATAATATATGCAGTTAGAAGGTGTTTGATGATGATAGAAATTTGTTGAGGTTCCTACACTGCATAGATGAATATGAGAACCAGGAGATTGATTTTCAGAACTTTGTAGAAGTTGTGAATGGAAAAGAAACTCTCTTGGGGAGAGAAGTAATTCAACTTAAAACAAATAAAATCCCCAGAGGGCTAGTTGATTTGGAAAGAGCATTTGACAATAGAGACCAGTTTGTTACAAAGACATCTCCTACAAACAAGGATGACCTGGAGGAGATAAACTTGGGGACACACCATGCCCCCAAAAGGGTATATATTGGCAAACAGCTCAAGCCACACATCAGGAGTATGTTGATTGCATTATTGAAAAAATATAAGCATGTCTTTGCATGGTCATATGAGGACCTAAAAGCTTATAGAGAAGACTTATTCTAGCATGAGATTCCTTTGAAGCCTGGAGCTAAGCCATTCAGACATAAACAAAGACCTATTAACCCAACTTTGGCTCCAAAAATGCAAGAAGAGCTTGTAAAGCTTAGGGAGGCTAGAATAATTGTACCTATCAGACACTCAACTTGGGTGTCTAATCTTGTCCCAGTTAGAAAGAAAAATGGTGATATAAGACTTTGTGTGGACTTCAAAAATTTAAATGTATCTTCTTTAAAGGATAATTATCCGTTGCCTAACATGGAGGCTATGTTGCAGAAGGTAACTGGTTGTGAGCTTTTATCCATGATGGATAGATTTTCAAGATATAACCAGGTGAAGCTAAAAGAGACTGAACAATACAAGACTTCCTTCACCACTCCATGGGGAACTTATGTATATGTAAGAATGCCATTTGGACTAACAAATGCAGGTGCTACATTTTAGAGGGCTATGGATGTTGCTTTTGCAGGATTGATTGACTCAATTTTGGCTGTATATCAAGATGATTTAATTGCCTATTCAAAAAAGGAGGAGCAACATTACATGCATCTGGAACAAATTTTTATTAGGGCATTGGAATATGGCATTTCACTTAACCCAAAGAAATGTACTTTTGGGGTAGTAGAAGGAAAACTGTTGGGACACATTGTTTCCAAGGATGGAGTCAGGATTGATCCTGAAAGAGTTGCTACAATTGACATAATTCAAATTCCTAAAATATTGAAAGGCATTTAGTCTTTCTTTGGGCAGATTAACTTTGTTAGAAGAATCATTCCCAACTTTGAAGAGATTACAAAGGATATTTCTAAAATGTTGAAGAAGGGTGCAACTATCAAATGGGAAAGTGAAGCAACTAGATCATTTCAAAACATCAAAGAGGCTATAAAGATGGCTCCTGTGTTGAGATCTCCTAATTTTTCTAAGCCACTTCAATTGTTCTCATTTGCCTCCTTCCACACTATTACTTCATGTCTATTACAGAAAAATGAAGATGGTTTTGAACAACCTATTGCTTTCTTTAGCATGTCATTGCAGGCAGCTGAATTGAAATATGATATCATGGAGAAGTAGGCATACGCATTGGTTAGGGAAGTCAAAAGCTTCAGGCCATACTTAGTAGGATCTTAGATAGTTGCATATGTGCCCCATGCAGTAGTTAAGGACATTTTCACTCAGCAAGAATTCACAGGAAGAAGATGCAGGTGGATTAACAAGTTACAAGAGTTCAACATTGAGATACAAATTACAAAATTGGTAAGGGCACAGGGTTTGGCTAAGATGATGACACAATCAAATTTGGAAGCATGCCAGGTAAATGTAGTTCAGGATAAAGTTGTTAACATGTTAGAATCTAGATGGTACAAGGATATTATGTATTATTTGCAGAATTTGAATTGTCCTTCCCATCTTAGTGATAGTCAGAAAAGGACCTTAAAGTTACATGCTATCAAATACATCATTATTCAAGGAGAATTATATTGGAATAATCCTAATGGTGTACTACTTAGGTGTGTGGATTAAAACCAAGCTACAGATATTTTAAATGACATGCACAAAGGAATGTGCGGTGGACACTACACTGCCAAGACATCAGCTCACAAAACTCTTAGAGCAGGCTATTGGTGGCTGACCCTTTTCTCATATGCACAAAGGATGGTAAGAAAATGTGATCCCTGTCAAAGGTTCTCAGGAAAACTTAAATATGAAGGTGCATTACCCCTTAAAACTGTAACTGTGGAAGCTCCATTTCAGCAATGGGGAATTGATTTTATAGGGGAAATTTCAAAAAGATCAAGTGGAGGACATAGTTGGATTTTGGTTGCTACTGACTATTTTACTAAATGGAGTGAAGCCATTCTAAATAAGAAAGCTACAAGCAGGGTGGTGATGGATTTCATTTTGGAACACATTATTATCAGATTTGGAGTGCCAGTCAAAGTGATCATAGACAACGCCATGTGTTTCAGATCTGGTGATTTTGTTGATTTCTACAACAACTATGGGATTAATTTGTCATATGCATCCCCATATCATCCAGAAGGAAATGGTCAGGCAGAATCAAGTAACAGAAGCCTCATGAAAATCATCAAAAGGATGATAGACAAGAACAAAAGGGCATGGGATTCAAAGCTGAAGATGGCACTATGGGCTGACCGGATAACAGTGAAGAAAGCAATTGGAAGGTCACCTTTTGAGCTAGTGTATGGTGCACCAGCTAAGTTACCTATGAATAATCTCTTGCCAGTTTATAGATTCATACAAGAAAATGATAAAGAGATTGAGGACTCAATGAATGAAAGGATAAATCAACTGGTTGCATTGGATGAAATTAGAAGAGAAGCATAGAAGACAAATATCAAGAAACAACAGAAGGTGAAATATTTGTTTGATAAAAGGACTATAGAAAGGAAGTTTCAGATAAGTGACTTGGTCCTTGTTTGGAATGCAAAGAGCCAGGATAAGGACAAGCATGGTAAATTTGAGTCCTTATGGATGGGCCCATATCAAATCAGCAATACTCATGGAGAAGATTCCTACTTTCTCCAAGCCCTCAATGGTGAACTACTTGAATTGCCAGTGCATGGTAAATTCCTTAAGCCTTATTTTTCATGAATGAATATCTTGTGTGCACATTGTAAATTAGGTTTAAATGGTCTGTACATTCCTTGTGTGGTCAGGGTTTTTCCTTTTTTGCGTTTTGTCTGGTTTGTCCTAGGGTGGTTTTGTTCTCACTGCAGCCTTGCACCTGCACAACCCCAGTTGGAGCCAATGGTGGTGCCCACCTAGGGTTAGGGTTTAGAGCTAGAACATCTGCAGGCCTTTTCATTCAAAACCTAAAAATTCTAAGTCCCAAGGTCTTACGCTTTATCTTTTAATTTTGTGTTGACCTCCTGTAGTGGGTTCCCAGTCGTTTAAGTTCTATCCTAAGCCTTTTAGCTCATTGAGTGACCAACCCCCTTTGCCTTGTTACCTCCTTTTCCTGTCGCTAAAGTCATATCGCCAAGACAATGCGCATCGGCAGCTAAATTTGTGGCCCCACCAATAGGCCGATGAAGGTGCAAAGCAAACATCCAAAGATGCATCGGTGAAGCTTTGTCCATCGGCAGCCAAGTCTGACATCCCTCTGACAGGCTGATGAGATATATGAAAGTGGTCTTCGGTGAGACTTCACCCGTCAGTGGCTCTATTCATGCTCTTTCCGATGGACCGATACATCTACACAGCAAAGGATACAATGGCTCGTCACTGAGACTTTGCCTATCAGCGGCCTAGTCTGACATCTCTTTGATGGCCGATGGGATATATGCAAGGTGAGTCATTGGCGTAACAATATGTATCGGCGTGCTATGGATGTCTCCTTTCAATGTGTTGGGTCATTCCGCCGATCGGCGAGACGGTGATCATCGGTGGCTCATTTCGTGTTCTCACCGACAGGGCGATGGAAATACAAACAGACATTCGAAGTGTCATCGCCAAGACAATGTACATCGACAGCCAAGTCTGACATCCCTCCGACAGGTTGATGAGATATACGAAAGTGGGTCAGTGTGACAATCTTCATCGGCGTGCCTAAAGGATGTGGTTCCAACACTTTGGGTCACTCCGATAGGGTCTTAGCATCGGCGGGAGATGGAGCGATGGACCGCTAGCGGGTGGATCACTAGTCATGTCAGGGAAAATTGTGCAACGTTAGGTATTCCAGTGGTCTGGTATATAAAGTGATCAAAGGGTAACTACAAGATTAATGTGGGATAATTAGATATCACAAATATGAAAAGTCAGTGAAGGAAACGACACCTGCGTGGTACAATTTCATTTGTCGATGACTTTTCAGCATGGGTGACTGGGATTGTCTAATCTAATAGAAGCCATAGATCTTGGCGGGAAGGAGGAAATCGACGGCCATCATTCAATTTTTCATGTCAGGAGGAATTTCTATGTGTTCACGACTGCATTCCAAGTGGAAGAAATTTCAAAACAGCGAACCTCTGCATTTCAAAATAGGTAGGTCGGCCATTATGACAGAATGGTGGAGGTATGGGTCAATGAATGACAGGCCAGCTACTTTCTTCAAAGAGGAAAATCTTCAGGCGGCTGCACATCTCCCGAGTTCACCTGCTCCTCTCTTTGTCTCCCAGCTGCATTCAATGTTTTGGGCACCATTTTGATGGTGCGTTGTATCTGGAAAATTTTTGAAATGACCTTGTGATTAATGCTGAGTACACACTCTTGCTGTATAAGTGGACTGTGTTACTCAATTTTTGGTTGTTGAAGATTCGGCAAATTTTGGTGGAGTAACGAGATACAGTTTTACTGGTGGCTCTATTTTATGTCTTGTGAGTTTATGAATCATATGTTGAATGTTTTATGCATGGTTTTGCTGGTTTCATGTTGTTTCTATATAAGAAATGTACTGTTGCATGTGTTTAGTTGTTTGTCTCCAAGTTGTGGGCATCTTTTCTTCTGAATCTAAATAGCTAAGGGTTATTTGGGATTCAGAAATATGGATTTTCTTTGGTAAATGTCTAATCTCTTACCTTTGTTCAAGCAACAAATTAAATGTTTTAGGTTAAGCATTGGGAAAGGTATGTTGCAACAAGGATATCATCAAGTATGAATGACTAAATACTCAATCTTGGGAAGTATCTGTAAGGCAGACACTAAAAATTTCCCCTTGAAACCTAGTTATTGATTCAAGTTTATGGTAATCATTCACATGTGTATGTCTATTGACTCTGAGCCCTGAGATAGGCACCAGTCTGATCTTGTATTGAGGTTACAACCCAAAGTCCCAGTCTTGCATCCAAACATAAAATATAAATTCAAACTTTAAATACAAACCTTTAGGACATTATAAGTAGTTTTAGGACTAAAATCCTATGTTTCACAACTGAGCATAGGCCCAAAGCTAGCCCCTTTGCACTTATTTTACAATTTTGGTCTGCATAAGAGAGGATTTATCTGCTTTGTGTCAACATCCCAGTAAGTTCACAAGCATATTTTATGGATGTTGAATAGGGAATACCCCCCTTGGTTCTGCAGAGCCTAAAGAAGGAGAGGAGATATTTATAGGGTCTATCTCCTATACTATTGGCCCCTGGCCTGGAAATCCTATTGATCAATGATGGCTACCTTGTAGGGATAACTAGGAATCATCCAGTTTGGGAAAAAACTCCAACAAAAGGGATGGCGATAATTCTGAGAGTGAAAAATCATTAGTTTTTTAGAATTTAATTTTTTACATCATTACCTAAACTTCAAAATTACTTTTTGTCAAAGGTACAAAATCGTTGTCATTTATAGTCATAATATTAATAACACTATCAATAATATTATTAATATCCATTATTAACACTTCTTCATATATATATATTTAAAGATAATGTGCCTGGTAAACTTTTTAACGTGACCGGTGATGCTGGTGCGACACGCCCTCCAGCTCCACACAACGCTTTTGCCCGGATCTATGAACCGATGAGGCCACAATATGGGGGACCTCATCCCCAAGAAAGAACACTTCAAACTCGCGAGGCCCAGCGAAGGTGTAATGCTTTGTGAGCTTGTTGGCCCAGTGAGGGTTTGAACTCTGGTGGCTGCCACTACAACCGAGCGATTTAACCACCGAACCACGCCCTTATCGGCAAACTTCTTCATATATATTATCTTAATTGATATTATAATATTATAATAATATTGTATAACAATATAATAATAATAAGCATAAACATAAATATAATATAATATAACAATATAATAAAAAATAAAAATATAATATAATAATATATAGAAATATTATAATATTAGAATAATGTAATAATATAAATATATTATTATCATATTTATAATATAAACATTATTTATTATCAATAAATAATTAATTATACTATTTCATTAATATTTAAACTAAAAAATTTATAAATTATACTATAAATATTATAATTTTGTTATAATATTTATATTGGCTTTAAAAAAAATTATTTGTTTAACATTATTGGAATCCAATTTGTCTCTACAACAAATATTTATTCTAAGAAGAAAATTAAGTCAAATATTATATCAATTAATATTATACTATATTATAATACTATAATATCAATTAAGATAATATATCAAGTGTTATAATAAATATTATTAATATTATAACTATAAATAATAACTATTTTGTTGGTTTGACAAAAAGTAAATTTGAAGTTAACCTAATGAATTAAAAAATTAAAACTATAACACAACTATAATTACAACTAAAACACATACTATAATTACAACACTACATTACTTTGACACTTGTTTTTATTGATGTCTTCATATTCCTCAAATACATATGTATTGTTTTTTTTCATAAAATTTGATGTAATAATTCAAATTTGAAAAATATAGGATTGAAAATAATTGCATTTTCATTTTTTTTTTTGGAATTTAAGTGATGCATACACCCAATCATCATTTTTTTAGGATGCAGCCTCTTCGAAAAATTACAAAAAAAAATTATTCAATATATATGACTTGTACTACATACTCTTAAGTATATTTCCACCAAGTAGTTTTAAAAAATACTTAATAAAACATAAAGAGGGGGGTGCATGCTCAAGTCTATGTTATATTTTAGTGATAAAAGTAAGACCACATTTGTGTGTACTTATCATTTGACCCTATTAATCTTCATCAATTTTAAAATAACTTCATAGTTTAGAAACTAGATTATAAATACTATAATGCTTGTTCTTATCACCTTTTCAGATTTTGAGTATATACGCATCTCAAACTACTCATTAAAGGTCAAGTTTTGCTAATTTTAAGAAAATTGTATCCATGTAAGGGCCCCTTTTTCCCCCATTTCCCTACACTGACCATACTCACTAATCATGCTTCTAGGTCCATACACCAAGATTTTCTACCAATGAACATACATGAGGATCATTTAATCTCCATTTCAAGTCCTCTATATATAGGCAAGAGAGAAAAAACAAAACTTACAATACAAAACTTAAGAAGTTTTCAATCCACCCTTAATCAATGTACCCATGTGACATTTCTCAAGATGGGTACCTGAGTTTGAGTCTAAAAGCAATAGTTATTACAACTACAATATCACTTTCCTTAATGCTCAAGATTTGACATGAACATTCATCTTAATCAAGAGATTAGTCAACAATATGATTAACCAAATCAAAATTTAACCATAATGAATCATTATCATTTCATCAACTAAGCATGTTATTCTAACAGAATATAACAAATCTTATAATACAATAATCATTACATATCCTTAGTGAGTAACCATCACTAATCATTTACAAGTTATGCCCAAGGCATCATGAATCAATTTATAAATTGCATTTGACTACCAGGTCATTAAATGCAAAACACTGTATCTAGAACAAATGACATCAGTCTTCATAAGCCTTGGCTTGTCTCATGCTTGGGAAGGAGAGCATCATCCCAGTGCTTTTCCACTAACCATGGACCTATGGTCCCTCGCTCAACTTCCTAACTAGAAGTGGCCCTACCCTTCACGAAAAGGTTAGATATTAAGAACCATTAGGTTAGCCATCTGAGTACCTAGTGTTGTGTCCTTCCTAATGTCTCATGTTCACACAACTATAGATCCACTCTAACTATGTATGACACTACTGAAGACAATAAGCCATCTGGAGAATTGTGGACCAACAATGCATGCAGAGACAAATGTATTACTTTGGCCAAAGATTTACATACATATACGTTGCACAATGAATGTCATTGTATGTCCACCACCCTAACTTGACTTATAAGCTATCATGTCCTATAGTAAATTCAAATTGACCTTTCTCTCTAGGTCTAGTATAAGTGGGATCAATTCGATTCATCGTTCATGCTTGGACACTTGACTCCCATCATAAGTTGGTTACAACTAAATGGGTTACCTTCGAAATGAGGAACATGTGACTCCACATCACCTTGTTCCACTTTCAATTCATATCATAATCAACCATTTTCACCACCTTGGGTATTATATGGTTTACAATTTCAATTTAAAATAACTTATAGATTAGAATCATAATCTTGTTACTCTAGGCATACCTTGCCTTAACAAATAGAATGGTTTCATAATGAATGATAGCTCAAATTACTCTTATGAGCTTTTAGTGATAAACACTATCCCCATTTGTTTACTCATAAGTAAAGTAAAGGGTTTAAAAACTTGTGATCATAACCATATAGGTCTTAGTTGTTGAGAGGAAGCTAGGTGTGCAGAAAATGCTTCCTATGCTAATCTAATGAGGGAAGTAGTATGTAAATTCAAATTAACCTTTACAGTTACAGTGTTATTAAGACAACAACTGAGCTATTGTAACAATACACTTACATAGAATGTAGATAGAAGAAAGAGAGAGACAAGATATACGTGGGGAAAACCCTTATGGGTAAAAAACCCCACACTCCAAAACCTGCACAATGTATTATCAAAATAAGGAATGTTTACAACACACTTGCAATGCAAGTCTTTACAGGAGTCTTCAACACTCATATCTGGAGATATTCTGGTAGTATAATAGTCCCTGTCAAATCAACTATGCATCTCTAACTCCAAGCACCTGTATATAAAGAGTAGTAAGAATGAAGGTAGCTTCTAGAGCAAGTCACACAAGGAACTCGTCTAAATCCATGTGGCCCAATTTCCAAGGCCATAAAACATGTGTATAACACTTGTAAGTGATTCTCTTTCATCCCTTACAACCCCCAACTTGGGCGCCCCAAATTTGCCTAATTAAGGTATGACAGATGCTCTTACAATGTCATAAAATCTGTCATATATGATAACTCTTACAGTTGTAAGAGAATCTGTCATAATTGACTATTAATAGCAGATTCTCTTACAACTTTGTCATAGTCAAACTTGGGCGCCTACTTCCTCCATGCAAGATGCTTTTGGACACTTGTCTTCACCTATCATAGAATCTTCCATTTCTGACCCTTACATATAGATTATGTCATAGGAATCTATCATAACTCTTATGCATCATAAACCTCATACAACACCCGAAAGATGCCGACACATGGAAAAAATCTTCTACCACAAGGTGGGACACCTATCTCCTCATATGAGGATAAAAATACATGTGGTCACCTTCCATGTAGGATGACACATCACCATGCCAACTCCCACAAAGTGATGGAATAGGATTTGCATCCAAATTACAATAATAGACAAAAATTAAATACAATTAAATAATAAATACTAGAAACTTGCAAAGGTTGAGACATCTTAATTCCCAACATTCTCCCACTTGTCCAACACCTTTCAAGAGCCAATGGAAATAACAGGATTTAACTACTAGAGGCCGAGAGGCCCATAGACTCCAAACACCATCTAAACTTGTTTGTGCTCACTGGTTTTATCAATGCATCCACAACATTCTTCAAAGTGTCTACCTTCACAAAATCCACCTTCCCATCCTCTACCATGTCTTGCACGAAGTGAAACTGTACATCAATATGCCTTGTTCTAGCATGGAAAGTTGGATTCTTTGCTAGGCAAATCACACTCTCACTGTCACAACAAATCATAATCTACCCTGCATCAACACTAATATCTTAACAAATCTCTTAAGCTAAATGGCTTCCTTGAAAGCATGAGTTTCTACCATATACTCAGCTTCTGTCATGGACAAAGTGACCACAGGTTACTACTTACTCATCCAACTAATTGCACCACCGAACATAGTAAACACGTAAGCACTGGTGGATCTCCTGCTGTCAATGTCACCCACCCAATCAGAATCCACAAATCCATGAATACAAATAGAATGCGGAGGTCATGTAGGATTACCATGATAGCATATGGAATACTCGGAAGTACCCCTCAAATATTTGAACACTCACTTTACTGCATCCCAATGTACCCGTCTAGGATTAGCCATAAATCAACTAAGGACTCGCACTACTTGGGCAATGTCTGGTCTTGTGCAAACCATGGCATACATCAAACTGCCAACCGCACTAGCATAAGGTACTCTACTCATGTCCTCCACCTCACTAGGAGATTTTGGAGAATCATTAATAGATAACTTTGTCCCCAAGGATATAGGAACATATAATGGTCTACAATCTTCCATGATGAACCTATCTAACAAGGTCTTCACATACTTACTCTAGCTTAACCAAAGTTTTCTGTTAGCTCTGTCTCTTCTGATTTCCATTCCTAGAATGTACCTAGTTGCCCCTAAGTTTTTCATCTCAAACTATACTGAAAACTAAGACTTCAAATCAGAAATCATGTTCTTACCATTTCCAATTAACAGCATATAATCAACATACAATGCAATAATGAGAATGCAATCATTGTCAAATTTGTAATACACACAATGATCTGATTTTAATCTCAGAAATCTAATCGACAACATAAAGCCATCAAATTTCATATACCACATCCTAGGAGATTGCTTCAAACCATACAAAGACCTTTTCAACTTGCAAACCAAATTTTCTTTACCTTTCTCTATGTAATGCTCTGGCTATGACATGTAAATCTCTTCCTCCAAATCACCATGAAGGAATATTCTCTTCACATCCATCTGCTCCACCTCTAAGTCATACACTACTACAAGAGATAACAAGAACCGAATGGATGTCATCTTTGCAACGGGGGAGAAAATTTCACCATAATCAATTCCCTCCACTTGTGAGTACCCATTTGCATCCAACAGGTTTTCATCCTTCAGGCAAAGGCACCAAGTTCCAAGTTTTATTGTTCTCCAAAGAAGCCATCTCATCTTCCATGTCCTCCTTCCAGGAACCTGCATCTTTCATGCCCATAGCCTCTGTCACAGTTCTAGGCTCATCAGTGTTAGTAAGAAAGGCAAAAGCACAACTAGAATCAAACAATGAATAATCAAACCTATCAGGTTGCTTTCTTGTTTGTGTAGACCTCCTCAAGGGCTAAGGTTGAGGTTCTACTTCTTCTTCTGAGCTTTCAGAGTTGCTAGAGCTCTCCTCATCATCAGGTCTCATTGGGTCTGTCAGTTCAGTCTTCTCAAGGGTAGAAGGAAACTAAACCACATCTTCTTTCTTTTCTTTCTCTTCTAGCTATAGAACAATGGAAGGTGTTATCTCTCTGAAGATAACACTTCTGCTATACAACACTTTTTCAGCCATAGGATCCCAAAGCTTGTGTCCTTTCACATCGACACCATAGCCAATGAAAATACACTTAACAGCCTTGTTCTCCAATTTTGACCTTTTCTCCTGAGGCACATGTGCATATGCCTCACAACCAAAAACACGAAGATGTATAATTGAAGGTTTCTTACCAAACCACACCTCCATAGGTGTCTTACCAACAAGAGCTGATGTAGGAGACCTGTTTACTAGGTAGCAAGTAGTGGCTATAGCTTCAGCCCAAAATGTTTGTTTGAGGCTTGCTCCACTAAGCATACTCCTAGCCTTCTCCATCAATGTCATGTTCATCCTCTCTACAACTCTATTTTGCTATGTGGTGTATGGAGTTGTCTTATGTATTTCAATCCCATGTTCTTTATAGAACTTATCGAAATCTGCCGAACAAATCTCACCATCATTGTCAGTCCTCAAACACTTAATCTTTTTACTAGTGCGATTCTCAACAAAAGCTTTAAACTCTTTGAACCAACTAAAGACTTCAGATTTTTTTCAGAGAAAATAAATCCATGTCCTACTATAATCATCTATGAAAGTTACAAAATATATAGATTTAGAGATCTAAAAAACACTAACTGGATCAAACACATCAGAATGAATAAGATACAACACACCAGAAGACTTGTGAGAACTAGAGTAAAATTGAACATGGTTTTGCTTTCCATATATACAATGTTCTTAAAAGTCAAACTCAGGATTACAATCATTTAACCCCTCAACAAGGTTTTTATTTTTCAGGGTTCTAAGACCCTTCTCACCAATGTGGCTGAATCTCTTATGCCATAACATTGTCTTTTCAGCAGGAAGCTTAACTTCCAAAGCATGAGCACCCTTGGGTACCCAAAATGCACTACCATCAGAATTTGATACAACAGACTTTTTCACTACCGGTTCCAATGGTGGGGATGAAGTGACTACAGCTCTTTTCTTCAAGTCAGAAGAAATATTGCACTATGAAGTGCATGCCTCCAATTGAAATAGAGTACCTCTCTGAGTACCCTTCACAAGCACCATAGATCCTCTAGTCATCTTGCATCTGTCCTTCGAAAAGACAACCTGTACACCTACATCATTCAACTTACTTACAGAAAGTAGGTTCCATGCCAAGCCTAGGATGTGCATAACCCCAGTGATCCCCTTCACTCGTCCATCAGGGAATTAGATTGAGACTCTTCCATGACCAACAATCTTCATATGAGAATCATCACCTAGGTACACTAGTCCACCATCGAACTCTTCATACTGCATGAACCAGCTTCAATGCGAGGTCATGTGGAATGATGCACCAGAATCAATCAACCACATATCATCAGATGCATGGGTGGCCAAGGCTGTGATGAAGCCATCACCATCATCTTGTGACTTGTTAGAATCTGAGTTTGGGACATTCTTCTTCTTTTTCTTTTCCTCTTTGTGGAAATGCCCAGTTTTACCACAGTTCTAACAGAGAGCCTTGGACTTCCCAGGAGATTTGGATCTACCCTTCTCAGCTTTCTTGTCCTTCTTTTTCCCTTTCTCCTTAGGTCTTCCACGAACCGCAAGAGCCTCTTTGGCTGCTTTAGGGGACTTTCTCCGCATCTCTTTAGATAACAACAAAGATACCACTTCATCCATTTTGAAAGTGGATGTGGTACTCCCAATAGCCATAGCAAGATGATCCCATGAGTCTGGCAAAGAACAAAGCTAGGTCATACAATGATCCTCCTCCTCCATCTTCACACCAACAGAAGTCAATTGTGTAACTAACATGCTGAAAGCATTCAGGTGATCTACAACATATCCTCCATCCTCCATCTTCAAAGAATACAACTCCTTTCTTAGAAAAAGCTTGTTCACTAGGGATTTGGCTTGATAAACATCTCCCAGCTTCTTCCAAAGATCTTTTGTGGTCTTCTCCTCATGGACATTTAACATAACAGAGTCAGCTAGACTGAGTCTTATAAGACCCTTAGCCTTCTAATCTTTGAGATCCCAATTAGCTTGTGCCATTGTAGTTGGTTTTACACTAGAAATGGTTTCCCATAGGTCTCGATCAACAAGCACGTCTTCCATCTTAAGTTTCCATAACTCAAAATTTGTGCCATTAAACTTCTCCACCTCTATTCTTTCGGATGTGCCTACCATCTCCTTTCCTACAACAAGATTTAATAATACTCTACACAGACTCCCACTCAATGTAAGATTAGCTCAAAAAACCCCTACCCAGCAACTAGAACCAAAACTGGCCAGGCTTTGATACCAACTGAAAGGAAGCTAGGTGTGCGGAAAAAGCTTCCTATGCTAATCTAATGAGGGAAGTAGTATGCAAATTCAAATTAACCTTTACAGTTACAGTGTTATTAAAACAACAACTGAGATATTGCAGCAATACACACACACACAGAATGTAGATAGAAGAAAGAGAGAGACAAGATATGCGTGGGGAAAACCCTTATGGGTGAAAAACCCCACACTCCAAAACCTACACATTGTATTATCGAAAGAAGGAAAGTTTACAACACACTTACGATGTAAGTCTTTATAGGAGTCTTCAACACTTGTATCTGGAGATGTTCCGGCAGCATAATAGTACCTGTCAAATCAACTATGCATCTCTAACTCCAAGCACGTGTATATAAAGAGAAGTAGTACGAATGGAGGTAGCTTCTAGAGCAAGTCACACAAGGAACACGTCCAAATCCATGTGGTCCAATTTCCAAGGCCATAAAACATGCGTATGACACTTGTAAGTGATTCTCTTTCATCCTTTACAACCCCCCAACTTGGGCACACCAAATTTGCCCAATTAAGGTATGACAGATGCTCTTACAATGTCATAAAATCTGTCATATATGACAACTCTTACAGTTGTAAGAGAATCTATCATAACTGACTATTAATAGAAAATTCTCTTACAACCTTGTCATAGTCAAACTTGGGCACCTACTTCCTCCATGCAAGATGCTTTTGGACACTTGTCTTCACCTGTCATAGAATCTTCCATTTCTGGCCCTTACATGTCATAGATTTTGTCATAGGAATCTATCATAACTCTTATGCATCATAAACCTCTTACAACACCTAAAAGATGTTGACACATGGAAAAACTCTTCTACCATAAGGTGGGATGCATATCTCCTCATATGAGGACAAAAATACATGTGGTCACCTTCCATATAGGATGACACATCACCATGCCAACTCCCACAAAGTGATGTAATAGGATTTGCATCCAAATTACAATAATAGGCAAAAATTAAATACAATTAAATAATAAATGCTAGAAACTTGCAAAGGTTGAGACACCTTAATTCCCAATAGTTATCAAAATAAAATAATTTCCATACTAATACTTTAGCAAGCATGCAAGCTACCACATGTTAAAACTATGATCTTTAATGATCACACCACCTGCTTGGTCAAGGGTAGACAAGTGCAGTCATGACTATTTAAATAACCCCTTTGTAGCCATAGTCAGGTTTACATGCAATTTGAATCAAGAATTCATTTGAGTGGTATAAGCATAGTTATGTTTAAGTCCATATCGGCCATCACCATAGTTGTGGTGGCTGTATTGGTTATAATGTAGGCTATAACAAAGTAAGTACTAAACATCATCGTTCAGCACTTCTTGTGCTGCGAGCACCTTAAACTCAAGTTTTGACACTATTATTATACAAGCCACGTCATTATTCGACATGTAAATGTTGTAGTATATATATGTGCTCATCCATAATGGCCTGGAGCCACAGTTATAGTATGGATTATAATGCATTAAGCTCAGCCTTCGTGGCCTTGAGCTACAGATATAACATGGTAAACATTGCAATATAGTTTGGTTTTCATGGCCGTAACTTTTAGTACATGTAGGGATACAATGTACTGAAGCTCGGCCTCCATGGCCTTGAGCAAAGTCACAACAAGGAATATAATATAGTATAGCTCGGTCATAAGTCTCGATCTTAGACACAGTGATGAATATAGTGCAATACAGCCTGGTCATAAGGCCTTTAGCCTTTGAAACAAAAACAAATGCTATAAATATTATGCAAGCTCGGCTGTAAGGCCTCGAGTCATTACCATATAGAATATATCAAAGATAAGGACACCACAGTAATAGTTATAATTTAAGCATGAACCCCATACGATATGCATGCTATGGGAGCTCGATATAAAAGAAACTCATAACTAAAAATGTATACAAGGATAACATTCTTTACTCTATCTGAGCATAGTCCTTCAAATGTGAAGGTATTCCCAGTTCGAGCTCTGTTTGTCCTGCTCTATATGTCTTTCCCTGCGCAGAGCTAAAACTGTCTCTTCTTTCCAAAACCAAAATATCATAATGATAGTCTTGTTGGGAATTAAGGTGTCTCAACCTTGGTAATTCCTTGCATTTATTATTTGTATTGTATTTATTTATTTAGCCTATGTTGTAATTTTGTTGCACATCTTATTTTGTCATTTAGTGTGTAGTGGCACGATGAGTTGTCACTCCACTTGTAAGATGACTAGGATAGTCAACTCACTCCATGTGGAGATAGGCATCCCCTTTGTGTGGTAGATGTTTTCTACCATGTGTCAGCATCTTGACTGGTGTGTAAGGGAATCATGACTAAAACGGTTATGATAGATTCCTATGACAAAATCTATGATGCGTAAGAGTCAGAAATAGAAGATCCTATGACAAGTGAGGACGTGTCGAAGAGCATCTTTGAGGAAGGCATCTTTGGGCACCCAAGGGAGATTATGACATGTTGTAAGAGGAATATGCTATTTTAAGACTGAGTATGATAGATTCTCTTAAAGCTGTAAGTACTGTTAGTTATGACGGATTCTATGATAGTCGTAAGATGTGTAAGAGCATCTATCATTGTCTATCTTGGAATTAGGTGCCCATATTGGGATGGGGTGATGTGACAAGTGTCATGACCATGCTCCAGTGTTAGACAAGTGTCCCTAGCTATGGGTTTTGGCCCATGAGGCCAAGTTGAATGCCCATTCCAAGAAAGGTTCATTTTTGCCTTGTAACTTCTATATAGGTGCTTGGAGAGATGTATTATGTGATTGACATGTATTGTTATGCTGTCGGAATATCTCTAGATACAAGTGTCAAAGACTCCTACAAGACCATTGGCTCTAAAACTATATTGTAACCTTGATTGTTTACTATAATACATTTGAGTTGTGTTTTGGAGTGTGGGATTTTTCACCTGTAGGGGTTTTCCCCACATATATCTTGTCTCTCTCTTCTGTCTAATTTCTCTGTGTATGTGTATTGTTGTAATATCTTTGTTTTTGGGTTAATAACACTATAATTATAAAGATTAAAAAGAATTTGCACTCATCTCTCCTCTTTAGATTAGCGTAGGAAGTGTTTTCCGCACACCTAGCTTCCTTTCAGTTGGTATCAAAGCCTGGCCAATTTTGGTTCTAGCTGCTAGGTAGGGGTTTTTGAGCTAATCTTAGGTTGAGTGGGAGTCTGTGTAGAATATTCTAAAATCTTGTTGCAGGAAGGAGATGGCAGTCACATTAGGAAGATTAGAGGTGGAGAAATTTAACGACACAAATTTTGAGTTGTGGAAACTCATGATGGAAGACATGCGTGTTGATCGAGATCTATGGGAAACTGTTAATGGCACAAAACCTACAGTAACTCCACAAGATGATTGGGATCTCAAAGATCAGAATGCTAAGGGTCTCATAAGACTCAGTTTAGCTGACTTTATCCTATTGAATGTCCATGAGGAGAAGACCACGAAAGAACTTTGGAAGAAGCTGGGAGATGTTTATCAAGCCAAGTCCTTGGTGACCAAGATTTTCCTAAAAAAGAAGTTTTCTCTAATGATGGAAGATGGAGGATCTGTTGCAAATCATATGAATGCTTTGAACATGATAGTTGCACAGTTGAAATCTGTGGGTGTGAAAATGGAGGAGGAGGATCGATGTATGACCTTGCTTTGTTCTTTGTCAAATTTGTGGGATCATCTTGTAATGGCCATCGAATGCACTACCGCCACATTTAAGATGGATGAGGTAGTGTCTTCACTATTATCTGAAGAGATGTGGAGAAAGGAAATGGAATCAGCCAAAGAGGTCCTTGCGGTTTGTGGAAGACCCAAGGAGAAAGGGAAAAAGAAGGACAAAAAAGCTGAGAAGGGTAGATCCAAATCCTATGGGAGATCCAAATCTCCTGGAAAGTCTAAGGCTCTCTGTTGAAATTGTGGTAACTATGGGCATTTCCAAAAGGAATGCAAAGAGGAGAAAAAGAAGAAAAAGAATGTTGCAGATTCATATTCAAACAAGCCACAAGATGATGGTGATGCCTTCATCGCAGCCCTGGCCACCCATGCATCTGATGATGTGTGGTTGATTGATTCTAGTGCATCTTTCCACATGACCTCGCATTGAGACTGGTTTATGAAGTGTGAAGAGTTTGATGGTGGAAGAGTGTGCCTGCGTGACAATTCTCATCTAAAGATTGTTGGTCGTGGAAGAGTCTCAATCTGGTTCCCTGATGGACAAGTGAGGGGAATCACTAGGGTTATGCACATCCCAGGCTTGGCATGAAACTTGCTTGTTGTAAGTAAGTTGAATGAAGTAGGTGTGCATGTTGTCTTTTCGAAGGATGAATGTAAGATGACTAGAGGATCTATGGTGCTTGCTAAGGGTACTCAGAGAGGTACTTTGTTTCAACTGAGGCATACACTTCATAGTGCAATAGTTCCTTTGACTTGAAGAAAAGAGCTATAGTCACTTCATCCCCACCATCTAAACCAGCAGTGAAGAAATCTGTTGTATCAAACTCTGATGGTAGTCCATTTTAGGTACCCAAGGGTGCTTATGCTTTGGAAGTCAAGCTTCCTACTAAAAAGACAATGTTATGGCATAAGAGATTTGGCCACATAGGTGAGAAGGGTCTTAGAACCCTAAAAAATAAAAACCTTGTTGAGGGATTAAATGATTGTAATCTCGAATTTAACTTTTACAAACATTGTATATATGGAAAACAAAAATGTGTTCAGTTTTTGTAATGTCTCATTTTCTAGATTGATCTTTTACAGTTGACCGTTGGCCTATTCTAGAGACCCGTAGGCTACTTGGAGGTTGAAATTGGGGTTTCATGTTTTGGTGGTTGCTTTTGTTCGTGGATTGTGGTTTGGTTGGCAGTTTCTTTCCGGGTTTGTTCTCCTTAGTCCCTGTTGGTTACGACTATTTTTAGTAAGTTCAGGATTGGCACCAGAATGGGATTTTGAGAGTGGGGTTGGATTCATCTTGTCAAGACCTTTCCAACGAGCTATAGATCATTGATTTCCGACATCATCTTGGCCTCCGTTTTAAAATCCGTAAATTAAATATTATTATTTAATATTAATGTCATTTTAAAAGAGGGGACTTTAAGGTTGAGGTTGAAAAAGAATTAAAGAGTATTATATTATTTTCCCTCTCATGTTTTATCCCATATGCAAGAGGATTTTAGAGACTCCCAGTTGGAAAAGTATAAAAGGAGGAAGAGTGCTCTCATTTGGGCATCCGAAATCTTGATAATGTTATGCTACCGTAATGGTTTTGGGACTGCTTCGAGGAATGAATGCCTCCTAGCCTGGGCTCACTTCATGCTTGAGAGATAGCACCTAGGGAGAGGTTTGCTGATAGTAGTGATTTTGTAGTGAGGTTTGCATTGTAGCTTGAGTTTTGTTTGTAGTTCAGTTATTTGCATTTTATGTCATTTTTTGGAGTTGCTGATAATAGGGCTGAATCTGTAGTTTCATTCATAAATCTAAAAATAAAAAGGCATTTGTTTTGGGTATTTCATATTTCCCTTTGTCTATGTTGGGCGCCCCATTGTGCCAATTTACAGAATTTATTATGAAGAATCTGATTTTCTAGAAGGAAATCACCCTTCTTGCTGGCCGCCCCTCTTTGGAGTGCATTAGAAAGCATGCTAAATAAATACTTGGGTTTAAGAGTGGTCTATAGTGTGTAGCTTGCTTGCCATTGTCATAGGAGTGCATTGCATCAGATTTGAGGTCATTTAGTTGAGAAATGAGTGAGGTGTGAGCATTTTTGTAGGGTTTTATGTTGCTGGTTTGGTTTTTCAAAGTTGCTGATCCGTCATTTCAGTTTGCTAACTTCTATCATTTGAGTTGGGTTGGAAGTCTCTAATTATTGTAAGCTAAACAGTAGTACTGTCAGCACTTCATACTTCTTCTCATATTTGCTTTATAATACTTTGCATCTCCGTCATATGGTAGCTCCAATTCCACTTCGGGTTGGAAAGCACATTCTTGACGTCGAGTTATTTTAGCATAATAGTTGGTAGGGATCCTCTGACCATATACTCATCATCATCAGGTGCATTCTTGGTTAGAGTTCTTTATATCAGCATTGCATCAAGACCCTTTGACCATATGCTCGTTGACATCCGGCGCATTCTTGGTTAGAGTTCCTTTATCAGCATTGCATAGAGATCCTCTGACCATATGATCATGCCATCCTAGTGTACATTCTTGGTTAGAGTTGAATTCCGCATCGTTTGGTTTAATTGCTAACTTCAATGATTATGTATTGCTCTGCTTGTTGTAATTGGAAAAGTGAAAAAAATTGGCTTGGTATATTTCAGTGGTATCAGAGCCATGCATCCTGCCATCCTGTGAAAACAAACCTTCTATGAGTGATAGAGAACAGAGGTACTTAGCAAGAGAATACAAGAAGGCTACCAGTCAGTTTCATTGGCATCAGGCCCCAGAAGGTTAGACAGCTTCAGAGGTATTAAGAGCCAATTGTGAGTCTTCTCCTGAAGGAGAAATGGGGGATAATGAGAGGACGTCGGGAAGTAACAGAGATGATAGTGGGAAAGGAAGAGAAAGATCATTAAGTCTGGAAAAGAGGTTCGAGAGGAAGATGGATACCTTAATGGATATGATATCTCTCATGATGGGGAGAATGGGTCAGAACCAACCTCCACTAAACAATTCAGGACATAGTGGAGAACACAGTGCCACCAACCAGCATAATGGACATGCTGCTCAGCCTGCTTCAAATAGCACATACATTTCTTCCAAGCCATTCAAACCCACTTTCTTGGCACCAGTAAAACCTCATCTTGATCCAGAAGAAAATGTGTCCTTTGTTGAACAGTTGAGACTCGGCCGTGCTGAGTATGATTCTCTACCTGATGAAATTAAGGCAGATATGTCTTATAATGATTTTATGGATCATAAAAGGAAGAATAGAGGACAAGGAAGACATTATGAACAAAGGAGGACAATAGTTCATGGGGATTTGCATCAAGCTATCAACAAGGTTATGCTTCCACATTTTGATGGGAGTGACAATAGTTCAGCCAGAGCCTGGATACAGAAGTTAGACAACTATCTAGCTCTCAGACCCATGGAGGAGGAGGAGGCGATTAAGTTCGTTATGCTACACCTAGATGGGGTGGCGCACGAGTGGTGGTACCATGGTCTAGTCACCTTGGGTCATCGGTCTATCACTACCTATGATGAGTTTACCAATAAGCTCATAGAGAGATTTGAGAAAAAAGATCCAGAAGTGCATTTCAGAGAATTGGCATAACTTAAGCAATATGGTACAGTTGATGCCTACATAGTTGAGTTTTAAAGGCTTTCAGTCATGGTCACAGTAGTCACTGAGAGGCGCTTGGTGATCCTATTCAGTGAAGGATTGACGGAGCCACTCAAGGGTTGGATTAAAGCTTTTGATCCACCCTCTCTACAAGAGGCAATGAAGAAGGCAAGAAACATGGAGTGGGTTGCTCCTAAAACAAAGTTTCAACCCAAGCCATCATTTCACAAAAGAGATAAAGGAAAAAGACCTCAGCATAAGGAGTTCAAACAACATCAACCTCATGTCACAAGGTTGGATCCTGAGACACTTAATGAACTCAGAAGAAAAGGGTTATGTTTCCGGTATAGAGAAAAACGGTCCCAAGATCATGTTTGCCCAAAAGGAGGCAAATTTCATCAAATTGAATACTATTCAACTGAAGAAAGTAATTCTGATTTGTCAGACCAGCAGTCTAATTCTGAAGACAGTGAAGTGGAAAAAGTCCCAGAGGAATCCGAAGATGAAAAGGGAAGTGGAGGCACTTTGGCTCAACTTTCGAGCTTTCAAAGGAATGAATCCTTCAAAGTTCGAGGGATGATTAAGGGGCAACGCATAGTTGCTTTGATTGACACTGGAGCAACGCATAACTTCATTGACGAAGCTATGGTGGCAAAGAAGGGGCTGCAAACAGAAGAGTTTGAAGGCTTCAAGGTTATGGTTGCTGATGGTTTTCACATCACCTGCACCAAGAAGATCTCAAACATGACCATGCAAGTGGGAAACTATGAGGTCAAGGACGACTTCTATGTAGTCAAAATTGGAGATACAGATGCTGTCCTAGGCATTCAATGGCTGCATTCACTCGGGGAGATCACTCTAAATCTGCAAACCATGGAGCTCAAGTTTCAATCCAAAGGGAAGAATGTAGTGATAAGAGGAATGTCCAATGGTGGTCCTCGGATCGTGTCATTCAAGAGGATGGCGAGGTTGATTCATCATGATCAAGTTGAGTGGGCTGCAGAGTGTATGATTCTTCCTGCTAGTCCGGTTGAAACAAAGAGAGACTACCCTCCTGATATTCAGTCTTTACTCAAAAAGAAGAGCAAGGTGTTTGCTGATTTACCTCCTGGACCACCTCCTGATCGAGGTTCGGAGCATGTCATAGAGCTCAAGGAAGGAGCTAAACCAGTTATTACAACTCCTTATCGGTATCCTAAGAAGCAAAAGGACGAGATTGAGAAAAACATTCGAGAACTCTTGGAGATGGGCTTCATTCGTCCAAGCAAGAGCCCCTTTGCTTCGGCAGTTGTCCTGGTGAAGAAGAAGGATGGTACCATCCGCATGTGTGTGGACTATCATGCTTTGAATCAAAGCACTATCAAAAATTGATATCCCATCCCGAGGATAGATGAGCTCATTGATGAGCTACATGGAGCCAAGTTCTTTTCAAAGATTGATTTGAGATCGGGTTATTACCAGATTCAGATGAGAGGATCCGATGTTGAGAAGACAGCGTTTAGATGTCACTATGGACACTTCAAGTTTCTAGTCATGCCATTTGGGTTGACTAATGCTCCTGCTACCTTCCAGTCATGTATGAACAAAATCTTTCAGAAGCAGTTGAGGAAGTTTGTATTGATATTTTTTAATGATATCCTGATCTACAGCAAGACATGGGAAGAACATCTCAAGCACTTGGAGGAAGTGCTTAGCATCCTGGAATTAGAGAGTTTGTTTGCCAAAGAATCCAAATGTGAATTTGGAATGAAGGAGTTACTTTACCTTGGCCATATAATCAGTGCTGAAGGAGTGAAGGTTGATCCTGAAAAGATCAAGGCAATTGTTGATTGGCCACCTCCTGAGAATTTGACTCATCTTAAAGGATTTTTTGGGTCTTTGTGGATTTTACAGAAGATTTGTGAAGGGCTACTCTCAGAATGCTGCTCCTCTTACTGACCTCACGAAAAAAGGTGCTTTTTGTTGGTCAGAAAAGGCTCAAACTACTTTTGATAAATTTAAGGGGATCATGAGCTCTTGTCCGGTTTTAGCTATCCCAGACTTCTCCAAGCCATTTGAGCTACAGTGTGATGCATCCGGTGAAGGAGTTGGGGCTATTTTGATGCAAGACAAACATTCCATTGTGTTTGAAAGCAGAAAATTAAGAGGTGTTGAAAGGACCTACTCCATCTACGACAAGGAGATGCTTGCCATTATGCATGCATTAGCTAAGTTCAGACAGTACTTGGTGGGGAGCAAGTTTGTGGTCAAGACTGGTCACAATAGCCTCAAGCACTTCATGCATCAAAAAGATTTGAACGAGAGGCAACAAAAGTGGGTGAGTAAGCTTCAAGCTTACGATTTTGACATCGAATATGTCAAAGGAAAAAACAATATTGTGGCTGATGCTCTTTCTAGGAGACCTCATTTGAGCTCATTGTGTGAGCTTACAGCTGATTGGAGGGACATGTTGCTTGCTGATTATGCCAAAAATTAGTTTGCAACCAGCATCATTGAGGGTACTTTTCTTGACGAAAGGTACAAAGTGGTCGAAGGGCTGATACACTACAAGGGTAGAATCTTTGTGGTGGCTGATTCTAAGCTCAAAAAGAAGATTTTGTTGACCTTTCATGACATTCCACTTGTGGGTCATCAAGGGTTCTTCAAGAGATATAGGCAGATCAGGGAAAGATTTTCTTGGAAAGGGCTGAAAGGGGAGGTTCAACGTTACATTCAGGAGTGTCCCACTTGTCAGATGAACAAGAATAAGCGTACTTTACCAGCTAGTCTTTTGCAACCTCTTCCCATTCCCAATCAAAAATGGGAAAGCATATCAATGGACTTCATCACAGGGTTGCCCAAGGTTCAAGGTAAAGACTGTATCTATGTTGTAGTTGACAAATTAACAAAATTTGCTCACTTCTTCACCATTGCCAGCTCTTTTTCAGCAGCCCAAGTTGCAGATTTGTTTTTTCATGAGGTGTTTAGATTACATGGGTTGCCAAAAAACATTGTGAGTGATAGGGACAACAAGTTCCTAAGCACTTTTTGGCAAGAGGTTTTCAGAATGAGTGGTACAGTGCTTACTCCAAGCACTAGTTATCACCCTCAAACCGATGGACAGATAGAGATAGTGAACAAGTGGTTGGAAGGTTACCTGAGAAACTATGTTTCGGAGCAGCAAAGAGCTTGGGTGAAGTGGCTTCACATGGGCGAGTATTGTTATAATTGTACTTTTCACATGTCAATAAGGATGTCACCTTTCATGGCTCTTTACGGTTATGAGGCTCCTAGCTTTGCTGATTTGGTGTTTGGTGATAGCAAAGCCCCTCAGGCCAAAGATTTGTTGCAGCAGAGTCAAGATATCTTGAACTCATTGAAGAACAATCTACAGATTGCACAGAATCAGCAGAAGATGTATGCTGATCAGCGGCGTGTTGAGTGCTCTTTTGAAGTTGGAGATATGGTTTATCTTTGACTACAACCTTATAGATAGTCCACTCTCAAGAAAAGTGGAGCTAAGAAGCTCAAACAACATTTTTATGGGCCATTCAAGGTCACTAGGAAGGTGGGGGCAGTAGCTTATGAGTTGGAGCTACCTTCAGATAGCAGAGTGCACAATGTATTCCACGTGTCTCGCCTCAAGAAGGCACTTGGACACAATGTTGTTGCTTCATCACAGATGCCACCCTTGGATGAAGAAGGACAGTTAGTTTTGATTCCAGAAGAGATTCTTGATTCCAAGGAGCGTTCCTTGAGGAAAAGAACTATCAGAGAGTATTTGGTGAAGTGGAAGAACTTGCCTATGGAGGATGCTACTTGGGAGAATGATGAGATTCTGCAGCATCCAGGCTTACAATTGCTTGAGGACAAGCAATCTTGGGAAGGGCAGACTGTAATGTCCCGTTTTCTAGATTGATCTTTTACAGTTGACCGTTGGCCTATTCCAGAGACCCGTAGGCTACTTGGAGGTTGAAATTGGGGTTTCATGTTTTGGTGGTTGCTTTTGTTCGTGGATTGTGGTTTGGTTGGCAGTTTCTTTCTAGGTTTGTTCTCCTTAGTCCCTGTTGGTTACGGCTATTTTTAGTAAGTTCAGGATTGGTACCAGAATGGGATTTTGAGAGTGGGGTTGGATTCGTCTTGTCAAGACCTTTCCAACGAGCTATAGATCATTGATTTTCGACATCATCTTGGCCTCCGTTTTAAAGTCTGTAAATTAAATATTATTATTTAATATTAATATTGTTTTAAAAGAGGGGACTTTAAGGTTGAGGTTGAAAAAGAATTGAAGAGTATTATATTATTTTCCCTCTCATGTTTTATCCCATATGCAAGAGGATTTTAGAGACTCCCAGTTGGAAAAGTATAAAAGGAGGAAGAGTGCTCTCATTTGGGCATCCGAAATCTTGATAATGTTATGCTGCCGTAATGGTTTTGGGACTGCTTCAAGGAATGAATGCCTCCTAGCCTGGGCTCACTTTGTGCTTGAGAGATAGCACCTAGGGAGAGGTTTGCTGATAGTAGTGATTTTGTAGTGAGGTTTGCATTGTAGCTTGAGTTTTGTTTGTAGTTCAGTTATTTGCATTTTATGTCATTTTTTGGAGTTGTTGATAACAGGGCTGAATCTGTAGTTTCATTCATAAATCTAAAAATAAAAAGGCATTTGTTCTGGGTATTTCATATTTCCCTTTGTCTATGTTGGGCGCCCCATTGTGCCAATTTATAGAATTTATTATGAAGAATCTGATTTTCTAGAAGGAAATCGCCCTTCTTGCTGGCCGCCCCTCTTTGGAGTGCATTAGAAAGCATGCTAAATAAATACTTGGGTTTAAGAGTGGTCTATAGTGTATAGCTTGGTTGCCATTGTCATAGGAGTGTATTGCATCAGATTTGAGGTCATTTAGTTGAGAAATGAGTGAGGTGTGAGCATTTTTGTAGGGTTTTATGTTGCTAGTTTGGTTTTTCAAAGTTGTTGATCCGTCATTTCAGTTTGCTAACTTCTATCATTTGAGTTGGGTTGGAAATCTCTAATTATTGTAAGCTAAACAGTAGTACTGTCAGCACTTCATACTTCTTCTCATATTTGCTTTATAATACTTTGCGTCTCCGTCATATGGTAGCTCCAATTCCACTTCAGGTTGGAAAGCACATTCTTGACGTCGTGTTATTTCAGAATAATAGTTGGTAGGGATCATCTGACCATATGCTCGTCATCATCAGACACATTCTTGGTTAGAGTTCTTTATATCAGCATTGCATCAAGACCCTCTGACCATATGCTCATCGACATCCGACGCATTCTTGGTTAGAGTTCCTTTATCAGCATTGCATAGAGATCCTCTGACCATATGATCATGCCATCCTGGTGTACATTCTTGGTTAGAGTTAAATTCCACATCATTTGGTTTAATTGCTAACTTCTACGATTGTGTATTGCTCTGCTTGTTGTAATTGGAAAAGTGAAAAAAATTGGCTTGGTATATTTCAGTTTTACTTTAGTTCTCACAAGTCTTCTAGTGTGTTGGACCTTATTCATTATGATGTGTTTGGTCCTGTTAGTGTTCCTTCGATTTCTAAATCTATATATTTTGTATCTTTCATAGATGATTACAATAGAAGGACATGGATTTATTTTCTTAGAAGCAAGTCTGAAGAATTTAGTTGGTTCAAAGAGTTCAAATCTTTTGTTGAGATCAAACTAGTAAAAAGATTAAGTGTTTTAGGACTAACAACGGTGGTGAGTTTTGTTCAGCAGAGTTCGATAAGTTCTGTAAAGAACATGGGATTGAAAGACACAAGACAACTCCATACACCCCACAACAAAATGGAATTCCAGAGAGGATGAATAGGACACTGATAGAGAAGGCTAGGAGTATGCTTAGTGGAGTATGCCTCGAACAAAATTTTTGGGTTGAAGCTGTAGCCACTACTTGCTACCTGGTAAACATGTCTCCTACATCAACTCTTGTTGGTATGACACCTATGGAGGTGTGTTATAGTAAAATGCCTTCAGTGAGACGTCTTCATGTTTTTGGTTGTGAGGCATATGCACATGTGCCTAGGGAGAAAAGGTCAAAATTGGAAAACAAGGCTATTAAGTGTATTTTCATTGGCTATGGTGTTGGTGTGAAAGGATACAAGCTTTGGGATCCTGTAGGTGAAAAAGTGTTGTATAGTAGAAGTGTTATTTTCAGAGAGCTAACACCTTCTTCTATTGTTCTACAACTAGAAGAGATAGAAAAGAAAGAGGATATGGTTTAGTTTCCTTCTACCCCTAAGAAGACTGAACCAATAGATCATGTGAGATCTGATGATGAGGAGAGCTCTAGTAACTCTAAAAGCTCAGAAGAAGAAGCAGAACCTCAACCTCAGCCTTTGAGGAGGTCTACATGAACAAGGAAGCAACCTGATAAGTTTGGTTATTTATTGCTTGATTCTAGTTGTGCTTTTGCCTTGCTTACTAACACTGATGAGCCTAGAACTGTGATAGAGGCTATGGGCATGAAAGCTGCAGGTTCCTGGAAGGAGGCCATGGAAGATGAGATGGCTTCTTTGGAGAAGAATAAGACTTGGGACTTGGTGTCATTGCCTAAAGGATGGAAACCCATTGGTTGTAAATGGGTGTTCAAGAAGAAATTTGGTGCAGATGACAGTGTTGAAAAGTACAAGGCTAAACTAGTTGCGAAGGGGTACTCACAAGTGGAGGAAATTGATTATGTTGAAATTTTCTCTCCCATTGCAAAGCTGACATCTATTTAGTTCTTATTATCTCTTGTAGTAGCTTATGATTTAGAGGTGGAGCAGATGGATGTGAAAACAACATTCCTTCATGGTGATTTGGAGGAAGAGATTTACATGTCACAGTCAGCGCATTACATAGAGAAAAGTAAAGAAAATTTGGTTTGCAAGATGAAAAAGTCTTTATATGGTTTGAAGCAATCTCCTAGGATGTGGTATATGAAATTTGATGCCTTTGTGTTGTCCATTGGATCTCTGAGACTAAAATCAGATTATTGTATGTATTATAAGTTTGACAATGATCATATTCTCATCATTGCATTGTATGTTGATGATATGTTGTTAATTAGGAATGGTAAGATTATGATTTTTGATTTGAAGTCTCAATTGTCAGCATAGTTTGAGATGAAAAACTTAGGGGCAGCCCGGTACATTCTGGGAATGGAAATTAGAAGAGACAATGCTAACATAAAAGTTTGGTTAAGCCAGAGTAAGTATGTGAAGACCGTGTTGGATAGGTTCAACATGGCAGATTGTAGACCATTGTGTGTTCCTATTTCTTTGGGGACAAAGTTATCTGTTAATGATTGTCCAAAATCTTCTTCTGAGGTGGAGGACATGAGCAAAGTACCTTATGCTAGTGTTGTTGGCAGTTTGATGTATGCTATGGTTTGCAGAAGACTAGATATTGCCCAAGCAGTGGGAGTCCTTAGTTGATTTATGGCTCATCCTGGACGGGTACATTAGGATGTAGTAAAGTGAGTGTTTAGATATCTGAGGGGTACTTCAAAGTATTACATATGTTATCATGGTCATCCTACAGGGCCTCTGCATTCTGTATGTATTCGTGTATTTATGGATTTAGATTGGGCAGGTGACAATGACAGTAGGAGATCCACTAGTGCTTATGTGTTTACTTTATTCAGTGGTACAATTAGTTGGATGAGTAAGTGGCAACATGTGGTCGCTTTGTCCATGATAGAAGCTGAGTATATGGCAGCTACTCATGCTTGTAAGGAAGCCATTTGGCTTAAGAGTTTAGATATTGGTGTTGATGCAGGACAAATTACTATCTGTTGTGACAGTCAGAGTACAATTTGCCTTGCAAAGAATCCAACTTTCCATGCCAGAACAAACCATATTGATGTACAGTTTCATTTCATGTGAGACATGGTAGAGGATGGAAAGGTGAATTTGGAGAAGGTAGACACTTTGAAGAATATTGCGGATGCATTGACGAAACCAATGGGCACAGACAAGTTCAGATGGTGTTCAGAGTCTATGGGCCTCTCGGCCTATAGCAGTTAAATCCTGCTATTTCTATTGGCTCTTACAAATTGTTCGATAAGTGGGAGAATGTTGGGCATTAAGGTGTCTCAACCTTGGTAATTCCTTGCATTTATTATTTGTATTGTATTTATTTATTTATCCTATGCTGTAATTTTGTTGCACATCCTATTTTGTCATTTAGTGTGTAGTGGCACGATGAGTTGTCACTCCACCTATAAGTTGACTAGGATGGTCAACTCACTCCATGTGGAGATAGGCACCCCCTTTGTGTTGTAGAGGTTTTCTGCCATGTGTCAACATCTTGACCGGTGTGTAAGGGAATCATCATTGAAACAATTATGACAGAATCTATGAGGCGTAAGAGTCAGAAATAGAAGATCCTATGACATGAGAGGACATGTGTCGAAGAGCGTCTTTAAGGAAGGCATCTTTGGGCACCCAAGGGAGGTTATAACATGTTGTAAGAGGAATATGCTATTTTTAGACTGAGTATGATGGATTCTCTTATAGCTATAAGTATTGTTAGTTATGACAGATTCTATGACAGTCATAAGATGTGTAAGAGCATCTATCATTGCCTATCTTGGGATCAGGCACCCATATTGGGATGGGGTGATGTGACAAGTGTCAAGACCATGTTTCAGTGTTGAACAAGTGTCCCTAGGTGTGGGTTTTGGGCCATGAGGCCAAGTTGGATGCCCATTCCAAGAAAGGTTCATTTTTGCCTTGTAACTTCTATAAAAACAAGTGCTTGGAGAGATGTATTATGTGATTGACATGTACTGTTATGATGTCGAAATATCTCCAGATATGAGTGTCAAAGACTCCTACAAGAGCATTGGATCTAAAACTATATTGTAACCTTGATTGTTTACTGTAATATATTTGAGCTGTGTTTTGGAGTGCAATTTTTCACCCATAAGGGTTTTGCCCACGTATATATTGTCTCTCTCTTCTATCTACTTTTTGTGTGTATGTGTATTACTACAATACCTCCATTGTTGGGTTAATAACACTATGATTGTAAAGGTTAAAAAGAATTTGCACTCATCTCTCCTCTTTAGATTAGCATAGGAAGCATTTTCCACACACCTAGCTTCCTTTCAAGTCTTTCCAGAAGACTTAAGAATTATTACCTCATCCTAATTCGCATGCCTATTTTCATGGAAACTATCACCCTTTACCAAGGTGGTGTGAGTGGTTTCTCCCACTCGGCCAACTATCACGATCATGGCTCATGCAAGCATGACACCTGCTAGTTTATGGTGAGCTCGAAGCTCCCATTAGTTATGATGTCAACTATATCAAAAATAATAAACACAATAACATAGAAAAATATTAAATATCAATTTATATAATTATATTATAATATTTTTACATGCATCCAGTAGATGCATGCGATACTAATATTAACCAAGATGTTGTTTTATGAGATCACCACCTTCATGGAGATAGAGTCATCATGCAATTTAGGGATCGTGCACCACTCTCCCTTCTTTGCTAAGGGCTCAAAACTTAACAGACCAAATAATAATGAATTTATAATCTCAGTTCAAAAATATTTAGAGCAATAAGAAAATGCTCTAACAAAAAGCAAGACTAACTCTCGACTCGTATTGACATTCCAAGAATGTCGTTAGGTCAGTCGATGCAACATTATCGAAATGACTAAATTGACAAGATGACACAAAAGGAAAATCAACTGGCCAAGAAGAAGCATAGCTTACTCCATCTTACACGGTTCGAAAGGACAAAATGTCTAACACTCAAATGGCTACTGACCCCACTTCCCGACATCTAACTCTTCCTCTAGGATGATACTCTCCTTCCTTCTTCGAAGGACGTTACATTTTCTTGTTCACACTCGGGACCACAAAACCATGATCAGTGCATCATTATCATATCCCATAATATAAATCAATTAATGTTCAAAACTAATTAACATCAGTCACTAACTTCATAATCAAAGATCAAATCAGATATTTCCACAATATCAAATCAGTTAACTATGATAAATCCTCTTTATTATCATGCAAAGTTAATGATTAAGTCTAATTGTATGTTAAGGGTGTAGCATATCTCCCCCAATAATAATCATCATCCCTAATGATTAATTGTCTTAAAAGTAACTCAACATAATAAGAAAATGTTTTCAAGAGCATAATAAACAAATGTTTCAGAAAAGATGAGAAAATCTAGCATGAAAGTCATTATAATTTTCCCAAGTGGCATTTTCCTCTACATATTGGTCCCACTGGACCTTGCACTATGTTATTTCATTGTTACATAAGTGTAGCTGATGCATTTTGAGCACCTTGATGGGCTTGATCACCACCACTCTTGGGTCCTTCACCTGTAGAGTATTCCAATCAATCATAGGAATTTAATTATTAGCAGAATCAAACTTTTTCAAATATGAAACATGAAACACATTATGCATCATGGCAAGTGCTGGTGGTAGAGCAATTTTGTATGCTACTGGATTGACTTCCTCTAGAACTTCGAAAGGACCCACGTATCTTGGTGCCAGTTTGGACATCTTTCCAAATTTAATAGAACTTTTCTAAGGTTTTACCCTTAGGAGAACTTTATCTCCCACTGTGAAATGCCTTTCAATGTGCTTTGCATCTGCATAACTCTTTTGCCTATAATTGGCTTATGTTAGCCTTCTCTTAATCAGATGGACTGGCTCTTCCATCTCTGATAGCATTTTTGGACCATGGCTAACCCTATCTTCTAGCTTGTCCCAGCTTATAGGGGTTCGGCACTTCCATCCATATAATGCCTCAAATGGAGTCATCTTAATAGCTAAGTGATAGGAATTATTGTGTAAATTCCACCAAAGGGAGATAATCCTCCCATTTGTACTATTGATCGATGCATTACATCCTCAATAAGTCCTCCAGCACTTGGTTCACCCTCTCAGTTTGTCCATCCATTTCAGGATGATAAGCATAGATTATATTCAACTAGGTACCAAGTGAAGAGAATAAGGTTTATGAAAACCTCAGTGTCATTTGTGCATCCCTATTTGAGATAGTCTTCTCAAGAATGCCATGCAGTCTAAAAATCTCTTGAACAAATTTTTGAGCAATGACGGGTGCCCCATCCATCAAGTTTCCAAGTATAAAATGAGAGGCTTTGGTGAGTCTATCCACCACAACCAAGATAGCATTGTGCATGTTCCTTGACATAGGAAGCCCTTGTACAAAGTCCATGCTTATAATTTGTCATTTCCACTCAGGAATTTCATGAGGGTATAAGAGCCCTACCGGGTGATGGTGTTCCACCTTCACTCTCTAGCATTCAATACACGTAGCTACAAAATTTGCAGCATCCCTCTTCATTCCTTTCCAGAAATATAGGGGTTTCACATCAGCAAGTAACTTTGTTACTCCAAGATGCCCAAAATATGGTGCAGAATGAACCTCTTTCGATACCATATTCCTTAACTCTGTTGAGTTAGGTACATACTTCCTTCTTTTAAACCTTAATAACCCATATGGTTCAAGGTTAATCCTACATATCTTGGATTCTAGGAGTTTTCTTCAAGGGCTTGTTTTACCTGCTCGTAGAACTCATCTCCCTTAGATTTTTGTAACACCTGATTCCTAAAATCAGAATGTATGGAGATCATGGAGGAGATGTGCCTTCTCCTACTCAAAGCATCTACCACCTAATTTTCTTTCCTTGTATATATTTAATCTCAAAATCATAACCTGAGATGAATTCTAACCATCTTCTTTGTCGAGCATTAAGATGTGGTTGAGTGAATAGATATTTGAGTCCTTGATAATCTATTTTTAGCTCAAAAGGTTTCCCAAATAGATAGTGTCTCCACATTTGAAGTGCATGAATGACTACTGCAAGTTCCAAATCATGCGAGGCATAATTTTTCTCATAGTTTTTCAGCTTACGTGATTCATACACAATAACCTATTCATCCTAGACTAGTACACCACCTAAGCCTTCTCCTGAGGCGTCGGTAATGACAACAAATTGACCCTCTAGGTTAGTTACTTTCAAAATTGGTGCTGAAGTCAATTTTTCCTTTAGTAGGTCAAAGGCCTCCTAGCACTTATCTGACCATTCAAATTTCTTACCTTTTCTCTACAAGAAAGTTATAGGATATGCAGTTTGAGAGAAGTTTTTCATGAACTTCCTATAATAACCAGTAAGGCCCATAAAACTTCAGACCTCATCAACATTTCTTAGTATCAGCCATTCCAAAATAGCCTTAATCTTAGTTGGGTCCATAGCTATCCCCTTAGTTGATATTATGTGGCCCAAGTATTGTACTTCCTTTTGAAAGAAAGTACATTTGGAGAGCTTGCCATATAGTTTATGCTCTCTCAACCTCTGGAGAACAATTCTTAAATGTTGTAGATGCTCTTCCTCATTCTTGGAATAGATTAGAATGTCATTAAGGAATACTAGGATAAACTTGTCCAAACAATTCCTGAACACACTATTCATAAGATTCATAAATGTTGCTGGTGCATTTGTCAATCCTAAAGGTAGGATAGTGAATTCATAATGTCCATACCTAGTTCTAAGGGTTGTCTTATGGATGTCCTCATCCTTCAACCTCAGCTGGTGATATCCAGACTGAAGATCGATCTTGGAAAACATGGTTGCTCCCCTCATCTGATCAAAAAGATCATTGATGCAAGGTAATGGGTATTTATTCTTAATGGTTACTTTATTCAACATGTGGTAATCTATGCACAACCGCAAAGTGCCATAATTCTTTTTCACAAAAAATAACTGGGTCTCCCCATGGTGACAAAATGGGTCTAATCAACACTTTGTTTAACAACTCCTGTAATTGAGCTTTTAACTCCATTAGTTCTGTAGTGGTCATCCTATAGGGGGTTTTAGAAATAGGTTCTAATGCAGGAATTATATCAATGGTGAAATCAAAGGCTTTTTTAGGAGGTAATCCTAGTAGTTCATTCGGAAATACATCCTCAAAATCTCTAAGGAAGGGATACCTATCCAAATCTGATCTTTCCTGACCTATCGACTTCTTCTTCCCAATTTTATTAAGTTTTTGGGATTCATAAAACATTAAGTCATCTTGGAAATAAGTTTCCTTAGTCTCATTTAGTTTTTTCATTTTGACTGCAAAAAGCTGGCACCCTTTTCTTTGAGCTCTTTTCATTTGTAGAGCAAAAATTTGTCTTAGTTTGACTTCCCTAGGTTTCCCTTGAAGAAAGACTTTGTTTCCTAAATCATCCAAACATTCCACTATTTTGGCATAACAATCCACCTTGGCTCGATGTCTCCATAGCCAATTTATCCCAAGGATAACATCATACGAGCCTAGTGGGGCTACGTAAAGATTTATTTCCATGGAAAAGCTCAGAAGCTCAACCCTAGCCTCAAATAGGCATTGCTCTACCTAAGCCTTGGTATGATTTGCATATTCTATAGACCATGTGTTTGCCATGAATCTATCTTTTCTAGGAATTTTATTAGCAATTTTAGGGGAAACAAAACATTTGGTAGCACTAGTATTAATCAAAACTGAAATGGGAACTCTGAATAAAATACATGTTGTCTCATCGAGAGTTATTTGGTATTCAGCTTGTTAGTTGTCCAAGGTTGCATAGATGCATTTCTGGAACGCCACTTAATGAGAGGGTAGAGGGTTTCCTCTTGGTTGTGCTCCCTATGTCTTGTTAGGACACTAGTTGGCATAATGATCTCTGCCACAAGTATAGCACCCTCCCACTGGTCCTCGCCTCTCTTTAGGTTTGCTAGAATTAGCTCTATTCTTCCTGGAGTGGTTATTCCCCTTTTTCTCTCCCTTGGACTCAGTTTGCTTATGTTTGGTCCCCTTATCATTTTTCTTAGAATAATCCTATTTCTTCCCCTTTTTCTTAGAGGATTGCGAGGATTGAGACCAATTATATCTCTTTTGGTTTCCTTTCTCTATAAGCCGACATAGCCTCCAGTTTCTGTTCCTATTTCATGGCATTTTCATAGACTTGGTCCATTGTAGTAGGACCGTGAACATCAACCTCACCCCCAATCTAGGCGTTCAATCTCATTATGAACTTCCAAATGCAAAATTTCTCATCTTGTTGGTATTATAGCACAAACTTCAACAGTCAGGTGATTTTTTTCCCAATATTCATTCATGGACATATCAGCCTGTTTCAGATTCTAAAAGTCTATAGGTTTTTTATCATAGAACAGTTGAGGAAACCATCTTTGCCTAAAAAGTTCTATGAACCTGTCCCATGTAAGGCTTGTAGACCTCAAGCCTAGTTCCATCTTTTTGTTCATCCACCATGTGGATGCTTCACCTGCCAGTTGGAATGCTCCCCACATAGCTTTAGTGACCTCATTATAGTTTATGATTTCAAAATATTTTTCCACTTCCCTAATCCATGCCTCCACGCCATCTTTGCTTACAAATCCATCAAATTTAGGAGGCATGACCTTCTTCATGTCTCAGAATAGTTCTTGGTGCAATCACGGTAGGAGGGTTCACAAAATGAACAGACTAGACTATGCAGCTAGAGTAAAAACAATGGAAACAACTCGAAGATATAACGCAAATGTAGATTTAGTCATTCAGTATATCATAGAAGTCAAATACAAATCAACCGGCAACATGCAAGCTTACAATTAGGGCTCATAGGCCTGATCACAAAATATCAAAATATGCAGAAGATATAGCTTTGAAGCTCCTCCGCATAAAATCTAAATTATCAACTATCTCTATGTCATGAACTCGATAACTACTTTCCTAGGCATCTATTACATAAATATATATCATCTCTAGATCATAAGATTCCTCCATGTCAGCCAAGGAAGATCACAAACTATGGTGAAGAACTGTAACGTGTGTGCATGGATAGGTCAGACCTAAATGAATAGAATTTCTCTGCAAATGAATGGAATGATGAGTGGATCTTGGAGAAGGTTGGCAACAAACCAAAGATCAATGAATGATGTGTTATTTATCTCCATGGGGTTGAGAAATACTCCACAAGTCTTCTCCTTTAGCTGATTATCTGAACTGTCAGAAATACTCTGCTCTGAGAAAACACTCAATCCTTTGATAGCGATATCTTTCTGGTACTTGATCCAAATGGCCTAAATTTCAGATATGTTGTGCATGAATGAATGTAGATGATAAGTCTAGCTCCACAAGGTCTGAGATGTAACTACGATAGAATGTGGACAAAAATATAGGAACTGCCACTGACTGAACTACCTAAACTGAACTGGAAAACTGAAAAGAAACAAATTGAAATGCAAATGTTTTTGGTTGATGCAAGATTACTCTTGAACCAGGGATGCTCCTGCATCAGACATCTAGGGTTATTGAAAAAGTGAGTCCCTCACTTTGCTGGGGCTAGAGAAAAACCAAGACAATCCACCTTAGCCTGAGAAATCCACGATGAATCTTCTTCTAGTCTGCCTTTCCATGTCACAAGATATTCTTTGTATTGTCTTCCTCTGGTGCTGTGTCCAACTCTATTGTCCAAAATACTTGAATCTACTTTGGTACTTGTTGTGGTAACTGCTTCTCCAAGTATTCTTCAATGTTGTCACTAAACTTTACTTCATGATACTAATATAGGTCTGTAATATTGAAAATAGGTGATATGCCCAATGTCTCTGGCAATTCCACTTCATATGCATTTCCTGAATCAAATTTTTTGAGTATCATACAAGGTCCAAACCTCTTCATCTTCAACTTGTTATATTTTCTAACTAGAAATCTTTCTTTTCTCAAGTATACCATCACTTCATCTCCAACTGCAAATTCCTTGTGTCTTCTCTTCTCATCTACTTGCTCCTTATATTTGTTGTCCATATCATCCTACAAATGCTTCTTTACCTGATTATGCATTGTCTCCATATGTTCTGTAAATTCTTCTACTTCTACACTTCTCTTTTTTGCCATATTGATATCTCTCAACTCTGTAACTCATCTAGGGTTTACTCTAGTAACAATATAAAAAGGTGTTCTCCTGATACTCCTATTCACTAAATTATTATATGCAAACTCTGCTTGTGAATGAATCAAATCCCAACTTCATGTCTTCTCTCCAACCAAACATCTCAACAAATTTTCCAAACTCCTATTCACTACCTCTGTCTGTCCACCAGTCTATGAATGAAATGTTGAACTGAACTTCAAATCTATCTTCATCTTCTTCCAAAATGTCTTCAAAAAGTATCCAACAAACTTTGTATCTTTGTCTGAAAATATACTCTTAGGTAATCCATGCAATCTCACAATCTCCTTGAAAAATAGGTCAGCTACATGCACTGCATTAGTTGTCTTCTTACAAGGTATGAAATGTGCCATCTTTGAAAATCAATCTACCACTACAAATATAGAATCATGTCCTCTCTATGTCTTAGGCAATTCCATTACAAAATCCATAATTATGTCTTCCCAAGGTCTCTCCGGTGCTGTCAAAGGTTTATACAATCCAATATTCTGACTACTCCCTTTTGCAACTTGACAAATTCTAGAACTTTGCACAAATTTCCTAACATCCCTATATATCTAAGGCCAAAAGTAATTTTCACTTACTAAAGCTACTGTCTTATCAATGCCAATGTGTCCTACCAATCCACCATTGTGTTTCTCTTTTATCAAATTATCTCTCATGGAACTCCTAGGTATGCATAGCTGATTTCCTCTGAACAACATATCCTCCTAAATGAAATAATCCAACGACTTACTCCTATCTATCACAATAAGTTCCTTGCATGCTTTCCAAGGTTCTACAAAACCAATGTCTCCCTCATACATGTTCTTCAATTCATCAAATCCTATCACTTCAACTCTCATCTCTATCAGCAAGTTTCTTCTCCTACTCAATGCATCTACAACTTTGTTTGATTTTCCACTCCTATGCCTCAACACAAATGTATAACTCTGCATGAAATCTACCCATCTCATATGTCTCTGATTCAACTTTCCTTGACTATTCAAATATTACAAAGCTTGATGATCTGTATACAACACAAACTCCTTAGGCAACAAGTAATGTCTCCACTTCTTCAAGGCTTGACTTATGGCATAGAATTCCTAGTCATAAACTAAATATCTTCTCCTTGCATCATTCAACTTCTCACTAAAATATGCTACTGGTCTACCTTCTTGACTTAATACTACTCCAATTGCATTTCCACATGCGTCACAATCTAATTGAAATACCTTATTGAAATCTGGTAATGCCAAAACAAGTTGCTCTGTCACTTTCTGCTTCAACAACTCAAAAATTTTATCTGCTCTTGATGTCCACTTGAAATCTTTTCTATCACCTCTCATTGTCTCTATCATAGGGTTGCAAACTAAACTGAAGTTTCTGAGTAACTTCTGGTAGAAACTATCCAATCCATGAAATGATCTAACCTCTCCAATGCTCTCCTGTGTAGGCCATTCAACAATTGCTCTTACTTTCTCAAGGTCCATCTTCAATTCTTCCATAGAAATCACAAATCCCAAATATACCAACTCTTCCTTCATGAAACTACACTTCTTGATATTTATCAGCAACTTCTCTTCTCTCAGTCTCTGCAATACTTGTCTATGGTATTGTAAATGTTCCTCCTTTGTCGTACTCAAAATTAGAATGTCATCCAAATATACAATAACAAACTTACCCAAGAATTTATTCAAAACTTCATTCATCAATCTCACAAAAGTGCTAGGTGAATTTGTCAATCCAAAGGGCATCACTAACCACTCATACAATCCTTCATTTGTCTTAAAAGTAGTCTTGCATTCATCTCCTTCTCTAATTCTGATCTGATGGTATCCACTCTTCAAGTCTATCTTTGTGAAATATCTTTCTCCACTCAAACAATCCATGATATCATCCATCCTAGGTAAAGGAAATCTATACTTAACTATGATTTTGTTTATTGCTCTAGAGTCTATACACATTCTCCATTCTCCATCTTTCTTCGGTGCTAACACTGCAAGTACTGCACAAGGGCTCAAACTTTCTCTAATCAAACCTTTCCTCAACAACTCTTGAATCTGTCTATTCAATTCTTCATTCTCTTCTAGTGTCATTCTATGTGTTGCTTTGTTAGGCAAACTCACTCCGAGTATAAGATCCATGTGATGACTGATACTCCTTATAGGTGGCAATCCTTGAGGTACATTATCTTATATGATGTCTTCATACTCTGTCAACAATTCTTTTATCTCCTTCGGTTGTGATTCTTCAGTCTCCTTCAATGCTTCAGGCTTCTTAGGGATCAAGGCATAACACATATTCTCATGTCTTAGACCATCTAGAAATTTCCTTCCATCTAAGAAAACAGATTCTAGCATTCCCACATACTTCACTTTTAGGATCATCTTCCAAAGGAATCAAAGTATTTCTCTTTCCATTTTTTGTTATAGTATATGTATTCTTTCTCCCATCATGTATAGCTTTTCTATCATACTGCCAAGGTCTACCCAACAAGCTATGACATACAACCATAGGCATAATATCAGACGAGACTTCATCATGATAAGATCCAATATGAAATTTCACCAAACATTGTTCACTCACCAATACCTTATGATCATCTTGAATCCATGCTATTTGATAGGGCTTAGGGTGTTTCAATCTTTCCAACTTCAGCTTAGTCACCATCTCCTCTAAAACTAGGTTATCAGAACTACCACTATCAATTACAACTTTACAACATTTACCTCCTGATTTGCATCTTGTTCTGAACAAACTTTTCCTCTGTGGTAGTTCCTCATTTGTCTCTACTTGAAATAGTTCTCTCCTCATCACAAGTGATTCTCCTTTCTCAGGTTTACCAACCAAACTAGGTGATCCAACAGGTTCTTCTTCCACATAGGCTGCTCTTCCACCATTCTCTATCCTCTTGCTTGCACTCCCCTGATTACTTTCAAATGCTCTATGTCCTTCACCTCCACACTTAAAACAAGTGCCTCTGAATGTTATCCTATCAGGTCCTCTTCCTTCTCTTATGTATCCTTCATTCTGGTATGAACTAAGGTTTCCTCTACGGTAAAACTTTTTGTCATCTCTTTGGTATGCATTATTATCTCTACCATCCTTCTTGAATGTGTTCTCCTATCTATCATGCTCTGCATATAGCCTCTTTCCTTTAGAAAATTTTCTACCTCTTTAAAATTTACCTCCTCTACCTTTCTGTCTCTGATCATGCCTCTTATTCAGCTTCTCTTCAACTTTCAAGGCAAATTGATATGCTTCCTACAAAGATGTCATCCTTACCAAGCTCAATTCTTCTTGAATGTTCAATCTTAGTCCATTGATGTATCTAGCCACTTTCTCCTTGCTTGCTTCACTATGTATTGTCCTTATGATCATCTTATGAAATTCTTTAGTATATTCCTTCACAGATTTCTCCTTTTGTTTCAAGTTCTACAATCTCTTCAACAACTCCAACTCATAGTCAGCAAGTATATATTGATTCTTCAATTTTGTTACCATCCTATCCCATTTTGTATTATTTTCTTTTCCTCTTCTGTTTCTATCCAACTGAACTTCTTTCCACCATATAGCAGCATGTCCTTTCAACTTTGTCTTTGCAAATTTCACCTTCTCTGGATCTTCAACTTCATCATATTCAAAGTATTCTTCCATGTCATTTATCCAGTCAATCAACTCTTTAGGGTTCAAATTGCCAGTGTAATTTGAGACATCAACTCTAGGTCTTTTCCCAATCTTTGAAATAGCTCGCAACATCTTTACTTGATTTGATTCTTCTTCTTCATCACCTCCTAGGGTTTCACCAATTTGTTCAACAGATTGAAACTCGTCTCCATCATCACTTTCAACATTAGGTCTCGGTGTCAATCCTCTTCACCTATCTTCCTCAATAGCATCCAATTGAATTCTCATTGTTTTCATCATTTCCATCATCTCATCCATTCTACCAGCCATTGTCCCAACATCATGGATTCTCCTCGGTGGCATTCTTCCTAGGATCAAGTGCGACTACCTCAATTCAGCGATCGGGCTACAAGTAACAACTACCTCACAATCAGTGATCGGTTGTGATAAAAGTAACTTGCCTTAGATCAGCGATCTATTCACAACAAGATCTTATGGAATTCCTTCACCCATTTCACTCACTTCGCTTCCGAAGATTCAAACTTTTTCTCTGATACCACTTGGTGTAGTCATGGTAGGAGGGTTCACAGAATGAATAGTCCAGACCGTGCAGCTAGAGTAAACATAATGGAAACAACTCGAAGTTATAAAGCAAATGCAGATTTAGTCATTTAGTATATCATAGAAGTCAAATACAAATCAGATGGCAACATGTGGGCTTACAATTAGGGCTCATAGGCCTGATCACAGAATATCAGAATATGCACAAGATATAGCTTTGAAGCTTCTTCGTACAAAATCTAAACTATCAACTATATCAATGTCATGACCTTGATAACTAATTTCCTAGGCATCTATTACATAAATATATATCATCTCTAGATTATAACATTCCTCCACATCGACCAAGGAAGATCACAAACTCTGATGAAGAACTGTAACGTGTGTACATAGATAAATGGAATGATGAGAAAATCTTAGGGAAGGTTGGCCATGAACCAAAGATCAATGAATGATGTGTCATTTAGCTCTGCGGGTTGAGAAATGCTCTACGGGCCTTCTCCTTTAGCTAATTATCCAAACTGTCAAAAATACTCTACTCTAAGAAAACAATCAATCCTCTGATAGTGATATCTTTCTGGTACTTGATCCAAATGCTCCAAATTTTGGATATGTTGTGCATGAATGAATGTAGATGCTAAGTTTAGTTCTGCAAGGTTTGAGATGTAACTATGGTAGAATGTAGACCAAAATATAGAAACTGCCACTGACTGAATTGCCTGAACTGAACTGGAAAATTGAAAAGAAACAAATTAAAATGAAAATGTTTTGGTTGATGCAAGATTTCTCTTGAACTAGGGATGCTCCTGCATTAGTTCCAAAGCCATATGGCTCCTTCTATCTTCTTCTTTCTTAGCCTCAGAGTTATTCTCTATGTGCTCACTTTGGGTGGTGTCATTATGGCATTCCTCACCATCACCCCCATCATAGGCATCCTGCTTGGGTCCTTGTCGGTCCCTGACCTCTTGTTCAAGAGTTTCTACCCTTGTTCTTATTTCTTTCAATAAAGTGAGGATCTAGTCTAACTTAGATGCAAAGTGCCCTGAAGGATATCCTTCTTCCTGGCTATCTTCCACTCTGGATCTAATCTAAACCTTGGTTGCAATCTACTTCTTCCTGAAGTTTGCAAATTAATCACAAATTAGTTTTTCCATGTCATTTAATTCATTCATTATATAAATATATTCTCATTCATGTAATCTTTAACAAGAAAGGAAAGATTGTCAGAATTTTCCATTGCATTGTAGTTTTCATTCGATTACATATAATCCATCAAAATTACAAAATTTTTGTTTACACCTTACTACTGCAAGTCATTTACAATTTGGGATAACTTCCCATATTCATTTCTCAATCTTGAGATTTATCATTTTAGTCTTAGGAGGTGAGGGTACACACAAGTACTCCTTCACAATCTCCTTAGGTACATCATAATCCTTAGGATTATTTTCCACAGCTGGTGCTTTTGGTGTAGAGGGTTCTATTGATGCATCAATAGAGTTAGGGGCAGCCATCCTTTCTACTTTCATTAACTCCTCCTTGATGCGTTTCACGGCATCAGCAAAGGTTTCATCATTACTTAACCATGCTCCTACTAGGCAGCCAGTCTATTCAAGTTTCTTCATCCTTGAGGCTTGTTCCTTCAAGATCTTTTGTTGATGTAGGTAACGTCCATGTTTCGTTAGCTTCTTTTGAGGTATTGTTCTAATTTTTACCATTCTGGCAAATAATATCCAAACATTAGCATTCTTAATGTTGGGTAAAGTACTCATCAATTAGTGAGCTCATAGTTCCATGTATTGAACTTGGTAACTTTGATACCATATGTAACTATAATGTCAGAAAATATCCCCTTGGGGGCTTTTCCCTCTTTAGGTTTAACTCTCGGGTCTTTTGCATGCATTTAGGACATCTTACTTCATAATTTGGCATCCTGATGGAATGAACCCTAGGTAACATGACAAATGGGACCTAGGAGGACCCCTTGAGCCTTACCCTACCCAAAATAGGGGGAGAGGACTTGGGTGCCTGCGCCCTAGTCCTTCCCTATTTTGGGATAGCCCCAATTTCTAGGTGTTGATTTATGACCGTTATTTGGGCCCTTTGCTGACACAGTAAGTTTCAATTACAAAAATCTTGGTGGGAGTGTTTGTAGTTGCATATAAAAGCATGTTTAGGCATTCATTTGTAAACTAGATGATCATTAGATGGCAATTGTGATGTTCAAGTGTTCTCAAGGTGATTCAAGGCTTTCATTGTGTTGCAAGAGTAGACTTGTGTGGTTTATGTGTTTGTTTGCAAATTTTAGCATCAATTTCCACATGGAATGAAGAGCATCTTCCTCCCATGAGAGCTTCACTACAAGGTGACATTATATTGTGTTTTTATTATCAATTCCTTTGGTTTTTACCTCTTCCTCACAAGGGCACGCACTCTTTATCTAACGATGGTGTTCGGAGACTTAAGTGTCCTCCGGGGCTTGACTAAGGCAAACCTCTAAACACCACAACCCCCAAACCAAGTCTTGTGATTGCAGGTCACAGATGTCACATTTGGGAAAAGTGAAGTTGCAGGAAGGAGTGGCAGGCATCAAGGATTTAGGATCTGAAGAAAAGCAAGACACCAGAGCATTTCTAGGACTTGGGTACTCGCTCTAGTGTCCTCCGTAGTTGAGGTCCTGAAAATAAAAGTTATAAGGTTGATTAGTGTCGAAAGGAGGTCTAGATCCTGCAAAGAAACTGGTACCTTGGACTTGGGTACCCACTCCAGTGTCCCCAACTATTTCGCCTTAGAACCCTGAAAATAGGTATTCTATGATTTGCCATTTCATTTCTGTTTGCAAGAGCATTTTCTGTTATTCGTTAGTTTATTGTTGTATTTGCATAATTAGCATTTTAATGGTCAATTAAGCATAAGAGAAGAGAAATTGATAATTAAGTTCCCTAATCCAAGTTTCCCTACATCTCGCAGCGACCTAGGGTATGATAGTGAATTGCCACTCAACCCTAGATCCTTGAATGTAAAGTGGAAAGGCGGATTCAAACATCTAAACACTAAAACATTAACAAATCCAATTTTTCACTAAATATTTTGGTGAACCCATGTTTTTGGACTTAAATTGTAACTTGCTAAGTGTGTGTCTTCAGATTTGGATTGATTTCATTCATTCATATAGTCTTTTATCTTATTGCATTGAGAAAAATTCAAAAAAATTGCATTGTTTGTGTCATGCCCACATTTCCCATGCGGTCACGACACACAACACATGTGTCATGTCCACATTTTCCATGTGGTCATGACACAAATTATGAAAAACTTTTCTACCTATCTCTAAGAACCCCCTCGCACGCGTCTGCGTGCTCGGTATGTGACACGAAGTTTTTCGTAATTAAACACCATAGGAACCCCCTCGGTATTTTGTTCTTAGAGATAGTTACGAATTGCGTGATGATAGCCATCTAGGGGGTATGTGACACGAAGTGTGTCACTTATAGGGTTAGAATGATTTTAATCCCAACCCTAAGTTTCCTAGGTGAGAAGGGGATTTCGTCAAATTCAAAGCCTAACCCTAACTCAGATAAAAAATGAAACTGAAATAATGATTAAAAAAATAATGGCATGATGGATGCATGATAAAGTGGAATGGTAAGATAAAAGTTGATAAAATATCGTAAAATTAAAACCCTAGAAATCTAGGAAAAATTCATCAGCATAATGTGTTTTCAATAATCGACTTAAAAATTTTAAAATAAAACTCCAATAAGAAATTAAACAAAATTTAAGAATAAAAATTTAAACTTAAGAACAAATTTAAAACAATAGAAAATAACAAAATAACTACCCTGCCAAGGTCAAATAAATTGACCTTGCATAAAAAGGTTAAAAATTTGAAATAAAATAATAAAAAAATTACATGACGCCAAAATGGATTTCAAAATTGAGTCCGTTAATAAATATAATTTCGGCATTATATTTATTAACTAACTCAGAATAATAGAGAAGGGAAGAGATTAAAATACTCTTTCCCGTAAAATAATAGTAATATCGATAAAAAAATAAATAATAAAATCACGCTAGGGAATATAAAATAATTACTCTAATAAAAGTGAAATTTAAAAATCAAAGGGGACACACTTCCCATATTTGAACAAAATCCAACCCATCCACCAGTTAAATTAAAATCTCCAAAAATAAATTAAAAGTAACACAACCCCTAAAATAAAACTCAATTCTAAACATTAAAGAATTCCCCAAGCAAGTCACAATTCCTCCAACAAGTCCCCAAAATTAAAGAGAGGGAAAATTTAGGAATCCGTGCACATGAGAAAATAAGAAAATAGAAAGTTATCTCGAATCCAAATTAAAATTCTCACATCCTCCTCTAGCCTTAATAATATTTTAATATTTTCTTTTTGTTGCCCTAACTTCTCTCTCATTCTTTTCTTGTTTGCTTCCTTGTTTTGTTTTCTTCTTTGTTTGTGCAAGTAGGGTTTGAGCTTCCATGGCTACCATGGAGATGCAACCAGGAGAGTATTTTGGATTATATAAACATGGGGGTTACTTTAGATTAAACTCTTGTTCCTTATGAAAATATATACAGAATGATATTGGTATATATATACATACCTGTTAACATTTTATGCTGAAAGTTTTGCAGGAGGTAAAAATTCGCAGAGGACCACCACCATGGAAAGGGAGCTAAGTGGCAACGACGTGGGGAAAGGCCGCAATGGCGGGGGTTTGAAGCCAGAGTCATGGATGTGGGGAGTGAAGAGGGAGATGGGTGAAGGGGCTGCGGAGTGGAGAGTCCAGGGAGTGTGGACGCCACGGAATGAGGGCTGTGTGGTAGTTTGAGGCTCTATTTAAAGGCACAGAAGGAGTTTAAACGAAATGGTGGGGTTCAACCCCCTCCCCACACCCTCACTGGTAAGAACGGCAGCGGCGGGACTGCGGTGGGTGCCAATGCCCACCACAACCCCTCTTACTCAAAACAATTTTCATTTAAAGAAAGTCCGCGAATATACAGTCTGCCATTAATGGATTTCTTTCTCAACAGTTTTTTTTAATATAAATTTTGGTTTATATATATATATACTTAGATTTATACTTATAGTTTATTCAAAAATATCACAGTATAAAAGTATTTTGTTTTATTATGGTATATATATGCACTTATGTATATATATATACTTTTATGTATATATATAAGTGTGTAGATATATATTTAATACATACAACAATTATTAAGCCTCTGTGGTTTCTTCAAATTTTAGTATATACACATAAAATGAACAACAACTAGGTAAAAAAAAAAGGTGTTTATATATATTTATACATATATATATTTTCATATATATATATATGTATAATTATATATATACCCATTAAACTAACTTTCCATTAGCACTAATTTTGGTTTAACATATAATACTAACATTCTGTCTAGAACTTAAAATGATACAGAAGCATTCTTCTTGAAAATATACTATTCAGAAACATATATATATATATATATATATATATATATATATATATATATTTGAAACATATCCAATACACACACTACAAGAAGGTATATATATATATATATATATATATATATATATATATATATATATATATATATATATATATATATATATATATATATATATTTGAAACATATCCAATACACACACTACAAGAAGGGAAAACCCAGCCACTTCGAAATGCCCTCCTCCCTATCGTAGACCCGCAAGAGGGTCACCCTCAAGCTAGGGAGGTAGGGATTCACATGGTTGCAACACACCACAACAAGCACCAAAGCAACAACAACACAAAAATCAACCCTAAGGATAAACACATAACACAACTCATGAGAATGAGTTTGATGGGGGTAGGGAATGGACCCCTCTACTTCAAAGGCCACACCAAAAACACCAAATACCAAGTCTCATGGCTTCAAGCCAAAACCTCCAAAACCACAACTCTCCAAATATCTCAAAATAAACTTCCATGGCACTCTTGCCATTCAAATAATCTCCACAACAAGTAAAAAGCCCTCAAGGCCATAAGTGACACAAAATATGGGAGTGACCTCAAGGAGGTTCCTTTCCCCTACCCCAAACAAGTTGAGTCTTACCTCCAAATGGAGGTGCTCTCACCAAACTCCCATCCCACACAAAAATGAAACAACAACAACAAAACTACAAACACATCATAATAAAAATATGCAAGGGTAAAGAACATAGTCATGAGGCTTACCTTCAAAAGGCCTATAATGGAAGCATGTTTGGTGATGAGCTCCAAGCCTCTCTAAACCTTCTAATCTCTAAAATCCCTCTAACTTCCCAAAAAAAATGCTCAAAATAGAAAGAAAATCTCTAAAATGTAAGAACCCCACACTCCTCAACAAGAAGAGGTAATATAGGCCTTCTAAATTGGCCTTGAGGAATGAGAAGGTGACACTTGTCACCTTCTTCTTCCTCCTCCTATGCCACTTGCAAGGGAGAGGAAGTGTGAGGGTGACAAGTGTCATCCTCCAATTCCATCTCAATCCTCACCTTATCTACTTGTGCTCTCACACATGTGTGAGAGAACAAGTGGTGAGGTGGCATTTCCCTTTAAGCCTCCATGAGGATAAGGGATGCCATATGGCATCCTCTTATTCTCTAAGAGAGCCATCTCCCTCCAAGATGGTCTCACACATGGGAGTCTTGGAGACCTCCCAAGTCTCCTTAGGGAAGGGATTCCCAAACTTTGGGAAGGGATATGAGTCTTTCCCAAAGCATGACTCTTCTCCCACCCTTATCTAATTCAAATTTCGTCACTTTGACCAAACCTCAGTTTAGAATGACCACAAGTGAGTTATCCCAAGGTTTAGTTAGTCAAAATTGACCCTAGACCCATGGGTAACCACCTAGGGTAAATTTTGGGACACTAAGGTTCACCTAGGGGGTCATAAATCCACTTTAAATGGCCTCAAAAAAATAAAAACAATACCAAGTGGTATAAGTCAATAAAAATTATACAACACATAATATTAATTAATTAAACAAAGGGGTACTAGGCCAAAATGATAAAATAAACAAGCACTTAAATCAACACTCAATTCAAATGTGATCCTCATCCATCTTGGGAATGGATCAGTTTCCACAGGGAATAACATATATGTGAATTCTACCTCTAATTTCTTGTGGCCTAGGAATGTAATCATGCACATCTCGATCAAGTGTCAATCATATCATGAATAATCATAGTCGAAGCAACTGGAATTAAATTCATGCCATTGAATACAACAATAAGCATCTATAACATAATTCTAAATTAAATTGCATTTTTCTATCAAATGTCACATAATCATCATCACATAAGGAACTAGAAGTCACATCACAAAACATCATCTAATATATATCGCATATCTAGTCTCAACATAGCATCAAAATATGATCAAATTGAATCACCATATGTCAAATCAATGTCATATCAAAATCAGGAGATATAATCAAGTCTACAAAATGAAACCACAGTCTCTAAAATTCTGATAATGTCATCAACTGAAATGCATAACGATCAAAATAAGGAAGGAAAAATAATCGGCCTCACAGTTTGACTTACTAAATTGCATCAGTTCTTTCTAAATTTTCCTAATTCATGATTTTTGCATCAGATCTAATATAAACTACAGAAAAACACAAAAATTCAATCATTTGCATTACATTTACGTCATTAATTTGCTAGGCTTTTGTAGAAATTTTGACAATTTTCATTAAACCTAGTAATTCCAAAATCTAGGGTTAGTAGGAAAATTATTCTTTTAGGTTTTTCTACTTATTTTAGAAGCTCATTCATATTTAAATTTGTCTGTATTCTTTTGTTTTAGTGTAAATTTGCATTTAGATTTAAAATATTTGCATTTTTGCATAGAAATTTTCAACAAAAACTAGCAATTTTCATGCATTTTCATTAAATTTGGCCTTATCGATTCCCTAAACTTGCACCATAGGTGTGTTGTGAAAAGTATTTTTGCATTAATTGGCTATTATTAGGCTAATACTTTTCTGTCCCTCATAAAAATCTTCACAACACCCTTTTAACAGGCTCTTGTATTGAAATTTTAGTGAAAAACTACATATTTTGGCTATTTTTGCCCTAGGGTTTGACCTAGTTTGCACTCTAAGCATGTTGTGATCAATTTTATGGATTGTGGTGACTGATATCATTGATTTTATTTTATGGACCTCCTGAAATTTGTTACAACACTCCTTTTGCTAGGTCTTGGAATTGAAAAACTGTGAAAAATAACCTATTTTTGCTATATTTTCACTAGGATTTGAACTTAAGTGGCTCTAAAAGCATGTTGTGTTGGGTATTTTGGCACCAAGTGGCTGTTACTACTAATATTATTTACTTTCCATCATCACTTTCCTCACAACACCCTTCATTTTTCTTTGTTGCATTGAGTTTTGGTGAAAAAAGTGTCTATTTTGACATATTTTCACTATAATCTTGACTTGGCATTATCTTGGATTTGCATCAAAAGTGTGTTATAAAGGATCTTATTTCTATATTGGACTGATATTAGACATATTATTTTCTGCCCCTAATCAATTTCCTTACAACACCTTTGCTTTCATATATTTGCATCGAAAAAGTACAAAAAATCAAGCATTTAAAGATCATTTTTGCATATAGTTTGCACTTGTTTTTTGCATACTCTAGGAAAATTGTTAAGATCATATTTTCCATTGAATTATGGCATCTTCATGTTATTCATCTCTGAAATCTTTGCATGAGCATATCCTAGATTTTGAAATTTTCTCTAATTTCACTAATGAGAATCCTCATATTCTAGAACACATAGCTTATATCAGTGGTATTGACGCTTCTATGTGTTCTACATATGAGTTGCAATTACTTTGTTATACACATGATTTTAGTAGCTTCACTTTACTCATAGGAGCATATCCTTTGATATTAGAAGATTTAATTGAATTCATCTCTAGGAACACTCATGAGAAAGATGAGAGTGAAAAGCCTTTTTCTGCTACAGAGTATGATGATGATGATGATATACCTTCCTCTCATCCCACTACTCTCCCTGGCCAAGATGTAGGATTAGTGGATGAGAAAAGGTCTCTCACATTAAATACTTTAGGGATGGATGTTAGGTGCAACCAAGAGGGAAACGACGTTAATTCAATATTGATTAATAAACTTTGTAGTAATATTCCTAAGATGATCATCTAAGGGGCACCTAGTGCACCCTCTTGCTTAAAGCTGGTGATTACTATTCAAGGTAGACCCCTAGATCACATCTACGATTATGCAAAGAAAATTGCTCAAGCAAATCAGGGTGTACAAAATGTGATTGCTCATGCATATAACACCCGTAATAACAAGCAAAGTAAGTAAGCACCGCATGTGCCTATCTCTCTTCCATGTTCTCAACCTATGCTCCCTCTACCACCTCATCTTACTCCTAAAAGTGGTCAAGAGTATGATCTTGTCAAACAGCTTCGCACTACTTCGCCTAAGATCTCTCTTTGGGATTTAATACAAACATCGCCTACATACCATGAAATGCTCCAAGAAGCTTTACAAAAGGTGATTGTGCCAACTGTTGTTAAGCCGAATGATGTAGCAGCTGTATTGGATAGTATGCATGTGACAAAAATAGATATTCTCTTTCAACCATAGGAATTACCATCAATCAAAGTTCAAAACCAATATGATCCTCTCGTTATCTTCATCACAATAAACAAATCATTGGTTAAGAGAGTTATGATTGATAATGGATCAGCTCTCAATATTTGTGGCATTGACTTATTACATAAGATTAAAGTTGATACATCTACCATCAAGCTAGAACCATTAAGTATCTGTGGTTTTGACAATATTGGATGACAATCCATAGGTACTATAACTTTACCTATACAAGTGGGACCTATGATTGTGCCTACCCTGATTCATGTCATGCCTAGTTCTTTATCTTACAACATGATTCTTGGTAGACCTTGGATTCATGCATTGGGGGAAGTCCCTTCAACTCTACATCATTCAATCAAATTTATATTCAAAGGTAAACTTCATACTAATCATATTGATCCTGAACCAGACAATTGTTTACACATTCAAATGCAAAAACCAATTTACAATCATATGAGCTTGAACAATTTACGAGGTGATCCATCAATGACTAATGTTGTGCAAGACTCTCAACCATCAAATACACTTGTTAGTGATGATTGGGGTTCATTAGATTTTAATCCTTGTAGTACAGGGGAATACAAACTTAATAAACCTAACACATCAAAAGTCACATTGATCTCGTCTAAACCATCTTTTGCAACATCTCAGAAAAACAAAGTTTCCTTGGTTGAAAATAAAGACAATAGCCTCACTTATACAACTTATGATACCTATGAGGCTTCACATTCTTCTAAAGAAATGGGCTCTCTATATGGTCCTGGATTTCAAATCTTGTACAAAAATAACGACTATGTCAGCAATGGTTGCAATGTAAATCAACAAGGAATTAGAGTACCTTTACAAGTTGCTAGAATTAACTACACAACCGGTATAGGATACTGCTCTTTGAAACCCACCAAAGCCTCTTGTCATCCTAAACTTAATGTTAATACAAATTTAAAACAACATGAGAGATATCCTAAGTGTGTATGTTTTTAATGATGGCATGCTAACAGGTAAGTATTTCTAACCCTTTATCTCTCTCATGATGTGCTTCCCCCGTGATGTGTTATGTGTTGTTTAGGCCTCCTGGGATGACCCCTGATTCTCTTGTAAGGTTTGGGATACTAGGAGACTACCTCTATTGTGACCTTCTTCTATTTGTATCATCATTCTTCTATATTGCCTCTCTCTAATTTCTTTGTTGTGTGTTGTGTCTTACAGACATAGCGTTTTAGTTAGTGACTTGGGGGAACCCTCCTATGTGACTGTCCCTAAGACACTTGTTTCTCCTCTCTTATTTATTGTTTCCCTTCCTCTAGTGCTTCCACCTAGCAAGTGGATGACGACAAACATTTATACTAATGCGGACCTAGTGTCCCTTTCGAGAGCAATTAAAAAATGGACTTAGTTCCTAATATGACAATGGGGTTGTATATTTTATCTAACGCTTGGCTAGTAGAAGCACTCATTCTTTTCATGTAGTGAATTTGATGTTTCTATCATTTACAAACCTTAACAATATTGTTGCTCTATGCACCTTTGTTTGTCTTTGAATCTAGCCTTGGCGGTACTCGATTCAGATAGCTTCATGATATAGCCCCATGGTTATCCTTGAACTCTAAATTCATTGTATAACCTTGGCTCTTTATGTGGTTAATCATATGCATTGATGTTGTTTATCATGATATTGTAGACACTAACATGTTTCTTGCAAGGATGTGTTGTGCAAACATTTGGTGATCGTAAAGTACATGTCACCTCTGGGGGGCATGGGCTTTGTGAAAGTTGGTGTTCCCTTGTGTGTTTTAGTCCTACCTTAATGTGTTTGATATCAATAACTGATATCAACCACCTTAAGGTGGGGGCATATATAAGGTAAGCTATCTATTGTAGATGTTAGTAATGTGCTTGTCCTCAGGTGCAGACTAGTGTGATGAGTACTTCCTGCATCCTGAGTTTGTTTGTAATCAATCAATCTATCTTGAAATCTATAGCGTATACCTCCTTTTCATTGTAAGGCATCTCCATGATGTGGGTGGGGTTGTATACTGTTGAGCTCATACCTCCTTTTCATCGTAAGGCATCTCTGTGATGTGGGTGGAGTGGTATGCCATGCTTCCTTTTCACTGTAAGGCGTCTCTGTGACATGGGTGGGGTTTCATTTTCAAAAGTCCTCTACGGCAGGGAGTGGTTATGTGACTAAATCAGCCCTTAAGCGTGTCTTCAACAATTGTTGTGGCTAAGCACAATCATCGGTGTGTGCCTATAATGTGCCTGAGATGGTGTTGGACCTAGAAATAGGTACACTCCATCACTTGTCTGCCGTGTTTTCTCCATGTCTTCAAAGTGTGTGTGTTTGGCGTGCTTGCTTTGTTTGGTGTGTCTGCTGCCCCATATGCAGTCTGCATTTTGGGAGGTTTTAAATGTCTTGCATGTGTGTTGCCCCATATAAACAAAGACCTATGCGACATGAGTGCATCATGTATTATGGGAGGTTTATTTACTTTCTAGTACTTGCATATGCATTTCATGTATATGAGAAAAAAAAAGAAAAGAAAAGACATCATTTCTATATTCCATGCATTAATGTGTCTTCTATGCATCGATTGTCTTCTTCGTGTTCTACATGACTGTAACTGTCTTCTCCATGTTTTACATGTCTGTTACTATTTTCTATGTGATTGGCATGTCTTCTCCATGCTTGGTGTGTCTACTATGTTTGTGACCTTACTTTAATGCATGTATTGCCTTGCGTTTATACATACATTAAAGTGGGGGCTAAATGTAACGTCAAAAAATGTCCCCTTGGGGGCTTTTCCCTCTTTAGGTTTAGCTCCTGGGTCTTTTGCATGCATTTAGGACATCCTACTTCATAATTTGGCATCCCGATGGAATGAACCCTAGGTAACATGACAAATGAGACCTAGGAGGACCCCTTGAGCCTTACCCTACCCAAAATAGGGGGGAGGACTTGGGCACCCATGCCCTAGTCCTGCCCTATTTTGGGACAGCCCTAAATTTTGGGTGTTAGTTTATGACCATTATTTGGGCCCTTTTCTGACACAGTAAGTTTAAACTACGAAAATCTTGGCAGGAGTGTTTGTAGTTGCATCTAAAAGCATGTTTAGGCATTCATTTGTAAACTAGATGATCATTAGATGGCAATTGTGATGTTCAAGTGTTCTCAAGGTGATTCAAGGCTTTCTTTGTGTTGCAAGAGTAGACTTGTGTGGTTTATGTGTTTGTTTACAGATTTCAGATCAATTTCCTCATGGAATGAAGAGCATCTTCCTCCCATGAGAGCTTCACTACAAGGTGACATTATATTGTGTTTTCATTATCAATTCCTTTGGTTTTTGCCTCTGCCTCACAAGGGCATGCACTCTTTATCTGATGACGGTGTTTAGAGACTTAAGTGTCCTCTGGGGCTTGACTGAGTCAAGCCTCTAAACACCACAACCCCCAAACTAAGTCTTGTGATTGCAGGTTATAGGTGTTACATTTGGGAAAAGTGAAGTTACAGAAAGGAGTGGCAGGCATCAAGGATTTGGGATCTGAAGAAAAGTAGGACACCGGAGCATTTCCAGGACTTGGGCACTCGCTCTAGTATCCTCCACAACTGAGTTCCTAGAAATAGAAGTTACAAGGCTGATCAGTGTAGGAAGGAGGTCTAGATCCCGCAAATAAACTGGTACCTTGGACTTGGGTGCCCATTCCAGTGTCCCCGACTATTCTGCCTCGGAACCCCGAAAACAGGTATTCTATGATTTGCCATTTCATTTTCGTCTACAAGAGCATTTTTTGTTATTCGTCAGTTTATTGCCATATTTGCATAATTAGGGTTTTAATGGTCAACTAAACATAAGAGAAGAGAAATTGATAATTAAGTTCCCTAATCCAAGTTGCCCTACATCTCACAGTGACCTAGGGTATGGTAGTGAATTGCCACTCAACCCTAGATCCTTGAATGTAAAGTGGAAAGGTGGATTCAAACTTCAAAACACTAAAACATTAACAAATCCAATTTTCCACTAAACAATAACATCACTTTCCTTAATGCTCAAGATTTAACATGAACATTCATCTTAATCAAGAGATTAGTCAATAATATGATTAACCAAATCAAAATTTAACCATAATGAATCATTATCATTTCATCAACTAAGCATGTTATTCTAACAGAATATAACAAAGCTTGTAATACAATAATCATTACATATCCTTAGTGAGTAACCATCACTAATCATGTACAAGTTATTCCCAAGGCATCAAGAATCAATTTATAAATTACATTTGACCACCAAGTCATTAAATGCAAAACACTATATCTAGAACAAGTGACATCAGTATTCATAAGCCTTAGCTTGTCTTATACTTGGGAAGGAGAGCATCATCCTGGTGTGTTTCCACCAACCACGAACCTACGATCCCCCACTCAACTTCGTAACTGGAAGTGGCCCTACCCTTCATGGCAAGGTTAGATATTAGGACCCATTAAGTTAGCCATCTGAGTATCTGGAATTGTGTCCTTCCTAATGTCTCACGGTCACCAAACTATAGATCCACTCTAACTATGTATGACACTACTGGATACACTAAGCCATCTGGAGCACTGTCGACCAATAAAGCATGCAAAGGTAGATGCATTACATTGGCCAAAGATTTACATACATATACGTTGCATAATGAATGTCAATATTGTGTGTCCACCACCCTGACTCGACTTATAAGATGTCATGTCCTATAATAAATTCAAATTGACCTTTCTCTCTAGGTCTAGTATAAGTGGGATCAATTCGATTCATCGTCCATGCTTGGACACTTGACTCCCATCATAAGTTGGTTACAACTAAATGGGTTACCTTCGTAATGAGGAACTTGTGACTCCACATCACCTTGTTCCACTTTCAATTCATATCATGTAATCAACCATTTTTACCACCTTGATTATTCTATGGTTTACAATTTTGATTTAAAATAACTTATAGATAAGAATCATAATCTTGTTACTCTAGGCATACCTTGCCTTAACAAATGGAATGGTTTCATAATCAATGATAGCTCAAAATTACTCTTATGAGCTTTTAGTGATAAACACTATCCCCGTTTGTTTACTCATAAGTAAAGTAAAGGGTTTTAAAACTTGTGATCATAACCATATAGGTGTTAGTTATCAAAATAAAATAATTTCCATACTAATAATTTAGCAAGCATGAAAGCTGCCTCATGTTAAAACTATTATCTTTAATGATCACACCACCTCCTTCGTCGAGGGTAGACAAGTACAGTCACAACTATTTAAAAAACCTCTTTGTAGCCATAGTTATGTTTTCATGCAAATTGAATCAAGAATTCATTTGAGTGCTATAAGCACAGTTATGTTTAAGGCCATATCGGCCATCACCATAGTCGTGGTGGCTATATTGGTTATAATGCAGGTCATGACAAAGTAAGTACTAAACATCATCGTTCAACACTTCTTGTGCCCCGAGCACCTTAAACTCAAGTCTTGGCACTCTTATTATACAATCCATGTCGTTATTCGACATGTAAATGTTGTACTATATATATGTGCTCGGCCATAATGGCCTCGAGCCACAGTTACAATATGGATTATAATGCATTAAGCTCAGCCTTCATGGCCTTGAGCTATAGATATAACATGGTAAACATTGCAATATAGCTTGGTTTTCATGGTTGTGAGCTTTATTATAGGTAGGAATATGACGTATTGAAGCTTGGCCTCCATGGCCTCAAGCAAATTCACAGTAAGGAATATAATATAGTATAGCTTGGCCATAAGTCTTGAGCTTAGACACAGTGAAGAATATAGTTTAATACGGCCCAACCGTAAGGCCTTTAGCCCCTGAAACAAAAAGAAATGCTTTAAAGATTATGCAAGCTTAGTCGTAAGGCCTCAAGTAACTACCATATAGAATATATCAAAGATAAGGACACCACAGTAACAGTTATAAAAGCATGAACCCCATACGATATGCATGCTATGGGAGCTCGATATAAAAGAAACTCATAACTGAAAATGTATACAACAATAACATTCTTTACTCTACCTGAGCACAGTCCTTCAAATGCAAAGGTATTCCCAGTTCAATCTCTATTTGTCCTACTTTGTATGTCTTTCCCTATTGTTGGTTAATATATTTGTCACTTTGATTTTATACTCCTTTGCCCACACCAATGACAATCTGACCAACAGTTGAGTCACTTGCAATGTTATTTGCAAGTGCTCTCTGCTTTCTCTACAAGGCGCAGCTACCTTCAAATGATTTACAATGAATGAAAATAGGGTATGCTTTTAACTAGAAAGAAGAAAAGGCAAACTAACACCTACCCATAACCATGAAAGTAGATGTGATTGATTAATTCAGAATGAAGTGAATGCAAATAAATGATACAAATCCCACCTATTCCACACCCACAAACAGTGATAGATTGGTAAAGGATAGCTATATTTCTCTCAACACATATCAAACAGAAGAAAGATATGAATCTGAAACCCAGATACAACCATACATAATAGAAGCGCATTGAAGATTGACTACAAATTAACATAAGAAAAACTGCAAAGAAGACATTTACAGACACAAAGTTCTAAAAATAATTCTCCATTTCTCCAACAAAACAAAACTCAAAGTCTCTGAAATTTCCCCTGTACATAGACTGAGTCAAGAAAAATGATAATTGGAATTACATGCTAACAGAAAATAAATTTACTCCTCCTTCCCTATTTCATAGAACAACTAGAAAAAGATGTCCTCCAACATCTACAAATTACATATTTAGAGGATTTCCCCAAGAACCTTTTGGTTTCCATAACTACTTCTTGAAAAGGTTAAGAAATCTTTTATTTTCTCCCATAACTAATCTTTTGAAATTCCACCGGACAAATAAAATTTATTCTTTTTATCTTCTCGTGGAATAACTGCTGAAAGCTATCTTTAGATTAATTTACCAACTCACTTTTAAGAGTGACATTTTAACTTCCCTAAGTCCATTTTGTGTATTATCCTGTAAATCATGACATTCAAGTGTGCATTCCCTCAAACTGTGTTATCTTGAGAGTTTTTAAAGTCTTTACAACAAATCCATTTGATGCATATCCTATAATCACTGCAATCCATTTGTGAGGCCGCCTATTAGGAACCTTGAAACAAAGGTTCAAGAACCATAAAAACTCCCGACAAGAGCAATGTCGGCCTATCAACATTTCCTTGAACTTTGGAACCTTCTTTTAACTTGAAACTACCTATTACAAGGATGTCAAGGAGTCAAGAATGTTATGAACTTTTGAACTTTAGTCGGAAGTATATTAAGTTCAAGAACCCACAAATCGCCAACCATGTTGTTTATAAAGCCCACAACTTTTTCATAAAGATTATAAAGCTGCTATTAACACATGAAGTCATTAACCTTTAAAATAATGGGACTTTTCCATTTTTCAAAATAATCTCTAATCGACAATGTATTTTACACACTTTTTAACCCTGGAAAAGTATATTAAACCCCTTAGTGATCTAACAAAACTTTAACTTCAAACTTGGGGCCCCGAGATGAAAAATTCAATATCTCTCACATAGTAACTGTGCTTTTCACAAAAATTGGATAGCAAGATGATTGGACCCTTCTGAGCAAAACCCAAAAAACTCTTTAGCTCCAGCAACTAGAAAATCAAATTTTGGCTTTGTTTGCAGATCACTGATGAGAAAATGTGAAGTTTAAAATCATTCAAATGGTAAGATGTTCAGGCATAAAAACTAGCTAGATTGGGTAGAATACAGTTAGGATCAGACCCATGAAAGTATTTCGATCCAGCATTAATAGATTTTCAAAATTAATTATTTTCAGGATTTGGCAAGTTCAAGGGTCCAGGTGCTCTGGAAATTTGAAATTTCTCAAGTTCAAATTTTTAGGTAACACCTGCGCAGAGCTAAAACTTTCTCTTCTTTCCAAAACCAAAAGATCATAATGATAGTCTTTCTAGAAGACTAAAGGATTATTACCTCATCCTAATTCGCATGCCTATTTTCGTGGAAACTACCACCCTTTACCAAGGTGGTGTGAGTGGTTTCTCCCACTTGGCCAACTACCATGATCATGGCTCACACAAGCATGACACCTGCTAGTCTATGGTGACCTTGACTTGCTCCCATTAATTATGATGTCAACTATATCAAAATAATAAACACAATAACATAGAAAACTATTAAATATCAAATTTATATAATTATATTATAATATTTTTACACGCATCCACTAGATGCATGCAAATACTAATATTAACCATCATTTTTTGACATCACCTCCTTCATGGAGATAGAGTCATCATGTGATTTAGGGATCGAGCACCGCTCTCCCTTCTTCACTAAGGGCTCGAAACTTAACAAACCAAATAATAATGGATTTATAATCTTAGTTCAAAAATATTTAGAGCAATAAGAAAATGCTCTGACAAAAATCAAGACTAACTCTCGACTTGTATTGACATTCCAAGAATGTCATTGGGTCGAGTCAATGCAACATTATCGAAATGACTAAATCGATAAGACGACACAAAAGGAAAATCAACTGGCCAAGAATAAGCATAGCTTACGCTAACTTACACGGTTCGAAAGGATAAAATGTTTGACACTTAGATGGCTACTAACCCCACTTCCTGACATCTAACTCTTCCTCCATGATGATACTCTCCTTCCTTCTTTGAAGGATGTTACATTTTCCTATTCACACTCAAGACCACAAAATAATGATCAGTGCATCATTATCATATCCTATAATATAAATCAATTAATGTTCAAAACTAATTAACATCAGTCACTAACTTCATAATCAAAGATCAAATCAGATATTTCCACAATATCAAATCAGTTAACTAAGATAAATCCTCTTGATTATCATCCAAAGTTAATGATTAAGTCTAATTGTAAGTTGAGGATGTAACAAAAACCTCCAAGGAAAACCCAAATGCTCTCTCCAATTTGAGAACCTAAATGTCCTATCTACATGTGACCCAATTTTGAATACATTTTATATGACCTTGACAATTAATTGCATTTCTCTAATGTGCCTCCCACATTAAATCATGTTTCCATTAAGTCAAGTTCTAAGTAAACCATTACCCCAATATTAAATGCAGTTTTCTAATATACCTCCAACATTAAATGCATTTCAATTGTTACACACAAAAACTACCTAGGAGAACATAACACTACCCAAGGTGTGGCATGCCACTTCAAGGTGGACTAAAAATTTACAAACTATTAAATATTCTATGCAAGTTGTATAATGTCTTTCGTAACATTCTCTTAGTTGTTGTATACATTGCATAAGGGGCCAAACATAGACAAAAAAAACTACCTACTAAAGGGAGACATCCCCATAGCCATCATGTACCATTTAAACTTCTATGTACTCACAAGCTTCATCAAACCATATGTAACATTTAGACATTACACATCAATATGTTGTTCTCACATGAAAGGTAGGGTCCTTTTCCATGCTAGTGACACTAACTATAACAATATTTTTTCTCCATACTAATAACACTTCTAAAATACAAATTTCTTAGACTTATAAGCATGCATAGCTACCTTATACTCTACCTCTATAGTCAAAAGAGAAACTATGTCATCCTATATCTTAATCAACTAACTATGCCACAAAATAGGGTAAACACTGTAACGTCAAAAAATGTCCCCTTGGGGGCTTTTCCCTCATAAGGTTTAGCTCCCAGGTCTTTAGCATGCATTTAGGACATCTTAGTTCATATTTTGGCATCCCGATGGAATGAGACCTAGGTTTCATGGCAAATTGGACCTAGGTGGACCCCTTGAGTTGTACCCTACCCAAAATAGGGGGGAGGACTTGGGCGCCTGTGCCCTAGTCCTACCCTATTTTGGGGCAGCCCTAATTTCTAGGTGTCAGTTTATGACCGTTATTTGGTCCTTTTACCGACATGGCAAGTTTGGATTTTTAAAATCTTGGTGGGAGTGCTTGTAGTTGCATATATAAGCATGCTTAGGCATTCATTTGTAAACTAGATGGCAATTGTGATGTTCAAGTATTCTCAAGGTGATTCAAGGCTTTCATTGTGTTGCAAGAGCAGGCTTGTATGTTTTGTGTGTTGATATTTGCAGATTTGAGCATCCATTTCATCATGGAATGAAGGGCAACTTCCTCCCATGATATATTCACTGCAAGGTGACATTATATTGTGATTTCATCATTGATTCCTTTATTTTTTGCCTCTGCCCCACAAGGGCATGCACTCTTTATCTGACAACGGTGTTTAGAGACTTAAGTGTCCTCCGGGGCTTGACTAAGAAAAGCCTCTAAACACCACAACCCCCAAACCAAGTCTTGTGATTATAGGTTACAGGTCTTGTATTTGGGAAAAGTGGAGTTGCAAGAAGGATTGGCAGGCATCAAGGATTCAGGATCTAAAGAAAAGCAGGACACAGGAGCACTTCTAGGACTTGGGTGCTCACTCTAGTGTCCTCTGCATCTGAGTTTCAAGAAACAAAAGTTACAGGGCTAATCAATGTCGGAAGGAGGTTCAGATCCCACAAAGAAACTGGTACCTTGGACTAGGGCGCCTGCCCTAATGTCCCTGACTATTCCGCTTCAGAACCCCAAAAATAGGTACTCTATGATTTGATATTTTACTCTTGTCTGCAAGAGCTTTTTCTGTTATTCATCAATTTGTTGTTGTATTTGCATAATTAGGGTTTTAATGGTCAATTGAGCATAGGAGAAGGAAAATTGATAATTAAATTTCCTAACCCAAGTTTTCCTACATTTCACAAGCAATCTAGGGTATGATAGTGCTCGCCACTTAACCCTAGATCCTTGAATGTATAGTGGAAAGGAGGATTTAAACATCGAAACACTAAAACATTAATAAATCCAATTTTCCCCTAAAAATTTTGGTGAACCCATGTTTTGGAATTAAATTACAACTTATTGAGTGTGTGTCTTCATATTTGGATTGATTTCATTCATTCATATAGTCATTCATTTTATTGCATTGAGAAAAATTCAAAAAAATTGAAAATTTTGAAAAATACAAAAAAATTGCATTGTTTGGCTTACTAAATTGCATCAGTTATTTCTAAATTTTCCTAATTCATGATTTTTACATCAAATCTAATATAAACTATATAAAAATCCAAAAATTTAGAAATTTGCATTGCATTTTCATTATTAATTTGCTAGGTTTTTGTAGAAATTTTGACAATTTTGATATAACCTAGTAATTCCAAAATCTAGGGTTAGTAGGCAAAATATTTTTTTCAGATTTTTATACTAATTTTAGAGGCTCATTCAAATTAAAATTTGGTTGTAGTCTTTCATTTTAGTGTGAATTTGCATTTAGATTTAAAATATTTGCATTTTTGCATAGAAATTTTCAACAAAAACTAGCAATTTGGATGCATTTTCATTAAATTTGCATGGGTATTTTGCATGTTCAAGATTGAAAATAATTTTCAGATTTGAGAGTAAGTCAATTTTATCATAAATCAGACTTCAAAACATTCACATAGCATTTTGTCCCAAGATCTCAAACCTAGGGCTTCAAAAATAATGATTTTCACTAAATTTGGCCTTGTCGACTCTATAAACTTGCACCATAGGCGTGTTGTGAAGGATATTTCACACTAATTTTCTTCTATCAAGGTAACTATTTTCTTCCCCTCATAAAAATCTTCACAACACCCTTTTAATGGGCTATTGTAGTGAAAATTCGGTGAAAAACTACATATTTTGGTTATTGTTGCCCTAGGGTTTGACCTAGTTTGCACTCCAAGCATGTTGTGAAAAATTTTATGGATTGAGGTGACTGATATTATTAATATTATTTTATGTATCTCCTGATATTCATTACAACACCCCTTTTTCTAGGTCTTGGAATTGAAAAACCGTCAAAAATAGCCTATTTTTGCTATATTTTCACTAGGGTTTTACCTTAAGTGGCACTAAAAGCGTGTTGTGTTAGGTATTTTTTCATAAATTGGATGTTATTACTGATATTATTTTCTTTCCATCATCATTTTCCTCACAACACCCTTTGTTATGCCCTTTTCCATTAAATTTTGGTGAAAAAAGTGACTATTTTGACATATTTTCACTCTATTTTGACTTGGCATTAACTTGAAATCGCATCAAGAGTGTGTTGAGAAGGATAATTTTTCTATTTTGGACTGATATCAGACATATAACTTGCTTCCCTTGACTTAAATCCTTACAACACCCTTTGGTTCATTCATTTGCATTAAAAAAGTACAAATTTCCAAGCATTTTTGGTCGTCAATCATATCCTTCTCCTAGGATTTGTTCTCTTAGTTTGTGCGTTGTGTGTCATATGTTTTTATAAGATTTATGACATACTGTCCTAAAAACAATATCCCTTTGAGAAGAAGAAAAATATTAATGGGATCTAGTGCTCTTGAAGAAGTTGGTACTTTGGACACTTTCTTTACAAAGGAAGAAACTCAAATTGTGCAAGATATTATACATCCTCCAACCACAATGGAAGAACAAACTTTTCATGATGCTGATAATACTATTGAGCCAATAGGATATGTATCTGATGAAAAAATATAAAAATTGGATAAGGAGCTAGCTGAATATCAATCATTTATGGAAAATGAGAGAATAGTTGAAGAAGTTGTCCCTACAATTCACAATATAAGAGAATTGATAAAAGAGGGACAAGATGGTTTAAATGCAATTCATGGTCTAGCACATATTGTACAAACCAACATTATGCTAGTGACTAAATGTGCACAAGTGATAAATAACACTCTATCACCATCTCATACTCAAGTTTCGGCACCTATACCAGCTACGAGAATATCTACTTTTACGTCAACGATCTTAACAACTAATGCGAACGCTTGTAGTAATGCTACCACTAGTATTGGAGTATCTGATGGCACTAATTACAAATATGTGGGATTTGATTATCAAAATTTGGTTCCTAAAGGGACCTCCTCTATGCATAATTGTTCTCAACCACCTATTACCTACTCACAACCATCTTCCACCTATCATTATGGCCAACTACCGTTAGCATATTCTCAACCTCCACCTATTGTATCTCAAGCTCATTCACTTCCTCACAACAAACTGCATCACCAAATGATGCCATCTTAAACCAACTTCTAAAGGGCATGACTACTTTGCAACAAAAGGTAACAAATTTGACAAATTCTTCGTAGCCTAGTCTACCAACATATCATGCTCGTAATTCGTTATCCTATGCAATCTTGAGAACCCCTATGCCTGAGAGGTTTGAGACTCCTCGCTTTAAAAAATATGGTTGAAAAGGTGATCCTAATATCCATGTGGCAGCATTCATAGCTATGTGTAGTGATTTCTATTTTGAAGAGGATTTGTTGGCAAAACTTTTCTCGTGATCTCTCAAAGATATTGCTTTAGAATGGTTTTTCTCTTTGCCTCTAAATTCAATACACTCCTTTTCACAATTGATTGATCAATTTTTACAACATTTTCAAGCACATATCAGACCCCAAGTCACTCTTATTGACTTGGTTCAATGCAAACAAGGTCCGAAAGAAAAGTTGACTAAATTCATTAGTCGATATCAAGGACTTTATGTACAGATTCAATATCAGATGAAAGATGAAGATGTTCAAAAGATATTTATTACAAATCTACAACCTAATATTCGTGATAAGATCCTCTTGATGAAATATAACTCCTTCCAACATTTATGCACTGCCCTTCGTGATTATCAACTTTCGTCTAGTCAGTATGAAAACCAAAACTCATCAGCTCAAGTTGGTCAATCCATAGGCAGATCATCACAAAACAATTTTAAGAGGAACAATAATAGGAGTTTCATCAAGATTAATGGACCAAATACGAATGTGTCTGCTATGAATAATCAAAAGAAAGCATTGTATCAACCAATAAAGTTTAATTTGATATCTGAGTCTTATCACTCTATCATGAATCAAGATGAGTAATAATATTCTAAAGCTTCCCCCAATCAAGCCTGTTGATCCTAGTAAACAAGGACCTTACTTCGATGCTAATGCCTTTTATCATTACCATCGAACGCAAGGACATGACACTGAATGATGTATGCGTCTTAAACATGAAATACAGGACCTTATTGATTCAAATGTCATCCAGGTATCGGGTGTGAATGATAATGGAAATAAGTCAGTTGCTTCGCCAAATTAGAATTTACAAATCTTCACTAATCCTTTTCCTAAGCATACTGAAAACAATATGGTGGAACAGGGTTTAATGGAAGTAGATGAAGATGATTACTTGGATTATGATAGTATCATCGGAATGATTGAAGTGGATAAGAAACAAGTGGATAATCCACCTCGTCCATGAAGAAACAAAATTTATGCTGAGGTTCCTCCCCCGTTATCCTTGTATGGATCGGGAGACAATCAAAATGCATTAGAAAAGTAAGAACAACAACCGATACAAATGAGTAAGATGGTATAGGATGATTCCCATTACTGTTCTAGAAAGATTCAACAACGAAAACTCACTAAAAATTGGAAAAGAGAAAGATGACAATCAATAGTCAGAAATAATAATGGTTCTCCCCCTTATAAGCACCAAAAAGTCTCATTTAAACAAAGATTTAAGGAACAAGCATCTAATGTTAATAAACAAGACTTTCATAAGAACCACTCAAATTTTGCATTAGATATGATCGAATACCTCTCCAAGAGGTTTGCAAGTTCCAAGATCTAATACGAAGACCCTACAGGTAAGTATCTATAACCCTTTATCTCTCTCATGATGTGTTATGTGTTGTTTAGGTCTCCAAGGATGACCTCGGATTCTCCCGTAAGGTTCGGGATACCAGGAGACTACATCTATTGTGACCTCTATTTGTATCATCATTCTTCTATATTTCCTTTTTCTTTTCATTTCATTGCTGAGTGTTGTGTCTTACGGACATAGCGTCATGGTTGGTGACCTAGGGGCACCCTCCTACGTGACTATCCCTAAGACACTTGTTTCTCTTCTCTTATTTATTGTTTCCCTTCCTCTAGAGTTTCCACCTAGCGGGCGGATGACGACAAACATTTATACTGATGCAAACCTAGTGTCCCTTTCAAGAGCAATCAAAAAATGGACTTAGTTCCTAATATGATGATGGGGTTGTATATCTTATCTGACGCTTAGCTAGTGGAAGCACTCGTGCTTTCTGCATAGTGAATTTTATGATGTTTCTATCGCATTTACAAACCTTAACAATACTGTTGCTCCATGCACCTTTGTTTGCCTTTGAATCTGGCCTCAGTGGTACTCAATTCAGAGAGCTTCATGATATAGCCCTATGGTTATCCTCAAACTCCAAATACATGGTATAACCTTGGCTCTTTGTGTGGTTAATCATATGCATTGGTGTTGTTGTTTATCATGATGTTGTAGACACTAACATGTTTCTTGCAGGGATGTGTTTGTGGGAACATTTGGCAATCGTAAAGTACATGTCACCTCTGGGGGGCATGGGCTTTGCGAAAGTTGATGTTCCCTTGTGTGTTTTCTTCCTACCTTAACATGATTAATATCAATGTTTGATATCAACCACCTTAAGGTGGGGGCATATATAAGGTAAGCTATCTGTTATAGATGTTAGCAATGTGTTTGACCTCAGATGCAAAGACTTGCGCCCCAGGGTAGTGCATCGTGCATCTTGAGTTTGTTTGCAATAAATCAATCAATCATGTAAGCCCTCTGCAGAGGCAAGATATCTAGCATATCCTTTTTATCTTAAGCCCTCTGCAAAGCCGGACATGGTGTGTTTCTTGGAGTATATTGCATCATCCTGTCATTTTCAAAAGTCCTCTGTGAAGGCGGGGAGTGGTTCTATGACTAACTCAACCCTTAAGCATGTTTTTGATGATTGTTGTGGCAAAGCCCAATCATCGATGTGTGCTTGTAATGTGCTTGAGATGGTGTTGGACCTAGAAATAGGTACACTCCATCGCTTGTCTGCCATGTTTTCTCCGTGTCTTCAAGTGTGTATGTTTTGGCATGCTTGTTTTATGTAGCATGTTTGTTGCCACATATGTAGAGACCAACGCCCTTGAAGAGTGCTTCCTACATTTTGGGAGGTTTTGTGTGTCTTGCGTGTGTGTTACCCCATATATACAAAGATATGTGCCCTAAGGTAGTGCATCATGTATTATGGGAGGTTTGTTTACTTTCCAGTACTTGCATTTGCATTTCATATATATGAGAAAAAGAAAAAGAAAAGATATCATTTCTGTCTTCCATGCATTAATGTGTCTTCTATGCATTGATTGTATTCTCTGTGTTCTGCGTGACTGTAACTATCTTCTCCATGTTTTGCATTCTTGTTATTGTCTTCTATGTGATTGGCATGTCTTCTCCATGCTTGGCGTGTTTGCTGTGTTTGTGACCTTACTTTAATGCATGTATTAGTCTCGTATTTATACATACATTAAAGTGGGGGCTAAATGTAACATCAAAAAATGTCCCCTTGGGGGCTTTTCCCTCATAAGGTTTAGCTATCAGGTCTTTAGCATGCATTTAGGACATCTTAGTTCATATTTTGGCATCCCAATGGAATGAGACCTAGGTTTCATGGCAAATTGGACCTAGGTGGACCCCTTGAGTTATACCCTGCCCAAAATAGGGGGAGGACTTGGGCACCCGTGCCCTAGTCCTACCATATTTTGGGGCAGCCCTAATTTTTGGGTATCAGATTATGACTGTTATTTGGTCCTTTTGCCGACACGGTAAGTTTGGATTTTTAAAATCTTGGCAGGAGTACTTGTAGTTGTATATATAAGTATTCTTAGGCATTCATTTGTAAACTAGATGGCAATTGTAATGGTCAAGTATTCTCAAGGTGATTCAAGGATTTCATTGTGTTGCAAGAGTAGGCTTGTGTGTTTTGTGTGTTGATATTTGTAGATTTGAGCATCCATTTCATCATGGAATGAAGGGCATCTTCCTCCCATGATATCTTCACTGCAAGGTGACATTATATTGTGATTTCATCATTGATTCCTTTGGTTTTTGCCTCTGCCTCACAAGGGCACACACTCTTTATCTGACAACGGTGTTCAAAGACTTAAGTGTCCTCTGGGGCTTGACTGAGGCAAGCCTCTAAACACCACAAGCCCCAAACCAAGTCTTGTGATTGCAAGTTATTGGTGTCGTATTTGGGAAAAGTGGAGTTGCAGGAAGGATTGGCAGGCATCAAGGATTTGGGATCTGAAGAAAAGCATGACACAGGAGCACTTCCAGGACTTGGGTACTCGCTCTAGTGTCCTTCACATCTGAGTTTTAGGAAACAGAAGTTACAGGGCTGATCAGTGTCGGAAGGAGGTCCAGATCCCGTGAAGAAATTGGTACCTTGGACTAGGGCTCCCACTCCAATGTCCCTGACTTTTCCACTTCAGAACCTTGAAAATAGGTACTCTATGATGTGATATTTTACTCTTGTCTACAAGAGGTTTTTCCATTATTCATCAATTTGTTTCCATATTTGCATAATTTTGGTTTTAATGTTCAATTGAGCATAGGAGAAGGGAAATTGATAATTAAATTCCCTAACCCAAGTTTTCCTACATTTCACAAGCGATCTAGGGTATGATAGTGCTCACCATTTGACCCTAGATCCTTGATGTATAGTGGAAAGGAGGATTTAAACATCAAAACACTAAAACATTAATAAATCCAATTTTCTCCTAAACAAACACATACCCATTGGTAGACCTATTAATATCACATCTTTTGCCCAATTAAAATCTACAAATCCCTATATATCTAGTATCCTACTCAAATTCTATCCCCTATAGTAAAATAATAAATACCCAAACATGTCTTATAGATACATGAAGACCCTCTTCATCATAATCTAATAATCCTTGTCTAGAATGGACATATACCCACTTCAGATTCCCACTACTTGGGTAATGTCTAGTTTAGTGCTAAATATAGAAAACTACCAATTATGTTCACATAGAGGACATGGCTCATACCCCTTATCACATTTGGTGTATAACACTACTCAGTTGATATTTTTATTCCCATATAAATGAGAACATACACCAGTTTACAAACTTGGATACATAGAGAAATATCCTACAAACCATGCCCTTCTTACAACACCAACAATAGACTTTATTTATGTAACATACATCTCCAAATAAATGAGAGAAAATCCAACTATGTGTTGATGTGGATTTTGACACACCAACATTCATGAAAGATATGAAGCACTACAAGTTGGAATGACAAAGGTTCCCCTACTTAAAAGGTAGCTAGCTTCAATAGTCTTCATCAATTGTTGCACAAGGTTTACCAACATTTCTTAGTTGAAGAGTGCTTTGGATAGTCTATTCAAGGGGCTATAGTGAATATTAGGTGTCATCTACATGAAAAAGAAGCTTACTTAGTGCAAACAAAATACTATTAGCTAGCATAAAACCTCAACTTCACTTTGAAATTCATTAAAATGTGATTAAATTCATTAAAAGCATTAGATATCCTTCAAAGTTAAAATTTTAGAAATTGGAAGATAAATTTTTTTTCATGAAATTAATTCCATCTTTCAAGAATTCAATTGCAATATTTAGGACAATAATATTCTACCATTTAAACAACAAAAACCTTTTACGTTTTATGCCTTATATGATTCAAATTTATCGTCAAATCCTAAACTAGTCCTTATCTAACATTGATATGAAAAAAGATAAAAAGAAAGGGGGGAAAGGAAAGGGTTAAAGAGAAAAGAAAAAAGGATCTAAACTCATCTTTAATGCTTCCACACATTATTCTATAAATGGAAAATTTTCAACTTGAAACCAATCTATGTCAAACCCTTTGCTTTGCGCATGTTACAGTCCTATTTGGACTCTTGGTATTCACCCAGGCACTTTGATCAGACTCATCGACCCCTATTCGACATACTTTGGCTCATGCCAGCTATTCGACCTACAAAGGACTCAGGTCACATAGGCCGCTCTTGGCTTTCTCTATCTTGACAACAAGAGTTGACATTGTTTTTGTTAACTTTTTATGTTATTTTAAGGTAGTTTAAACACAATTTTAACTATTGACTTTGTCGTATTATTGTAATAGTTAGTATAACAATAGTTTTTTAGCCAATAATTATTGTTAGCTTTTATGCTACCTCCCTTAACAATCAACATTTATAGTAATGGCTAGTATAAACTTTTTATGCTAACTGTCAATGGTTAGTAAACTACCCTAGAAGATAGCATTTTATGCCAGGAGACTGTCAGTTCCTTCTCAAGTGCCTGAATAAGGCCTTTTCTTCAAATTGCTACAACATTCAAACCATTTATCAGTTTTTTACAAATTTATAGTCTACAAAAACTTGTTTCTGCCCACTTTGCTTCGGTGAAGTCAAAACAAAAAAAAATGCCTTTTTTGTCTAGGTTTTTAATCCCTAAAGCTCATTGTAATCACAAATTTTGACAAGGAATAACTTTCGCACACGACATCCAAATTTCATGAATTTTTTTTAAGTTGCTCAGAATTTTGCAAGGAACTCATTAGTGCAGATATTTTTCAGATTTGGATAGCCATCACTTAAAAAAATTGTAAAAATCTATGTGTGTTATAAATGGATGATTTGGCTTCCAAACTTGCACAACTTGTAATTTTTCACTTGCAGTTTTTTGGAGGGTTCTTAAAAATTAGTATAATTTCAGGGGGTTTGTCAAGTGTTCAAATTTACAACATGGATATAATTCTAGCACCATTCAACTTCCATGCATGGAAGCAGAAAATGGAGATAAAACATAAACATTTAGGATTATAGAGTCACCTTTGTCTGTTTGTTCTTCATGTGTGTTGCATTTGTAGTAAAATTTGGTAGTATTTTCAGATCATCCCATCTCTTCATGGAGTTCCTATCCCATCTAGTGAATGTTTTTGGGGGAGAAGACTTCAGTCTTGTCATCACAATTTCTTTAATTCTTCTTTCAAATTTTTTCTTGCACCTCTACAATGTCTATTTACTTTCCTTTGAAAATCCTATTATTTCTTTCCTTCTAGACCTTCCAGATTAGCATGGATGGACTAGAGATCCATAGACCTTCCCAAATAGAGTTATGAAGCCTAGGCTAACTTTTGAAAAGGTCAGCAAAGTCATTTGAGAGTGGACCTTTCTAGTTGAAAGTTTGCTTTTTAGCCACTCCAAACATGCTCTGGCAAACAAACATCCAAGGAATAAATGATCACAAGTATCCTCATTTTTTCAAAGAATGCATCGCGAGGGCCCATGGATTCCAATAGACTTGATTCTTTAACTTGTGAGAACTCTCTTATGTACCACCATCCATGCGAAGGCCCCAACCTTCAAGAGAGTCCATTTTCTCCAACAAAGCTTTGTTGGCCATTTCGAACGTTCCCTTACGATATTCTAAAGTTTGTAACCCATTCTAACTATGTACTCCTTAGATTTGGAACTGGTCTGAAAGATTTCATCTTCCTTACCATTTATGAAGATCTTTCATTTTTGAAGTTCTTCAAGGGCTTTGATCTTATCCTAATCCCAATCCTTTATCTGGGGATCAAGGTAGTCCTTGACATGTGTGCCATTTGAATATGAGATCATGTTCCATATGTTGGTTCTCCAAATTTTACCCACTGATATCTAAAAGGTAGGAAACCTTTATGATTAAAATTGAGTGAATCTTGGCCAACAAACAAGAGAATTTGTCTAAAGACAATCCCCTCTACACTTCAGGCCCTGCAAAGCCTAGGTGGTTCTCCCTATAAGAAACTTGATATAAGGAATGCAAACTAGTGAATAATTTCAGTGTCTATCAGCAGAAGATACTTTCACAAGCAACATAGAGGATCTAAAGCATCAAATCAATTATAAGTGCAAATCCTTTCCAAATTTTGAATGATTTTGTTTGAAAGAAATAAATACTTAAGAATAAATTATGTGACACTTGTGTGATTTATCATTTTGGTGTATACTTGGTTGAAAAGAGGAAAATACTATAGATCAGTGCTTATCAAGGCAAATAGAGTCTGAGATCTTTATATTATGTACTTAGTAGTACCTACTTCTGAGGTTCATAGTAAATTTTACTGAATATCCTTATCCTTGATAATTATGAAATTCTACGAAAGGATTCAACTACATGAATTTATTCTTAATGATCCTTTAACATGTAAACAAGATAGTCATTCTTCTAGAAAAATTTACTCATTTTCTTGAAAAGAAACTAACATGGAAGAATAACTCATAATAGCAAATGCAAAATGATGAAATAACAATCCTTGATTATTATTTTCAAATACCTACTTACATTATAAAATGGAGACAAAATCACATAAACTTTACATGTTTTTCATATAAACTCAAAACAGAGAGTTACATGCTATACACATCAAATACACAGACTTCTATTCCTATGATAGACCACAAAACTACATAGATCCCATTTGGTTTTCCAACCCTTGTTCAAACTAAGTGCATCCATTTTATAGAATTAAGGGCGTCTCTTAAAAATTTTCAGATGACTAACACATACCCCTAAACAATATTCTATTTATAAACTGCATAGCACGTGATCAATTAAAAACATTTCTCTAGTTGTTTTACACCAACTGCATCTTGTTTCATATGATGACTGAGAGTGTGCACTTTGGATTTTTATGGGGACAACTCATAAAATAACCTTCAAATATTGGTCTCCAACTTAAAAGCTAGTTAACCTTCCATAATTGCATCTGAGCTATTATGGGGAAAACCCATCAATTGTTCTTCTCCTGTCAAAGCTAAGTTGGTAGTTCTTGCTCACTGTGGGGATCTAATGATGACTTGGATGGCAGTTGTTGTCCACATGAGCATTTGATTTTGTAAATAGTGGCTTGCATAATCTCCTTCATTTGGACCACCTTAGTGTCATACCCATCATCTGTCAAATGCTAATCACCACACGTTGCTAATTATGATGGGGGTGAGGAGGATCTTTGAAGGTGCTTCTCTACCTACACACCAAGTTAAGCTACTAAATGTTGGCCATTGGAAACTAGAAATTTCCACCACCTCAGACTCAATAGTTAGAAATCATAGAAGAGATTGAGTAGCACATACCTTACCAGATTCCTATTATGTGTAGATGGGGTTGTGTGAATGAGAAAGCTACTGTAGGGAAAGACAAACTTTCTCTAAAAAACATGGTACGCCCTTACACAACCTGACATGGATAAAAGGACTCAAGAATCTCATTGCCAATTCCATCCATTACTAGAGAAGATGTTATGCTTTCTTTCTTTTTCTCTGAAGGTACACAACTATGACCAAGAATATACTGATAACCTTTCTATGGGAATGGGTACTACCCTAGCCATGGTAAGGAGAAAAGACAAGTTCCAATCCATTAAAGGAAAGAAAACATGATATGTTGCATGATAGAAATTGTTTCCTTTATAGCAAAATGAAAAGGCAACTAGATAAGTTCAAGACTTGCTATTTCCCAAACATTGTACTTATAATCCCTTATGATACCTAAAATCTACACATTTGATCATAAATCACATATATTCTACATCAAATGAGTGTACTATAGTTGTATCATATATGCTATATGTCCCTTTAATACCACTGATGATTGAAAAGAGAGCCAAAACTTGTCTTTTAAACCTTTTGGAAACAGTCATCCTCTTATCACCATCACATCAAAATATTCACTGAGAATTTAAAAGGCTTGAAAAATTATACTAACATGATGACATACTTCAAAATAGATATCAAATCATCACTTCACCCTAGCATAAAATACTGTGAGAATGCAACTTGGTCTTGTGAACAAGGATAAAACCTTGACAAAACCAAATGACTAATCAAGCTAAATTATTCCTGGTTCTTTGCTAGCCATAAGTCAAAGACATCATCTAGAGGCCACTTGAAATTCAAAATATTTGTTAACCTATTCAAATGGGCACCATAACAAGCATCCAAAAGCTATCTTGGTAACCTTAACAAAACTAACCAAATTATACTCCAGTCTTATCAACATGTTAATGTTGTCATTCATGAGTATAAAATTGGGCTCATTCTCTGTCAAAACTAAGGAGCCTAAGGATGCCAAAACTTTTTTAAACTATACCTTCCATACCTCAAATGGCTTGACCTCTCCTTCATCATTTAGGATTTTGGGCATGAGGAGTTGTTGGTTTAGGTCCTGACAACTGAGAGGGGGGAGTGAATCAGTTGTCACACATTGTCAATCCTTTTACTTTTAATCTTTCTTTACCACTTATTATCAAATTAACATTTTAGCATCAATCAATAACATATGAATAGAGAACATAAATAACACATTTGACACCAAGATTTTGATGTGGAAACTCGGTTAAGGGAAAAACCACTATGGGGGTTAACCCAAAATATTAATACCCTGTTAAAAGTATTTTTATAAATGGGAATGCACATGCATTCAGGCTCACTACCCAGAGCTCACTGCTCAAAGGAGGCTCACTGCCTATGGAAATATTACAATAGAATAACAGAGATCTAAACTAATTAAAAGCATCTACTTATGCAAGAGTTTCAGTTTCAGTTAAGTACAAAAACTGATCTTACACATTTCATCGTTGCTCTACTCTTCTTGTTGTTCTACCTTCATTTGCACTTTGGATTTCTTCTCTTATCACATACGCCTTATTCACATACACCACACTCACTGAATCATCCAATTTCATTAGTTATATATATCCGCAACATGATCTATAATTATTCTATTAGTCAGCTTTAAGAACACTTAGAACTTTTATAAATGCTCTACTTTGTTGGCTAGATTTAAGCATAACTTAAGGTGCAGACCAAAACTTGCTCTTGAAAAACATTACTCATGTCGGCCACTATCATCGATCATTGCTATTTGTCCAACAAACAACTTCCATACATCCGAAATCAAGACCTTCTGCAAGGTTGGCCTGTTCTTCTTCTGTCTATTCTGAAAAACTAGAATCTGGTACTCAGAGGCTAATATCTTTTGAATCCTACATCATCAGAGGACAAAAATCTAGAGTTAGACTATCTTGACAATGCATATGACTCCCCTAGATCCGCAACTAATCATGTCTTACCATCGGAGAGATCTGGAGAAAAATATTGGACCCTGTTACTGCTTTGTTCCTGACTGCCCAGACTTAGACAAATTCTGAATTTGACTTCCAGTATGAATAGATTGTATTAAGTGGATGATTGGGATGATTTTAGTTGCCATCAATGACAACACCTACAATGCAAAGTAGTGTCTCTTGCCAACAATCTCCCCCTTTGGCATTGATGGCAACACTTAGTGAAAAATGACTAAGTGTCTAGTGTAACTCCCCCTTTGTATGTACACTTGTACTTTACTTATTACGATGCTCCCCCTTTCCTGCAAACTTCATTTTTCACTACCCTTCACTCCACCTTTGGCATCAATGGCAAAGGGTGGGGTCCGCAAGCCAAGATTTTCCAAAAATTCTGTATATACTGCCTCATATGAATAGATAATCATTAAGTCTTATTTACATGAACTTGAGAATGTCTGCAAAGCTAGTTTTTATCTGCGCAAGTTCAGAGGCCCAAGTATTCTTCATTCCATCCAAAATAGAGATGTGCCCACTTAACAAAAATGCATATGCTTCTATTTTTTCCAGATCCAAAGGATCACTTGTCTGAAGTGCATTCTGGGCTTCAGATAAGACATTATGCATAGATTCCATCTTGGGGGCAATCAATCCCCGAAGTTGACACATTATCTTCATAGTATTAGTTTTCTCTTTTTCAAGTCCCTTTATTTCATCTTTCAAGCTAAAAACCTGACATTCCTAGATTATAGGAGAGGCAGTTAGAGTATCAAAATTTTGAGATAGAGCTGATATTTTATGTTCCTGCTCTTTTATCTTCTTTTCAATATCCTCATTGACTTTAGACCATGATAAGCAAAACTTATATATATCTCCTCCATCACTTAGGGCATTTTGAATTCTCTTTATGCTAATGCCTAGTATCAACCTATCACTCCTTATTAGTTTCTTAACTTGACTGAATTTCTTATTCAGGAATTCTTTTTGAGCTTTTGCCTCCGTAGACTTTTCAAAAGACTCAAAGTGAGAGTTTACTGAACTTACAAATTTTTTTAGATGTCTAGATGGGGAATCATTTTGATTCTTCTAATAGGTTGGCATTAATTTCTCCAAAATTTTGGTTGCAAGCCCCAGTAGCTCATTGTCCTCAATGTGGGACTTTAACATCTTTTCTCTAGCCTTTACTTGGGTGAATGATGCTATTTTCATTAATTGAATTGGAGAGAAAGTATCTGGATTGGCTAGGCCTTGAAGTTGCTCGGGCTTATCAAGTTCAATCATTTCTTTTTCAAAAAGATTCTTTACTACATCTGCAGTGTCTCTTGCAATCATTTCAGAACAATCCTTTTGTTCTCCTGATTTCTCGGTGTCTACTTTAGGTGCTTCAACATTTGCACCATCTTCTTCTGCCTTATCCTTCTTTCCTTGTTCTTCCTCTTTCTCTGTTTTACTTTTCTCTGTGTTTTCTTCAGAGGGACTCTTTCCTATTTGCTCACCACCTGCTATCTGATCCGTAGGGCTTTGTATGGTAGTAATATCCTCTTCTTTTCCAGAGTGATCAGGTGGAGGGGCTACCCCTACATCAACTATTCTATCTACCATTTCTATGTCCTCTTGATTGACTTGTTCCTCTTCCTGAACTTCTCCAATATTTAGATTTGATGAGTCAAATCCAACATTTTGTCTCTTCATAGATTACCTCCAAAGGATCTAAATTAGCACCTTGGTCATCAATTCTCTTATTAGTCTCTTCATCTGAAGCTTCCAGTTTCGAAACTAGAGAATTGTCTTCTTCAACTTGTTTCTCTGAAATAATAAAATACCCATCCTTGTCTATGGCCTTTCTCAAAATTTCCTCTGTTTCTTTTGCAATTTCCTCAATTTCACCATGCATAAGTTTGTTCATCCGGACTTTGCTTCTGAATTTATCTTTGACTTCTCTGAGGATTTTGTCTACTTCTCTTCTAGTCATCACAAGGCACAAAGTGGAGAGAACATACTCTCTGAGTTCCATGTCTTTATCCTTATCTACTTCTTTCCTCATTTCCAGTACTTTCCTTAAGCTTTTAGGGAGTTCTTGTAAGATTTACAGCAAGGCTCTATTGAATTTGTTCAAATATGTGATATTGGCATCTTCTAAGATTTTCTTATTTGCCTGATCAAAATTATCATGGTAAACTCTAACAGGATTTAAATTTCCATGAATAGTGATTGTTTTTACAATTTCATCAATGGTCATAGTGACCTTATCAATGACTAACTTTTTACTAGCCTTAATTCTTCTGGAAGGCTGTTCTTTAGAAGTTTTTGAAGTTCTAGCTTTCTTGGATCTTATTTCTTTCACTTCTTCATCTGTTTCTATCTCTTCATCATCTTTTGTGCTCTTGTGGGTTCTTGTGGCCTTGGTTTTCTTTCCTTTCCCTCCATCATCAGATGGAGTGGCTTCATATTTATTGGTGGAAGTGAACTTGAGTTGCTCAGCAAGAGTTGCAGAACTCCTTGTCTTCCTTGAGGAGCTTGGGGGGATTTCTAGAGCGATTGCCCGCTCACTTTCTGCTTTTTCTTCTGTAGTCTACTCATTACTTTTCTCCATCTTTTCAATTCTTTCTCTATTCTGCTTTACTGCCTCCTTGGTTAGGCCAATGCTCTCAACATACCTTTCAACTTGTCTCTACACTTTCCTTTTGGTCTCAAGTTGTTTGAGCTCCACATTCAATTTTAGACTTAGTTCCTTGTATGTTCCAAACCTTTCCACAGAGGTATCTTTAGGTGTGTTCAAAAGATGTTGAGCATACATATCCAAAACTCTTTCATCCACCTCATAGCCCATAGGAATTATCAATATTGTCCTTAGTTCTACAACTTCCATCAAGCACTGGTCTATGTCAACCATGAAACATATGTCATTTTCACACTTCTCCACAATTGTTTTAGGTATTCTCTCCCTTGCTTGCATTAAACTCTGGAAGTTTTTGAAGTAGCCCTAAATGGTAGTCTTTTGGGCTTGAGATTCACCAAGGCTGATAAGGTGATCTCTTATTTGCCATGCTACTGGCCTGTTAGTTGTCCAATGCACACCTTGAATTCCAGGTATTTCATTCATGAAATAGAAGAACAAGCATATAATCAAGGAACCATATTTGAAGGATTTTTTCTTATCTTTCTTAATCTTTCTCAAGTTCTCAATCAATTGATTTCGTAATAATACACAAAGATCATAATCAACATTTTCTTTTAACATTTGATAGGCTACATATATTGCAGTTTCAGAGACAGAGTTTTCTCTGCTAGAGTGGTAAATTTTGTACCCAATCACCATGGAGGCAAATTTGCCATCCGATTCTATAATATCATTGATAGTCATCACCCTTCTGTCAAACTTGGGACTAGTAGCATCAGTCACTGTCTGGTTTTTCACGGCTTTCAACAAGGGCAAACCACTAGTTGAGTTTAATCCAGTCACAATCTTGATAACATTCTTTGTGATCTTGAATGGTTTCAACAACCATATGAACTCATCATGTATTCAGCTTAAAATATATTGAACCCATTCATTTTCATCAAATGTCAGAAACCTAATGACTTGCAGAAAATGTTTGCTTTCTAGGGCCTTGCATTCTGGTTTCAATTTGTGGTAGTCATCCGTTAAGTGGTTGTTAAACAAATCCAAGAGTTTCAAGTTTCCAAATTCATCCATGTTATAGTGGATGTATGCCCTAATATCCTCTACATGCAGTACACCATGTGGAACCTCAGAGAATGCGCCCAACGGTTCAACTTCAACTTATTTGTGTGGATGCTTCTTAAAGATTGGTCAGGGCCTTTTAGTTACATTAACAACTAGAGGAGTAGCCATATGCAGAAATTGAGAATTCGAGAGATTTCGCAGAAAATAGAAAATACCTTGTTGCGCAAATTAGGGTTTTTGCTTGGAAATCCTTTTCTCACTTCCAAATCTTGAGAATTCTTAGCTCTAAGCTCATCCACTTCTTTCTTCTTGTTGTCTCCAGATGCAAAGTGTTTCAAATGAGGAATGAATTACCCTTTTAAGCTTTGCATCACCTAATTTGCCTTTGTAATAAATGCTCTACCCTAGCACATTTTGTTGCTTTGTTTTTGAATAGTCTTTCATATATTACTCTAAAATTTGCCATAATCACTTCCTTTCTTCTGGAAATCCTTCCAAATGTTTTGAGTCAATTCAAGGTACCTTTTCTCATTGTGCCAGAACCAAGCACTCAACTACTGGTTGGGGGATTCTTGATTTTTAATGCAGCTCCCCCTGAGCCAGAGCTCTTAATTTAATTGCCTGAAGAATTATCTGCACCGAATTCTGGTGCAGACCCATCACTATGGTTCACAATTGATTTTTTCAGTGGTGCAGACGCATCACTATGGTTCATAATTGATTTCTTCACCCATGTCTCATTTGTTTCATTCTGGATCTCATTTTCTTCAATTTTTCTTTTGCCCTTATCTTGTCTCTGCTCATCCAATTTTCTATTTACCGGACCTCTTCCTTCATTGATCCTACTTCTGCGAAATCTTGCAAAATGACCAGATCAATTGCAATGGAAGCACACAACATTTCTTTGCCCATTTGATTGATTTCCTCTTGATCTGCACTGATTTGCCATATGTCCAAATCTATTGCATGCAAAACATTTGCCATTGAAATATTTCCTATTTCCTCTATTTGATGAGTCATTCATTATCATACTTCTACATTCATTAGATTTATGACCGTACCTCGTACAATTGAAGCATTGTCTGGATAAGGGTGGATTATTTTGATTTACTCTACTTCTGCATTGAGTGCCTTTATGACCAAATTTATTGCACTTGAAACAATTTCCATTGAAAGATAGATACCTTTCAGCATTAGGTTGTCTTATTAGAGGTCTTCTAAGCCTGTTTCTCTCATTCCTTGGTTGAAAGTTTCTTTGTCCAGATCCAGAACTTTCACCTTTTTCATATCCAAGACCATGTTTGTCTTCAGCTCTATTTTGACCCTCAAGTATCGCTTCAAGTTTAGTTGAGCTTATTTTGAACTTTTCCTTGTACTCATTTGCAACTTCTAGATCATGTCTGAGAATGACAATTTGTCTTTCAAGGTCTCTTTCATTGTCTTTGCTTTCTTGTAGATCTGATTTTAGATGACCAACAATACTGTCCAATCTGTAACATTCATCAGTTCTTTCTCTTAAAATTTGATTTAAATCTTCTTCAGTCTTCTTCCTTTGCTCAATTTCTTTGGCAAACCTCATTACCCTAGATTCCATCTCAACTTTTAGAACAACAACCTCTTCTGACAGCGTATCACACTCCTTTGTTTTTCTTCCAAGGCTTCATTCATGCTATTTTCTTTAGATAAGTTGGATAATTTCAGAAGTAGCTCCTTATTCCTTCCCAAACATTTCTTTAATTTGTCTTTTAATATTTCAATGCTGTCATCAGCATCCTTGATTTCATCTTTCAAATTGTAAATTTCTGCTTTGGACTGATCAAGATCTTTTAGAGCCAACTAAAGTTGATCCTTAAGTGAACCCATTGAAAAACTTCTTCTAAGATCTTTCCTCAAGTTGTTAAGCTTCTTTTAAGGAACCTTGCTCTGATACCAATTGTTGGTTTAGGTTCAAACAACTGAGAGGGGGGGCGAATTAGTTGTCACACATTTTCAATCCTTTCACTTTTAATCTTTCTTTACCACTTATAATCAAATTAACATTTCAGTATTAATCAATAAAATATGAATAGAGAACATAAATGACACATTTGACACCAAGATTTTGACATGGAAACCTAGTTAAGGGAAAAACCACGGTGGGGGTTAACCCACAAATATTAATACCCTGTTAAAAGTATTTTTACAAATGGGAATGCACATGCATTCGGGCTCACTACCCAGAGCTCATTGCTCAAAGGAGGCTCACTGCCTATGGAAATATTACAATAGAATAACAAAGATCTAAACTGATTAAAAGCATCTACTTATGCAAGAGTTTCAGTTCTAGTTAAGCACAAAAATTGATCTTACACATTTCATCTTTGCTCTACTCTTCTTACTGTTCTGCCTTCATTCACACTTTGGATTTCTTCTCTTCTCACATACACCTTATTCACATACACCACACTCATTGAATCATCCAATTTCATTAGTTATATATATATATCTGCAACATGATCTATAATTATTCTATCAGTCAGCTTTAATAACACTTAGAACTTTTATAAATGCTCTGCGCTGTCAGCTGGATCTAAGAATAACTTAAGGTGCGGACCAAAACTTGCTCCTAAAAAACATTACTCATGTTGGCCACTATCACTGATCATCACTATTTGTCCAACAAACAACTTCCATACATCTAGAATCAAGACCTTCTGCAAGGTTAGCCTGTTCTTCTTCTGTCTATTCTAACAAACTAGAATCTAGTACTTAGAGGCTAATATCTTTTGAATCCTACATCACCGAAGGACAAAAATTTAGAGGTAGACTATCTTGACAATGCACATGACTCCCCTAGATCTGTAGCTAATCATGTCTTACCATCATAGAGATCCGGAGAAAAATACCGGACCCTGTTACTGCTTTGTTCCTGACTGCCTAGACTTAGACAAATTTTGAATCTAACTTCCGGTATGAACAAATTGTGTTAAGTGGATGATTGGGATGATCTTAGTTTCCATCAATGACAACACCTACAATGCAAAGTAGTGTCTCTTGCCAACAGGAGTTCCTCCAATGCCTCAAAAGTGTACAACTTATTCTTTAGAAGGACCTAAAGTTTTGGCTGGTGAGATGAAACATCAGTCACTAGTCCCATCAATTCCATGATACCTATTAATTCAAAAGGGGCACTAGGATCATATTTTACCTATTCAAACACCTTTACCAACTTTGCAAACTTGGGAGCCCAAATGTTAGATGCCTCTTTCAATCTTGCTTCATTCTACAAGTAACAAGAAAATGAATTCTTCAAATTGTTGTATCATGTCCATGCATCCTCCAATTTTATTAGGACCCTTGTCAATCTATGTCCTAGTATGTCATCAACAAATTTCACCATTTACTTTTCCCTTCCTCCCTTGCTATCTTCTCTGCCTCTTGAGCTAGTTTCAAATTATTCTCTAAGTCTCTCACCTCCTCCTTAAGATTCTTTATCTTTAAAGATAAAGTTACTCTATCTTGCACCGAAGTGTCAACTAAAGTTGACTGTGGGGAAGCATGTCTTGATAAAACACCCTGTGGGTCAGAGACTAGTGGTGCAATTCTTTTATATGCTTCTAGTGATTTCATGTATTTTTCACTTATTTTATCAAAATAAGTCTATAAGTTTCTTGATTTTGCTTCACTAAACAAGGTTGTATTGACCACTAGTGATGCTTCCAAAGGAGATGGTGTATCTGAGACCCTTTTAACAACCAAATTTCCTACATTTCACTTACATTCCTGGAAACCTAAGGTTTATTAGTTTAAGGGGTAACTGCCCATATTGCCAATGTCTCATACTTAGTACTGAAACTTGACCCAAAGTACATGTCTTGTTTTTGTTCCTCAAATGTTAAAACATTTTGACCACTATCCTATCTCCTGATGGTGTCCAAGGCAATATCAAAAGTAGTGTCCCACCCAAGAAGCAAGAGGCACCCACTTTCTTCTATAATTTTTCTTCCTTCTTCAGGGGTGATGTTGTTGATATGAAAATTAACCTCCTTGAGTGCCTGTTGGGCTAGATCCTTCATTTCCTCCTTTGATGCTTCTCCTCTTTTCTTATTCATTTTGTTGAGGAAAAGTTTCATATTTCTCTTAATCAATAGATCCTTAAATTCTTGTGACTTGAAAAAAACATCATCTTTTAGAAACTCAATCCAAGCAAGAGCCCTTACATCATGTACAACTTTGTCACACCCCTAAAGTCCACAAGCATTCTATCTTGAGGGTAATCCTCAACTATCACCCTCTGAGGGGAAGAAACAACTTAGTTAATTTCATCAATATCTTTTGCATTATCGCCCACTTCTTATGTTGTTGCATAATCAACCAAGGGTGGAGATTTTCCCTATGCTACTAATACCTTAGCATTTTGAGAATCAAGTGGTTGAATCTCTTGCCCTATTTGTTTAGGTTCCTCAGTGACAGGTGTTGTTGGTGGTGCAACAAATTTAGGGGCAAGGTTGGCAATATTATCCAGCATGTTTTGGATCCTAAGGATAGGATCTATTATGTGTCTAAATGCCCTTGGATAGTTGGAATCTAGCTGCTTCCTCTATTTTTCTCCCTTGGTAATTGTTCTTAAGTTAGCTCTTCTTTTGGTAACACCTTGATCAGAAATACAATTTCTGATAAGATTCTTTGCATAGTTGAAGACATGTTTGAAACCAGGCTTGCCTACCCCCAACCTAATCTTATTGATAAGGTGCTCGGGATCAAAATCTCTTCTCTTGTCAACTACCATTTTGTAAGCCTATAGCCTCGACTAACAATTCCAATGCTTCCCTAGCCATTATTTGAAAATCAGATAAAAAAAGAGATGTTAGAAGGAGTGCTCTCTTTTTGTGATTCCTAAAGTGGAATTTGTCGACCTCATTCAATTGCCACATAATTTCCATAAAGGCAAGTCTATCTGGCACATACCTCGGCAAGACATGAGGTTGAACAAGAGATCCATAAATCCTAATAACTATAGAATTGGAGTGTAGATACCAATCCCCCCAATTATGATCAATATCCTATTCAGGTGCCAAGTCACAAGGTCTTAGGAATCTCATAACCTTCTTGGAGAGTCTAGTTGGTCTGTGACAACCCAAATTTCCCAAGACTACCTGCACAAAATACTCGTCAAAGACTACATAATTTGAAGTGGGACAATGCATGTCCTAGATGTGCGTCCACCCCTAGACTAGCATGGTAGAACTATCATCCTCTGAGAATCTCAATCTTAAGGCAGGGATCAAATGTTCCTCCCACTATATAAGATAAGATGGCATATCATAGAATACCATTTGTAACTGATGATCCTACCATCTCCTTTTATTTGATCCATCTCTCTCATGAATCCATCAGTAATGTATTTTGCAAAATTAAACTTTCTATTCAACTTCACATGTTGAATGTCTATTGCTAACACTATCAAATAAATAGGAATTTGTGGCTACGCATCCACATCCAAGATCTAACATAGGGCATAGTAAGTTTGAACAAAGTTTAACCCAGAAAGATGTCTATATCAAAAGGTGCATCCTCATAATCTAGAATTTTAATTGGTTTTCCATCATCACGTCTTCTTCTATGCATTGAAATCCATATCACCCTATAACCATGATTGTCTTTGTCATATTCCCTCTTCAATGAGCCAAGGTCAATTGGGTGATTAGCCTCTGGATCCAAATTGAAGACTTTACAGATAAAATCTCTATCTAGTCTAAACAATTCACCACTTGTCTTTCTTACTACTGCCTTAGTGTTGGGGTCATATATGGTAACAAGTGCCCTAATCAAATCTACATTGACAAAAAATTGGCACTACCAGCTTTCCTAAGTCTAATGTCCATATGTTTGACATAAGACTATGATCTTTTCCTCTATTATAACTGTAGCGGAACAAATCCCACCCCTGGGGAATTGTGATAGCATCTCTAACATATGCTACACTGGATCCATAAATTTATTAGATATGACCCCAATTCCCTGAGAATGTTTGGACCATTTGGAAGAGCCAGGAAGTTGAAGAATTATGTCTTCATCCAATTCCATCTTCCTCTTTTCCAAAAGGGGTTTAGGGTGATTCATTTTTAAGGTTCTAGATAAAGGGATACACTTAATAGAAAATGGCAACTACGTCTTTGAAAATTACACAGAATTTCCTCAAAACAGTCTTTGGAAATTTTTGTTTACAATGTTGAAGATACAAAAAATCCTATGAAAACCAAAACACATAAGAGTTTCACTCACCCTTGTTCGGCCTTTTGAAAACTTGGATTCTTCTGCAACCTACGCTCTTGAGAAAATCTTTGGTAGCACCAGTCTTCTTTCTCTCATCCAATTTATTGTTTTTAATTTGGGGTGTCTCAAAAGAATTGATTGTTTTGAATGGCATGGATAACCAGCTGTCACTTATGCAGTAATGGCTCAAGAAAGCAAAGATTTGTGTATCACTTGGTAGTCATTCCTCCCTTTTAAATGTGAGTCATTGATTTTTGCTGAGAACTGAAATGATTGACAATTGACGCTTCATTGCAGAAGTTAGTTAAAGCCATTTATTAAAATTGTGTCACATAATTCCTTTGTGATGCCTCTTAGAGATTGACACATGTACAACATGGAAGAATCGGTGAAGAGGGTCCCTAAAACTGAGTCCTTTATACCAAAGGCACCCCGATATTTATTGGGATTTAAGGTGTCCCAACCTTGGTAATTCCTTGCATTATTTATGTTTGTATTTATTAATTTATTGCCTATGTTGTAAATAATTGTAAATTCCATATTGTCATGTTGTGGGATGTGGCATAGTGATGTGTCATCCTACATGGAAGATGACAACTTGTAATTTTGTCCTCACATGAGGAGATAGGTGTCCCACTTTGTGGTAGGAATATTTTTCCATGTGTCGGCGTCTTGGTTGTTGTGTAAGGGAATCTTGACTGAAATGGTTATGACAAATTCCTATGACAAAGTTATGTCATGTAAGAGTCAAAAATAGAAGCTTGTAAGACAGGTGAAGACATGTGTCATGAAGCATCTTTGAAAAAGGCATATTTGGGCACCCCAAGGTGGACTATGACATGTTGTAAGAGAATATGCTATTTATAGCTTGTGTATGATAGATTCTCTTGTAGCTGTAAGTTGTAACTGCTATGACAGATTCTATGACAGTCGTAAGTGTCATAAGAACATCTGTCATAGCTCATTTTGGAAATAGGAGACCTCTTTGGGATGGGAGTTGTGGACAAGTGTCAGGCACATTCTACAATGTCAACCAAGTGTCCTTAGGCATGGGTTTTGGGCCATGAGGCCAAGTTGTACACCCATCTCAAGATAGGTCCAATATTGCCTTGTATATTCTATATAAATAAGTGCTTGAAGGAGGAAGATTATTACAAGTTTTACAGGTACTGTTATGCTGCTGGTTTGACTTCAGACACGAGTGTCGAAGACCATTGAAGCTTACATTGCAAGTGTATTGTAAACAACTTTCAGATTTGTTAATACAATGTGCAGGTTTTCGAGTGTGGGGTTTTTCACCCGATAAGGGTTTTCCCATCGTAAATCTTTGTCTCTCTTCTTCTGTCTTCTTTCTAGTTCATGTGTATTGCTGCAATATCTCATTTATGTGTTTCATGTTGCTATAGTTGAGAGGATTAAATTGAATTTGTATAGTTGTCCCCTCATTAGATTAGTGTAGGAAGCGATTTCTGTACACCTAGCTTCCTTTTAGTTGGTATCAGAGCTTGATCACCTTTGGTCCTAGTTGTTGGGTAAGGGTTTTTTGAGTTGATCTTAAGTTGAGTGGGAGTCTGTGCAGAGTATTCTAAATCTTATTCCAGCAAGGAGATGGCAGCACATCCGGAAGGATAGAGGTGGAGAAATTCAATTGCACTAATTTCAAGCTGTGGAAGCTCAAGATGGAAGACATGCTTGTAGACTGAGACCTCTGGGAAACTATCAATGGCACTAAACCAACTGCAATGTTACAAGCTAATTGGGATCTCAAGGATCGAAAGGCTAAGGGTCTCATAAGACTTAGTCTTGTTGATTCTATTTTGTTAAATGTCCATGAGGAGACTACTGCAAACTTGCTTTGGAAGAAGTTGGGAGATGTGTATCAAGCCAAATCCCTGGTTAAGAAACTTTTTCTGAGAAAGAACTTGTTTTCTCTTCGAATGGAGGATGGAGGATCCATTGCCGAACATATGAATGCTTTCAACATGTTGGTTGCACAATTAACATCCGTTGGTGTGAAGATGGAGGAGGAGGATCGTTGTATGACCTTGCTTTGTTCTTTTCCAGACTCGTGGGATCATCTTATCATGGCTGTTGGAAGTACCACATCCACATTCAAGATGGATGAAGTGGTTTTTTCGATGGTATCCGAAGAGATGCGAACAAAGTCTTCTGAGGCAGCCAAAGAGGCTCTTGCAATTCGTAGAAGACCCAAGGAGAAAGGGAAGAAGGACAAGAAAGTTGAGAAGGGTAGATCTAAATCCCGTGGGATATCCAAATCTCTTTGAAAGTCCAAGGCTCTTTGTTGGAACTGTGGTGAAATAGGGCATTTCTAAAAGGAATGTAAAGAGGAGAAGAAAAAGAAGAAGAAAGCTCCTGATTCAGATTCTGACAAGTCACAAGATGATGGTGATGCTTTCATCGCAGCCCTGGAAACCCATGCATCTGATGATGTGTGGTTGATTGACTCTGGTACATCATTCCACATGACCTCGCATCGAGACTGGTTTACCAAGTATGAGGAGTTTGATGGTGGAAAGGTGTATCTGGGTGATCACTCTTATCTAAAGATTGTTGGTCGTGGAAGAGTCTCTATCCGATTCCCTGATGGACAAGTGAAGGGGATCTCTGGGGTTATGCACATCCCAGGCTTAGAACGGAACCTACTTTCTATAAGTATGTTGAATGATGCAGGTGTGCAAGTTGTCTTTTCAAAAGAAGGATGCAAGATGACTAGAGGAGCTATGGTGCTTGCTAAGGGTACTAGGAGAGGTACTTTGTTTTAGCTGGAAGCATGCATTTCACAATGCAATAGTTTTTCTGACTCAAGGAAGAGGGCAGCTGTCACTTCATCCCCACCATCTGAACGAGTAGTGAAGAAATCTATTGTTTCTAATTCTTATGGTTGTAACCATGCATTGGAAGTTAAGCTTCCTGCTGAAAAGACAATGTTAGTGCATAAGAGATTTGGCCACATTGGTGAGAAGGGTCTATGTACCTTGAAAAATAAGAACCTCATTGAGGGGTTAGATGATTGTCATCTTGAGTTTGACTTTTGCAAACATTGCATTTATGGAAAACAAAACCATATTCAGTTTTATTTGAGTTCTCATAAGTCTTATGGTGTGTTGGACCTTATTCATTCTGATGTGTTTGGTCCTATTAATGTTCCTTCGTTATCAAAATCTATATATTTTGTATCTTTCATAGATGATTATAGTAGAAGGACATGCATTAATTTTCTCAAAAGAAAATCTGAAGTCTATAGTAAGTTTAAGGAGTTTAAGGCCTTTGTTGAAAATTAGACTTGTAAAAAGATTAAGTGTTTGAGAATTGACAACAGTGGTGAGTTTTGTTCTATAGAATTCGATAAATATTGCAAGGAACTTGGGATTGAAAGACATAAGACAACTCCGTACATCCCGCAGCAAAATGGAGTTGCAGAAAGGATGAACAGGACACTGATGGAGAAGGCTAGGAGTATGCTTAGTGGAGCTGGCCTAGAACAAAAGTTTTGGGCTGAAGCTGTTGCCACTACCTATTATCTGGTAAACAAATCTCCTACATCATCTCTTGTTGGAAAGACACCCATGGAGGTGTGGTCTGGTAGAAAGCCTTCAATAAGGCACCTTCATGTTTTTGGTTGTGAGGCATATGCACATGTGCCTAGGGAGAAGCAGTCAAAATTGTAGAACAAGGCTATTAAGTGTATCTTCATTGGCTATGGTGTTGATGTGAAAGGATACAAGCTTTGGGATCTTGTGGATGAAAAAGTGTTGTATAGTAGAAGTGTCATCTTCAGAGAGCTTACACCTTCTTCCACTATTTTACAGCCAGAAGAAAAAGAGAAGAAAGAGGATTTTGTTCAGTTTCCTCCTACCCCTGAAAAGACTGAACAGAAAGACAATTTTGGACCTGATGATGAGGAAAGCTCTTGCAGCTCTGAAAGCTCAGATGAAGAAGTTGAACCTCAACCTCAGCCCTTCAGGAGGTCTACACGGATAAGAAAACAACTTGAAAGGTTTGGTTTTACATTGCTTGATTCTAGTTGTGCTTATGCTTTGCTTACTAACAGTGATGAACCTAGAACTGTATTAGAGGCTATGGATGTGAAATATGCAAGTTCCTGGAAGGAGTCCATGGAGGATGAAATGGCTTCTTTGGAAAAGAATCAAACTTCAGACTTGGTGCCTTTGCCTCCTGGATGGAAACCTATTAGATGCAAATGGGTGTTCAAGAAGAAATTTGGTGTAGATGGCAATGTTGAGAAGTATAAGGCCAGATTGGTTGTGAAGAGGTATTCACAAGTGGAGGGTATAGATTATGGTGAGATCTTCTCTCCCATTGCAAAGCTAACATCCATTCGATTCCTGTTGTCTCTCACAGCAGCTTATGACTTAGAGGTAGAACAGATGGATGTGAAGACAACTTTCCTTCATGGTGATTTGGAGGAAGAAATCTACATGTCACAGCCAGAGCATTACATGGTGAAAGGTAAGGAAAATTTGGTTTGGAAATTAAAGAAGTCTTTGTATGGTTTGAAGTAGTCTCCTAGAAGGTGGTACTTGAAGTTTGATGCCTTTGTGTTGTCTATTAGATTTGTGAGATCAAAATCAGATCACTGTGTATTTTAAGTATGATGGTGATCATATTCTCATTATTGCATTGTATGTTGATGATATGTTGCTCATTGGGAAGGGTAAGAATATGATTTCTGATTTCAAATCTCAGTTATCAGCACAGTTTGAAATGAAAGATTTAGGGGCAGCTAGGTACATTCTAGGAATGGAAATCAGAAGAGACAGAGCTAATAGAAAACTTTGGTTAAGCCAGAGCAAGTATGTGAAGACCGTGTTGGACAGGTTCAGCATGGTAGATTGTAGACCATTGTGTGTTCATGTTTCTGTAGGGATAAAGTTGTCTGTTGAGGATTGTCCAAAATCTCCTAGTGAGGTGGAGGACATGAGCAGAGTACCTTATGCTAGTGTTGTTGGTAGTTTGATGTATGCTATGGTCTGCACAAGACCAGACATTGCCCAAGCAGTGGTAGAAATAGTCGATTTATGGCTAATCATGGATGGGTTCATTGGGATGCAGTTAAGTGAGTGTTCAGATATTTGAGGGGTACTTCCAAGTATTCCATATGATATCATGGTAATGTTACATGACCTCCACATTCTGTTGATATTCATGGATTTGTGGATTCAGATTGGGCAGGTGACATTGATAGCAAGAGATCCACCGGTGCTTATGTGTTTACACTATTTGGTGGTGCTAATAGTTGGATGAGTAAGCAACAACTTGTGGTTTCTTTATCCATGACAGAAGCTGAGTACATGGCAGCAACTCATGCTTGTAAGGAATCCATTTGGCTTAAGAGATTGTGTTCAGATATTGGTGTTGATGCAGGTCAGATCACGATCAGTTGTAACAATTAGAGTGTGATTTGCCTTGCGAAGAATCCAACTTTCCATGCCAAAACAAAGCATATTGATGTTTAGTTTCACTTCGTGTGAGACATGATAGAGGATGGGAAGGTAAATTTGGAGAAGGTAGATACTTTGAAGAATGTTGCAGATGCATTGACGAAGCCAATGAGCACAGAGAAGTTCATATGTTGTTCAGAGTCTATGAGCCTCTCAACCTATAGCAGTTAAGTCATGTTATTCTATTGGCTCTTACAAGGTGTTCGACAAGTGGGAGAATGTTGGGAATTAAGGTGTCTCAACCTTGGTAATTCCTTGCATTATTTATGTTTGTATTTATTAATTTATTGCCTATGTTGTAAATAATTGTAAATTCCATATTGTCATGTTGTGGGATGTGGCACAGTGATGTGTCATCCTACATGGAAGATGACAACTTGTAATTTTGTCTTCACATGAGGAGATAGGTGTCCCACTTTGTGGTAGGAATATTTTGCCATGTGTCAGCATCTTGGATGTTGTGTAAGGGAATCTTGACCGAAACAGTTATGACAGATTTCTATGACGAAGTTATGACATGTAAGAGTCAGAAATAGAAGCTTGTAAGACAGGTGAAGACATGTGTCATGAAGCATCTTTGAAAAAGGCATATTTGGGCATCCTAAGGTGGACTATGACATGTTGTAAGAGAATATGCTATTTATAGCCTGTGTATGACAGATTCTCTTATAGCTATAAGTTGTAACCACTATGACAGATTCTATGATGGTCGTAAGTGTCATAAGAGCATCTGTCATAGCCTATTTTGGAAATAGGTGACCTCTTTGGGATGGGAGTTGTGGACAAGTGTTAGGCACATTCTACAATGTTGACCAAGTGTCCTTAGGCATGGGTTTTGGGCCATGAGGCCAAGTTGGATGCCCATCTCAAGATAGGTCCAATATTGCCTTGTATATTCTATATAAATAGGTGCTTGGAGGAGGAAGATTATTACAAGTTTTACAAGTACTGTTATGCTGCCGGTTTGACTCTAGACACAAGTGTCGAAGACCATTGAAGCTTGCATTGCAAGTGTATTGTAAACAACTTTCAGATTTGTTAATACATTGTGTAGCTTTCTGAGTGTGGGGTTTTTCACCTAATAAGGATTTTCCCCATCATAAATATTTGTCTCTCTTCTTCTATCTTCTTTCTGGTTCATGTGTATTGCTGCAATATCTCATTTATGTGTTTCATGTTGCTATAGTTGAGAGGATTAAATTGAATTTGTATAGCTCTCCCCTCATTAGATTAGTGTAGGAAGTGATTTTTGCACACCTAGCTTCCTTTCAATATTAGGTCTCTATACCACGGGGACACGTGGTGGTATGGTGCATTGTCGCATTCTCGTCCTGTATCCGCTTTCATAAACTGTGATGAAGGAAAAGGTTTGTGAGGAAAATGAAATACAATCATGTAGAAAACCTAGCTCACCATCTATATTGGAAGTACTGACATTCTAATAATGACACTTGGCAAAGAACATAGCACAACACTTTTGACAAGTAGGGATACTTACAAATTGCGATGTGCTCAGTCTTTGTGATACCAATAGAAAATTTCCATGCTAGAGAGGGACCCCGGTGAACACACACATATCCACGTGTCTACAACTCACATACGCACAAATTTTATAGCCCATACATATATGAAATGCGATGTAGGGAATGAACACAATGTAACCACAATACAACACGTATCATGTGACAAGGATATAAATCGAGGCCATGAGCATGGGAAATGGGAAAAATAAAGAATTTAAAACATGCCCATTCACGGACCCAACCAGTAAGAAAATAGAAGGGGTTGGTAACCAAGATGAAATGAAGGACATCAAGTTGTGACTTAAAATTTAGGTACCGACTGAAAAGGTCAACAATGAATTAGAACATAAACCCTAAACCTCAAGACACACTTGAAACAAATCTTTTAGAATAGAAAATTTTCATAATAGTAGCACCTAAAAGCCTGAAAAATAGAAAGTTCTAACACCATATAGGAGCAAGGCAAGGGATGTCCACCAGGAGAGGAAGGCTATTCCATGAATCCTTCTAGAATTTTTCCTTACCACCATTGTTGACTAACCAGTTGATGTGATTAGTGATGAGGTTCCTATAGTTCTACATAAAATTCCAAATATGGGATCCTCATGGCGGGTTCAGATTTTTGAGAATTCTAATAAAGGATTATCCACATCCATGTATTTCCTTTTTATTAAGCAACACCACTTGGTGGAAGGATTCTTAAACATTCTCCATATAAGTTTTACATTGAGAGCCTTGTTTTTCCTTTCTGTAGTTTTAAATCCAAGCCTCCCTTCACCTTTCTCTCTGCAATTCATTTGCCAACCTACTAACATGATGTGCTTGTCTTCATTTGCCCCTTCCATAATTTTTTTAAAGGATACTTTCAATCAAGTTTCTCACTTTTTTGGTGACCTGGTTACTAGCCAATTGGTATATTGGAATAGAAAATAAACCAAATTTAATCATTGGATCTTACCTAGGAGAGTAAGCCATCGACCCTTCCACGAGCTTGCCTTCATTCTACACTTATTGATCATTTCCTCCCAAAGATTTGTCCTCATCGTACCTTTAAACAATGGCATGCCCAGGTGCTCTGATTTGTTGAAGTTTAATAAGGATCAAATTCTTCTTTGAATCATCTTTCGAGTGTTAAAGAAAAATATATTTGATTTTTCTTTATTGATTTCTTGGTTGGATGCTTCCAAGTATCTATCCAATAGTTGCTTAATAGTATTGGCCTCATCCATGTGGGAAGAGCCATACAATGAGGTATCATCAATAAACTGTTGGTGGATAATCATTGGAAAATTGTCTGCAATATGGATTCCATTCCATGAGCTGCTTTCTATCAACATTTTAATTCCATGCCCAAGGGATTTAGCCATGATGTCAAACAGGAAGGGAGACAATGGGTTCCCTTTCTTGAGTCCCCGAGTGGGTTCAAAGAAGCCACATGGGCTTCCATTTACTAGGATTGAGTAACGAACACTTGATATGAACTTAAAAATCCATCGAATCCATTCCACTTGGAAACCAAACCTTTTCGTTATACTCATGAGGAACCGCCAGTTAACTCGATTGTATTATGTCAATATTTAGAATCATTCCAGTCTTATTTGATGAGGTAATAGAATGTAAGGCTTTGTGTTCAATAATAAGTTATATATTTACTTTTTATTATTGACAAAGTAAAATAAATATAACTATATGATTTGTTTTATATTTATATATTTTATTTTTATATTTAATTATGTTGGATATTTTTTTAGTTTTATAGTTATAGTTTTTTTTTTAAATATGTAGGTTGTGTTTTGGTTTTTATATAAGGCCATGATGTACATAAAATAGCTCTTTAAATAAAAATTCTTAATATCAATCTTTAGTTATTTTATTTACATTGTCTAGTTGATTTTTATTTACTTAAGATTGATTTTATTTTACATTAGAATTATTTAAAAATTATTTTATTATTTAAAAAGTTATTTTTATTTACTTAAGAGTTATTTTATTTAGTGAAGAGTTATTTTATTTTACTTTAGAACTATTTAAGAATTATTTTGTTTTTATTTACTTTAGAGTTATTTTATAGTTTTAATTTTTTTTTTAAATTTCACTACATTGTAAAATCCCTCTCCCCATAATTAAATTTTATTTTTAAAAAATTTTACTAACTATTTTATTTAATAACTACATACTTAAATAAAAATATTAATTTTATTTTGTAAAATAAAAATTTCAATTTAAAATAAATTATATACTACATATTTAACAATATAATTATTTTTAAAATATTATTTGCTAAATTATAAATACCATTACACACTAGTTCTTCAAGCCACTCTAAACTACACATGTCAACATAAAAAGCACAAAGCTCCTTATTGTTTTTATTATTTATCATAATTTTTACCTTAGTTTTATTTTTTTAACCTTAATAAACTTTATATTTAAAGGTGTAAATGAGAAATTTGGACAAATGAAGATAAAACAAATGACATGCGATACCTTTTACCGAAACCCTTCGAATACCTCAAATGTTGATGCATGCATGTTTGTTTTGTTTGAATTATCGGATGTTGATTGCTCCGATCTGCAGCATAACGAAAGATTTGATGGATGAAAGATAGGTAGATGATGGATGAAAGATTGATGGATGAGAGGGCTAGAGGAATTTTGGCGGTGCTTTCAAGAAAGTTCATCCATGCAAATGGCTTGGAAATGGGCTAATTTATAGGCAAGGGTGAGAGAATGGAGGGATGAAATTTCCATTTTGTGAGTGATAGTGCAATTGGAAAGTTGATTGTGCAACTTTGGAGGAAATTAGAAGGTGGAAGAGTTAACTCGAGATGATCTGAGATGGAAATGGAAGGTGAAAGAGTGATTTGAGAGATGAGTTGAGATGGAAATGGAAGGTGGGCAAAGTCATAATTAAATAATTCAAAAAATCATTTAAATTATGAGGCATGTGAGGATAAAATAAATAAATTATTTATTTATTTATTTTAAGAGTAAATGGGGATTAAATAAATAAATAATATTTATTTATTTAATAAAGTGAGGGATGAGATAAATTAAATAAATGTTAGATTTATTTAGTTTATTAGAGGAAATGTTAGGATGAAGAAGAGGTTATGATGGCAACAAGGGTACCTAGGGCAAAACATAAGGTGTTGCAAGAGATGGACATTTTTGGGTGTCTACAAGAGGCATAAAACTTTACTTTTTTCTTTCTTGGTTTACAAGTTTAAAACTTGTATTTGTAGAACATTTTTCTTTTATTCCATTATGGCAATGTTATTAGTGGACAAATTTTTTAAATATATTTAATTTTTTTTTTATTGAATAAAACAAATACAAAGGAATATAAGCAGTCTTCAAGAAAGACATTGCAAAGAAGAAAAACACCTAACAACAATATAACCCAATATAAAGAAGGAGAAAACCTAACGACAATACAACCAATAGTAACATCACTACGAAACACATGCCAACAAACCTACCTATAGATAGATAGATAGATAATAGAAGAGCATTCTATTTAAAGATCATCCACTTCAACGGTCAAACAGTCAATAGCAATTGTACACCTCATTCACAATAAAAATTGGTAAATATTTGTCATGTTTTTATTGGTCAAAATTGATCTTTGATTGTGAAAGTGGATGATATTTAAGAAGCGATAGAAGAGTGTCCCAGGAAATTGGAATCATTTTCAGTCTCCTTCGTAAATGTTTTTTTTTAAATATTCCCTTAGTCTGTTAAACCCACCATAGATCAAGTCTTACCTATTGCAAGACCCCGACACCATAACGTAAAAATATATATATATCATTACATTTAATTGAATGGCTATAAAGTTAGCTCTGTTTTGAACCGTTACCTTTGAAAGGCAAGCTTAAAACATGGAAACCCTACATAATAAAAATATGGTACTTCTTGTTGGCATTCCAAGAGAAAATAAAGCATCATGGCAACAACAAAATCTTAGTGGCATGCTAATTAATAAGGTGAAACTCAAGACAAAAACAACATGATTTTTAAAACAATCCAAATGCCTACATGATCATTCATGTAGTACCTATGTTAATGAATAGAGAGAATAGTGATTGAAACTCCTCCATAAACCCATATTCTACGTCCTGTGGATGCCCGCAAACCAGTACGCATCCTGAAATTGTTTAGATCATCTTGTCTTAATGTTGGGAATACAATTACATAGCACCCACACCTGTCGAATTCGCCGTCATGTGAGCTGTAAACCGTAGCATGATACGGATTGTGAAATCCTTTCTTGCATATTGTGTTCATTATTGACTTTACACGTACACCAGTCCTACAGTTATGTTTTTAATGATTTCCAAACTTCAATCTTCACCACCAATTTGGTGTCTAGTCGCTCTCAATTCCCAACCTTAGTACTACAACCTTTTAGCATAGAAAACGTTCCACAAATGCAGAAATCTTTAGCTATGTAGGTACTTCTGTGTTAGTTGGGTACTCCTATTTCCATCAGAGAAACAGAAAAGGCAACGTGGTCTGTATAACGAATGCAGATTTTTGTTGTCCAGTGCATGTGAGGCCCACAAACTCCTTCAAGTGTCGGCAAAGATGCTACCTAACGCATGGCGTGAGAAACATTGAGGTCTATTCGAAAGGACATGTACAGATATCGTAAATACACTTGCTCTCCAAATTTATGTTAGCCTGTAATTTCTACCGACCATCTCGTTGACAATGTTCAAAGCTAGTGAAGAATGGACATTTTTGTCATGGCGCCTATCGTAACTAAAGAATTAGTACACTTTTATCATGGTCCTGTCGTTTTCATTCTTTTAACTACGAGCGTTATGTTGTGATCCTATTCATAAAAATTAAAGTAATTGAAGAATGTACACTTTTGTCATGGTGCCTATCGTTTTCATTCCTTTAATTATGAGTGTTATGTTGTGATCGTATTCATAAAAATTAAAGTAACTGAAGAATGTACACTTTTGTCATGGTGCGTATCGTGCCTATCCTCTTCACACACCCACGAGCATTATGTTGTGCCATGTACATAAAAACTAAAATACAACCGACATATATTTTTTTAAAAACTATTACCCTATAAAACTGAAATTATTAAAAAATAACATATAAACATATATTACTACACTTTTCAAAGTAAAAAACAAAACAAAAGATAAATGATAACTTTTCTAAACATAATACTAAAAGTTACATACAAAAGTAGAACAGATGTATTACAAATAAAACAAAGTAAACAATGTAGAAAAAAGATAAATGTATTTAAGATATCTATGCAAAAGTTTAAGTCTTCCAATTAATTTAGGTTTCTAGGATAATACATTTTAGTAGATAAATATAGACAGAATATTAAGTTTGTCGGCTCAATATTTGAAAACATTTATATCATGCAAATATAAAGATTTTTTAGTTGTAGGGGGGAAAATGTTTTTTAAAAATTGTATTAAAAAACTACTAGTAGATAAATACATAGAGAATATGAAATTTTGTCAACCCAATATTTAAAAACATTTATACCATGCAAATATAAAGATTTTTAAATTAAAGAAAGATGTTTTTTAAAAATTGTATGAAGGGAATTCTTTTAAAAAAAATTATCTTAAAAATAGAAAAGAGCAAACAAACAACTATTATATACATAGGGCAACTTCTATTATCTATCCTAACTTGTAACAAGCACTTTGAGTTACTACAACAAAACCCTAATGAAAGAAATTGTTACTAACACTCCAGTGTGTAGAGAGAGAGATGAATGCATAGGAAATTCGCGAGTCTATAATTTTAGATAATTCTTAAGTTCTTAGCAGACTAGAATTATAGTCTGTAAACATTACAAACTAAATTGTATATTAGATATGTAATGTAATCGTCCCATAATCCTTCCAAGTTGCTTGGAAATGTTAATAAACTGTTTTATTTCATTCAAACAAATAAATTATCTTTTTACTCATGAAGAAGTATATCAGATAAGATGTGGAAACCCTAAATTTTAATGTCTACTTGAATGTTAAGAATTTTTATTATCTTAAGTTTTTGAAACAATACCAGACATTTGCACATTTGCAAGGCAGAGATATCATGTGGACACCCACCATGTTTTAAATACTCCCTACACTGATTGCTCTCATTCTCTGCAACTCTTAAAAATGTGTCAAAAAGCCTAGAAAATTATACCAAAGAAATGATTGCACTTCTAGTTGGCATCCAAAAGACTACAGAACATCGACACGACCCTAAATAGTAATTATAATGAATCTGTAAATCAATCAATCAGCCAGGGTCATTCGAATCAATAAACACAAAAACAAACTGACTTTTTAAATAAAAAATCCAAATGTTGTTATTTTGTTCATTCATGAATATCAATCAACTTAGAGAATATTAGTTCAACATTTCTCAACAAGACCCCATTATATGGGCATATGTCTGCAACACCATTGATGGCAATGACCACCTTCTAAGTACTATCTTGTCCTAGTTTTGGAAATATTGCCCCACATCTGTCAAATTCACCTTCATGTGGGTTTCTTATTCTTTAGCGTAGGATTGCACACCTTGGAATATTCGTTCTGCAAACTGGGTTTTTCATATTCTTTACAGAGGCTTTGTTGGGTATAATTAAAACATAGATTAATGTTTACAACATACTCTTTTCTGAACTGTTAGTCTACTGTTAGAATATTTTTGTTCTGGATGTAAGCCTTAAATGTCAGTAGGTAAAATGATTAACCGATGATTAGTTGGGACTGGTAAATCAAATAACTGCAACATTTAGTTTAGGAAAGTAAATAAGAATAAAACCATCTAGCTTTAAATTGATGATAGATAATTTAAATGCAACTTTGGAATCTGGATGATTTCTGCTTTGGAAATGGCACCTCTCTATCAGTAAAATGCTCCTGGATCTGTGCTATGTCAGAGATCAAGTCTGTAGGTTTTGGTCAAGTTTGACGTTGTGGATTCATCTTTTGAGTTTGGATTTAACCCTATACAATTTATGGAGTTATGCTCTATTGTTCACCTAGATGTTCTTGGGCTATGGTTGTGATACAAGGAGACATGTTCTCATAGGTCAACCCTCAAAAATATATGTTAAAAGATTGAAGACCACAAGGAAGGGCCCTAGAATGATGTATGTAGATTTGTTACTCTTTTTATCGCACCAAGTCCAAATGTTTCACTATTGATTGCTCCTTTAATGCTCTAGAATAAAAGAGGATTTGTAGATTCTAGATGTGTAAAATAAATGCTAATGAATGCCTTTAAATACTAGCACATAACATCAAATTTCATAAAATGTGTACCTAGGGCTCAAAGAAAGAAAATAAAGGGGAGTAGTTGGCTAAAATTTTAATTTTAGAAAGGCAAGGGTCAAGTCTGCGACTATGGAAGTGGCCCTGGATAGGGAAATGGTCATATTTGGGTGGTTAATGACTATATGGAGGTAAGTGTAGGGATAAGTGTGATAAATACAAAGATTAGGTGAATGTATAAGGGTATGTGCATATAAGAATAAGGTGAGGGCTAAATATATGGGAATGTGTGCATATAGGGATAGGTAAAGGCTAGGGGAATGAGCCTAACTTTGCACAATATTGCACTAACTTTGCACAATATTGCACAATTTCTTAATGTGCACATGTATCAAGGTATTTCCTCAAAATGGGCACATAAATAAAAGGGAAATGACATGGGTATGCAAATTTCACCATTACATTTTGCCTCCATATTGAGGTGCATGTGAATCCTAAAATGATCATGCATCTCAAAGTATATAGCATTCACAAACATGAATGTAAAGTAAGTTACATTGAGACATCAAAGGATATCAAAGGGGGTCCATGTAGAGTAATAGACCTTGCAAGTTGTCATCATATAAGTGTGTCATTCAGTATACACTTTTGATAGGAAATTGCAAAATAGAGGGAAAATATGCAATGATTACCTTCTATCTCACAAATGATTTAGGTACAAAATAGGAGCTTACAAATTATCTAGAAAATATGAACAATAGGAAATAAGTAAAGTTAAAAAATTCTACTTGTTTGAAAGATGACAAAGGTATGTTTGGCTCAATGGCCATAGGATGACAAGGCACGTGGAGTGGAAGGCATGTCTTGTGATAATGCTTCATTTGGTCATAATGATGAGTCTCTATAGTACCTAGTGTAGGAAAACTACCTAGTATGAACCTCTAATACCATAAGATTTACTTAATAAAATGCCTGATATAAGTGCACACAAATTATGCCCATAAAGTGTAATCATGACATAGATTTATTTCCCACATTAACCCTTAGAGGAAAACAATATAGATATTAGATTTAACTAAATTTCAGTAGCATAATGACATGTAAATTAACACTTTTAAGAATAAGAATGAGATAAGAATAGAAGAAGCAAGATAGAAGATAAGAGACACCAATATATGTGGGAAAAACCTTTTCAAGTAAAAGAATCTACCCCCCAAAGCACCGAACTAATGTATTATTTAGCAATAATAAACATGTTACAATACACTTGTAGGCTCAGAGCTTAGACACGGAGATCTGCATATTACTCTTCCAAAGGAAATCTGATAGCATAACCCTACAATAAAAACTCCTAAGCAAAGGAGCTCAAGAAACCATAAATGGTTTCCCAAAACTATTAGCTAAAACTATTGGGACTTGGGTGATATTCACCTATATAGAGTCTTTGTAGATAGAGTTTATTTATAGTCTTCATTATAGTGGAATGCAGCAAATCTTTAGGTATTAGAATATAGCAAAAAAAGTGATTTACAAATGATAATGATATTGCAGGTCTTGCGGTACATCATATATGTTGGTTTAAACATATGGTGGTGCTATGACAATAATTGCAAGCTATCTGGATGAAGAAATCATAATTGTGTATGAGTTTAGTGTTTGTTGGAGCATGATCAATGATGCAAGAGAACTATTTGAACATACAACATGATCTGAGGGATGGATAATGTCTTGGAAGATGACATTAGATATTGCAAGTAGTTTAGAGTAGTTTGATGTTGGTGTGAGCTACTACAAGCGATGAGCTAGTAGTGGTGGCTATACTTGAAACATGTATTCATACCAATAGTATTATGGTTATGACTATTGATTCATAGTTTGTAGCAATGATAGGGTATACAAGGTGATTATCCATGTGGAGGTCCCATTCTTAGTATTATTTATAGGATGTTGACATTATGTATGGTCATAATATAGTTACATGACTCTTGGTATTCTACAAGTTGGTTAGTGTTATGGAGTAAAAAGTGGACACATGCTTTTTTACCTCATAGTTTAGCTCCTAGGTCCCCATGTTAACACTCTACATACAAAATATTCATCCCGATGAGAAATCCCCTGAAACCCATGTCAAATGGGAACCAGGGGCCCATCTAATACCTTATCTTAGACCAAAAAGGCCCCTTGGGACTTGGGTGCCTGCGTCCAAGTCCTCCCTAATTGGTCAGGGTAGATTTCGAGGTATGTCGACATAGGACCTTTAAATGGGTCTCTCCTTGTCGACTCTTTCAATTAAATTCATGAATGTTAGCAGGAAGGCATATATAAGTGTGTTTTTGAATTTATTTTAAGTAAGTTGATGATAGAGAACTTATGATATTGGAGCAAAGAACATTCAAGGCATTCATTGTGTTATTATTGCAGATTTGTGTTTGTTGTAGATTTGGAATCATCATCCATCTCCTTATGAGTTGAAGGATCTTCATTATCCTAAGGACTTCACCTCTGAGGTGACATCATTGTTGTTTGAATCAATTCATCATTTGGATTATCTTTAGCCTTTATCCTACAAGGACATGCTCTCTCTCTAACAACGATGTTGGGAAGCTTGAATGCTATCCCGGGATTTGACTAAGGAAAATCCCTAAACACCACAACCCCCAAACCCCTTTTCTTCTTGTGTACAGGTTACAGGTGTGAGGACTGAAGAAGTGAAGGTACAAGGAGGTTGTTCAAGAGAAAGGGTTTCGAGATCTGAAGGTAGTTTACAAAAATTCCTCTGTGGAAGACTTGGGCACCTGTACCGGCGTCCTCCTGTTGAAACAAACACTAGAACAAGCATCTGGACACTCTCTGTGATATTTCTCCAATTCTGAGTTTCTAGAGATCTCAACTTTCAAGACTTGGGAGCCCGCACCAGAGTCCTCCAACATTTCAGCTTTTGTGACACAGGCTATGACATCTCACTGATCATCTTGGTACTTTAGATCTTGGCTTTCTATTGTCGTTTGTCTATTACAAGTTGGTTATCTTATAAATAGGGGTTTACTCATACTTAACCTAGGATTTGATAAAAGGCTTGGTTAAATCATAGCTTTCTATAACAAACAAGAGCACAAAATTAGTAGCTGAGTATATACGTATTATGTTTTATGTAAGAGTTTTGGTTAGCTACTGATCAAGATGAAGGACTTGATGAAGGGGGTAAATCATAAAACACACAACAACAAAAATTGCACACAGAAAATATAATGTTCTATAATTGATTTGGACAACTCATTACATTACAGAAGCTCAAATACAATCAAAGGATGAATCCTCCAGAGGCTGCAACACATTACAGCTTCCCCATCTCAAGACTCTAGAATCTTCTGCCTTCTATAACCCCAAATATACTAGGGTTTCTATTTTCCCACCTATCCTTGACTCTACACTTTCCCCCTTATCTCTACTACTACCAAGGGTTCCCAAAAATGGTTATTAATAGCCTTTTTTGGCAGCCTCCAGCCAAATTTCAAATTTTGCATCTCTCTCCAAAAATAGTTCAACTTGCAGGAGCCATAACTTTTGATTCGGGTGTCCGATTGATGAACCGTTTGAAGCACCGGAAAGCTCACAAAGTGCTCTACTCGCTAAGAACCTTCTCTACCAGTTCTACCCATTTTTAGGCCTGTATGGGCCTGTTTAGTGCCTCAAACCTGAATTTGAATAATTTTCAGGCATTTTTTAGGAAACTGAAACTTTAATATCTTTCAGCTCACAAATGATCTTTGTGTGATTCCTTCACCAAAGGTCTTATTTTAATTTATGAAGCTTCTTATAAATTTTCACTTCAATCCATTCCCAAATGCAAACTTTCCAAAAATAGCAGTTTGCTATTTTTAGTAGTTTGGAAAAACTGAAAATTCTACATCATTATTCAAGCAATTATGGAACCAAAAATACTAATTTTGAAAAGAAATGAAAACAATATCAACAATTTTGAATCAACATCTTTTTCTTTGGGTGATGCAAGATTTCCCTTACGCCATTGGATGCTCCTGCATCAAACACCCAGGGTAATTTTGAGAAGTGACCTTGTCACATCTCAGGTGTTTGACGAAAACCCCAAATGGCCCACTTATGCCTTAGATAACCAGGAAGAATCTTCAACAGGCCTTCCTTTCCACTTCACTAGATATTCTTCATATTGCCTATTCTGAGTACTCTTTCCCACATGGCTATCCAAGATCTCTTCTATCTCCTCACTTGAAGTAGATGCCGAAATACTCCACTGTTCTTTGTTTGGCCCATCCTCTGTTCCACCTTCATGATATTATGTTAAATCAACAATGTTGAACACATGTGAAATGTTGATCCCACTTGGCAGCTCCACCTCATATGCATTCCCTGAATCATGCTTCTTCAAAATTTTGTGTGGTCCAAATTTCTTTATTTTCAACTTATTATATGTTCCAAATGGAAACCTCTCTTTTCTCAAGTGAACCATGACTTCATCTCCTACCTAAAATTCCTCATATCTCCTCTTCTGATATACCCTAGCCTTGTACTAAATATTCATCTTATTAATGTTCTTTCTCACCTCTTCATGCAAATTCTTTAGGTGTTCTACAAAGTCTTCAGCTTCGGCACTTGTCTTTTCTCCCTTGTCTAGCTTCCTTAACTCAAGCATTTCTTGGACTACTCCCATATACAATCTGGAATGGTGATTTACCAATACTCCTATTGACAGAATTCTTGTAAGCAAATTTTGTGTGTGGTAAAATCAAATCCCACCCCTTGGGCTTGTCTCCTACTAAGCATCGTAGCAAGTTACCCAAACTCCTATTCACCACTTCTGTCTATCCATCAGTTTGTGGATGGTGTGTAGAAATGAACTTCAAATCTATCTTTAACTTCTTCCACAATGTCCTCCAAAAATAACCAACAAACTTGGTATCTCGATCTGAAACTATGCTCTTAGGTAGACCATGTAGTCTCGCCATCTCTCTAAAAAATAACTCAGCAATATGAACAACATCATTGTTTTTCTTACAAGGAATGAAATATATCATCTTAGAGAATCTATCCACCACCACAAAAATGGAATCATGTCCCCTCTGTGTCCTTGGTAAACCAAGAACAAAATCCATACTAATATCATCCCATGGCTTCTCTAGTACAGGTAATGGTTGATATAGCCCTGTAATCTGACTTGTTCCTTTTGCCATCTGACACACTCTACAACTCTGCACAAATTTCCTCACATCCTACTGCAACTGTGGCCAATAATAATGTTCACCAAAAATAGAAATGGTCTTATCTCAACCAAAGTGTCCAACTAATCCCCCACTATGCTTCTCCTTAATCAGGTTCTCTCTCATGGAACTCCCCGGAATGCACAACTAGCTTCCTCTAAACAACATGCCATCTTGGATAATGAAATCCAACCATTTTGTCCTATCTAAAGTAATAGGTTCCAAACAAGCTTTCCAAGCCTCTATAAAATCTAGATCTTCAGGATACAAACTTTTGAGCTCATTAAACCCAACAACCTTTATCTTCATTTCTATCAACAAATTTTGCCTTTTGCTCAATGCATCTACAACTCTGTTGGACTTCCCACTCTTGTGCTTCAAAACAAAAGTATAACTTTGCAAAAACTCAACCCATTTTAAGTGCCTTTGATTTAACATTCCTTGACTATTAAGATACTGCAAAGCCTAATGATCAGTATATAAAACAAACTCTTTCAGAAACAAATAATGTCTCCATTTCTTCAAAGCCTAAACTATTGCATAAAACTCTTGATCATAAATAGAATACTTTTTCTTGGCATCATCAAGCTTTTCACTAAAATAGGCAATGGAATTACCTTCTTGACTCAAAACAACTCCTATATTACTGCCACTAGCATCACAATCTACCTGAAATACCTTATTGAAATCTAGAAGTGCCAAAACAGGTTGCTTTGTGACTTTCTGCTTCAATGTATCAAAGCTCTTGGCTACTACTGTAGTCCATTTAAACTCTTTTCTATCCCCTCTCATTGTCTCAGTTAGGAGTACACAAATGCTACTAAAATTCCTGATAAACTTTCTGTAAAAACTTGCCAAACCATGAAAAGATCGTACCTCTATAGCACTCCTTGGCGTAGGCCATTCAATGATAGGCCTTATTTTTTCTGGGTCCATCTTAAGACCTTCCTCTGAGACAACAAATCCTAGGTATACCAACTCCTTTGAAAAACTACATTTCTTCAGATTAATCAGTAACTTCTCCTTAGCTTCTCTAAAAGTCTTCTGATATGCATCAAATGCTCATCCCAAGTCTTACTAAAAATCAAAATTTTATCTAAATAAACAATAACAAAACTTCCCAAAAACTCTTTCAATACGTCATTCATGAGCCGCATGAATGTACTTGGTGTATTGGTTAGCCCAAATGGCATGACTAACCACTCATACAAACCTTCATTTGTATTGAAGGTTGTCTTCCATTCGTCTCTTTCTCTGATTCAAATCTAGTGATACCCACTCTTCGGGTCAATCTTTGTGAAGTACTTGTCTCCACTCAAGAAATACATTATGTCATCCATTCTAGGCAATGGAAATCTATACTTGATCATGATCTTATTGATGGTTCAAGAATCTGTACACATTATCCACTCTCCATCTTTCTTTGGTGCTAGTACTACATGTACCACACATGGACTTAGGCTCTCCCTTATCAGTCCTTTCCTTAACAACTCATGAACCTGTCTGTTCAATTCTTCATTCTCTGCAGGAGTCATTCTATTGGCTGCCTTATTTGGCAAGCTGGCTCATGACCGTATAAAATCTATTTGATGACTTATCTTCCTCACCAGTGGTAAACCTTCTAGTACATTATCAAAGACAATATCCTAAAATTCTTCCAACAGATTTGAGACTTTTGTTGGTACTTCTTGACATTTCTCTTGACTAATCTTAAGAATCAATGCAAAGCAATGATGCTCATGCTTCATACCCTCCAAAAATTTCCTACCATCTACCAAGTAAATTCTGGCAGTACTACATACCTTTTCTTCCACCTCCTTCAAGGCCTTCAACTTATGACGAACTCCATCCTTTGTTAGGGAATATGTGTTTGCATGGCCATCATGGATATCACACCTATCATACTACCATAGCCTTCCCAATAACATATGACATGTATCCATCGGTATGATGTCACACAACACCTCATCATGGTAGTCCCCAATCTTAAACTTGACTAAACATTGTTCATTGACCAAAGTTCTATGGTCCTTCTGCAACCATGCAATCCAATATGGATGTGGATGCTTTCTTCTTATCAACTTCAACTTGTTAACCATCTCCTCTGAAATAAGATTGTTAGTACTTCCACTGTCAATAATAATATCACAACACATACATTCACATTTGCACCTTGTGCGGAATAAACTCTTCCTTTGATCTGGTTCTTTCTCCTCATTCAACAAGGTTCTTCTGACAACTAGGGCTTCTCCCCTTTCAGCATCTTCAGAATGCTCAGATTGTACATCTTCATCTACATGTGCAACCCATGCATTACAAAGATTGTTTTGGTTGTAAAGGAAAGATATTTTTTAAAAATTGTATGAAGGAAATTTTTTAAAAAAAATTATCTTAAAAATTAAGAAATAGAAAGAGAGCAAACATACATAGTTTTCTCTAACAAACAACTATTGTATACATAGGGCAACTTCTATTATATATCCTAACTTGTAACAAGTACTTTGACTTACTACTACAATGAAACCCTAATGAAAGAAATTGTTACTAACACTCCAGTGTGTAGAGAGAGATGAATGTATAGGAAATTTGATAATCTATAATTTTAGATAATTCTTAAGTTCTTAGCAAACTAGAATTATAGTCTGTAAACATTACAAACTAAATTGTATATTAGATATATAACTTAATCCTAGGCCATAATCCTTCCAAGTTTCTTGGAAATGTTAATAAACTATTTTTATTTCATTTCGTTCAAACAAATAAATTATCTTCTTACTCATGAAGAAGTATGTTGGTCTCTTACAATGACTTAACAACTAAGCTCTTAAAACTGTAACTCAGAGATTGGACATCTGATCTGAGTAGCTGTCTTAATCAATATGGAGATGCATTTCACTTGTCAACCCAGGGACGTGAACTTGAAATGGGTCAGCACAGTATGTGCACTAAGAAGTTCAAAGTAGCCATGTTCATTCTATAGCTATGAGAAACATAATGTTGAAGAAAGACTGCTAAAAAGGAAATAATAGGACTACTGAATATTAACCAACAGCTATTCTGGAATCAAATACATAACACAGAGTAACAATCTGGACAAATAGACAGGAAACTACTCTGCCTGCTTTGGCTGCAGGAACAGACACAGAATAGAATTCTAGTGCTTACAGGAACATTCAATGTCAGATTTACTAAACACGTAACATAAAATGCAACTGAACTAAAAGGTGGAATTCTCACCAAGTGGGCCCCCTTGGATGAGTATTCCCTAAAACAAATGTAAACTCAGAAATGCAAACTCACAACTTTATTTTATTCATTCAAAAGGACGAGTACAACTGAACATGATAACTGTATTACTGAAAACTAGATAGTGCAAGTACAATCTTTGAATAATCAACAACCCCTCAAAAGGAGTATTCAAGTCATATTTATAGAAGAAAGACTACTAACTAGTAGGGCAGTCAACTCCAATAGAATAGGAGGACGCCACATTATGGAAGACATAGAAAGTGGAAAGAAGTTACGCATGCGAGGAAATCTGGTCAAGCGAGCTGTTTCAATGCAGATTTAGCATAACTATAACTCCTACATTCGCTCAACAGATATTTAAGATTAGTTACAAAACGGTTGCTTTCCCTCCATTTGATATTTGAATGGCCACCACCTTTGACTTTTATGGTAAACGACCATCCAGCAAAATCTTCCATACTTTATGGATGTCAATTATATCTGCAAAATAATGTTAGTACACACAAATAATTGCTCATTCGAAACCACCTTGGATATTCATTAACCATATGCAACATTAACATAGATAGTTCAAATAACATGTCTTTGTCATAGAAGGATATAAGAAATGACCTATACTCAACAAGTTATAGTTTTGGGGGTAATGACATAGAAAAACCAAGAGTAAAGCATCAAAGTCCAAGATAGTTACAGCAAATAGATAATAAAGTTTAACAAAATATGAGTCATAAACTAGACTCATCACTCTCCCCAACCTAAGACTTTGCTAGTCCTCCAATAGAGGAAGGGTTGTTCTTTTGCTTGGTCAATGCTCTGAAGTTAGCAACTGCCAACTGTCCAATATCAGTTTCTCTGGTGCGTGAAGTAAGCTCCCAATAAAATCCTTGTTGTCTATCCAACCTGTTCCATCTCTATTTTTCTTCTGCAATATCATACTGGTAAAATCTGTAATTTGGCACTGGCCACAATAGGAGGGGTGGTTGAAAGATTAAGGGAAGCTAGAACTATCCCTTTGTCCTTCCAAGCTGAATACATATGTCTGCTCTTCTACATGTTGCAACATAATTCTACAGAGAGTGAGGCTCTGCCTATTTTAGCTCATCAGATAGACTAGTCCACCTTTATGTCAGCTGACCTTTCACAACTTCTCCAGTAGTGCGTGTCATCTTTTCATATTCTTTGTATGCTGCTTCTCTTTCAGGCAGGATTCTGTTACCATAACTTGGCCTATAAAACATCCTATGCCAATCATTAAAAATGCTTCCTGGATTTCCAAATTCTGCTCTAATAAGCAATGGTGTGTTGAATTCTAATTGCTTGTAAGCCATGTATTGTTGTCCCTAACTAACCTCATTTTGCATCTAGGACATAAATGCCCTCAACTGAACATCCCCAACATACAACAAGGGGTTCCACTCATGGTCTTGGGATACAGCAAAATTATGCAAATAAAACTCACACAACAAATTCTTCATTTCTGGAGGAGCAATCCTATAAGCATTGAAAAATTCAAGAGGAGTTTCAATAGAAGGATTCAAACCAAAAATAATTCTTGCTAACTTAAAAGAGAGATACCTTTCCTTTAAATACAGAGCATAGACTCTCGGAGGAGTCCTGCATTCTAATGCCCGAGGCACCAAAGCTGCCATACCATCTACTCTCTCTTTTAAAATTGCAATTTCTGCATCCTTTTCTTTAATCTCTTCATCCTTCTTTTGAATTTCAACTTTCAACCTATGTTTCTCCCTCTTCCATTCCTCCTCTCTCCTCTGCATTTCATTCCACAAATTCATGGCAACCATTTGCATTGAAAAATTAGGAGGTCTGTGAATGCCTACCAAAGGTTTTCCTGGCACAGATGGTAGTTCTTTCTGTAACATAGGTTGCAGGGTTTCTGATTGCTCAGCCAAATCTGGCTGCAGGATGTCTTGCTGCAGGAACTCCTGTTTACTGTCATGTTCCTGTCTCTCCATATGCTCAGCAGCAGTGGCAAGGTCTACCAGATTTACATCTATTATTTCCTTAATTATGTCTTCTTTTTCTACATCACTATCATGTCCTACTGGGGCCTCTATTTCCTCTACTGCCATTTCATCCATCCTAGGGCTTGTCTGTGTAGATGCACCAAAGGCAGGCTCAATAGGTCTTGATTTACTAGAAGGGCTTTCATGTTGTTCTTCACTTGCAGGAAGAACAGTGTCAGCTTTTCGTTTCCTAGAATGCAACACCTTCCTTTCTGTAGTTTTCTTTTTGGTTTTGCCTTTCTTTATTTCTGCCCTTCTCCTCTATGCCCTAGTTTGAATTAAATTACCAAGAGGAATATCCTCATTGTCAGAATCTATAGAATTTTCTTTATTTGCATGCTCTGCTTCAGAGGAGCTAATTTCAATGGCTAGTTTTGCTGCAGGAGGGTTTGCACTGGAAGTTGAAGTTCCTGGAGTAGTTTCAACTCCCCATGTCATTCTCCTAGTTCTATGATGTTGTGGCACAACCACAGGTCGCAAATGACTAGGTCTTATTTGATCAATTTCCAGAAATTCCTCCCAAGTTATATCGGATACATCATGCAGAGACTTCTCAACAAGCAATTTGATTAAACAGTGGTGAGAGACAAAATTAGGCCTACCTTTTTGAGTCTCAATAGCCATAATTGAGAGAAGGTGATGAAGCACATTTGGCACATTCATTCTTCTTCCATGTCTCATATGGTTTAGCAATTTGAAATGCATAGAGTGAAGGTTCGATTATCGACCTCTGCAAGTGATGTATTTCACCACATAGATAGCTACCTACTTCCACGGCTCTAGCAGAGAGGTTCTTTTGGCTCCCTATTTGTCTATGACCAATGGTGGATCCCCAGGTTCAGTAAACTCAGCCCTAGCTGTCCTGGCATCTCTGGCAATAGGGTATTTTTCACCATCAACAGGCAGACCTGTAACCTCTGCGATTCTTTCTTCTATGGTCAACACCTCTAAACCTCTTACCACTGCTTTACCTTTAGACAACGTCTAAGCAAATTCCAATGCAGTATTTTCATCAAAACCATTTAATTTCAAGAAATAGTCCATCCAACCATAATTTCTGAATTCGGCCTGGCAAAGTGCGTCCTGCAACAATTCATCGTGAACTGTGGGCTCATTCTGGATTAATCCTCCTCCCATGACTTAGCTGTCTGCAATCAAACACTCTGCAAAGTTTTCTTTTTCTGTGCAAAATTTGAAAATGAGCTTCACCTTCCTGCAGCCCTGTAAGTTCTCAAGAACTCATGCTATCTGTATTTTCTTTTATGGCTTCTTTTCTTAGGAATGCAAAACAAGGGTGGTATAGGCATAAATGAATGATCAATGAAGGTTGTCATCTCACACTTGCGAGCCATCACCTCACTCAGGATTCAAATTATTCAATCTCAAAACTTTACTGACATTCAGGCATAAAACATATGGACAGACAGACACGTGGTCATTATATTTACACTCCCTCCCCAACCTATTTGTAGGCATGTGTCCACACATGTGGATTTGAGGTATGACAGGACAAGGAAGGAATAATGACATGTTACGAGAAATATCCATATTAAGGTGCAGTAATTAAATAAACAAACCACAAGGCGATTAAGAGAGAATTATGGAAGTGTGCGTACCTTCATTTGTGGAAAATCTGTTGCATGAATCACAGAGAAAGTAACAGGTAATGCATAAGGATTTACTGAGCAATGAATGGAAGTGAAGTGGATTGAAGCGAGATAGAATGAAGTGTAATCATTACACGTTATGGAAGAGAAAAGAATGGATACGGGTGGGTGGATGGGCGAAGAAGTGGAAGAATGGACTCCCACAAATGTGGAAATCTTTATTATGATTATTGTTGTACCTTGGTTAGCCAAAAGGAGGGACACTAGGTCCGTTGACTTTAGCTGCAGGAAGTTCTAGAGTTGCATGTTGATTGAATTGCTGTAGGAAATCTTCTTTTGAGGTTGGCTTATGATATAACCTGAGCCTATGACCATTGACTAATAGTTTGAATTTGACAGGGTCAATAGTAGTAAGCTGAACAACACCATTGGAAAACACTTCAGCAACTTCATATGAGCCTAGCCATCGTGTATGTAATTTTCCTGCATTCTCCTGATACCTTGAGTCATAAAGCAAAGCCCAATCACCAGGCTGGAACTTCTTATCTTTGATGTATTTGTCATGCCACCCGATTCGTTGGTTCTGCACCACTTCTGTATGTTGTAAAGTTGCTTTTCTCATCTCATCCAAAGCATTAAGCTGCATGATTCTTTCTTTTTGTGCTTGAGATAAATCCATCCCCAATTCAAGTGCAGTTCTAAGAGTTCTATGTTCAAATTCAATAGGCATCATGGCTGTTTTGCCATATAGCAAATCAAAAGGAGTAAAACCACTAGTTATTTTCAAGGTTGTTCTATAGGCCCAAACAGCTTCTGGCAACCTACTTGCCCAATCCTTCCTATGAACTGCCACAGTTTTGGTCAGAATAGCTTCTAGTTCTCTGTTAGTTACCTCAACTTGGCCATTAGCCTGGGGGTGATAAGGAGTAGACTTCTTGTGCCTTATGTTGTATTCCTGTACTAATGCTGCAATTAGAGTTGAGGTAAACTGAGCTCCTTGATCAGTTACCAATTCTTTGGGGACTCCATACCTTGTAAAGATTTCTTCATAAAGAAATTATGCAACTTTGTTTTCTCTTGCATGTTTCATGGCTTTAACTTCTACCCACTTAGTTACATAATTAGTGCATACTAAGATATAAGATTTACCTTTAGATGGAGGATCAATAGGTCCTACAAAATCTATCCCCCATTTATCAAATGGAGTAATCACAAGCTGAGGATAAAGGGGCATCTCATCAGACTTTGTTGGCCATCCCATCCTTTGACAACTATCACATTTCTTGGTATACCTTGCTGCATCCTTGTATAGTGTAGGCCAATAATAACCCACATTCAAGAGTTTCATTACAGTTCATTTTGCTGCAAAATGTCCTCCACAAGGTTCATTGTGACAGGCATGCAAAATGTCGTATGTTTCATCTTCTCTCATACATCTCTGCATGACATTGTCTAGTCCAGTGTAGAACAAACATCCAGCAATCCATGAAAAAGGGAATGATTTTTCCATAAGTACCCTTCTTTCCTTAGGAGAGAAATGAGGAGGGACTCTTCCTGTGACTAGGTAATTGGCTGTGTCAGCATACCAAGGTGTCTGCACAAAGAGTGAAAACAAATGTTCATCAGGAAAAGAGTCATCAATGACCTGGTTATCCTCTGATGTAGTCATTCTTGAAAGAAAATCTGCAACCACATTGGCTTTTCCTGGTTTATCCACAATAGTGATGTCAAACTCCTGCATTAACAGCACCCATTTGCTAACCGGCCTGAGATGAGAGGTTTGTTCATGAGATATCTAATGGCTGCATGATCTGTGTGCACAAAGATTTGATAACCAATTATGTAGTGCCTAAACTTATTAAGTGCATAGATGATTGCTAACATTTCCTTCTCTATGACTGTATAGTTGAATTCAGCACCCTATAAATTTTTGCTTACAAAGTAAATAGCATGCTCAATGACTCCTTTTTGGCCTAGGACTGCTCCTATGGCATAATTTGATGCATCTGTATGAATGTGAAAAGGAAGTTCCCAATTGGGACCTTTAAGTATAGGAGCATGGGTTAAGGCTACCTTTAGGTTAGAAAATGCTTTGTCACAGTCTTCATTCCACTAAAATTCAACATCCTTTGTCAGAAGAGTATATAATGGGGATGCTATTTTGCTGAAATCTTTGATGAAGTGCCTGTAATACCCTGCATGACCCAAGAAACTTCTGACATCCTTTTGCTTCACAGGAATGGGCAGATTAATGATGACTTCAATCTTAGCTAGGTCTACCTGTATTCCTTTTTGAGAAATATAGTGACCAATTACTACACCTTCCTACATCATCATGAAGCAATTTGCATTGTTTAATGATAGGCTGTGGTCTTCACATCTTTCCAAAACTTTGCCTAGGTTTGCTAATACCTCTTCAAAAGTAGCACCATAAGTAGTGAAATCATCCATATAGATTTCCATACAATCATGTGAGATATCAGAAAATATGCTAATGACTGCCCTTTGGAAAGTTGCAGGTGCATTGCATAAGCCAAATGGAAGAACTGAGTAGGCATATGTTCCCCAAGGACAGGTAAATGTCATCTTCTCTTGATCTTTAGGTGCAATCTGAATCTGATTATAACCACTAAATCCATCCAAAAAGGAAAAGTATTGCTTTCCTGCAAGTGAGTCGAAAACCTGATCTATGAAAGGAAGGGGAAAATGATCCTTTTTGGTAGCAGAATTTAATTCTCTATAATCAATACATACTCTCCATTTTCCTCACTTCTTGGGCACAAGAACTAGAGGGGACACCCATTGGCTATCTGAGATTGGGTAAATAAATCATGCATCTAATAGCTTCTGTAATTCTTCTTTGACAATTTCTCTTAGTGCCGGGTTGGTTCTCCTTTGTGGTAGTCTGACTGGTGTACAATCCTCCTTTATGTAGATCCTATGAGTGCATAATGTAGGATCCAATCCCTTCATGTCATGATAATCCCATACAAAAGCATTCTTATGTTTCTTTAACAGATTTGCCAAGGACAGTGGTTGTGCTTGAGTCAAGTTGTTATTAATATTGAGATATCGGTCCTCTAAAATTTCCACTTGAGTTGTGAAATCAACCATAGTTACTTCATTAATGTTAGGTAACTTAACTTCATGTGGAAGTAATGTATGTAACATACCTGATGCTGCAGGAAAATTTGGAACAAGCATCCTTTCTGAACTAGCAGAATGAGAGGATGATGCCTCCTCAACTTCATAAAATTTTTGAATTATATTTGACAACACCTCTTCCTCTCCTTGTAGCTGCAGGAAAGAAGTTCTGTCAATCATCATAAGCTGCTCCACAGAATTAACTTCCTCTGCCTCTTCACCAACATGAGGCCAAACATGATTCTCCATATCATGAGATGGCTGTGCAGGTGGGTAAAGAACAAGTGTTTTAGTGCTTCTTCCATCAGAGATAGTCATATCTCCTGATTGACACCCAATATAAGCATTTATTGTGGCTAACCACGGCCTTCCTAAAATGATGGGGTATCCCCCCAATGTAGCTTTAGGGGAAAGTATCATGAAATCAGCTGGATATTCCCATGAGTCCAGGGATACTACAAGATCTTCAACTATCCCATTAGGTTTAATGGTAGAGCTATTAGCAAGCTACAGGACAGTAGGGGTTGGTCGCATAGTAGCAACATTCAGCTGCTGCAGGATATCCTTTGTCATTACATTTATGGCTGCTCCAAGATCGATCAGAGCATTCCTAATTTAGATTCCATTTATGACAACTCCTACTACAGGACTTCCTGGATCATTATATTTAGGAATAGTCACTTTCCCAAGCATGATGTCAGCTAACTGTCCCACCACATGGACCATAGTGGGGTCTTTCCTTTTCCTACCTGGCTTTTTAAGGCATGCTTCTTTGATTGCTTTGCCATATATAGGAACATCCTTTATGACTTGAAATAGAGGTATCTTGACACATATATGTTTCAACTAGTCCAGAATATCAAAGGTGGGTTCCTCTTCTACTACCTTCTGTTTCACAGTTTCTAACCTTTGAGGAAATGGTGGTTCTTGGGGAGTCTGTTTGACTGTCATTAGTTTAGGATTTTTAGGTACATTAGATTGAATGGGGGTTTTGTTAGGTTCCACTTCTTCCTCAGAAAGCTCAGTAATGACAAGTCTTGAAGGAGCTGCCAAGGTAGTTCCTGAACGCAAATGTATAACACTGACATTCATAGCATATGTAGGGTATTGATTTGGATTAGCAGAATATACCGGCTGTTGCTGTGGTCTATTATTTGGGTTAGGTGAGGGTTGAGCTGGTATTTGAGTAGGTTTAGGTGCATTTGAATTAGAGCTAGCAGGTGGAGGCATTATGGCAGGCTATTGGGGCTGAGGAGGTGTCTGCATGTAATTAGTGGTCTGATTTGGCCATTGCTGCCCTCCTCTCCATTGAGATGTTTGCTGCCAATTCCCTAGGGGCTACTGCCACTGGGGTGCAGGGTTTTGGTAACTTAGCCATGCATTTTGAGGTTTGTTCCAAGGCTGAGGTGGATATCCTCCATAACTAGATGGAAATGGTTGTTGCCATTAATTACCAGATGCATAAGTATTAAAATGTGGACCAACATATGATAATGGATCTGGTGACATACCTTGTCTTGGAGCCCATGGCCTTCTTTGTGCAACATAGAAGACTTGATCCTCTTCAACTTGTATTGGCTTGAACTCAGGTGGAATCTACTTGCTATCAATGTTAGCTACCAACTTGCATCTGCAATCCCTCTTCTTTTGTCTGCAATGAGAACAATATTCTACCAACATTGCCTCAACCTCTTCATGCTTCTTTTTTTCTTGGAGTGTATCCAACTGGGTGGCCATATTGTTTATAATATCTTGCTTAAAATCAAATAGTAAGTGGCTTATCTCCATCCTTGAGATTCCATTGGTAGAAGTTTTTCCTGCAAGGGAATGGTAACCTCTTCCTTTCTTCATGGCAGCTCTGGAATAATTCTGGCACAACTTCTTAATATCATCCCAAGACACTTGGGTAATATCTCCTCTTCCCATTAAATCCAAAGCATCAGTGCAATGCTCACTTATTCCCCTAAGGAAAAGCAATTTCTAAGAGTCCTCAGTGAGTGCATGATGAGGAGACTTTTGTAGACAAAACAAGAACCTTGAGATGTAATCCTCCAAACTCTCATCTTCTTTCTGCTACATTCTGAAAACATCATTACCTCTCATATCCCCACTCCTACAGTAGTCTTTATATTTCTTAGGAAATTTATCTTTCATTTCTTCCCAGGTATTTACAACATCACTACCTAGGCTCATAAACCACCTTAATGCAGCCTCCTTCATGGTAGTAGGAAACAATTTAAGTCTATGAGCATCAGTAATGTAATCATAGCTTCTGCAAAGGATATCAAATTCAAACAAGAAGGTGTCTAGGTCCTCTGTTGGAAGTCCATTAAACTTGGGGAGACCTGAAGCAGGTACGTTCTTGAGATTATCCACTTCATTTTGTAAAGCAACCGGGAATGGAAATGGGGGTTGATTAGGCACATTTTGGGCAGCCATGACTGCTTGACCTATTATCAAGGCAAATGGATTTTCAACTAGATTTGGGGTATCTTGTTCTTCAAAGGAGATTTTAGAGCTATTCAAATCAGGGAATGCATCAAGGAAAGGATTCACTTCTGCTACTTCTGCTGGGTGAGTTAGATCATTAGGAAGGAATCTCCCTAAAGCATCTCTTCTCCTACCTCTATGCATGCAATATACTCAGTACCAGCCACTTCAAAAAAAAATATTGATGGGTTGTGAATGGTTCCTTTCTGACTAACACACTTTTTCAGGAAAAAAAAAACTAGAAGGAACAATACTAAAAGATGACTCCAAAAATTTCTTAGTTTGACACCATCCCTGGCAACGGTGCCAAAAATGTTGGTCTCTTACAATGACTTAACAACTAAGCTCTTAAAACTGTAACTCAGAGATTGGACATTTGATCTGAGTAGTTGTCTTAATTAATATGGAGATGCATTTCACTTGTCAACCCAGGGACGTGAACTTGAAATGGGTCAGCAAAGTATGTGCACTAAGAAGTTCAAAGTAGCCATGTTCATTCTATAGCTATGAGAAACATAATGCTAAAGAAAGACTGCTAAAAAGGAAATAACAGGAATACTGAATATTAACCAATAGCTATTCTGGAATCAAATACATAACACAAAGTAACAATCTGGACAAACAGATAGGAAACTACTCTGTCTGCTTTGGCTGCAGGAATAGACACAGAATAGAATTCTAGTGGCTGCAGGAACATTCAATGCTAGATTTACTAAACATGTAATAGAAAATGCAACTGAACTAAAAGGTGGAATTCTCACCAAGTGGGCCCCCTTGGATGAGTATTCCCTAAAACAAATGTAAACTCAGAAATGCGAACTCACAACTTTATTTTATTCATTCAAAAGGATGAGTACAACTGAACATGATAACTATATTACTGAAAACTGGATAGTGCAAGTATAATCTTCGAATAATCAACAACCCCTCAAAAGGAGTATTCGAGTCATATTTATAGAAGAAAGACTACTAACTAGCAGGGCGGTCAACTCCAACAGAATAGGAGGACGCCACATTATGAAAGACATAGAAAGTGGAAAGAAGTTACGCATGCAAGGAAATCTGGTCAAGCAAGTTGTTTCAACGCAGATTTAGCATAACTATAACTCCTACATTCGCTCAACAAATATTTAAGATCAGTTACAAAACGGTTGCTTTCCCTCCATTTGATATTTGAACGGCCACCACCTTTGTCTTTTATGGTAAACGACCATCCAGCAAAATCTTCCATACTTTATGGATGTCAATTATATCTGCAAAATAATGTTGGTACACACAAATAATTGCTCATTCAAAACCACCTTGGAGTAATATTCATTAACCATATGCAACATTAACATAGATAGTTCAAATAACATGTCTTTGTCATAGAAGGATATAAGAAATGACCTATACTCAACAAGTTATAGTTTTGGGGGTAATGACATAGAAAAACCAAGAGTAAAGCATCAAAGTCCAAGATAGTTACAGCAAATAGACAATAAAGTTTAACAAAATATGAGTCATAAACTAGACTCATCAAAGTATATCAGATAAGATGTGGAAACCCTAAATTTTAATGTTTCCTTGAATGTTAAGGATTTTTATCATCTTAAGTTTTTGAAACAATACCAGACATTTGCACATTTGCAAGGCAGAGATATCATGTGGACACCCACCATGTTTTAAATACTCCCTACACTGATTGCTCTCATTCTCTGCAACTCTTAAAAATGCGTTAAAAATCCAAGAAAATTATACCACAAAAACTATTGTACTTCCTGTTGGCATCCAAAAGACCACAGAGCATCGTCACGATCTAGAATAATAATTATAATGAATCTATAAATCAATCAATCAGCCAGGGTCATATCACAAAAACAAACTGACTTTTTAAATAAAAAATCCAAATGTTGTTATTTTGTTCATTCATGAATATCAATCAACTTAGATATTAGTTCAACATTTCTCGACAAGACCCCATTATATGGGCATATGTCTGCAACACCATTGATGGCAATGACCACCCTCTAAGTACTATCTTGTCCTAGTTTTGGAAATATTGCCCCACATCTCTCAAATTCACCTTCATGTGGGTTTCTTATTCTTTAGCATAGGATTGCACACCTTGTAATATTCGTTGTGCAAACTGGGTTTTTCATATTCTTTATAGAGACTTTGTTGGGTATAACTAAAACATAGCTTCATGTTTACAACATACTCTTTTCTAAACTGTTAGTTTGTTGTTAGAGTATCTTTGTTCTAGATGTAAGCCTTACATGTCAGTAGGTAAAATGATTAACCAGTGATTAGTTGGGACTGGTAAATCAAATAACTGCAACATTTAGTTTAGGAAAGTAAATAAGATTAAGACCATTAGCTTTAAATTGATGATAGATAATTCAAATGCAACTTTGGAATCTAGATGATTTCTTCTTTGGAAATGGCACCTCTCTATCAATAAAATGCCCTTGGATCTATCCTATGTCAGAGATCAAGTTTGTAGGTTTTGGTCAAGTTTGACATTGTGGATTCATCCTTTGAGTTTGGATTTAACCCTATACAATTTATGGAGTTATGCTCTATTATTCACCTAGATGTTCTTGGGCTATGGTTGTGATGCAAGGAGACATGTTCTCATAAGTCAACCCTCAAAAATATATGTTAAAAGATTGAAGACCACAAGGAAGGGCCCTAGAATGATGTATGTAAATTTGTTACTCTTTTTATTGCACCAAGTCCAAATGTTTCACTATTGATTGCTCCTTTAATGCTCTAGAATAAAAGAGGATTTATAGATTCTAGATGTGTAAAATAAATGCTAATGAATGCCTTTAAATACTAGCACATAACATCAAATTTCACAAATTTTGTACCTAGGGCTCAAACTAAGAAAATAAAGGGTAGTAGTTAGCTAAAATATTAATTTTAGAAAGGCAAGGGTCAAGTCTGTGACTATGGAAGTGGCCCTAGATAGGGAAATGGTCATATTTGGGTGGTTAATGACTATATGGAGGTAAGTGTAGGGACAACTGTGATAAATACAAAGATTAGGTGAATGTATTGGGGTATGTGCATATAAGAATAAGGTGAGGGCTAAATATATGGGAATGTGTGCATATAGTGATAGGTAATGGCTAGGGGAATGATCCTAACTTTGCACAATATTGCACCATTTCTTAATATGCACATGTATCAAGGTATTTCCTCAAAATGGGCACATAAATAAAAAGGAAATGACATGGGTATGCAAATTTCACCATTACATTTTTCCTCCATATTGAGGTGCATGTGAATTCTAAAATGATCATGTTGGCAAGAGACATTGCTCTGATGGTTAAGGTAGAATGTTGTCATAGATGGAAACAACGATTGATAATAGACAAGGATGTTATGGAAGCTATTAAGTCTGCTCTTGAGTCAAGACAAGTAAAGGGACTTTTGGCTTGGAAGAATAACTTAGTCAGAATGACTATGGACAGGATACAAAGTAATAGAGATCAGGATGGTACACCTCTGCAGTTGAAGATCATTGCATGTGGTTCTGGTATGATTATTCATAGCTACCTGGTGATGACGTGTTCTAGTGTTCAATTTTTGTCTTCTTCCAGAAGCCATACTATGATTTGACTAAGTCCGGGAGAACAGAGTTAAGTCAAAAACAGTGTGGAGTACCTAAGTAATTTGGTCCACATTCCTCTGCTAATGAATATTTTGATTTGTAGTTTTGAGGCATTGAAGATACATGTCATGAACATCTAATTCCAGGTTTGTAGAGATTAAAGTTCACCAAATCACATTCTACAATTTCTTCATTATTGGCTTCTAGTTTGATAGTATCTCACAGTGACAGAACAAGAGTTCTGAGATCATCATTTTGCTGAAGAAGATTGTTATTTCCTATGGTTCTAAAGGTATGATAAGAAGTCAATAATGAATGTCAGGTATGAATCTTAGAGTCTCATATGGTCTACATTGAAAGTTATGGTATGACAGTTGAGTGAGTTGAGTATTATATATATATATATATATGATAGATTTCAGTGTTGAAGGTATGCAAGTATGCGAATATTGTACAAATTCGATGTGTATGTGATCTAAGGGAATTTTGTGATAAGAAAGAGGCAATAAGGGCAGAAGAACAGAGTATATGTGAAGCAGAGCAGAAAAGCAAGGCAGACATAATGAAGACTTTTGAATTTGTATACCGAGCTATTAAGGGAACTACATTTCAACATTTTGTAGATGCATTTGTAGCAGTCCTCTCTTGGCAGTGAGCCAATCCTTCTTCTATCTTCTATTTTCTTGGTAGTGAGCCTATTGCAATGAGTACTTCTTTGGTCAGTGAGTCCTTGGGCAGTGAGCCTTCATGTAATTCAGTTTTGATATTATAATATATTGTGAGCTAACACTCACCGTGGTTTTTCCCTTTTTGGGTTTTCCACGTAAAATCCTCGTGTCTATGTGTTATGACTTTGTGTCTACTCTTCTTATGTTTACTTTGCTTTCATGTTATTGAATTTGGTAAATAGATTAATGAATATGTGAAAGAAAGGTTTTACAGAATATTGATTCACCCCCCCTCTTAGTATTGTTTGTGTTCAACAACTAGTATTAGAGCAAGGTACCTTGGAAGAAGTTTAACAGCTTGAAGAAGATCTAGGAAAGAATACACATGGCAGCCAGAAGGTATCCTAGTCTAGGTAGTGTCACAATTGATAATTGCACATATGTCAATAATCAAGAACTGAAAACTGCTCTTAAAGATCTTGATAAGTATGAAGTAGATATTTGAGATTTGAAGGAAAATATCAAAGAAGCTGATGAATGCATCTTGAAGCTAAGAGAGCAAGTTAAGAGATCAAAGGATATGAGTAGAGAGCTAAGTGAATAGTTGATTTTAGCAAATGAAACCCTAAATGATTTATCAAGGTTAGTTGAAGAGAAAGAAAAGGCTAAGGAACATTTGAATCAAGTCTTGAAGAACAAGTTTGAAGAATGTGAAAAATTGGCAAAAGATATTGTGCTTCTAAAATTTGATCTGGAAGTAGCTAATAGCTATAAAGAAAAGTTCAAACTAAGTTCTGCTAAGCTTGATGAGTTGATTGAAAGTCAGAGAAGTCTAGATGATAAGGAAGGTTTGGGTTTTGAAAAAGAAGAAAGCTTCAAATCAGGTCAAGTTAACACTGAGATGAAGAGAAACAAAGGCAACCAAGTTTGGAATCAGAGAAACAGACCTAGAAGACCTCCAGTTAAGCAACCAAATGCTCAAAGGTACCCATCTTTCAATGGCTATTGTTTTAATTGCAATAAGTTTGATCATAAGGATACTCAGTGTAGGAGTAAAATGAATCAAAATGTTCCATATTTCTCTAGATAATGTTTTAATTGTAAGAAAATTGGTCATAGATCAAATGAATGCAAAAGTTTGGTAAGGAATGGCTTTAACAATGCAAGGAATACTCAATCTTTCAATGGAAAGTGCTTTGCATGCAATAGATTTAGGCATATGGCTAACCAATGCAAATCAAGAATGAAGCCAATCAATGGAAATAATCAAGGACAAAGGAATATTGTTTGTTACAATTGCAATAGACCTAGACATGCTGCAAGATTCTATAGAAGCAAGAATGTGAAAAGAAACTATCCTGCAGAAGAAAAGAAAACAAAGCAAAGAGAATATAAGGGGAAGAACAAGGTTGATCCAGGAGAAATCAAGAAGGAAATGAGCAAGGTATGGATCAAGAAGCATGTAAATGAGGACAAGGATGATTCCACACCAGCTTCTGGCGCAAACAGTTCCTCCGGGAAGTAAATTGGGAGCTCTAGCTCAGGGGAGCTCTTATTGAAAATCTTAATCCCCTTGCTAGATATTTGGTGCTGAGAACCAACACAAGGATATGAGTTGAGAATCTATGTGATGAATCTATTGAAGAAGAAACTGGTAGAAAAAGGTCAAATGCGGCACATTGTGGAACAATCTTGATCGACTGTGCCTATCAATGAAGTATTTGACATCTTTTTGAAAACAACATTTATGACGATTAGGTTTTGGTAAACAAAGGTTAAAAAGGGTTATATTCGAAGGATTAATCATTTTACATTCAAGTTATCATGTTTCCAAGAAGAACAAAATGTTGATGATGAAAGTTCAATACCAGAAGTCAGTCCTAATCAAGGTTTAAATCAAACAAAGACTCCTCCAATAAGCCCAGGAAAAGGTGAAGTAATGAAAGAGCAAGCAGAGAATAAATCTCCTGAGAATGTTGAAACCCCTGCAAAGCAAAATGGAGTTGATGATCAAAAGGATGAATAGGCTAAGAAGAGTCCTCCTCTAGATCAAAACATTAATGAACAAGAGGCTATGGATCTAGAACTACTAGAGCAGAATCAAGAAGGAGTGTCTAATATGGCAAGAGACACTGTTGCTTCACAGGATCCAGTAGATTATGTCAAAGAATTTTTGGAGAAACAACAAGGAACACAAGTTTTGGATGAGCCTGAGTTTCTACAAGGACCAATAAATTTGGCTTCAATGTCTCCTTTGCAGAAATTTAAACTGGTATCAATTGTTCAAGCAAAAGCTTAGGAAGAGATTCTAAAGTCACATATACATGACAATGAACTCATTGGTGAGGCATCCAACATTTTGGAGAAGTTGATGCCTACATACCAAAAGGATACATCATTATCATCAACTGATTAGCTTAAAGGTATGTTAAAATCAATTACTACACATTTTGAATCTTTTGAGAAATCTACGTGCTAAGGTCAGAAAAGAATTTGATGATAAAAAGTTGACTGAATTGAAGAACAAGCTAGACAATGAAAATTTTTCTAGATAATACTATTAACAATATAGAGAGTTCTATTAAGGAAGCTTGTGATATATACAAATTCTTCTTATCATTTCCTAAGACTACTAAGGAAATGGATGATAAGATCAAAGCTATGGAACTTCAACTAATGAATATTTCTAAGTCTTATGATCTGGCAGTTGATTCCATGAGAAGTCAGGAAATACAAGTAAATATTCACAATAGCATAAGTAGTCTATTGAGCAAAAAGGAAGAAATAAAAAGAAAAATGTGCTAGTTGAGAGGGTTGATAAGCCCTAAAATTGATTCAATGACAAGTCTAGTTGTTGAAGCCTCAAGAGTCAAGGCAATAACTGATATACCTACTAATGTGCAGAAGGCAAAAGACTTAATCTTTCTAATAAATGGTAACATTTAAATTTTGGGCAGTGCCAAGAATAGATGCGATGGAGAGTTAGCACAAATAAATATTATGCATAGCCATATCCTTTCTCCCACAACTAACTGACTTGAAATATTGTATTTGTACATAAGCAGTAGAGTATGATAGTTTTTGCAGTTTTGACAAAATTTTGACTCTTGTACATACACATTTTCCATTGATGTCAAAGGGGGAGAAGAATAACAAGTGAAAAATAACCAAACATCTAAAAAGAAAAAGAAAATCAGAGTAAGGGGGAACAACACCTTTTTCACTAAGTGTTGCCATCAATGCCAAAGGGGGAGATTGTTGGCAAGAGACACTGCTCTAATGGTTAAGGTAGAATGTTGTCATTCATGGAAACAAGGATTGATAATAGACAGGGATGTTATGGAAGCTATTAAGTCTACTCTTGAGTCAAGACAGGTAAAGGGACTTTTGGCCCAGAAGAATAACTTAGTCAGAATGACTAAGTATGGACAAGATACAGAGTAATAGAGATCAAGATGGTACACATCTATAGTTGAAGGTCATTGCATGCAGTTCTGGTATGATTATTCATAGCTACCTAGTGATGACATGTTCCAATGTTCAAGTTCTGACTTCCTCTGGAAGCCATACTATGATTTGACTAAGTCCAGGAGAAGAGAGTTAAGTCAAAAACAGTGTGGATTACCCAAGTAATTTGGTCTGCATTCCTCCACTAATGAATATTTTGATTTGTGGTTTTGAGGCATTGAAGATACATGTCATGAGCATCTAATTCCAGGTTTGTAGAGCTTAATTTTCACTAGATCACATTCTACAAGTTCTTCAGTATCGGCTTCCAGTTTGACAGTATCTCATAGTGACAGAACAACAGTTCTGAGATCTGCATTTTGTGGAAGAAGATTGTTATTTCCTGCAGTTCTGAAGGTATGATAAGAAGTCAATAATGAATGTCAGGTATGAATCTCAGAGTCTCATATGGTCTGCATTGAAAGTTATGGTATGATAGTTGAGTGAGTTGAGTATGCACTTAAGGACAAAGTCAACACTCATGTGAAATCAATATGCGGTGAAGACATAATGTTTGAATTGTCATTCTAAGTGAATCTACTATAGGTCCTGACCTATATGAAGATTCCTGAATGTTTGTTTGAATTTACATTTTTGTTTGTACATAAGATCAAGCCGATAGAGTATGAGGTTTCTGTGTACACGGTTCATCTCTAGCAAGTCAACCAAGTCTGAGTTAATTCATGTTGTGGATATATATATGATAGATTTCAGCATTGAAGGTATGCAAGTTTGCAAATATTGTGTGCATTCGATGTGTATGCGATCTAAGGGACTTTTGTGATAAGAAAGAGGCAGTAAGGGTAGAAGAATAGAGTATATGTGAAGCAGAGCAGAAAAGTAGGGCAGACATAATAAAGACTTTTGAATCTATATACTGAGCTATTAATGGAACTGTATTTTAGCATTCTATAGATGCATTTGTAGCAGTCCTCTCTTGGCAGTGAGCCAATCCTTCTTCTATCTTCTATTTTCTTGGCAGTGAGCCTAGTGCAATGAGCACTTCTTTGGATAGTGAGTCCTTGGGTAGTGAGCCCTAAGGTAGTGAGCCCTTATGTAATTCAGTTTTGATATCATAATATATTGTGAGCTAACACTCACTGTGGTTTTTCCCTTTTTGGGTTTTCCACGTAAAATCCTAGTGTCTATGTGGTATGACTTTGTGGCTACTCTTCTTATGTTTACTTTGCTTTCATGTTATTGAATTTGGTAAATGGATTAATGAATATGTGAAAGAAAGGTTTTACAGAATATTGATTCAGCCCCCCCTCTCAGTATTCTTTATGTTCAACAAATCATGCATCTCAAAGTATGTAGTATTCACAAACATGAATGTAAAGTAAACATTGAGACAACAAAGGATATCAAAGGGGGTGCATGTAGATTAATAGACCTTGCAAGTTGTCATCATATAAGTGTGTCATTCAGTATACAATTTTGATAGGAACTTGCAAAATAGGGGGAAAATATGCAATGATTACCTTCTATCTCACAAATGATTTAGGTACAAAATAGGAGCTTACAAATTATCTAGAAAATATGAACAATAGGAAATAAGTAAAGTTCAAAAAATCTACTTGTTTGAAAGGTGATGAAGGTATGTTTGGCTCAATAGCCATAGGATGACAAGGCACGTTGAGTGGAAGGCATGTCTTGTGATAATGCTTCATTTGGTCATAATGATGAGTCTCTATAGTACATGTTGTATGGAAAAATACCTAGTATGAACCTCCAATACCATAAGATTTAGTAAATAAAATGCCTAATACAAGTGCACACAAATTATGCCCATAAAGTGTAATCATGATATAGATTTATTTCCCACATTAACCCTTAGAGGAAAACAATATAGATATTAGATTTAACTAAATTTTAGTAGCATAATGACATGTAAATTAACCATTTTAAGAATAAGAATGAGAGAAGAATAGAAGAAACGAGATAGAAGATAAGAGACACCAATATATGTGGGAAAAACCTTTTTAAGTAAAAGAATCTACCCCCCAAAGCACTGAACTAATGTATTATTTAGCAATAATAAACATGTTACAATACACTTGTAGGCTCAGAGCTTAGATATGGAGATCTACATACTACTCCTCCAAAGGAAATCTAATAGCATAACCCTACAATAAAAACTCCTAAGCAAAGGAGCTCAAGAAACCATAAATGGTTTCCCAAAACTATTAGCTAAAACTATTGGGACTTGGGTGATATTCACCTATATAGAGTCTTTGTAGATAGAATTTATCTATAGTCTTCATTATAGTGGAATGCAACAAGTCTTTAGGTATTACGATATAGTAGAAAAAGTGATTTACAAATGATAATGATATTGCAGGTCTTGCGGTACATCATATATGTTGGTTTACATATGGTGGTACCATGACAATAATTACAAGCTATCTGGATGAAGAAATCATAACTGTGTATGAGTTTAGTGTTTTTTGGAGCATGATCAATGATGCAAGAGAATGATTTGGTGAACATATGACATGATCTGAGGGATGGATAATGTCTTGTAAGATGACATGAGATATTGCAAGTAGTTTAGAGTAGTTTGATGTTGGTGTAAGCTACTGCAAGCGATGAACTAATAGTTGTGGCTATACTTGAAACTATTGGAATTAAGGAACACTGAGAGGGGGGTGAATCAGTGTTCTACAAATCTTATTATTATGGTCCTTTATCAATTTACCACATACATTCAAAAGAAAGAAGCATGAACTTAGAAACAACAACAACAAGATCATTACACATGAACACCAGGATTTTTACGTGGAAACCCAGTTAAGGGAAAAACCATGGTGGGGGTTAACCCACAAGATTTAATACTCTGTTAAAAGTATTACAAAATGGGAAGGCACATGCCTTCGGGCACACTACCCAGAGCTCACTACTCAAAGGAGGCTCACTGCCTACAAGAATGATTACAAAAAGTTCACTAGAATACTTGAACTGAAGAATAGCAGCTAATAATGCAAAATTACAGTTCCGGTTAGGATCAATGTACCGACTTCACACACTTCATCTCTTGCTGCCCTATTTTACTATTCTGCCATAATCTAAGCCTCAGATCTCTGCTTCACACTTGATACTGGCACACTTCACACCTCTCATCTCACATTCGCGCAACCATTCATCAAAATGCTCTCACCCATTGATTATATATATCCACTATATGAAATTTCATCAACTACAGTCGGCCTCAAGAAAACTTAGAAACTTTTTCAAGATCACTGTTCTATTGGCTGAATCCATGCACAAACATCAATGTGAACCACAAATTATGAATTCAAGTCACCACACATGTCGGCCAATACCACTAGATCTCATAAATCACTCAACCAACCACTTCTCTTAATCCGCATAAGGATCAAACACCAAGTCGGCTTGTTCTTCACCGGACTAGACTGTCTAACCAAAACCTGATACTCATATGCTTGTAACTTTCAATCCCTTCATCACTAGAGGATAAATCTCTAGATTTAGGTAGCCTCGCATCCCTTAACATTCCCTCAGATCCGCAGCACAATATGATTACCTGTAGAGAAATGCGGACCAAGATGTTGAACCCTATCATATGCTCTATTCCTATCTATTCAGACTTAGACAAATCTGCAATCTGACTTCTGGTATGATCAAATGATACAATGCAGATGTGCAAGATAGATTCAGTTGCCATCAATGACAACACTTGACATGCCTAGCAGTGTCTCTTGCCAACAATCTCCCCCTTTGGCATTGATGGCAACACTTAGTGAAAAATGATTAAGTGTTAGACCAGCTCCCTCTTACTATGTACACTTGTGATTTCCAATGCTCCCCCTTAGCTAAATTCCTCATTTTCACTGCTTTCCACTCCCCCTTTGACATCAATGGCAAAGGCTGGGATCTGTATACCAAAATTCATGCAAAAATTCTATGTACATGGGCATATATATACAAACAATCCTTATGTCTTGTCTACATGAACTTAAGCACATCACCAAAAATGTTTTTCAACAGTGCCAATTCACTATCCCAACTTTTCTTCATGTTATCCAAAACTGAAATATGACCAGTGAATAGAAATGCCTATGATTCTACCTTCTGTAGATTAGTGGGATCACTTGTCAGAGCAGTAGCTTGAGCTTCTATTAATGCATTGAACATTATTTCTAACTTAGGAGAAATCAGTCCCCGGAGTTCATCCAATTTACCCAAAACTTTAACCTTTTCCTTCTCCAAATTGCTCAATTCATCAAGAAAACTCACTACTTGACATTTTTTAGTTATTATAGACTCAGTTAAGGGACTATAGGACTGAGAGATGTTAGACAATTTAAGCTTTAGGTCCTTGATCTTCTTCTCGATATCTTCAACAACTTTAGACCGAGATAAACAAAATTTGTACACATCTCCCCCTTTAGTGAGAGCATTTTGAATACTCTTTACACTAGTATCCAACATAATTCTGTTATTTTCAATTATTCTTTTAAGTTCACTAAATATTTTATCATTAAATTCATTCCAGACTTTGGCTTCTGCTGACTTCTCAAAAGACTCAAAGTGAGTACTTACAAAATTTATCAAACTCTTCAACTGACCAGAGGGGGATGCTAATGAATCCTTATGAAATGAAGGCATGATTTTCTCCAAAATGTTGGATGCAAGACCAAGCAGCTCACTGTCTTCTATACGGAACTTCAAAATTTCCTCTCTGGCCTTAGCTTGTGCAAAAGAGGCCAACTTCATCTTCTGTAGTGGTGACAGAGCATCAAAATTGATTGGACCTTGTATTATGTCCGGATCTTCTACAACTTGTTTATCTTTCCCCAAAATTTCTTTCACTGCTTCTACAGTGTCTCTTGCCCAATATGATGTTTCAGTTTTATGCTCATTAGGTCCTGCATCTTCTCCCTTTCCGGAGTCAACCACATTGTCTTGCTTATCATTTTCATTATTTTTCTCTACTTCTGCTCTCTACATCATCAACAATGTCTTCTACATTCTTTTCTGGAGGATTTTGTGTATCCTCAGTAGCAACATTATTGTCATTTTTTATCAAATTCCTCAACATCTAGAATGAAGGAATCAATTCCATCATTTGTTTCTTCTTCTTGACATTCCTTGTCCTCAACCTCTTCTGCTTTCTACTCCTTAATCTTCTTAGAATCACCTTCAATAGGAGCATTTATATTCATTTATGTATTTTCTTCACCAGATTGGTCCAGAGGAATCTGAGTATCCTCTGTACCATCATCATTATCTTCCTTCACCATCTCTTCATCTTCTTTATTCAGTATTTCCTCTCCAGGAATAGAGAAAATGTTTACCTCAGCTTGTTGCTCATCTTCCTTCAACTCTTCATCATTTGGAATGGATGTATCATCAACAAGTTCTTCAGTGACAACATAGAGCTTATTCTTGTCTGGGGTTTTCCTCAGAATTTGTTCTATTTCTTTGACAACTTCATCAATGTCTCCAATCATTAGCTTATTCATCCTTTTCTTGCTTCTGAATTCATCTTTGATTTCTTTAAAAATTTGATCTTCTTCCTTCCTAGAGATTACCGGACACAGACTGGACAACACATGTTCTCTTAGCTCCAAGTCTTTTGGTTTATCAGCTTCTTTTCTCATCTCCAGAATGTCTCTTAGATTCTTCAGGATTTCTGATAGAATTTCCACAAGTCCTCTATTGAATGTATTCAAGTATTTAACAGTAGAATCCTCCAAAATTTTCTTGTTGACATTATCGAAGTTGTCATAATATTTTGTTATGGGCTTCAAATTCCCATGAACAGTTACTGCATTCACAATGTCTTCAACTGACAAGGTTGATTTTTCAACATGAGTCTTAGTCTTTTGTCTTTTGCTTACCCTTATGCTTTCAGAGGGCTTGTCTTTGGTAACTCTTGATGCTTCTACTTTCTCTAATTTTGTGCTTCCAGAGGGCTTCTCCTTAGACACTTTAGTAGCCTTAGTGCCTAAAGCCTTCAATTCTTTAACCTCATCATCTAAATCAGTCTCTTCTTCATCCTCCTCCACATTGACATATGACCTTTTGCCCTTTACTTTTGTCCTTTTCCTTCCTTACCTACAGGTTTTTCATTGAATTTCTCTTTAATAGGAGAGGGTGATGGACCAGATGTTGTACCAGAACTCCTAGTGCTCCTTGATTTAAAAGGAGGTTCTGTCGGAATACTTCCCTGTTCTTTGTCCTGCTTCTCCTTCTCAGCTTTATCTGTCCTTTCCTTATTTTGTCTCACATCTTCCTTTGTTATTCCAATACTCTGCATACAATTCAACTTACCTTTGGATATTTCTCTTAATTTTGAGTTTCTGGAGCTCAACATAAAGTTTCAAATTGAGCTCACTATATGTACCAAATTTCTCAACTGAGGTATCTTTTGGTTTGCTTAAAAGGTTTTGAGCATAAATTTCTAGTATTTGTTCATCAACTTCATACCCCATGGGCATGATCCATATAGTCCTTGGTTCAACTGCTTCCATCAAGCATTGATCTATTTCCACCATGAAACAAATTGCATCCTTGTACTTTTCCACCATAGACTTAGGTATTATTTCCCTTGATTGCATCATATTCTGGAAATTCTTGAAATATCCCCAAAGAGCAGTCCTTTGGGCATTGGAGTCACCAATATTGTGCAAGTTCTCTCTTATTTGTATGGCAACAGACTTGTCACTAGTCTAACACAAACTTTTCTTCCCAGGCAACTCATTCATGAAATAAAAGAACAAGCACAAGACCAACGTACCATATTTGAATGTATTCTTCTTGTCCTTCTTGATCTTGTTTAGATTCTCTATTAGCTAGTATTGTAGTAGCTCACACAAGTGATAGTCAGCATTTTCTCTTAACATCTGATAAGCAACATAGATGGCTATACCAAATACAAAGTTGTCCCTACTGGAGTGGTATATCTTATACCCAATCACCATAGATGCAAATTTGACATTCAGATTAGTTATATCATTTAAGTCCATTGCCCTCTTATCAAATTTTGATCTGGTAGCTTCAGTTACAGTCTGATTCTTTACTAATTTTAGCATCGACAGTCTACCAGATGAGTTCAATCTTGTTATAGCCTAGATGGCATCCTTGGTGATCTTAAAGGGTTTCATCAACCACATTAATTTAGCATGCATTCGACTCAGTACATACCGGACCCACTCATCCTCACAGAAGGACGGGAACCCAATAACCTGAATGAAATGTTTTTCTTGCAGCACCTTATACTAAGGTTTGAGACCATAAATCTCACCCCTCAGGTGATTCTTGAACAAATCTACTAACTTCAAATCCCCAAAATCATCTATGCTAGCATGAATCTAAGCCCTAATATCTTCAACGTGCAACACACCATGCGGAACATTTGAAAAGGAACCTAAAGGATCGACCTCTACAGATTTGTGTGGATGCTTTTTGAATTTAGGTCGGGGCCTTTTGATGATGTCAACAACCAACGAAGTAGCCATAGCTAGAGATTGTAAATTCATAGAGCTTTACAGAGAATACCTTGTTTCACCGGTTAGGGTTAGCTGTCGAATTCACTTTTCGTACTCCAAATCTTTGAAATCATAGCTTAGGTGCTCTTCTCCTTTGAATGCAAAGTGATTCAAATGTTGAGTGAATGACCTTTTATGCTCCACAAAACCTAATTTGCCATTGTAATAAATGCTTTGCCCTAATTCATCTAGTTACACTATTTCTGAATACAGTCAATCTTCAATTGCTCCGTAATCAATCACATTAGCTTCTTTTCTTCTAGAATTTACTTCAACAGATCTGCAATAGGCTTCTTTATCTTCATTCATCGTGCCAAATTTAGGCACCCACTTATTGGCAAGGGGAATTAGATTTTCACTATAGCTCCCTCTGAGCCAAAGCTCATGTTTCAATTCCTAGAGGAATTAACAACACCAGATTCCAGTGCAGACCCATCACCATCATTCATTTCACCTTTCTTCACCCATGTTTTGTTCATTTCATTCTAGATCTCATTCACATTTACTTTACCCTTGCCTTTATCTTGTCTCTACATATTTTGGTTTCTGTTTACCAGACCTTTTCTATCATCATTCCTACTTCTACATAATCTTGCAATATGACCAGATCTGTTGCAATTGAAGCACACAACATTTCTTTTCTCATTTACTTGATTTCCTTATGATCTGCACTGATTAGCCATGTGTCCAAATCTATTGTGTGCAAAATAGTTGCCATTGAAAGAATTGACATTTCTTCTGTTGTTAGACTAGTTCATCATTATACTTCTGCATTCATTGGATCTATGACCATACCTTCTACAATTGAAGCATTGACCGGAGAAAGATGGACCACTTTGATTCACTCTACTTCTGCATTGAGTAGCTCTATGACCAAATTTATTGCAATTGAAACAATTTCCATTGAAAGATGGATACCTTTGAGCATTAGGTTGTCTTACTGGAGGTCTTCTAGGTCTGTTTCTCTGATTCCTTGATTTAGGATTTCTTTGACTGGATCCATAGATTTCACCTTTCTCATATCCCAGACCATGTTTATCATCTGCCATCTTCTAACTATCAAGTAGCACTTCAAGTTTAGCTGAGCTTATCTTGAACTTCTCTTTGTATTCATTTGCAGCTTCTAGGTCATGTTTAAGAATAATGATTTGCCTTTCAAGTTGTTCCTCATTATCCCTAGTTTCTTGAAGATCAAACTCTAGATGGCCAATTATTCTGTCCAATCTGTAGTACTCTTCTATTCTTTCTTTCAGAGACTGATTCAGGTTTTCTTCAGTCTTCTTCCTTTCCTCAATTTCCTTGGTTAACCTCATCACCCTGGATTCCATCTCATGTTTTAGGACAACTTCTTTTGTCAGCTTCTCACATTCCTTTGTCTTTTCCTTCAGAGCCACATCCATGTCATTGTCTTCTTACTGATTTGCTAACTATTGAAGTAGCTCCTTCCTCTTTTCCATAGATTTGCTAAGTTGCCCTTTTAAAGTCTCAATGAAATCCTCAGCATCTTTAAGGTTCTCTTGTAGTTCTTTGACTTCTACTCTGGACTGATCAAGATCTTCTAAAGCAAATTGAAGTTGTCCATTGATGCCACCAGAATACCTGAATGAACCCATTGAAACACCTTCCTAGATCTTCCTCAAGCTGTTAAACTTCTTCCAAGGAACCTTGCTCTGATACCAATTGTTGGAATTAAGGAACACTGAGAGGGGGGGTGAATTAGTGTTCTGCAAAACTTATTATTATGTTCCTTTATCAATTTAGTACATACATTCAAAAGAAAGAAGCATGAACTTAGAAACAACAACAACAAGATCATTACATATGAACACCAGGATTTTTACGTGGAAACCTGGTTAAGGGAAAAACCACGGTGGGGGTTAACCCACAAGATTTTATACTCTGTTAAAAGTATTCAAAAATGGGAAGGCACACTACCCAGAGCTCACTTCTTAAAGGAGGCTCACTTCCTACAAGATTGATTACAAAAAATTCACTGGAATACTTGAATTGAAGAATAGCATCTAACAATGCAAGATTATAGTTCCGGTTAGGATCAATATACTGACTTCACACACTTCATCTCTGGCTGCCCTATTTTATTGTTCTGCCATAATCCAAGCCTCAGATCTCTACTTTGCACTTGATACTGCCACACTTTGCACCTCTCATCTCACATTCGCACAACCATTCATCAAAATTCTCGCACCCATCGATTATATATATCCGCTATATAAAATTCCATCAACTGTAGTCAGCCTCAAGAAAACTTAGAAACTTTTTCAATATCACTATTCTGTTGGCTGACTCCATGCACAAACATCAATGCAGACCACAACTTATGAATTCAAGTTACCACACATGTTGGCCAATACCACTGGATCTCATAAATTACTCAACCAACCACTTCTCTTAATCTGCACAAGGATCAAACACCAAGTTGGCCTGTTCTTCACCGAACTAGACTGTCTAACCAAAACCTGATACTCATATGCTTGTAACTTTCAATCCCTTCATCACTAGAGGCTAAATCTCTGGATTTAGGTAGCCCTAACATCCCTTAACATTCCCACAGATCCGTAACACAATATGATTACATGTAGAGAAATGCGGACCAAGATGCTAAACCATGTCATATGCTCTATTCCTATCTATCTGAACTTAGACAAATCTACAATCTGACTTCTGGTATGATCAAATGATACAATACAGATGTGTAAGATAGATTCAGTTTCCATCAATAACAACACCTGACATGCCTAGCAATGTCTCTTGCCAACAGAAACATGTATTCATACCAATAGTATTATGGTTATGACTATTGATTCATAGTTTGTAGCAATGATAGGGTATACAAGGTGATTATCCATGTGGAGGTCCCATTCTTGGTATTATTTATATGATGTTGACATTATGTATGGTCATAATATAGTTACATGAATCTTGGTATTCTACAAGTTGGTTAGTGTTATGGAGTAAAAAGTAGACACATGCCTTTTTACCTCCTAGTTTAGCTCCTGAAAGGAATCTAGGTGTGTGGAAATCATTTCCTACACTAATCTAAAGAGGAGAGAAGAGTGCAAATTCTTTTTAATCCTTAAAATTACAGAATGTTAACCACATCAATGGAGATATTGCCGCAATACACATACACATAGAAATGAGACAGAAGAGAGAGACACAAGATATACATGGGGAAAACCCTTATCTGGTGAAAAAACCCACACTCTAAAACCTACACAGTGTATTATCAAAACTGAAATGGTTTATAATACACTTGCAATGCAAGCTCTCAAGAGTCTTCAACACTCATATTTGGAGACAAACTGGTAGTATAACACTACCTATCAATCACATAATACATCTCCTCTCAAAAGCACCTGTTTATATAGAGGTTACAAGGCAAAAAATGAGCTTTCCTTGAGTTGGGCGTCCAACATGGCCTCATGGCCCAAAACCCATGCCTAAGGACACTTGTCCAACACTACAGCATGGTCATGACACTTTTCATAACACCTCATCCCAAAATAGTCTCCTATTCCCAAGTTGGGCAATGACAGATGTTCTTACGACTCTTACGACCATCATATAATCCGTCATACTGACATATCTTACAACTATAAGAGAATATGTCATACACAGGCTAAAAATAGCATATTCTCTTACAACATGTCATAACCCTCCTTGGGGCACCCAAAGATGCCTTTTCTTCCAAGATGCCTTGTGACACATGTCTTCACCTGTCATATAATCTTCCATTTATGACTCTTATGCGTCATAGATTTGTCATAGGAATCTATCATAACCGTTTCAGTCAATATTCCCTTACACACTATCGAAGATGTTGACACATGGCAAAATATTCCTACCACTAAGTGGGATGCCCATCTCCTCATGTGAGGACAAATTTACATGTGGTCACCTTCCACATAGGATGGCACATCACCGTGCCGACTCCCACAAGATGACAATAAGGATTTTCATCCTAATTACAATAATAGGCAATAAATAAATAAATACAATGAAATATTAGAAGGAATTACCAAGGTTGAGACACCTTAATTCCCAACAGCTCCTAGGTCCCTGTGTTAACACTCTACATGCAAAATATTCATCCCGATGAGAAATCCCCCGAAACCCACGTCAAATGGGAATTAGAGGCCCATCTAATACCTTATCTCAGACCAAAAAGGCCCCTTGGGACTTGGGCACCTATGCCCAGGTCCTCCCTGATTGGTCAGGGCAGATTTTAAGGTATGTCGGCATAGGACCTTTAAATGGGTCTCTCCTTGTCAGCTCTTTCAATTAAATTGATGAATGTTAGTGGGAAGGCATATATAAGTGTGTTTTTGAATTTATTTTAAGTAAGGTTGATGATAGAAAACTTATGATATTGGATCAAAAAACATTCAAGGCATTCAATGTGTTATTGTTGCAGATTTGGAATCATCATCCATCTCCTTATGAGTTGAAGGATCTTCATTCTCCTAAGGACTTCACCTTTGAGGTGACATCATTGTTGTTTGAATCATTTCATCATTTGGATTATCTTTAGCCTCTATCCTGCAAGGACACACTCTATCTCTAACAATGGTGTTGGGAAGCTTGAATGGTATCCCGAGATTTGACTGAGAAAAATCCCTAAACACCACAACCCCCAAATCCCTTTTCTTCTTGTGTGTAGGTTACAGGTGTGAGGACTGAAGAAGTGAAGGTACAAGGAGGTTGTTCAAGAGAAAGGGTTTTGAGATCTGAAAGAAGTTTATAGAAATTCCTCTATGGAAGACTTGGGCGCCTGCATTGGTGTCCTCCTGCTGAAATAGACACTGGAACAGGCATCTAGACACTCTCTGTGATATTTCTCCAGTTCTGATTTTCTAGAGATCCCAAATTTCAGGACTTGGGCGCCCGGCCTAGAGTCCTCCAAAATTTTAGCTTTCATGACACAGGCTATGACATTTTACTTTTTTGAATCATCTTGGTACTTTCAGATCTTGGGTCATTTGTCTATTACAAGCTGGTTATCTTATAACTAGGGTTTTACTCATACTTAACTTAGGATTTGATAAAAGGCTTGGTTAAATCACATCTTTCCATAGCAAACAAGAGCACAAAATTAGTAGCTGAGTCCTCTTTTATCTTATAGTGACTTAGCTCAGTTTTGTCCTTGAATGTTATTGTGGAAGAGAGTTTGAACTAGTGTACTTACATGCTTTACATCATCCCCCTTTCTCCTATTTAACAGTTAGATAGTTGGACAATTGGTATTCCTAGAAATACATCTATATATGTCATTTATATGTAATGTTCCCTCTTCAATTAAATTAAATTTTAGAGATCAAAAGCCCATTCCATATTTCTCATGGGCTTAGGGAAAGTGATAGGAAAAATAATTTCAATTTGATTTTTAATTTTGGTCCCTAGCTATTTAATATTTTCAAACTTGGTAAATTGGGACAATTAAATATTAATATTTTATAGCATATCGGTAGCCCAAAATGGGTTGTGGGATTCTTCATGGGCCTTGTATAATTCCCACTATTTTTAGCATATTTTATGATGAGCTTTTCTAGAGGAGTTACCAACTATTTTTAGCTAGGAATCAAATAGAGATTATGACTTATATTTTGTGGGATTTTTTGGAGGGACAATATTAAAAAAATATTTAAATTATTATTTAATGGTGAAGAGGGGCATTAAAATTTGAGCACCCAAGTTGGGCCTTCAACACCTATAAAATACAATCAATTTCTTCATAATCTCAACATCTCTATTTTTTTATCTTACCAAAACTTTGTCAAATTGTTTGAGAATTTGTATTCATTCATCAATCTAAGGATGAAACCCCTTGGATTCTTGGAGATTGGAGGATGAAAACCTTCTAGTGTCCTGAAGGCAATTTCATCCAAAAGGTGCATTTGTGCTGAAAGGATTACAACAATTTCAATTTTGTAGAAGTGTATAGAAGGGAGCTCTACCATACAAAGTTTATTTGCAGATTTGTATATCTTTTGTATTGCTATTATATCTATTGTATTTCAACTTATTGTTGTATATTTTATCAATACAAATCAACTTCAACATAAAGAGTTTGCTTGTAGATTTGTATATCTTTTGTATTTATATTATATCTATTTTTTTACCTTATTGTTTCATATTTTATCAATACAAATTAGCTCAAACATATTTAGGAAGTCACTCTTTGTTTATGCAAAAATTGTCAATTTGTGTTGATTATTTTTGGGCAGATTTGGTACATAGAGTTTCAATATTTTCTAATATATGTTGAGATATTTCGGATCTGATATTATTTGCAAAATATATTGCTAGGGTCATTGCAATGGTATCAGAGCATTCATCTTGCCAGCCTATAGTGTAAAATAAAATTGTTTAGGTGAATCATGGGAGGATTCTTGAGATTTTTTACAAAAGGGAAAAATGTGGATCTTATTCAAGATACAATAATGGAAATGCAGAATAACCAAGATAATATGATCAAGCTACTAGAGAAAAAATTATAGTTGCAGAGTAGCATGCAAAATCCAATTCTAGCTAAAACATTATAGAAAGAGTAAATTGGCAGAATCTATGAGCAATATTAAGGGAAGTAGACAGTCTAATGCTTTCAAAGATGCATTAATCTTTGATGAGTACTTGGAGTTACTTGGAAAAGGGTATCAAAATGAAAGAAGCCAATATGATTGCATAAATGAGTTGAAGCAAAAAGAAGAAGAATCAAAACGTAAGGTACAACAAGCTATAGAGGAGCAAAATAAATCCACCATGTAAGTCAAAGGTAAGAATCTCTTAACTAAAAAAGATATTCTAGTGACTTCTAATGAATTTGTATGCAAGGAAAATTTTGCCTTAATGAAGTCAATGGAAAATCAACATTGCATGTTGAATGTAAAGTTTTGATAATTGAAAAAATTGTTCCAATAATTTTTAATGTGTCTAAGAAACCCACGTCAAGCCTTCTAGCATTGAAAAGATTGAGCCATTTCCATATGAAAATGATTTGTAAACTACTAATGATTATGGTCATGCATTTGTGAAGAATGTTTTAGTTGATTTTTGTTCCATTAGTTATAAAAATTTAGGTCACAAGAATGGCAATGCTGATGTGAATCTTTCAAATAAAAATCAAATTAGTAAAAGAAGGTAAACAATTTGATGACCACTAGGATTAAACCTCTAGAAATAAGGATGATAGTAGTGGAAAAAATTTATTTCACCTATTTCATACCATGTCATTTCAAAATTCTTGTCATCATGGGAAGCATTCTAGCAGTGGTGAAAAGGTGAATGGTACAATTTGTGAAAAATGGCACAAAGCTCCTTTCTTTCAAATCCAAATTGATTCATTTTGTATAGTGGTTTGGGAACCTGGTGTACTGAAAGTATCTATACATAGAGGAATTAAAAAGTCTGGACTAAATCAAACAAATAAATGGGTAGAGATTGGATCAATCACTAATAGCATCATTGTTGTTCTATTGGTTATTGATACTTATCTATGGTAGAAAATACTCCAAAAAACAAATTTATTGGTCAAAGTGCCAAACCCTGTAAAGTCTTGTTCATTTAGCATAGAAGAGTTGAGGACAACAATGTAGAATTTCAGCCAAGGATTCAAAGTTAAGGATATATTCCAATTTCCAAGGTGCAATCAAATCTACCAGTGATTTCCAAGTTAATGAGATTGGAGGTCTATCTAGACTTGACTTTGCCTAGTGGACTTAAATTTTGTTTATCATATAAAGAATAAAAATTTGGATCTTTTGAAGCATGGTTCACTTTAGCAACTTGGAGACAATATGCTTGCTTTATTACATGAATTATTGACATCACCTCATTTGCAAAACATGAAATCCCACAAAGATGAAGGATATTATAAGAAACAACAAATTGTCTATTTCGATGTGGTGGGAAAGTACATGGTTACATCTACTAAAAAAGTTTGCAAATATGTTATTCAACTCAATTATCTTGTAGTCAGTTTTGGAGTGTATCATTGGTTTTAGGAGGAACTCCAACTATGATTTGTTTTTCTTTAGCCTACTTTAGTATTTTTATTACATGGACTAAACTAGCACAAGAGGAGATTGAATTGACAAGGAGTGAGTATGGTGACAATTTAGATTGGAGCGTGGGTTGGGATGTTTACAAAAGACCAGTTGAAATATGGAGTAAATATTTTGGGTCCTTGCAAGCTTTGAATCCTACTTTTAGTTCAAAATATACCACAAAAACCCAACCGGAATAGACGATTAAGATAATGGTCTTACATTCTTCATGGCTCCTTAGGGATCCCAACCACTACAAAATTGATCAGTATTTGATTATTATCAACTTGATGATCTTTTAACTTTTGAAGAGAAGGCTATTCATAAAAAAGTTAAGGAAGTTGTTGAAGCTAAAATTGCCCCTATAATTGTGAAGTATTGGGAGCAAGTAGAATTTCCATTTGAAATTGTGCCAAAGCTTGTAAATATTAAGCTGGTTGGAGGTACCATTAAAGGATATGGTTGCTATGGTCTATCTATTATTGGTAGTGATCTTGTCATAACTAAGATTTCAAGATTAGATGCTATATATTCTATATTTATGATGGTGTATACTTGCTTAGCAATGCTTACAATTTCAATGTGTGGAAATGAGCATCAAAAGAAAAAGTACTTACCTTCTTTGGCTCAACTTGACACCATATCTTGATGTGCATTAACTGAATCAAACTATAGTAGTGATGCAAGCTCATTGAGCACAACTATAACTAAGGGAGAAGGTGGTTATAATTTGGATGGCCAAAAATTCTAGATAGGAAATAGTACTTTTGCAAATATACTAGTTGTTTTTGCTAGGAACACAACTACAAAGCAAATCAATGGGTTTATTTTTAAGAAAGGAACCCCTAGATTGAAAGTATAAAAAAGAGAGTATAAAATTGGGTTGAGAATTGTTTAGTTCTAATGGGGATATTATTATAAAGCGAGTTTTTTTCTTGATGAGGATAGGTTGATAAGCATCAATTCTTTTCAAGATAAAAACAAGATTCTAGTTGCATCCTATATATAATGGTTGCATGGTATCCCGTAGGAATTGCATGGGTGTGTATGATATGTGTCCTGGGTATTTACAAGAGCATAAACAATTTGGATCATCTTTGAGTTCTTTCTAAATCAACCAAGAAAAACTTGTTCATATGCTCAAGAACATTCAGGCAATGGCCCAATTGGGTGGCATCTATGCAAGTTGTATAAAGGTGGGGAAATGACTCTAGAGCATGCTAACTTAGCCAAGGCATGAACATATTATGTGTAAGGAAAAAAGTTGAACATTAGGATGAGAATTACTTGGTGGCAATGGAATCTTGGTTGATTCCCTAGTGGCTAAGGCATTTTGTGATTTAGAGCATGTATACTTGTATGAAGGAATGCACAATGTCAATACATTTGTAATAGGGTGTGAAGTTAATAGAACTGAAAGTTTAAATAACCACTTGTTAGTAGAGGAATAAGAGAAAATATACCATATGAGAGGAGAACAATAACTTCTAAAAATGTGGAACTCCTTAAAGTTAAAATATCAGTGTTTGCTACTCATAGTTCCAAGTTGAGTGTTGTAAAACTTATTCCTAGAAAAAAATTTCATGATGCACACCTACCTCTATCTAAGTTTATCAATCTTGTTGAATCTATATCTAATTTTATCTTGGCCTATTCATGACAAGTTGTATAGGGCCATTGACATATATGTATGAATGAGCATCCTACGCTAACAAAGAGCAAAAATAAAAAGATATGTAGTTTGATGGATTGTAAGAAGTTATCCATGAATGTTACTAATTTATTTAAACCAATGATTACTTGAGGCCAATAAGGGTGTGTAGGAGAAACTACATTGGAAGAGTATCAAAAATATATAGAGAAATATGCTACATTTGAGTGGACATCAATTCTAGTAGGTGTATATGGTTGAACCTAGTATGGCCAACACGATCAACATTTTTTGTGGTATGAAATAAAAATATGAAGGGAACCATGGTGTGAGGATCATGATCAACATTTTCTACCCAATTTTCTAGTCATTATATAATGAATTAGCATCTTCATGAAAAAATAATTGATTTAACTGATGAGGCATGTACAAATGTGAGAGTACAATTGAATAGTCAAACTAAAGAAATTAATGCACTTGAAAGGAAAAGGCTTCAATTAGAGGTTGAATTGCATGTTCTTGAAAAGAAGAATGACAAAGAAAGCAAGGCTTGGCTGGTGTAGGCTGAAACAAGCTTGATGAATTGAGAGATAATTTGTGGATGAAAATTTGTCAGTTGAAGCAAAAGCATGAAGAATTGTTGTATACTCTATAGGAAGCAAAGCATAAGATGGATTTGGCAAGATTTGTCAATTTAAGATATTGGGCTCTTCAAGAGCTAGATGCAACAATTTCTCAATATAAAACTAATGTGAAAAGAAATTTAATGTCAACAGATGTTATAAGAATTGATCAAATTGCAAAGGTGGTGAGTCATTGGACTAGTATTATGTTGCAAGTATGTGATAATCGGTGTTGTCATTGATGTCAACATGTTTATGTTGTCATTGGTGTCAACTGTGTCTTCTGATGTTACTATTGTCATTTGATTATGTTGTGTTAAAGTGATCTGAATGTCATGTAGAGGTGTTGACGATGTGAGTAGATTGTTCCTGTTACTAGGTTTCTAAGTGTTTTTGAGAAAATTTGATTAATACTGGAAATAATGTGTTGAAGAGTCTTCTGGTTTATAGAATGTTGTTCGAGTTTTTACTCTGCATTTATTTTATGTTGAAGATCTAAGTGTGTGGTTTGGATATGTTGTTGAGAAGTATTTGAAGATGCTAAATCTAGAATTTGGTGCTCCGTATTGTTGTGCACTAAAAGTTATGTTCACCAGTTTGAGAACGGTATTTGACAGTGTTTCTGAGTTGTATGGAGGTGTCTGAGAGAAAGTATTTTGCTCTGCATTCCTCTGCAGATAGGTTTTACATGTAAATCTGGATATGTGTTTATAAGGATCTTACCTATCTTCCATCCAAAATTTTTATGATTTGGTGCTCCGGAAAGCAATCTATTGTGTGGCAGAGTTCAACAGTGTTGTGTCTAGGTGAAAGTTGTTGTGTTCAGGTGAAAGTTGTTGTGTTCAAGTGAAAGTTGTTGTGGCTGAATTTGTTGGTTTCTAGGTTACTTCAAGATGGTTGTAGATTGTGTTAAATCCTTGTGTGTGGTCCACAAGTTATGGTTAGGTTTGTGGAAGCGTGTGATCAAGAATCCATTATGTTTACACTATCTGGATGACCTTGGATGATTGTACTAATTGAGGAGTTGATTTGGTGTTTATGTGAGAATTGTGTAATGTTCTTGGATAGATTTAGGTCCAAGCTAAGGCATAAAGAGGTTTTCCTTCATTCCTTTGTGTCGTGGAAAGTTTAGGTCTAGACCTAATTCAAATATTGTGTGTTTGCCGACCTTAGAGATTGTTTCAAGGATTGAAGATTGTGTTACCGACCTTGAAGATTGTTTCAAGGGTAATTATGATATAAATAATGTCAAGAGTTTGTGTGTGTGTGGTAAAATGGGGGATATGATGTAGTGATGTGAATTTGATCAGGGCAGCAAGGACTTTCATGTGTTAGGCTACTAGATGCAGTGAGCAGAAGGTGTCTACAATTTTTGGTGATGCTGTGAAGGTGTTGTGTGTGTTGTAGTGTATAATGAGCTTCATTAGAACTAAACTCCATGCATAGGTTGGATTCAATTATATTAGTTCAAATTCTAGAAGTGAGTCATTCTTTTCTTCTTCTTCTTCCTTTCTTTCTCAGTGGGTAGTGAGTCCACTTGGACAGTGAGTCCCTTACAGTGAGCATTCTCTCTATGGTAGTGAGCCTTTGTAATTCAGTATTGTTACTACATTATATTGTAAGCTAATCCTCACCGTGGTTTTTCCCTTTTAGGGTTTTCCTTGTAAAAATTTGGTGTTCTCTTATGCATGGTGTTGATGTGTTTGAGTCTCTGTTATCTACTTTTCATGTTTAATCTTCATAACAAATTAAGGGTTTAAGTGAATTGATGTGGATGTGATAATGTTTATGAGGGTTTGAAGTTTTTGTTACAACTGATTCACCCCCCCTTGTGCCTTCAACATATTCATGTTACCAAGCTTGGCCAAAATGATAAGGAGAAGTTATTATGCTTGGCTAAAAGGTTACTTAAAAGAGTTGTTAGGCAAGATAAGGAAATTAAGATAATTTTAGATGTTGTGCTTAGATCAACGATGGAACTTGGAAGACCACAACAATCTACTAGATCTTTCCTATTCTTGGGACCCATTGGTGTTGGTAAAACAGAGCTTGCAAAGGCTCTTGCAAAACAACTATTTGATTATGAAAAATTGGTAGTCCAGATTGATATGTCTAAATACACATGGAGCAACATTTAGTTTCTAGGCTCATTAGTACTCCACCTAGATATGTTGGTTATGAAGAGGGTGGACAACTAAATGAATCGAGACATTATAAGACAACCATATAATGTTCTATTTGATGAAGTTGAGAAAGCACATGTATATGTATTCAACACCTTGATTTAGATGCTTGATGACATTTTGTAGATTATTAGTGTGTAATAATTAGACTGACTATAGAAGAAGTGTATGATATATATTTAGACTCTGTTAAAGGTTTCCAAAGACTTTATTGTATTGAATTGGTGTTGATTCTTAATAATAAAATTGTACACACCTTTTGGTGTTGGTTTTTCTCCCGTAAGGGTTTTCCATGTAAATCTTTGTCTTGAGTAATCTTGTGGATGTATACCATTCCATTAGTTTCATATGTGTTGATATTTAGATTTGGTACTTATTATAGACTATTAACTAAACATGTAATCTTAAGAATTCATTATTCTAGTTTATCAATCTTCTGTAATAGGAGTTAAAATCTTCAACAAGAACCATGAGCTTAGTCAACAAGGAAAGAGACCTCATGGAAAGAGTTATAAGCATATTTATAGAAGCTTCAAGATCTTTCTAATGAACTTAGGCATCCAACTTCATAACAACTCCCCAAGTTCAGAAATAACAACCAAATTTTTCACATCATAATGAATGTCTTGATTCTTGGTCCATTTTATAACTCCCTATAATCATAGTCTTAAATGCATCATAGAATATAACATAAGTAATTCCCACGTCTTATAATGTTATAAGATTCTCTTACAACTTCTTATACACATCATTCAAATGCATACACATGGTATAATAGCCACATCATAAGTAAGATGTCCCATTTCCTAAATGGGACACAAATAATAAATAAATACAATAATTAATTAGTTTGAACATTAGGGATTCTAACTTGGTGTATTACACACCTAATCCAAAGATTCTCCCACTTGTTGTATACCTTGCAAGAGAAAAAGGGAAACTCTAATAAATTTGTGAACCAAACACCAAGGTTACCACCATGCCATTCCAATTGAACTCCACTATTCTCATGGGCTTCACAAAAGCATATACAACATCTTCCAAGTGACCATCATCCTAACAACAATTGTCGCATCCTGTAGACGTCTGAAAATGGTCACAACCACTTCCATCAACCTACGCAATCCAACCCTAATTCACCTACATCATTCCATTTGACCCAATTATTAATTAAATAATTTTTACTTATTTAATTAATTTATCCTACACCTTTTCCCTTTCACAAAAATCAAGTTCCTCTACTATAGTTTAAAAATCAAATATTTTTTACTATAGTTAATAAATCACATTTCAAAAATTAAATAAATTATCATATTTATTTAATTCCCTATTTTGTTCACTTTTGATTACTTTTTTGTAATCATCATTATCTTCTACTAATCCACGTGCACATGAATTAATTTTATTTAATTCATCATTACAAACCCCCATGTTTCTAGAAGTCCACTTGTCATCCTATATGTACACACATGTACATGACAAGTGGTACTTTGGAAGCATGGTCAAATCTTCCATAAAGTGTACATTTGTCTTATTTCTTCCACCCCACTCCATGTGTCACTATTCATTCAAATTTAAAATTGGATGTGGCACTATTTGAACACTATTCATCCAATTTAAAATTCCAATTGTCCTCTCCATCTAATTTAAAATTCACTAAATCAAAGCCTTACCTTTTCATAAATGAGTCCTTACATGTCATACACCTATCCAATCCTAGCCATCCATCCATTTAAACTTGCAATCTCATCCATTGATCATCCCTTGAATCTTGGAGAAAACTTATCATCCAATCCTAGCTTGCCATTTGTCCAATTCTCCTTGCTTGAGGATCCTCAAGCAATCTCCACCATTGATCATCCAAATTGATTCTAGCCCTTCAATCCCATCCCCAAAAATCTATAAATTGAGGCCTCCACCTCCCATTTCAACAAGCCATCATATGCAAAGAAACTCTATCCAATTGAGTGCGCAACATCAATAGAATTAGTGCAATTCTAAGTAGTATAGCATAGTATATCATCTATTAGGGCATATCACTACTAATAGACTTAGATAGGGTGCAATTTACATAGTTAGTGTATTAGTAGTTTAGCTCAATCTTGAGGTCCCTTGGACTTGGGATTGGGTGCAATTAGGACAATTAGCATCCAATTTAGGGTCCCATTTTCATAGGTAGACATTTTTGGCATGTCCAGTGGGACCCCCACCACCTTAGCACTAACAAAATTGCATGTGTTTATGTGGTTTTCCATATGACAGGTCAGATCAGCGCCCAGTTTCTATAGAGTGGAGCCTATCTAGTGAATCAGCACCCAGCTTGATACATCAATACCCAACTCAACATAAGGTAAAACACTTGATTTTTATGGGTTTTTGGTCAATCTCGTTATTGTATGTTTGCATTAGGTCTTAGATGCCTTTTTACTAACTTTTTGGACTTGTAAGCTCTCTGTTTTGTAGGAAATAGCAATTTTACAAAGGGGAGGTGCTACCTGTCACAGCGGATTAGTGCCTATCTAGCGAATTAGAGCTTAACCCAGCATATTGGCGTATGTCCTCACTTGGCATAGAACTAACATTTTGTGTGCTTTTATGCTAACCTTAGCATCTAATAGGTGTTTTTAAGTGTCTAACCATCATTTCCTGTAGGATTAACTCTCTATTTTGCAGAAAAGGTACATTTTACAAGGGGGAAACTCTACCAAACTCATATCAGTGCCTGCCCTAGTGAATCAACGCGTAATCCCATAGATCAGTGCCCAGTCAGGTATATCAACACCTAATCTTAAAAATAATAAATCTTTCATATTAGTGCATATATTTTATAGGGGTGCCTCATTTTTTGTATTAGTGCCTAGCCTAAAGTTGATTTTCTTAGACTAACATTTGTCTTACAGCCTCATTCAATCGTCCAAGACCAATCATTCAAACTACTAACATTTCTTGCAGGGTTTTTGAAACATTTATTTTGGTGCACTAAAATAAACCTTGTGTGTGTAGCTTAGAAAACATTTACTTTGGTGCATTTAAAATAAACCTTGCTTGCAACAAATGTAGGAACACTTCAATTTGGGTCCTTAAAAAGAATGTAGATTTGTTTGAAGTGTTTTGTGTGCTTGCACATTGTGATAGTAGAACCCAAGGGGTAGAATAAAGTATCCTCTCCCCTCACCTTCATAAGGATCTTGGGTGAAGAGAAATGGTTCTATTCTCTTCTTTTTCATTTTCTTAGAGAGGCATGTCTTGGTGGGAAAGGAGGTACTCATGCCAAGGGAACGACCTCAAGTGGTACTTTCATTCGGTCTGCTATATAAAAGAGGATAAGGCAAAAGCTAAGTCTAATCAATATTAGCGCTTACCATACAGTGCTAGTTTGAAAGGAGGTATACCTTGTGTTTATTAGACTCCTAGTAAGACTAGTTAAAGCCTTAAGTGGCTTGCTAGATGCTCATAACGTGTTAGTCCCCTGAATATCCCCCACTAAACACGTTTGGTTAGAAGCCTACCCTTTTTGACCTTATGGTTGTTTGTTCAAGGCAAGAGGACACATAATCCTCTCAAGATTCTCACCATATGGCTCCCTAGAGATGAGATGGGAATCCTTGACTTAGCATAAGCTACAAGTAGCTTTCCAGGGAAAGGGTGATTGCATCATCCTTCCAGTGTCGGAGACCCCTATGTATCCTCTCTCGCAAAGATAATATAATGGACACACTTAGTAATCAGTGTGTTTGCATTTGAGTTGGAGATTCCAAGTTGTGGGCTTGACAAGTTGCCATTCACCTAGACTTTAGGTAGAATAAGCATTGTCTTCAAGTGTTTTGTGATTGTGTTTATACCCATGGAAATTTGGGCCTTAAGGGGCTTCAAAACATACACATCATGCTTGTACTTCTCGTCAAACCTTTGGCCATTGTATTATCTTGATTGGTGTGTTTGTCTACTTGTCAAGGAACCTCATTAACATCACCCAAGACCACTTGAATCAATTAAAAAATCCAATCTTACCACTTGAAAAGCACAACATATCACTGCTATCCTAAAATAGTGCCTAGCCCTCTGAATCAGCGCCCATTTCCAAAGCCATTTAAAAAGTCAAAAATTTTATCCTTTTGGTTTCCAACGATCCCCTTTCCACATTATCCTTCGACATTACATGCCATGCCATCCATGCCCATGTCCTTTTGTCTCTCTTAGCTTGTGATCCACTTTAATCATTGATCATTATCCTCGTCATCACCATCATTAGTTTGTAAACTATCCAAGTCATCCATAGATAATTAGCCCTAGCCCATCATTACCCTGTCATTAATCGTAGCCTTATCCTTGTAGTAATCAATCATTATCCTTAAACTATCCTTAGTCAAAACTTTGTTTGTCATCCATTATCATCTCTAATTGATCTTATCATCCTTAATCAATCCCTACCAATCCATAATTGATCATTATCCTCAAATCACCTTATCTTTATCAAATCACATCATCCCCATCCATAATCAATTCTTATTTAAATCCATAATCAATCCCAATCACATCCAAATCCTAAGGTTAGGATCTAGATCAAATTATCTTTTTTGTCTATGGTAAGCTTAAGACTTTCTTAAGTTTATTATAAACTAAGCATTATCAATCCTCATCCCATTTTTCTTGGTGCGACTTGTCTACCCCAAGTAAAATAATCCTATTATCCTTTCACTTAGGCTCTTTGTCCAACCTAAGTGTGTTGGATAATCCTTGGTCCTTAATTATTTTGATCTAGATTATAAACCTAGAGTCAAATCCCCATCCATCATCATTGGTACCTCATCATCCAAATCTTATTCAAGCTCAACTTTTATGCCTCCCATCACGTGATCACAAGCTAAGAAGCAAATGGATCCATACTACCAACCCCTATCTCCTCGTGACTCTACCATGAGTAATATGGAGGGATATGTCAACCAACCCGAAGTGGGTGAAACATCCACTCATCATCATCACACTTATTCCCCCACCTTTGTTGATTTTCTCAATGAAAAGGGATTACACGACAAATTTGATCGATTCATTGACAACCATAAGGATGAATTTCTTGAATGTCTCATTGAACATGGTGCACGCCTTCCATACTCATTTGACCATGACAAACTTAAAACCATTTTCCATAACAAACCACCCTCACCCATCCAAGATCAGCCATGGGGACATGTCCCTAATCCTAATGAACCCATCTATGACAACCCATGGGCTAGTTATGCCTCCAATACCAACTCCATCCACACTTTAGACAAAAACATGAGGGTTAGAAATATTTCACAACAACAAGTATCCAACCCACATTACAAACTACCTTATAGAATGCTACCCTCCGATGTGCCCATTTCTGTGATTCCATCCAATGTCAACATATCTGCCATACCACCTCCACCAAATAATCAACAAGAAACCTCCACAATCATGCCACAACCTCTCCCACCTTTGAACATTCCTCAAAGATCAATCATCATGCAAACGGTGGTACCACCCACAACTCACATGCCCATCCAAACCTCTAATCCATTCAATCAAACACAAAACCGTTGATGAGATATACCAATCCCACACACACATATCCATCATCCACTCATCAACAACCTCCCCATGGGTCATTGATGCAACCTCCTTACATCACCCAACAACAACCACCACTTCAAAATCAACAAATCATCCCACAACAACAAACATATAGGTCTCACTTTTATACACAAACTACAGGCCTACCTCCACATGCACAACAACAACAATACATCCATCCCCAACAACAACAATACACTCATCTTCAACATCAACAATCATCATCACAACCCCCATACATGCCACAACCACCTCTTGCTAACCCTTTCGACCAAGAATGGCAAGAGATGAAAAACTCACTCAAAAAGATCCAATTAGGGACCCAAAAGAAACATTATAAGTTTGAAGGCTTATGTCCCTATCCATTTGATAGAAACATCACCATCACACCTTTTCCTCAACATTTCAAAATGCCAAATTTTGATAAATACAAAGGAAAAGGAGACCCTCGTGATCACATCAAGGAATTCTTCATGGCATGCCAAGAAGTAGCCTATGATAACCAATTCCTCCTTTGTCTTTTTCCACAAAGCCTAGGAGGACAAGCCCTTGAATGGTTTATGCACTTGCCTTATGGCTCCATCTTGAATTTCACCAACCTTTCAGAGAAATTTGTCTCCCACTTCTCATACAATGTAGAGCATGAAATCACTATGCTCAACCTTTGTAGCACCAAACAATGAAGTGGTGAAAGTTTTGCCACTTACCTACAAAGATGGAGGTCCCTTCCTAGTAGGCTACCTTGGACAACCCCCAAAAAACAACTCATCCACATTTTCATCCAAAATCTCAACCAAGAAATGGCCTTCCACTTGCAAGTACATTGTGTATCAACCTATGATGAAATCATAGAAAAGGGGGTCATCATTGAAAAGGCCCTTATTGCAAAAGGTTTAGTCAAAATCTACAACAAGAATGACAACGATAAACCTAAATTTTGGACTAAAAACAAAAACACCATAAGAGATGGTGCTACCAATTCCAAATATATCCAAATCACCGCTCCTAAATCAAAATATACAAATGTAGTCCAAAATGTTTCAAACAATGTCTCAGTTCAATCTACTCCCCCAAAGTATAATCCCCCTACCAATCCAAAACCTAAGTCTACACCCTTGGGTGAACCACTCGAGGTTGTGTTTCAAAAAATTGTCCAAGAAAACATGGTTGAGTTCTCCATGAATAAACCATTTGAAAAAAACCAACCTAAATCCATGTGGTACAAAGAGAACGAATATTGTGACTATCATCGCATAAAGGGCCATGCCACAAGCAAATGCATGAAATTGAAAAATAATATCCAAGACCTCCTCGATCGTGGTGACATCCAAATAAAAGGAAACAACAACACATCACCCAATGATGGCCTAGGTGTCTACCAAGACCCTCTTCCCCACTGCAACAATAACCAAACTACATCCAAACCATCATCCTCCAACACCAACCCTAACAACCAAGCCATCAACATTAATTACAACAATGTTCCACCTCCTTACGACAATGTAGTAGGTCAAATTGATTTTGACTCTACTCATGTTGCCACCATCAAACTCAAAAATACCACCCCCGAATGTGTTGTTACCACTCGTCATGGGTGTGTAACCGTAAAGGAACCATCCCCATCCTCCACTACTACCACTTCTGAATTCAACCTCCTCGATCATCTTGGGAAGACCCCCACACAAATCTCCATCTTGGAACTCCTTAAGACATCCACCATCCACCACGAAATCCTTGACAAGGCTCTCCAAGAGTCTCATGTCCCCACCGACATACCTCCTACTCAATTCCAAAACCTTGTCGCTCAATTATCTTCATCCTACCATCTCACTTTTAGCCATGCTGACATGCCACCCATCATTCTCGCTCATAATAAAGCACTCCACATCGAAGTCCAAATCACGAACCATAAGATCAAGAGTGTCCTCTTGGATAATGGATCCGGTTTGAACATATGTACATTAAAATTCATAAAACTCATGGGGTATTCAATGGTCAATCTAGAATCTTTGGTCATCTCCATCAAGGCATACGACAACATAGAGAGAGAATCCGAAGGCACTATATGTCTCCCTATCAAGGTGGGCCCACTCTCCATGCCCATTCTATGTCCCGTGATTGATCTTGATCTTCCATATAATCTCCTCCTAGGCTGACCATGGTTGCATGCCATGCAATCTGTTCTGTCCACTTACCATCAATGTCTCAAGTTCCCCCATAATGGCATAGAAGTCACTATTCCTGCCGATCAACAACCTTTTGAATATTGCAAAGCCTTAGAGGTTGTTTATGATTGACAATTCCATTGTCCAAGAACCTATGGGGATCATGTCAAAGACCCCTCGTCCACTCCATCCACGTCATCATCCACTCCACAAGTCACCATCGATCCATCACAAGCTTCCACCTCATCCTCCACCCCTACACCTCAAAAGGTCAAGATCATAGACAAAGGGTGTGGCGAATATGAGCTTCACAATGCCTTCCATGTGGGATAGTTACCATTGTCCCCCCACTCCCATGGTCGTCATCTTCAGAATAAGGAACAAGAACAACAACACAGGATTAATGACTAAGTTTTCTTTGTACTAGAACAAGTCTCTAGAGAAGAAGAACCCGAAGAAACAGCTTTGAGTGATTGGCTATACTATGATGAAACTACCCTAGCACCTATAAATATGGAATACTTCAAAGAAAAATATCTCATACCATTTCAAATTTGCACCAAAATGCCTTACCATGGAACGAGACTAGGTGCTGATGAACAAGGTGTCACAGAACCCATCTCGGTTGATCCTACATCTCCCAAGAAATATGCTCAACACTTCAGTTTAGGATATGCTCCACCGACTGTGACAATCTGTGGGCCCACTAAAACCTTGGTATAGGTAACAGAATCCTCTTCTAGTGTTGAAAACATCACTCTGAGTGTCATCATAGCTTCATGCGAAGATCTTGATCTTTCATGCATCTTCCCCGATAACACCATCTTTGTTATCGACCTCCCCCTTGTTCATCCCGAACTCATTGCTTGGGATTGTCAAGGACCCTTGCCTCTCAACATATTTCCACAAGATGAGGCCCTCTCTACATTCCTAGAACTCTATGACACCTCACAGTATGACATATGCTTGCACTCGGATGCCTATTTTGGGGAAGAGGAGATCCTTAGTCCAAAAAAGAAAAAAAAAAATCATCCCATAGTGAAAACCTCTCTAAGGAACTTTCAGACACAAAAGAGAAAAATAAAGATGTATCTCCTAGTGAAAACCTCTCTGAGGTGCTAGAAGATGAGGATCTCCATCTTCCTCCCATACCATCCTACTGGAAAGAGCATTCCAACATTTTGATTGATGGTACCCAATAAATCAATCTTGGCACACAAGAATTGCCCAAGCTCACACATCTAGCAGAAAGTCTTGGCACTGAAGAAAAATCCAACCTCTCCATAATTGCTTGGTCCTATGCTGACTACCGAGATTGGATCCATCCTTGGTTGTTCATCATCTTGTGGTACATCCCAATGCAAAACCTGTTAAGCAGGAGCTTCATAAGATGCACCCACAAGTTGCCTTACTCATAAAAGAAGAGCTGCAGAAGCTATTAGATGTCAACTTTATCCGCCCGATTAACTATCCAGAATGGGTCTCCAATATTGTTCCAGTTGCTAAGAAACCTAGGGGCATCTGTTGTTGTATAGACTTCGTAGATCTTAACAAGGCATGTCCGAAAGATGATTTTTCGCTCCCCAACATTGACATGATTGTAGATATCACAGTAGGACATGAGATGCTTTCCCTCATGGATGACTTCTCCAGATATAATCAAATCAAAATCACCCCTGAAGATCAACATAAAATAGCTTTTACCTATCCTTGGGGCACATATTGCTGGCAAATCATGCCCTTTGGCCTAAAGAACACGAAGGCAACCTATCAATGTGCAATGACTACCATCTTCCATGACATGATACACAAGATAATGGAAGACTATGTGGATGATCTCCTAGGGAAGTCTAGAACAAGGGAGGAACATCCTGAGGTCTTGGGACAAATCTTTGCATGGATCAGAGAGTACAAGCTCCGCCTCAACCTCAAGAATTGTATCTTTGGCGTGACATCAGGAAATCTCTTAGGGTTCATTATTTCCCGTAGGGGCATTGAGGTGGATCCCGCTAAAGTCACAGCTATAACATAAAATGCCTCCTTCAAAGACACTCAAACAGCTCTGAAGTCTCCAAGGCAAACTACAGGCTATACACCGGTTCATCGCTCAACTCGCAAATAAATGTCACCCCTTCGCCCATTTGCTTCACAAAGATGTACACTTTAAATGGGACCAAAACTGTCAATAGGCATTTGACCGCATCAAGGAATATCTAGCTTTGCCACCGGTCCTAATGGCACCTATTCCTAGAAAACCCCTATTATTGTATATATCAGCAAGTTTAGTAGCACTAGGGACACTTTTAGTACAATAGGATGATACCAGCCGCGAAAGGGCTATATACTATATTAGCAGGACTCTAGTCAGCTATGAGCTTAATTACACCCCTATGGAACATGCATGTCTAGCTGTCGTTTTCTATTCCCAAAAGTTACAACACTATATGCTGAGTCATTCTATCAAGCTCATCTCTAAAGTCAACCCTCTCAAGTACTTGCTTTCTAGGACTTCACTCATAGGAAGAATGTCAAAATGGGTTATGTTGTTGAACAAATTTGACATTGAGTATGTTGACATAAAAGTAATCAAAGGACAGGTTGTAGCAGATCAACTGGCTGAAGCACCCCTCCCAGATTGTCAACCACTTTCCATTGATTTTCCAAATGAGTCCATATTAACCATGACAAAATCAACAAACTAGAAACTATACTTTGATGGATCCTTCACCAATCACAGTTCAAGGGCAGGGATACTATTGGTAACCCTGCAAGGCAATTACATCCCCAAAGCTTACATGCTTGCTTTCCCATGCATGAACAACATGGCTGAATACAAAGCTCTAAGCATTGGTCTCAAAACAGTAGTACAATGGAATATCTTGCAGCTACAGGTCTATGAAGACTCCCAATTGATCATCAAACAAGTAAATGATGAGTTCCTCACCAAGGATGACAAACTAGTGCCCTGTAAGCAAATGGTTGACGAATACAAACTATTCTTCACATACATACAATTTGAACAGGTACCTTGCCTTCACAATAAAGTAATTGATGGCATGGCTACTATTGGTTCCCTCCTGGATATGCCTCATGACAGTCATCAGTGTGAGTTTCTTGTGGAACAAAACCTAATGCTAGCATATCATGTCGCCGAGATGGAATTTGTTTGTGAGATTGTTGGTCCAAAAAATCCTTGGTATCATGACATATACACCTACCTCCAACATCACACTTTCCCTCCTGAATCCACCTGCAAACAACAAAGATCCCTCATTCTCTGAGCTGCTAGCTACACTATCCTTTCCGACACCCTCTATCGCCGAAGTTATGATGGTACTCTTCTTTGATGTTTAAATATGGAAGAAGCTTCCCTTGCCTTACACAAGGTTCATGCAGGTATCTGTGGAGTGTACACAAGTGGTATTGTCCTAGCCAAGAAGCTCTTGCGTACCATATATTATTGGCCTACTATGGAACATGATGCATGTGAGTACGTGAAGAAGTATAAGCCATGTCAGCAGCATGGAGATCTTATTCACGCTCCCTCTCAGGAGTTGCAAGCTATCATCACACCATGGCCTTTTATCTCAGTGGGGCCTAGATCTCATTGGCAAAATCCATCCATCCTCATATGATGGACACAAATTCATCATCACTGCCACTGAATACTTCACTAAGTGGGTTGAAGCCATTCCTCTCACTTTCACCATAGGAAACCAAATCACCAAGTTCATCCTTTACCATATCATTTGTTGTTATGGTATCCCATCCACCATTGTCACCGAAAATGGTAAACCTTTCAAAAACCATGATGTCTAAGATCTTTGTGAACAATTCTGCATTTAACATCATTGATCCACTCCATATTATCCCCAAGGTAACAGCCAGGCTGAGGCAACTAACAAAACCTTGCTCAAAATCCTCAAGAAAGTTGTCAACAAAACTGGTCGTGATTGGCACCTCCATATTCATCCCACCCTTTGGGCATATCGCACTAGTATCCACACACCTACAGGAGCTACACCATATTCCTTAGTCTTCAGAGCTGAAGCTATCCTGCCAATAGAGATCGAATTTTCCTCATTGCGCATCTCCTTGTGTAATGTTATCATTGCTGAGAAATATCATGTTGTACACCTCCAAGAGCTAAATCTATTGGATGAACAATGCCTGAATGCCCTCAATCATCTCCAAGCATACCAAAATCAGCTTCGCAGAACCTACAATAAGAAGATTTGTGCTAGAGAGTTTACAGTAGGAGATATGGTCTTGAAAGAAAATCAAAAAAATTTATCAAAGTGAGAAATGAAAGGGAAATTTGAGCCTAATTGGCTAGGACCCTGCATTGTCACTGCAAAGTATGGCTCTGGAGCATATTACCTCTTCACCCTTGAAGGAGAAGAGCTTGACGAGCCCATGAATATCATTCACTTGAAGCAGTTCCACAGTTAGTCCGATGAATACCCTATAGTAAAAATACAAAAAAATCAAAAAATTCCAAAAAAAATTAAAAAAATAGTAAAGAGAAAGAATTCATCCTATGGTGAAAACCACTTCTTGTGGTGCCTTGGATAAGTACCATGATGAAAACCTGCTTGTAGACATCATGTGTAGATTCAACTCGGATCCATTGTTCAAACCACCTTCTCATCATCATCCGCACTATCCAACGTATCCCATGATCCCTTCATCTAAGCTTCAAAACGATCCCATCATTTGAGCTTCCATTGTCCATCATTCCCAAAATATCTACCATATCCCAAAACACCATTCCACGCCACTAACATACACCTACTTCTCCACATCCATCCCTAACCTTGGTCCCTTTGGTGGTTATGCATAGACATCATGTTTTTACGCTACCGTTTCACCTCACTAACACCATCCCCACCATGGTTTTTCATACCATGGTACAGTCAAAAAACTGACACCCACACCCTCCAAACCAAACCTCATCATTCCACATGAACCATCCCCTATCCATACATCATCAATTCTCCCCATAACTACATATCATCACCACCCGCATTGTAATGTGCCTTGATCCCGTGGACACAGGGTATGTAGGTAGTCTAGAATACAAAGGAAGTATCTAGTACGTAGGTACATACGACGCACCCATCCAACCCCGCTTGGATGGTCCCACTTTCTTGAGATTGTTGATTGTACCTGATCTACAAATGATACACTAGCTAGGCATACTATCAAAGCATAACACTCTCAGAGAAAATCTTTCACCAACAAATTGGCTTTTCTATAACTAGCGGCCTATGTCCCCCTGCCTATCATTAGTTTATTTTAATCCATCATCGATTCTTAACCTAGGATGCATCCTTCCTACAATGGGAAAAATCACCAATCCTCCATCCACCATCTGGCAAGAGATACAATGGCTATGTGTTTTTATCAATCAATCTTTTGGTCTTTGATTTTTATCTTGTGCATCATTCTTGGATCAATTCAAAGTTGTCTTAATCTCATTATATCATGACATGTGGAGAAAAATCTAGAATGGGGCATTGTAGTTGTTTTCGTATGTCGTGCTTGTGGAAGTTTCTCATTACTCCATCTTAGTAATCATATCTTGTGGATCGTAGGGTTGGTTCTAGCATATTAATCCCCTTTTGCATCTAAGGTTCTTCATACCTTTTGTGTAATAAGGACTTGTGCTATGAGTCCCCTTCCCTTGTCTAGACAGGGTTGTACTATTATGGGCATGTATGAGTTCTGTAACATCAAAAAATGTCCCCTTGGGGGCTTTTCCCTCATAAGGTTTAGCTCCCGGGTCTTTTAGCTGCATTTAGGACATCTTGCATCATATTTTGGCACCCCGATGAAATGAGCCCTAAGTTTCATTACAAATGGGACCTAGGGGGATCCCTTGAACCTAACCATTACCAAAATAGGGGGGAGGACTTGGGCACCCACTCCCTAGTCCTGCCCTATTTTGGGTCAGTCCCAAATTTTTAGTGTTGACTTGTGACTGTTATTTAGGTCCTATGCCAACACGGTAATTTTGAATTACGAAATTCTTGGTGGGAATGTTTGTAGTTGCATACATAAGCATGTTTAGGCATTCATTTGTAAACTAGATTACAACTAGATGATTACTAGCTAGCAATTGGGATTCTCAAGTTTATGTGAAGGTGATTCAAGGCATTCATTGTGTAGCAAGAGAAAATTTGTGTTGCCTATGTGTTTGTATTTGCAGATTTGAGCAATCATCTCCTCATGGAATGAGAGCTTCTTCCTTCCATGAGATCTTCACTACAAGGTGGCATCATTTGTGTTTTCAAGCATTTATCATTTGGTTTTTGCCTCTTTCCTCCAAGGGCATGCACTCTCTATTTGACAACGGTGTTCAGAAGACTTGAATGTCTCTTCGGGGCTTGACTGAGGCAAGCCTCTAAACACCACAATGCCCTCCCAAAGTTTCTGTGATTGCAGGTTATAGATTGAAGATACAAAGAGTGTGGAGTTGAAGGAGGATATTGTAGAGTGTCAAATTTGCAAATCAGAGTTAAAAATAACACACTGGACTTGGTCACCCGCTACCTAGTCCTCTGAATTCTATGACGGGAAAATCTCTAATGCAGTAGGAACAGGTTACAAATCAAGTTTCCAAATCCTGACAAAAACCTAGGCATTGGACTTGGGTGCCCACTAATTAGTCCCCGACTGTTCCACTTCCTGAACTTCAAAAATAGATTCACATTTGTCTGTCATTTGACATCTTCCTGTAGCAGCATTTTGAGTAATTTATCTATTCACTTCCCTAATTGCATAATTAGGGTTTTGAGGTATAATTTAGCATAATTGAAGATAATTGACAATCAAATCATATAAATCCAATCTTCCCTACATTCCTAAGTGACCAAGGGTATGATAGTGTTTTTCCACTTGACCCAAAGTCCTTGAATGTAATTGGTGAAAGGAGGATAGGCATCAAACTAATCAAACACCCACTATCCAAATTTTACCACTTTACAAGTTCATCCTATTGTTTGTAGTGCCAAGTCCTATGCATGGATGCCTTGCTGTCTTGGTTCCACATACCCTGGTGCATAACATCCCATGCTATATCAATAGTAGCACTCAATTTTTATTGGCAAAATTTCTCAATATGATGTCCTCCTTTTATCCTATACATTTACATCTACCCTCATTCCCCCATCCCACTACTTTTGCTTCAAGGTTCATCAACACCTACATTTCCATCACCCCCTAATTTCTACTAACCCATATCCCCCCTACCATCTTGTGAACATTTTTAGGGACCTATTTGTGTATCATGATCACTCGCCTAATCGCCTTACTGACCCATACGTATCCATCCTCATGCATCACCCTGCATCACAAATCTTTTACTCCAACTAAAATCATTCAAGTATCATATACATCACATATCATTCATCCATAAATAACCATAGACCATCCTACATCACAAGCACATTAACATCACACATCCATCATAACACATTTAACATCTCATATCAAAACCATCATAAGTGCATATATATCACATAATGACATCCATAAACCACCAAAAGTATACACATAATCATATATCCATCACATCTAATACATCATAAATCAATGCATCCCTCATATATAACACAACATAAATCCATACATCCATCCATAACACATGGTACATCGATCAAACAATCCATCTCATATATATATATATATATCAAAATATGATCATGATACAAAATGTGGTCCTCAGACATGTCAAAAAATAGTACATGTATACATCATGTGCCTAGGTGGAGCTATCCCTACCTGACTTAGTTGGTCCTAAATCCCTCTGAGGAGGGGCCCCCATATCCTACTAACCTGCCTGTCTCGGTGCCTGTGGAGGTGGCATCAATGCTACCACAACTACTTGTAATGGTGAACGCTATTGTACAGACCTATTTGACTGCCCTGTCCTCCTGGAACTAGAAGCTCCAGACCTACTATGGTAGCTAGCTCTCTGTCCTGCTGGCACTATAGCCTCATATAGTGACCTATAGTGTTGCGCCTCCCTAGTAACCTCTTCTATCCACTACGCCTGTATGGTACCCGTCTGTGTCAACTCCCCTTGTAACTGGGCTACCTAAGCATCCCACTACTACACTAAAACCTATAATCCTCACACCTCTGTCGCACCACCATCTCTAATATGTCCCTATCGCGATACCTATCCCTCTCGCTAGGCTATTTGTACCTATAGTTGGGCTACCTGTGGCTGTAGCTAGTGTATCTCCTCCTGTGCCCTGGCCAACTATGATCTCTCCGAATCACCCCCACCATCACCTCTGCCATCACCCCCAACATCTACATCCATCTCCTCTACATCCTCATCATCCTCATCATCCTCCTCCTCCTCTATTGCCACCTCCTTTGGTGCTACAAAGCCCACTGGCAATGTAAGTTGCACTGGCCTATATCGAGCCCACCACCCCTCATATGTCGTCATAGTCCCTGCATCCACAATATCCCATATCACATCCCATGCCTATGGTTGGAGTCCCTCAAACTCTACTATAACCATCTTTGCATCAGGCACTAATCCCCACCATTGTTGCTCCTCTCATATCCATGCAAACATAACCTCTACCTATAGCACATCCTACACTAAACCGAACTGTCACTGATCTTGCTCTGGTAGATACCTATCTATGATTAGTTGTGTCTACCCCATCAAGTATCATGACTGCATCACATAGCCTAGCTGGTCCTCGTCATCCAACCACCTCTCCACCTCCCTCCATGGTCGCCACACAAACTCCACTATCTCATCCATCACCCGCCTCCAGTATCCCATGTCCTCCAAACGCTGACGCATCTAATGTCCTTTGTATGAATAAATAAATGGCCGATGCCTTGGCCTCTCTCACACTATCAGTAGCTGAGTCACTGGGATATGCTCCCATGCCCAGATGTGTAGTAATGTAACATCACAGCCTAGGCTCCCTGATCACCTATATACCACCGCATCCATGTCATGGTACAAATGTGCCAGTATATATGACCCTCACACGTAAACCATACCATCATTCAGTATCTGATGTAGTACAACTCTCCAGCCCACTAGGAATCCATGTGATCTCCTATCTAGGACAAAGCTCCCTACTACCAACCTTGCCAGAAATAGGGCCAACCGATCTAGTCCCCTCTCTATCGCTGCCTGGTATGCCATCTCAATCCTATCAGCTATTTATGGTACCTTCCTTGGGGTAAACACCTAGTCCAGATACCCTACTCCATGTGCATGATCATATACCACCCTCTCACCATGTATGGGGACCTGCAGGATCCTCCATACGTCTTCTAACATAATTGTCACCTCACCTATGGGCAACAGGAAGGAACAATGCTCTGGTTGCCATTACTCCACTAGAGTGGTCATCATAGCCCTATCAGCGCGTATCTTCATCATCTCTGTAATGTACCGCAACCCGACTATCCATAAGACAAGCCTATAACCACCGTCCAACTCCTCCTAGAACTCAAATGTAGGTGGCCACCTCTCTCGAGACTAAAGAACTTACCCGTCCTCCTATACCATCCCACAAACACATCATGTTAGCCTCTATATTATTAATACTCACCTATTCTACACATTGGCGCCTTTCCCAGGGTGCCCTTCTATTGGCCAGGCACCCTTCTCCCAGCAACCGCCCCCTTCCCCGACCAGACCCACCCTTGCAAGGCTAATTGCACCTGCTAACATTACCCTGGCCCCGCATTATCTCACCTGAGGCGCAAAAATAAAAAAATCCAACAAAAAAAATTAGAAACTCCAAAAATCAAAATTAAAAAATTAAAAAAAAGGACACAATCAGCGCCCGTCCTGGCTAATCGGTGTCGGGCCAAGCACCATGGCGCTAGACTCGACGTCGATCCCTCCCCCTCTCAAAAATGCACTTCCATAAAATTTAACGCGCCAAAATTACAATCTTAAGTGCTAAAATACTACTACAAACATTCAAATGATGCCTCCCTCTCCCCCCCCATTTTCAAAACCCTAATTTTGCTCTAATCCCACTAAAACAAAACAAAAAAATCACAGGAAGGGTCAAATCCACTTACCGCCTCGCCTGCTGCCGTGGGTCGAAGGTACTCTCTCACCTGCTCCACTCAGTGCTCCTCTCATGGAATACTTGCCATCGTTCTGCTCCCCTCTTTCCTCTTCTCCACTCACTCCAAATTTACAAAAGTAAAATGAGCTTTATGAGCACCTTTTCACCTTTTTAACCCCCTCCACCCTAAATTTTTCTTTTTTTTAATCTTTTTAACCCAACTTTTTTTCCTTTTTTTCTTTTTTCTCCCCCCCAACTTCTTTTTAACCTTTTTTTCCCTCTACCCACTCCCTTTTTTCCTGTCTTTTTGCTCTTTCTTCCCTGTTCTTCCATATCCGAACCCCTTTAACCCCCTTTTTGTCATCTTTTCTCCTTTTTCGAGAGATCGCCAAAAAAAATTATTTTTTCCACCAATCTCTCAAGGGGGGCATCACCTTGTCAGTTATTCCATCCTATTTATCCACCAGGGCATATTTATCAAAAGGTTTATATTCTTTGATATCCTGTCAACCGTGACAGCTATGATGCCATATCAAAGAGGGGCAAAATGTAGACATCTAAAAATGGTCACAACCACTTCCATCCACCTATGCAATCCAACCCTAATTCACCTACATCATTCCATTTGACCCAATTATTAATTAAATAATTTTTAATTATTTAATTAATTTATCCTACGCCTTTTCCCTTTTGTAAAAAATCAATTTCCTCTACTATAGTTTAAAAATCAAATATTTTTTACTATAGTTCATCAATCACATTTCTAAAATTAAATAAATTATCATATTTATTTAAATCCCTATTTTGTTCACTTTTGATTACTTTTAGTGTAATCATCATTATCTTCTTCTAATCCATGTGCACATGAATTAATTTTAATTAATTCATCATTACACACCCCCATGTTTCTAGAAGTCCACTTGTCATCCTATGTACACACATGCACAGGACAAGTGGTACTTTGGAAGCATGGTCAAATCTTCCATAAAGTGTACATTTGTCTTATTTCTTCCACCCCACTCCATGTGTCACTATTCATTCAAATTTAAAATTGGATGTGGCACTATTTGAACACTATTCATCCAATTTAAAATTCCAATTGTCCTCTCCATCTAATTTAAAATTCTTCACTAAATCCAAGCCTTACCTTTTCATAAATGAGTCCTTACATGTCATACACCTACCCAATCCTAGCCATCCATCCATTCAAACTTGCAATCTCATCAATTGATCATCCCTTGAATCTTGGAGCAAACTTCTCATCCAATCCTAGCTTGTCATTTGTCCAATTCTTCTTGCTTGAGGATCCTCAAGCAATCTCCACCATTGATCCTCCAAATTGATCCTAGCCCTTCAATCCCATCCCCAAAAATCTATAAATTGAGGCCTCCATCTCCCATTTCAACAAGCCATCATATGCAAAGAAACTCTATCCAGTTGAGTGCTCAACATCAATAGAATTAGTGCAATTCTAAGTAGTATAGCATAGTATATCATCTATTAGGGCATATCACTACTAATAGGCTTAGATAGGGTGCAATTTACATAGTTAGTGTATTAGTAGTTTAGCTCAATCTTGAGGTCCCTTGGACTTGGGATTGGGTGCAATTAGGACAATTAGCATCCAATTTAGGGTCCCATTTTCATAGGTAGACACATCCTCCATCATGCCCAAGCATGAAAGATAAGAACTCCAAGCTAATATGACACCAAACATCACATAAAAATTCTAATATATCTAGCCTCAACCCATTACCAAAACACAAACCCAAAAGTCTAATCTCCTCCAAAACAAGATTGAGTATGCACCGCATAGTTCAAACTAGCCAACACAATGACCATAGCTACTTTCTCATATCCAACTAATCCCAACCACTGATGGACCTTCTAATCATGGCATATCTAGGCCTCATTGTATCTCTCATCCATGTATAATCCACTATCCTACTCAATGTTACCATTTCCCATGATAAAAAACACAATATGCAAAAAATTTAAAGACCCTTGATACTACAGTCCAATGAAAATTTTCCAACAAGGACACATATACCTCCTAGAACTGCCACTACACAAGCCATGTCTAGTTTGGTGCTGACCAAAGCAACACAAAGTCTACCAATCAACACTCACATAAAGGATGTGGCTCATGTAATCAAATCTTGTATTAAAGAACACACACAATGATATGCAAATTGCAGCCAACCTAATACAAAATAAAGCATACTTCCTCAAACAATTTTCTACTCACTCTCTCACCTTTGATCTCCCCCAACTCTCTCGAGTTCTCCACATTGTAAAAGATACAAATTAATGAGCCCACATATTGTTGCTAAATAAAAACAATAAGTACAACAATAGTAAATGACTGCAAGAATAGTGATCACAATAGCACCACACAATCCTCTATAATGTCATATGAATATGAACCTAAAAGGAGAAACATAAGACCATAGAGAGAAAAAATGCAAACCATATCATATACTATGTTCTACAAACACCACTAAGTGTTAAATCTATAATAAGTAAGATCTTCACTTCCAAAATCCCAAATAGAAAAGCCTTACCAACATCTAATAGTTCAACCCCAAGGTTGAACATAGCATCAATAAATCAATAAAATAACAAGGATGTAAGCTTTTCAAATGAAGGAAGATCAAACCAATAATCATTCCCATCACTAGGGAATATACCCAAACCATCCCCTATACTCTTTAAAAAATGTCCTAAACAAACTTATGCATATGAGAAGTTAAAAGAAAAATACAACATGCCATGTCTTCATCAAATAAGCCCTGTAGAATTGATGTCCACAACTCAAGACTCATTCCATGAGAAAACAAAGCACATAAAATAGAATACATTTGAGTACCAGGTGGTTAATACCTCTTAGATAATTCCCTACTGAGTGGACTAAGAGTGGGGAATAAGATTTCTCCTCTTGAGATACATCAAGACATATAGAATCTCTCCATGAATAAAATCCTCATTAGGTCCATGATAAACTCGTGGTTGGCTCCAAGTGAAGGCTCCTTAATTTTTCTATTGAAACCTCATCAAAGAGTCATGTTCCAATACATGATCCCCATAAACAATAGATCTCCAACCTCACCCAAGTCTATCTAGTATCCATGAGCACCCAACATACCATCTCAAGCCAACTAAACTCCAACTGCATCACTGCAATCTTGAGAAGATCCCAAGGAAAAATGACCATTATTCTCAATACTAGAATACTACCTCAAGTCACTGCCAAAATTTTAACTATAGAAATGGGAGCTCCACATGATATCATGATTTACATCTTCCTCATAGAAGATCATTTTCCTCTAATGGATAGATCTACTCCCAAGAGCACCCATATCATGCCAAGATGACATAAAGGAAAGATATAGAGTCCTCCATGGAAAAATATCACATCACTTCCAAAGATACCACTATAGCTAATCCAAAGCTATCTATGGGATCATGATGGACATCTCATAATTGAAGATTATTAGTGGCCCCCACACAATCAAAGAACTCAATTACAACATTAGGAGCTCCCAAAGGGCAAAGTAAAACCATGATCTCCAAATGAAGATAACTATTATAGGTTCCAAGAAGATACAACTACAAGTGACCCAAAGTACTTTTATACGAATGTTGTAGATATCCTAAAGCACTACAACATGAATCACAAATATTCCATCCATCTAACTCACTTTCTCACTATCTCACTTCCACATGTAACACCAATGCACCATGATGATCAAAGGACCACCAAACCAGAATAATGAAATCTATAGACATCTGAAAATGGTCACAGCCACTTTCATCCACCTACGCATTCAAACCTTATTTCACCTGCATCATTCTATCTAACACATATATTAATTAAATAATTTTTAATTATTTAATTAATTATTCTGCACCTTTTCACTTTCACAAAAATCAAATTCCTCTACTATAGTTTAAAATTCAAATATTTTTTACTATAAATTTCATAAATCACATTCCAAAAAATTAAATAAATTATCCTATTTATTTAATTCCTATTTTGTTCACTTTTGATTACTTTTTGTAATCATCATTATTTTCTTCTAATCCATGTGCACATGAATTAATTTTAATTAATTCATCATTACAAACCCCCATGTTTCTAGAAGTCCACTTGTCATCCTATGTACATAAGTGTACATGACAAGTGGTACTTCAGAAGCATGGCCAAATCTTCCAAAAAGTGTACATTTGTCCTATTTCTTCCACCCCACTCCATGTGTCACTATTCATACAAATTTAAAATTACATGTGGCACTATTTGAACATTATTCATCTAATTTTTAATTCCACTTATCCTCTCCATCCAACTTAAAATTTGTCACTAATTCCAAGCCTTAACTTTTCATAAATGAATCCTTACATGTCATACACCTACCCAATCCTAGCCATCCATCCATTCAAACTTGCAATCTCATCCCTTGAATCTTGGAGCAAACTTTTAATCCAATCCTAGCTTGCCATTTGTCCAATTTTCCTTGCTTGAGGATCCTCAAGCAATCTCAACCATTGATCCTCCAAATTGATCCTAGCCCTTCAGTTCCATCCCCAAAAATCTATAAATTGAGGCCTCCACCTCCCATTTTCAACAAGCCACCATATGCAAAGTTACTCTACCAAATTGAGTGCTCACATCCACCTAGAATAGTGCAAAATTAAACTAGCATAGTGTAGTCTCATAGTCATATAGGACATATCATTGTTAATGTGCTAAGATAGGGTGTAAATTAGATAAATTAGTGCATTATCAATTAGGTCCAATCTTGAGGTCCCTTGGACTTGGGATTGGGTGCATTTTAGGGTAATTTGCATGCAATTAAGGATCTCATTTCATAGGTAGACAAAATCCATGGAATCTAAATAGTCTACAACAAAAGCTACTACAACAAGATACAATATAGCACATTGAATAATAGTGGGTATAGATGACCCACATTTGAGTCTGCCATGAAACATATATGATAAAGATAATCCACATCACTAGCATAGAAAAGGGTTTCCAAAGGTCACAAAAAGCATGTTGAGTGCTCTAACTGAAACCAAGGAAACTATAACATTTGTAGAACTTGAAATAGTGCACAACATGAATTCATAGACCCAAAGACAAGGAAACTCAACACTGCATCAATAACAAACAAAACATAGACATCAAGAGATAAAAAATTAGATTCTTCCATGATACTTACATTAGATCCAAAACCTAGATCTAAAATATCAAAAATCCACCATCGAAGACAACATCAACTTAGGAACCTAGCAAGAAACCGTTGTATAAGTGATGAATGAATAATCATGTACCAACATCTCTGTGTAGAGAAAGCCACAACCAACCTCCTCAAACCATGCACAAAGCATGCATGCAAATCTACAACTATCTTGCATTCAAAAACACCCCAATAGGATTCACAATCTAAAAAATAATCTCTTCATAGATCTACAAAAGAACACATTTTGGTTAAATGTACAAAATCTACAAAATGATCCATTTCATGGACATGCATGCAAATCTAAATCCACTTATCATCTGGAAGACCCACAAATCTAGAAACACCAAAATGGTTAAACTAGAACAATGGAATGTCAAAAATAATCATAACCACAGATCTTGAATGGAAAATCTATAAAACCCATAGATCCAGTAAACATAAATCTAAAACATGCAAGTGCTACCATCCAATAGGAAGAAGAAGGTATCTATAAACTTCAGGCCACCAAATAAGCCAACTCCAAAAGCACCACCATGTACATGCATACAGAGGAACTATGCTATTCTATAAGCTTCTAGTCATCTAATGGAAAACACCATAGCCTACACGCATTTAGGAGCTAGTAAACTAGTGCTTTCTAATGCTAAGGGATAAATCCATGCACCCAATGTAAGCACATCAAACCATAGTCAAAAAAATTTAAGTTTCTCCATGTGACTAGAGAGCTAAAAGCAGACATCCAACATGAACACTTTGTTACACATGACCACAAAATAAATGATAACAACCACCATAGAAAAGGGTAGTTCCATACTATCAAATGTGAGTATCCTAAAAAATAAGATCAACTACAAGATTTCCACTCATACAAGGATTAATAATTAGTTGATTCCTTCATATAGATTCCCTCAAGATTGTGAGGATAAGAAATAAAAATGAAGGAATATGTATAACTAATTCATGATGGATCTATCACATGCAAGGAACTTTCAACTCCATGCAAGTCTATATAAACAATATGCAAGTACATGCAACTCACATGCAAGCAACATGAAACCACCTTGGCTCTAAGACCAAATGTAATGAAAAATATCCAATATGCACCTCTAGTACCATAAGATTTACTAAAAATAATTCTTGATACAAGTGTACACAACTATGCCCATAATGTGGAAATAAGACACACATTTATTTTCCACATTAAACCTTAGAGGAAAGTAATGCAGATCTCAAATCTAAGTAAATTTCACCAACATAATGGCATGTAAATTAACACTTCTAAAACAAGAATGAAAATAATAGAAGAAGCATTGATAGAAGAGAAGGAATGCCAATATATGTGGGGAAATCCCTTTTGGGTAAAAAACCCACCTTCCAAAGTATTGAACCAATGTATTAAGTTTAGCAACAATAAACATGTTACAATATAGTTATAGACTCAGATCCTTAGTATGGAGATCTACATCCTTCTACTTTGGAGGAAATCTAATGGCATAAGCCTGCAAAGAAAACTCCTCAGATCTCCTCTCCTCTAGCTCAAATATATGGGAAAAGGCACCCAAGAAACCATAAATGGTTTCCCAAAACCATTAGCTAAAACCATGAGCTAAGTAGTCAACAAGGAATGAGACCTCATGACATGTGTACAAGAGTTGCATGCATCTTTCTAGAAGCTTCAAGACCTTTCTCAAAAACTTGGGCATCTAACTTCATAACAATTCCCAAGTCCAAAAAGGACAACCAAATTATTACACATCATAATGAAGGTCATGATTCTTAGTCCACTTTGTAACTTCCTATAATCATGCTCTTACATGTGTCATAGAACCCATCATAAGTAACTCCCACATACTACAATGTCATAAGATGTTCTTATAACTTCTTGCATTCATCATACAAAGGAATACACGTTACATAATGGCCATCATAAGTGGGATGTACTATTTCCAAAATGAGAGATAAATAATAAATAAATACAATGAAATAATTAATCCAAACATTAGGAATTGCAATATGTATGAAACACTTAATTCCAACACCTATCACTACCTAAAAGTTCCACATAGGAATGTTAGTGATAATATATGATCCCCTTCAATTGGTTGTATCCATAGGATGCAAGGATTGAAGGAGAGGAAAAATATACATGAAAATAAATGTAATCTATTGATAAGAATGTAAAATTATGGATAATGTAAAGCAAAAGCAATAATGAATACATACTATGATAAACATGTGTAACAACTAGAATAATAAGGTGTGATGAGCATAAATGGGCTATAGATAACCTCAAGGAAGTATGGTTGCCCCCAACATGGACAAAATAACAAAATGGTTATGTGGCCCTTAATGGCCAAAGACACCCATGTAAGTGTGTAGGTCACTATAGAAGCATATTCCTCTAGTGTGGCATCCAAGTGCATTAGCACACAATGGTGTAGATAAGGTGATAAACCTCTAGCAGATATGGGTGGTAAAATACATAATGTGCAAGGGAAGGCATGATTCCCTCAGTGCATAAGGGACATATGGTAAGACATGTCATAGGGGATTACATGATGCCCCTAATGTGTAAAATATGGCTATGAAATCATAATCTATAATTAAGAGGAGGCATAATGCACATAAATGTATGAATGCAACCATGAAGGTGTATAGTATAGAAAAAGAAGGCATGATTCCCCCCTGTAAATATGTAGTATGGTATGGTCAAGTGTGATGTTGGAAGGCATGATGCCCTCAATATAAGAATAAATGCTAAGGACATGGAAAGAGTGTTAGGAAAGGTGTCTCAACCTTGCATCCTAATGTTAAGAACATAAAAATGTAATTTTTGGGCTATAGAATAGAAAAATTCAATTTATGGGCTATAGAGGTCATTTTTGGCCTTGAATTTTTTTGGATGGTTCGACATTGTTGGTAGCTGATATGAGTACACACAAAAAAACAACTCACAAGAGATATTTTCTCAACAAAGGAAATATAAAACATCTTCATAAAAAGTATTTTAAAGGAATACAAAGATGCTTCTAGAAATCTCAACACAAAAACATTATTATATTCTACTAATAAAATATTATATCTAATGAGAAGATTATATTCTACTATACTAACTAATCAAATATTATGTCTAATGAAGAGGCTATGAAGGGGCTATCTTATCAATTCCACCCTATTTAGAGGAAAGTGTCCCCATTTTCTCCTTAAGATGAAGAAAATAATGCTCAAAAGATGCCTATGAGATCCACTTGGCTTGGGTAGGTAGGATATCCTTATGACCAACCAAGTATGTAGTGGTAATCCTACACCTAGTAGAGCATGTGTTGGTATCTGCATCCAAAAGATGTTGAAAATCTAAAATATTATGCTCAAGATGAGAGATAGAAACTTCTTTTAAGTGAGGTAGCTCATATCGCTTCAATTGATTAATATTAATCACATTATTATTCCAAGTTAGGATGGTAGATCAAGTTTGAAGGCATTATCTCTTATTCATTCTCTTTCCTATGTAGAATTGGCATTGTTGGAATCCTTTGACCAACTAATGGCAATCATAAAACAATGATGGCTAATAGTATCTTATGCAGATTATCTTTGTTAATGTGACATTTGTTGAGAAGTGTTCTCCGGATGTCCCATAGTGAAATTCATATGCAATCTTGTTGATCTCTTCCCTTTCTACACATCTTAGATACATACCATCAAAATTTTCCTAAAGAGGATACTGTTGATTATAGTGAAGTTAGCTCCTTGGAGCCTGTAATACCATTTTTTAAATGGAGGTAGCTAGTTAGGATATATTCCCATTTCCATAGTCTACTCTATTTTGAATCCATGAGCTAGACTCTTCTTGGTGATTAACCATTACTATTTCATCCTTTTGCTCTTCTCCTCTTATAAAGTCTTGACTCTGGGCCAGATGTTTGCATAGGGCCCTACCATGAACTAGCTTGGTTGGATTTACTTCAATATCATACTCCAGGATTTTATTAATCCAATTAACCCTTTTCTCTGTAATCTCCCCTTCCGTGATGTATTCTTGGACACTGGGATGAACTACATACACGATGACTTTGCTTCCCGACACCAAGTGTCTAAACTTCTTGAGTCCCTTTACCAAAGCATAGGCTTGCTTCTCAACAAAATTATACTTTTCTTCATAACCTTTCATGGTTTGGAAATGGAAAGTAATGGGTTTCTCCCCTTTGGTTGATTCCTTCTTTTGCGTTAGCACTACTACTATGTTGTGGTCGCCTCCATATACATACAATATGAAGTCTTTTGAGAAATCTAGATTGATGAGCACTGGAGTAGAAGATATTTCTTGCTTGATCTTTCCAAAGGCTAGTCTCCCTTTGGTCATCCATTTAAGGTCTGCACCTTTCCTGAGTATCAAAGTGATGGGGTGAACTAACCCTACAAAGTCTGAAATGAATCCCCTCACAAAATTGATCTTCCCTAGGAAAGATTGGACCGCTTTTTTATTCACCAGTAGAGATAGCTCCATGATTGCCTTGACTCAGTCTGGGTCAATGGAGATTCCTTCTTTTGAAATGATATGTCCTAGGAGTTTACCTTGGGGAACTCTAAAAATTCATTTCTTTGGGTTTTGGGTTCAGAGAGATCTCAAATTCCTAGCATCTCTGGAAAACTTTCTCCAAATAGTCGACTTGATCAGCCACCAATTTAGAAAACACAGTAAGATCATCTAGATATTCTAGAATGATCTTGTTGATCAGGTCCCTGAAAGCAATGCCCATGGCACACTAGAAAGTGGCTCCTACATTTGAGAGGCCAAAGAATAAATTAGCATAGGCTAACATCCCCCATTTTGTGGTGAAGGTGATCTTGTATTGGTCCTCCTCCTTTAGCCATATCTAGTTTTATCCAGAGAAACCATGAAGAAGAGAAAATCTCTATAATCCTGTGATTATTTGTAATATCTACTCCATGTAGAAGGTATAAAATAATGGTCCTTGAGTGACACTCAGTTAAGGTCCCTGAAGTTGACACAAAGCCTTATTTCCCCATTTTTCTTTCTTACCAGGACCAAGTTAGGGACCCATGTTAAATGCTTGATTGGAAAGATAATCTTCGAATCAATTAACTTGCTCAACTCTTATTTCATGAGGGGCTCTATCTTCAGATTGACCGGTCTCAATCTCTGTCTAACTGGATTTGCCTCAGGCATTAGTTCAATGGTGTGTTGAACTATCTCTTTGTCATAGCCTTTGAGATCTTCATAGTTCCTATTGTCATATTTTGTTTGACCACATTTTTTTTTCCTTCTATCAGAGAAATCCTAAATAAAAGGGAAAAAAGGGTCAAATCCTCCAAATACTCATGCTCTGCCTTGCCAAAAATTCCCAAAAATCTCACCTTGAGAATCCTTGCAGAAAACCCAAAAAAACCCAGAAATCTTTTAGCTTCAAGTGATTTCCATCACAGAGATCTCTCAGTTTTATACTTAGCCATTTTCATGTATGTGATGATGACATCATATTTGTTTTAGGGTTTTTTCTGTCATCTGGTCTAATTGTATCTCAGATGCATTTTTCCTTGTATCTTGGTCATGTACAATGTTGTTTCTATACATCAGGTTTGTATGTATCTTTGGTTTGTATAATCGCGTTGCATGTCGACATACAAAGAAATATACAAAGAAAATATACAAGGCAAAGATGCAAAGTCAATGTACAAAGGATTTTTTGGCGTGACTTTGATCATCAGCGGCTCAACTCATAGTCCTTCCGACGGCTGATGCATATGCAAGGGTCAAATGCATGTCGACATACAAGGGCCATATACAAAGGTGAATGTATATCGGCAGATATACAAAGGTGTCTTCGGTGTGACAACGACCATCGGCGGCCCAGCTAAAGGTCTCCCTGATGGCCGATACAAAGGTGACATACAAAGCATATATGCAAAGGGGCATATACAAAGCACGCATGCAAGGAAAAGATACAAATCCTGGGGCCCACCAATTGTATGTTTGAACATACAATCAACATACAAGGGAATATGCAATCCTAAGATGAAAAGCCCGAAACTAAAAAGTTATGCATTCTGGTCGATAAAGGTACAAGTTGTTGTATGCATCTTTTCCTTTGTATGTTCGTATTGTATGTTTTAACATACAAAGGTCATTTACAAGGCAATATACAGGGGTCACATGTGCATGCCAAGATGAAGTGTTTGTATGCAAGTTGTTGTGTGCAGTTTTGTTTGTATATTTCACATTGCATATGCGCTATACAAAGGCTAAATACAAAGGAAAATATACCAGGTGGACCTGAATGAATATACATTCTGGTTGATAAAGGCTGAGGTCCACTTGTATGCATGTTTTTCTTGTATATTCGCATTGCATATGCGATATACAAAGGCATATACAAAGGGTAAACATACAAGCCAGACCCGACTGGGCAGTCAAATTTTGCAAATTCAGCGGTGGGGTCCGCAGTTTGTATGTTAAGTACATTGTATATGCTGAAATACAAAGAAGAAGAGATACAAGCCAGACCTGTTGCAAAATTCCAATATAGTTGATAATCTCCTTTGAGTTCCACATTGTATACATGGTCGATTGTATCTCAGATACAAGCATATACAAAGGTCACATACAATGGTTTTTCGGCAAGAGAATATGTATCAGTGGCTCATGCAAAGGTCCTTCTGATGGCCGATGGGTCCCAGTTTCAATGTGGTGGTGAATCAGGTGGTACCACGTGGTAGGGGCGGCAGATGCAAAAGGTAATACAAAGGCAAATGCATATGCGAAAGGAGATTCAAAGCACATACAAAGGGCACATGCAATCGCATATGCAAGACAATTTGAATATGCAAAAGGAGGGAAATCACATAAATGCATAAGTGAATCCAGCAGTTAAGTGCATGAGGGCTTGTATATACAATTACAAAATACAGCAATATACAAGCACAGATATGCAAAGCGATATACACATGTAGTTGACCGTAGCTTTGACCGCAGATATCTCCCTCATCCTGGCGAATTTCAACATGCTTCAAAATGAAAAAGTGCTTATTTTTGCCTCCTCTTTCATCTAGTGGGATTTTGAGGGGAATATTCTTACTTTCAAATTTTGAATCTAGATTTACATGCTCAGTCGACTGGACATTTCAGCAACTAGTTTGAGTTATGCAGATGCAGATATTTGTGGCATTTATGAGTGCAGATTGATGATTCAACAACTTACATTGAAGACTAAAAATATCTTCCATCTGCCCCAGTTCCAGATCTTTTATTCCATAACTTCTTGTAGATGGACGTCCCTTCAAGCATAGATATTTTCCTGTTATAGCTTACAGGGCAAATTTTTTGTAACCAACTTAGTGTATTTTGAAAATGCTATTTATGCATAAGCTTGAGACATAAATAGGGTTCGAAATTTTTTAGCATTCTGTCTTTTCTGTTTCCAAACAAAACTTTCCTCTACTGTAACTATGCCTTATTAAATATATGCAAGTTATTTTTACCCCTTTTACTGATTTTTAGTTTAGTGTAAATCTGCATGTGACTGTCTATGAACATCTTTGTTCCTCTCAAGCATTTTGCTTCTTACCTCTACTAGAATCATCTGAATCTATGTATATCTACTTGATGTATCTGGTTGAGTTGTGCATTTTCTCAGTTCTGTGAAGTTTCTTTTATTCAACTCGGTGAATCACCCCTTTATTTTTGAGTTTTTCATGTTTCATCTTTCATTTAAAAGCATTCCTTCTCCTTTTTCCTCTGAAGATCTAGTAGATTTTAGGTGATAACCAGTTAAGGAAGCTGGCCTTCTCCAGAGGTCTGATCTCATTTCGCAAGGTCCCACACTTCGAGATCATTCCCATGTTTCTCTAGATTGCTGAAGTTTTACAACTACGGCAAGGGTGCAAATCTAAGAAAAGATAGTTTTTGGCACGCCCAGTGGGACCTAACAATCATTTTTCTGGTTACGATATGCTACCAGCATTATAAGTCTTTTAAGAGGCAATTTTCTGCATATCTTGCGACTCATACTGAGAAAAGACAAGTAGGTCAGTGCTGCTGTCACATTTTATGAGAAAAATACAAAATCAGAGTTCGAGTTCATTTGATTATTTGTAGCTGTCTCCACCTAGAAGACAGAGTAGAGTTGTGGTAAGGACTCCAGTTTCCAAAAGAATATAATCAACCCCACCAAGTTTCAGGCCAGTAGTACCTGCAGCTCTTGTACCGGTTCAAGCAAACCCACCTCTAGTTGTTCCAATGGTAATAAATCAGCCATTTGTGGCTTTTGATGGGGGTAGCCCATTGAATTTGACACTACCGATGGCAGCTTTGAAGAGCCTGCCCTATTTCATAGGGGAGGATCAAACTACCCCAATCAAGCACATTAGAGACGTAGCTTCTCTAGGTGGAGTTCATCATGTAACCCAAGAAAATGTAGCCATTAGGTTGCTGGATGCCTTTTTTAAAGGAAAAGCATTATAGTGGTTTAGGAGTTTACCAGTACAAACCATTGGAACTTGGGATGATCTCGGCGATAAGTTAAACAAACAATTTCAAGATAAGTCAGATAACTTATCACTGGTTGAACAGATGACTATAATAAAGAGAGCTCCTTAGGAGCAAATGATGGATTTCAACTTCTAATTTTAGAAGACATGGGACAAAATTCTTGCCATGGTAAGGCCTCCATCAGAATATGTTTTTCTATATTTTTTGAAATCTCTAAATAGTGATATTTCAATAATGATACAATCATTAGGAGGTACAAGTTTACCTGATGCATATGAAATAGCTATTAGAGCAGAAAACAGCCTGATCTGGGCTGGGAAAATAGCACCTAAACCACCAATGCCCATCTTCCTCGAGATTCAAGCTTCAATGCCCTTGCCAATCCCATATTTTGCCCCTTTACCTGCTACTGCAGCATCGCCAAGTACTGCCAATTCTGAAACTGCTGCTCCTAGCTCATCACAAGAGTTAAGAGAGATTAAAAATAGCCAACAAAAAATAGAGAACATCCTGCAAACTTTTGGAAATGAGCTGGTAAACATCAAAAAGTAGCAGTCCCAGAACAGGTAGCCTTATCAATAACCCAACCAAGGGTAGAATTAGCCATACCAGGCTAATAGGCCACCTTATCAAAGCAATTACCAGGGTACCAGGCAAAATGTGAACCAGAGGCCTTTCCAGCCTTACAATCTGGCACCTATTAATGCAATTAGGGACCTTATCCCTATTCAGAATAATCTTGTAGCTAAGTATGAGTGGTGTTTTCCATGCAATCAGCCACATAGTCAGGCAACCTGTTCAAATGGAGTGATAAATCAGGCTCTAATGGTGCAAAATGTTGCAGCTTCACAGCCAAACACACCAAATGATGGCGTTGTACAGCAGATAGAACAGCCTCAGAATGATTTTGCCTTCATAAATTGGCAAGGAGATGAATTCTGTGGCATAAACAAAGATGATACCTCAGTTGCAGCAAATACCAGAGCTAAAAAAAGGGGTTATGAGATAGATCAAGTAGCAAATAAAGGAAAAGGACTTGCTGATCCTTTTGCATCCCAAATGCCCCATATTTTGCAAAGGAATACTCAAGCAACTGCTAGGGAACAAACTCATTTGCAAGCTGATATGGCTGCTGCAAAATCACATCAGAAGGTAAGCGTCACTCCACCTTTCAATATCATTAAAAATATGAAGAAGATGAATGTGACAATGTCTATGTGGGATTCCTTATCGATCCCAAGTCAAAAGGACATGTTACAATCTGCTTTATCTGGTTTACAAGTGTCAAATGATGCAATTGTTGACCCAACTAGGACTGTCCTTACCAATTCATCCTAGGACAATAGAAAACAACCAAACAAAAGTGCTAAACCACTCCCATTTTATGTGTCATTAATAATTGGACACAAGTTAGTACATAACTGCATGGTGGATAGTGGTGCAAGTAGTTCTGTAATGCCAAAACAGATTGCAGACCAATTAGGATTGAAGTACCAACCCCTAGAGAAGGGTGTACTCCAGTTAGATGGCACAGCTATTGATACTGTAGGTGTGATAAGAGATCTAGGTCTCACTTTGCACACTTGCCCAAATGTTTCCATTTCCCAGGAGGTGTTCATCATATATTTGCCTCCTTATTTTGCCATGTGTTTGTCAAGAGAGTTCACAACCAAGATAGGAGGACATTTATCCTCGAACTGGTCCCACATGTTTTTCAGGACCAGATATGGCACAAAAGTGACCCTAAAATCTAAATTACTCGCCAAATATCACATAGAGCCTTATGTACCAAGTGTTGTTAATGCAAACTGCATTATTTTTTATAATCTTGAACTTGTTGCTGCTCAAGAACTGCAAGCTGAAAGTATACCAGAAGTACTGTTAAAGGAGTGGACCTTGGAAAATATTGTTGATGATCCTGAGGGACACATTCAAGAAACTGGTATGGGGGTTTGCATACTGCATGAGCCTAAAACAGCAATTCCAAGCCTAGTAAAGAATGCAGAACAGTAGACAAAACAGCAAAATGAGGTATGGAAAATGTACTTTGATGGCTCTAGGAATAGGAATGGATCTGGTGGTGGTGCAATGCTTGTGTCTCCACAAGGTGACAATTTTTTATCTTCTTTCCTTTTTACCTTTTCATGTACAAATAACACTGCTAAATATGAAGGGTTGATTCAAGGTTTGCAGTGGGCACGGAAGAGGAAAATTGGTTGTTTGCAGGTGTATGGGGACAGTGAACTCATTGTAAATCAAGTGAGAGGACTGCACGTTACAAAGAATGATGTTTTGAAATGCTACAAACATAGGGTATGGGATATGATTGAGGAGTTTGATGCTTTCAATCCAATCTCTATTCCAAGAAATTAGAACTATCATGCAAATAGGTTAGCTGCAATTGGGGCTCAGTTCGATATCCCCAGTGATATTCAAAGAGAGAAGGTACAGCCTCATGTGAAAATAGTTGATAGGCCCTCTACCCCTGATAATAACATTTATTGGCAGGTTTTTGAGAGTGATGAGCAAATTCTATGTTTTCTGTTAGAAGAGGATGAGTTCTCTGTGATGAATCAGAATAAGCTCGGACAGCAATATGGTGAACATCAAATTGTCTAGTTAAGGACTAATAAGCTTATCGGAGGATTAGTAACCTTGGAATCCATTTTTGGTACTGATGATCAGCTGAAGAAGAGCAAAACCTATATGCAGGTCAAAGAGGAACATTACGAGGAGCTGGAAATTTTTAAATGTAAGCTTCTCAAAATTGGTAAAATCTATTCGCCTAAGGATAGGAAAGCTTTTATTGCTCTTTGTCAAGAATTTGAAGATGTGTTTGCTTGGGATTACTCAGACCTAAAAGGGTTTGACCCTCATATTGCCCAGTATACTATAGAGTTGGAGCCAAGTGCAAAACCTATGAGGCAGAAACAAAGACCTTTAAATCCAAAACTTGAGCCTCTAATGATTAAAGAATTAACTAAGTTGATCAAGGGAAAAATCATTTTTCCAATCAAGCACACGTCTTGGGTCTCGAATCTTGTTCCTATGAGGAAGAAGAATGGAGAGATTAGGTTGTGCATTAATTTTAGAGACCTTAATAGAGCCTCCCTGAAAGACCACTACCCACTGCCCTCAATGGAGCAAATTCTACAAGTAGTGGTTGGTTCAGAAAGATTCTCCTTGATGGATATTTCGGTTATAATCAAGTGTTGGTCAAGGAGGAAGATCAGTTTAAAACTGCTTTTACCACCAAATGGGGCACCATGGCCTACAAAAGGATGTGTTTTGGTCTGTCAAATGTTGGCTCTACTTTTCAGAGAGCTATGGATATGGCGTTTAAGGGTTTGCTTTATAAATTGGTGCTGGTGTACTTTGATGACATAATGGTTTTCTCAAGGGATGCAATGAACATTTATCCCACTTGAGGCAAGTATTTGAGAGATGTAAAGAGTTTCGGATATCTCTCAATCCCAAGAAATGCATTTTTGTTGTGCATGAAGGCAAGCTTTTGGGGCACATTGTGTCAAAGGAGGGCATTACCATTGATGCAAAAAGAGTAAGAGCTATTTTGGAGCTGCCTTTACCCAGTCACAAGAAAGGACTGCAACATTTTATTGGCAGAATTAATTTTCTGCAAAGATTTATACCTGGCATTGCAAATTTGTTGAAGCCATTGACCTCTATGCTAAAGAAAAATATAGTTTTCAATTGGACAAGAGAGGTCAAACTCATCTTTGAGTCCATAAAAGAAGCGTTATCGGCTACACCAACTCTGGTAAATCTTGATTTCTCCAAAGATTTTATTTTGTATGCTTATGGCAGCCTGGATATAATTTCTACAATTCTGGTACAGCAGCAAAATGAAGGCTTTGAGTAGCCAATCACTTTCTTTAGTCAAGGACTAGAGGAGTATGAACAGAGGTATAGCTTCATTGAAAAACATGTCCTTGTAGTGGTAAGGAGCCTCAAGAAGTTTAGGCATCTTATTTCTAACAATAAGATACATTTGATGGTTGCTCACCCTAGCGTGAAAGAGTTCCTGTTAGGTAAAGACGTTAATGAGAAAAGGGTTGGTTGGATTACCAAAGTCATGGAATATGACGTAGATATCAAGATAACCAAGCTCGTTAGAGGTAGAGGACTCAGTGAACAACTTGCTACTAGTTCTGAGAAAAAAATAGAAAAAGAAGAGGAGGTGCTTCTAACCATTGAAGATGAACATCAGGGTAATACAGTAGCAGTAGGCACAGGTTGGGTTAATAACATGACTAAATTTTTGCAAACTGGTGAATGTCCAGCAAGTCTAGATAGAACCAAGAGAAGGTATTTTAGACTGCAGTCCATCCCATATGTTTTAATAAACAACATCCTTTTCATAAAAGACTTTAATGGTGTGTTGTTAAGATGCATTGATAATGATCAGACTGACAAGGTGCTACATGAATTTCATGATGGAACAATAGGGGGTCATTTTTCCTCAAGGATTACTGCTTGGAAAATAATGAGAGCTGGGTATTACTGGCCTAGCTTATTCAAGGATGCTTATGCATGGGCCAGAAAATGTGTAAAATGTGCCATTTTTGTAGGCAAAGAAAGGCTGCCAACTTTACCTTTGTAGCCAATTCAAGTAGAACAACCCTTCATGAGATGGGGCATTGATTTTATAAGTCCCATTAACCCACCATCAAGTGCAGGCCATAGGTGGATACTTATAGCAATAAACTATTTCACAAAGTGGACTGAAGCAGTGGCTTTGAAGGAATCCAATGAGAATGTTGTTTCAAATTTTTATCATGATTTGGTATCTAGATTTGGAGTACCTAAGTCAATCATCTCAGACAATGCTTTAGCCTTTGTTGGATTGAAAATAACTGACTGGGCTGTGAAGAATGGAATCTATTTGAACACTTCATCAAATTATTACCCATGGGGTAATGGTTTGGCTGAATCCACAAATAAAAATCTCATAAGGATTATCAAAAGATCAATGGAGGACAACCAGAGGACCTAACACACCAATCTGAAATCTGCCTTATGGGCAGATATAATAACTCCCAAGAGGTCTATTGGGAACTCCCCATATATGTTAGTTTATAGGAAAGAGGCAAGATTGTCTGTATCTATGGAGCTGCCAACACTAGATATCATGAATCAGCTGGAGATGTTTGAAGAAGAAGACCCCATGGCTGTCAGATATGCTCAACTTATGGAGCTTGAAGAGATCAAAGATAAAGCTATGAAAACTATGGAGTATCATCAACTCAGACAAAAAGAACTTTTGATAAGAAAGCCAGTCCCAGAATTTTTAGGGAAGGTGATATGGTACTCAAAAAGTAGGCCAGGGAAGCACTCCAAGTTTGACAGCATGTGGAGTGACTCGTTTATCATTACTGAATGTAAGAAGCACAATGCATTTCAGTTATCAAACATGGATGGAGAAAATTTGCCTATCCCAATCAATGGGATACACTTGAAGAGGTGTTTTGAGGTATGAACTGCCTTGTAAATCAGTAGATTAGGTTTCTTGCTTTCAATAAGTGTTGTTGCACAATAGTTTAGATCCCTTTTATTTTCCCTAAGTGTTGTCTAGCATAGTTAGAGGAGTTGTTTTCAACTTTTTGTTTTGGTTCTGGACTTCCAAGTGTTCTTCATTACTGATATGCTGAGTTACTAAGGTCAGGATTGTTTGTCAAAGGTATATTTTGAGTCTCTATGTGACTCCATGCCCAATGGATGCATAAGGCCACTGATCAATTTTTTTAGCAGGCAAACACCCCTGAGAGGTCGCCAAAGCTGTTGTCATATTTTGTTTGACCACAAATTTTTCTTTTTTTTTCCTTCTATCAGAGAAAAGAGATCAAAGAAAGCCTAAATAAAAGGGAAAAAAGGGTCAAATCCTCCAAATACTCATGCTCTACCTTGCCAAAAATTCCCAAAAATCTCACCTTAAGAATCCTTGCAGAAAACCCAAAAAAACCCAAAAATCTTTTAGCTTCAAGTAATTTCCATCGTAAAGATTTCTCAGTATTATACTTAGCCATTTTCATGTATGTGATGATGACGTCATACTTGTTTTAGGGTTTTTTTTGTCATTTGGTCGAATTGTATCTCAGATGCATTTTTACTTGTATCTTGGTCATGTACAATGTTGTTTCTGTACATCAGGTTTGTATGTATCTTTGGTTTGTATAATCGCGTTGCATGTCAACATACAAAGAAATATACAAAGAATATATACAAGGCAAAGATGCAAAGTCAATGTACAAAGGATTTTTCGGCGTGACTTTGATCATTGATGGCTCAACTCATAGTCCTTGTGATGGCCAATGCATATGCAAGGGTCAGATGCATGTCGACATACAAGGGCCATATACAAAGGTGAATGTATATCAGCAGATATACAAAGGTGTCTTCGGTGTGACAACGACCATCGACGACCCAGCTAAAGTTCTCCCCGACGGTCAATACAAAGGCGACATACAAAGCATATATGCAAAGGGGCATATACAAAGCACACGTACAAGGCAAAGATACAAAGCTTGGGGCCCACCAATTGTATGTTTGCACATACAATCGACATACGAGGGAATATGCAATCCTAAGATGCAAAGCCTGAAACTGAAAAGTTATGCATTCTGGTCGATAAAGGTACAAGTTGTTGTATGCATCTTTTCCTTTGTATGTTCACATTGTATGTTTTAACATACAAAGGTCATATACAGGGCAATATACAGGGGTCACATGTGCATGCCGAGATAAAGTGTTTATATGCAAGTTGTTGTGTGCAGTTTTGTTTGTATATTTCGCATTGCATATGCGATATACAAAGGCTAAATACAAAGGAAAATATACCAGGCGGACCTGAATGAATATACATTCTGGTTGATAAAGGCTGAGGTCTGCTTGTATGCATGTTTTGCTTGTATATTCGCATTGCATATGTGATATACAAAGGGTAAACATACAAGCTGGACCCGACTGGGTAGTCAAATTTTACAAATTCAGCGGTGGGGTCCGCAGTTTGTATGTTAAGTACATTGTATATGCTGAAATACAAAGAAGAAGAGATACAAGCTGGACTTGTTGCAAAATTCCAATATAGTTGATAGTCTCCTTTGAGTTCCTCATTGTATACATGGTCGATTGTATCTCAGATACAAGCATATACAAAGGTCACATACAATGGTTTTTCGGTGAGAGAATATGTATCGGCAGCTCATGCAAAGGTCCTTTGGATGGCCAATGGGGATGCAATTTTTTAGGGATGGGTCCCAGCTTCAATGCGGCGGTGAATCAGGTGGTGCCATGTGGCAGGGGCGGCAGATGCAAAAGGTAATACAAAGGTAAATGGATAGGCGAAAGGAGATTCAAAGCACATACAAAGGGCACATGCAATCGCATATGCAAGACAATTTGAATATGCAAAAGGAGGGAAATCACATAAATGCATAAGTGAATCCAGTAGTCAAGTGCATGAGCGCCTGTATATGCAATTGCAAAATATAGCGATATACACATGCAGTTGACCGTAGCTTTGACTGCGGATCTCCCTCATCCTAGCGAATTTCAACATGCTTCAAAAGGTAAAAGTGCTTATTTTTGCCTCATCTTTCATCTAGTGGGCTTTTGAGGGGAATATTCTTACTTTCAAATTTTGAATCTGGATTTGCATGCTCAGTCGACTAGACGTTTCAGCGACCAGTTTGAGTTATGCAGATGCAGATATTTGTGGCATTTAAGAGTGCAGATTGATGATTCAGTAGCTTACATTGAAGACTAAAAATATCTTCCATCTACCCTAGTTCCAGATCTTTTATTCCATAACTTCTTGCAGATGGATGTCCCTTTAGGCATAGATATTTTCCTGTTACAGCTTACAGGGCAAATGTTTTGTAACTGACTTAGGGCATTTTGAAAATGCTATATATGCATAAGCTTGAGATGTAAATAGGGTTGGAAATTTTTTAGCATTCTTTCTTTTCTATTTCCAAACAAAACTTTCCTCTACTATAACTGTGCCTTCTTATTGAATATATGCAAGTTATTTTTACCCCTTTTACTGATTTTTAGTTTAGTGTAAATCTGCATGTGACTATCTGTGAACATCTTTGTTCCTCTCAAGCATTTTGCTTCTTACCTCTGCTAGAATCATCTAAATCTATGTATATCTACTTACAGTATTTGGTTGTGTTGTGCATTTTCTCAGTTCTGTGAAGTTTCTTTTATTCAACTCAGTGAATCACCCCTTTATTTTCAAGTTTTTCCTGTTTCATCTTTCATTTAAAATCATTCCTTCTCCCTTTTCCTCTGAAGATCTAGTAGATTTTAGGTGATAACTAGTTAAGGAAGCCGGCCTTCTCCGGAGGCCTGATCTCATTTCACAAGGTCCCACACTTCGAGATCATTCCCATGTTTCTCCATATTGCTGAAGTTTTACAACTGCGGCAAGGGTGCAAATCTGAGAAAAGATAGTTCCAGGCCATGAATCTATTGTATTTGTTGCAAAAGGACACAAGCTTGTCCCTTTCAGCTTGAGTGGTAGCCTTACCTACTTTCACTAGCCTTACCTACTTTCACCCTCCTTCTAAGGTGGACTTTAATTTCAGTGTAATCTCCTTTATTGGCAGAGAAATTTCTCTTTCCTCCCTTGTCATCATCTGAGTCAAAGAGGCTCTCCAAGGTTATAAGGCCTTTGGGAAATTTATTGGACCTCAGCTACATGATTTGGTCTCCATAAACTTCTTCTATTTTTGGCTTCAATTGATTCATGAATTCCCCTTACTATTGTAGGAATAAATCAATCTACTCATCGCTCTCAAACACCTGTGAATGGCTTTCATTATCTGGGATTGCGGGTCTGACAATCAATTTGATCGCATCTTTATTTCCTTGGAGGTCTCTTGCTGGATCAAATTGGGATCCTATCTGAGCCATTCTATCAGCCTCCTTGTTTGGAATCCTTAGAATTACTTCCATATTCAGTGCCTCAAATCCTTCCAGTAGGTCCCATACCCTATTTTGGTAAGACCTCATTCTAATATTTTTAGCCACAGTTGTCTCTTTTACCTTTTGGATAACTAACTCTGAGTCCCTGAATACTTGCAGCTGCTTAATTTTTAGCTTTTTAGCTAAAAGGAGACCTTGCACCAGCACCTCATACTCAGCCTCATTATTTGTATGGGTAAACTAAAAGTGGAAATCCTTTAGAATGTATTTTCCTAGTGGAGAAATGAGTTATATACCTACTCTAGAGCCATTTGAGCACCTTGCCATCAAAAAATAGTTTCCACAACTATGTGCGCTCGTTTGAATCTTGCACCAAGCTTTGTGGAATATTTTCGCACTCTGGGATAATTTGTCCTACATCATAGATAACATACATACCTAATCTTATGGAATCAATTTTTCCATAGGGGTATTTCTACATAGCTTCGAACAGGAGCACCTCCTCTTCATTGGTCTGGCTACTATTCTTAGTCTCTTGATCAAGGAGATATATCTCTTGCTTCTCTTCTTTTGATAACATTGTATGAGTTGTTTCAAAGTTTATCATCACCTCATGAGTGATATGTTCCTGTTGGAGAGGTTCAGATAAGATCTTCATCTTAAAGTCATAGCTATTCTAGATGATAAGGTGAGTCTAGTCTAGTGAGAGGTATCCACCAATCTTGGTAGTGAAGTCTCATGCCAGACAAAGGTTGAAGGCTGGTGGGATATCAATAATTACCCTCTCTTGAAGTACCATGATATTTGGGCAAGAATATGTGAGAGATAGAGCCTTAATGACTCCTACAGTTTGTACTTGCTTCCTATCCAACTGCATGACTCCCTTTTTTAAAGGTTCATACTCTAGTTAGATGGCATCTGCTACCTTCTCAGGCATGACCATGGTGCTAGCACCAGAGTCTATCATGGAGTTGTGTAGCAATTTCTTGCCTATTATCACTATTAAGTAGAAAGGTGTGGTCTTAGGCTTGCTTACCTCTACCTTTGCATTTGTGAGGACCGCAGGGATTTGATTTTGCATTGTATTTTGGGATTGTGCTGCCTCCTCTTGTGTGCCTATGGTTGATGGTTTTTCTAGGAGCGCACCCTCCTTCTTCTCCAAATCTTGTTGGAGCAATGTCTTCTTCTCTAGGATAGATAGCACATCCCATAATGAGATGTTAGCTAGAGCTTTCTTGAGTTTTTCCACCATAATAAGTGTAGAAGGAATATGTGGTTTCAAGACATATCCTATATATCTTGGTCTTTCCACTAGGATGATTGGTGTTTCGTTGCTCTATGTCTCTATTATGTGATTCTGTACTAGTATCCCATGACTGAATGCCTAGACAATGGGAGCAACTAGTCTATTTTGAGGGAGAATCTTGAGCCAAAGAACTGCCTCCAGATCACCCACCATACATCTTTTGGAGAGTGTGAAGTAGTTAGACTGGACCTGCGGAATCTTCGAAGTAGATGGATCATTTGCAAAAATTGCCTCTTCTCCTTCTATCCATGAGAACAATGTGTGTTTAGAAGTTATTTCTTATTCTTGTTGCAATGACATTCCCTACATCTGGGCCACTAAGATAGTGCTTTGTGCCCATGGTGATTGGTATGAAGATGTTTGGTCTGGGACCCTCCTTAAAAACCTTGTTGTCTACTCTGCCATCCTTTGTTGTAGATTACCTCGCGAACAAGCTCTAGGTGGATGAATTTCATTGCAAGGAAAACACCATGCATTTGAGTCATCTGCAATATTGTTTTGTCCCAAAATCAAGTCATGCACTGGGTTAGGAGGGAATTGTTGCAAAGGAGTAGGAACCGACACAAGTTGTTTTTGGGATGGACCTACTCCTTAGGAGTTTTGGTACCTGTTAAGCTGATATGGGGGCCTAATATTCTAATAGCCCTGATAGGGAGGTCTCAAGTATGAGCCTTGTTGTCTCTTGAGTTTAATGATCTCATTCTAGAAGCTTCATAAGATGCTTTTCATATCATCTATTTCTGAGACAACCTAGGGAGTCAGTACCAAGGGTCTTTGAAATTAGGGAGCAGGATAGACATATGCAGAGGGAGAAGAAGCCAAATTTACATTAAATAGGATGGCCTTAGCTTTAGGCACTTCTTCTTGTAACGACAGCTTAGGAAATACTGACATAGGACATGCCTAGGGGACAACTTTCCAGCATCTATAAGGTTATTTTTTACTCTTACCACTAAATCATAAGCATCTAGGAGAGTTTGTCCTCCTAAGGACTAAATCATTATGGCTATGTCTGAATTGAAAGCTTTCAAATAGAAGACAATGCTCCATACCTAGTGGTGCGCAAGCATTCATTGGTATCCGTTGCCAAGTCTTATGAAACCAAGTGTTGAAGTCGGTAATTACTTCTCGTGACACTCACTTAATGGTAATGAGTTATTGCAGTAATGAAGATCTATCTCCCTTCTCATTAAACCTTTCAAATAGATCTCATATCTGATCCCATGTGCCTATTGAATTTGATGGCAAGGATCTATACCAGTCAAGTGCCTTGCCTTTGAATGATACAACCAGTAGTCTTAAGGCTACATTTTATTCTATCACATAGTGAATAATATAGATATTGGCCACATCTTGAAGGTGTTTTTTAGGAGTTCTTGAGTCTTCCCCTGTGTATTTAGGTAATGCCTTAAGGAAATTAGCCAAGATTAGGTCCCATATTATTGGTGGAACTGGTGGAATTAGTGGGATACCACTATTCCAATCCACAAAGTTTCTAGGTATAGCTAGTAGAGCCATTTGGATAAGTGGTGGGTTTGGATGTACTACTACTCTTCTAGGAACTATCACTAGTGGAGGAACTAAAAGACCTGGATGTGATGCCACAAATGATCTTGTTATGGGCCTTTTACTCATACACTCTAACTTCTAATCAGGCGATTGTGGGTTCATGTCCTACTAGGCATGCTGAAGATATTGTTGATGATTTTTGTTGTCTATACCTAGGAATTGAATCTTCACCATAGGAAACCACCAAAGTAATGGAAAATCCTATGACTATGGGACTCATTTTGCAAATAATAGGATAACCTCCTAGATTTTAGAAGTCAGCTCTTCTTAATATTCTCATTAATTCTTTTGAAGTGTTGGGGAGGGAAAAGAGAAGAGAGAAACATAAAGTAAAATCTATTCTAAGGTGATGAATTGGAAAATGAGACTTGGATTGATGCAACCAAGGCACAGTTCTTCCCTATTTAATTCACAATATTAACTTATGGCTACCAAGATCTCAAAGAAGCATGATTTTAGACCACTTACTAACATCATTCATTGAAACTAAAAATAAAGGCATACATCAATATCTTAGACTCAAAAGGCATGGAATAAGCACAAGGCGTCACTTATTCTTCATTGATAAATAGAGAACAAAATACAAAAGGCACAGAGGCACAGTCATAAGATATTCAATCCACACTTGAAGAGCATACACAAAGGCTTAGAATCTTATTGATTCTTCTCCTTGTAACGTCAGAAAATGTCCCCTTGGGGGCTTTTCCCTCATAAGGTTTAGCTCCCGGGTCTTTAGAGTGCATTTAGGACATTTTAGTTCATATTTTAGCATCCCAATGGAATGAGACCTGGGTTTTATGGCAAATGGGACCTAGGAGGACCCCTTGAGTTGTACCCTACCTAAAATAGGGGGGAGGACTTGGGCGCCTATGCCCTAGTCCTAGCCTATTCTAGAGCAACCCTAATTTTTGGGTGTCGGTTTATGACTGTTAGGTGGTTATTTTGCCGACACAGTAAAGGTTGATTTTTAAAATCTTGGCAGGAATGCTTGTAGGTGCATATATAAGCATGTGTAGGAATTCATTTGTAAACTAGAGGATCATTGTGAACTCTAGGCATTCTCAAGGTGATTCAAGGCTTTCTATTGTGTTGTAAGAGCAGACTTGTATGTTTTATGTTTTGATATTTGCATATTTGAGCACCAATCTTCTCATGGCATGAAGAGCATATTCCTCCATGAGAGCTTCACTACAAGGTGACATATCATTGTGTTTTTATCATTGATTCCTTTGGTTTTTACCTCTGCCTCACAAGGGCACGCACTCTTTGTCTAACAATAGTGTTCAGAGACTTAAGTGTCCTCCGAGGCTTGACTAAGGCAAGCCTCTAAACACCACAACCCCCAAACCAAGTCTTGTGATTGTAGGTTACAGGTGTCGCATCTAGAAAAAGTGGAGTTGCAGGAAGGAGTGGCAGGTATCAAGGATTCAGGATCTGAAGAAAAGTCAGACAAAGGAGCACTTCCAAGACTAGGGCACTTGCAACAGTGTCCTCCGTAGATGGATTTCAGGAAATAGAATTTACAGGGCTGATCAGTGTCGGAAGGAGGTCCAGATTCCCTGAAAAAGTAGGTACCTTGGACTTGGGCACCCATACCATTTTCCCTGATTGTTCCGCCTTGGAACCCTGAAAATAGGTATTTTGTGATTTGTCATTTTACTCCCGTCTACAAGAGCTTTTTCCATCTTTCGTCAATCTATCGTCGTATTTGCATAATTAAGGTTTTAATGGTTAATTGGACATAAGAGAAGGAAAATTAATAATTAAATTTCCTAATCCAAGTTTCCCTTCATTTGCAAGTGACCTAGGGTATGATAGTGCTCGCCACTTGACCCTAGATCCTTCAATGTAGGGTGAAAGGAGGATTCAAACATCTAAACAATAAAAGATTAACAAAATACAATTTTACCCTAAACAGTTTGGTGAACCCATGTTATTGGACAATTACAACTTGCTGAGTGTTTGTCTTCAGATTTGGTGTGATTTCATTCATTCATATAGGCATTTACTTTATTGCATTGAGAAAATTTTAAAAAAATTGAAAATTTGGAAAAATACAAAAAAATTGCATTGTTTGGCTTACTAAATTGCATCAATTCTTCCTAAATTTTCCTAATTCATGATTTTTACATCAAATATGATATAAAATACAGAAAAATCTAAGAAAATCATAAATTTACCTTGCATTTTCATCATTTAATTGCTAGGGTTTTGTGGAAATTTTGACAATTTTATATAACCTAGTAATTCCAAAATCTAGGGTTTATAGACAAAATCTTTTATCAGATTTTTCTACTGATTTTAGAGGCTCATTAAAATTTTCATTTGGCTGTAGTCTTGCATTTTAGTGTGAATTTACATTTAGATTTAAAATATTTGCATTTTTACATAGAAAATTTCAACAAAAACTAGCAATTTTGATTAAATTTGCATGGACATTTTGCATGTTAAGGCTTGAAAATAATTTTTAGATTTGAGATTAAATCAATTTCATCATAAATCAGACTTCAAAGCATTCACATAGAATTTTATCCCAAGATCTCAAACCTAGGGCTTCAAAAACAATAATTTTCACTAAAATCAACCTTATCGACTCTCTAAACTTGCACTATATGTGTGTTGTGAAGGATATTTTTGCATTAATTTGCTGTTATCAAGGTAATAATTTTCTTCCCATCATAAAAAGCTTCACAACACCCTTTTATCGGGCTCTTGTAGTGAAAATTTTGTAAAAAACTACACATTTTGGCTATTTTGGCCTTAGGGTTTGACCTAGTTTGCACTCCAAGCGTGTTGTGATCAATTTTATGGATTGAGGTGACTGATATTATTGATATTATTTTCTATACCTCCTAAAATTCCTTACAACACCTCCTTTTCTAAGTCTTGGAGTTGAAAAACCATGAAAAATTACATATTTTATTATATTTTCACTAGGGTTTTACCTTAAATTGCACTAAAAGTGTGTTGTGTTGGGTATTTTGGCACCAAGTGGCTGTTATTACTGATATTATTTGCTTTCCATCATCATTTTCCTTACAACACGCTTTGTTATGCTCTTTTGCATTGAATTTTGGTGAAAAAAAGTGCCTATTTTGACATATTTTCGCTATATTTTGACTTGGCATTATCTTGGATTTGCATCAAGAGTGTGTTGAGAGTGATTATATTGTTTTTTTGGACTGATATTAGACATATAACTTTCTTCCCTTGATTGAAATCCTTACAACATCCTTTGTTTCATTCATTTGCATTAAAAAGAATACAAAAATTCAAGCATTTTGGCAGTCAATCATATCCTTCTCCTAGGATTTGTTCTCTTAGTTTGTGCAGTGTGTATTGTATGCTTTTGTATAACCTTTATGACACACTATCCTAAAAATAATATCCCTTTGAGAAGAAGTAAAAGATTAATGGGATCTAGTGCTCTTGAAGAAGTTGGTACTTTGGACACCTTCTTTACAAAGGGAGAAACTCAAATTGTGCAAGATGTTATACATCCTCCAACTTCAATGGAAGAACAAATTTTTCATGATGTTGATAACACTTTTGAGGCAACAAGATATGTATCTGATGAACAAATAGAAAAGTTGGATAAAGACTTGGCTGAATTTCAAACATTTATGGAAAATGAGAGAATAGCTGAAGAAGTTGTTCCTACAATTCATAATATAAGAGAATTGATAAAAGAAGGATAAGATGGTGTTAACGTACTTCGTGGTCTAGCACATATTGTACAAACCAATATCATGCTGGTAACCGAATGTGTGCAAACAATAAATAACACTTTATCACCATCTCATACTCAAGTTTCCATACCTATACCAAATACAGGAGTATCCACTTTTACATCAATGATCTTAACAACTAATGCGAACGCTTGTAGTAATGCTACCATTGGTATTGGAGTATCTAATGGCACTAATTACAAAGTTGTGGGATTTAATTATCAAAATTTGGTTCCTAAAGGGACCTCCTCTATGCATAATGGTTCTCAACTACCTATTTATTCCACTCATTTCTGGCTACCTATCACATACTCGCAACCATCTTCCACCTATCAGTATGGCCAACTACCATTAACATATTCTCAGCCTCTGCCTATCGTATCTCAAGCTCATTCACCTCCTCACTTTGGTTCTGATTCCTCACAACAAACTGCATCTCCCAATGATGCCATCCTAAACCAACTTCTACAGGGCATGACCGCTTTGGAACAAAAGGTAACAAATTTGACAAATTCCTCGCAACCTAGTCTACCAACATATCATGCCTGTAATCCATTATCCTATGCAATCTTTAGAACTCCTATGTCTGAGAGGTTTGAGACTCCTCACTTTGAAAAATATGGTGGAAAAGGAGATCCTAATATCCATGTGGCAGCATTCACGGCTATGTGTAGTGATTTGTTAGCAAAACTTTTCATGTGATCTCTCAAAGATACTGCTTTAGAATGGTTTTGCTCGTTTCCTCCAAATTCAATACACTCCTTTTTGCAGTTGATTGATCAATTTTTACAACATTTTCAAACAAATATCAGACCCCAAGTCACTCTTATTGACTTGGTTCAATGCAAACAAGGTCCCAAAGAAAAGCTGACTGAATTCATTGGTCGATATCAAGGACTTTATGCGTAAATTCAGTATCAGATGAAAGATGAAGATGTTCAGAAGATATTCATTACAAATCTACAACCTAATATTTGTGATAAGATCCTCTTGATGAAGTATCACTCCTTTCAACACTTATGCACCACTCTTCATGATCATCAACTTTCGTCTAGTCAGTATGAAAACCAAAACTCATCAGCTCAAGGTGGTCAATCCATGGGCAGATCATTACAAAATAACTTCAAAAGGAACAATAATAGGGGTTTCACCAAGATCAATAGACCAAATACGAATGTGTCTGCTATAAATAATCCAAAGAAAACATCGTATCAACTAAGAAAGTTTACTCCAATATCTGAGTCATATCATTCTATCATGAATCAAGTTGTGAGTAATAACATTCTGAAGCTTCCCCCGATTAAGCCTGTTGATCCTAGTAAACAAGGACCTTACTTTGATGCTAATTCCTTTTGTCATTATCATCAGATACAAGGACATGACACTGAATGATGTATGCATCTTAAACACGAAATACAAGACCTTATATATTCAAATATCATCCAGGTATCAAGTATGAATGGCAATGGAAATAAGTCAGTTGCTCTGCCGAATCAGAACTTCCAAATCTTTACTAATCCTTTTCCTAAGCATACCAAAAATAGTATGGTGGAACAAGATTTAGTGGAAGTAGATGAGGATGATTACTTGGACTATGATAGTATCATGGGTATGATTGAAGTCGGTAAGAAACAAATGGATAATCCACCTCGTCCATGAAGAAACGAAATTTATGCTAAAGTTCCTCCTCCATTATCCCTATATGGATCGAGAGATAATCAAGATACATCAGAAAAGAAAAAACAACAACCGATATAGATGAGTAAGATGGTACAGGATGATTCCCGTTACTATTCTAGAAAGATTCAACAATGAAAAACTTGCTAAAAATTGAAAAAGAGCAAGACGACAATCAGTAGTCAGAAATAATAGTGGTTCTCCACCTCATAAGCACCAAAAAGTCTCATTTAAACAAGGATTTAAGGAACAAATATCATACGATAGCAAACAAAACTTTCATAAGAACCACTCAAATTTTACATTAAACATGATCGAGTACCTCTCCAAGAGGTTTGAGAGCTCCAAGATATAATATGAAGACCCTACAGGTAAGTATCTCTAATATTTTATTTCTCTCGTGATGTGCTTGCACCGTGATGTGTTATGTGTTGTTTAGGCCTCCTGAAATGACCTCAGATTCTTCTGTAAGGTTTGAGATACCAGGAGACTGCCTCTATTGTGACCTTATTCTATTTGTATCATCTTTCTTCTATATTGCCTCTCTCTCTGATTTCATTGTTGTGTGTTGTGTCTTACGGACATAGCATCATGGTTGGTGACTTGGGGGCACCCTCCTACATGATTGTCCCTAAAACACTTGTTTTCTCCTCTCTTATTTATTGTTTCCCTTCCTCTAGTGTTTCCATCTAGCGGGCGGATGACAACAAACATTTATACTGATGCAGACCTAGTGTCCCTTTCGAGAGCAATCAAAAAATGGACTATAGTTCCTAATATGATGATGGGGTCATATATCTTATCAAACGCTCAGCTAGTGGAAGCACTTGTGATTTCCACGTAGTGATTTTGATGATGTTTCTATTGCATTTACAAACCTTAATAATACTATTGATCTATGCACCTTTGTTTGTCTTTGAATCTAGCCTTGGCAGTACTCGATTCAGAGAGCTTCGTGATATAGCCCCATAGTTATCCTCAAACTCCAAAAACATTGTATAACCTTGGATCTTTGTGTGGTTAATCATATGCATTGATGTTGTTGTTTATCATGATCTTGTAGACACTAACATGTTTTTTGCAGGGATGTGTTTGTGGGAATATTTGACAGTCGTAAAGTACTGTTGATCATGATGTTAGTCATAAACAAACATAGAATAAAAGTTACACATCAATCTTTACTCATCTTGAAAGATATGATGAATTCAAAGAATTCATGATCCCAAGTCTCCATGGATTAGTTCTTAATCAACTAATGTTACTCAGTGGTTGATGTGTGTTGTTGTTTTCCATTTAGGGGCCTTACGTTTGCTCATTAGTAGGATTCTATTTCTGTAAAGATGCTACACAAAAGGTTATTCTACATAGTATATTTCTTCAAATGATGTGCCTATGCTCAAATCTTTACACGATATTCATCACTTGTACATGCTTTAACTTCAAATATGCTATGAATTTCCAATTATCTACGAGATGTCTGCATAATTCATGTAATTTGCTTTTGATTATCTATTATTTGCAATTGTGATGGTGAATTGTTCTGAAATTAAAAGAAATGTAAAAGAATACTTCAAATTATGATGAATCTTCAACTATTGAGCCACATACACACTTGATACTGTCATTAGGAGAAGAAATCAAACCATATTTTCACCAGGATGTTCCACAGCTAGATACAAATGATGCAAACTTCAAAGGATGATGAATGAAGACAATACATGTAGACTGATGAGCACTCCAAGGGACGCAGCAAATCAAAGCATGTATCAAGAATTCAAACACAGACTACTCAGGATTTATGATGATTTGTAATCAAAATGGTCTTCTCTTTCATTAAGTATGCAAAAACATGTATGTTTACAATAACTTTGAAATAGGCCCTGATATTTCAGCAAACAAATTTCAATTAAGCTTCGAATGTTTAGAACAAGGCATCCCTTCACCTTTTATAGAACAAGGTGAGGAAGCTGTTACAAATGATCTATGATCAAGATTTATCAATTAAAATCAACGGTGCATATCCCTTTTGACTTGGTCAACTGTCTCTCATGGCACAGGTTGCCAGCTGGCAACCATCTAGGTAACTCATTTTCTTATAAGTACCTGATGCAGATGTTTCCCTTGTAGCGCATCTTCATCTATTCCTCAGGTTCTTCTTCTTCATCATGATCATCATGTTCATCACTTTCTGTGTCTTCATCATCCTAATGGATATCACCTTGTATATGGACCTACATTATTGTCCTGATATTTTCATATGCTCCTACTACTCTTTCAACTTCCCCGCCATCCTAAGTTTTGGCTTTACTGACGTGCTTGTGGGTTTGAAACTTATCTCTAAGGGTCTCCAATTTACCCTTCCTGCTGCTCAATGTTTCATTGTAGTTCTCCACTCTGACCCTAATCCTCATGATCTTGTTCATTGCTTCTTCTGTCAGGTGGTTGAGAGGGTCATCAGCCATCGGCTGGAAGTTATTATGCAGAGCTTTTATGGCAAAGTTTACATCTTGATTTTCAATTTTCCCCTCTACTTTCCCCTCAAGGGCTTCCAGGACCTCTACTTCATAAGACATCATGTCGTAGAGTTTCACACTGATATCTCTCAATTTACTGTTGCACTTCTTCAGTATATCACATTCAAACCTGATGTCTTTATACCAAAAACCTACCAACATGCAAATGTTATTATCCAGCACCCTATTATTTATTAGGATCTAAGGATTAATCCTCTTTATTTCACTGAAAGCACTCAAGGCTTTTTCTAACTGAAATGACCTTCTTCCGGTCTCAGTCTGTAATTTATCAACTTTCCTTCTTGAGATACTCAAAGAATTCCACCTCTGTAATGAGGCTCTTACTATTTCCTCAGCTCCGAATAGTGTTGATGACATCCATTTCCTCATTATCACTGACTCATGCCTCATGAGGTCCAACTTATTAACCTCTTCTTGAGAGATTGCAGTCAATGGGACAGCCTAATCTGATGGTGTATGATCAGGGTTAATCAACCCTTTTATGTATGAGTGCAGCTGGGCAATGTGCTCCTTATGCTGCTTATTTTTCTCTTTTTATTTTTTCAGCCTTTGGGTCAAAGAATCTATTATATCCTTCCCTTCCTGACCTTCTTGGTCTTCATTAGCAAACCCCAAATCAACTGTGCTAATCTGGAATTCTTCTAGGGTGATTTTGCCTTTCTCTTTCTCAACAATGGGAAGTGCTACCTGGGCGGTCCTTCTGCCTGTAGCAAGATCTCTTCTTATTGCAGATTTTAATCTAGCTTTCCTCTTTGGCTTCATGATGGTTTATGAAAACAATGTTGAAACATCAAATTCCTAAATCTTGAAACCTGATTCCGTACCTATCTCTTTCTCAAGCCATTGAGATACTTGATCTCTAGGTCCTTGGTATCAATCATCATCATCATGTCCACCCTGATCTCCAGCATTTGTCTCAGTTCTTGGTGGAGAGGGTGACTTCCTTATCTCTTCCTCACGATATCCTTCATGAGGGGGATCATGTTGTATTTCTTCTTCTGGAGGAACTTCCTCTTGCGGTGGAGGATCTTGTGGTCTATTTGCATGCTGATCTTGTACTTGATCCTGTACTACCTCCTTTTGTGTTTCATCCACTTTAGGGATTTCCTCATCCTGAGGCACATTTGTATCCGTGGATATCATTGTATTCATATTAGGTGCATCTACCTGATCTTGGATCACGTTCTACTCCACACCTGATATATCTACCTCCTGGGTCTTTAGGTCATCATGACCTGGTGTATCATTATCACCTGAGGTTTCTTGAGTCCAGGGGGCATCATCACCTGATGTGTCTTTATCAATCCTGCCCTTTTCTTGGACTTCTACTATCTTGGGTTCAGCTGGTATTTCTTGTTGTTACTGGCCCAAATCTAGAGTGTGGCTCTCCACTTCTTTCTGTTTAACTTCTTCAACATCTTCTGTCTAATCAGGTGCACCTGCTTGATGTTTAGGACTTACATCCTCTCTGTATGTTAGGTCTATCACCACAGGACTAGTTACCTGATCAACTAATTTATCAAGCCCAATTTGCTAGGCTGCCCTCTCTGGACTATTCTCTTTCTCTTGCTCCGTCTGCTTCAACTCTTCTAATATCACCCTCTGTGAGGATGGAGTTCCATGAGGTGTCATGCGAGTGTTTGAAGCAAGGGTCTCCATCTACTGAGAAGTCACGTTCTGTACAACTTCATCATCTAATAGGTCCATAGTTTCCTCTAATTAGAAAGGACCACCTTGAACTACTATAGTGGCTTCTTTTGCTTGTTGTTTAGCCTTCTCAATCTTAAACTGAATTATGGTAGGAAGTGGCACATCATGTTACAATTCTTTCCTGAAAACTTCACTACCAGCTCCCCTTAATATTATAGGGTCATGTCTTATTTCACCCCTCATAGATGTTCTTTGTCTTTTAGGTGGTGATGCCACCAGGGGTGCTTTTCTCTTCCTTGTGAATATCATAGGATCATCATCTTCAGGCTCTTTATCCATTGGCTCCTACTCAGGAATATCTTCTTCTACATTCTGCTGTGAGGCTTAGCCCTTATCTTTTATTGCTGCAGTGTCCACAGTTGGCCTTAGGATCCTTTATGTTTTCGGTTCATCTATCAAATGCTATGTAGATGAGGCTAATGCATGTCCTGATGCAGATGCACCTTCAACTGGTATTTCAACTCTTTCAACTATCACCCCCTTAGGACTATCATCAGTTTTCTTCTTTCCTCTATGGGGTCCTTTGCTTTGTTTCTGGGGTGGTAGCCTTTCTCCATTGGATTTTCTTTTCTCAACAAGAAAGTCATCATATTCTTCATCTGAAATCTCCTGCCTTTTCCTCTTATTATCTACTGTGACTACTACACCTTTCTTCTTCATTGTATTGATTTGTTCATTTACCCATGCTTGGGTCAAATACATCACCCCTCCTGTAAACTGATCTAATGAAATGTCTTCAAGTTGCGTCAGGTCAGGGGCTGAAATGGTGTCATTATACACCTTTTTCTCTTCATACTCATTTGATAATAACTTTCCATCATCCTTCTTCAATTGTGTAGGTACTAGAATGCAATCAAATGTCCCAACGTGATTGAGGGTGATCCTTTGATATTTTCTTCTTCTGACTTCAGCCTCATCCTCACAATCAGCCTAGAAATCCTCTAAGTTGTTCTTATGTATAGGCTGGCCTATAATCTTTTACATTCTTCCATAGGGGTCATATGATCTGGCCAGTGGGAATGACTGTAGGTTCATCATGTTCAGACCCGCTATGGCCTTCTTTATGTTTTCAGAATCAGGGCATATGTACCACCCTATAGTCACTTGAAACAAAATTGGAGGAATTTTATTGTTTTCTTTATATGTATCCAGTATTGTTGATAAATGTCTCAAGAATTCCATCAGGACTACCCCATCAGTAGGGTACCTAGGTAGCATCAATGGCTGTCCTTCAAATCCTTCTACTCTAATGTAAGAAAATGTGGCAAACTAGATAAACCAGGCACTATGTCTATATATAACTTCCTGAGCTTCCATGCTTAGTCTCTTGGTTCTATCCTCCTCCATTTTTCTGACCAGATGCATGGAAAATGCATCATTCACTAATTTGTAACTAGGGAGATAGTTTGTTCTCTACAACTAAGGGTAATGGTCCCATATATGGGCATCATTCAAACTGCCACCAATCTTTCCAACTGTGGTGAGTGCATCAAATGTACCCTTGTAGGCACATGAATATACAACATATGAAGTCATGTAAAATGCACATTCCAGGCCTCCTAGGTTCATATTTGTTCATCTAGGGCATCACTGATGATTTTAGCCCATAATGGCTTATTGTCTGTGTAAATACACATCATGATGACCCCATACATCCAATCCTTGAAACTTACAGCAGTAGGCTAGCCTGTCACTCTGCTAAGTAGGGCAATCATACACTGATATTCATCATCAAAGTCAAATTTGTACAGGTGTACTGGTAATTTGGCAGAGGCAGTGTAAGTGTTGTTCTTTGCTCTCCATTGGTACATCCTCTTCCTTGCAATCTTTTTGTTATTTATATACTCAGTCTCCAACTTTTTCAGATCCATACTGATTACCTTCTTTCCGAGTGGGAGGCTGAAAGTAGTTGCAATCCCTTTGATGGACAGATCTGCATAAACCCTACCATGTTTTTCTACTCTCCTCGTCTGAGGGTTATAATTCCTGGCACATTCTATTATCAATTCTGGAGTCTCCATGGAATAAGGAAATCTAGCCGCATGCCACATTCTTGATGTAAATATGGAGTCCAATAGGGTACTTTCTTTATCATTATGCATCTTCGACGACCATGCCACTAAATCCGTATTTCCCTGATGAGTGTCTCCGATGAAACCATACTTGAACTGCACTCCTTTAGGTTAGCAAACATAGGTTTAAGAAATTCTGACTCCGACTTGCTCTTCCTGACGTCCGCCATGGATTCGTGCAATGAACATGACCGGTCTTACCACTTGATATTCACATGCAGCATATATAGTATTATACGTCTACAGCATCATGCATATTATACTTATTAATTTTCATTTCATCATGATATGCATAATTACAGAGAAAAACCAATGAAAAAGCATCCTACCTGGACATGCAGAAAATGACAACAAGAGGATTTCTAATTGCTTACCTGATGACGCTTATCTCCTGGATTAAGTAAATGATTACGGGAAAGGGCTCAGATACCGATGATAATCACGTGTTCTATTCTGTTGTAGGTTGTATGCTTCCGTAGGTAGGTCATATGAGGGTTTGAGTATGTGCTCTGTAAATTCTTGTTTTATCTCAAGGTAAATGCGGAATGACCTTGGAAATTCACTTTATATCTCATTAGTAGGGCAAATTAGGGCAAAACTGGGTTAGATTGATCAGAACCATTGATCTTCTACCATGAATCTACGGATGCCGCCAAGTGTTTGCATCGTGTTTACGATCGGTTGGAATCCACCTACTGCATTTATGTGCATTAAATGTCATGGGACAAAATGAGGGGGGTGATCTTCAGAATATTGGGTGATATTGGGAATATGACCCCCTCCGTGTAATATGACCCTCTACCTTTGAGCAGGAAAACTGATGTCGAAGAGATCGGGTGATGTTGAGAATATTGGGTGATATTCAGAATATCGGGTCATGTTGGAATATCAAGTCATGTTGGAATATCAGGTCATGTTTGAATATCAGGGCATGTTTGAGATATGACCCCTCAAGACTAAAGTGACCCCCTTTCGAAAGATCAGGATGACATCACTGCCAGGTTATGGAAAAAGGGTGATCACTGGAAATATACCTCTGCGAGGTAAAAAGGATGATGACGTGACCATCAGGGTGATTTTCTTTGTTCATCGGGATTGGATGACTTCATTGGCATATTGGATCTAGGGTGATATTTTGCGACAGGGTGATATTCAGAACATCGAGTGATATTCGGAACATCGGGTGATGTTTTAAATATCAGGTGATATTCAAAACATCGGGTGATATTTGAAATATGACCCCCGCAAAATATATGAAGCTGTTTGACGGGTAAATACCACTATCACGTAAAATTGATGTCCAGAGCTCCAAACCAAATGATTATCGGGTGATAAAATTGGATCAGGGTGATCTTCCATAAGATGATTGATATTAAGAAATATGACCCCCCCCAGAAAATTAGGTTTGACCAGAACTTTGACTTGCAATAATTTTCATTCTGTAAGGAATATCAGGGTGATCCAAAAGGCAAACCTGCATGAAATTTTGTACTCTTTCCAACCATGAGGTTATTGACATGAAATATTAACTTTGACTAACTGACCTCATCATGATGACTTACCCAGCTCCTTTATGCAGGGTCACCTACATGACTTACTTTTACCAGACCGCCGAAAAGTAGGAAAAACAAGATCAAGCCAAGCAGAAAGTTGGGTCCCTGTTTTGTCAAGTCAAAATAGGGCGTGTTGTGTAACCACACAACAACTTGTCACTTGTCACCAAAGAAAACAACAAAATTACAATGATTCAAGTGAGGTGATCACATTCATATATAGTATTCTAACTCTTTCTAAGCATAAGCATCATAATCTTTCTGAATGACAAAGTTTTCATCATGGTAACAATGCTAACAAAAGATCAGGTGTGTGCAAATGATTAATTATCCTCATCTTGAAAGCAAGTTGAAAACATGAGTAACTAATGTTAAGCTACATAGTTTGGGAGCATCCCTCATAGCCAACCTGGATAGAGCCTTGCTGTCAGCAAGTGTCCATAGCCCCGGCAAGGTTATCTATACAATCCCCCTAAGTAGAGCCCCACTGCCAGCAAGCATCTATAGCCCCGGTAGAGTTACTTAGATGGCCTAATTTTTTTTCTTTTCTTATTTTTCAATACTTTATATTCTGTAAATCTAATGTCATCATGTAAGCTCAGTGTCCAAGGTATGGTCACTTGCTGATTTAGGTTGGGGATTGTATTGGTAGCAAGGGAGTCCCTTTAGATTTTTCACTTAACACCTATACTTATGTCTTCAACAAACCCAAGGCTGTTAGGTGAGTCATTGTGAAAGAGTCACTTTGGTCAAGAAAGGGCACCCTGATGAAAAGATATCACAGACCTGATCACAAGTACTTCTCAAAATGAGTCATAACCTATATATGAATTTGTTCTCATTACTTGAATCCTAACAATTTAGTTATTTTCTAGGGTGATGAGCTGCATGATCTTGACTAACCAAAACAGAAACTCAACAAGCAAACAAAACAAAAACCAAAACAAAACTGTACAAACAACTATACAAATATACACTATGATACACATGACTATCATGAAGCTAACTCGGGCTTGGAAATAATATTTAAGGAACTGTCCATTAACTGGTAATGGAACATCCTCACCTGTCAAGTTTTTAAGCTTGTAAGTGTTGTCTCCTAATATTTTAGAAATTTGGAAGGGACCTATCCAGAGTTTATTGAACTTACCATGGTCTCCCTTCCTCTCATGTGCTTTGTCCCATATCAGGACCAAATCTGAGATCCTGAAGGCCTTAACCCTGGCTCTTTTGTCAAACCAGCATTTGACAACAGCCTGATGTTTGGCAAATTGATCAATTGTCTGACTTCTTTTCTCTTCCAGGTGCATCAACTGAAGCAACCTGACTTCTTGCTTATTGTCTATGCCCAGGTACTCTTGTGCAAACTGCAGTGTAGGAATCTTTAGGTTAACAGGGAGGATGGGATCCACCCCATATACTAAGTGATAAGGTGAGTTTCCTAATGTAGCCTTGTTCTTGGTTCTGTCTGCCCATAAGGCATATTTCAGTAGGGTGTTCCACTCCCTAGGGTTCTTTTCTATTAACTTTTTTATGATATTCAACAAGATTTTATTGGTGGATTCTGCTAATACGTTCCCTTGGGGATAATAGCTGGATGAGAACTTCAATATGATCCCGTAATCAAAAGCCCAACTTGACAATTTAGTTGAAGCAAAAGCAGACCCGTTATCACTTACCAGAGCATAGGGAACTCCATACCTGGTGAAAATATTACTTTCCAAAAATTTGATGACATCTTCAGCATTGCAAGTCTTGGTGTTGACAGCTTTAGTCCACCTGGTATAATAGTCAGTAATAGTTAAGACATACCTGTGGCCTGATGATGATGGAGGATTAATTGGTCCTATGAAGTCCATACACCATTGGGCAAATGGGCGCATCTCCATCACTGGCTGCAAAGGTTGAGCAGCATATCTCTCTCTGTTGGTAGCAACCTGACATACATGACAGCATTTAATATGTTCAATAGTATCCTTGAAAATTGTGGGCCAGTAGTATCCTGCCTTGAGGATAGTGTGAGTTGTGGCCAAGGGTGACCCATGTGTTGTTCCAAACTTGTCATGTAGCTCTGATAACACTTTATCTTTTTCTGGCCTCTCTAGGCATCTTAGGTATATCCCTTCATAATTTTGCTTGAAAAGGATGCCCCCTTTCATCATATACTTCTGTGACCTTATTTTTAGGGCTCTCCTTTGTGAGGCCTACAGTCTTGGAGGACATTTTCCAGTAATTAGGATGTGCCTGATGTCTGAGTACCACTCTCCATTGTCCTCTGCATTAATTACATACTGCTGACTCATGATATTGGGGTCAATCTTTGATATCATTTGGCCTAAAGCCTGTCCTCTCACTAGCTTCATGGGTGTAATATCCATGTCATATTCTTGTAGGATAGTGATCCATTTAGTCCTTTTCTCACCTGGCTCGCTATGCATTAAGAGCATTTTCACTGCTGCATCAGGTACCACAGCAATAACTTTACTTCTTAGTATATAGTGCCTAAACTTCTTTACTGCTCAGACCAAGGCAAGTGTCTGCCTTTCAACATCCATGTATCTTAGTTCAACATCTTTAAAAGGGTAGCTCATGAAGGCTATGGGCTTCTCTTCCTTTTCTTCATTTCTCTGTGTCAGCACTGCTATAGAGGTATGCTCTGAAACAAATGAATAAATATAGAAGTCCCTGGTATAGTCTGGACTGATCAGAACTGGAGCATCAGATATAGCTTTTTTAATGTCTTCAAAAGCTACTCTAGCCTCTGGTGTCCACTCAATTTTAGCGTCCTTCTTGAGCATGCAATTTTGTTAGGGTTAGCCGGCAGAAGATATCAATTAAATGCAAATAAAGATTAAATAGAGAAATGGAAATACACAGAATTAATAATAGCGAGAGACAAGATTTAACGTGGTTCACCCAAACTCGGGCTACATCCACCAAACAGAGAGTCCAATATTATTATCCAGTAAATCAAACCGATTACAATCAGCAATCCCTGCAACTCAATACCGCTGCAAATGCTACAATACAATACTCAAACCCTAACCCTTGGCTGCTTTTTATCAAGCCTTTTTGTCGGTTACAAAAATTAGGGTTTTCTTATGTCGGTCATAAAAAATAGGATTTTTTAAGTCGGTCCTAGGATTTTTTAAGTCGGCCCTAAAAAAAAATTTCTCAGGGGCTACAGCCCCCGAACCCCCATTTCTCGGGGGCTGCCACCCCCGAACCCCAGCGAGGATACATGGCTAGTGTATAGTACTTTCCTGATCAGTCGCCACCTACCAACACAATTTAAGGGTCTGACTATTTCTACAAAGCCAGTGATAAACTTCCTAACAAAATTAATCTTACCAAAGTAAGATTTGAGCTCCTTTTTGCTTCCAGGAAGCTATATTTTCATGATGGATTCCACCCTGTTAGGATCAATGATAATCCCATTTTCAATTATCAGGTGGCCTAGTAATTTTCCTATTGTTACCCCAAATATGCATTTCTTGGGGTTCAGGGATATCCCATATTGTTCACATTTTTTAACCACATTTCTGAGATCTTCTACATGGTTTCCTCTATCTTTAGAGAACACTGTTAAGTCATCCATGTATATGACTATGCATTTTCCTATTAAGCCTCTGAAGGCTATGTCCATTGCTCGCTAGAATGTTGCTCCATCATTGATTAACCTAAACGGCATCCGCCTGTAAGTGAATATCCCCCACTTTGTGGTGAAGGCAATTTTTAATCTATCAATTTTATCCACCATTACCTAGTTATAGCCTGAGAAACCATCCATAAATGACATCATTTTGGCACCGTTCACAATCTATAGAACCTCATCTAGGGAAGCTAAAGGATAATTATCCTTCTCGGATACTCTATTCAAGTTCCTGAAGTCCACACATAGTCTGATGTCTCCATTTTTCTTCCTCACTAGGACCAGATTTGCTACCCATGTGGAGTGCCTCACAGGAAATATGATCCTGGCATTTAATAGTTTCTTAACCTCCTCAAAAATAATAGGTTCTAGCAAAGCATTGACAGGTCTTTGCTTCTGTTTGAAAGGCTTGGCATCTGGCTTGAGGGATATGGTGTGAATGATGACTGATGTGTCATACTTTTTCAGCTCATCATAAGTCCAGGCAATGACATGGATGTAATCCTTGAGAGCTTGGGTGATTCCTTCTAACTCTTCTTTTGTGCAAACGCTTCCTATCAGGACATTTTTCTTTTCATCATTCTAGCCAATATTAACTTGTGAATATTGTCCTCCATCAACTTTTGGAAGATCCTTTTGTTTTAGCATGTTGTCCAGATCAAATGCTCTCTCTAGCTCTATCATTCCCTTAGGAATCTTATTGCTGGGCAACTCTAAGATTTCTTCTTCTTCCCATACATGATCTTCTACATTGTTCTCATCTATGATCTGAGCGTCAAATATATCTCTGTTGGAGATGAAATCTAGGATATGTTGATCATCGTCGAATACTTGGAGGTTGGTCACATTGTCAGGCACAGAAGGTACTGATATCAACTCTACTGAAAATCTCTTCAATCTAGAAATAGACAATGGCTCCAATGTGTTGGCAGCCTGGGCTAAAGCATCTGCCCTATGATTCTGTTCTCTGGGTACGTGCGTGATATTGAATGCATCAAAAGATTCTATCAGGTCCCACACCCTGTGTCTGTAATTGGATAGTTTTTTATAATTGCAAGAGTAAATTCCTCTCACCTGTCTCACAACTATTTCTGAGTCTCCATAGACATGCATAATTTTTACTTTCTTCTTAAGGGCAAACAGTATCCCATGAATTAGAGCTTCATACTCTATTACATTATTGGTGCATGAGAACTGTAGTCTGTATACTGCCAAGTAGGATTTTCTTGATGGATCAAAAAGATCTATCCCTACTCCAGCTCCTTGTTTTGACTTGGATCCATCAAATCTAAGGATCCATGGCTTATCTTCAACCAAAGGCTTATCTAATCCTTCCTTCTTCTTTGCAGCTCTGGCAGCTGCACCACTTGATATCCACTTTAGCTTTGGTATCTCAGCTTTCTCAGGCTTCATCTTTCCTTTCTTTTGTGAAACTGAGGTCTCTTCTTTCTTTCCTTCACCAGAAGGTAAATCCTCTAAACTAGGCAATGTCTGTCTTTTCAGGAGATGCAAACATAGAGAGCAAGTAGTTTCTGAATGAGGTGCTTCATGTAACCTGCACCAGCTTTCAATCAAGGCATCCTGCAGAGGCCTCTGCTGTTGTGTCATCTTTTGAATCTCTTTTGACAGGAACTCTTCAAATTTAGACAAATTGCTACCTCTGTCTTCATCAGATAATTCATAATCTGATTCAACTAAACAATCACTCCCTTTGGTGATTTTCAATTTGAACATGATTTTCATCTTACTGTATGGATTCTCCTGTTCGTGTAGAAAATAAATAATGATCAGCATCACCATCACTGTCACTATCTGCAAAACTTACCTCTGATGATGAGGATGAAAGTGACTCATCACTACACTCTTGCTCCAGCTCCAGCAGGTCTATGCATGCTTCACAAGTTTTTTCAAAATGTGACTCATTATGTAACCTGCACCAACCATCCATTAGAATATCATTAATAGGTATCTTTAATAATTGACATCGCTTTACCTGTTTAGACAAGTGCATCTTGAAATCCCTGAAGTGATCTACCTCATTCTCATTCTCAGGATTACCATCAGATTCTACAACTATTTTGTCATCCTAAGGGTCATCATCATGATGATGAACATCATACATCAGGATTTCTTCTATCCTGACAGTCTGTGGCCTGATGGAGTAAACTCCGGGTTCCACATGCACATACATGATCTCATTAGTTTTGTTATATTTAGTGATCATGTGCTTCATTCGAGGCTCAGCATCAATTCTTATCTAGTTTGGTATCCCCTTCCAGGGTAACCACATATGACTGAAATTTGTGGACATATATCTATTAAGGGTTTTGGACCAGTCTCTGTTGAGTAACATCCCATAGGTATCAGGTATATCAACTACCTAAATATCGATATAATATTGGATTCTGGGATCAGATGTTAGTTGCATGTGAATATGAGTTAGTTCTCCTACCACACTCACTTCTATTTTATCCAATTGTGTCACCTTCTTTAACGATTTAGCAGGATGCAGGTCTAATGCATTGCATATGGACAAGGGCATCACATTGGTAGATGCTCCTGAGTCTACTAAATAGTTGTGCAGGTTTTTGCTGAACATCCTTATGGTAAGGAGGAAAGGAGGCAACTCACTTTTATCTCTATATAAGGTCATGTGGGAGGTCTCTGCAGCTTGAACAGTAGCTGGCACCTTGTGTTTGACATTAGGATCCCTAGCAACATGATCTTTACTACCAGACTAACTTGAGGGGTGACTATCCTCTTTAGGAGTAGGATCATCTAGTGATTTCATAAATGCCTTCTTGATGGAAGGAGTTTTAAGCAACTCTGATAGGGATAAGATGATTTTAATCTTTTTCATCTCATCAGCGAGATAAGTGACCAACTTGTCAGATTCATGAGGCAGATTCACAGCCTTTGGTGTTGTATTTGGTGATGTTAAATATTAAGCATTCACCTTGGGAAAACTAGGGTTATTGCTTGCCTTGGGATCAGGAGGTGTATTGAAATTGTTTGGAGGCAAGGAAGTGGTCAATGGACTTGTAGGTCTATTGGAATTACTTCTCAAATTGTAGTTATGCTTACCCTGATATTGTTGTTGGTAGGCATGTACCTCCTCGTGTTCATTTGAAGGCTAATTTTCATCCCCAAAGGGGAAAACATAATTTGACTCAAAAGCCATGACTGATTCCTCACATGCCAAGGTGTAATCTTGGTGAGCAGGCATTGTCTGCTGATAAGGATGATGAGTGTAACTCTCTAGTACTAAAGCAGAGTCATATCCACAAGGAACAATTTCATTTCCTTCTATATGAGGTTGATTTCCTAAAGTATTGGACACTTCAGTCTGGAAAATGCTAGCAGCAATTCTGAATTGAGGACAGTCTAACTCTGCATGTGCATTGGTGTTATGTATTCTGCACCAGTTAGTGAGGGCTGCCTCTGCAAGGTTGACTCTAGTAGTCTATTTGGGTTCACCAGGAGGCAAATTGTCTAGGGGGTGGCAAGGAACCATTGTTTTTCCTAGTGTTCCACACTCTAGGCTGTCTGGGAGGATTATTATTGCCATTATTGTTATAATTATTGTTATACCCCCTATCAGGATAATTTGGTATGTCATTGTTATAGCCTCTATTCTGATTAGGCTGAGAGTAGAAGTTTTGACTCCTCAAGTGAGTAATCTCAGTTGTAAGTTTCCTTAACTGAGCTAATATTTCTTTGATCTCTTCTTTCTCTTCATGAACCTTAGCCACTACATTTTCTGTAAAAGGCTTGAAAAAGGAAGATCTATTGTTTTGATTATTGGTAGACTAATCTACAACGTGAGGTGCCTGTATCTGTCCTGGATACTGCATCATCTGGCCATTTCCATTTGGAGGTGGCATAATACTCAATGGAGGTATTTGTAAAGGAGAAGGCATGATAGCTGGAGGCATCATGGCTCCATTAGGCTGTTGTTGGGTAGGGTATGTTGGATAACCAGGAAGTGTGTGAAATGTTATGTTTCATGTGGGAGCAGGAACTAGCTGCTGATTGACTTTGATAGCTTCTTGGAAAGCTCCTATTAAAGTTGAGATTTTAGGATGTGCTCTCCTGATGAACATGGAAGTTAAAGGATCTAGGGATAAATAATAAATGCTCCTAGTAGCTTCATCTGCTACAACATATGGGGCAACTAATTTAGATAGCATTTTCTGGAACCTAGCATTGAAATTAGCAGTAGGTTCTCCTTCAAACTATTTAATTGTGGCAAATAGGTGATAGTTCATTGAAGGATCTATTGGTATTTTAAACCTATCAGTGAAATCTTTCTCCAGGACAGCCCATGATCTGACTGAACCCTAACCAAGGCTAATATACCAATTATAGGCTTCTTCCCCTAAGGAAAAAGGAAATAACTGACATACAACATCCTGATGCTCTATTCTGGCTCTACAGCAGGCTTCCTTGAAAGTTCTGATATGGTCATCCACATCCTGATATGGATGATATTTGGGACAGAGTTTGTCAGGATTCTTTGGCAAAGGATGATATGCATTAAAAGCTAAAGGCGATTCTGCTGCAAAGAACAACATTGCAACCAGTGGAGGTTGAGCCTGAGGTATGACTAGATGAGGTTGAACCTGAGGTGTAATAGGTGATCCTGTAGGTGTTTGTAAACCAATAGGGGTTACAGGAGGATGTTCTAGTGATGCTCCTAAAGCACTAGAACCAGGAGTATGATGGATATCTACAGTTCTAGGTCTGAATCCTCTGACAGGTAATTCTTTAAAGATTCCACTGGACCTACACCTGGTATTTGGCCTGTGAGCCAGGATTTCTCAAATTTAAGGAAAATTAGCTGGTTGACTGTAAAGATCGGTTGGAATTTACTAGCAAAGGTAGTATTTATGGTCAGAAATGGTAACTAACTGGATATTTACTGAATATTTGCATGAGCAATGCAAATATGAGGTGATATTGAGGTCTGGTGACACTTGCAATCAGGTATCAAGTTTCTATGGTAGATTACCTCAAAGCTTTGACAAATTTACCTGAAATTGGTAGATCTGTGCAAATTCATGATGATTTACCACAAAGCTTGCAATATTTATGGTTAATCTTGAAAACTTCACTAATGATTAGCATGTATAAGCTTAAAATAGTAAATCTTTGCGTATTGATCAAAATCGGGAGGTATTTCAGTGTTACCTCACTGTCTACATCATCAAATCCGATAAAACTTACTGATGATGAGCCTCTAGCTTTTGGCCCTCCTTCTAGCGCCAATTTATGTTGATCATGATGTTAGTCATAAACAAACATAGAATAAAAGTTACACATCAACCTTTACTCATCTTGAAAGATACGATGAATTCAAAGAGTTCATGATCCCAAGTCTCCGTAGATTAGTTCTTAATCAACTGACGTTACTCAGTGGTTGATGTGTGTTGCTATTTTCCATTCAGGGGCCTTATGTTTGCTCATAAGTAGGATTCTGTTTCTGTAAAGATGCTATATAGAAGGTTATTCTACACAGTATATTTCTTCAAATGATGTGCCTATGCTCAAATCTTTGAATGATATTCATCAATTGTACATGCTTTAGCTTCAAATATGCTATGAATTTCCAATTATCTACGAGATGTCTACATATTTCATGTAATTTACTTTTGATTATCTATTATTTGCAATTGTGATGGTGAATTGTTCTAAAATTAAAAGAAATGTAAAAGAATACTTCAAATTATGATGAATCTTCAGTTATTGAGCCACATACACACTTGATACTATCATTAGGAGAAGAAATCAAACCATATTTTCACCAGGATGTTCCACAGCTAGATACAGATGATGCAAACTTTAAAGGATGATGAATGAAGACAATACATGCATACTGATGAGCACTCCAAGGGACACAACAAATCAAAGCATGTATCAAGAATTCAAACACAGACTACTCAGTATTTACAATGATTTGTAATCAAAATGGTCTTCTCTTTCATTAAGTATGCAAAAACATGTATGTTTACAATAACTTTGAAATAGGCCCTGATATTTCAGAAAACAAATTTCAATTAAGCTTCAAATGTTTAGAACAAGGCACCCCTACACCTTTTATAGAACAAGGTGAGGAAGTGGTTACAGATTATCTACGATCAAGATTTATCAATTAAAATCAACGATGCATATCCCTTTTGACTTGGTCAACTATCTCTCGTGGCACAAGTTGCTAGCTGGCAACCATCTAGGTAACTCATTTTCTTCTAAGTACCTGATGCAGATGTTTCCCTTGTAGCACATCTTCATCTATTCCTCAGGTTCTTCTTCTTCATCATGATCATCGCTTTCTGTGTCTTCATCATCTTTATGGATATCACCTTGTATATGGACCTGCATTATTGTCCTGATATATTCATATGCTCCTACTACTCTTTCAACTTCCCCGCCATCATGAGTTTTGGCTTTACTAATGGTGTGCTTGTGGGTTTGAAACTTATCTCTGAGGGTCTCCAATTTACCCTTCCTATTGCTCAATGTTTCATTGTAGTTCTCCACTCTAACCTTGATCCTCATGATCTTGTTCATTGCTTCTTCTGTCAGGTAGTTGAGAGGGTCATCAGCCATCAGCTGGAAGTTATTATGCAGAGCTTTTATGGCAAAGTCTGCATCTTGATTTTCAATTTTCCCCTCTACTTTCCCCTCAAGGGCTTCCAGGACCTCTGCTTCATAAGACATCATGTCATGTAGTTTCAAACTAATATCTCTCAATTTACTGTTGCACTTCTTCAGTACATCACATTCAAACCTAATGTCTCTATACCAAATATCTAGCAACATGGCAGTGTTATTATCCAGCACCCTATTATTTATTAGGATCTGAGGATTAATCCTCTTTATTTCATTGAAAGCATTCAAGGCTTTTTCTAACTGAAATGACCTTCTTCCGGTCTCAGTCTACAATTTATCAACTTTCCTTCTTGAGATACTCAAAGAATTCCACCTCTGCAATGAGGCTCTTACTATTTCCTCAGCTCCTGATAGTGCTGATGACATCCATTTCCTCATTATCACTGACTCATGCCTCATGACGTCCAATTTATTAACCTCTTCTTGAGAGATTGTAGTCAATGGGACTGCCTGATATGATGGTGTATGATTAGGGTTAATCAACCCTTTTATGTATGAGTGCAGCTGGGCAATGTGCTCCTTATCTTGCTTATTCTTCTCTTTTTCTTTCTTCACCCTTTGGGTCAAAGAATCTATTATATCGTTCCCTTCCTGACCTTCTTGGTCTTCATTGGCAAACCCCAAATCAACTGTGCTAATCTGGAATTCTTCCAGGGTGATTTTGCCTTTCTCTTTCTCAACAATGGGAAGTGCTACCTAGGCGGTCCTTCTGCCTGTAGCAGGATCTCTTCTTATTGGAGATGTTAATCTGGCTTTCCTCTTTGGCTTCATGATGGTTTCTGAAAACAATGTTGAAACATCAAATTCTTGAATCTCAAAACCTGATTTCATACCTATCTCTTTCTCAAGCCATTGAGTTACTTGATCTCTGGATCCTTGGTATCGATCATCATCATCGTGTCCACCCTAATCTCCAGCATTTGTCTTAGTTCTGGATGGAGAGGGTGACTTCCTTATCTCTTCCTCACGATATCCTTCATGAGGGGGATCCTGTTGTATTTCTTCTTCTGGAGGAACTTCCTCTTGCGGTGGAAGATCTTGCGGTGTATCTGCATGCTGATCTTGTACTTGATCCTGTACTACCTCCTTTTGTGTTTCATCCACTTTAGGAATTTCCTCATCCTGAGGCACATTTGTATCTGTGGATATCATTGTATCCGTATTAGGTGCATCTACCTGATCTTGGATCACGTTCTGCTCTGCACCTGATATATCTACCTCCTGGGTCTTTAGGTCATCATGACCTGGTGTATCATTATCACCTGATGTGTCTTTATCAATCCCGCCCTTTTCTTGGACTTCTACTATCTTGGGTTCAGCTGGTATTTCTTGTTGTTGCTGGCCCAAATCTAGAGTGTGGCTCTCCACTTCTTTCTGTTTAACTTCTTCAACATCTTCTGTCTAATCAGGTGCACCTGCTTGATGTTTAGGACTTACATCCTCTCTGTATGTTAGGTCTATCACCACAGGACTAGTTACCTAATCAACTAATTTATCAAGCCCAATTTGTTGGGCTGCCCTCTCTGGACTATTCTCTTTCTCTTGCTCCATCTGCTTCAACTCTTCTAATATCACCCTCTATGAGGATGGAGTTCCATGAGGTGTCATGCGAGTGTTTGAAGCAAGGGTCTCCATCTGCTAAGAAGTCACATTCTATACCACTTCATCATCTGATAGGTCCACAGTTTCCTCTAATGAGAAAGGACCACCTTGAACTACTCTAGTGGCTTCTTTTGCTTGCTCTTCAGCCTTCTCAGTCTTAAACTAAATTATGGTAGGAAGTGGCACATCATGTTACAATTCTTTTCTGAACACTTCACTACCAGCTCCCCTTAATATTACAGGGTAATGTCTTATTTCACCCCTCATAGATGTTCTTTTTCTTTTAGGTGGTGATGCCACCAGGGGTGCTTTTCTCTTCCTTGTGAATATCATAGGATCATCATCTTTAGGCTCTTTATCCATTGGCTCCTCCTCAGGAATATCTTCTTCTACATTTTGTTGTGAGGTTTGGCCCTTGTCTTTTATTGTTGCAATGTCCACAGCTGGCCTTAGGATCCTTTTTGTTTTCAGTTCATTTATCAAAGGCTGTGCAGATGAGGCTGATGCCTGTCCTAATGCAGATGCACCTTCATCTGGTATGTCAACTCTTTCAACTATCACCCCCTTAGGACTATCATCAGTTTTCTTCTTTCCTCCGGGGGGCCCTTTGCTTTGTTTCTGGGGTGGCAGCCTTTCTCCATTGGATTTTCTCTTCTCAACAAGAAAGTCATCATATTCTTCATCTGAAATCTCCTGCCTTTTCCTCTTATTATCTACTGTGACTGCTACACCTTTCTTCTTCATTGTATTGATTTGTTCATTTACCCATGCTTGGATCAACTGCAGCACCCCTCCTGTAAACTAATCTAATGAAATGTCTTCAAGTTGCGTCAGGTTAGGGGCTGAAATGGAATCATTATACAATTGTTTCTCTTCATACTCATTTGACAATAACTTGCCATCATCCTTCTTCAATTGCGTAGGCACTGGAATGCAATCAAATGTCCTAACCTGATTGAGGGTGAGCCTTTGATATTTTCTTCTTCTGACTTCAGCCTCATCCTCACAATCAGCCCAAAAATCCTCTAATTTCTTCTTATGTATAGGCTGGCCTATAATCTTTTGCATTCTTCCATAGGAGTCATATGATCTGGCCAGTGGGAATGGTTATAGGTTCATCATGTTCAGACCCACTATGGCATTCTTTATGTTTTTAGAATCAGGGCATATGTACCACCCTATAGTCACTGGAAACAAAACTAGAGGAATTTTATTGTTTTCTTTATATGTATCCAGTATTGTTGATACCTATCTCAAGAATTCCATTAGGACTACCCCATCAGTAGGGTACCTAGGTAGCATCAATGGTTGTCCTTCAAATCCTTCTACTCTGATGTAAGAAAATGTGGCAAACTAGATAAACTAGGCACCATGTCTATATATAACTTCCTGAGCTTCCATGCTCAGTCTCTTGGTTCTATCCTCCTCCATTGTTCTGACCAGATGCATGGAAAATGCATCATTCACTAATTTGTAATCAGGGAGATAGTTTGTTCTCTGCAACTGAGGGTAATGGTCCCATATATAGGAATCATTCAAATTGTCACCAATCTTTCCAACTATGGTGAGTGCATCAAATGTACCCTTGTAGGGACATGAATATACAACATATGAAGTCATGTAAAATGCACATTCTAGGCCTCCTAGGTTCATCATTTGTTCATCTAGGGCATCACTGATGATTTTAGCCCATAATGGCTTATTGTCTGTGTAAATACACATCAAGATGACCCCACACATCCAATCCTTGAAACTTCCAGTAGCAGGCTGGCCTGTCACTCTACTAAGTAGGGCAATCATATACTGATATTCATCATCAAAGTCAAATTTGTACAGGTGCACCGGTAATTTGGCAGAGGCAGTGTAAGTGTTGTTCTTTGCTCTCCATTGGTACATCCTCTTCCTTGTAGTCTTTTTGTTATTTATATACTCAGTCTCCAACTTTTTCAGATCCATACTGATTACCTTCTTTTCAAGTGGGAGGCTGAAAGTAGTTGCAATCCCTTTGATGGACAGATCTGCATATACCCTGCCATGTTTTTCTACTCTCCTCATCTGAGGGTTATAATTCCTGGCACATTCTATTATCAATTCTGGAGTCTCCATGGAATAAGGAAATCTAGCTATATGCCACATTCTTGATGTAAATATGGAGTCCAGTAGGGTACTTTCTTTATCATTATGCATCTTTGATGACCATGCCACTAAATCTGTATTTCCCTGATGAGTGTCTCCAATGAAACCATACTTGAACTACACTCCTTCAGGTTGAGCAAACATAGGTTTAAGAAATTCTGACTCCGACTTGCTCTTCCTGACATATGCCATGGATTCCTTCAATGAACACGACTGGTCTTACCACTTGATATTCATATGCAGCATATATAGTATTATACGTCTACGGCATCATGCATATTATACTTATTAATTTTCATTTCATCATGATATGCATAATTATAGAGAAAAACCAATGGAAAAGCATCCTACCTAGACATCCAGAAAATGACAACAGGAGGATTTCTTATTACTTACCTGATGACGCTTATCTCCTAGATTAAGTAGATGATTATGGGAAAGGGCTCGGATACCGATGATAATCACGTGTTCTGTTCTGCTGTAGGCTATATGCGTCCGCAGGTAGGTTGTATGAGGGTTTGAGTATGTGCTCTATAAATTCTTGTTTTATCTCAAGGTAAATGTATAATGACCTTGGAAATTCACTTTATATCTCATTAGTAGGGAAAATTAGGGCAAAACCGGGTTAGATCGATCAGAACCATTGATCTTCGACCATGAATCTACGGATGCCGTCAGGTGTTTGCATCGTGTTCGCGATCGGATGGAATCCACCTACTGCATTTATGTGCATTAAATGTCATGGGGCAAGATGAGGGGGGTGATCTTCAGAAGATCGAGTGCTATTCAGAATATTAGGTGATATTGGGAATATGACCCCCTCTGTGTAATATGACCCTCCGCCTTTGAGAGGGAAAACTGATGTCAAAGAGATCGGGTGATGTTGAGCATATCGGGTGATATTCGGAACATCGGGTCATGTTGGAATATCAGGTCATGTTGGAATATCAAGTCATGTTTGAATATCAGGTCATGTTTGAGATATGACCCCTCAAGACTAAAGTGACCCCCTTTTGAAAGATTAGGATGACGTCACCGTCAGGTTATGGAAAAAGGGTGATCGTTGGAAATATACCTCTGCGAGGTAAAAAAGATGATGATGTCACCATCAGGGTGATTTTATTTGTTCATCGGGATTGGATGACTTCGTCGGTATATTGGATCTAGGGTGATATTTTATGACAGGGTGATATTCAGAACCTCAGGTGATATTCGAAATACGACCCCCGCAAAATATATGTTGTTTGATGGGTAAATACCACTATCACGTAAAATTGACGTCCGGAGCTCCAAACCAAATGATTATCGGGTGATAAAATTGGATCAGGGTGATCTTCCGTAAGATGACTGATATTCAGAAATATGACCCCCCCAGAAAATTATGTTTGACCAGAACTTTGACTTGCAATAACTTTCATTCCATAAGGAATATCAGGGTGATCCAAAAGGAAAACCTGCATGAAATTTTGTACTCTTTCCAACCATGAGGTTATTGACATGAAATATTAACTTTGACTAACTGACCTCATCATGATGACTTACCCAGCTCCTTTATGCAGGGTCACCTGCATGACTTACTTTTACCAGACCGCCGAAAAGCAGGAAAAACAAGAACAAGCCAAGCAGAAAGTTAGGTCCCTGTTTTGTCAAGTCAAAATGGGGCGTGTTGTGTAACCACACAACAAGTACATGTCACCTTTGGGGGGCATGGGCTTTGCGAAAGTTAGTGTCCCCTTGTGTGTTTTCTTCCTATCTTAATGTGCTTGATATCGATAATTGATATCAACCACCTTAAGGTGGGGGCATATATAAGGTAAGCTATTTGTTATAGATGTTAGCAATGTGTTTTGACATCAGATGCAGAGACTTGCACCCCAGAGTAGTGCATCGTGCATCCTGAGCTTGTTTGCAATCAAACAATCAATCATGTAAGCCCTCTGCAGAGGAGGGATATCGAGCATATCCTTTTTCTAAGCCCTCTACAAAGGCGGGGATGGTGTATTTCTCAGAGTAGATTGCGTCATCCTGTCATTTTCAAAAGTCCTCTACGGAGGTAGGGAGCGGTTTTGTGACTAACTCAACCCTTAAGCGTGTCTTCGGCGATTGTTGTGGTGAATCCCAATCATCGATGTGTGCCTGTAATGTGCCTGAGATGGTTTTGGACCTAGAAATAGGTACACTCCATCACTTGTCTGCCGTGTTTTCTTCATGTCTTCAAGTGTGTGTTTTTTGGCATGCTTGTTTTGTGTGGCATGTTTGTTGCCCCATATGTAGAGACCAGCACCATCAAGTAGTGCTTCCTACATTTTTGGGAGATTTTGCATGTCTTGCGTGTGTGTTGCCCCATATATACAGAGACCTGTGCCCTCGGGTAGTGCATCTTGTATTATGGGAGGTTTGTTTACACTCCAGTACTTGCATTTGCATTTCATATATATAAGAAAAATAAAATAAAAGATATCATTTTTGTCTTCCATGCATTAATGTGTTTTCTATGCATTGACTGTATTCTCCGTGTTCTGTGTGACTGTAACTATCTTCTCCGTGTTTTGTGTGCCTGTTACTGTCTTCTATGTGATTAGTGTGGCTTCTCCGTGCTTGGCGTGTTTGTTGTGTTTGTGACCTTACTTTAATGCATGTATTGGCCTCACATTTATACATACATTAAAGTGGGGGCTAAATGTAACATCAAAAAATGTCCCCTTGGGGGCTTTTCCCTCATAAGGTTTAGCTCCCGGGTCTTTAGAGTGCATTTAGGACATTTTAGTTCATATTTTAGCATCCCGATGGAATGAGACCTGGGTTTCATGGCAAATGGGACCTATGACGACCCCTTGAGCTATACCCTGCCTAAAATAGGGGGGAGGAGTTGGGTGCCCACACCCTAGTCCTACCCTATTTTAGAGCAGCCCTAATTTCTAGGTGTCGGTTTATGACCATTAGGTGGTTATTTTGCCAACATGGTAAAGTTTGATTTTTAAAATCTTGGCGGGAATGCTTGTAGGTGCATATATAAGTATGTGTAGGCATTCATTTGTAAACTAGAGGATCATTGTGAACTCTAGGCATTCTCAAGGTGATTCAAGGCTTTCTATTGTGTTGTAAGAGCAGACTTGTATGTTTTATGTGTTGATATTTGTATATTTGAGCATAAATCTTCTCATGGCATGAAGAGCATCTTTCTCCATGAGAGCTTCACTACAAGGTGACATATCATTATGTTTTTATCATTGATTCCTTTAGTTTTTGCCTCTGCCTCACAAGGGCACACACTCTTTGTCTGACAACGGTGTTTGGAGACTTAAGTGTCCTCCGAGGCTTGATTGAGGCAAGCCTCTAAACACCACAACCCCCATACCAAGTCTTGTGATTGCAGGTTACAGGTGTTGCATTTGGAAAAATTGGAGTTGCAGGAAGGAGTGGCAGGCATCAAGGATTTGGGATCTAAAGAAAAGTTAGACAAAGGAGCACTTCTAGGACTAGGTCGCCCGCAACATTGTCTTCCACAAATAGATTTTAGGAAACAGAAGTTACAGGGTTGATCAGTGTCGGAAGGAGGTCCAGATTCCCTAAAAAAGCAAGTACCTTAGATTTGGGCACCCACACCAGTGTCCCCGACTGTTCCGCCTTGGAACCTCAAAAATAGGTATTCTGTGATTTGTCATTTTACTCCTGTCTGCAAGAGCTTTCTCCATCTTTTGTCAATTTGTCGTCGTATTTGCATAATTAGGGTTTTAATGGTTAATTAGACATAAGAGAAGGAAAATTAATAATTAAATTCCCTAATCCAAGTTTCCCTTCATTTGCAAGTGACCTAGGGTATGATAGTGCTCACCACTCAACCCTAGATCCTTCAATGTTAGGGTGAAAGGAGGATTCAAACATCTAAACAATAAAAGATTAACAAAATCCAATTTTACCCTAAACACTCCTATAGTATAAGAATTGACTCAATGAATAAACATTGCCCACCCTTGTTACAGTGGCTTATTGCCCTATATATAATAGTCTAACCTCTTTAACATGTTACGTTGGGTGGGAAATATCTACCACAATTACTAATGGTGGCATAGCACTGAATTTCTATAACTTTGAGGTTCTCTTCATTGATGAATCTTGATGGCGCCAAGCTAAAGTATTGAAGTCTCACAAGAACTTCTAGAGACCCAACCACAACCTTTGATGTTTTTGTCACGCCATTAAGTCTTGATTTATGGTTAGTTGATGCTTTTGTGCTTTCCTTGCTAGCATCGAGGGCCTGGTGACTCATCTCTATTCATTGTTGGTGAACCGAATTACTTATCTATCTTGAAAGGTCCTTCATAATTTCCCCACCATTAGATCCCCTATGTTCATGATTGATGGCTCCACAACATTCTCGGTCTCATGGAACCTTTTGAGTCTCTTTACCACATGGTAGCGTCACACTTACTTGAGGGTGTGTTGAAACATTCTTTAGCAGCAGGGATTTTTTTAGTGGTGAATCTTCACCAATTGGCGAATAGTTCATTTTCACGAATGAGGAATTGGCAAATACATTACCACTGGTGGGGGGGCCAATTCACCCAGTTTTTATGGATTTTTGGTCAAATGCCTTTCAATTTGCCACCCTATTAATTTTTTAGTCATTTATAGTTAGTATTTTCGCCACGGTATACTATGTGGTTCTAACGGTGATTCGCTTGGAATTTCAGAAGCATGTTTTAATTCACCGACTTATTTGCCAATATCATTAAATGGTTGACACACATGAGGACCCAATTCGCCAATATCATTAAACAGTTGGCATGCACGAGGACCAATTTAGCCAGTATAATTAAACGGTTCACATGTATAAGGACCAACTTCGCCAATACCATTATAACTCCATGCTAATTGTAGGGCCATATTCGCCTAGAAAATTACTATATATGTGTTTGATGGAGGTCCATTTTGCCTAACATTTATAAGTGTCCTATTAATAGTACGTGGGAATCACCATATTATTATAATAGCATTTGAAAATCCTGCATTATTCGCCAAATATGCATTGATATAAATGCATTTGAAACTCTAATTAATCCTTTAAGTTTACACATTTTGTTTAGCTCAGCTCTCGAATCCTCAATTCATTTTGGATCATAGAGAAGTTATAGCTACAGGCATTGGTGAGTCATTGAAAGGTAAGTGATCATTTCTTTACAAGTTTACTATGTAATAATATAAGATTCATGTTGATTATTTGTGTCTTTGTTACAGATGATATTGATTGAGTAGGAATTAGGACTAGGGAGATATCTTAATCTAGGAGTCTAGGACCTAGGGATCTATATTCTATCATCTATGATTGCAACTTGAACAAAATGACATTATTTCTGTAGCTTTTAATTCGTGAGAGATGTCAAGCAAGAAGAAGTTGTCTGAGGGTGGTGAAGGGACTCAAGATGAAGGGAGGTCAAGGCCATCAAAATGGAGAAACAATAACATAAAGTCATACTTTGGCAATGTTGGTGGTCCATCGAATGTAGCTACAACACTAGAACCTGTAACATCTATTGGCTTTCATCACAATGGCACGGATGATATTCCAGGGAATACCCAATGTAGTAGGAATGATGACAATGACACCGATGATATTCTAGGGAATACCTAATGTACCGAGATTGATGAGAATGCCATAGATGATGTTCCAGGGAATACCCAATGTATTGAGAATGATGAGAATGCCGCAGATGATATCCAAATCCATGGAATACCCAATGTACCGAGAATGATGAGAATGCCATAGATGATGTTCGAGGGAGTACCCAAGGTATCTGGAATGATGACAATTCCACAAATGATGTTCTAAGAACAAATGATAATGAAGCTAATGAAGTTATAGAAATCAATGAAGATGGAGATCCTGCAAGTGCATGCAAGGGGAAAAGAAAAGCCAAATCAAAAAAGGGGTGTGAGTGGGAAATGTCAAGGAGTTTTTAGATTGATTGGGTGTCAAAATTCTCATTCGTTGAACCGGTGGAGAATAAAAACAAAGATGAACCTCCCACAGAATGCAAGTGTAAGATTTGCAGTTGGAAATATCATAGGGAGAAGAGGTTGCAGTTAAAACTTAACACCATAAAAAAACATATTGGCAAAGTTTATGAAAAATAAATCATAGATGGACAAGAAAAATCAGTGATAAGATGGAAAATGAAGGAAGAATGTCTTCATGTAAAGAATGCCTTCGAATATGAAGCGCATTTGTAAAGAAAGGCAAAGATTCATGCAAGTGGAGGTTCAATTGAAGCTCAATTTGGAAAGATGATGGTAGAATTACAAATGGCAAAAACTATTCAGTTGGGTGTTGTTTCTCATATTTTCAGTAGAGCGCGTCCTATGACAGACTACCCTGAATATAATAGTTTATTATCTTTTATGGGCGTTCCTAATTTTCCCAACACACACTGGTCAATAAACAGTGGATGGAAATGGGCAAGTTCTCTTGCTGAGGTGGAAAAATGTGATTTACAGGAAAAAATAAAAGAGTCAACTTTTATTGCATTATATCTAGATGAAGTTACAGCAATAGATAATACTTCCTGGGTATGTATGCATGTGAATATTGTGGCAAATCATGTCCGCCAACCTCATCTACTCTCTATTTATAAAATGAAGGAGAATGCAACATCACAAAATCTATTTGAGATAGTTAAGAAATCTTTGAATGAAATTGGAGGTATGGATGATTGCACAATTGCGAGAAAGTTGGTGTGTAGGGGCGGATAGAGCTTCAGTAATGCAAGGTCATAGGAATGGTCTGTGTGTGAAGCTACAAACTTCTATTTCACCATACATGATTGGAATTCACTGCATGGCCCATAGAATGAATTTAATCTTTAAAATTGTTAGCAAGTTTCTTGCAGTATCAAAAGTTGAAGATCTAGTCCGCGAGCTCTACTCATACTTCTGCTGATGTCCCAAAAGGTTTTTGAAATTTCAACATTTTGCTGAGGGAATAACTACAGGAAACAAGCTTCTTAAGGATGTTGATACTAGATGGATCTCCTTGCTTGAACCAGCTAAAAGAGTTTTTGCAGAATATCAATCCTTGATTGGTTTAATGTACGAATATCGCTTCACAGTTGATAGGGCTCCTGACCTCTTACATAGGTTAAGTGACAGAGACACTCCTGGTTTTAGCTAGTATTCTTCCCATGCTGGAGGAAATGAACATGCTTGTGAAAAAATCCCAAGAAAGGACTATGTATATTTCTGAATATACTAGACTGCATAGAATGATATGCATGACCCTCGATAATCTATATCTATCAAACCAGTCCTTCATAAGTCCAAAATTTAGCAACTGGCATTTGATAACAAATGTGACCAATAATGTTAATTTTTTACTATTTAATGGTAGTGGGGAGTTATGTGTCTCTATAAAGGGATTTGAGATACCAATGTACTATTTAAACAAGGTCGAGCGCACTATCAGAGAAGAACCTGTTTCAAGGGAAGCTTTTGACAAGATTGTTAATTTTGTAAGTACTACTTTAAAGAGTATTGTGAGATCTCTTTCCTCGAAGATTAGAGATCAATTCCCTCGTGATGAACTGCTTGAAGCCATGTCTATAGTGTATCCTCAATATTGGGTCAACTGTGAGCCAACTGATTTTCACAACAAGATAAAGACCTTAACAAATCATTTTTGCAAAAGTATAGAATTCAATGGACAAGTAATAGAAGGAATTTTAAATCAAACTAAGCTTAGTGATCAATTAGGTCAATTTGCAATTTCAATAAGGGAACAATTTAAACTCATGGAGGCTTCCCACCAACATGGATCGATAACAAATCTTTGGGCAACCTTAAGTCAAAGCGAAATATTGTGTGATGCATTATCAGAATTTTTCAAACTTGTTGATTTATGTCAAACTATGATATTGGGGTCGGTGGAGGATGAGAGAGTTTTCAGTGCATTGGGGTTCTTGAAATCAAAGATAAGAAATAAACTTGACAAGAATTTGGAAAATTGCTTGAGGATGTATACAACTAGATATGATATCCGGAGTTTTACTAGATAGGGCACTCACAATCTAGAGGTCCTCATGTGAAAGAAGACGGTTGTGCAACACTTCAAACAATAATAGCATACAGGATAGTGACACGATGAATACTAGTGCCACATGTAGTGCTAGTGGTGATGATGAGATGCTCTTAAGTGGAGATATGGAGATAGAAGAAACTAAAGAACATGAACAGGATGATTCTAGATATCATGGTCACAGGGAGGATCAAGAGAATCTGAATGATGAGATGATTTGGCAATTTGAAGGGATTTAGGAGCTACTAGGTATTTATACTGTATTACATGTTTCAAACTCCAAAATGTTGTTGATGGCATTTTATTTCAATTTGTCTATCTGTGATGTACATTTTTTTATTTTCGATCAAAAAAATTAATATTTTCATTTATTATTGTGTGATTCTGATAATTTTTACAAGCATTCAACTAAATATGAAGTAATTTTTCTTCTCTATAATCATAGTAGTGTTTCATTTGTTTTCCTTTATTGCATTGTGATGGTTTTTAAAATTCCCAAGCTCTAGCTCTTGTAAACAATAGAAGAACGTGTTGCATTACCATACTTTGATTAGTCCCTAAACCAACTCTACTTAAGAATCCTTGTAATCACTTAGAACACTCAATATCTTCTTAAAGCATTAAATTTACTCTGAGTATAACCATTAAGATAAATATTCAAACGCTAAACTTAGGTTCCTTGGTCATAGCGTTTTATCAATTTTAAAATAGCAAACCCCAACAGATTGTTCTACGATGTCTAGCAGAACATCTGGTGGTGCTTCCTTAGGATTTATGGCTTCTGGTTTGCTTGGTTTCATCTATTTGAATTTTGAATCCCTAAAATTCTAAGTGTTTATGCTTTGTGCTTCCTGCACTTTTTCTTCTTGCCCTCTGTTGACTATCTGTCGAAGGTTACCGATCGCTTAAGTCACAACTTAATGTCTTTACACCCGTGAGTTGACCAACCCCTAATCCTAGCCTTACCTGCTGTCACTCACAAAAATCACAGCCTTAAGTCTTAGGTTAAAGCTTAATAAAGAGCATTTCATAGCTTTGTAGCACATTTTTCATGACATCACACCCCCCCCACGATGATGCGAAATGACTGCCATCTGTCAACCAATATGATAGTGGTCCACAAAAGAAATTTTGATCCAATGGTTGCACTCCATCGCAGAGGTATCTCTCTAAGGGGAATATTCATTGTGCTATCACGAGATGGCAACACGCAGTGCTCCTCTATTAAAGAATTGAAAAGCAAGGCCCCACGCATCCAATCCAGACAAAAAGGTGATGTGATCTACGGAGAGGGTACAGTTGATTCAGCTTATTTTGATTGGTCAAGGTCTTTTCAAACGTGGTGACAAAGATTTTCAAATCTAGTCACGTGATCTTAGCCATCGATTGCAGAATGAAAGGAAAGGATCAACAGCCCCATTTCAAATTTCCTACGAATGAGGATTTTTCAACTGTCCGCAGCACGAACTTATTAATGGTTGTCACCACCACCATTAATACTGCAAATGGAAAGAAATCTAGTATTATAAGGGTATAATTTAAGGCATTGTCTGTCATTTTCGAGAGCACAGTTGCATTCCTAGTGAAAGGAGCTTCGAAACAAGCAAGTTGATGTGATTCCAAGCCTCTGTTAGCATCAAAAACTAGTAAGTGGCTTATGTTCCTCTGTGTCTCATCAATTCAGCTATCCATTCATTTCAAAATGTTAAGAAGCAATTTATAGTTACAAAAGCCCTAAGTTAATTGCATAAACATAGTTTAGAAGGATGAGTCAGTCTAGTCAACCTTCCACCTCAAAACGTAGTCTAGACGAAGACCTCATGATCCAATGTCCCAGGTCATTGAGGAAAGTTGTAACAAGGCTAGGACAAGTAGGAAAAAATGATAAAATCTATGACTTGTGTGTGAATTGTAGAGATGCTAGGATACCTGTATCAACGTGGAGCCTATTTGAGCATTGGCATAACAGAGAAGACTATAGAGCCCCTATTTGCCATGTCTGGAAGCTTGATTTGGCCAAGTTGATTTACCCCAATGTCTTTGTCAATCCAGACCTAGTCAAAGCAATTGCAAGTAGATATGACCCCAAAACTAGGTCCGTTCTATCTGGAAATGGTTCTATCATAATTAGATTCACAAAAGCCTATATTTCTACTATGTTTATTTTAGACCCTGCTGCCAGTATGCCCATTGACCTGAATACCTTCAGAGAAAAGTATAAGATTGTCAAATATGCCTATAGATCACTCAAACTGGCCAAGCATAGACCAAGGGGAGTTGATGGAGGCCTGGTAAAAATTTATGACATAGAAGAGGAGCCCTTCCATTGTAATTTGTTCATGGAATATTTTGTCAGAACTTACCATAGTTTATGCCATGTGCTTGGGAGGGATGCAGCTGACAGAATGCCAGTATCCTTGATGATGATGGCAATTTGTATTCAAGATCTTGGAACCAGACATCCATATGACTTTGCGGCTTACTTGGCTGAGAAAATGCACAAGAAAATGGTGACAATAAAAAACAACCTGTATATTGTAGGTCCCCATGTGGAATTCACATGGTATTCTTTGATGTGCCACATGATCCTATTCTCTCTATCAGGCCACTGCCAGTGGCATAAAGATTTACATGTGAGGATGACATATGAACAAGGCAACATGATGCCAGTGTAAATGTGGACTTGCATGCTTGACATGCATTTTAAGGATGCTAGTTATGTTGTTTTTGAGGAGCATTTTGTAAGGAAGGTCTTAAGTTTCTTGAAACCTGAGGGGGACAGAATACCTAAAGAAGTTAAGGATTTCTTGAGACCTTTGGAAAGAGCCCCACACTTGAACATAGAACACAACTGGGGAGATTAGTTTCTGCATGCAAACACTACTTACATCAGGATTTATGGTTGTGAGGCTCCACCTTACACTCTGCCTAAGTTTGTGCCCAAGAGGCTTGCCTTCATGGAAATCATTAGGCAATTAAATGAAGATGACAAGGAGCATTTCAGAAAGCACAAGAACGGGTCACTCATCCCTACTTCATTGTTGCTCAGTGATTTTATAACAATTGATAAGAATGGATTAGATCAGATTGGCTCCACGCTTCAATGTTACAGGATGGATACGGAGCAAGTGAGAGCATTTGACCCTGAGGATTTTATTCACAAAACAAGGTTGAAGGTCAGTAGGCCTAGTTACCCCCACCGAGTCATCTTCAATGAAGATATAGTAAGAAATTGCCAGTCAATGTAGGAGATATATCTTTTGAGAAATAAATGGAATGTAGTGATTAAGGGAGAGAGGATGAAGAGAAATGACAATCCTGCATACCCTGGGGCTTTTGCTGAAGTGCAAGATCCCATAAGGAGAATTGAGATGATCTTTGCCAAGGCAAACAAACTGATAGCTAGTGCACCTGCAGGTGAGGAGAGGTCGTCTTACCAACCAAGCAGTTCTAGGGGTAAGTATGTAAGAGAAGAAGAATCCCCTGATTCTCATGCTCCAAAGAGAGAGAAAATCATTGACCTTGAGGCAGAGGTGGAGACAGAACTTGTGGAACAAATGGAAGAAGTAGCAGAAGAACAAATTTAGGAGCCTCCTCATCAGGTGAGTTCCCCATTAAGCATAAGGCCATACTCTTCACCAGATAATAGGTTGACAAGGTCAACAATTAATAATGAAGTTGATATAGAAGATATGAGAGTACTGGCATGTAACCAATTTATTGTAGATGATGCATTTGTCAGCACACCTAAACTCAGGTCATTCGTGCTAAGGACAAAGAATTAAGAATTTCAAAAGAAAATTGAGGAAGCAAGGAGTGGTGCTGACCCCTCTGAGTATAATACTATTACTCAAAGGGTTTTGAGTGAGGTTAATAAGGATATCATTGCAATAAACCCAGAGGAGGGCAAGGCTCTTATAGCTAGAAGCAACATCCTACTGCTACCACATTGGACTCTATCAGATGTAATTGCATTTGATACCATAACAAGAGATGACTCTGATATGATAGAGGAACAAGTCAGCAAAGCTTTGCAGGGTGCTGCATTTGACCCAAGGTTTGAAACCTTGACAATTTGGGCATTGGCCCCCAGTGATAAGAAACCAAAAGTTGGTTTGGAGGAACTGACTGGCAATGTCATAATTAGAAGGGTGTCAGACAACCCTGCCCCTCAAGCTGCCAATCTAAATGTGCAAACTGCACAATTTGTTGAGGCAACGACAATTAAACTACAGAAAGACTATAATGAATTGTTGGAGAAATATGCAGTGGCCATGGCCAGGTTGAGCAAATATGAAGGGCAACCACAATTAGAGCCTGGTCCATCTCAGAGTCCCCCTATCATTCAGATTACAGAGACACTTCCAGTTGACACACAGCCTCTCCTTTCAGAAATCAGAGAATTGAAGGAGGATAACAAAAAATTGAAAGGAGAAAAGGAGAAAAAAGTAAAGGACATGGTCACCAATTTGATCAAAAACAAAATGACCAAAATCTTGGCCAAAGTGGAGGAGGCCTCAAGGACTTACTCAAAATTAAGGAAAGCCTATGAGAAGCATGAATCTGATAAGCAGAGACTATCAAGTGTGAAAGCTAAGTGGCTACCAAGAACTTTAGAGGTCAGAGATTTTCTTAGGTGTTCTAGATTTGATGCAAATGAACCTCCTGAGTTGATATTGGTGTCAGATATATTGAAACATTTTGAGGATGTGGCCAATTTTCAATTAAAATTGGATACACTTTTGAGGGAAAAGATGCAGGCAATAGAAATGATGGACACTAAATGGTTGCCACATATTTTGGAGGCTAATGGGAAGGCTAAGGACCTGGACTAGTGGAAGAGAGAAATAATAGATAATGGTCATCAATTAATTCCCTCTTGTTGTGATGAAGGCAATTCAACTATGCAGGTACTCAGTTTATCACTTGACAAGCTGTATTTGGTTGAATTTACTTTTGATTTATTCTACAAGAAAGTAAAGTCTATTTTGGATGCCAACTATGTTAGTCATAATGGTAAGATCACAGAGATTATCTCATTCCCCTGGCCACTTGAAAAGACATACAATGAATGGAAGGATAGGTATGGGTCACATGATTGAACAGGCCAACCACCTTTTCCCCAACATTAACGAGGCAGATCTTCAGGTAGCTACACATCTCCCAAAGTCCATCTACTCCTTATCTTTTCTTCTCTCAAATGAAATTAATGTTCTCAACAACATGTTGGCGGTGCTTTGTATCCAGAACCTATTTGAAATGACAATGTAATCAATGTTGAGTACACGTTCTTGGTCTATAAAAGAACTCTGTTAATCATTCTTGTGTGGTTGGAAGATTTTGGAAATTTTGAGAAGTAAATAAGATACAAGTACTACTTTGTAATGTTGTTGGAATATTGGGGAAGTTTTGAACAGTGAAATATAATACAATTCTGATAGGTTGCCCATATTTCTGGAGTTGTAAGTTTCATTTTCTTGCATGTTGCATGATTTTTCATTAGCATTTTATCAGTTCTAGATTGAAATATATGAATAATGTTGTAGCATATTATATTATTAATATACACCCTTAGCAAATATTTAATATGAAGTGGGCAATTAAATAATACAGACAATTTCAACACATAAAAGGATTTCAGTGTCATATTGATTTTCAAATGAACATTGAAGGTCCGAAGGAAATTAGAATACATTGAAGACTGAAGAATTACATTTACAATGTCTAATAACTTGCTCAAAACCAACTCTAGACAATGCTCTGTTGGAACTTGGAAACACATGTTTTGATTAGATAAGTGGCAAGCCATGGGTGTCGAACCCATTACAAAGCAGCCCCTAGGGCAATCCAGATAGACAACAAAGAGAATAGATGCCAAAAAACCAGACAACAGTCCAATAGCCTAATCATTCTGGTATTGATGTCATTGGAAACACATATTACTAAATCATTGTATCAGCTTTTGTAGAATGCTCCACTCTTCATCTGATGGAAGTGTAATTTTCTTAACCCATGGTTACTGAGTTGTAACTGTGATAATATTTTATAACTGATATTGTTACTTGACTTGAATGTATCACTCAAAGTTGCATTCAAGGTTATCAGTGGTAGGATGGAATCCATAAAAATTGCCTCATCAAGATTTTGAGGAAACTGGTCCTTGTCGAAGTTCATTTTATCTTTCATTTTCTTTTTGCAAGCATTCTTTCCAATGTATCAGTATGATGGGTCAAAAGCCACCGGCAAACCAAGCTTTTTGAAGTGTTCTACATTTGTTTGCATTTTCTTTGTCAATAATGCAGCTTGTACCAAAATCTCATGTGCTTGTTCCAGCTTCATATATTTTTCAATGATAGTTGAGGCCTTTATTGTGGCATCAATACGGTTCTGAATTCCTTTGGATTCCAATTCTTCACCACTAGCTAGGTAGATTGATTGCAAAATTTTGTTTGCATCTGACTGTCTTGAAGTTGCCATGTCTCCATTTTCAGCAATGTATTATTTGAGTGTATTACTACATAATACTAGATCATAAATGAATTCAAACATTTTAGACAAATCATCAATCCTCTTCACTATTTTCTCCCAAATGTTACTTTTTATATAAACCATTGTGTTTCTATATAATTCAGATACTCTATTTTGGTAGGATTTTATTTCATTCTCTGCATTCTTTAGTTTGTTCTGCAAATTTTCAGAGAATTTTATCTCTCTCTCCACATTTTCTTGCCACATATGTCATGCTTTTTCTTATTGCTCTAGTTTGGTATTGGCTTCAATCAAGGATTGTTCTAATTTTTCTGAATTGGTTGTTTGAATATCATAATTTTTTTTACTTTCACTTAACATTTTCTTCAGTTTATTCACTTCCTCCTCTGTCTGTTTATTCACTTCACTTGTAGATATAGAGTCAGAGTTTTTTATCCTTTTCTCTAATTCTTTGGTCATGTTCTCTGCTCAGTTCCTCTTGCCTTTTTCACTTGCTATGTCTTCCTATACCTTTCCTATAAGAGTCTCCAACCTGTTACGTAAATCACAAAGTCAAATGAAAAAGAGCAATATGAATGGAATTAACATCATTGAATATATTTTCCTTCTGTTGTAACTCAATTACTGGAAGATGTGACCTGTCTATCTTACAACTCTAATTTGTAGACAATATATTCAACAAGGTTACCAAGAAATTAAAAACAATCATACCTTTTTTTCCCTCTCTTTCTTTAGCAATGATGTGTACACCACTTGTTCTTTTTTGATACTTTAATTTTGTTAGAATTTTTTATTCTAGAAAAATCCACTTGGATGGTGCTCACCTCATAGTTAGATCATTGCATCTAGTCCTCTGGTTTATCTTGAACTTTGGACACAATAATCATGTAATCCATTTTTTCATTTTTCAGGTCAAATGTAGTCAATACCCTAGTTGTTGCAAACTCTGAAGTTGTAGTAGTCTCTATCTCTAGCACTTGCTTCTTGTGACTTTTAGATAATTTTTTTTCTTTTCAAACTCAGCTTTGTAATCACAATCTGTGACACTTGACATAACTTTGAATGGCGAAGGAGTAGTTGTAGTTTTGGCGACATCTCTAATTAATTGTGGCTTTGTATTAGCCATTCTTGTCCCAGTCACACTAATGATAAGAGGGGGGTGCCTTCTGGAAACAACTACTTTGATGTGGATGTGGAATCAAAACATGCCATAACCTTTTGCTTCTTAGTCTTCACAAGGCCTTGCTCTTTAAGTTTGTCTATAGTTTCATTTAATGTTGTTGATGGCCTCTTCTAAGTTTGTTGTTCCATCTCTTGCTGACCACTACTACTACTACTAATACCCATACCATCGCCAGATTTGCCACCAGCAGCACTAGAATGTCCACCATCTCCTGCAAGAAAAGAATGAGAAACATGTAGATCAGAAGACCCTTGTGATACTATTAGTGATTGAATCTCACTCTGAGGATTTAAAGCTGGAACAAATCTAATCTCCTGATCTGTATGTGTATTCCCTTTGGCTTGTTGATCACCTCCAATGTTGAGTAGAAGATCATTAGGTTTTCTAGGGTATACCTCTGGTACCATCCAAATGCCTTCTCCTGTGGGCCCCAAACCACCACCTTCATAACCCAATTTTTGGGCTATTGATGCCCCTTTAGTATATTTTTGTCTTGCGGTCTCACTCATATGAGGTTTGAATACATAGGCACTAAGATATTTGGGTTGGTTTTCATCCTCATCATCACTTTCAACATTAGTTGCTTGAGCTTCAGAAGGATGCTCTTTATCCCACAATTTGCTAAACTCTTCATCTTCTGAGACATCTTCGAGATCTACAGTAGCTTTTGGATCACCGAGATCCTTCATCATAGATCAAAAGGTAGAAATTTTTGACGGTGTCCAACGTTCCTTTGTACAAGCTTGTTTTAGAGTCTCTGGAATTTTTGTACACTTACATTTTTTAGCAGCTTGTGTATAGAAATTGTTGAATCTCTTGTTTCCCAGTGCATCTCTTTGTGTTTGTGGAATTGGATGCAATCCCATTATTTCTAATGATAATTTTTTAAAAGAAATACCTCTTTGAGTAGCAGTTTCTTCCATGACTTTTCTCACCTCCTCCCAAGAATTCTTATTTTTCAACATTTCTAGCAGGGGTTTACTTTCATGTTGAATTTTAGTTGGAGCATTATTATTGGCCACAAGCCTTCTTTTAATCATGTCACATGGTTCATACTGCCAGTGAGAGTCAACATCAAATTTAAAAAGTTGTAGAATTTCATGTGCCACAGTTAATGCTTTTCTCTCGAATGTGAACCCTCCACATGAAAAAGGTAAGGAAGGAAATATGCTCTTCTTTTGTTGACTAACAAAGTACAACTGATCAGTACTCTCCATCTGTCATAAGTATTCCAATGCAAAAACCCTCTCTGTCACATGTATTGGAAGTTTGTGGGGCTGTGCTTCTGATCCATAAAATATTAGGACAGTATATTCCTCCATGAAGTACCAGTAAGCCAATTGTATTTCTTTTCCCAGTTGAATGCAATTTCTATAAGACTTGGGAAATCTAGGCATTGGAGTATTTGTAATGGTTTCATACAATGGAGCCAAAAAGTGGTCCATAAAATGATTGTAGTTCTTTTGATTATGATACATTTTTATCTTATGGGTCCAATCCAGTAGTCCAATTTTATCTTGTTGACGCCGAATTTGAAGCTTGTTGTCCTGAAACATCCCAGCAAACTACACTAGAAAAAAATAGCACAAGTAGGTTGTGAACCTAAATGTCTTTCCGTTGGCACTAGGAGTGGGAGGTTCACTTTGGCTTCGTTTAATCATTAAAAACTGACAATTCATGGATTCTACAATGTGCTCAAGAAATCTGTAGTTAGCAGATGGCATGAATTGATGGATATTGTATACCATTTCAAGGAGGCTTGCATCCACTTCACTATTATTATCCAATCCAAGGCAAAACACTAGCATGGAAACAGTATCCTGGACCCATGATCTAAAAATATCAATTTTATAAGGAGTCTTATGATTCTAATTGAGTTGGACACCATCCGCTGTTAGAGATTTGTTAAATCTTATTTTGTTATTTTCACTAAATGCTTCATAAGTATTAGCAAGTTTTTCTAGGTTTATGAGGACTACACCACATTCTTCAGCGGTAAAACCCAACAATTTGCCAAAATGTTCTCCATTAATGGGAAGAATTATTTCCTGGCTATCTTTTTTAACTATTGCTTTTCTTTTTTCATCATAATTCTAGGCACAGACCATGAAAAATTTAGGGCAAGGGAAAACCTCAGGTAACATCAAGCATCCCAATTCAACCACCCATGGTGCAGTCATCTCGTTAATTGGTATTGGTTTTTTTGGGTGAGGTTGCTTAGCTTGCACTTGACGTACCTTATTCTCCAATGAAAACCTAAGTACTGAGGTAAACCTTCCAAAAATTATAGGGTCATAAATATCATGGTATTCATCTATAAAACCTGGGGCTTTAAGCAATCCAGCATAGTCTATTTTTTCTTTTTCTTTGGTTTTCCCAATTTTGGGTCTGGTAGTGCTGGTAGACATGCTTGTAAACACTCAACCCTAAACCCCAAGATTGAAAAAACTAAAGTCTCAAGGACAACAGTAACAACAATAGTAATAGTAATAAAGTATATATGTATTTCACTTACCCAAATAAGATGAATACAAAGACTAGCACTGAGTGAATCCGTGGCATCGCACAATCGATATTAAAATTTCTGGTGCACTACAATCTCCTTGTCACTTGAGTCCTTGACCCTCTCGCTTCCAAGTAGTATCAATTAAAATTGCTAAATGCTAAGTGCCAATTGTGAAGTAAAGCAAGTGAAATGTGGTAATTTCTTTTATTAAAGTTCAGTACAAGTATGTAGTTTTAGTTGTACACTTGTACTAAGTACTTCCACTTTAAATTTCAAACAAAATTTAAGGATGGCATGCAAGTATGCAGCCTAAATTAATTATTTAATACAGCATGTACATTGAGCAAGGAATTGAAAATTTTAAAACTATTGTATAATTTCAACCGTTGATCTTTGTAAATCTAATGGCTCTTGATTGATTCCAGAGGTTTGAGATTGCAAGTCTTACGCTCTGGACTTTCGTTCCAGAATTCAACTACACCCATCCATCTAGCATCAAAACATTTTGCTAGAGTCTGCAGCTCCTTTAATATTTATATGAAGTCGGGCCCACTTTGATGATATAATAACTAATAGAATAAAATGAACACATTGACATCATTGCATCAATAATAAAATAGAAATTATATTAATACAAAAAGATTTACACTTGAGTCTTGGGTAATTGTATTAATACAAAAAGATTTACACTTGGGTAATTATATTAATACAAAAAGATGTACACTCAGGAAATTATATCAATACAAAAACCACTCCAGCGGCTAGCCCAGGCTCCAAAAAACACACAGCACCAGAGAAGCTACCATAGTACCATAGAAATCCCTAGCCCCTTGACTGAGCAACTCCTCAAAAACTTGCCACCCTACCACCCCAACACAGAAATCACCAAAAAATATGGCCCTGGGAGCTTGACCACTCCTATGGCCACTACGAGTAGAATCCCCCCGCACTCACAATGGCTGCAAAGTATTCAAGCCATATAGGAGTCTCCTCTATGTCCATTCCAATTGCCCACCGAAGAAAGTGTCTCCCACAAACGGCCCAAAACCTATGCCTTCCCAGTTGTTGCTCATTCATGTTTAGCAAGAACAGCTGCCTAGCTACACCCTTTTATCCCTCCCGCGGCTTCTCCAGGTATCTCGACCATGGGATACCGACCCCCAATTCTGCATAAATCAACACGTCTACGTCATCCAAAAGAATATCTAGAGTGAATACATCCGGTAGAATCATTAGTGCATCCACCTTTGCCTCTCCTAGGTCCAACAAAGAAGCCAGAAAGCATGAGGAAATGTCTAAATTTACCCTATATCTATCCTCGGAGACCAAGAAGTCTTTACCGAGGACCATCTTCACTGCCTCAAGGAAGAATCAGTTTTTCTATTTACAAATGTTCACCAGTCTACCATCTCTAATATGGCCCAGAAAGGTGACCTGGCGCTTATTGCAGCGGAGCCTTATGGGAGTCTCCATGCTATATTTTGAGCAAGCCAACCAAGTGTTGTTTTGCTAGAGACCTCCAAGATTTAGAGGAAGATCATTAATGACCACATGCCTCAACTGACAGATGTATTTATTCATTGTCCAAATTTTTTGTAGCATCAATCTTCGGCTCGTGTAAGGATCAACCAACAACGAACTTGTCAGAACTATTTAATAAATTAAAAATTAATGCCTAGGAAAAGTATTTTGCATCCCACCAAATGAAATCGATATCAATATATAAATTTATAATAATATCATATTTTATATAATATAATTATAATTTATTATTATATTATTATTATCATATATAATATAATATAATTATTATATATATTATAATATGTAATATTATATATTATATAATTATTATCATATATTATATTATTATTTGATAATAATATAATATATGATGTTAATTATATTTAATGTAACTATTATTATTATATAGTCAGACTTAGAATAAAATAAAGGGGCTCGGGGCTGGTAACTTAGAGCAAAGGGGCCAGTAACTCGATGTCAACCAAGGGGATAAAAGAACAACTTAAGTTGGGGAAACTGGCTACATAGGTCAACAATGAATTAGAAGGATAAACCCTAAACACCTTAGACAAAAACAGCCGCAGTGTTATTTAATATTGAAAATTTGATTCTTTGAAACATCTATTATCTGTATACATTGCAATTTGCCATTGAACTCATGTCAATTTCAAACCGTAATTACTTCTATATTATTTAGTAAAATTTAACATCACCCTTCAAAAAGAATGGGGAATTACATCATACATGAACTGCTAACCAACCTCAAAGTTGCAAAAAAAACTCCTATCCTTCGACCTTCAAACCTTGCTTTGATCCTCCAAAATCTTTTTGGCTCCTCTTTTCGATGACGCATAATGAATATTTCATTGTAGTCCATAATTTTCCTATTAACAGGCAATGGGTCCATTACAAATTTAATTATGTCCTCATTCACAATGATAGTCAATGATTCACTATAGAACCTTGCTTTTTATGTATAAGAAACCACTAGGCATGGGTAACAATAAGGCCAGTAAAGGAGAATTAAATTGATTTTCTTGAGATCACTGGCAATTGAGTTGCAATACCAATTCCATGCGTCAATTTGAATTTCCAATTTCTCATACATGCATGCATGTGTGGGAGATTCAACCCACCACCTAGAATAGAATGCATCATTTGCAAATGTTAAAAGTGTCGATTCTTGACACGATTTATTCCACTTGACAAATGCTCGTATTTCTTCATTCTAAGACATGCAAAGCAATAACATCCTGCATAGCCACACACAAACAAAATTTTCCATCATCTTATTACTATTCTACATCTGTGAACTGAGAACTCTATCACACAGTTAAATTTAAAATCATGAATGATCACAAAATAAATACTTGGTAACTTACTTTCTTCGCACAACTGTTGTAATGAAAGCCATTACTTTGAACTTTACAGTCCATTGATTCTTGACCTATCTGAAACTTAGTAATGCAATATAAGGTTGAAACAATAAAGACTATCATATATACATTACATGTACTTCCGTGACAAATGGGTAATAAATTTAATTGCCTCTGTTGTACCGTAGAAATTCATATTGGCTAATCTGTGTGGTTTGTCATGACTCAATACTCACTTGTCATTAATGAACTTAATTGAGCATTGGCTAATCTATGTGGTTAAGTGCGTTCAATCAAATCAATCGTACCACCACTAACCATTTGATGAACCCTAGAACGAAAGATGAATGGTTGTAGTTCAATTCTGGAAGGTAGATCTCCGATGCTGCACATTGCTAACAAAATCCTCCGGAATCAACTAGCAGCTGTTAGATATTATTAGATCAACGGTTGACAAATTGACATATATATAAAATATATAATATATTTATATTAAGTATTGTGCAAAGGTCAAGGTGGCAGTGCGACAGAGCGCAAGTCCTCGACTGTACAACTACAAATTTGGGAAATTGAGTGTGTCAGTACTTTTGCCCCAAATAGAACTTATGCCGTCGATTTGCGATCATCTGACAATCAAAATCTAACAGAATATTTTCCATTTAATGACATTCACGCGGTAGAAGTGACCTCTATCCTTTCGTAATAAATAAGGAATGTCTGAAAAGCACAATTAGATGTTTTTTAGAAGGCAATTTATGCAACTCAATTATGAATCATACAATAGTACATGCCACTGAAAATTAATGCAATTTATGGAAACAATTTATTGGGTTTGCAACCCTCGCAAACACGTTATTTAGCATTTTCAATTTTTCACTAGTGTACTTTGAGTTTGGAGGAGCTCTGGACTGCGTCTTCTACAGGTGTTGAATACGAGCTTTCACAACCAGGTTGGCTAATTTGTGCTCTTTCTTGCCCATTTCTTATAGTGACAAATTTGAATACTTTAAGTCAACTAGGTGGGAATTGGGAAGAACAATTATTTTTCATGAGTCTAGACTATTTGTTTACCCAAAATCTTTTGGAGATTTATTTGGCACCCTTAGCAGTTATAGAAGCTTTTGTTTACTGGTTTCTCAAACAAGTAAAGATGAAGCTTTTGTTATTGAGAATGATTTAGCTAAGGTGAAGGATACCGATCTAAGTTATATAGATTTTGACTTCGAGGATTTCTGAGCTCAATTAGAGCAGCAAAACCCTAAGTCACCTATAGCCCAAAAAATCCTTACAAGCGGGTTAGCTCATGCTCGAGGTTTCCCGCCTATTGTGCCATGTCCAAACCTAGTTGTTGCATGTGCAAAGAATTATTATCCTGATATTAAGGGGAAATTTCAAGAGCATGCTGGTTCTTCTTCTATGCATAAAGAATCAAGAACAAGAGAGCAAGGAACCTCTCAGGCTTCCAGAATTTAGAAAACTTCAACTGGTGTGGAGAAACCTCATCATAAAGTTGGTTCACAATCTAGTAGTGGTGGTGATGGAGAGCAGCCTGAAGATAATAGGAAACTAAACCTAAAAGCTGTATGTGAATAGGATGGTCAGCCTGCATTTGTGAAACCATAAGCGGAGAAGAAGATGGATGCCTTACAACAATTACAGGTAGATCACATGACTTCTACTGTGTCTCCTTCACCTAGTAATGATTCTTCCATTTATCAATAGATTGTTGATGAGGGTACTTTTAGTTTTCGTTCCTTGTTTGAGAATCCAGCTTCCCTTGTATCAAATGAAATTCCCATGCAAGATACTCCTAATCATCCAGAGAGAGTTGTCCTAGGTGCAAGTGAAAGTGGTACAATTTTGTCTTCTGGTTTCCCTTCCCAGCTAAAGAAAGTTTTTGAGAAAAAGAGGAGATATCCCCCAACAACAGACATAAACATTGACGTTGTAACTACACCTAAGCCTAAGAAGGCTAAGAGGATGTCTCAAATTGTAATGGATTCTTCTTTAGGGCATAGGATCTTGGAGATTGCAGACCCCATCGAGGATAAAAATGAAAATGAAGTCACAGAAGCGGATTTCACTATGACCAAGATTAACATGGGTCCTCCTACGATGGAAAGTGATTTATATCATTTAAAATTCTCTCAACACATGCTAGCAAAGAGAGTTAAAGCTCAGCAACAGGAGAATGCAAAGCTGCAAACCCAGGTGAATTCTCTGACATCTTTCATTCAATCTACTTTGAATATTACTTCTCAATCCTCTGATGCAACTTTGAGTGTTTCTATTGATGGAATGGATCCTAGCATGTTGCAACAAATCAAGAGATATCAAACTCTAGGTAAGGCCACTGAGCAATGGGTAGAGCGAGTCACCATTGATAGTTTGTTGTACATCGAGGAGGTCATGAAACTATATCCCCTCCTTTCTGATAAAAGGAAAGGGTTAATTGCAGAGTTATGAAATTTAAAGAGGGAAGATAGAAATCTGCTCATAGACTTTACAGAGATACAAGAAATGATGAAAATTGATACAAATATTCTTGTAGCTGAGAAAGTTTTTAATGATCCAAATGAGAATGATTCTGCGTCTTGGCTAGATGCACTAGAGTGGAAGAGATCTGTGCTAGGGGATTTTAGCGGACAAATAAGAAGAATTTTGGGTCAACATTTCACTGCTATGGCTGATCTTAAAAACAATTGTACTAGCTTAGATGTAGAGATTTCAAATGAAAGTGGAGAGAACTTGCTTGATGTCAAGGAAGTAAAGCAAAATTTTAAGAAGAGGCTTACTGAAGAGCATGTTGCCACAGTTAATGGTGAATCATTAGGGAAGCTTGGGCATATAGCATCGTATCTCACAACTTTCAGGCATGGAATTGATGATGTCTATATGAGAGTAAAAGATGCAGAGAGAATGATAGATAAGTGGAAACTTCAAGCAAAGAACACCTATACACCAAGTTCTAGGACTTTAAAACCCATAATTAGTAGGTTCAAGAGATACAAGGTGAAACTGAGAGCACAGGTGGACTCCACTGCTGCTGGTGAACAGGACAAGGAAAATGAAGCGACTCAAGAGGAAGACCAAACAACTGCCACGTGATGGCATTTCTTAGTTTTATGTTATTTCTTTAAACATGCTACAAATTCTCTTATGGCAAAAGACTTATTATTATATATTTCAATATTTATATAATTTAGTGTTACTATATATTTCTATTATTTTTAATATATGTATTATGAATGGAAGTTTGAGGAGTTGATTTCTGAAGTTGTAAAGTGTCTGTTATAGTGGATGAATCTGTATTCTTTTTATGTATACTTTTGAATTTTCTTTTTTAAATAATTATCTATTAATTTTTGTTAATTAAAATCGTTGTTACTTGACACTTGTCTCTATTCCAGAGACTTTATGTAGAAAGATGGGTGTGTCAGAACTGCAACTCAGAATGGAACTTCAACTGATGCCATTGATTCTGATGCTGTTGATTTTGATACTAAATAAACTATAAATTCGCCAAGAAGATTAGACATTATAATATAGCATTTGATATTTTCGCCAACCACACTGACTTTTCAAAAAATTGCCAGCACAATCGCCAAATATTCTATTTTATATTTTTGAATATCTATATAATTCACCACCTAATTTATTTTATATTTTTTAATATCTATATAATTCACCACCCAATTTATTTTACTTTTTGGAATACAACTATAATTCGCCACCTAATTTATTAATTTTTTTGGAATACAACTATAATTCGCCAAGGAATTTTTTTTTTAAAAAAAACTATATACAATTCGCCAGCAAAAAAGACAGTGTTGACAAATTTGAAAAAATTTGCTAATGATTTTTTTTTTCCAAAATAGGCATAGATTCGCCAGCATTTTTTTGGCGTCAAGCTAGGATTCACCAGGATTTTATAGTTTTTTTTAGGGGGGGTTCCTTAAAGTTATCACTATTTAGTAGGGAAGCGTGGTTAGGACAAGTGGCAACAGTGGAGCTCTTTTCTTTATTCCCTTTTAGGCTTCATTTTGTAGAACTCAAGCCCACCCTTGGGTAAAACTTGTGACACTTGGTAGCTTGGCGCAAACGGAAAACAATGTTGAACTTGTTGAGGCTTAGAGATGCAAGAAGCCTTCACATGTTTCCTCCCTGTGGGTTCCTTTCTTTGAAAGCTTCAGACTGATCAAAGTTTAATTTCAAACCTGGTAAGGGCCCAAAATACTCACACTTATTTGTGATTCAAAATTGGTGTTGTCAATGATGGATTGACACTGGTCCGCTTTGATTCAAAACTAAATGTAGAGCCAAAATGCTCTACAATTATTATGAAAAAAAATATGGTTGCTGATTTTTCTATGAATCCTCTTATTTTTGTGTGTTGAAAATCCATTTGTGTATTGCTACTTTTGATGGAAATATATAGCCATAAAGACAATTTCCTCATAACCCCATGAGAGATTAAAATGCAAACATAGTATTTAAAAATCCACATGTAAAAGAATAAGCAAACATACCATCAAGGTGACATAAGATATACTTTGGAAAAACCCTCCATGAGGGAAAAACCAAGCCTCCAAAAGCATCCATATCCATTGTATTATTCAGTAATAAACATTACAATACATGGCCTCCATGAATACTTTTGAATCATCAAGCTCTCTACATGCACTCCATGTGAACAAGCATGTAACCACACATCCTATGCCATGCTTCAAATCCTCACACATGCAACCTACAAGAGATGCTCAATACAATACAGCCTCTCACATAGCCTATAGCCAAAACAACCAACAGCCAACCAGCCAACCCCAACTACTAACCATGTGCTTGCTTTTATAGAATCAAGCTCACACAAATACAAGACACATGTAGTATGGAGAAAACCATGTGTTCCAAAACCATGGATACACAAAACCATTGACCCCTCATTTAATATTTGCAACTAAGTTTTCACTTTATGCCCAATATTAAATAATTTCCCAAATAAATAATTAATTATCCTATGTGTCCCACACACATAAAATAATTAACCCAATGTTACATACAACGTTTACAGGTGGCACCCAAATAAACATCCAATGTGGCTAAACACATCAATTAAGATGCACCACAAATAAATATTTATTTTACACAAATAAAATAATCAATGTTATGCAAGGTGTACAACACACCTATTCCAACATTCTCCCACTTGTTGTATACATTGCATAAGGGTCAATCAATGAAATACATCATCATAGGCAAACATGAAACCACATGAATCTCCAGCATGCTCTTGTGCTCCATCAAGATACTAGCAATAAAATCAAAGTAACCACTATCTCAAGAAAGAACTCCCATCCTCCAACATGCCACCTATGGAAGAAAAGGAACATCCCAAGGTGAAGATGCACCAATCCAAAGAACACAAGCATCAAATCCAAATGATAACAAAGGATCCAAACTACTATCAAAGGTAAAAACCCACATGATTAGAAATAGCACCCACAGTATATGCTAATACATCTAACCATCCATACCTCATAGGTATCAACAACATCATTAAACTCATGCCAAAAACATATCCAACCCATATACCGCAATTAGAAGCTCCATGCATTAATCCTGTCAATGAAGAACATACACATCCAGGAACTCCCACTACATGGATAATGTCAAATCTGAAAATAGATCAAGGCATACCAAGTCTACCAATCAACACTCAAACAAAGGTGTGGCTAATGTAGTACCAAGAATAATCACAATGATCCACACGTGCAAGATAAATCGCTGCATACTCTCTCACAATATGTCACCATAACTCTCCCAAGTCCAACCATATCAACATGAACCTCTAGGAAGTAGCCATAAAATAAAGAGAGAAAACCTATAAATCATATCATAACATGTCCTTCTACCAACACCTCAAAGTGCTAAGTTGTGTCAAGTATGATCTCCTTACAACCCCAAATGAAAACCTTAACAACACCCAACCATTCAATCCCATAGATCAAATGAACATGTGTATCATGTAACCAACATGGATTTAAGCCTCTCTAACCAAGGTAGATCAAATTCATAACCATTCCATGACCAGGAAGAAACCCAATCACATCTCCTAAACTCCTTATAATGGACATCATAAATCAAACCATATGAACAAGGAGATAACCATGCCAACATCCCTCAAATGAACCCTCCAGAACCAATAACCATAGCTCAAGATCTATATCCATGAGAAGATAAAACATAAAGCAAAATGCATCTAAAAGGATGGGCAATACCTCATAGATGATAATCCACCAAGTAGACCTAGAGTGGGGAATGAGAATGCTTAGGTCCAGGATACACCAAGCCACAAAGACTCTCTCCAAGAATAATCTCCTCTAGGTCATAATGAACTCACATTCATATCCAAGTGTAGGCACCTCAGTCTTGCTACTAAAATCTCATCAAAGAGTAATCATCTCAACACATGATCTCCGACAACAAGAGATCTCTAGCCTCACCCAAGTCTCCAAGTATCCATGAGCACCTCCATGATCAATCCATGCTAAACTCCAAATGCAACACCGCACTATCATGAAGCTCTCAAGCAAATGACCAATGTAATCAATACCAAGATAACCACCAAGATCATTTTCAAAGCTCCAACTACAAAATCAGGAACCCAATCATGACATCATGATCTAATCATCTCCTCAAAGGAAGATCTATGTCTCATAAGAACATATCCTACTCCAAAGATTACTTGTATTATGCCAACACTCTAATACACAATCAATAGTAATTGAAGACACAATACCATTTATCCTGTAAGGAAGGATCACTTGTCAAAACTAACAAACCATAACCAACACCTCAACCAAAGACTCCAAGAGTCCTCCATGGTACCAAGATGTCAACATCTCCAAATCACATGAAGATAATCATTTCCTATCAATAGAACCTAAGATGTCAATGAACTCTCACTGCATAGAAGAAATAGGATCCAAGAGCTCCTCCATGACACCAAAAACCACTGTAGAGGATCATCCATCACCTAAATGATGAATTCATATCATAGCCAAAATCTCCCATTGAAGTGTGATAACGAACTATACATGGCATCATGATAAACATCAAACCATCATTGTCAAAAGCTCCCACTGAATAGTGTAACCAAGCTATCCATGACATTGTGATAACCATCTCCTAAATGAATATCATCCATGGCCCTAACACAATCAAAGAATCCCATTGTAACGACAAGGGCTCCCAAAAGGTTGAGTAAACCATAATCTCCAAACCAAGAAGATGAGCAACCAATTGTAAACTAAGAATCAATCCAACACCACCAATAATGCACCTACATAACAATCATATTGTGCCAAAGTCCCAACAAAGTAAGGAACCTCTATGACACCACGATCACCACCTAATATACATGCACCAAACTCCCATCATGTCTCACACAACTGTAGCATATAGTCAACAAGCATAGGTCCTATATCCTGACTATACCAAGTACCACCATTTCTCCACCTCATAATGAAAAACAAACCAATGAAACATGTGACTAAACCAAGCCACAAATCAAAATCTGCGTTAACACTGAAACATCTGTGGACATAGACAACCCTCATCCAAGTCATCTATGCAACCTGTAAGTACAGATGACCTACAACATTGCACAACTTATAGATCTCACAATGCATCATGCAAATTCAACCATACATTGTTAATAATATCAACCAAGGATAATCATAGATAAATATGTAAGTTTTCAATGGCTTAAATACCAAATCACCTCAGATTTGATTTGCCACAAACTCACAAAGTACCAAAAGTCAAAGAAACCACATAATATATCAAACTAAAAAAATTAGAAAAACCTAAGCATTTCTAAACCTGGTCCACTGTGTAGTGCTCTGAAATACCTTTCCAATGCCTATAAGAAGTCTAAAATTAGACATCATATGCACAAGTTATGCTCCATCCAAACATAAAACACAAATCTAGATTCCCTAGAAAATTTTGTCAAAAACAATAGAATTTAAAACAATCTCTGACACTACAACGTAGTACTTGGAAAGATCTTTTCGTCAACTATAAGAAGTTAAAAATCTGACTCTGTATGCACAAGTTATGACCTCTTTAAGTGTGAAAAGAACATCTGACCTCCAACAAGAATTTCTCTATCAAAACATCAAATTCTAGAAAAACCACTAATATTACAGTGTGGTTCTCAGAAATATCTTTCCAATGACTATCAGAAGTCAAAAATCTAATAGACTAGACGAAAGTTATGCCCTCTGGAAAATAGTTCCCCTATTAGGCTTATGGTGTAGGGCCTAGTGGGCCCTGGGTGGTTGGTCGGTGGCCCCTAAGCGGCTTGCTAGTGGCAAGAGCGCCCTGGTGACATGCAAGCAGTGGAATGGCAGCAGTGTGGTGGCAAGCCTGAAATTTTTATTCAAAAAAGTTTTAATGTTTTTTTAAAATTTTAAAATTTGATTTACCCCATCAGGGTTGTTCCTCGACCACCAGGGTTATTTGCCCTCTTGGCCAAGGGCCAAAGAATGGGGGCTTTAGGCCCCGTCGGTCCTAGCTTCCCTGCCAATTGGGGGCTGCCTAACTGGCAAGCATACCTACCGACAAGCCTCCCATTGCCTCTATCAGCTAGGTGGGGTACGATAGTCTGCGGACTGCCTGCTCCACATAATTTTTTTTTATTTTTATTTTGTAGACTTAATATTTTTTTAATAATTTTTCCTGTGACAGGGGTACCTGTGCAAGTACGATGTGTAGAGAATATTCCCTGCATCGTACAGAATATTCCTCTACAGATTCTCCTAGGGCATCAAAATGATGAAAAAATTTCTAACTCCAAGCATAGTCAAGTTTTATACATATCCATAGGTTTTCATGCCTTCTAGACTCAATCGTGAGGTCTATTTCTTCCCAGGAGGCCTTCTGCAAAATCTCACCTCCAAAACCCTCATACAAAGAGCTCAAAATGAAAACCTACTTGCCAAATGTTCATGAAACCCCATATTTGCAACAACCCAAGTCTGCAAATAGCCTTGTAACCCTGAAAATGCCTTCATTCTCAACTTGCAAGTCCATGGATTCAACTATGCACAAAATCCACTCATAGCAAGGGTTATACAAACAACGATATCCTCCCAAATCATGGCAACCAAGCTTTGATACCAAATGATGGAAATATACGGCCATAAAGACAATTTCCTCATAACCCCATGAGAGATTAAAATGCAAACATAGTATTCAGAAATCCACATGCAAAAGAATAAGCAAACATACCATCAAGGTGACACAAGATATACCATGGGAAAAGCCTCTATGAGGGAAAAACCCAACCTCCAAAAGCATCCATATCCATTATATTATTCAGCAATAAACATTACAATACATGGCCTCCATGAATACTTCTAAATCATCAAGCTCTCTACATGCACTCCATGTGAACAAGCATGTAACCACACATCCCATACCAAGCTTTAAATCCTCACACGTGCAACCTACAAGAGATGCTCAATACAATGACAACCTCTCATACATCCTACAACCAAAACAACCAACAGCCAACCAACCAACCCCAACTACTAACCATGTGCTTGCTCTTATAGAATCAAGCTCACACAAATACAAGATGTAGTATGGAGATAACCATGTGTTCCAAAACCATGGATACACAAAACCATTGACCCCTCATTTAATATTTGCAACTAAGTTTTCACTTTATGCCCAATATTAAATAATTTCCCAAATAAATAATTAATTATTCTATGTGTCCGACACACATAAAATAATTAACACAATGTTACATACAATGTTTACAAGTGGCACCCAAATAAATATCACTATGGCTAAACACATCAATTAAGATGCACCACAAATAAATATTTATTTTACATAAATAAAATAATCAATGTTATGCAAGGTGTACAATACACCTATTCCTACAACTTTATGTATTGATCATTTTGGATATGGGGTTGTGTCGGGTATGGATATTCTCATTTGGGTCAAGAGCCACCCATCGATTGGGGTTGAAAGAAGTGTGGACCCTTTTTTGGGGAAAACATGTTATTGGATTATGTTTTGGCATTGGTGCCTTTGTGTATGGTGATTAGGTTGTAGAGAGAAAATAAAAATATTGTAAGTTATTTGTGTTGTTGCGGTTATGTGATTTAGATGAGGTTGGGCATGAGTGCCTTTGTGAATGGTTATTGGGTTGTAGAGAGAAAATAAAAAAATATTATGAGACATTTGTGTTGTCAAGGTTATCTGATTTGGATGATGGAGTATTATGTGGTTTTTGGAGAGTTGTGAAACTCTTTATTTTATGAAGAGATGGAGATTGTTGTTCTATTTTTAATATTTCTCCAAGAGGTTAGTGAGTCCCCTAACTCCCTCTTATAATGTATCTTGAAAGATCCATTTGTGTGTGTGTTAGCCATATGGATAATTTGCTGATTTTTAAGTGTTTTTATATTTCTTATGTTGTGAAACTAGTTTCTTGGGAGCCTCCTAGCTCAGGGGTGGACTTGCCTACAAGTCCTATGGTTGGGAGGTGAGCTAGCCTTAGTCATGAGAGACTTTGTTTCTATTTGTGTTGCAGATTTGAACTACTTTATGGATGGAAACATCATTGTGAAGATATGATGTATAATTTATTTATGTTTTTTAAACACCCTTATTTTTTATGGGTTTATGTGATTTTACCCATTTTGAGTTTGGCACATTAGATTGTCATAAAATAATTGAGTCTATCTTGTAAATAAAATTATTATTCTATTTATCCATTGTAACTATTTTTTAGAAGAGAAACATACATGCATGTATACCTTGAAGATTTGAAATTCATGTCTCCATTCAATATTTCTGAATTTGTATGATTGTGATTAAAAAATAAAGAAAAGACACTATTGTATAGAATAAATTAGTAATTTAAATTGTCGTATTTTAATTTTTATAATATAATAATAATAAATACATAATGTTTAGAGTGTTATACATTTCTACACTTTTTCTTACTTAAACAATTTACTATTTTGAGATAGAAGACAACGGTGTTTTGACCATATATTTTAATTGGTCAACTGGGTTGTCCTAATTTTTTGATATGTTGTTTTGAACCAAGTATTAGAAAAAACATTTAAATTTAATCTCTCAATAATATGTCTATCATTCTCTATGAATAAATATAGAGGAGTTTTTAACAACAATTTTGTAAAAAACTGTCATGCAAAACTTTAGACCCTTTTTGTTCATAATCCATTATGAATTTTGTTAAAAAAGATTATAATTTATAGGAATTTCAATCTTCTTTCTTTTCTATTTTATAAGTTAGAATAATGTTATGTTTTGGTCAAGTTATGACAAGTTTACTCCAGGTTGTAATTGTGTGATTACAACCTCATTTTACATGACGAGATAACTTATTTGCACCATTGGAAAGGTTTTGGAAGTATTTAATGTTGTTTGAGTTTTTGAAAGGTTTCTAAATCCATTTCATGTTTATCCCACTTTCATGGCAACATGACCACTACTCTTGAAGGTGTTTCATCTAACAATTCCTATGCCCCATTACACTTGAATTTCTTTGAGATATTTGGTCAAACAAATTGCACACCTCTACTGTAGGTGCAAATTTCATGAGACATTTTGTCAAACAATCCACTTGCATGGATAATTTGCATGGAAGTTTACTTGAGTGGCCATATAATAACATTTACCCAAAATCTATATCTGTATGCTTTTGTGGATATCCTCAAATCATATTTTCAATCACAAAAGTTGTTGAGTTTAGGTCCAATTATTTTTAATTGATGTGCTTTGTTTGCGGTGCCCTTCTCTTTTTCATTGTGCCTAGCTTGTAAATGGCATGCCATTGTGAAAGATGTCAGCACCTTAATTTCTCCCATTGTTGTTTATTATTTTACACCTCATTTTGCATGGTTGTTGTGTTGGATTTGATTATGCCCACCTTGATTTTTTTTACTTGCTTAAGACATGTATGAAATATTAAAAAGAAAAAGTTAATAGTTGGTTCAAATGTTTCCTTCACTCTTGAATGCCCTAAGATTTGAAGGCTCCTACTAAGCTTCATACTTGCTCTACTCGTGTGGGATCTCTATATGACCAAGTCATTGAATTTTATATTTCTAATAAGAATTAACTTGCTTGATGTTGCATTTATGAGTGATGTAATATCATTATATATATGTAGTATACAATCATAGTGTACTGATTGATTGTATAAACTCACTATACTCTGTTATGTAGATTTGTTTATTTTGATGAAGTAGTGTTGCATCAAATAAAGTTGCAAGGTTAACACTATAATCTCTTAGTAGAATTAATAATTAGTGTTATGAATGGTTGATATGGAATAGCTATAATTGTATCATGAACATAATATTGCAAGAGTAAGTCTTCAAGGATTTGATCTTTTTTTCCTAAGCTTTGGCTATTCTATATACTCACACTTGGCTAATATTAAAGGTTAAAAAAAGTGTACTAGACATCATTAACCATAATTTCATGGTAGGAAGATACCTATGATAGCATTGTGTATTACACTTTAGTATGTATGTTTAGAAAATTTTGTAACTAAAAATAATGTAGAATTTATTAGAATGTTTTGCGACAATATAACTAAATACTATAATTAGATAATGGAATTTAAGTTATTGTGATTCTTGCCTTGCTCCTTGGTTTAGGATTGAAGCTTGTAAAATGAGATTGGTGGGTAAATGATGGGTTTATCTTATTCGTATTTAATTAGTTAGTGGTATATTTAATAGCTAGTTAATTTATTATTTTGTGGATTATTTAAGTGACATGAATTTAAGTTGATTTTTTTTTATGTGTTATCATTTATGCTTTAATTAAAAATTAAATATAAGGAAATAAACTAGAAAAGTAAGTATTACTAGTAAGTATTACTTAAATTATATGGAAAGAAGCAATTAGGTGGAAATTTTTTAAAAAATGTAGAATAGATTAATAATTAATGATTTTATCTTTTGATTAATGTAAAAAAGTGTATCATAAAATTTGTCAAATCCTTTTAGCCAACTTTAAGTTGATTTATCTATGTAGTCCATAATTGTCTATTTGCTTCAAAAACATTTTACATCAATTTCATTTAATTGCAAATTGAGTTTAAAGACTATTAAAATATTGTTAGATGTCTAGTTATATTTAATATTAAATTAAGTTTGTTTGTGTTTAAATTGGGATCCTAGAATTTATTGGTCAAGTCACTTTAAGGCGATGATGAATTATCACTTCCTCTTATGAAGCTTAGAGGGAAAGTACTCATGTGAATTTTTCCCTTTGTGATGCCATTCATAATATCAACACCTTGTTAGATTGTCTTTGCTTTTCTGGGGTATTGAGAATGGGGTTCCATCACACCCTCATAAATTTTAATTGATTATGGATTTCAAGTCTAATAGTTTTCCATGATGCTAGATTTATCTCATTATATCTTGGGCATGTGACACATGTTGACTTCGGAGCACAAGACAGATTTGTTAAGAGCCATGCAAGTATAGTTAAGTGGTGTCCTTCAATTTGATCTAAGACCTTAGAACCAATCCATCTATATATCAAAAAATTTGGATTTGCAAATGGAAATGATCAAACAATGAAATGCATAACCTAAACCCAAATCATTCAATACCTCAAAGATGCAAAATGAATTGTTTGATTGATTTGATATATTGGTTGCACAATTCAGCAGCATAACATTTGCATAGGATTGAGATGATAGATGGAAGATGATGATAATAGATGCAAAGGCTCTAATGTGATTTCAACAGCATAAGGATACTCCAACTCAATGCATCTTTTCAAATGGCTTGTGAGGGGGTTGATTTATAGAAAAGGCTTGGTTCAAATGGATGGTTGAGATTAAAAAGTTAAATGATTGATGTGGACAGCTAGGATTGATTAGTTATTCCCACTCTTCAAAGGAGTTGTAGTCATATGACAAGTGGAGGGAGGAGAATAGGTCTCATGTGTGATTGTGTACACAAATACTTTTATTTAATAAGTTTATATGTGATGGTGTACACAAATACTAAAATTAGGTCCCATTAGTTGTACATGTGAAGGATTTTAAATGAAAGTTGTACTACCACACATGATTCAATTGAGAAATGGACAAGTGTCAAAATGTGATGAAAGGTGAGGACTTAATTCAAATAAAATATTTGAATTAGTTGGGATATGTGAGGGAAATTAATTAAATAAATAAAATTTATTTAATTAATTGGGAAGATGATTAGGATAGGACTGGGATATGAATGGGAAATTAATTAAATAAATAAAATTTATTTAATTAATTGGAAAGTGGGATTATGAATGTGAAATTAATTAAATAAATAAAATTTATTTAATTAATTGGCTAAGTGGGATAAAGATAGGATTAAGATGGGATTTTAATTAAATAAATAAAATTTATTTAATTAATTGGCTAATGGATTAAGTGGGATTAAGAGTGGGATTAGGACAAAATGCTACATGATGTCTAAGATAATGTTTTTGACTAGGTGTTGCAAGACATGGACAAATTGGGGACAATTTTGGGTGTCTACATTTTTCCCCTCTTTGAGATGATGTTCGAGATGATGAGATTTATGTCGAGTAACATCATTTCAAAGAAGCTAAGGTATGCATAGAGGAAAAGGATAGGGATGATGGATGGATAGGATGAGGAATAGATAGGATAATAATGAAAAGATAGGATGATGATGGAAAGATAAGATGATGATGCCCCCTTGAGAGGATAGGCAGGTTGGACAAACATGGGTAGGCTCTCGAAATGAAAGGATTGGCTAAGAAAGAAAGATGGAATGGATAGAAGAAATGAATAATGTGTTATGCTGCAATGAAGGTGAGTAACCATGATGTTTGATATAGCACTAGAAATTATGCACCAAGGTATAAGGACCAGGGTGACGATGTGTCTTGTGCCCCAGCATAATATAGCCTTGTCTAACATATGAGGAAGTAAACTTAGAGCATTGAAGTCCTAATGCACAAAAGTTATGATATGACCTTAGATGCAAAGGATAATGCAAAAAGCTATTCCAACATACACAAGATATGAATATTAGTTAGAAAGATACAGATTTGATACAAATGTAAGATAAAAAGATAACACACACAAGAAAGCATGCACAAATGATACAAAAACAAACAAGGTATTGCCCCTTTCAAGCTATAAACTAATGATTAATTGATTGTTTTGATTGTTTTGATTGTTTTGAATGATGATAGTGTTTTCATTGTGGGGAATGCTATATCCCTAGATCAACACAAGGTTGTTTGCTAAGTTGGTTGGCTGGTTGGTTGATTGATTTGGCTTACAACAAGGCTAGGATCAAGACCATTGATTGCACTTGGATAACTTGGCTTGATTGATTAACTTGATTGGTATGGATGAAGGATGATTTGCATTTGGATCATTGCTTAGATTGGTTTGAGGATGATGAAATGATGGATGAATATTGATGAAGGAAATGGATTGATTGAATGATAGATTTATTGGAAGAAGTTGTTTATTGATAATGTAGAAGATAGATGATAGAAGAAATGATGAGAGGAGAAAGAGGAAAATTGCTTGTGCCTGAATTTGGGCACTTCCTTTGTACTCTAGACTGCCTACATACCATGTATCCATGGGATTAAGGCACTTAACGATGGAAATGAGATGTAGTTCTGATTGTTTTATTAATGAGATGATAAAAATGGATTGATTTGGATTGATGAAATATTAATGATGGGATGATTTGTGGTGTATTGAGCTGCTTTTGATTGATTTTTGTTGGATTTGTTTCGATTGGATTGGATGTGATTGAGTTGATTTTCTTTGGTGTTGATGCTGATGATTGATAGGGTTTGTTTTGATGGTTGGCTTGATGTGTTTTGGTTGTGATGTTTAGAGTGTCCACTCAATCTAAGCATAAGAAAGTGTTCTCAGTATGCTCAAAGGATGTAAAACAAACAAGGTATTGCCCTTATCAAGTCATAAACTAATGATTGATTATTTGATTGATTATAATAGTGTTGTCATTACAGGGAAAGCTATATCCCTAGATCAACACAAGGATGTGAGAACGCTATATCCCATTGATGATGATTGATTCAGTTTATGACAAGATTAGGATCAAAAACTTGTTGATTTGATCAGATAATATTCCTTGATTGATTAGCTTGCTTGATATGGATTAGTGCACATGACTTGGATTTAAGATAATTTCTTAGATTGATTTGATTGATATGATTGGAAGAAGTGATTGATTGAAATGGATGAATGAATGTTATTGATAAGGAGAATTGATGATGATGATGATTTGATTTTGATCTGTTGTTGATGGATTGGATTGTTTTGGATGATGTGATTGGTTTTATTACTTGAATTTTTCGTTGGATATTTATTTTTTTGTATTTTTTGACATATTTTGATTTTTGTTTTGTGTTTTTTGGGATATTTTAATTTTTTAGGTTTTTGAATGTTTTGGGATGTCAATGGATTTATAATTTGGGTAGCCTTTGTGCTAGATACCAATGACAAGAGAGAAAACCAAGTCTAGATGCAAGGATGGATGAATGGGATTGGACGGATAAAAGGATGGGTAACAAGGGATGGAAGGCTCATGATAAATGGGTGGATAAAAAGGATATGTTATAGTGGATGGATGTATGCCTCATAATGGAGCTAGGATGTGATCTCTAAAGACTATGTCGCATAGGAATAACATGCCCCATTCTAGGTGGTAATGCTTAGGATTTTTACATGACAAGGCTCATGACAATGGGATGATAAGATTGAATTTTACATGATGCTTATGATGATAGGAGGACATGATGGATTGGTTTGAATGGGATGGATGAATGGTCAATGGATAGGACTTGGTTTGGAAAGAAGGTATGTCAAGAAATATCCAAACATGTTTCAACATTTTGCCCCTATGTCTTCATCAAAATCAAAAGGTAGAAGGATGGGTAAATGGGTTTAGTGGAATAGGCATGTTTATGTAATGGATAAGGATGGTAGGATGTAGCATGATATAATGGAAAATGATAAGTTGAAAATGATAAGATGGATGAGACCATGTGCCCCCAAGTGTGAGTGACATAGAAGATCAACCTATACATGACACCTGTTTGCTAGGTTTTCATCATGGTACTTATCCAAGGCGCCTGTTTACCAGGTTTTCACCGTTGGATGAAGGGATTTCTCTTTACTTTCTTTTTTTTTCTTTCTTTTCTTTTTTTTTTATTTTTTTAGATGGGATGACAATTACACATGTTGTATGTTTGCCAGGTTTTCACCATGGTAATGAATAGGAGAGACTCAAGTGTCTAGTGCTATGAAAGGTGATAGTTCCACTAGAGATGAATGTCATTGCATAGACCATGTCATGTGTGCTCATAGATGTTGGTAAGGGACTTCATGAAAGGGAGATGAAGTAGGTAGATAGTGGATTAGGATGAAAGGTTTGTGTAAGGATGGGAGATAGTGGATTATGATGTGGAATTATGGTAGGGTAGGCTAGTAGCTTATGGTGTGGATTTATGTAGGACTTATGCAAAAGCATGGATGAAAGGCTTATGCAAAAGCATGGACCATAGGAAGGTGATGGGGGAGATATGTAGGGTTGTATACACCTAAAAATGACATGACTCTACTAAATAAATATTTTAATTATTTATTTTATCTTCATATTCCTCTATCAATAAATAAATAAATCTATTTATTTATTTGATTCATTTCCTCCCATTTAATTAAATAAATTACATTTATTTAATTAATTTCATCTATATCAACTTTATTCTTCTAAATAATTAAATAATTTTAATTATTTAATTAAATCTTTCATTCTTCCAAATTTAAATACAATGTAAATTTATTTAAATTAAAATCTCTAAAAATAAAATATATTAAATATTTTATTTATTCTTCCAAAATTAGCTACAAGTAATTAAATAAGTTTATTTATTTAATTATGCTTTCTTATCTTCTAAAAAATCTTCAATATCTTCTAAAAATAAATTCTTCTTGTCACACAAAAGCAAAAGCTGAGTTAACTGATTTAAAGCTATCAACAAAGCTCTTAAATTAGAAAAATATATTCTAATTTGAGAAAATGAAACTCATCCTCATCAAGAAAGCAGTTATCTCAACAAAGCATCTTTTTGAATGACACATGTCCTTCTTCTATTCACACACGTTCTCTCAAACATTCTCCTCCATTGATCTTCTTATTTCTTTTCCACCATTGATCTTCTCTCACACAACCCTATAAATACAACCCTCTTCTTCTTCATTTCATATCCATCATTCGAGTAAACTTATGCTGCAGGAACTATAGTGTGCCATTAGCACCCCATTTTCATATCATTCATCATCCATCCATTACATATTGTGTTGAAGCTCATCTTCAACACAACAAGTATCCTAGCCATCTCTCCTTGTCATCTTTGAGGAATCGAAGCAAGAAAAGCAAGCTCACTGAGGGCCATCTTCATCACCAAAAGATCAAGAAAGAGTAGGCGAACAATGGAAATCGTAAGGTAAAAGGTTGTGAAGTATCTCATTTCTTATTTTAAAATCTCCTTTTATCTACACATTCCATTGATGTTTTGGGTTTTATTATTCATTTGATTAATCCAATTTTCCCCTTAACATTTCTAGCGCCCACTGTGGGGCTCTTGCCCTTAATCACCAAAAATATGAGTTTCTTAGTGACAAGTTCCGTATAGTTTTCGTATAGGCTTCTGACAGGTTCAATCAGTGCATCTGAGCAATCCCGTGGCGCATCTACAACTTGTTCTAGCGCACACAATCTTCTAGCGCATACATCTTCCAATTCGGCGCATCTGATCATTATTCCAGCGCTTTTACGATTACAGCGCATACATCCTCTGAGACAGCGCATACACTTCCTGTTCTGGCACCTGCATAATCCCAGCGCATATACCCTCCATCATGGCACTTGCATACTATTTTACGGCACATTCGAATAAATGGTGCATCTATCTATTCTTCTTGTGCTTTTGACACCTATCTTAGCACATCTATAAAACGACGCTTACAGCCTCTGTTTCTGCGCATACAGACTGTATAGTGGCATATCTGATTTCTCATTAGGGTTTTAGAATTTCTAGTGATTTTTTAGGTTGATTCTAACGTTTGTCTTGCAGGATTAGGAGCTGGGTAGATCATTTAGCTGCATTAATTAATTTTATCTTAGAATAATAAGGGGAAAAAGTAAAAAAAATGCATGCATACAAATTTCACGTAGTCTTTAACTAGGACGATAGTAACTGAACCACTATTATCTTTGCATTATTGCTTCTTTGCATTATTGCTATCTTTCCTAGTTTAGAACATTGCTATCTCACAAACGAAAAAGAACATTGCTATCTTTTAAACACTTCAAAGTTAACAAATGTGTGAGTGCCCAAGTAGATAGCACATTTAGTTTTTTTTCCTTTTAACTAGGTTTGGATTAATCACTGTCTTCTATGTTTGTTGAATGACAATAGGCTTATGCTCTCCCATTTACTAGGTGACCAGAATGCCAGACTTGTTATTCCCTTTGTATAACCTTTAGAGGGGCCTGCCCTTGGATGCCCACCTATCCAAGTGGGAATGACCCTGAGTGGTAACAAGCTAAAGCCAAGCCCTACCAATCCACTTAAAATAAATTGTGCTTGAGGCGAAAGCTTCCTGCAACGAGTGCTGCCATGTTACGCTGACAACCAACCTCCTCCAAAACCCTCCAAGGCGTAACCCTTAGAGGCTGGGAGACTCCATAACGGAGAGTAGCACTGTTGCATATGTAACCACTCAAATGGTTGCCTTGACTACTTGGCCACTTCTTTAGTATACTAAAAAACCCTATTTGTTGACACAAAAGGCAGAACCTTTGAAGTGGCCCTAATTCATGTGATTCTTAGTAGAGGTAGCAGGGACAATCCTAAGGTTCAGTGGGGGTACAAGCCTAAGGAAACCCAGATCTGGTATGCATGAGAAGTGAGTGTCATGGAGGGGAGCCGGTGCTACCAGATCCTGGAGCTACACGCTTTGAATATGCACAATCAGGGGATTCAACAAATACTATCCTATCCAGCCTAGCTTGTACTTGTTCTTGTGTCAAAAAGTCCAAAATATAAAAAAAATAAAAAAAGATAAAAATCATGAAAACTTCTATGCGCTTGCTATGTCTTCTGCCATAATTGAAAACTCAAAATTCAAGAAAAGACCAAGTTTTCAACCAAAAATAGAAAATTTTTTAAAAACGTTCCAAAACTCTACAAATTCAACCTGAAAACTAGAACGGTGCTTTTTCTTCGACCTACGGCACATTTGATTAGACTTGTGGCGCATTTGCTACCTATTGCAGTGCATTTGAAAATTTGCCAAAGTTGTGCATTTGATTCGACCTCTGGCTCTTTTGAGCTTTGTTCTGGCACATTTACTATTGTGCATCTGAAATAGAAAGTTATTTCGTACCTTCCAAGAGAAAAACTATCAACTTTTCAAAAACCATTTCAAACCTGTCTCAGTTTTCCAAGATCTGATCAGAATCGTGCAAATCAACCATTTCCCTCTTCTTCCACACCATAACTGCTTTTCATCATCCAAAATCTCACAAAATTCTTCCAAAATCTAACAAGGTTAGAACCAAGCTATTCTTGATCGCATCAAAACCTCAAACAAACCTAGTGAATCTCCACTATCAAGGATCACTTATCCTTCTCTCTCAGAACTCCACTAGTGGCTTGTGCAAGACTAGTCCACATTAAGTAAACAGATTTCTATCATCCTTACTTTGACTATCGTTTTGTACACCCAACTTGTTTGACACCCAATTACATCTAAGGAGAACCTTGCTCAAATCTTGGTACATTCTAGCACCTTGTTCAAAACTTTCAAGCTTTCCATCCCATCTCTAGTCACCTTGCATGGTCTTAACAAGATTACAAAAATAAAAACAAATTGAAATGGCTGAGAAAACTATTGCAAATTCTCACGACAGTGATGAGGAAATTTCTATGGAAAAAGTCCTCCAAACGCAGCAAGACTGAAGATTTCAACACATAATGGATAAGGTACTTGCCCAAGACCCTACCAAATTCTTTCTACACTTAGCACATCTAGGAGTCAAGCTCCCTAAATATTTTCACGTAGAAGCTCTAAAAGAAACTGAGGAAGAAAGACACCCTGAGGGAAGCACACACGAGGAAACACCCTCATACAAAAGCAAAGCAACCATTGATTCCACAAATGCCTTGATCTTAATGACCCAACAGATCCAAGCTTTACAACAACAATTCATGGACATGCAAACAGGAGCATCAACTAAACATTACTCCTTAGAAGATATTTCACCATATCCTTTTGATAGAACCTTGATCATGATACCTTTCCCCTCTAAATTTGAGGTGCCAAAATTTGATAAATATCGAGGAAAGGGTGATCCAAGGGACCACATTAGGGAGTTTAACGCTACTTGTCTTGAAGTCGCACATAATGATACTTGCCTTATGTGACTATTTCCACAAAGCTTAGCAGGAGTGGTTTTCTAGACTACCACCTAGCATTAGAACATTTAACAAACTTGTGGACAAATTTGTCACACACTTCTCCTATAATATTAAGCATGACACCTCAATCTTAGATCTTTGTAACACCAAGCAAAAAGGTGGAGAATCTTTTGCCGCCTCCCTACAAAGATGGAGACAGTTAGCAAGTAAGTGCCCACATCAAATGCCTAAAAAACAAATGCTGGAAATGTTTGTCCATAACTTACAAACTGACCTAAGCTATCAAATACAAGTCCAATGTCCTACTTCCTTTAGCAAGGTCATTGAGATGGGTCTAACCATCGAAAAAGCTTTAATTGCCAAAGGTCAAATAAAGCTCTATAAAGACACTCCTAATACCAACACCAACACAGATAAACCAAGATTCTAGACAAAGAACAAAAACATTGTGAACGATGGGGTGGTAGATGCCAAGAATGTGGCACCAAAGCAACCAATCCTCAACTTATTGACTTCTCAAAACAACCCCTCGCAAAACAAACCAAGAAACACTGAATCACAGTTTACAAATTTTCAACCTAGGAGAAAATTCACACCTTTGGGAGAATCATTGGAAACCGCCCTACAGAAGTTAATCACAAGTAAGATAATAACACTTCCAATAGCGCAAGAATATGAACCAAAAGTCAAACCTCCTTGGTGGAACAACAATGATTTCTGTGAGTACCACCAAAATAGGGGGCACAAAACCAACGACTGCATTGCGCTCAAGCACACTATCCAAGATTTGATCAAGCAAAACAAAGTGTCACTTGACAGGCATACCTCTAACAATGATCACTGGCCACTCAACAATCCTCTTCCCAACTATGAGCAGGGAGGGCCTTCCAACCAAAACAACAGTAGAAATAACAACGCCAATTACACAAACTTCGCCTTTGACTATGTTGTTAACCACATCTCAGAAAGTGATTCACACATCAATGTGATCACTATAAACAAAGATCTGGATTGTAACGTTACCACCCGTAGTAATAGAGTCACTCTTAGAGGAGCCTCCACCCCTTCGGCCAATCAGTACAGTATCCTAGATCAGCTACATAAGACACCTGCACATATCTCCATTCTGGAACTTCTACATCTGTCTCCATCCCATAGGGCCATTCTTGACAAAGCTTTATCAAAAGCCTATGTTCCAACAAACCTTGCTGAAGAACAGTTTCAGACCATGGTAGGTCACATTACCTCACCTCACTCCCTATCATTCACTGAAAAGGATGATATGTCAATCACCCAACCTCATAATGCCTCTCTTCATATCAAAGCCTTCATTCACAAACACAAGATAAAGAGGGTCCTAATCGATGGGGGAGCTAGTTTGAATATTTACACCTTGAAGCTAATCCTTGCATTGGGGTTTTCAGAGAAAGTTATAGATCCGAAAAATAAAATCACTATAAAAGCCTATGATGAGGAAGAGAGAACTTCCAAGGGAATTGTTACTTTACCAATCAGAGTGGGACCTATAGTAAAAGATGTGGCTTGCCAAGTCCTCGATATGGAGCTAGCATATAACATTCTTCTTGGGAGACGATGGATACACGCTCTGAAAGCAGTGCTGTCAAAATACCACCAGTGTATCAAATTCCCCTACGAAGGTCAAAAGATCACCATCCAAGGTGACCCCAATCCATTTCAGTATTGCAACTCCATTCAATCTAAACTTGAAGTTGTGATTCCTAACAATCGTGCTTCTGCTTCATCTTCCTCTCATGTTGACCCAGCTTCACTTGCTTCCACTTCAAAAGCTTCTCAACCTGACCTCAGACTCAAGGATAAGGGCTTGGGTGAATACACAATCTCTCAATCCCTCTGTTTCGTACAACTCCCCCTATCTCCCAGATCATATGGAAGACCTACCCTGAGCAAACCCAAAGTAGACAAAGCTACCAAAGGTCCATTTATCAAATGGGGAAGCCTCAAAGATGAGAGTGATAATAAGGATATCCTGCAATGGCTATACAAGGATGAAGGCAGTTCATCAACACAACAAGACCATCACACTATACAAACTGAACAATATGGTCAAGGATTCCAAATGCTACAAAGAATGGGGTATGAAGGACATGGTCCACTTGGTTCAAGAAAAGATGGTATCACTGAACCCATCCAACCTCATACCTTGACAGTCCAAGACACTACAGGGCTAGGTTACATGGGCACATCAAGAACCAACAGAGCTAATAAGAATAAAGGCAAACAACCAGAAACATCTACTAGTAATCTGGTTAATCAAATTCAGCAACTACAATTGGGGAGTGAGACTGATTCTAACGAATATGAATGGGATAGCCTCTCAGAGCTATCTTGTGATGAAAAAGGCATCGATGTTGTCCATGAGTATGACCCAACACATGCAAATGAGAGACAAGGTCCAAGGGCTAGACCACTAGAGTCCAACTCGCATAATAACGATAGTGAAAGTCGTGAGGAAAGAATGATACCCCCTTCACGGATCTGCTAATAGAGAGTACCATCGCAGACTTTGTCCGTGCTTTTAACAACTCTATCCTAACCATCAACACCATCAAACTGGACCAACCCAATGATCCCTTACCATTGGTACACCCTGAACTCATAGATTGGGACTTACAAGGTACTACCCCTGAGCTCGATACCTTTGAGAATGATGAAGCCATCATAGATTACCTTGAGCTTAGAGATCATATACCTGCAGGGGACCACAGAGCTGGATATGCCATAGAACTCAATGAGAAGGCCTATTTTGGAGAGAGGGCCAAGCCTTTCAGTCTCAAAAATGTCAAAATGAAAGAAAGATCTAATGGTGAAAACTACTCTGCGGCAGTGTTAGATCATGAAAAAAGTAAAAATATAGACGTATCCAACAGTGTAAACCTCTCTGAGGCGCCAAAGGATGGAAGGCTTGACCCTCTACCCAATCTTACACATCAGGAGAGATCTTCAATCTTGATAGAACCAGCAGAGCTGATCAATGTCAGCACAGGTGATAATCCCAGAATGATCCACATGGCAGTCTTTAACAGCACAAGAAAACCTAGCATTCACTGACTTCTTCAAAAGAAAACAAATCAATTTTGCTTGGACATATGCAGACATGCCAGGGCTAGATCTGAATCTCATAATGCATCACTTATCTTTAGCTCCAGGAGCTAAGCCAGTAAAGCAAAAACTTAGAAAGATGCACCCACATGTGGCCCTCATGGTGAAAGAAGAGCTGAAGAAATTGTTAGATGTCAGATTCATCAGACCAATAGACTATCCTGAGTGGATTTCAAACATAGTACTAGTTGCCAAACTAGATGGCAGAGTCTGAATATGTAATGACTTCAGGGACCTGAACAAATCTTGTCTGAAAGATGATTTCCCCCTACCAAACATTGACATGATTGTAGATCTCACGGCAGGTCACACCATGCTGTCACTAATGGATGGTTTTTCTGGATACAACCAGATAAAAATTGCACTTGAAGACCAACACAAGACTGCATTCACATGTCCTTGGGGCACCTATTGTTGGTGTGTTATGCCATTTGGTTTGAAAAATGCCAATGCAACATATCAGAGAGTTATGACCACAATCTTCCACGACATGATGCACATATAATGGAAGACTATGTTGATGACATTCTGGCAAAATCACTCACAAGAGAAGGACACCTGGCAATACTGGACAAAATCTTCAACAGACTGGAACAGTTCAATGTGCGCCTCAATCCAAAGAAGTGTGTGTTTGGAGTTACCTCAGGTAAGCTACTTGGATACATAGTGTCCGCCAATGGAATCGAAGTTGACCCAGTTAAAGTGAAAGCCATCATGGAAATGCCACCTCCTAAGAATCTCACTCAGCTAAGGTCTCTACAGGGAAAACTACAATCTATCAAAAGATTCATTTCTCAATTGGAAAACAAGTGCCACCCATTTTCCCACCTTCTACATAAGAATGTCCCTTTCAAATGGAATGATTCATGTGAGCAAGCATTTCAGCAATTAAAAGAGTATCTCATGAAGCCACCTATATTGATGCCACCGATTCAAGGTAAACCTCTGCTACTGTATATCTCAACTACACCAACAGCTCTAGGAGCTCTCCTCGCACAGCAAAATTATGAAGGGAAAGAACAAGCAATCTACTATATCATTCGAACACTTGTTGGATATGAACTGCAATACACACCAATTGAAAGAGCCTATCTTGCTGTGGTTTTTGCCTCACAAAAGTGGAGACATTACATGTTGTCACATTCTGTCAAACTGGTAGCAAAAATTAATCCACTCAAGTACTTACTCAACAAAGTAGCCCTTACAGGTAGATTGTCTAAATGGGTCATGCTTCTCAATGAGTTTGATATCAAATATGTCGACAGGAAAGCAATAAAAGGCCAAGTACTTGCAAACCAATTGGCAGATCCACCTCTAACAGATAATAGCCCTCTGAGCTTTGAATTTCCAAATGAATCTATCTTTCACATATCCACAACAACCTGGAAAATGTACTTTGATGGATCATACACTCAGCATGGATCGTGAGCAGGTATCTTGTTGATCACCCCTAGTGGTGACACCATTCCTAAATCATACAGACTACTCTTTCCCTACACTAACAACGTGGCAGAGTATCAATCCCTAGTCATTGGCATCAAGCTAGCAGTTGAATGGAATATCCAAGAACTTCAGGTATATGGTGACTCACAGCTAGTCATAAATCAAGTAAATGATGACTACCAAACAAAAGATGAGAAATTAATCCCTTACAAACGAATGGTAGATGACTTCAAAGAATACTTTGTCAAGATCTCTTTTGAGAAGATACCAAGGATTGAGAACAAAGCCGCAGATGCCATGGCCACAATTGCATCTCTCCTCAATATTCTAAGCAATCAATCACGTTACGAGTTCTTGGTGGAGCCAGTATCCTATCCTGCATATGACACCCCTGAATCCTGTTGTTCTCAAAATCAGCTACGCTCATTTTTGTAGACAACCCCCCACGAAACTTGTTTGTTTCGTGAATCTACACTCTAAGTTCGCAAATTGAGACAAGATTCCCTTGTTCTCGTGCGAAGTCGTTTGACATTCTAGACCAGTTTATGACATCCCTTTGAATTGGTTTCTAGTTATACATGAAGATCGTTTAAGTTGTAAATTGGTTAAAATGTCAATTTAGGTCATTTTTAGGAGTTAGTAAAATTTTTAGTGTTCACATGCAGTAGCGGCGTTTTTTGCCGCTCCTGCATATCTTTTTTGACTTGTTTTTAATACATGTGTAATGGCGGCAAAATTTGCCGCTCTTACATGTGTTTTTCATGTAATATGTAAAGGCGGCAAAATTTGCCGCCGTTACATGTTATTCCCAGTTTTGTGCATTGTCGGCGAATTTTGCCGCTTTGACATACTTGTTGTCCTTCATGCAAGGTCGGCCGAAACTTCCGCCCAAACAAGATTTTCAAAATCTTCAAACGTCGAGTGCCATTAATGGCCACTCGTGTCATTCATTAAAACTTGTTTTTGATTTGTTAAATGCATCTTTTCAGTTTGTTGTTTTTATTTTCATTCCTCCAAGCTTCCTCCGGACCCCTCGCATCACTCGATCGCGCTGATTAGGGTTTCATTCAAATTCATCCTCGGCATTAGGGTTTTCTATCGGCATCACAAGTAAGCCTCTATTTTGAACACGTTCCTCTTGCCAGAAGTTTTTGTTTAAACACAACTATCAACATATCTTCAGGTCTGTTTTGATTAGGTTTGTATCCTTTTTTTGTTTTGTTATTTTCCTGATTGTGTTTTGTTGTTGTGTGAGTCGGTTTGTATGTGTTCTATTTGTTTCCTCCCATACATCAGATATGCCCTAGGTCTTGTTTTGGAGAGACGCTATGTTTTCGCTGCATAGACCCTTGCAACCTTTGTCATATACCATTGTGTGTTGTCGACCGTCTTCGCCGACCTAATACTATGAAGGTCAATCCCTTCCGTCGTGTATCATCGGCAAAATTCTTCGATCAAACATGGTACTTAAGCCTTTGCGACTTCCAAATGTCCAAAGTCGACATTGTTTGCCGCTCGGATAGATGCTATTGATTTCTCTGAATTAGCCCATGTAATGTCAGCGAAATCTGCTGATCTAACATTGCGAGGACAATCCCTTCCATTGTGCATCGTCGGCGAAATTTGCCGTGGGTGCATGACTTCTAAGATTTTTGTATGGTGTATGGGCGGCAAATTTTGCCGCCCTTACACGAGGATCTATTTTCATACCTCTGCGGAAGCGGCACTTTTTGCTGATTTAACATCAAAACAACAAACCTGTGAGAGCGGTAAAACTCGCCGCTCATACCAAAAAACTCTTACCACATGCAGTGGCGGCGAATTTTGCCACCAGTGCACATACAATAAAACCCTCATATGCAAGGGCCGCAAATTTTGCCGCCCATGCAAAAACTGTCTCAAATTTTCCTAACTCTGGAAAACTTTCAGTTTTGATTTTCTGAGCCCGCTTCTCCTCTGAGTTTTGGCCAGCTTGCATTATAGCCCTTTTTCAAGCGCGTTCCCATAGTCGTGATCATCAACATACAATTTTCCCAGATTGCCAGTATTTTCCCTAATTACATGATCATGACTTTTTGCTGCAGTTTCTTTTGTGGAGCTTCATTCTACATCAAACTTCTTCTCAGTGAAAGCTCATCCAAATGACTGAGTTGTCCCCGAAGAAATCAAAAGTGATGAAGTACAAATATCAAGGTGTTTTCCCAATCACCTCAGTCCATTCTAATGTTGAGGACATTAGAGATACGAAGATTGGCCATGTTGATATGGCTGAGTTTGTAGAGAGAACCAAGTCAAGCAACCCCAGTGCTATGATGAAGAAGATAGTTGAAAGTAATATTCATCTGGTGTCATCCTTCCTAGTGGCAGCTCACAACATAGAATTTGTTCTTCAGTGCGCCCATTTCTATAACAAAGATATTAGAGCTGTGGTGGATGCCAGTGGTAATGTGATAATCAGGTTGGATCCTGAGTTCATTGACAAGGTGTTTATGTGTCCTCCTACGACAGAGGTATTGAAGCTTGACTTTGTTGAAGCTCAGAAGGAATATGACAAGAATCCAGATAAAGCAAAGAAAGTGATCAACAACAAATGGTTGAAGACTGCAAGGTTAAGTTTGTCAAGGTGGCCACGTAGTTTCCCTCGAAGTGATTTTGTAGAGGAAGTTGGTGACCTAATTACTCTCCTCAGCAGGATAAGAGGTTTGTCTTCCTCTTCACTATTTCATGAATGGATGTATCCTTTCATTAAGGTTATACTCCAGGGCAAGCAAGTTATTTTCTGGGGAGAACAAATCAGTAACGCTTTGCATGACCAGCTGACGAAGGTATCCACTACCTCAAGTTCTACATGACTTCCTATCTGGTATACATTGCAGCCTCCATGAGGATTTTTCCAGGATTATCATCAGAAGGGAATAGGAGAGTAGTCCCAGTATACCAATATTATTCCCAACTGACATTGAAAGGTTCAATCCATCATTTCAGAAGAGTGAATGATGCATTCTTTGTTGTATTCTTGTGTCTTTTTGATCCCCAACTGGAACAGAGAAGAATTTCAGATGAGGCATGGACAATGGTAAATGACTTCGGGTGTATGTTTTTGCAATTCCCATCTTTTTCATACTTGAGGGTTGGCTTTTTCCAAGGTTACCCTTATATGCTTCTGAGATTCCCTTCAGATAAACTGGTCTTGATGGAGTTGTGCAGATAAATGATTATCGTGCATAACAAACAGATGGAACTTAAGAAGCCTGGTTTCAGATTCCCAGTGGAAATCAGTAGATTTTTAGTAATGACTGCCGCAAATGCAAGGGCCATGGAGACAGAGATGCAGTTGGTCACCATGAAGCAATTCAAGAGGAGACCAAAGTTTGACTACAGGGGTGTAAAGGATAAAATCAGACGAAAAACTCAATTTCATGAACCCATGGTAGAAGATGTCTGGGTGGACTTGAGGACAGAGGAAGATATCAGGAAACTGGACTATAGCAGATTGTCCCTGGAACAGATTGAATATCTAGGACTTGCTGATATTCTAGAAGATCTTGTCGATGATGGGGAATTGGTTGATGCCAGATATGATGCGGAACAGATTGCTAGTACTCCTCTCCCTCCAATCCAATGGTCTCAAAAGGAGTTGACCTCACTGAGGAAGAGATTCGAGCCCATATTGGCTAACACCAATAACTGGCTGGCAGATAAAGCAATTACTCTAAAAGAATTCCTCACGGGATCAGAAACTGAAGTTCATGAGCAAACTGGTAAAAAGGTGGAAAACAAAATGAAGAATAAGAGTGATGTTCCCTCATCCTCTAAAACACACAAGCCTAAGATCAGATTTGTGACAAAGAAATCAAAAGCTGTGGAGGAAGAACCTAAGATAAACGATATGGAAGTTGAAGAGCCAGCCACAGAAGAGATGGATGTTGAAGATAAGAATTCAGATCAACAAGACGAGGAAGCTTTGTCTCCACAGGAAAATACACAACAAGAAACGGGAGTATCATCCCCATTGCTTAATACACCTGTTGCAGCTCCTGTGTCTATTTCTCATATTAATATTCCCTCTTCAGAATCTCCCTCTCCTCCTAAAATAATTTTTGATAATCCCCAAAACACTTTTGAAAATGTTCTCCGTTCTTCTGAGTCAATTCCTAGTTTTTCTTCGTCTTTTGATATTGGGGATACATCCATGTTTGATCATTTTGTGATGAATACTGAACAAGTCTCTAGTGCAAATGTAACAGGTGCAATTTTTACTAACACCCTGCCTATTGTTTCTACTACCAGTACAAACACAGTTCCGGGAACACCGGCAGTAGGAATGGATCCCAATGTGAGTACTTCTCTGCTTCCACCTTGGTTATCAGCTTACACGCCAAAGAGGAAAAAGCAAGTCATCTCCCCAGATGACTTTGATTTCACTAAGTTGGTACCTGCAAAACCTAAGGCCCTAAAGAAACCGAAGATTCTTTCCAGGGTACTTGAAGACAAGGGACACAAATTTCTGGAGATAGCAAAACCTCCACAGGATGCAACTATTGAAAATTTTGATATGAATGACTACTCTATTTCTAGAGTTGAATTGGGAAAAATAACCCATGAAAGCGCTAAAAATGATATGCAGTCAGCCATGGACATCCTAATCCAGAGGTTTGACAGGGAAAAGGAAATGAAGGATCACTACAAGGCAATGGTAGAACAGCTAACTGCGGTGGTAAGGAAGATCACTTTGAACTCAGAAGCTGTTACTCCAGAGGCTGTATCTGTAGAAGACCCCGTCATTCTGAAAGCAGAAAAGACACACCTCAAAGGAAAAGTACTTGAAGAGTACTTAGATAGGATGCAAGCGCAAGGAATCTCTTTGCTCACGGATGTATCTGAGAAGATAGATAAAATGAGGAAAGTAAGGGCAGAACTTAATGATCTCATTGATGCTATCTCTCAAGATATTGAACGCACAGAGGATACTCATGATAAATGGGTAGAAATGAGGAAGCTAAAAATAATTATCCTAATATCAATTGGCGCTATTTCTAACAGGGATTCATATACAGAAACAAAGGAGGCTTTGATGTACAGGAGTAGTATGCTAAGAAATTTGATCAAGGATCTTGAAGCCACAAAGAAAATCAGTGAAGAAAATGATGTCAACCTTTTGCATAAGTTGGAGGAGTTACCTTGTAAGTTGGTATCACAGGATAACCAATTTCTTTCAGCAGAAGAAATGGCTCAGGAATTTGAAGACATGTTCCAGAAAGAATTTGAATATAAAGCATTTTCAATGACTTCTGTGGACAGTATTTTAGACAACCAGTTAACTTTGGATAATCTAAAAACTAGGTTAACTGGTCATGCAAAATCAATCACTATAGTGAGGGATGCCATAGTGAGAGCCAAGATGATCTTTAGGAACGCATTCAACCCAGATAGCATTGAGATGCAAGCGGCTTTCACTATGTATGATCACCACATGAGAAAAAGTGGCGACACAAATTGAAGAAGTCATTTTTCCCTTAGTTTATTTTTTGTTTTTCATATGTACTTTCAAAACAATTTTGGACATTTTTACATGTACATTTTTCATATGTAATTACATGTAAAAATATAGGAAGTCCCAAGTCAATAAGGACTCCTATTTTTGAATAAGTCAAAGTAGTTGTAGATTCCCTAAATTTTCTCAAGGCCTCTCCCTATAAATAAAGAGGGCCTCTTTTGTAAATATTATCTTTTGTCTATTGCAAGAATACTCTGGCGAATTGAAAAGCAAATCAAGACTTTGTGCTTTTTGTGAAAATCAATTATCAAATATTTATCAATACAAGAAAGCAAGTTTAATTCCAATCTTTGTCTTGGGATTATTTGTGTTGTGATAGTATTGTTCTTATGTCTTGCTATCATAATTGTTTTTGTTAATAATTGAAGTGTGGAGTTTGTTTCAAGTGATTGAAGAGCGCTCTTAATTTGATTCTGATAGACTTTGTGTTATCAAATCATTTGTGAGGTTTATGTTCATGTTTGTGAGAATACAATAGTTTGGAGACTTTGCGCTGCAAGTTGTTATATTCGATTTACTTTTATCATCTTGAAGAGGAGTGAAGACTTTGGGCTACATTCAACTTCAAATAGTTCTATTTGCAATTAGTAAGTGAGGTAATAGAAAACTTTGTGTTTCTGTGATTTTGTGATAATTTATAAGTCCTTTATCAAGAGTTTGAAGTGTAAACATCTATTCTGAAAAAAGAGAATGAGATGAGATGGAACCACCACAAACATAGTTTTTAGTGTACATAAATTTTATAAGTTGTTTTGTTTGCAAAAGTCAAGTGACTAGAGGGAACCTCCCCTTGCTGAGAGGAGAGACTTTGTCTCATCATAGCTGTGGCTGATATACCCATTTTGCCGTTAGCGAGTTAACGACAAAATATTCACCCAACAGTTTTTTGGCAACTCTACTCAGGAAGGAACGCGCAACTTGAAGCCTCACACTCCGAGTTGAAGCATTTTCAGTTCTTTTCCATTTTCTTGCAAAATTGTGTTTAGCATACTACATTCTGGTAGATTCCCGGTACACCAAAAGCAAGAGGGCTCAGGGTATTATTGATCCTGCATTTGAATTGATGCAGCAGAATAATTTTGGATTCTTAACTCCACTACCTCGTCTTCAGCGCACCAAGAGTTTTCCCCCTACAAACACCAGGTCTCCAATACCAGGTGAAGTTTCTAGTGCCGGTGCTAACAGAGTTTTGTCTATTCATACAACACCAAGGTTTGTTATACCACCTTTCAATCAGCGTGTCATGGCAGCCCAAGGCCCTTGGGGTAATACCTTTGGTCCTCTAAATTTGACCCCACCATTGCATGAACTATCTCGTAGTTCAAGAAAGAATTTCCCCAAATTCTATGGTGACAGGAAAGTTCATCCTGATGAGAACATTGCGGCTTTCTGTATAGCCTGTGGTGTGATAGGTGTCGAGCACGAAGATGTTGTTGTACGACTCTTTGTAGAAACACTACAAGGTGTTGCTGCAGACTGATTTTACCACCTTCGAGCTCAGACCATAATGAACTAGACTACTCTCAAAACCAAGTTCGAAGCCAGGTTTAAACTTGTGGAAGATGCCCATGCATTGTTGGCACAGCTGACACAGATGAAAAAGGAACCTCATGAACCAATGCGAGATTTTATCGCTAAGTTCAACAAATTGAGAAACAGGATTCCCACAACCGCTGAGCCAACAGCGGAGAACCTTAAATGTTTCTTTATCAATACACAACTTCCGGAGGTGAGTTTTCTATTGAGGCGAGCTGCTCCTACCGATCTTGCTGCAGCTCAGATTCTGGCAACTAAAGTGGAAGACGATCTTATCCTTGTGGGTAAGATAAGAAGGGATTCTAATAGAAATAAAAGTTCCTCTTCTACTAAGAATGCTTCCACAAGCACCACTGACCCCATGGTACAAAAGCTAGCAAATGAATTGCTAGCTCTGAAGAGACAAATGTCCCAAGGTATGTCTGCGCCTCCTTCTTACCGAGATATACCAAGGAGGACATTTCCAAATAATTCATATCAAGGTAATGCTGCTAGGAATCAAGGACAACACAACCGTCTTCCACCTACACAGGGGAAGCTTGCCATTGAAGCGGCGCCAGTCAACTTAGCTGTTGGCTACTATGAAGCTGAAAATGAACTTTCTTTCCAACCTGAGTTGGATTATGAAAATGGTGCTAACCTCTTCATAGAAGGAGAAGAAGAGTTAGCTGGTGACTCTACCATCAGCTTTCTAAATTATCAGGACGAAGCTGAAAAGGGAGAAGTGTATGAAGGAGCATATGCTATTTTCACTCAGTCTCAAAATCAGTCAGCTCTTCAAGCTGATAAAGGGAAGGCGAGAGAAGAATCTCAACCAGTGATTGCAATCACTAAATGGGGAACTCCACTACCTTTCCAATCAAAAGACCCAGTGGTCAATAAACAAGTAAGTGCCTCTAATGAATTTGTACCTTCCACTTCTACTCCTCAGACTAGTGCTATCTCTACCAAAAATCAGAATGATGGTTTTTCTTCCTCCGTTTCTAATTCTTTTCAGCAGTTTGATATAATAGATCATGCTAGGAGAACTAAGATACAAATGTTTGAAGTTGAGTATTTACAGGCTAATCCTGAACAATTTGATAGATTAGCCAAATATGTCAAAAATAAGACCGTCCCTGTAGGACAAGAGTTTCCCAAAGCTACTCATGACTCCCCCAAAAGTAAGCCTATCCAAAATAATCTTGTCACTACTCCCCTTGAAGCCTCTGGAAAAATTGAACCTTTCTATGTTTCCCTATTAGTGAATGGTCATAAATTGAGCAATTGCGTAATAGATTCCGGAGCCTCTGACAATGTTATGCCTGCTAAGGTAGCAGACGCCCTTGGCCTCACCTTAACCAAAACTTTTGGGAGGTGTTTCTCTATGGAGAATAAGCAAGTTCCACTTTTGGGTCAAATCAAAGACGCCCAATTTGCATTTATAGCTTTTCCAGATAAGAGAATCAAGATGACAGTCCTGGTAGCTGATGTTCCAGCTTCATACGGCATTCTTCTTGGGTGTAATTTCTGCAAGGATGTAGGTGGGGAGTTGAACATGGATTTGTCTGAAGCAACGATACCTGTTAAAGGTGTCATGCAAAAGCTGCTTCCTAAGAAGGAGGCGAAATACATTGTTACCCAAACATCAAATCCCAAAGCTCAAATTTTGTTTGAGTCCTCGGGAATGGGTAACTATTTCCTATCTACAGAAGATGGTTCCAGTTCATCAGATGAGAATACATCGGGTGATAGCTCAGATATGTCAGATGGAGACTCAGAAGAGTTTTCAGATGAAAGTTCAGGTGAGGGTATAGTAATGCCAGAATCTTCCCTCACTGACAAAGAGGAGTCTTCTGACCAAAGAAAGTCCAAGAAATCAAATTCTGATGAAGTCTGGATTTTAGAGTTTGATGGCAGCTGTTCTTCTACTGGTTCTAGAGCTGGAGTGGTCTTGATATTGCCACAAGGTGATATCTTACCTTTTTCATACAAGTTACAATTTGACAATACCAATAACACCGCCGAATATGAGTCCTTATTGCTTGGATTGGAAGCTGCTCGTGCTAGAGGTGTTAAAATCCTTCATGCTCAAGGGGATGCTGAATTGGTGGTTTGTCAAGTAAGGAATTTGTACCAAACTAAAAATGAAAGACTGAGACACTATCGCAATCGCGTATGGGATTGCATTGAAGGTTTTGATGCTTTCAACATTTCTGCAGTGCCAAGAGAGTTCAATGATCGTGCAGATTCATTGGTTGTTTCTGCCACTCTCATGGTGCCTCACAAGGATTTCAAAGGAAACAAGTACACTATTGAGCTGGTCTTCCGACCAAGTGTACCTAATAACGTTGACCATTGGTAGGTGTTCAATGGTGATAACCAAATCATTGCTTTCCTAGAAAAGATGGATAGTTTTGATGAGGTTTACTTTGAAGGAAGTGAATCACCACCGCGGGAATATGTTTCTGAGATAGATTCACAAACCAGCGAAGAATTTCTAAAATTGAAAGGAAATAAAATCCCAAAAGGTTTGGTTTCCCTTGAGAAACTCTTTGATAAACATGACAGGTATATCAAGCAGCGGCAACAACAGGATTCAAGTTCCTCTATGGAATTTGAGCATGTCAATTTGGGTTCGGAAGCAAATCCTAAGATGGTCAACATTGGAAAATGTTGCACTGTTGATGAAAGATTCAAATTCATTACCCTCCTTCGCCATTAAATTGATGTTTTGGCTTACTCCTATGATGACCTGAAGTCTTTCAGGCCTAAGGAAGTTCAACACGAAATTCCCCTCAAAGTTGGATCGTTGCCTCACAACCAAAAGCAGAGGCAATACAATCCTAAGATATTAGGTACGATCCTTTCTGAAATTTAGAAGATGATGAATGCAAGGATAATTTTTCCAATTCATCATTCCACATGGATCGCAAACATAGTACCTGTAAGGAAGAAGAATGGAGAAATCTGTATCTGTGTTGATTTCAGGAATATCAACCAGTCTTCCTTAAAAGATAACTACCCTTTGCCCATCATGGATCAAGTATTGCAAACAGTAACTAGTTCAGAAATGTTGTCTATGTTAGATGGTTTTTCAGGGTATAACCAAGTGGAGGTCAATGAAGCTGATCAGTTCAAAACTGCCTTCACCACACCATGGGGCACATTTGCATATCGCAGAATGCCTTTTGGTCTGATCAATGTTGGCGCCACATTTCAGAGAGCGATGGATCTTGCCTTCAAAGATGAGATGGGAAAGTTCATCGTGGTGTATCTTGATGACCTGACTGTTTTCTCCAAAAACCATCATGACCATGCGCATCATTTACGACAAGTGCTAGAGCGTTGTTGGCAAAATGGCATTTCCCTCAATCCCAAGAAGTCAGTTTTTGGGGTAACGAAAGGTAAGCTTCTCGGACACATTGTATCCTGGGAAGGTACTAAGATTGACTCAGAGAGAGTTAAATCCATTCAAAGTCTTACTCTGCCTACTAGTAAGACTGTTGTTCACTCTTTCTTTGGAAAGGTGAATTTTCTGTGAAGGTTCATTCCTGAGTTTGCAGAAAAAACCCGTCACATTGTCAATATGATGAAGGGTAAGGCCACTTTCCATTGGATTGCGGAAGGTAAAGAAGCGTTCGAGGATATCAAGAGAGCTATTGCTCATGCTCCAGTTCTTGTTTGTCCCGACTACACTAAGGATTTCGTAGTTTATAGCTACGCTTTAGAACACACACTTTCGACTATTCTAGTTCAACAGAATGAAGAAGGCGTTGAATCCCCCATATCATATATGAGTTGTCCTCTCAAAGCTCATGAAATGAAGTATTCAAATATGGAGAAGCATGCCTATGTCATGGTCAAAGCGGTGAAGCATTTCAGGTTCTATATTCTAAACTCACACATTGTTGTTATGGTTCCTGATACAACAGTCAAATCTATCCTAACTCAACAGGAGTTCGAAACAAAGAGAGGTAATTGGATTGCTAAGATCCAAGAATTTGATCTAGATATCAAGCCTACCAAGCTTGTGTGTGGTAAAGGTTTGTGTCAATTGATCGCAGATAACGTTCCAAAAGAGACAGGGGACGAAGAAGAAGAAGTTGTGGACACGCCAACTGTCCTTTTTGTTACTACAACTGACGAGTGGTATTCCAATATCGCTCATTTCCTTACCTATGGTGAGTGTCCTTCTCACTTGTCTTATAAGGAAAAAAGAACTGTCAAGTTAAAAGCTGCTAACTACATCCTTTGGGACAATGGTTTGTACAAGAGAAGTCTTGATGGTGTATTTCTCCGTTGCATGGATAAAGCGCAACAAAGTAGACTTTTGGAGTCTTTCCACAATTTGGCTTGTGGAGGACATTTTTCCGCACCTGTAACGGCTCACAAGATCCTGCGAGCTCGATACTATTGTCCCACACTATTCCAAGATGCGTACAATTGGGTACGCAAGTGTGAGTTATGCCAACAGTTTGTTGGGAAACTGAAGTTGGCAGCCTTACCTCTAAAACCAGTGGTGATTGAGGAGCCTTTTCAGCAATGGGGTATTGACATCATTGGCGCAGTGAATCCATCATCAAGTGCAGGACATAACTATGTTCTCACCGCAACAGACTATTTTACCAAATGGGTGGAAGCTATTCTAGTCAAGCATGCTACTTCTGAAGTGGTATGCAGTTTTCTTAAGGAGAACATTATTTCCAAGTTTGGAGTTCCAAACAAGATTGTAGCAAACAATGCTACTTGTTTTTCCTCTCATGAGATTACAGAATTTTGCTACGAGCATGGGATCATTCTTTCCCATTCTTCAGACTATTATCTGCAAGGGAATGGTTAGGCAGAATCAAGCAATAAAAATCTGGTCACTATCATCAGGAAACTGGTAGATGAGAACCAGAGAACTTGGCATAAGGAGCTTTTTGATGCTTTATGGGTAGATAGAATTACCCCCAAAAGGGTGATAGGCATGTCACCATTTCAGCTTCTATATGGTCTGAATGCAGAGATATCAATTACCTTGGAATTGCTAGCATTGAGATTGGTGAAGGCATTGGAAGATAGAACTTTTGATAGTTCTATTGATAAAAGGATCATGTATTTGACTGAACTTGAGGAGCAGCGCACTATGGTGGTGGACCGTATTGCTGAGCACCAAAATCAAGTAAAGAAACTCTTCGACAAGAAGGCAAAGGCTCGTGAGTTTCAGATTGGAGATCAAGTCTTGTTGTGGGACAAGAGGAGAGAACCAAAAGGAATGCATGGAAAATTTGATTCCTTATGGAGAGGTCCATTCACCATTCATCAATTCTGTGGTGAAAACAGTTTCTTACTGGAGTATCAGGATGGGACACCATTCTTGTTGCCTCACAGTGGACAACATCTGAAGCACTTCAATCCATGAAGTACCAGATAAGTTAGATTGTACATTTGTATAGTTTTGTGTTTTTATTTTTTTGTTTTCGTTTAGTCTTTGTGTCTTTTTCTTTTTAGCTTGACTCTATAGCCCAATGGCATGGATGAAGGCACTTAGAGATTGGATTCTACTCCCTTCAATCATTTCAAAGTTTGATCGAAGGAAGTTCCCCAGTTAGAGCCAGCTGTTCTCAAAATCAGCTACGCTCATTTTTGTAGACAACCCCCCCACGAAACTTGTTTGTTTCGTGAATCTACACTCTAAGTTCGCAAATCGAGACAAGATTCCCTTGTTCTCGCGCGAAGTCATTTAACATTCTAGACTGGTTTATGACATCCCTTTGAATCAGTTTCTCGTTATGCGTGAAGATCGTTTAAGTTGTAAATTAGTTAAAATGTCAATTTAGGTCATTTTTAGGAGTTAGTAAAATTTTTAGTGTTCACATGCAGTAGCGGCATTTTTTGCCGCTCCTGCATATCTTTTTTGACTTGTTTTTAATACATGTGTAATGGCGGCAAAATTTGCTGCTCTTACATGTGTTTTTCATGTAATATGTAAAGGCGGCAAAATTTGCCGCCGTTACATGTTATTCCCAGTTTTGTGCATTGTCGGCAAATTTTGCCGCTTTGACATACTTGTTGTCCTTCATGCAAGGTCGGCCGAAACTTCCGCCCAAACAAGATTTTCAAAATCTTCAAACGTTGAGTGCCATTAATGGCCACTCGTGCCATTCATTAAAACTTGTTTTCAGGTTGTTAAATGCATCTTTTCGGTTTGTTGTTTTTATTTTCATTCCTCCAAGCTTCCTCCGGACCCCTCGCATCACTCGATCACGCCGATTAGGGTTTCATTCAAATTCATCCTCAGCATTAGGGTTTTCTACTGGCATCACAGGTAAGCCTCTATTTTGAACACATTCCTCTTGCCAGAAGTTTTTGTTTAAACACAACTATCGGCATATCTTCAGGTTTGTTTTGATTAGGTTTTTATCCTTTTTTTGTTTTGTTATTTTCCTGATTGTGTTTTGTTGTTGTGTGAGTCAGTTTGTATGTGTTCTATTTGTTTCCTCCCATACATTAGATATGCCCTAGGTCTTGTTTTGGAGAGACGCTGCATTTTCACCGCGTAGACCCTTGCAACCTTTGTCATATACCATTGTGTGTTGTCGACCGTCTTCGCCGACCTAATAATATGAAGGTCAATCCCTTCTGTCGTGTATCATCGGTGAAATTCTCTGATCAAACATGGTACTTAAGCCTTTGCAACTTCCAAATGTGCAAAGTCAGCATTGTTTGCCGCTCAGACGGATGCTATTGATTTCTCCGAACTAGCCCATGTAATGTCGGTGAAATCTGCCGATCTAACATTGCGAGGACAATCCCTTTCATTGTGCATCGTCGGCAAAATTCACCACGAGTGCATGACTTCTAAGATTTTTGTATGGTGTATGGGCGGCAAATTTCGCCGCCCTTACACGAGGATCTATTTTCATACCTCTGCGAAAGCAGCACTTTTTGCCGATTTAACATCAAAACAACAAACTTGTGAGAGCGGCAAAATTCGCCGCTCATACCAAAAAACTCTTACCACATGCAGTGGCGGCGAATTTTTCCGCCAGTGCACATACAATAAAACCCTCATATGCAAGGGTGGCAAATTTTGCTACCCATGCAAAAACTGTCTCAAATTTTCTTAACTCTGGAAAACTTTCAATTTTGATTTTCTGAGCCCGCTTCTCCTCTGAGTTTTGGCCAGCTTGAAATATAGCCCTTTTTCAAGCGCGTTCCCATAGTCGTGATCATCAACATGCAATTTTCTCAGATTGCCAGTATTTTCTCTAATTGCATGATCATAACTTTTTGTTGTAGTTTCTTCTGTGGAGCTTCGTTCTAAATCAAACTTCTTCTCGGTGAAAGCTCATCCAAATGACTGAGTTGTCCCCGAAGAAATCAAAAGCGATGAAGTACAAATATCAAGGTGTTTTCCCAATCACCTCAGTCCATTCTAATGTTGAGGACATTAGAGATACGAAGATTGGCCATGTTGATATGGCTGAGTTTGTAGAGAGAACCAAGTCAAGCAACCCCAGTGCTATGATGAAGAAGATAGTTGAAAGTAATATTCATCTAGTGTCATCCTTCCTAGTGGCAGCTCACAACACAGAATTTGTTCTTCAGTGCGCCCATTTCTATAACAAAGATATTAGAGCTGTGGTGGACACCAGTGGTAATGTGATAATCAGGTTGGATCCTGAGTTCATTGACAAGGTGTTTATGTGTCCTCCTGCGACAGAGGTATTGAAGCTTGACTTTGTTGAAGCTTAGAAGGAATATGACAAGAATCCAGATAAAGCAAAGAAAGTGATCAACAACAAATGGTTGAAGACTACAAGGTTAAGTTTGTCAAGGTGGCCATGTAGTTTCCCTCGAAGCGATTTTGTAGAGGAAGTTGGTGACCTGATTACTCTCCTCAACAGGATAAGAGGTTTGTCTTCCTCTTCACTGTTTCATGAATGGATGTATCCTTTCATTAAGGTTATACTCCAGGGCAAGCAAGTTATTTTCTAGGGAGAACAAATCAGTAACGCTTTGCATGACCAGCTGACAAACGTATCCACTACCTCCAAGTTCTACATGACTTCCTATCTGGTATACATTGCAGCCTCCATGAGGATTTTTCCAGGATTATCATCAGAAGGGGATAGGAGAGTAGTCCCAGTATATCAATATTATTCCCAACTGACATTGAAAGGTTCAATCCATCATTTTAGAAGAGTGAATGATGCATTCTTTATTGTATTCTTGTGTCTTTTTGATCCCCAACTAGAACAGAGAAGAATTTCAGATGAGGCATGGACAGTGGTAAATGACTTCGGGTGTATGTTTTTGCAATTCCCATCTTTTTCATACTTAGGGTTAGCTTTTTCCAAGGTTACCCTTATATGCTTCTGAGATTCCCTTCAGATAAACTAGTCTTGATGGAGTTGTGCAGACAAATGATTGTCGTGCATAACAAACAGATGGAACTCAAGAAGCCTGGTTTCAGATTCCTAGTGGAAATCGGTAGATTTTCAGTAATGACTGCTGCAAAGGCAAGGGCCATGGAGACAGAGATGTAGTTGGTCACCATGAAGCAATTCAAGAGGAGACCAAAGTTTGACTACAGGGGTGTAAAGGATAAAATCAAACGGAAAACTCAATTTCATGAACCCATGGTAGAAGATGTCTAGGTGGACTTGAGGACAGAGGAAGATATCAGGAAACTAGACTATAGCAGATTGTCCCTGGAACAGATTGAATATCTAGGACTTGTTGATATTCCAGAAGATCTTGTGGATGATGGGGAATTGGTTGACGCCAGATATGATGTGAAACAGATTGCTAGTACTCCTCTCCCTCCAATCCAATGGTCTCAAAAGGAGTTGACCTCACTGAGGAAGAGATTCGAGCCCATATTGGCTAACACCAATAACAGCTGGTGGATAAAGGAATTACTCTGAAAGAATTCCTCACGGGATCAGAAACTGAAGTTCATGAGCAAACTGGTAAAAAGGTGGAAAACAAAACGAAGAATAAGAGTGATGTTCCCTCATCCTCTAAAACACACAAGCCTAAGATCAGATTTGTGATAAAGAAATCAAAAGTTGTGGAGGAAGAACCTAAGATAAAAGATATGGAAGTTGAAGAGCCAGCCACAGAAGAGATGGATGTTGAAGATAAGAATTCAGATCAACAAGACAAGGAAGCTTTGTCTCCACAGGAAAATACACAATAAGAAATGGGAGTATCATCCCCATTGCTTAATACACCTGTTGCAGCTCCTGTGTCTATTTCTCCTATTAATATTCCCTCTTCTGAATCTCCCTCTCCTAAAATAATTTTTGATAATCCCCAAAACACTTTTGAAAATGTTCTCCGTTCTTCTGAGTCAATTCCTAGTTTGTCTTCTTCATCTTTTGATATTGGGGATACATCCATGTTTGATCATTTTGTGATGAATACTGAACAAGTCTCTAGTGCAAATGTAATAGGTGCGGTTTTTACTAACACCCCTCCTATTGTTTCGACTACCAGTACAAACATAGTTCCAGGAACACCAGCAGTAGGAATGGATCCCAATGTGAGTACTTCTCTGCTTCCACCTTGGTTATCAGCTTACACGCCAAAGAGGAAAAAGCAAGTCATCTCCCCAGATGACTTTGATTTCACTAAGTTGGTACCTACAAAACCTAAGGCCCCGAAGAAACTGAAGATTCTTTCCAGCGTACTTGAAGACAAGGGACACAAATTTCTAGAGATAGCAAAACCTCCACAGGATGCAACTGTTGAAAATTTTGATATGAATGACTACTCTATTTCTAGAGTTGAATTGGACAAAATAACCCATGAAAGTGCTAAAATGATATGCAGTCAGCCATGGACATCCTAATCCAGAGGTTTGACAGGGAAAAGGAAATGAAGGATCACTACAAGGCAATGGTAGAACAACTAACTGCGGTGGTAAGGAAGATCACTTTAAACTCAGAAGCTGTTACTCCAAAGGCCGTATCTGTAGAATACCCTGTCATTCTGAAAGCAGAAAAGACACACCTCAAAGGAAAAGTACTTGAAGAGTACTTAGACAGGATGCGGGCGCAAGGAATCTCTTTGCTCACGGATGTATCTGAGAAGACAGATAAAATGAGGAAAGTAAGGGCATAACTTAATGATCTCATTGATGCTATCTCTCAAGATATTGAATGCACAGAGGATACTCATGATAAATGGGTAGAAATGAGGAAGCTAAAAATAAGTACCCTAATATCAATTGGTGCTATTTCTAACAAGGATTCATATACAGAAACAAAGGAGGCTTTGATGTACAGGAGTAGTATGCTAAGAAATTTGATCAAGGATCTTGAAGCCGCAAAGGAAATCAGTGAAGAAAATGATGTCAACCTTTTGCATAAGTTGGAGGAGTTACCTTGTAAGTTGGTATCACAGGATAACCAATTTCTTTCAGTAGAAGAAATGGCTCGGGAATTTGAAGACATGTTCCAAAAAGAATTCGAAGATAAATCATTTTCAATGACTTCTGTGGATAGTATTTTAGACAACCAGTTAACTTTGGATAATCTGAAAACCAAGTTAATTGGTTATGCAAAATCAATCACTATAGTGAGGGATGCCATAGTGAGAGCCAGGATGATCTTTAGGAATGCATTCAACCCAGATAGCATTGAGATGCAAGCGGCTTTCACTATGTATGATCACCACATGAGAAAAAATGGCGACACAAATTGAAGCAGGCATTTTTCCCTTAGTTTATTTTTTGTTTTTCATATGTACTTTCAAAACAATTTTGGACATTTTTACATGTACATTTTTCATATGTAATTACATGTAAAAATATAGGAAGTCCCAAGTCAATAAGGACTCCTATTTTTGAATAAGTCAAAGTAGTTGTAGATTCCCTAAATTTTCTCAAGGCCTCTCCCTATAAATAAAGAGGGCCTCTTTTGTAAATATTATCTTTTGTCTATTGCAAGAATACTCTGGCGAATTGAAAAGCAAATCAAGACTTTGTGCTTTTTGTGAAAATCAATTATCAAATATTTATCAATACAAGAAAGCAAGTTCAATTCCAATCTTTGTCTTGGGATTATTTGTGTTGTGATAGTATTGTTCTTACGTCTTGCTATCATTATTGTTTTTGGTAATAATTGAAGTGTGGAGTTTGTTTCAAGTGATTGAAGAGCGCTCTTAATTTGATTCCAATAGACTTTGTGTTATCAAATCATTTCTGAGGTTTATGTTCATGTTTGTGAGAATATAATAGTTTGGAGACTTTGCGTTGCAAGTTGTTATATTTGATTTACTTTTATCATCTTGAAGAGGAGTGAAGACTTTGGGCTACATTCAACTTCAAACAGTTCTATTTGCAATTAGTAAGTGAGGTAACAGAAAACTTTGTGTTTCTGTGATTTTGTGATAATTTATAAGTCTTTATCAAGAGTTTGAAGTGTAAACATCTATTCTGAAAAAAGAGAATGAGATGAGATGGAACCACCACAAACATAGTTTTTAGTGTACATAAATTTTATAAGTTGTTTTGTTTGCAAAAGTCAAGTGACTAGAGGGAACCTCCCCTTCCTGAGAGGAGAGACTTTGTCTCATCATAGCTATGGCTGATATACCCATTTTGCCGTTAGCGAGTTAACGACAAAATATTCACCCAACAAATCCCATATCATTTGCCACATTGTTGGAGCTGATTCCCCCCTCTATGGAAAAATATTTGCCTATCTTAAAGAGAATACCCTCCCACCCGATCTCTCCAGTAACTAAAAATGAACCTTCATCCGTCAAGCAACCTGGTATGCCATTGTCGCCAACACCCTATATCACAGAGGTCTCGATGGTACTCTCCTTAGATTTCTCGATAGTGAGGAATATCAAACTACCCTGAGTGAAGTACACGATGATATATGTGGGACCCACTCTAGTGGCCCTACCCTAGCCAAAAAACTCATATGCATGGGATATTACTGGCCAACCATGGAACAAGATTCCTATCATTTTGTAAAGAAGTGGAAAAAGTGCCAAATCCATGGGAACCTAATACATGCACCAACATAGGAGCTACAGCCATTAACGAATCTGTGGCCTTTCTGTCAGTGGCGACTCGACATAGTGGGCAAGATTCACCCTTCCTCATCCAGCGGCGATAAATTCATAATCACCGCCATCAAGTACTTTACGAAGTGGATTGAAGTCGTGCCCTTAGCCAATATCACAGGAAAGCAAATTGCCTCTTTTATCTTGAACTATATCATTTCTCGCTATGGTATCCCTTCATCCATTGTCACGGATAATGGATGACCTTTCAAAAATCAAGATGTTAGGGAACTATGTGACAAATTCCATATCCAACACCGCTTTTCAACCCCCTATTACCCCCAAGGCAATGGCCAGGTGGAGGCATCAAATAAAACTATCTTAAAAATCATAAAGAAGACTGTCAATGATGCTGGTCATGATTGGCATGTCCAATTAAATCCCGCACTGTGGACCTATTGTACAAGCATCCACACACCCACAGGTGCAACACCATACTCCCTGGTCTACGGATCTGAAGCCATCTTGCCCATTGAAGTCGAGATCCCATCCTTGTGAGTTTCTTTAAAAGGCCTCATATCTGATGAAGAGTACAGAGTATCCCAGCTTCAAGAGTTAGAGTTGCTTGAAGAGAGAAGGCAATAGGCCTTTAACCACTTGAAAGCTTATCAACAACAGATGTCTGGAATCTATAACCACAGGGTAAAACCCTAAGTATTCCAAGTTGGTGAGCTAGTCCTCAGAGAAAATCCCAGAAATTAGCAAGATCGAGAAAAGAAAGGCAAGTTTGAACCCAATTGGCTAGGTCCCTATGTCGTCATTGTAGCTTATGGGTCAGGAGCATATCAATTGGCTACCTCTGAAGGTGAACTATTTGATGATCCTATCAACAGCATGTATCTTCGTAAGTTCTATACCTAACAACCCCAATGCAAGGGAGTCCTTCAAAAATTCAAAAAATTTGGAAAAGTGATCAAAAAAACAAACAAAAAAATCAAAAAATGAGAAAATAACAAAAAAAATCATCCTTTCGTGAAAACCTAGCAAATAGGTGCCTGGGATACGTACCATGATGAAAACTTGGCAAACATGTGTCATGTGTACTTTTAGCTTTCGTGCAAATAAAAGCAAGTGGTGAAAACCTGGTAAACAGGTGCTATCTAGGACAAACCACTTCCTCCACTTGTTGTGACCTCATGTCTCTTGTGTCCATCATATCATTCATCTTGAACCAGTCCTTTGAACCGTTGTTGAACTACGTCACCTCTGAGCTATCACGTAGGCAAGGCCATTCTCAATGCACCCCCGAGGCTCCGCTCCACTCCCCTTCCTTTCTGTCTGTTCCATCAAGTATCGTCTGTCCTGTTGTCCATACCATTTCTATATCTTTGCCATCACCTAGGTCCTAGGTCCATCAAGTTCACCCTGAACTACATTGCCTCTGCATCATCACGTAGGCAAGGCCATTTAGCAATGAGCACCCGAGGCACTAGGTTAGTCCCTTAGGGTCAATCTCTCGATATTTATCTACCATATCGCCCATAATAAGTTGATCCTTTGTCTAAACTGGGGGCAACTCCTCGACCTAGTTACGGACTTGGATTCTTGAATGCCACATGTTCTAAGAGGATACCAATAAAGGATGGTGATACCTTTCACTAGACAAGCACGCGCAGCAAAGCAAGCTACCCAAAAATAAAAATCTTGGCATGAAAATGTCAACCTGTCCAAAGTAAAGCATGTACCAAAACACTCAGATTAACTCTATATCAATTATGGAAAACAGACACATCTAATGCAAGAATGTTTTGTGAACGAGTTAACTTACAAGGTCTTGGATTTTTGTCATTATGTCTTCCTATGCTACTCAAGGATGCCAAAAGCTAGAGATGCTATGATGGGGGCATAAATCTTTTTCTTTGTCTGTTGTTTGTGGATTAAACTTTAGTAATGTGACGACTTTTGTCTAATGACATGATTAGCAAAAGATCATCAAGGACTTCAGAGGTCTAAACATGAAAAGGGGCAATCCTTGTCTGTTGAAACGCAAGCGATACTCAGGTCATCTAGATTCAAGTTTGACTAGATGCTTGTATCAACTTGCTATATCAAATCTGTGTAAGCGATACTCAGGTCATCTCGATTCAATTATACCTAGATGCTTGTATTTTCTTACAACATTTTAAAACACCCAATGATGAAATAAGCGCTTCAAAATACTTGCAATATCAAGATGACAATCCACATCCATCCCATATCCAAAAATCCATATCAACCATGCAATAACAAAATTCTACAATGTATCAAATGAAAGCCCATATTTCTTCATCTCTTCTCTTCCACCAATCTATATCATCTCTGTGTCAAATGAGTACATTTGGACATATAAAAAACATAGCATAGATAGCATATCATATCACATGAGATAGTCATTTACATGATTAAATCATTTGCATACATAACAAGTGCATTAGGTCATCCACATACATTTGCATCCATATATCTTATCAAAAAAAATCAAAATACATAAACAAAGTACATATAGAGTTGCATCATCATATCAATAACATGTCACATCTGCATTGCATATCAAATCATCCCAAATCCATCTAGTAAGCATCGCATATACAAAGCATCATAAGATAGATTCCATCCACAACATAGAAACATAGAACATGAGCATATAGAATATCAATAACTGCACCATCATATAAGCATAAAAGCATGTCCAAATGTGCAACATATCAAAATATATGTCCATATCTCAGAGTCATGGCATAAAATGTATACAAAAGTACAAACAAGACAATGATACATGTCTCAGGGCAAAAATAGTACATAGCCGGCTATCTCAGCCATCAAAAATTGGTACAAGTATCCAAGTCTGTCTAACTCTACTACCACAAAGCACTGCTCCTTGCGTTGCCCTCTCCTCTATCTCCCCCTAACTACTGGGGGCCCCTCACCGATGACACAAATCAGGATCCACCTACCCTCTGTGATGCCGCAGACTAACTCCTGTAGCTAGGAGCATGCTGGTCTACCGCCACTACCCTATGATACAATCCCCTGTAATACTGAGCCTAAGCCTGCACTCTAGCAAGCTCACCCTGTACCTGGGCCAGCTGTGTCTGTGCCTGTTTCACCTATGAAACCAAAAAGCTAGAAGTACCATCTGTACCCTTAGTTGCCACTGCTGCATCTCTCTCTTCTCTCATCACCCACACGCTGACCAAGGCTACATCTCTCTCTCTAGATATCTCTGATATCCATCTTGCATCCGCATCTCTCTGAGACTCCGCTACTCTTAGGTGAGCTCTCAGCTACCTAATCTGACCCTATAACGCCACAAAAGTCTGCTGCTATAAGTCAGGCTGCAGAGCCTACCCTACTTGTCCCTGTCCCTGTGCCACCTGTTGTGCTGGCACCTGACCCTACACCTGCTGCTGTGCCACCTATTGTGGTAGCGACATCTATCTCTGCGGTGCCACCTGCTGTAATGGTACCTGCGCCTGCCCTGCAGCCTGCGGCTACGCAACTGTCTGCTGACCTAAAGGTCCCTCCCTAGACCACCTCCTCTATCTCAGTCTGCCACCTCCTCCTCCATCTCCTCCTCCTCCTCCATCTCCACCATCATCTCCCTAACCTCCTCTCCCCCTCCATCGCCTCCTCCTCCCGCTAGCTCCACCCTCATCATCTGAATCCTCCTCGTCTATACAAGGAGCCAACTCTCCAAGTCCTGAATATTTGGGAAATGGATGAGCAGTGAACCACTCCTCATAATCAGGTGTTATACCCACATCTACTATGTCCCTCCTCATGGGCCATGCTGCATAGGGGATCTGACGAAAGTCTGCTAGGGCCTCCTCGTATGATGCCATGGGACCACACCTATAGCTCTCTGCATGGGTCCTCGCAAATCACACCTGCCCCTATAGTCTGCCTTGCACGCTGCCAAACTGCCTCTGTACCCTGCTCACAATCTGTCACTCTAATATGTATCTCGTCCTGTGAATGAGCCACCAAGTCTGGAAGCAATACGAAAGCTCGTTCACCTCATCATCCCATACCTCACAGTCTAGGTATCGGCGCCAGATAACTAGATCCACGTTATCAAACGCGTGTCTCCAATACTCGAGCTTCCCCAGCTTGTGCTAGGAAATCACACCTGCATATCCATAGCTGTAAGGATCACCTCTCTGCCTATGAAATAAACATATCGGCCAAGTGATAGCTATGTGCTCCTACAACTAAAACTGCAAGAGAGACACACCCGCTGACAAACTGGCCCCTCTGTGATACACTACCTGGTGCATATCCCTGTACAAGTGTACTAGCACACACACACCCCATACATACCGAGTCCCATCAGTGATCATGCTCTCTAACACCCTCCCCCAGCCAATCAGGAACCCGTGTGACCTCCTATCGGGGCATACTATGCCACCAATCAGTCTCACCACTATCCCCGAGAAGTAGTCATAGCAGTCATGAATGTCCTACCACGAAATCCCCTGCTCAGCCAACTGCGGGTCATCGAACACCCGTCTATACTCAGCTAATCCAAAATCACGCTGTGACTCATACTCAACCAACTATCCCTAAATAAGGAGGTGCAAAATCCTGTACACGTCCTCTAGAGTGATCGCCATCTCCCCGGTCGGTAGATGGAATGTACCATCCTCGCTGTGGAATCGCTCCACTGCTGTAGTCAACATACCACGATTCGTGCAAACCTCGGGCATGAAGCAAACATAATGCAAACCCATAGCACCAAGAGCCTCGTGGTCAATCTTGATCAACATATATCGCTACAACAACGGCAAAGGGAACTGCTCTTGTGACATTAGGGTATCCCGGATATCCTCTTGCAACCAAGCAAAGCATAGCGTCAAAGAAATCCATATCCAAGCAAACCTACTCAAAGTAATCAAACTATCATATCATTGACTTAGCATATCAAATTAATCAAAACAGCATATCATCTCTTGACTAGATTCTTGGCAATCTCAGAGATCGCTCATCAATTGATGCATTGATCAAGGTGCTAATTGGGTTAATTTCACTAAGTCAACTGATCTTCCTAGTGCAAATGCGTCAATCTAGGTGGCAAATGCATTGATCCATATCATATGCCCCGCTTCACTATGAATGCACCAATCCTTGACGTGTATGCGTCGTTCTGGCACATGCGCTACTTCTTGTGTCATATGCGCCGCTTCACCGTGAATGCGCCAATCCTTGACGTGTATGCGTCATTCTAGCACATGCACCGCTTCTTGTGTCACATGTGTCGTTCCCCAATGGATGCACCAATTCATAACCTATATGCACACAACTATCATATACGCCATAAGATCTCTCATATGCGTGACTTCGCAACATATGAGCCATTTCGAAGATCATATGCGCCGAACGGCAGTTCAACTCATCTGTCCTAGCTTTTTTTCCTAAGCATTTATTGACCTAATAAATGACTTTTAGCAAGTTTTGACGAACTACATACCGGTGGTCCTGCCTCGGCTAACCGATCAAACTGTTGGACTCGCTCAAACTGGTGCTTCTCACGTGGAATATCCATCTCTCTGTCAACTGCTCTAGCTCCCATACTCTCCTAAGCTCTTAAAGACCAATCAACTAAGGACAAGTGTGCAAATGAATAGGACTTGTGGACCCAATTCCTATATATAGCAAGTGAACCATAGCTGACTGTATGACAACTGTGACTACTTCCCATATCCGTTCCTCTGAACCATGTCCTGTTTTTCTCCATCCTAACCCACTTTTCACCTTCTTCTTCATGAGATTGTCTGTCTCACGCTTTCTGCCTTCTTCCTGTCTAATCTCCCAAGGGGGCATCATGTCACTAAACTTGTACTAGAGGCAAACTAGGGCATGTATCATTGTCAAAAATTCTTATTCTTTGAAACAACGTGATAAAACACATTGCATCAAAGAGGGGCAAAATGTATACACCTAAAAATGACATGACTCTACTTAAATAAATATTTTAAATATTTATTTCATCTTCATATTCCTCTATCAATAAATAAATAAATCTATTTATTTATTTGATTCATTTCCTCCCATTTAATTAAATAAATTACATTTATTTAATTAATTTCATCTATATCAACTTTATTCTTCTAAATAATTAAATAATTTTAATTATTTAATTAAATCTTTCATTCTTCCAAATTTAAATAAAATGCAAATTTATTTAAATTAAAATCTCCAAAAATAAAATATATTATTTATTCTTCCAAAATTAGCTACAAGTAATTAAATAAATTTATTTATTTAATTATGCTTTCTTATCTTCTAAAAAATCTTCAATATCTTCTAAAAATAAATTCTTCTTATCACACAAAAGCAAAAGTTGAGTTAACTGATTTAAAGCTATCAACAAAGCTCTTAAATTAGAAAAATATATTCTAATTTGAGAAAATGAAAACTCGTCCTCATCAAGAAAGCAGTTAACTCAACAAAGCATATTTTTGAATGACACATGTCCTTCTATTCACGCACGTTCTCTCGAACATTCTCCTCTGTTGATCTTCTTATTTCTTTTCCACCATTGATCTTCTCTCACACAACCCTATAAATACAACCCTCTTCTTCTTCATTTCATATCCATCATTCGAGTAAACTTATGCTACAGGAACTATAGCGCACCATTAGCACCCCATTTTCATATCATTCATCATCCATCCATTGCATATTGTGTTGAAGCTCATCTTCAACACAACAAGTATCCTAGCCATCTCTCCTTGTCATCTTTGAGGAATTGAAGCAAGAAAAGCAAGCTCACTGAAGGCCATCTTCATCACCAAAAGATCAAGAAAGAGTAGGCAAACAATGGAAATCGTAAGGTAAAAGGTTGTAAGTATCTCATTTCTTATTTTAAAATCTCCTTTTATCTACACATTCCATTGATGTTTTGGGTTTTATTATTCATTTGAATAATCCAATTTTCCCCTTAACAAGGGTAATGGATGAAGGTTAGGGAGATGGAGGTATGTGGGAATGTTTTGGAATGGAAGGGAATCATGACCAACGGTTGCACACACCATGTTAAACATTGAAGCTTTTGATAGGAAGGTGGTGTAGGAAGGAATGGGGATGTTTGCTTAGGTGATGGGTGATGTAATGATTTAGGTATCCACATAGACTTAGTATTTTTATGATTTTTGATTTTCTTGTGGGACTTAGGAAGTTGAAACTTTTGTATGGAATGGCATTTTTGGATGGAAGGCGATGGTTGGGATTTTTGAGATGTGGAAGAGGATGCCTCGTTTGATTTGCTTGATTTTTTTTTAGGGACCCAAACCATTTTGGTTTTGGACTTTGCTTTTGGGGACTTGGGCTTGGGTAGTGATTTGGATAGCTTTTTGGATGTACTTTGCTTTAATTATTTGCATTTGTGCCCTAAGGCATGAGGATTTTTAAGATTTTTGACAGGATTTTTAGCTTTACAGGTAGAGGCATCCAAACTTTTAATTTTGAATCCCATGGACAAGATAGAAGCGGGGTTGGTGGGATGAGTGGAAGCTTCATGTTTAGACAATGTGTGCATTTGTTGGTCATGATTAGGAATGTAAGGGTACTTATGAATAAGTGGATAATGAGGCATTGGTAAAAGTGGAGGTAAAGTGGATGGAGGGATATTAGGAGTTGGAAGGAGTGGAGGTAAATTGGATGGCAGAAGGTGTACGGTCACATGCTTTTGCGATTTGTAGGATAATGGAGGCGGAATGGCAACATATGTTTTGGGTATATGATGTGGTTTGTGATGGAAAGTGGTCTTAGGAGGGATGGAGGAATTACCAACATTTTTAAAGTGTATACCTTGGGGTGTATATCCAAGGCCAAATGAGCTTGGAGGGACCTTGACATGGTTTGGCTCCAAAATACCTTGTTCATAAAGGCCTAGGCCTTTACCTTGGTAGTTCATGTTTTGAAGTATGCGATGGACTATGGGGCTAGGTGTAGTTTGAAAACTAGACTTGAGTTTTTTATTGGATGGAGAAGGTGAAGTGGAGGACAAAGGTTGTTGTTGTCCTAAAGAAGAACACTCATGTATAAGGGTGGATAGACCAATAGGACATGATGGCTTTGAAACAGGGTCAATGGTGGATATGGATGAAGGATCATTAGGATCTTGATCATCATTATGTTCACTAAGATCCAAGCTATTGGTTTGATCTTCTATGCTTTCTTTGGGGACAAGTGTCTCATCATGGCAAGTGGATGTTTGTTCATTATGGATAGGGCTAGATGGTGGATGACTAGGAGCAATGTGGATATCTTGCACATGGATAGATATAGGATTATGGATAGGATCAAGATGCTCATGGATAGCTTCTTCATAGGTATCATCTTGATCATAAAGAAGGTAAATATTATGGATGGGTTGAATTTGGATAGCTTGCTCATGAATAGTTGTTGGGAGATGGATAGGATCAAGTGGCTCATGGATAGGTTCATTATTATGGATATCATCTTGATCATGGAAATGATATATGTTATGGATAGGTTGCATGAAAGTGATTTGATCTTAACTTGGACTAGGGCTAAATGTTTCCACGTGCTTAGGATTAAACCTTTGACATACCTCTTGGGTTGCTTGAATGGAATTGGATAACTCTTGGATAGGCTTGACATGTTCTTGAGGGTTATTGACATGAAGATACAATAGCTCTTGACTTGGGTTTATGGGAGGTCCTTGGATAGGCTTAATGGATTGTGGACTACATGAAGGGCTTAAAGGGCTAGGCATGTTAATTGAGGGCTCTTGAAGAGGCTCAAGGATAGGTGGACCACATGATGGGATTATAGGATTGGACATGACCTTTGGAAGTTCTTTGGTAGGCTCATGAATGGGTGTTTGACATGAAGGTAGTTTATTCCTTTCTAATAGCCAATGGATCACATCCTTTGCAATGGTATGAGTGGATGGGCAATTTAATGGATGAGCAATAATAGCGGATGATGTTGTAGACTTAGGACTAGGATTAGGTTGGGGCCTAATTGGATTGGGTGGATTAGGATTTGGATTGGATGAAGGGATAATCTTACCACAATTTATGAGGTTTGTGATCAATCTCTTAAGTTTGACACAATTGGTTGTTGTATGGCCCTTATACCTATGGTATGTACAATAATGGTTTTCATTAGACCAAGGGGGTTTAAAGATTGGTTCAAAAGGTTCTATCAGTGGCAGCTTAATCAAATTTGCTTAAACCAATTTTTGTACGGTTATGTCCAAGGGATCTTGTGGTGGAAGATTGGTAAAACATGTGGATAAAGGTGATGAAGGTTGGTGGACCAATGGACTAGGGGCAAGATCACATGGTGGTGTTATGATAGGGCTAGTAGGCTCATGTGTTGGCATGTGATTGGATGATGAAGGCCACTCATAGGATGCATTGGCTAGATTGGTATCTCCCTTGTCAAAGGTAATTAAGTCTTGCAGTATTAGGCTCGCATGGTTTATATACAAAGGGCCACTTGGAGTTGTATATGCTTCTTGTTGCAAAGGCAGATTTGGGCTCACTTGTCCTTGTTGGGGAGGCCATTGATAGTCTTGATAGCTAGGTGTAATGGTAGGATAGGTAGACAAAATATCTCGAGGTGGACTCAAAGATGCGGGCATTTGATCTTGTTGGGAAGGTTGACTTATGCTCACTTGATTTATATACAAAAGGCCATTTGGACTTGCATGTTGTTCTTTTGAAATCACTTGATTGCCTTGTGGATGGGCTTGGTAATGCATTGGAACAATGGCATGAGGGATTGGATAAGATTGAGGTGGATGTTCATAGGTTGATGTGGCATTGACTTGGTCGATAGGTGGATTAAGTTGATAGAAAGTGGATGGTTATGACATGTGACTATGAGGTGGATTAGGTTGGTATGGAGTGGCTAAAGATTGATGTACTTGTCAAGCTTGACTAGTGGCTAAAAGGTGTTGGACTTGGGCTACGAAGTGTTGCAGTTGAGGTGATTGGCTTGCATGGGGTTGAGCTTTTTAGATGAAGAATTGTAATGTTTCAATGGCATCTTGGTTTAGGGGTTCTGATCCTTGATAAAGATTTTGGAGGAATCTTTAGAATTTGATTTTTGGGTCTTTTGGTGTAAACATGTTGTCACCCAAGTGTTTGTCTTAAGTCCTTTTAGCAAGTACTCGTTTAGGGATTTTGATGATGTGGCGGAAGTGATTTGGCTAGGATAGGGATGTGACTAGGATAAGTTTAGGATGATTTGAATGACTTGGCTATGAAGGGTTGGATGATGACTAGGCTATGTCTGGGATGAAAGTGATTAGATTTAGATGTTGTTGGAGGAATGTGTAGGATAACTTGTCTTTATGTGTTTTGGGTGTTTAGAGCTTGATGTGGCAATATTCAAACAAATGATTATGCATATACACACATGAATCACTCACACAAGACACATAAGCAAGTTTTTAGTTTGGAAGAATGTGATGATGGTTAAGCAAGCACGTGAAGACACTTCAACAAGTCCTAGTCAAAGCAAGGCCACTATCACAAGGAGGTTCTAGTGAAAATCTGGGGGACCGGCACCCCACGAGCATCCAAAAAACCACTTAAGGCTTTAACTAACCCTACTAGGAGTTTTAATATACACAAAGGTACACCTCCTTTCGATTTAGCACTGTATGGTGAGCGCTAATACCAGTTAGACTTGGCTTTCACCTTATCCTCTGATTTTTATAGTAGACCGGATGAAAGTACTACTTGAGGTCATTCCCTTGGGGTGAGTACCTCTTTTCCCACCAAGGCAGGCCTCTCTAAGGATAAACAAAAGCAACACAAATAAATATTTTTGATCCTCCAAGTTTGTGTTAGGACGCGAGGAGAGAGCATACACATTTACTTGGTCACACTCACATGGGGTTCATTAACCTTAGAAATTCAATGTGTGGAAGACAATGCAAGCACTTGTTTGTTTTAAAGCCCAAATCAAAATGTGATGAAAGACAATGGTTCATTTTAGCCTAATTTTTGATGTGATAGCAAACAAATTGTTCGTTTTATGCCCAAATCAAAATGTGTTTGCAAACAAGATTAATTGAAATGAAAAGATGAAAGATAGAAATGAATGCACCCAGATTATTTTCACTTTCCAAGCTATTGTATATGATTGATATTGTTGCTACTAAAGCTCCTTATGATCACCTACTACATCAAAAAATGATATTATAATGCAGGCATAAAAAATAAGCTCATCAGGCAAGGAAAATTGTAATTTTAGATACATAGCTAAATTAGATTTGATTATTTTGAGACATTTTTGTTTGAAAATTAAAAAATCAAAGAAGAGACCCCTGTTAATTTTCTGAGAGCTTTCCAAAAATGTAAAGAAATCAGAAAAATTCCTTGTTTTGCACCCAGAAATGTGGATTTATGGAAAAGCTACAGTCGGCAAAGATCTAATTTTTTCGCATTGTATATGACCTCCAAATTAAATCCGTAATTTTTTTGTTGTAGTTTCCTTATATCATGGACAAACTTCTGTAAAAATCTTGTAGAAAAATTCATAGTCGTTTGGAAGATATAATGAAATCTTTAAAACCTAGGGTTTTGTCCAAAAAATAGCGAATCTGCAACAAAAACTTAATTAAACCTAGGAAAATCAACAATGGGGGTTAGATGAATGCAAATTTTTACTACAAAAACTTGCAAAAATAATCAAGCGAAGTGAGTCCCACCGGGCGTGCCAAAATGTATATCAAAAAATTTGGATTTACAAATGGAAGTGATCAAACAATGAAATACATAACCTAAACCCAAATCATTCAATACCTCAAAGATGTAAAATGAATTGTTTGATTGATTTGATATGTTGGTTACTCACAATTCAGCAGCATAACATTTGCATAGAATTGAGATGATAGATGGAAGATGATGATAATAGATGCAAAGGCTCTAATGTAATTTCAACAGCATAAAGATACTCCAACTCAATGCATCTTTTCAAATGGCTTGTGAGGGGGTTGATTTATAGGAAAGGCTTGGTTCAAATGGATGGTTGAGATTAAAAAGCTAAATGATTGATGTGGATGGCTAGGATTGATTAGTTATTCCCACTCTTCAATGGAGTTGTAGTTATGTGACAAGTGGAGGGAGGAGAATAGGTCTCATGTGTGATTGTGTACACAAATACTTTTATTTAATAAGTTTATATGTGATGGTGTACACATACTAAAATTAGGTCCCATTAGTTGTACATGTCAAGGATTTTAAATGAAAGTTGTACTACCACACATGATTCAATTGAGAAATGGACAAGTGTCGAAATGTGATGAAAGGTGAGGACTTAATTCAAATAAAATATTTGAATTAGTTGGGATATGTGAGGGAAATTAATTAAATAAATAAATTTTATTTAATTAATTGAGAAGATGATTAGGATAGGACTGGGAAATTAATTAAATAAATACAATTTATTCAATTAATTGGAAAGTGGGATTATGAATGTGAAATTAATTAATTAAATAAAATTTATTTAATTAGATGGCTAAGTGGGATAAGGATAGGATTAAGATGGGATTTTAATTAAATAAATAAAATTTATTTAATTAATTGGCTAATGGATTAAGTGGGATTAAGAGTGGGATGAGGACAAAATGCTACATGATGTCTAAGATAATGTTTTTGACTAGGTGTTGCAAGACATGGACAAATTGGGGACAATTTTGAATGTCTACACCATCAATCTAACATTAATTTAGATACTAATGAAAAATCTTAACCTAGATTTATTTTTATGATAATCTCGTAGAGCAATTGATAGTCACGAGCATGTTGATAATGAATGTCAAGAGATGTTTAGAACTTGCTGCCTATTTTGTCTCAAATCTTGACCTCACTAAGAAGCTAGTGTAAATCCAAACTAATTGAATTAATTCTAACTTAAATCACATGATTATTTTGTAAAAGTTGGCACATTTTAATTAAAATGTTTACACTTTTTTGAAGGAATTTGATACTTTATTTCTATCTGTTGTAGGCCTGTTACTAAGAAGATACTTTGGTCAAGGACTTGTTGAGCATGAAGTGAATGAAATAGGATAAAAATTAATGAAAACCAAGGATGAAATTATTGTCACCTCCTTGAATATTTTTTCTAGATGGCTTGGGTACTAATTCTAAAGTTGTTGTACCTAGGAGAACATAAAGATAAGAAAGATAAGGAGATTGCTAAAAATATTTCTATGACATTGAAGCTCAATAAGGATTATTGAATTGTTGTTTACTTTGGATCTATTCAAAGCAACTACTAAAGACCTAACTAGTTTTTGAGAACATTGTCATAGGATTTAAATAACTCAAAGATTGCTACAAGAAGGAAAAACTGGAGACTTTGAATTGGGACTTGGCATTCAAAGTAAACACAAGACTCTTGGCCATCTCAATTGTAATTTCACAATAAATTGAGAATCTTACAAAGGCTCCAAAACTTGACATTGCAAAGGATTGGAAAACCATTTTTAGGATGCTTGTTCAGTAAAATTAGCTTTGTTTTATGCTCTTCCTTTATTTTTCCTTGGTTTTTTATTCATGAGTTATGTTGTGATGTTCTTTATACCTAATTCTATGAGTATTTGATGAATTCAAAGAATGTTTCATACCATTGAGGATTTGTTGATTGTGAACCCTTTTATGTGGTCAACCTAAACACTGCAGTGTTGAGTTACATGATATATCCATCTTGCACAAAGGTTGTGGAGTTTTAGTTATCAATTTGCACCTAAAATAGGGTAGTTGTCTTTTCTTATAAATCATAAGTGATTAACCCCTAGAAGATGCACCATGTCGTGTTACTGGCTAAGGGAAAACTAGTCAAGAAAAGAGTGGTTTAAATTGGATTTCTCTACTCACAAAGTAGGATTCAAGGATCTAGGATAAAACAAGCTCATTATCATGTCTTTCTCCTTATCACACTTCTTTTGTACTTTTTACAAAATTATTTAGATTAGGATTAGTTAGTATTTAATTCAAGATTTCAAATACTTGCCTTATTGTGAATTTTATGAATTGCTAGTCAATGTACATATATTAGATGATCAACAAAATCTCAAATTGAACATATTTCCATTTGTTTGATCTCTCTTGTATCCACTTATTTGATCTTTCTTGATAACTAACACATCCTGCAAACTAGTATTTGTGTTTCATTCCTTTTAATTCTACTAGAGCCCCTTGAATAGGACAATTGTCATCCACATATTGAGTTATTTAAATAAACTAAAACTCTAGACAAAGAACCTTGGGGGATTAATTCCTTTTAGGCAAGGAACAACTTGTTCCACATGTTGTTGGGTCAAAACACGCATCAATGTAATTGTAACTTAGAATCATGGCTTCTTAAATACATTGGAAGTGGAATGAAAAATTGAACTAGGTCATTCTCAGAATTTAGGTAAGTTTAAATCTACACAAAAGATGGAGGGTTATCATAAAATTTTCCTGAGACATATGATGTTTGAATCTGAGTAAGGACTGATGGTGTGTAGGAACACCTTTGGGGAATTTGTTGAATTACAATGGTCATATTCTCCTTAGTCAAACCCTTAGATGGATTGATTCAATGACTATTAAACTAAGATTGAGGATAGCAAGAAAACATGTAATGTACCTAAGATGATGATGTAAGTTGATAATGCAAGTAAGATGCTCTATGATGCTCTCATGTGAATGCTCTTGGTTCTGTATTTCTCATGATAATAGTGAACTAGGGCATGTCCTTAAATACACCGCCCTAGTGCGCAATTTAAAATAATTCACACTTTAGTTTAACTCATAATGACTAGTAATGGAGGAAAACATAAACCCAATTTACAATTTTAGAATGTATGGAAATGGATTGAAATTAAGATATAACTATTTACCAATTTACATACAAAGATACACCAACTTACACACTACTCAATACATAACTTATACGCTTTAATTAAAATGAGCCAAAACATAAAAGAAAAATGCATAAGTACACAATTATTACCATTACAATTATTTATATAGAAACAAATTATTTGCACAAAGTTAATAAATCAAAATTACAAATTACAAGACACTGCGTGGTGCTTATTGAGAGGATAAAACAAACAAATTACTTTTCACTTTTTAGAATACGACAAAGGAGAAGGCCAAACAATTCTTGATGAAACTTTAGTCATGATCAGTTGCTAGATCTCTTCCTATAATGAAGTTGACCAAACCATTTCGTTGGTCATGAATGTTTTGCAAAGGCTTAGCTGTCAGAGCAAGTGGTTCCCTATCGGTTAATGGTGGATGAAGAGCATGCATCTTATAGTTCAATAGCGTCCCTCACTGCTTCAGTTGGTTAACAACCATTCCCTTGTCCATTCGTCCATATCTCTGTCATAAACAAGTATTATAGGCATCAGGACTCCTCTTCTTAAGATATCGGATTTGGCGATGAATTTTCTTATCTCTGAAGAATATCACACATTTACAAGGCAAAGATTCTATGTGGACACCCACCATCTTCTGAATGCTTCGGCACTGCTTCCATTCATTACTCTACATCTCTTTTACAAAGTGGCATGAGAGATTAGTCTATTATCTCCTAGTAGACAGTTTTTTTGGATTCAATTGTATATTTTTTGGATCACACTCAGTGATCCATCATCAGAAAGAGGAGACCCAAACCGTAGATGAAAAAATACACGCGGTTGAATCTAAAACCACTCTCTACTTTGGAAAACTTATGCCTACTATTTTATTTGTTGTTAAACAACCACAAAACATTGCAGCAACAAAGTATCTTGAGCAATCACATTCAAATCAATAAAGCCAAATCAAGACAGAAACAAAAGAGGTTAAGAAAAAACCAAATACTGTTGTCTTGTTCATTCCTATATTTCAATCAATCAAAGAGTACAGTTGAAACTTCTCCACAAACGGGTATCATGGGTCCTGTGGCTGCCAGTGTACCTGAAACACTTTTAATGGTAGTTGCTACCCTCTAATTGACTGCACCATCTTGTCCTAATATGAAGCCAGTGTAGCCCCACAGTTGTCAACTACACTCTCATGGGGCTGCTTATTCTTCATCTTAGGATTACAAGCTTTCTAAAATTCTTTACTCTACAACTCTTTTACAAAGTGGCATGAGAGATTAGTCTATTATCTCTTAGTAGACAGTTAGTTTTTTGGATTCAATTGTACATTTTTTATCAACGTTTTGTGTGTGATCCATCATCAGAAAGAGGAGACCCAAAGCGTAGGTGAAAAAATATACGTGGATGAATCTAAAAACACTCTCTACTGTGGAATTTATTTGTTGTTAAACAGCCACAAAGCATTACAAGAACCAAGTATCTTGAGCAATCACATTCAAATCAATAAAGCCAACTCAAGACAGAAACAAAAAAGGTCAAGAAAAAACCAAATACTGTTGTCTTGTTCATTCCTATATTTCAATCAATCAAGAGAGTGCAGTTGGAGCTTCTCCACAAACGGGTATCATGGGTCCTGTGTCTGCCATTGTACCTGAAACACTTTTAATGGCAGTTGCAACCCTCTAATTGACTGCACCATCTTGTCCTAATATGAAGGGGGTGTAGCCCCACATTTGTCGACTACACTCTCATAGGGCTGCTTATTCTTCATCTTAGGATTATAAGCTTTCTAAAATTCTTTCTTCATAATGACTTATTTGCATTATGGAAGGCTTTATTGGGTAAGATTAAAATGTACCAACCCTATATATAGCTGAAACCAATAAGTTACAAACATACTTATCTTTTGCGCAACTGTTATTCTATTGTTAGAATCATTAATACTCTATTGTTATAAAATTTGTAAGAAGATTAATACAGAATAGGCTTCAAATTTGCCATAGATACTGTACAAAAGCTGAGCTTACCCAGCACATACTTTCCAATAAGAATGGTAAAAGTTATTGTGCGACTTAAACTTCAGACCTCCTGCTCCCAAGATTTTAGCTTACCATTTCTCCCATCACTATTCAATTCCATAATATCGACATGACAATTAGGGAGACGCAGAATTTCTGCATGGAAAATAAGCATTTGGGTAATCACTCTGAGGAAAAGCATTGTGACAAGGAGAAGGCCCAGATGGCAAAACAGGTCCTTTAGGCAGCATCTCGTATGTCACATTGAATGGGCCATTATAACTATTCCTGCCCACCTCAACCTTTACTTCATTATCCTCCTGCATTTTTATCCCTCTTTCATTTTGAGACACAGAATGTTTGTCCCTCCACTCTTTTCTCACCTCAATTGCAGGTATCATACGAGCTGAAACAGGCGAAAAGCACAGATAAACAGTGTATACTGACCACATAATAGCACATAACTTGCAGGCCATGATTAAACTTGAGACAGCTTCCAAGCAAATACCTAAATACCCAACAAGAAACTTGTGTGAAAAAAAAATTTCTATGAGCGTTTAAATTGGATATGATTCTGAGAAACCAACAAATTCAGCCTCCAACCATACATTCACCGCCACAACCATGACTGCACGCCATGTAGCCCTTTATCCTTTAACCCCCAAAAAAATGACATCAAAAGTCAAAGACATTCCCTCCTAATATAATGGCTGATTTCAGGCTTTACATTTTCACTAATACCCATAATGGTTGACTCCAACAGACAGAAAGTGATGTTTCCAACATGATCCACATTGTATGTAGTTTTAATACTGGTAATGGTAAAGCAAAATAAATATATTAGCTGGCTCAACATGAACTGCGACCTGTTTCATCTAACTCTTAGACTTGATTTTATCACTAGATTGCTTTAAAAGGTTCAACAAACCCCCTCAGTCGGTGGCTTTAGTCAACATTTTTAGGAATCGACAGAAGCACATGAAATCAGGCAAAATGTTGCTCCACATGCACACTTTTCTTCAGGGTTTGGTAATGCTACCTGCTACTGTAAATATAGGGACTAGCTGTAATTCATAGCTCTGAATTATATATTTGTGAATTACCTATTAGTCCACTGAGGTTTTGGGGAACCTATGTAAGGTGTATATGGTACACCAATAGTGACATAATTCCAAATACTAAAACTCATTTTTTAAAGAGCAAGTCATGGTTGAAATCAAATTATTTACAAGCAAGCTTCCAATATTCAACAACAATGATAAACTAATAAATTATAGCATATTGTCTTCGAAATCATAAAAATGTTAATGAAGGATTTATAGGGCATAAATAAATGAAAATATGTTTAAATTATATATTAAAACTTTTTTTTAGGTTCATTGAATGTGAGTTTTGCTTAATTTTGACTTTAAAACTACCTTAATATGATGATAACATGTGTCTTTATTTAAGATTTAAGTGTTATTATAAAAAAAAACACTTTAGACTTAAATAACTTTATTTAGGATTTAGGTGTTATTATAATAAAAGCACTTTACATTTATATGGTAATTTTTTTAATAAATTTATTAAAAAATATTTTTCTCTTTATATAAATCATACACTACTTTTTAAATTTAAATATTTGACCACTTATTTATAAAAGGTTCATGTCATAATTAAAAGGTATATATATAAACAACAACAAAGATTCTTACGCCCCTATTCAAAAGGTCTTTAGAGTAGTCCCCATTCTTTTAAGAAGGGAAAAGGCTAAATGGAGTTTCCCCTCCTTTAGTCTCTTCAAACTTAATTTTGACAAGGCTACTTAGGGAACCTAAGGGGGCTCTGGAACTAGTTGTGTGATAAGAAATAATTTTGAAAATTTTGTGAAAGTGACTTCTAAAAGATTAAGAGAGGGCACTGATAATTAAGCAAAAGCATTTGCTTTGATTGCCTTCATCTTGTCCAACAATATAACATCAAATTTGTGTTAAGGGGACTCAATGGTTGTCTTCAATTCAATCAATTAGTGAAGATTTGCAAATTAGAAACTGAATAATGTCCTTCAAGAGGCTTAGCCAATTTTAGATTTTCTTAACTCGTTTTCTTTTAAACATTGCTTTAGAGAGGCAAATGGAATTGTTGATTATTTAGCTAATTATAGTATTGATTCAAAAGTGAATTTAATAATTAGCAATGCTTTTGAAAGTTGGTTAGGCTTAGATGCCATATGGGATGGTTAATCTCTCATACAACTTCAAATAATTATTGCCATTTATCATGGTTCTTCGTCCACCATTTTAATGAGTGATTTATAAACAAGTGTCACATGTGTGAAGAAGGTGGTGACTGATAACTTATTGAAGTTTAGTGTTTTCCTTGAATTCAAAGCATTTTGTTTCGTTAAGGGTTTGTGTTTCCTTAGTTCACATATAGCTCTTATGGCCAACATAGAGCCCAAGTTTCACCTTTGTGGAAAAAATAAGCAAATGTCCTTCAAAGAGATCTCATGCATATGTCTCGTTAAGATCTTTTTGATTCATAGCAAAGTTGTTGAGACAACAATAAAAGAAAATTTCTGAGGTCAAATTTTCTTGAAGCCAAGAAAGGAATAGGGTGAATTCAGATGTTTCTTCAATGTTTGTCTCCAATTTGTTGGTATTTCATAAAGGACAAAGGATCGATGAAAGATTTGGCATGTCATTTCATAAGGGATCAACATAGATGTGGTCCAGACTATGTCATAGACATTACAAATATCTTCTCGATATGTGATCTTCCAATGACTAGTAAAGAGCTTAGAGGTTTGGTTTCTATGGGGTCTATTAGGGAGTTGGAGGATCATTTCTAAGATTTGGTAGGAGAGGTTGTAAAGATGCAATCATATGGTGAGAAATGATGGCAACTATTCTCCAAGTTTGAACGTAGCTAAGCTTGTGGCCCTTTTCAAATCTTCTTTGCATAGGATAGGTGCAAAGCCGAATAGGCTAAGGAGGCCATCAAATACCTTGTTCATCAAGATGGCAAGTCTACTTATTAGTGATGATGCATTCAGTGTTTTAGATAATGTTCAAGCTAAAGTGGTAAAATTATAATAGAAGTTAATGTTTTGCTTTCTTCATACTTCTTGTTTCCATAGGTTTTATAGGGTTTCTTCTAGATTTTGAAGCTAGGAGTGTTGGTTCTAAACACCCTATTAATGGGATGTTTTAAGCATTTCTAATGTTTTATGATATCTACATAAGGGAGAGGGCCTCATGTTCCTCAAGTCATGAATAAAAAGCAAAGATCCTTGCATAGTTTACGATTTAGGGAAAAGGGAATCTTCTCACATGCTTTAAGGATTTTTTTTTGAAAGGGTGTTTGACTTTCACTAAAGGAATTATCAATATAGAGTTAACATCCCATCCTAGAGATAATAAAGAGTGAGATTTGAAACATGGACCTACTCAGTAGGAGAGATTACCATTTCACCAATCACCTAATTTGTTGGAGTATAACACTCTGATACATAAATGTAATATTATATATTTAGGGACATTTGTTGTGCATGTAAATAGCTCATACATATGTACTGGTAGTAATAGATTAGTTGTAATTTTTAAGAGTACAAATAGGGATGTTATTCATTGTAGAAGTTGGAGTCTTTTAGTTAGACTCTAGTACTCTATTTGTGTATAAATATATATGTATCTCTAAATAAAGAACATAGAGAAATATTTTTGTGTGCAACTCTCTCATCTTATATTACTACATGTCTCTCAGTTTTAATATGGTATTAGAGCCTAATCAATTCTAACCTCCTATTAGACAAGGGTTGGATCCCTAGGCTTCTATTATGTGAAGCATTGTATTCCAAGAGGGTGAATCGTAGTCGATAAAGTTCTACTACAAGAAAAAAGATAGGAAAACACTACTACTATGAAAAACAAGGACTATAGAAAAAGGGTTGTAACACTGCTTAAAATAAGTGCAACCAATATCAATGAAGAAGCACACTTTGTTAATGACACTATTGATGAGGCCAACAAAGAAATCATTCAACTATTTTAATAGCTCCATCAGATGTGTTGGGATCACCAAAGTGCCTCACATTAAAAAAGGTTGTTAAAGGAAGTATAGGTTCATCAACATGCCTCCATTTCTATGTTGGAGGAGGAGAGGTGCTTCGAGTGTCAAAGGGAAATGGTGTGCCCATTTGATAATTTAGTGGATGCTTGGTTCTAGGGAGGGTGTTGGAGATAACTACACATCCAACAAGTTATTAGTCAATTTCGTATTGTAGCATTAAGAGGGGGTGTTGGAGTATAATGCTCCAATATATAAATATAGTACTCTATATTTAGGGACTTTTGTTGTGTATGTAGACAAATCATACATATGTGTTGGTAATATTAGATTAGTTCTAGGTCTAAGAGTAAAATTAGGGAAGTTATTCACTATAAAGTCAAAGTCTTTTAGTAGAACCCTTGTACTTTGTTTGTCTATAAATATATATATTATATAGTGTCTCTAAATAAAGAATATATAGAAGCATTTTTGTGTGCAACTATCTTGTCATGTATTGTCGTATCTCTTGGTTTTAATATCATTCACATATAATGGTGCTACATAGTCATATTATTTTAAAATAAAAAATTTACTTTTGACCATTGAACCAATTGATTATTAAGAAATACCATTCATTCATAAAATAGGTTTATATATTATAGGTAATATCTTTATAATATGCCACATTTATGAGTAATGTCAAAACATTAAATGATTTAATTCAAATTTTAAAAAATTCAATATCTTAGTTTATTTAACAATTCTTGAGCTGTTTCAAAAAATAGTAGTTTAAGGTGGTAAAATTCTTGTTCTAACTTGAATTTAAAAGCCCCTCCATAACTGAGCTATAAAGTGTTAAAATCCTTGTTACTACTCAAATTTAAATGCTCTATTTAAAGATCAACCAACAGTCAAAGATTTGAACCTACACCTACAATCTACTGTTTTCAAGTATTAAAATTTATTACTACACCTACAATCTATTATTTTCAAGTATTAAAGTTTATTATTCCACCAATCACCTTGTTAGTATGTAAATGTGATAAATAATCAATTTATTTTAAATTAGTAAAGTCTTTAATCATAAATGTGAATTTTAGACCTTGCTCCCACAAAAGTTAGAGCTTGGCAATTCCTTACAACAATATACACAAGCATAAGTAGTAAATAATCAATTTTTTCTTTCTTTTTAAATTTAAAAACCAACTGATCCTTTCGATAGAGGATGGCGTTCACGTGCTCTGCAAGCCGAGCTAGGGCGACCGTGCCCTAGCTCGTTCTCTGTGTGTTGCTCGCTTCTGCATTGTGGGGGGGTTTTTTGAAGCTTTCAGGGTGGTGGTGGTGGGTTTTTTTCTTTTCTGGAGGCCTTCTTGCTGCCGTTTGGGTGGCTTATGGGTGGAAGGATTTTGATCCTTCCCTTGGGGTCTTGTCTTTTTCCATTTCTTGCAAACGTATCCTGGGGGTTTGCATGCCTGCTGGGGATCTTGTTTTTTGCTATGCAGGGTGGGGAAACATCTGGGGTTAGCCCCAAATTGGATTTCTGATCAGCAGTTGGTTCGAAGCCTTCGACGCATGGAATGAATGTTTTTGATAATACGCTATTTTCTTCAGAGATGGAGATGAATGATCTAGGATCAGTTAATGGTTCCCGAATAACGAAGATTAATGGGTGTTTGGAAAGATGCAAAGAGTGACCGAAGTTGATTATCCTGATGGAAATGCTTACAGATGATATTGAATACTATTCAAGGCACTCTTTTTATTGCAAGTTCATGGGTTTGAGAGTCTCGCTGCAATTTTTGGAATCCTGGGCTCAGCAGACTTGGATGTCAGAGGGGGAGATGGAGATTAGGCTCCTTGCGAACAACTTTTTTATGGTCTCTTTTGATTGCATGGTAGATCAGAATAAGGTCTTCGAGGGTGGCCCCTATTTTTATAACCAGGTGGGTTTGTTTATCAAGCCATGGCATGCTGGCTTCAACCCGACTGAGGCAATACCGAGTCGGATCCCAGTTTGGGTTCGGTTGCCGTGGTTTCCAGTTGAGTGTTGGCGGGATGACGTGTTGCATCTGGTGGCTTCAATGCTCGGTAAACCTGTTGGGTCTTCACAACAGACGCAGTATAAAAAGGTAATGACTTTTGCTCGTATCTGTGTAGAAATTGATTTAAGCAAGCCACTGCCAGATTCTATTAAAGTGAGTGCTGGATCATATACTTGGGTGCAACAGCTAGATTACGAAACCCTACCTTTTCGGTGTCGTCTTTGTCATGATTATGGTCACTTGCAGCGTAGGTGCCCTAGGGCTAAGCCTGTGGTGCCCCAACCTTCTCAGCCTTCTCGTAATCCACCGAGGGCTGATAATGGTAAGGAGCCTATTCCGGGTGATGGTAATGGAGATGATGGCTATGTCCCTGTCAAGGCTCGCAATAGGAATCGGGGCCAGAAGCGGACCTTGAGGGAGAGGCAGGTTGATGAAACTTTTAATAGGTTTGAGGTGCTGGATGATCTCAGCTTGGGGGAAGTGAATCCAGGGTTGCTGAACTTGGATCAGGGAACTTTGGGTACAGGACTGGATGGGCCACCATTGGAGGCCATGCAAGTTGTGCAAGAGTTTGGGGTTGGGCAGATGGATACGGATCAACAATTGATTGTCCAGACTGAACAAGAATCTTCTATTGGCGCTTCGAAGAGTGGTGGAGGTGGTTCCCCATTGCCCCTGAAAGGAGGCAAGAATGTGGGGAAGAGCTCTTTGGCCTCCTCTCGTTTGGGTATTCAGCAAATTGAACTGAAGAAAGGGGTTGGTGACAGGACTTCCAAGATGGGAAGGAAGAAGGATATGGAGAAGATTAAATTAACTGGGGAAACTTTGGTGGAGTCAGGGTCAGTCAAGACTCTGGATTCACATTTTTCATGCCCCCAGAAATGATTGTTCTCTCATGGAATGTAAGGGGCTTGAATAGTGGCCCTCGACAAAAAGTTGTTCGTGATTTGGTTAGGAATCATTCTCTGGATGTTCTTTTTCTTCAGGAGACTAAATTATCTGTAGATAATATGTTGGTCATGGCTCCTAAGTTGTGGAAATATGGTGAATGCCAGTGTATGGGGGCTCTTGGTGCTTCTGGAGGGGTGGCTTGCTTTTGGAACCCTTGAAAGATTTTCCCTCTCTGGTGGATGTCCTCTAGATCCTCTATATCCCTTGTCGCCTCTTGGTATGAGACTGGTGAGTGTATTCTCCTCTCTAATGTGTATGCTCCTGTTGAGTTTCTGGGTAAACAACTTCTATGGTCCCATCTTCGTTTTGTTCGTAGCTTAGCTCCCTACCATCCGTGGGTCATGGCTGGCGATTTTAATGCTATTGTGGAGTTGTCTGAGAAAAGAGGTGGTATTCCTAGGTTGGAGCCTTCTGCTCTGTTATTCAGAGATAGCATTTCTGAATTAAATCTTATTGATGTTCTGCCAAGTAATGGTCGCTTCACTTGGAATAATAGGAGAATTGGTGAGAGTTGTGTTGCTGAGAGGCTTGATCGATTCTTGGTTTCCTGTTATTGGGTTGGAGACTTATGGTCCACTTGATCTGAAATTCTTGATTGGAGAGGTTCTAATCATTGGCCTATTAAGCTTAGTATTATCTCTGCTTGGGGGCCTCGTTCTCCCTCATTCAAGTTCCAGATTATGTGGTTATGGGATCCTACTCTTCATGAACATGTGGCTGAGTGGTGGTAGATTGGTAGACCAACTTTTGGTATGGCAATGTACACATTCTCCAAGCTTCTTCAATTTGTCAAATATCAGCTTAAAAGGTGGAATCGACGCTGTTTTGGTAATATTTTTCATGCTAAGGTTGCTGCCCAGGAGGAGTTGAATAATATTACGCAGTTGATTCGTGAGAATGGGGCCTCTGAGGATCTTCTCAGGGAGGAGGCTAAGACTTTGAAAGTGGTTGAGGAATTTGAATTGCGGGAAGAAATCTATTGGAAGCAAAAGGCCCGGGTTGAATGGTTACACGAAGGTGATAAAAACACCGCCTTCTTCTTCAATTCTATGAAGGACAGGAGGCATGGTAATTCCATTCCTATTCTGGTGAATGATAGGGGTGAACGTCTTGCCTCGTTTCAGGAAATCTCTACTGAGGCATCTCAGTATTTTGCTACTTTATTTAGGGAGGATTCATGAGGGGGCTCTGTTGAGGAAGCACAGGTTCTTTCTTGTATTCCTTAGTTGGTCTCCAGGGAGGTGAATGAGTATCTGATGAAAGATATCTCTCTTGATGAGCTGGAGGGGATTGTGTTTCAGATGAAGAAGGGTAAAGCTCTTGGCCCCGATGGATTCCCGATTGAATTTTTTCAAGAATTATGGGATATCATAAAGTTGGATCTTCTGGCAGTTGTCCTTGAGTCCCAGAGGAATAAGCAGATGCTTCGTGCTCTAAATTCCACCTTCCTTGCTCTCATACCCAAGTGTGAAGGGGCTGATAGGTTATCTCAGTTCCGGCCTATCTCTCTTTGCAATGTGGCTTACAAAATCATTTCTAAGTTATTAGCTGAGAGATTGAAGAAGTGGCTTAAAGTGCTGATTTCAGAGGAACAGAGTGGATTTGTGGCGGGTCGACAAATTCTTGATGGGGTTGTCATTGCTACAGAGACCATCCACACCATGGACAACTCCCACGAGAAGGCTATGTTCATTAAGCTGGATATGGCTAAGGCTTATGACAGGGTTAGATGGTCTTTTTTGCAGAAGATCCTTGTTTCTTTTGGTTTTGGTGAGGAGTGGATCCAATGGGTCATGAGCTGTGTCACGTCTGTTTCCTTCTCAGTTTTGATAAATGGAGATCATTCTGAACTTTTTGGTGCCTCAAGGGGCTTGCGCCAAGGGGATCCTCTTTCTCCGTATCTTTTTCTGCTTCTTTTGGAAGGCCTTGGACGTTTGTTGAAAAGAAGGGTGGAGCTTGGCACCATTTAGGGTTGGCGATGGGGTGGAGACTTGCCTCCGCAATCTCATTTACAGTTTGTTGATGATACTGCCCTGATGGGGATAGCTACTGTTAGGGAAGCTACTAACTTGAGGTAGGTGTTGGACATATATCTTGTTGCTTCAGGACAATTGATTAATGAGGAGAAGTCATCCATATTCTTCTTCAATACGCCGACCCCCATTCAGAGAAGAATTGCTCATATCTTGAGGTTTCAAATAGGGATTCTCCCTTTGATGTATCTGGGTTTCCCAATTTCTGTTCGCCATCTTCCCAAGGGTTCTTGGCAGAATATTATTGATAAGCTCCGTGCAAAAGTTAATCATTGGACCCATAGATGGTTGTCTTTTGCGGGGCGGGTTCAGCTTCTCAAGTCGGTGGTGCTGGCTCTTCCTACCTACAGATGTATGCTTCAGGTGGCTCTGATGGGTTTTCTGAGGGAGTTGGATTCTCTTGCAAGGCAGTTCTTATGGGCGGGAAGTTTGTCATCCTCCAAGTGGAGCCTGGTCAGGTGGGATGTTGTGTGCAGCCCAAAGCAATTTGGTGGTCTTGGTCTTCGACAATCTGTGTTATCCGGAGTCGCTATGGCTGCTAAGCTTTTTTGGAGATGGTGTGTGGAACAAGATCAGTCGTGGGCCAGGATATTATCTCATAAGTATTTCCTGGGGATTCCACGGCAGGATCTCCCTCGTTACCCTCTTGAGGGGAAAGGTTCAGTGATTTGGAATACTCTTCAGAATGGTGCAAAGCTTATCAAGGAAGGTTTATTTTGGATTTATAGACGGGGAACTAAAGCTCTCTTCTGGTCGGATTCTTGGAATGGATTCCCTCCACTTACTTCTTAGTTCCCCAACCTTCTTCCTTTGTGCCAAAGATTTCTCGAGGCTGGCTGGGCTAGGGTGAGTGACTTCAAGTCTGTTGCTTCTTTTGGTCAGTTGGAGGTAGCTCATTGGAAGGATCCCGCAGTGTGGCCAGATTTGGGACTTGCGGAAGATAGTGCTAAGCTTCACAAGATTCTTCATAGTAGGAGTTGTAGTTCTCTTCTGGAAGAGGATATTCTTGCTTGGACCCATAATCCTAAGGGGGTTTACTCTGTTGCTTCTGGTTATCAGGTGTTATTGGCTCAAAAGCTAACTAGGGGTGAGGTTCATTGGTGGAAAAGTGTGTGGAATAAACTCTCGTGGCCTAAATGCAACTGCTTTGTTTGGACTTTGGCTTGGAATAGGTGCTTGACCTGGGATAACATTCGTAAACAGGGATTTCAAGGACCTTCAATTTGTGTTTTGTGTGGGGGAGCGGAAGAGGATTCTTCGCATTTGTTCTTCCGGTACCCCTTTGTTGTGCAGCTTTGGCATTGGTGGTGGGAGGTGTGGAAGCTTCCTTGTAATCATGCGTGCTCTTTGGTTGAATTCTAGGATAGTATGGGAAGACCTCCTTCTATGGCTTCCTTTTTACAGGAAGTTTGGTTCGTGGGTCCTACCTTTCTGCTTTGACAGATTTGGCTGGAGCGGAACCACCGAATTTTTCGTGATCAGAAGTTGGTGGGTCGGCAAGTTTGGATGCGTATGCTAGGAATGGTGCAGGAGTCAGTTTTAGCTAAATGTGATGTGGTTTTCCCCTTGGAGAGAGGTGATGATGAGTTGGTGGCCAGACTGGGTCTTCAAGAAATTTATTCTTCTTTTGTCAGTTCCAGGAACTGTAGGCATGGGAAAAAGAGGGTTCAACGGGTTGGAAGGTGGTTACCTCCTCCGAATGGATTTTTAAAGATCAATACTGATGGTTCTTCTAGGGGAAATCCTGGGCCTGCTAGAATTGGTGGAGTTGGCAGGGACTCAGCTGGGTCGGTGATTTTTCTGTTCTCTATACATGAGGGGGTGAAGACTGTTAACTTCATGGAGGGTCTGGCAATTCTACATGCTATTGAGAGGGCCCTTGCTTTGGGATGGAGAAAAGTTATATGTGAAACTGATTCATAGATTTTGATTAATCTCTTGAATGAGTGAAAGATATCTGATATTAATTGGCAGTTGGCTTCGGTGGTTTAGCGGATTCTTCAGGTTAGTTCTCGGATGGAGGAAGCATCCTTTGTTCACATCCCGAGGGAGTGGAATCGTGCTGCCGACTGCTTGGCCAAATGGGCCTCTGAGCATGATAGTGGTTGGAAGGTTGAGGATTGGGATCAGGTTAACCCTGAGCTGCATCTGGATTTAGACCAATTCTTGGAGGAGGATAGGAGGATACATGGGGATAGTTGATGTTGTTTTTGCTGTGAGGTTTTCGCCTTGTTTTCTGGGGCTAGGTCCCTTGGTTATTATTGTAATGTTCTTTTCTGATTTCTAATAAAGTTTTTACCCCTTTGTTTCAAAAAAAAAAAAAAATTTAAAAACCAACTAATATTTAGGTAATATTTAAGCACAAACTTCACTATGTCAATCATTATTTTATCCCACTTAGATCTAAATGGGCATCATTCTTAAAAGTCTTAGGTCCAATTTAGCTGGTTTGTCATTTATTGTGACATTTCAGACGTGCTTAATATTTTTCTAACTTGATGGAGAAAATCCTTTGAACTGAATTTTAAAAGCACCACTCCATTGGCACTGTTCAAAGCATATATGACTAATTTTTATTCAGTGACAATCAGTGGCAATACCAAAGTCATGCACTCAATATATTTGCATAAGAAAATATGGGATAGTGGCAGCTACAGTTGGTTTATATGGAAAAAGTAAACTCACATCACTTTCGCTTTGAATGTGTGCAACATATAACTGAGACATTTCTCCAGCCGCATTCGCTGTGTTATCAAGAAAAAGTGCAGACAAGGCATTTATTATTATATCAAACCATTTTGAGTAACATCAACTCCTTGCAAAGAGTTGAAATAAAAAATCCAACATACAAAACAAGATGTTGATCTTATAAGTAACATTTCTCTGAATGTACTCTCTTCTGTCGAAGATTTTATGGCTCGATTAGCATAGAAAATGCATGAACCTCCAGCCAGTTTGAACGGTAGAAGATGACATAGCATGATGTAATAATAACTCGAAACTCCTCCAAGCTGTGACATATTCAACAGTACTTGACCTTGAAAAGTTTCGAGATAAAGGGCAGGTTTGAAAATTTGGCAATCCATGGAGTTATTTCAATAAAAATTTATGATTTCAGGAGGATCAAATATTTGCAAAAGATTTTCAAATCGGATTTCAAAACTACATGGACTATTTTCAAACCATGATACTATTTTCTATAAGTCATTACAGGTCATTGTCTTGTAACATTTAATAATAATTTTATATAAGCACTTTTAAATATAGTTGTGGAGATCTTTGACTCGGGTATATTGGTGTATAGAAGAAAATTGCATGCTTCAACTTTTTCTTGTTGGTTTTATACTTATTTGTTTTTCTTTGTAATATGTCAAATTTAGTATTTGATTTGGGTTCTTTATGCGCAAAAGTTGATAGAACCTGAAAACTATCTATCCATGTGTATATTTTAGCCTTCATTCATCTATACATTTCATTTGTCATACATTTGCACCTCCTCAATGTGATATTATCACAATTGTTTTCACCTTTGTGTCCTTTCCAAACTGACCAAATTCAAAAATCCAACCATTCCCTGTCAACTTGCATGCTAAATTATTTGTATTGAGATCTAGGCCATTATATTTAAAATCATGCCTTAGGTAACTTATCATAAGGATCATGATAGAAATCCTTAGAGAATCAACTTGCACATAAAGAAAGCTTTAGCAATTATTAAAGCTTGAATCAACATTTCCTAAGGATAGAAAGGCGCAATGAATCTTCACAACTTCAACTCTTCCAAAGCAAGCTCCCAAACGTGTTGTTCAACATCACTCTATTAGAAATTAGATATCAAATGAAGGTGAGCAATCTCCTCATGTCCAAATGTGCAAAGGATATTGTGAACATGCAAAATTTAGAAAACCATTAGCAAGCAAAATTCAATAAAAATCATAAGCTTATTCTGAAATTTCATATGTAAACCTCAAGATAGATCAGTGAAAATAGAAATTAAACTAGTGAATGATTAATAAAATTTATTACCATAAATCCCATTTTGTAATGGCAAATTTGCTCTTAATTGTTAAAAGAAATGCAGTTGCTCAAGATAAAGCTCTTAAAAAATTCTAAGCATGAGTTTACTTCACGTTCAAGGATGAATTGTTCAAGAAAATAAGATTAATTTATAGATTTTTTTTTTAAATCAATAGTCAAGATTACAAGACAAGATGGATGGTTGTGACCAAACAAGCGAGAAAATGGTTAAATAATAAAATTCTATTAGTATTTTTGTTGCAAATATTAATGGGTTGTTGAAATAGTCTTTGAATTTGTTGTTGAGTTGGAGAAGGTGGGTGGTTAGGTATAATGAGGTAGTTAACTACTAAATGGGGTAGTTAACTCCTCATTACTATATTAAATTAATTTAATTTAATAATCTTTGAGTGCATGATGAGTGGGTAATTTGTGAGGTGGCATTTGAGGAATAATTAAATAAATAAATTATTTAATTAGTGGTGAAAGACTAATTAGATGATTAAATAATAAAATTATTTAATTGTGCATGAAAGGTGATTAAATTAATTAAATAATAGGATTATTTAATTAATTGAAGGATAAAAATATATCAATTAAATATGATTTTTAATTAATTGATGATGGATAATGGATATGTTACTAATTAAATAATATAATTATTTATTTATTAATTAATTAATAAGAAATGTTAGTATGGGAAGTGGTGAATTTTGGTATCAAAAATGTAAAGCGAAATTTAGGTGTCTACATTTGTCTTTCTTTGAAGTAGTGTTGTGACTAGAAGAAGTAATGTTCTTTCAAAGAAGATAGATATATGTACTTGATGGTAGGATATAAATGATAAATGATAACCCAAGTGTCAAAGGTCAAGAATCCACTGATTTGGACTGATTTGATTGACTCATTGGATTCAAAGGATGATTTGACACTTGGATAAATTTGAGGTTGGATGGGATGGGTAAATTTGAGATTACATGATGGGATGACCCCTTGAGAGGATGGGTGAGTTAGAAGAACATGGGTGTGCTCTTGAAAGAAATAGAAATGTGTAATGAGGAAAATGGAGAATTAGAAGAATGTTAGTTGATGGATAAAAAGTAATAGAAGAATATAGATGAATTAATATGATGATTAAGAGAGTAAATAAGAAGGATTGTGAGGGTGGATGTGATTAAGATTGAACGAGCATGCTACTTATTTCAAAGAGCTTTTGACCATAAATTGAACAAATTAAGTTTTTCTATAGTATATGATGGTATATACCAAAGGTATAAGGAACCCCGATGACAATTTATCATATGCCACAAAGGCTGACTCATGCATGCAAGTAAAAAAGTGTAAAAAGATACCCTAGCAAACATATCAACAAGACACAACATGATATGATGGACCATGATGACCTTGGTAGAGTATGTTGTGAGACAAAAATAAAAAGAAACAAACAAACAAGAAAGAAAAAAGTAGACAAAAAGACACACACAACGAGTTTGCCTCTCATCAAGTTGAAAACCAAGTTAGAGATTGTTGTGATAATGAGTAGCGATGTCAGATTTAGGAGTGATATATCCCACTAAATGATATAATGGAACTTGGAACAAGGATTTTACCAAGAGGGAAAGGCATTTGTCTATGCGGGGTCAAGTGAGTGTGTGTGCAGGAGGTGGTTGTTTTCCTAAAAGTGAATGCATGGCGAGATTTTGCAGGGTGCACATGTTTGTGTGTTAAGACTATTGGGAATATAGAGCACATGGCATAACATCAAATTTTCTAATTAGATGTAATTAATGTGCCTATCCGAAGCATGAGTCAAGATGCAAGGCAAAGTCTAACCAAAGGTAAAAGGTGCTATGGGTGGATGAATGTGGAAAGGATTGAGTGAAACCATATGGAATAAACAAGCTGGACTATACTGATATTTGTCTTCAAGTGCAAAGATGCTCATGGATAATGGAACATAGGAGTTTAGACATGATGCCCACAAGTGGATTTTCATCATGGTACTTGCCCAAGGTGCAATAAGCATCATTTTCACTAGAGGGCAATTTTTCTCTTTATTTTTTACTTTTTTATTTTTTATTTTTTTATTTTTTTTACTTTTATGATGTTATGAAACCGTTGTCACTAAATTATACATGGAACCACTTGAGATGCATAATGTTCATAGGTTCCTCTAGCTCTTGACCTTAAAGTGTTGCTAGCTTGTATGCATCCAAGTCATATTTATCTCATCAAAATCTGAGCTTTTTTGAAGACAGGTTCTGTACTGGTCACGCACAGACACGCACAGGCTACTTCGGTGCATTTGAACATTTCTACGGCGCATATACCCATTTCTACAGCGCTTTCATTATTTCGGCGCATCTGTGCATTTTTGTCGTGCTTTTGCGCACTATTACAACGCATTTACTAATCATGTGCATCTGTTTATTCCTACGGCGCATCTGTGCACTGTTATGGTGCATCTATAAATTTTGTGCTTCTGTGCATTACTCCAGTGCATTTGATCACTGTTACTGTGCATCTATCCATTCTGCACATCTGTTCTTTTCTGCTGCGCATACGCGTACTGTTACGGCGCATTCATTATTGCTGCGCTTCTGTTGATTATTTCTGCGCATTTAATCACTGAAGCTGTGCTTTTGTAATAAGCTATGGTTTTAGTACTTTTCTAGGAAAATTTGCTAACACTAATGTCTTCGTAGGTGTTTGTTGGAGCTGTTTTGCAGGATAGGCTCGGGTTTAGTTCCATATAGTTGCATCTAAATAGTTCACATTTCACTTTCTAACGGATAGTAAAACTGATGTTCATTCAAATCCTCACCTAGCTCTAATTAGGAAAGAAGTAACTGGATCATTTGTTTCTTGCATTGCAACACTTTCCAAGTTATTGCTTTCTGAGATTAAAACTGAACTCACCATTGATTTTGGGGTTAAAATTGAACTACTGCTATCTTGTTGGACCAAAACTTCAAAGTTAACTATTTCGTGCTACGAGGATTAAAACTGAACTCACCATTGATTTCTGGGTTAAAATTGAACTACTGCTAGCTCGTTGGACCAAAACTTCAAAGTTAACTATTTTGTGCTACGAGGATTAAAACTGAACTCACCATTGATTTCTGGGGTTAAAACTGAACCAATGCTATATTGCTAAAATCACTTCAAAGTTCTGTGCTTGCCCAAGTAGAGTAGCCCATTTAGTTTTTCTACTTTTAAATAGGTTGGATTAATCAGTGTTTTCTATGCTTGACGAATGCCAATAGGCTTATGCTCTCCCCTTTACTGGGTGATTAGAGTGCCAGACTGGTCATTCCATTTGTTTAACCTTTAGGAGGGGCCTGCCCTTGGATGCATGCTTGTCCAAGTGGGAACAACCCTGAGTGGTAATAGGCTAAAGTCAAGCCCTACCAAGCCACTTAAAATAAATTGTGCTTGAGGTGAAAACTTCATGCAACAAGTGTTGTTATGTTACACCGACGGCCAACCTCCCCCAAAACCCTCTCAGGCGCAACCCTTTGAGGCTGGGAGACTCCACAACGGAGAGTAGTGCCGCTGCATGTGTAACCACTTGAATGGTTTCCCACATTAAATACCTCTTGTTCTAGTGGCCTAAAACCCTTGTAATCTATTTCTCACCTAGGATCTTTGTGCTTGCTATTGTTCAGTTTAGTCCAAAATAGAGTCGAAAAAACCACAAAAATAATGAAAAACTATAAAATATTCTTTGTGCTTGCTGTGTTTTCTTGCTGTTAATTCATAAAATCATACCAAGAAGACCTTTTTTAGCCAAAAATACCAAAAACACCAGAAAAATCCAAAAATTTTGCCAAAAAAACAGAGCTGCGCATATACTTATTTCTGCTGCGCATTTGTATCGACTTGCTGCACATACATGTAGACTTGCTGCGCATATACAGACTATTGCTGCGCATTTATTTTCCACCAGTACGGCGCATATACTGCGACTTCCTGTGCATATATTCATTTCTATGGCGCATTTGTTTCTACGCATCCACAACAGTGAGCATTTGCACTATTTTTGAGGAGATATTTCTACCTGTTTGGAGCACCCATTTCAGCCTAGCTTCACCTTCTAAGATCATATTCGGCCTTGCAATCAGTCTTCATCTATTTCACCCAAACTGTCTCTCTTCCGTCAATCACCCATTCACCTCCTGTCAAAGTGTAAGTCAATCTATTCCATACCAGTTCGACATAGGTCCTTTTTTTTCGTATCATTAGTGAATTCACGTAAGCCTAGTAGGTCACAGTACCTTTGCTAATAGTCTTGTTGAAACGACTAGTCCCTACACATTAAGACAGGTACCGACTACCCTTACTAGTGGCTACCGTCGTGTGTCAACCATCTTACTTGAAGTCATTGAGCGAGAAAATCCTTTGTCCAAATCTTGCCTTAGGTATCCTATTCACAACAGTCTCAGTCAGCACCTTGCCAAGATTTCTAATCCTTGTCCACTCCATCCCACGTCACCTTGCATGGTCCTTACTCGATCCCAGTACAAAAAGCAAATAGAAATGGCCAGCTCGTCCAATCACATCTTTTCACCTCAGGATGGTGACGAAGAACTTTCTCATGAAGAATATGAAGTGCACATCCAAGATAGAAAATTCCAACGCCTAATAGAGAAGGTGCTCCAAGAAGACCCTCATAAGTATTTCCATCATCTTGCTAGCCTTGGAATCAAAATCCCCGCAGACTTTGATATCAATACAATCATGGAAAATGTAGACAATGATCATGAGAGGGGTACAAATGACACAGTCCCGCATGCAAATGATAGAGGAAAGAAACCCATAGATCAAAATGCTCCTATGGAAGACATGAGAAAACAACTCGAGAGCCTCACAAAAGAAATATCAGACCTTAAGATGGGTACAAGTACCAAGAACTACTCCTTGGAAGATATAACACCGTACCCCTTTGACAAAAATTTGGTCATGAAGCCATTCCCCTATTAGTTCGGAGTTCCAAAGTTTGACAAATACAAAGGAAAAGGGGACCCTAGAGATCATATCAGGGAATTCAATGTAGCATGTTTAGAAGTAGCTCACAACGAGACCTACTTGATGAGACTATCCCCAAGATCTTTTGGTGGTCAGGCTATGGAGTGGTTCTCACATCTCCCACCAGGAATCAAAACTTTTGATGAAATTGTCAATAAATTCATAACGCACTTCTCTTACAACATCAAACACGAGGTATCTATGCTAGATCTATGCAACACCAAACAAAAGAGTGGTGAGTCATTCGCCACCTTCTTACAACAATGGAGACAACTAGCTAGTAAGTGTTCTTATGATATGCCTGAGAAGTAGCTATTGGAGATGTTTGTCCACAACCTAAATCCTGATCTTGGCTATCAAATACAGATACAATGCCCTACATCATTCTCAAAAGTCATTGAAACGGGCTTATTCATCGAAAAGGCTATGATCACTAAAGGAGCTATCAAGCTATACAAGGACACCCCTGTTGATAACTGAGAGGGGGGGTGAATCAGTTATCCAAATTATTTCTTCTTTCTAAACTTTCTTATTAATCAATGCAGCATTAATTCAAACAAGCAAACATAACCATGAGATGGAGATACACATGACACAATATTTTTGACGTGGAAACCCTGTTAAGGGAGAAAACCACAGGGTGATTAACCCAAAGATTATTCTCTATTAGAAGAATAAGGAATTACAAAATGGCACTTGCCAATTAGGGCTCACTGCCTGAGCACACTGCTCACAAAGGAGGCACACTGCCTACAAGGAGACACATTGTCTACAAAAGAATGTTATACAATACTTGAACTGATTGGAAGCATCCACATATGCTGGAGTTCAGTTCTGGTTAGGCTCAGTACACTGATCTGCTGCACTTCATCTTTCCTCTTCTCTTATACTGCTTTCCTTTCACATTCCAGACCTTTCTTACTGTTTCTGCTCTGCTCTACTTTTATTCGCATACCACATGTCACCACACCACTTCTCACAACTAAATCCATTGTGTATATATATCTGCACAAGTAATTTCATCACCTTTCTAGTCAGCACCCGGAATAGTCAATCTTTTCACTAATTATGATCTGTCGGCTGAATCCTAGCACATCAAGTAATGTGGATCAAGTATATACTTGTAGAAATCATTAATCATGTCAGCCAAACATAATTCATGTCTTCATAACCTTTACCACCATCAAAAATGCATCCGAAAAGTAGTCTGATGTTCTGTCAGTCAGTTCTTCCTCTATTCACACTGTCACTCAAGAACCCGGTACTCAAGTATTCATATCTTTTGCCTCATCTATCACCGGAGGCTAAAACCTTGGAATCTATCACTCAAGGTAGTACTCTTTACTTCCCCAAATCCGCACTTTACCAAGACGCTTCCTCTGAGAGATCCGGACCTGTCTGTCAGACCTTGTCATATGCTTTGTTCTTGTTTACCGGACCACAACATTCTTCACTCTGACTTCCGTAGAGACACACCATGTCCTGCGGATGTGTGGGATGAACTTTGTTTCCATCAATGACAACAATCATGAATCCATATAGTGTCTCTTACCAACAATCTCCCCCTTTGGCATTGATGGCAACACTTAGTGAAAAATGACTAAGTGTTTACACTAGGCTCCCCCTTGGCTGATGCTCTGTCTTTATATATATTTTTCGGAGCTCCCCCTTAGTTGGATTCCTCATTTTTCACTGCTCTTCACTCCCCCTTTGACATCAATGGCAAAGGGTAGGGTCCGCACACCAAAATTTTCAAAAATTTTACTATACTTAGCCGCATAAGTATATATATACAAGTTGTACTTACATATACTTAAGTATGTCTGCAAAAGTGTTCTTCAACTGTACAACTTCTGTCACCCAACTCTACTTCATCCTGTCCAAGATTGAGATATGCCCACTCAACAGGAATGCAAATGCATCTGCCCTTTTTAGATCTGTCGGATCATTGGTCTGGGCTGTAATTTGGGCTTCTGTTATAGCCTCATGCATGGCCTCTAGCTTAGGGACAATTAACCCCCTGAGCTCACTTAACCTGCTTATTCTACTTTTCCTTTCCTTCTCCAATTTCTTGATTTCACTCAAGACTACGATAGTCTGACATTCTTGATTTGTTATAGAGGATGAAAGAGGATCAAAACTTTGAGACAAGCTTAGTAGTTTGTCTTCTTGCTCTTTCATTTTCTTCTCAATCTCCACTGTTACCTTGGACTAGGAGATACAAAATTTGTATATTTCACCACCATCCTTAAGAGCATTTTCTAAGCTCTTTATCCCAATGTTCATGTTTCTCCTATCATTAATGATCAAACCCTGTACCTCGGAGAACCTTTTATCCAAAAACTCCTTCCGAACCTTTTCTTTAGCTAATTTTTCTAGAGAATCAAAATGTGTACTAACACTGCTGACTAAGGTTTTGAGATTACCGGAAGAGGAGGCTGTGGGATCTTTCTGAACCGATGGCATAATCTTTTCAAGCACTCCGGAAGCAGCTTCTATCAACTCACAGTCTTCCATATGAGACTTTAGGAGTTTTTCATTAGCCTTAGCATTTGCAAATGAAGCTATCTTCATTGTCTGTACCAGAGAAAGAGAATCAAAATTGAATGGACCTTGTAGAAGCTCCGGTTCATCAATCTCCATTGTTTCTTTGTTCAGGAATTCTTGGATAGTTTGTGCAGTGTCTCTTGCCGAAGACAGATGTTTCTGCTCTTCTGCAGTCTTGGAGCTATCCTTAGGAGTTTTCTCTCCTTCACCACTAGCAGTTGTGGTTTTCTCTGCTGAAGTCTTCTCTCCTTCTACAACCTTAGCACTGTCATCTTCTTTTTCCTTCACCTCTGCTTCTTTCTCCTATAATTTTTCTTCTCCTTTAGATCTAGAGATTGTAGGGGAAACTGGAGGAGAAATGTTAGTCTGTTCAGGGCCCACCTCTTCTATCATTTTCTCAGGAGTTTCTTCTGCAACTTTTGTGGTTGAGGGATCAATACCCAAGTCCTCTATAATAGGAAGATTAAATCTTTTGAAGGCTTTCCGGAGAATCTCTTCAGTGTCCTTGGCTACCTTGTCAGTCTCACCAAGCATGAACTGATTCATCCTTGCTTTGCTCCTGAACTCATCCTTGCAATCCTTGAATATCATATTCATTGTTTTGGGATTGATTGAAGGATATAGCTGAATAGCTATCTGTTCCCAGATCTCAATGTCTTTTGCCATGGCATTGTTCTTTCTTATTTCTAGCTCCTTTTCAAGGCTCTTGGGAATAAGAGATATAATTTCAATGAAGGCCTTATTATATATGTTCAGGTACTTGACTGTAGCTTTCTGCAGGATCTTTTGGTCAGCCTCATTGTAATCATCATAAAATTCATCCATTGGTTGAAGGTTTCCATCCATAGTGACTGATTTTATTACACTTTCTAAAGTCAGGGTGGGCTTTTCAACAAATTTCTCTGCCATTTCTTCCTTGTCTTGGCCTGTGGAGGGTTTACTGGATCCTTTCCTCTTCTGCTTCTTTATTTCCTTTACCCCCTCATCTGATTCGGTTTCTTCTTCATCTCTTTGACTTGCATAAGCCCTTGTGGCTTTTGTCTTGGATCTTTTCTCTCTTTTGCCAGATCCCTGGACTTCTGGTTTTGAGCTTTTGACTATGACAAGTGCAGATCTTTTTGATGATCTAGTCTGGGTTGAGGTTTCTACCGGAGCACTTTCCTTGCTTTTCTTTTCTACCTCTTTCTTCTCTTCCTCAACCCTTTCCATCCTTTTCTTGTGGGCATCAAATGCCTCCTTTGAGATGCCAAGGCCTTGGGCAATATTTTTTACTTCTTTTCTTACCTTCCTCTTGATCTCTGGTTCTTTGAGTTCAACATGAATTTTTATACTCAACTCCTCAAAGGTTCCAAACCTTTCTACTTTTGGATCTTTAGGTTGGCTTAGCATGTGTTGAACATGCAACTCCACAATCTGTTCATCAACTTCATATCCCATGGGCATGATCCAGACTGTCCTTGGCTCTACTGCCTCCATTAGGCATTGGTTAGTCTCTACCATAAAGCAAATTGTGTCTTTGTATTTCTCAACAAGAGACTGGGGAATCCTTTCTCTTGCTTGCATCATGTTCTGAAAGTTCTTGAAATATCCCCATAGAGTTGTATTTTGTGCTTTGTTGTCACCAAGTCCATGTAGATAATCTCTGATTTGGATAGCTACCGGTCTATCATTCTCCCATACCCAGCCATTAGATCCAGGAAGCTCATTCATAAAGTAGAAGAATAAGCACAATATCAATCCACCATACTTGAATGAATTCTTTTTATCTTTCTTTATTTTCTGCAGATTCTCCATGAGTTAGTTCAAGAGAAGTTGGCAAAGATCATAGTCTGCATCCTTTCTTAGCATTTCATATGCGGTGTAGATGGTAGTTCCAGGTACAGAATTTTCTCTGCTAGAATGATATATCTTATATCCAATGATCATAGAAGCAAACTTGACATCCGGATCAGTGATATCATCTACTGTCATTGCTCTTTTGTCAAACTTAGATTCGGTAGCCTCACTCACAGTTTGGTTCTTTACAGATTTAAGAATAGGAATCCCACCGGATGAGTGTAGTCCGGTAACTGCCCTGATGGCATCTTTAGTGATCTTGAATGGTCCATTTAACCACATGAAATTGTCATGCATTCTACTCAAAATGTACCTAACCCATCCATCCTCTGTAAAACAGGGGAAATGTATGTATTGTGCAAAGTGCTTGTTCCGGAGGCCTATGTATTGGGGTTTGAGCTCAAATGAATCATCTAACAGTTGTTTGTGATAGATATCTCTTAGTTTGAATTCCCCAAACTCTTCAACATTCACATGTATATAAACCCTAATATCTTTAGTGTGCAACACACCATGCGGAACACTAGAAAATGCACCTAGGGGGTCTACCTCCAAGGATTTGTATGGATGTTTCTTAAATGTAGGGCGAGGTCTATCAGAAATCTTTACAATGTTTGGAGTACCCATTATCAAGAGATTTGCAGTGAGATATTTGAAAATAGAAAATACCTTTTGCGCCTATCGGTTTCACGGAGTTGGTTGGATTGATCTTTGGAAGTAATGACTTTTGTAAGTGATCTTCGATGAACTTGAGGAATTTTGTTGCAGAGCTCCACTTTTCATTTCTTCTTGAGTGTAGAATGAACGAGTGATTAATGAAAAACCCTTATATTGCTCCGCAAGCCCTAATATCAAACTGCAGTAAATGCTCGACCTACATTATTCTGGTTTGCCTTATTCAGGTGATTTGAAGAACTGGATCAACCCTGATCTTTAAACATCTTGCGGATCTTCCAAATCTTAACCACAGTTTGTTTGAATATATCCCTTATGACTCCTTCAATCCGCAACTCTTCTTGTGCCAGTTCTGGCACCAATTGACTGGCTGGGGGAACAAGGTTTTCTTTGTGTCTCCCCCTGAGCCAGAGCTCACTTTTCAGTTTCTAGAAGGAATATCAGCACCAGAGTCTGGTGCGGATCCAACCTCTATATTCTTAGTACTTTTCTTCACCCAAATCTTGCTCATCTCATTTTTAACTTCATCCGCATTCATCTTTTGTTTACCCTTATCTTGATTCTGATTATATACCAGACCTCTTTTGTCCTGATTCTTGCTTCTGTAGACTTTTGCATTATGACCAGACCTATTACAGATTTGGCAAACAACATTTCTTTGCATATTTGACTGATATCCTCTTGATCTGCATTGATTAGCCATATGACCTACTCTATTGCATGCAAAGCATCTACCATTGAATGATTTGTTCATTTGCATATTTTTGCATTCATGAGACTTGTGACCATACCTTTTGCAGTTAAAACACTGTCCGAAGAAGGATGAATTAGTCTGATTCATTCTCTTTCTGCACTGATTAGCTTTGTGACCAAAGTGATTGCAGCTGTGGGAGTATCCATTGAAGGATGGATATCTTTGAGCATTAGGCTGTCTTACCGGAGGTCTTCTAGGCCTGTTCCTTCGATTTTCTGATCCAAAATTCTTCTTACCGGATCTGGAGCTTTCTCCTTTCTCATATCCCAAACCACATTTGTCATCAACCTTCTTTTGACTTCCAAGAAGAATTTCAAGTTGAGCAGAACTTATCTTGAATTTCTCTTTATACTCATTTGATGTTTGAAGATGCCTTTTTAGAGAGACAATTTGATCCTCAAGTTTTTCTTCATTATCTTTAGCATCTTCAAGATTAGATTCAAGATGTCTGATAGTTCTATCCATCTGGTGGCAATCTTCTGATTTCTCCTTGAGAGATTGTCTTAGATTATCTTTAGTTTTTCTTTTCTCTTCAACTTCTTGGGTAAACTTTATAACTCCTGATTCCATTTCATGTCTTACCATAATGATTTCTTTTGATAACTTTTCACATAACTTGGTTTTCTCAGTCAGCTCTTCATTTGCATTATTTTCTTTACCTTGTCTTGCCAATTGTTGAAGCAGCTCCTTTCTCTTTTTCATATAGAGACTTAATTTATCTTTTAGTTCTCTCATGAAATCATCAGCCTGTTTGAGTCTTTCCTTTAATTCATTGACTTTAGAGTTTGACTGTTCAAGATCATCAAGGGCAGTCTTGAGTTGCTCTCTTAAACCATATGCATCCATTTGAACTCCTAGATCTTCCTCAAGTTGTTAGGCTCTATTGGGAGGAACTTAGCTCTGATACCAATTGTTGATAACTGAGAGGGGGGTGAATCAGTTATCCAAATTATTTCTTCTTTCTAAACTTTCTTATTAATCAATGCAGCATTAATTCAAACAAGCAAACATAACCATGAGATGGAGATACACATGACACAATATTTTTGACGTGGAAACCCTGTTAAGGGAGAAAACCATGGGGTGATTAACCCAAAGATTATTCTCTATTAGAAGAATAAGGAATTACAAAATGGCACTTGCCAATTAGGGCTCACTGCCCGAGCACACTGCTCACAAAGGAGGCACACTGCCTACAAGGAGACACACTGTCTACAAAAGAATGTTATACAATACTTGAACTAATTGGAAGCATCCACATATGCTCGAGTTCAGTTCCGGTTAGGCTCGATACACTGATCTGCTACACTTCATCTTTCCTCTTCTCTTATACTACTTTCCTTTCACATTCTGGACCTTTCTTACTATTTCTGCTCTGCTCTGCTTTTATTCACATACCACATATCACCACACCACTTCTCACAACTAAATCCATTGTGTATATATATCCGCACAAGTAATTTCATCACCTTTCTAGTCGGCACCTGGAATAGTCAATCTTTTCACTAATTATGATCTGTCGGCTGAATCCTAGCACATCAAGTAATGCGGATCAAGTATATACTTGTAGAAATCATTAATCATGTCGGCCAAACATAATTCATGTCTTCATAACCTTTACCACCATCAGAAACGCATCCGAAAAGTAGTCTGATGTTCTGTCAGTCAATTCTTCCTCTGTTCACACTGTCACTCAGGAACCCAGTACTCAAGTATTCATATCTTTTGCCTCATCTATCACCAGAGGCTAAAACCTTGGAATCTATCACTCAAGGTAGTACTCTTTACTTCCCCAAATCCGCACTTTACCAAGATGCTTCCTCTGAGAGATCTGGACTTGTCTGTCAGACCTTGCCATATGCTCTGTTCTTGTTTACCGGACCACAACATTCTTCACTCTGACTTCTGGTAGAGACACACCATGTCCTGCGGATGTGTGGGATGAACTTTGTTTCCATCAATGACAACAATCATGAATCCATATAGTGTCTCTTTCCAACAACACCTACTTCCAATTACACAATGGATAAATCAAAGTTTTGGACCAAGAACAAGAATGTGGTCAACGATGGGGTAGTGGATGCCAAGGCGGCAGCTCCCAAGCAACAACCTATATTCACTCTCAAGGGAGAATCAAACAATGGTACACTCAACAAACCACCCTCTCGGGAGCCCAGACCTTGGTTTAGTTCAAATCTAAGGAGAAAATTCACACCATTGGGTGAGTCTCAAGAGTCTGCACTAAGGAAGTTGTTGCTAACAACAAAATTTCTCTACCGCCAACAAGTGATTACGAGCCTATAGTCAAACCTCCCTACTGGAAGGACACAGACTATTGTGAATATCATCGAGGAAGGGGGGCATACAACTAACAGCTGCATCCACCTCAAACATGTCATACAAGATGTACTAGATCAGAACCAAGGAGGGACACAACAGCATACCTCCAATGAATCTCATGTGGCCTACAGGGATCCACTTTTGAATCACAACAGGTCGTATAACAACAACAACAACAACGGTCACAACAACCACAATGACAACAACTACAATGGCAATAGAAATAATGACAACAATCACAACAAGCCAAATCAGAACAGCGGGGACTAGTAATGCCAACTATGCAAGCGTGCCATTTGACTACACCATAAACTACATTTCCGAGCATATCCCACAGGTCAATGTCATCTCACCCAACCAACAACCAGGACCTAATAGAACTGGTTGTAGTATAATTACCCGCAGTGGTAAAGTCACGCTCAATACCGCCCCCTCCAAGGTCGTCACCATCTCCATCCACCTTCCGTCAGTACAATGTCATCAACTAGTTACAGAAAACTCCGGCTCATATTTCTATATTGGAGCTATTGCATTTATCTCCTTCTCATAAGGAGATTCTTGAGAAAGTCTTAGTGGAAACCACTATCCCCACTAACTTGGCCCAAGAGAAGTTCCAGACCATGGTAGGCAATCTGACGTCCTCCAACTCCATATCGTTTACTGAGCAAGATGACCTCTTTGTATCCCAACCTCATAACACCCCTTTGCACATTGTCACCTTCATACACAAGCACCGCATCAAGAGGGTTCTCATTGATGGAGGTGTTGGTTTAAATATTTGCACACTAAAGCTAGTCCTTGCACTGGGGTTCTCTGAACAGGCAGTTGATCCAAGGAGGAAAATTACCATCAAAGCATATGACGAGGAAGAATGTACCACAAAGGGAACAGTTGTCCTACCCATTCAAGTGGAACTAGTAATAAAAGATGTGGTGTGTCAAGTCCTTGACCGGGAGCTTGCTTACAATATCCTACTCGGGAGACCATGGATTCACGCCATGAAGGCTGTCCCGTCAACCTATCATCAATGCATTAAGTTCCCGCACAATGACAAGCAAGTCACCATTCAAGGCGACCCTGACCCCTACCAACACTGCAATTCTTTCCGTACAAAACCTGAATGTGTCATACCCAACAACAGAGCACACATTTCCCCTACCCCGCAACAGGACCATACCGCTGAAGCTTCTTCCTCAAGACCCAAAGCGTAGAAGATTACCATAAAAGAAAGTGGAGTGGGGGAATACTCCATTGAGCACAGCCTCAATCTTGCCAAAATGCCTTTGTCTCCTCACTCTTTTGGCCAACCCAAACATTTTCCAAAGCCATCTGCTCCTCCTGTAGCTCCCGCAACTCCCTTTGTAAAATGGGGGACCTTATCTGATGAAACAGAGGAGAGAGATCTCCTACAATGGCTTTATGCTGAAGAAGAAAACACACCCCAAGATCTGCCTAGACTCCCAACAGAACTCTATGGGCGAGGTGAGACTATTCTACATAGGATGGGGTACGAAGGACAAGGCCCCATCAGCCTTAGAAAAGAAGGAATCATTGAACCTATTCAACCTTCTTCATCCTCATCAGCTAGAAACACAAGTGGCCTAGGATACAAAGGCAAGGGTAAAGCCAAGGAAAATGCCTGTCTTATAGAAACAATTCAAACACTCCAAGTGGACAGTGACATAGATTCAAATGAGTATGAGTGGGATGAGCTAACAGAGTACTCCTACGACGACAAAGAGGTCAACACTATCCAAACTCTTAGCCCCTACTGTGAGGGACAAGCGCAATGGAACAAACCACTGGAGTCTAATTTGCCCATCCCTAAGATTATGGCTTTTGAGGAAAGTTTAAATTCTATTGCAATAAACAACTTGGAGGAAAGTACCACCCTGAACACTACCCCCCGCCAATGCTCCTAACATTTCCATTCACACCATCAATGAATCAGGTCCTATCATCTGACTCCCTTCCCCTCTTGCACCCTGAACATATTGACTGGGATCTGCAAGGAACTCCCCAACTAGACATATTCCAAAACAACGATGCTTACATTGATTATATGGAACTTAGGGACCACTTACCCAAGGGAGATCATAAGGCTGGTTTTGCTATCGAACTGAATACCGTGGCTTACTTCAGGGAGGGTGCCAAGCCTTCCAGTCGCAAAAATATCAAGATCAAAAATGGATCTGATAGTGAAAACTGCCTTGCGGCAGTGTCAGATCACAAAATAGTAAAAAGAAAGGATGCATCCGAAGGTGAAAACCCAACTGTGGCACCGGATGATGGAATGCTTGACACTCTCCCTAGTGATATGTACCAGGAAAGGTCACAGATTGTTGTGGAACCAACAGAGCCCATGAATATTGGAACAGAAGAACAACCCAAGATTATCCACTTTGCCAAATCTCTCACACCAGTGGAGAAAACCAGGTTTGTACGGGTTCTTTAAGAAGAAGAAAGGCAGCTTTGCTTGGTCATATGCAGACATGCCAGGTCTAGACCCAAACTTAATTCTACATCATCTACCATTGGATCTAGGAGTAAAGCCAGTAAAGTAGAAGCTGAGAAAAATGCATCCTCACATAGCACTTTTGGTCAAAGAAGAACTCAAGAAATTGTTGGATGTGGGGTTCATCAGAGCCATAGATTACCCAGAATGGATATCCAACATTGTACCAGTGTCTAAACCAGATGGCCGAGTTCGACTATGCAATGATTTTCAAGACTTAAACAAAGCATGCCGCAAGGATGACTTTCCATTGCCAGACATCGATATCATAGTCGACCTAACTGCAGGACATACAATGCTATCACTCATGGATGGATTCTCAGGGTATAATCAAATCAAAATAGCACCAGAGGACCAACACAAGACAACTTTTACTTGCCCATGGGGTACCTTTTGCTGGAATGTCATGCCATTTGGGCTGAAAAATGCAGGTGCTACATATCAAAGAGCTATGACTACTATATTTCATGACATGATGCATGTAACTATGGAGGACTATGTTGACGATATCTTAGCAAAATCTCTCACAAGGGACTCACATCTGGATATCCTAGAAAAAGTTTTTCAAAGATTGGACCAATTCCAAGTCAAACTGAACCCGAAAAAATGTGTGTTTGGGGTAACTTCAGGCAAGCTGCTAGGCTTCATCGTGTCAGCAAACGGAATAGAGGTGGACCCTGCCAAGGTCAAAGCTATAATGGACATGCCACCACCCAAGACTCTAACTCAGTTGAGATCCCTACAAGGCAAGCTGCAGGCCATCCACAGATTTATATCACAGCTGGCAAACAAGTGCCAACCTTTCAGCCATCTCCTGCATAAGAACATTCCATTTAGGTGGGATGAGCGGTGTGAAGAAGCATTCAACAAGCTAAAGGAGTACCTTATGAATCCACCCATTCTCATGCCTCCGATCCAAGGAAAACCTATAATTCTCTACATATCGGCTACACCTACTGCTCTTGGAGCTCTTCTAGCACAGCAAGATTATGAGAACAAGGAAAGAGCTGTATACTACATCAGTCAAACCTTAGTGGGATACGAGTTGCAATACTCACAAGTAGAAAGATCATGTCTCGCGGTAGTTTTTGCTTCACAAAAACTCTGACATTACATGCTTGCACATCCAGTTAAACTCATTGCAAAAATTGACCCATTGAAGTACCTCCTCAGCAAAGCAGCTCTCACAGGTCACCTGGCAAAATGGGTAATGCTTCTCAGTGAGTATGACATCGAATATGTGGACAGAAAAGCCATCAAGGGACAAATCATAGCTGACCAACTAGCAGATACACCGTTACAAGACAGCAAGCCCATGCAGTTTGAATTTCCAGACGAATCCTTATTCAACGTGTCAACATCTTCCTGGAAACTCTACTTTGACGGGTCTTATACAAACCATGGATCGGGGGCAGGTATCCTGTTTATAACTCCTCAAGGTGACACAATTCCGAAGTCCTACCATTTGTTATTTCCATGCACCAATAACATAGCAAAATATGAAGCCTTGGTAATTGGTCTCAAGATGGCGATTGAGTGGAAAATCCAAGAACTACATGTCTACGGTGATTCTCAACTTATAATCAATCAGGTCAACGATGAGTATCAAACCAAAGATGAAAAGCTCATTCCCTACAAATGGATGGTCGACGACTTCAAAGAACACTTTGGGACCATCTCCTTCGAGCAAATACCTAGGATTGAGAATAAGGCAGCAGATGCAATGGCTACCATAGCCTCTCTTCTGGAAATACCTGAAAATGAGTCACAGTATGAGTTCTTAATGGAAACTATCCGTCAACCAACTTATGATCTTCTTGAAACCCATTCCATATGCCTTCTATTCAGATCTGATTCACCTTGGTACTGTAAGACTTACACTTACCTCAAGGACAACATTCTCCCACCTGACCTCTCTTCCAACCAAAAGTGAACTTTCATATGACAAACCTCCCGCTACACTATCATAGCCGATACCCTATACCGACGTGGTCTCGATGGTACTTTGCTCCGTTGTTTAGAACAAGAAGAATCCATAACTACCTTGCGAGACGTACATGAAGGGATCTGTGGAACACACTCCAGCGGTCCTTCCTTAGCCAAGAAACTCATGTGTTTGGGTTATTACTGGCCACACATGGAAATGGATTCATATCAGTTCGTTAAAAAGTGCAAACAGTGCCAAATACACGGGAACCTGATCCATGCACCTGCTCAAGAGTTGAGACCTTTAACGACACCCTGGCCCTTTTGCTAGTGGGGACTTGACCTTGTGGGAAAGATTCATCCACCCTCTTCCAACGGCCACAAATTCATCATAACCACCACTAAGTACTTCACAAAGTGGATTGAAGCCGTTCCCCTCACCACCGTCATAGGCAAGCAAATTTCCTCTTTCATCCTGAATTACATTATCTGCAAATATGGCATTCCTTCATCCATTATCACGGATAATGGAAGACCATTCAAAAATCAGGATGTCCAGGAACTCTGTGAGCATTTCGAAATCCAACATCGCTTCTCCACTCCATACTACTCCCAAGGTAACGATCAAGCTGAGGCATCGAATAAAACCATTCTGAAAATCCTAAAAAAGACTGTCAACGATGCTGGTCGTGATTGGCATGTCCAACTCAATCCCGCTCTGTGGGCCTACAGAACCAGTATACGCGCTCCCACAGGTGCTACACCCTATGTCCTCATCTATGGTTCAGAAGCCATCCTCCCCATTGAGGTCGAACTACCATCTCTCAGGGTGTCGTTGAAAGGTCTCATATCAGACGAAGAATACAGAGTCTCCAGGTTACAAGAACTAGAGCTGCTAGAAGAAAGGTGCCAGAAAGCCTTTGATCATCTCAAAGCATATCAACAGATGATGTCAAGAAGCTATAACCACAAGGTTCGCCCAAGGTGCTTTAAGGTTGGGGACCTCATTCTCAAAGAGAATCCTCACAATCAACAAGACAGAGAAAAGAAAGGCAAGTTTGAACCTAACTGGCTTGGGCCCTATGTGATTGTAGTTGCTTACGGATCGGGGCCATATCAGTTGGCAACATCAGAGGGTGAGTTGTTCGATGATCCAATCAACAGCATGCACCTTCGCCGGTTCTATACCTAGGAGAACCACAATGCAAGGGGGCACAAAAATACAAAAAAAACAAAAATATCAAAAATACAAAAAATAAAAAATAAAAATAGAAAGCATACAAAAAAATCGTCCTTTGGTGAAAACCTGGCAAACAGGCACCTTGGATAGGTAGCATGATGAAAACCTGGCAAACAGGCGTCATGTTTACTTTCTAGCTTCTCGTGCAAACAAAAGCAAGTGATGAAAACCTAGTAAAAAGGCGTTACTTGTGATAAACCGCCTTCTCCATCTTTGGGAATCCAATCACCTTGAGTCCATTCTTCCTTCGCTCATTTTCCATTTGACCCATATCTGTCCCATAATAAACACCTGGCAGTTACCTATCATGGCTTGATAACTCTCCCTCTTTGTGGCCTTGTCAACCAAGGTTTTGTCCCATATCATCTCTTCAATATGAGCCTAGCATAGTGTCCCTCGTCAGTGTCCATGGTCCAAGTCCGTGAACTACGTTGCCTCTGTGCCGTCATGTAGGCAAGGCCATTATTCTAATGCACCCCCGAGGCTTCCATTGTCCCATCCATTCCATATCTAGTCCCTCTATCAATCTGAGTCTGTCTCCACTTTCTCTCACCTAGGTCTTAGGTCTGTTAGGGTTCACCCTGAACTACGTTGCCTCTGCGTCGTCACGTAGGCAAGGCCATTTAGCAATGCACCCCCAAGGCACTAGGTCAGTCCCTTAGGGTCCGTTTCCCTAATAAGGATTGTGCAATCTTCTCACCAAACAAGCAAATGCAAGCAGAACCCGCGCTTCAAGCAGAAATCACAGACTATGAACATCTTAACCTATCTAAAGCAAAGCAAATACCCAAGGTCTTCTAACTGATTCTATCTAAATTACAGCAAGGAAAACACATCTAAATGCTAGAATGTTTTGCAGATTGAAATCATGGTTATGTTAGAGAGTCTTGACTTTTTATTATCATGTCTTTCTATGCTACTCAAGGATGCCAAAAGCTAGAGATGCTATGATGGGGGCATGATCATTTTTTTGTTTGCTATCTGTGGATTCCACCTTAGTAATGTAACACCGTGTCTAAGGACATGATCGGCAAAAGATCGTCGAGGACATCAAAGGTCTAACATGAATGGGGGGCAATCCTTGTTTGTTGACACGCAAGAGGTACTCAGGTCATCTAGATTCAATTTTGACTAGATGCTTGTATTTACTTGCCAAATCAAATTCCATGTAAGCGGTACTCAGGTCATCTCGGTTCAATTATACCTAGATGCTTGTATTCACTTACAACATTTCAGAAAATGTACCAAAAATAAATTGCCCAATGATGAAATAAAGCACTCCAATAGCAAAGCATCCATCCTATATCCATACACACATCCGTTCATCCATATCCCATGCAATAAAAGATCCAAACAATGCAGAGTATCAATGTTTACAAAAGCTTGTGAGTCCTTCTATCGAGTCTTTCTTCTATCAATCAGATTTCTATCTATCATCATATCTTTCATCAGTTAGTCTGAGCAATGATCCAAATGCAAGGTCCATCCTTAATCCATACCAATCAAGTCAAGTCAATCTTGCACAAATGATTCAATCACAATTAGTGGTCTTGATCCTTGTCTGGTCGTAAACCAACTCGATCAGTTAATCAATCAATTGTCTTATACAGGATGTTGCATTGTCGAAATCAGACCAATACACGTGTCTTACACGACATGTTTCATTTCCTGAAACCAGACACTATCCTTCATGTTGCTCTAGGGATCTATCATTCCCCGCCATGACAACACGCCTATCGTGTTGGTCTAGGGATATATCGTTCCCCACCATGACAACATTATTGTATATCGTTGGTTTACCGCTTGACAGGGGCAATACCTTGTTTGTTCTTGTGTCATTTGTGCATACTTGCTTGCTTGCTTGTGTGTGTTATCATTCTATCTTGCATTGCATATCATTCGGCTCTTTCTTCACCCATTTTCTTCAAACCTCACCTTGTTCATCATGAGATTGTCCGTCTCACGCCTTCTGCCTTCTCCCTGTCCAATCTCCCAAGGGGGCATCCTGTCATCAAACTTGTACTAGGGCCAAACTGGGGCATGTATCACTATCAGACTATCGATTTCTTTGAAACAACGCTGTAATAGCATTGCATCAAAGAGGGGCAAAATGTATATGCCTAAAAATGACACAATTCAACTAAATAAATGATTCTAAATATTTATTCCATTCTTCCATCAATTAAATAAATATTCTAAATTTATTTAATCGATTCACTATTCCATAATTAAATAAAATCTATTTATTTAATTAAAATTCTTCTAAATGTCTCACACAATTAAATAATCATAAATTATTTAATTTATCCAAATTCCTCTATCCTAAGTTCTAAATTCCAAAATCCACCTCACTTTTCCACCTCACCTTGTCCACCTCATCGGGTTGCACATGTAATTAAATATATTAAATATTTAATTACCTATTTTCCCCCTCACCCACATGTCCTATTTCTTCTCAAATCAAAAGTTAGTTAACTAATCAATCAAAAGTGTTAACTAACCAGTCAATTGAGTTAATCCCTCAATCAATTCAGTCAATTCCATAATTCATTCTTCCAATTGACTAATCAAGTCTGTTAACTAATCAGTTAAAGGAGTTAACTCTCCAATCAATGTTGTCACATCCCCTCTTTCATGATGGAGGTCGGACACTTGTCATATTTCTACTGGTTGCACATTCCTCAACCATCCTCAGCCATTGATCTTCATATCTCCTCTCAACCATTGATTCTCATTCCTCTGAGTCTATAAAATAAGCTTCATCCCTCCATTCTATTCATCCAAGTTATTTGTATTGTTAATCTGTAGAATTCTACCCGCGCGCCTTTGGCACCCCTAATACAATCTACTTGAGATCACCATTTGCTTTGAAGCTCTACTTCACAATATTATCTATCAACACAGCCATTTACTACCGACATCCTACAACACAGCTAAAAGAGTGCACTCACTGAGGGCCTACTTCATCTGCAAAGGACGGTTGTAATAGGCGAACAACAGAAGCTTTAGAATAGGGAAGGTTTGCACTGTATTGTTCATTGCCTCATTTTATTCAATCTTTCTTGTTTTCATTATTCTGTTGATGTTTGGGTTTGTTATTGTTCATTTGATTAATCCCATTTTACCCTAACATGACCCATCTAGTTTGGCTCAAATTTTCCTTTTTTCTCACAGTCCTAATTTGTATTCTTCTTATTTTATTTAGCACAAGATTCCTAATTTTAAATTCTCATCTTTATGCACTTGTAGTATGACACAATTAATTTTGATACACCTTAAGGTGATTTACCACATTAAGTCATTATTCATCAAGAAGCTCTAGTTCATTCAGTCATGCCACTCTATAGTTTTCATTGGTAATGAGATCACATAAAGAGATGTGCAAGGATGGTAGCTCAATTTCAACTAGAAAAATAGCTTTAGCACCAAAGATAAGGGAATAAGGAGTGGCGTCAATAAGTGTATGGATGTTAGTGTGATAGGCCCATAGGGTGGGATAGAGCTAAAGATGTCAATCACAACAAGCATCATTGATAATCTTTTTGAGGATTTTAATAAGGGTTTTATTAGATGCCTCTACTTGACCATTTCCTTATAGGTAATAAGGTGCAGGCTGTTTGTGTTTGATGTGAAATTTTCACACAGGGCATGGACTTCATGATTTTTAAAGGATTCACCATTATCTATGATAATGGTAGTAGGGATAACATAATGACAAATGAAATGGTTGAGGATGAACTTGAAAATTTGTTGGTCAGTCATATAGGAGGATTTGCTTCAACCCACTTAGTGTAGTATTCAATTGCAATGGCAATATGTTTATGGCCATTAGAGGAAGAGGGATTTATTTTGCCAATGATATTGAGCCCCCATGTGAAAAAAGGCCACAATCGTGATCGGATGAAGCACTTGAGAAGGTATATATGAATTAGATCTACATACTTTTGACACATTGTACATTTCTTGACATACTGACATCCATCATGTTCCATGGTGGGCCAATAATATCTTATTCTTTAAAAAAATCGTTAAGACCATGCCATTAATGTGCACTCTGTAGATGTCGTCATGAACCTCTTTAATAGATATGTTTGCTTCTTGTGACTCTAAAAATTGTAACAAGGTAGCATCATAACCCCTATGGTAAAGTGTGTCACCAAGGAGAGTGAAATGGGATGTTCATTGGATAAAGGATTTGCGTTGAGTAGATGAAAGGTGGGATGGGAGGGTTTGAGTTTGGAGGTAGGTATAAATATCATGATACCATGGGGAGTTGGAACCAACAATTTTGCATATCATTTATGATTCAAGGACATCATATGCTAGGATCATGAGTTGTTCAACCAAGAACTAACATTTTGGAGTGTTTAAATGCATGCTAGGGAGAGAATCGGTAATTGCCGATACTTGTTCAAATTGAGTAAGTAAAATATTGCTTGAATCTTTCAACCATTCTCTTGTAAGGGATAAGTTTGTCATCCTTAGTTTGATATTTATCTGAAGATGAGAAAAGATATGAAGACAAGATAACAAGAAAGGAAACTAAAACAAGCAGATTTATACCTTTCACAAGCTAAAAATCTCCCTCACTCCTTGATAAGGTTGAGGAGAGTGCACCCAAGAGCTCTCCTAGCTTTACCCAAGATGATGATTGTGTGTATGTGTAATATATATGGATTGCTCAATGCATTTCAACACAATGTGCATTTGGTAGAGGATTTAGGCTAAAGATTGGAATGAGATTTGATGAGGATGAGAGATGGATAGACATGAGATAAGGATGGATTATGATTTTGGCATGGTGAGGGTATGAAAGAGATGAGAGATGAGAGATTTGGGCAGCATAAGGATGCTATGAAGAAGTTGTTGAAATGGCTTGGGTTGGCCTTGTATTTATAGGCCAATTGGAGAGGATTTGAATCCAATGGCTAGGATTCAAAGTTGAAATCAAGGGTTGAGATCTCATCAACAAAGATGAAGGGTGGAGAATAAAAGTGAATTTTAAATTCACCTTGGGAAGGGTGAGGAGGATTAAAGATGAATTAAAAAATCATCTTGGGAAGAGTTGGATAATGACATGTCAATGAATTAAAAATTCATTTCATGGGGGAGTGTTGAATTAAAAATTCAAATTTATTGATAGAAGCTAGATGACATGTGACACATGTGTTCTTTTGGCAATCACATGTGTGAGATCTTTGCATAAAAAAGAACTCTTACATGGAAATGGAAAGGTGAGTTGGAAGGGTCATGAGACCCATTTGATTAAAAGGTAATTTTTTATTTGTGGGATGTGGGAGGTGTTAAGTGAGATTTGTCCAAGTTAATCAAGGGATTAACTCAATTAATGTGGCTGGAGAAAATTAGTTAGTGGGCTAATGGAGGATTAAAATTAATTAAATAATGATTTATTTAATTAATTTTGGTCTAGGGGTCATGTAGGCTAGGGTAGCTAATTAAATAATTGTTATTTAATCAACTAGGCTAGGTTTAGGCTATAGGATAGGGTAGATTAATTAAATAAACATGATTTATATCTAATTAATCAAGATTAGGGAGATAGACAAATTAACTAAATAAACATATAACATATTTATTTAATTAATTGAGATGAAGTGTAAGGTCTAGTGATAAATTAGATGAATTAATTTATCACAAGTGGATGATTTAGGGTAAATGGCTAAGGGTAGATGATTAGAGATGGCTTAGGATAGATTAATTAAATAAATTGAATTTATTTAATTAATTGGGAAAGGATAAGTTAGTGATGTGAGGATGCAAGAAAGTGGCTTGCGGGGCAAGTCAGTTTCAGGTGTCTACATTATCATTGACCTGTTTGATGACTAGTTGAGAATAACCAAAAACTGCAAGTTTGAGACCTAAAATTAATGTTTTGTATTCAAAATATTTTTGGTGCAAGGAAATCTAATTTTGAATATGTTTGATATAAGATCACCCTATGGTGTTGTTACCTCTCAATCCGACTGGATGCTTATTCCCAGTTGTCCCTACAAGGTAGCCATCAATGATCAATAGAATTCCTAGGCCAGCGGCTAACAGTACAGGAGATAGACTCTATAGATATCTCCTCTTCTTCTTTAGGCTCTGCAGAACCAAGGGGGGTATTCCCTATTCAACATCCATGAGATATGTTTGTGGATTGACTGGGATGTTGATACAAAGCAGATAAATCCTCCTTTATGCAGACCAAAACTGTGGAATAAGTGCAAAGGGGCTAGCTTTGGGCCTATATTCAGTTGTGAGATAGAGGATTTTGGTCCTAAAACTACTTCTAAAATCCTAAAGGTTTGTATCTGAAGTTTGATTTTGATTTTATGTTTGGATGCAAAACTGAGACCTCAGGTTGCAACCAAAATACAAGACCAGATCAATGCCTATCCAGGGCTCGGAGTCAATAGACATATATATGTGAATGTTTATCACAGACCTAAAACAACAATCAGATTTCAAGGGGATTATGCAATGTCTGCCTTACAGACAATACCCAAGACAAAGTATTTAGTTATTTCTGCTTACAAACATCCTTACTGCAATGTATTCTTCTCAATACTTAAACCCAGAACATTTAATCCACTCCTTGAGCAAAAGGAAAAGACTGAAGCATTCAATATAGCAAACCCATATTGTAGAATCACTAATACCCCTTAGATATTCAGATTCAGAAGAACACATTCAATTTGGAGACAAATAACAAAATACATGCTATAAAGCATTATTCATTTAAATCAACATGAAACTGATAAATTATGTGTATAAGATATTCAACATACAACTCATAAACTCACGAAATACCCAGAACAGAGCCACCAATGAGATTGTATCCGATTACATCACCAAGAAAAAGTTGTCCAGTTTTCAACAACCACAATGGATAACACAGTTTGGCTTTTATACCAAGACTGTGTACCTAGCAAAAATTTATTACAAGGCAAATCAAAAATCCACCAGATTCAATGCATGAGGAATGGCGCTTAGAAATATTCAATGCTGTGGGAAGACAAAGAGGAATGAGCAGATGGAATTGGGATCTGCACCGCCGCTCAAGGACTTTCATCTTCAATCAGGTAGTTGACCTGTCCTTTTCATCATCCATCCTCTGTAAATCCGCCATCAATGCTTCATCTACCCACAAGCCCTTGAGGACGCAGCAACAACAAGCCTCTGGAATTTTTCCCGCCCAAACGCGGTCGCGAATACAAAAATTATCGTTGCTACGAACTTGAAAAATAGCCGTCGATTTTGATTCCATCACTGAAATAAACAGCTCTAAAAAATGCTGAAAAGTTGTGAACCAATAATACCATGCCACGTCAGCACCTTATGCATCTATTGCTGACTTTTCGCCCTCTCATTTTTGCCTTTCAAAAATCCTTTGTATATGCAAAATGCATATACATGCAATTAGCTCAATATACAAGGCGGACCCCAGAATATCATGAAGCAGACTGGAAACTTATTCGAGTCCGACTTGTATCTCTTTCCTTTGAACAATCCGCTTGTATATCGGCATATACAAGTGCTTTATATAACCCATGGACCTTAAATTACTATTCGCTGCATTTTATTTCTCCATCGCGTCCGGGTCGTATGTCCCTATGCTTGCATATCTCAATGTATAACTGCGTATACAAACGCCTCATACATACAAGGCGGATCTCAAAAATTCATCCGCTGCACCTGACTTATCCCTCGGGTCTAGAATGCATATTTCTACTTGCATGTTTTGAATGTATGTCGGCATACATACAATTGCCTTTGAATGCAACTGGTGGGCCCGACCTTTTTCTCTCTCCTTTGCACATTTCATTGCACATTGCATATGAGGCAGACCCTTATATATTTTGCTTGCATCTTGGAAATACAAAGACCTTTGCATGTCTACGGGCCCCGCCACATGTATCTCCCCTTGCCACTGTAGCAAATGCATCTGCGCCCCTTTGTATGTCAAACATACAAACCTTCTCACATACAAACAGGGAATCATCAAGGAATATTCCACCTTTGTATATTTTTCCTTATATATTTTGCAATGTATAATCCCGTTGTATGTCAAAACATACAAATCTGATATAAGCGAACCCGACATACAAGCACAGAATATTTTGGGAATCCTGCGAAAGATTCCCCAATTGTATATGCACCCCTTTGGGCCTGATATGCATTGCGAAATGCATATAACTGATTTCTTCACCATTCTTTACAACTGCAGAGGCCCAAAGTGTTAGAATTTTGAATTTTTGGAAGATGCCTGCGAGTTAAAATACCTGAAACTAGATTGCTCACGCAGGCGGTAACAAGTGTGACGAAAAAGATTCCTACCCCCAAGCCATGGTTGGTGAAGGAACCATCAAAATAAAGCTTCCATTCAAGTGACTCTTAAAGGGCTAGAATGGATTCATCTAGAAAGTCAAGATTCAATGGTTGGGTATCTGCCAATGGTGCTTCAGCCAATTGATCTATTACTAATTGTCCCTTAATTACCTTTTGATCGACATACTCAATATCAAACTCACTAAGTAACATAACCCACTTAGCCATTTGGCCTTTTAGAGATGGTTTTTATAAGAGATACTTGAGCAAGTCAATTTTGGCAATAAGTTTAATTTGATGATTGAGCATGTAATGTATTAATTTTTGTTAAGCAAACACCATAGCTAGACATTCCTTCTCCATAGGTGTATGGTTAGATTCATATCCAACCAAGGTTTTGTATGCTTTGAAACGTGACTCAAACACAAACGCAAATGATTCAGCCTTGATATCACACATGAACCCTCTCCTAGTTATGGGCGACCTCCAAGTCACTCTTTCTCTCATGGGAAGAGCCATTCGAGTATAGGCGATACCTAGGGTAGTTTGGTTGGCGTCGAAGCAGAACGTCACAAAGAGCGGTTCGCTGGTATATGGGCCTGGTATAGATTGTTATATGATGAGCTTGCTTTAAGACTATTGTGGTTGAGATAATTATATGACTCGAAGGGTCACTAGTCCTAGATCTTTTGTTTGGATTTCTCAAGTTACAATGCCTAGTGGGTAAATTGTTTTACTCATTGATGAGTCTAGAGCTTTGTAACCTATCCTCGTTCATTTGAATGTGTTGTTGTATGACGCCTCTCTGTTGGAAGATACTAAGAGTGTTTCTTGCTCTTCTATGGTTTGTTGTGTGTGTTATGGTCTTGGGTGGATTTCATCTATCTCTTCAAGAATAGCCTTGATCCAATTTCCTCTTATCCCTGGGCACATCAAATGCTTGGGAGAGAAATTGTTGACTTTTGTTGACCTAGTTTGACTTGAGTTGACTTTGTTTGACTTTGCATGAGGTCAAAGGTTTGTTTCACCTTTTGATTAAATGTGGAGCGTGACTTGTACCTTGTGATGGAATTAAGGGTTTGAACTTGCTTTGATGTGAATATGTACCTCATGATGTGATCGAGGGTTTAGTTTTCCTAAGTTCTTGATATTTTTGTATGAATGCAACTACTATGAATGCAAAATGATTTTTTTTGTTCTTTTTCCAAATGAATAACAAAAGTGATCTATTTAACTAAGAATTGAAATATGGATCCAATTTAAATATGAATTTTACAAATGCAATTTAAACTATGTTTTTTTTGGTATTTTGTGAACATTTTTTTGGATCTAGGAATTGAAATTGCTTGAATGAAATAACTTGAATTCAAATCTAATCTATGAATTATAATTATTCTATTATAATCAATGCTAATCAAATCAAATCTAAACCTATCAAGGAAAAAGCAAACATGAAGATTACTTCCTCCACGAGAAAATTTGTGATTTAATTAACTATGAAAGCATATAAAGAACCTAGATTTCTCTTTGGCGCATGAACCTATTGTATCCTCAGAAGTCCTTGTGGCAACCTCCTCTCCTCTGCAGCAGCAGGGAACTCAGGTCTTGGCAATAGGGATTAAGTACAATTAATTGAATGAGTGAGTTGTTGAAGCTATGATTGATTGAATTGAGTTATTTGAAGCTATGAAGCACTATGGCTTGGTAATTGGTTTGGCAATTTGTAAGCATAACAATGTTATTGAATCTTGTGAAAGCTTGGGAATTATACTATGAAAGAAAAAGGTACATACATCCTATAAAGAGCATGAATATGCTATAGAACATAAAAAAGAAAAGTTAAGAAAGAGTCTGCAACAATAAATTTGCCTCCTAAGGGAAAGCTTTGAAGCTTTACAAAAACTAAAGAAATAAATAAAGAGGCTCAAAGGCTTGTGAAGAAGCTTGAAAATGCTTGTGAAGATGAGAAGAACATTCTCTAGCTTGAGAAATAATGAAGAGGTGAGGGGTATTTATAGCTTGGAAGGGCTCACATAGGGTGGGATTGATTGAGGAGTTAACTCAATTGATTGATGAGTTAACAAGATTGATTTGGGAGTGAATAGGATTGATTAGGGAGTGAACTAAGATTTATATCTTATCACTTGTGGAGGAAGGAGAGTTAGCATGAGAAGAAAGGGAGATAAGAATAGCTTATTTAGAGATAAGAATAGAGTTATTGAGAGTGGCGAGGTAGTTAGAAATAGACTAGGCTTAGTTAGGGTCAAAGAGCCATGCAAACTAAAGAAAAAATAGAGCTAAATTGGGCCCGAACTGAAGAGAAACTCACATTTTAAAACATGACAAGGTCACCCCTCTTGATAGGGAAAGTCACCTAGGGTGACCCTGGGTCACCCCATGGGAGATCTAATAGGCTGTCATGAGGTCCTAACACTTTAGTTGAAAAAAATTAGTTTATCAACTGGGTAGTGTCCAAGGCTGTATGCAGTAGGGAATATTGTTTGGATATCTCATCTAGAAACAATTTCTTGAATCTTTAAAAAAGGCTCAAATAGCATATCAAACTAGAAAGAATTCGGGCTTTATACTAGAAAGCAATTGAACTCTATACTAGAAAGCATTAGAACTCTATACTAGAAAGTATTAGAACTCTTAATCTAAGAAAACATATAAACTTTATACTAGAGAAATTCATACATGCAATTTTTACTATGAACTTGAACAGTAACTAGTCCTCTAACTGCACACACACTCAAACTTTCAACTAATAGTTAACAACAATTTGAAACTAAAGCAGATGCTGTAGAAATGTTAAACAAATAGAGATCCAAGAATTAACATCTTAAATATCACAACCTGCAGGCACACACAATGGAACTAAACATAAAATAACACTACTCTAAACAGAACATTCATGAAAACAAAAACACTTATCTACTCTACAATCCTGCGAGTGGCCAGCTCTTGGGAGAAATTTGTCTTTTAACTTAGATCACATTCAATTGTTTCCACAACAACATAGTAACTCCATTCATATCTTCATAACTCAAAAGAAAATACTCAGAATAACACTATTTGTATTCATTTTTCATAAAAATATTATAGAAAATAGCTCATCAACTATCCACCAAAAAGATATTGATATTCATTCTTCACATAGTATGATATATATATCCATGTTTTGAGAAACTAACTAAAACTGAACTATTACAAAATCCTATATTCCAAATGGTGGTTAAATGCCATTGAAAAAGTCTTATAACAAAAAAAACAAAATTTCAACTACTGATGTCTTTATGGAATAAAAACATATTTAAAAGGCTCTGAGTGGAGCCATAAAGTCTCAGATAACCAACAAAAGTTAACAGAATTAAAAGAGTCTCCAATCAATGCACGCCTAAATTTATAGGCCCTCAACTTCCAGTGCACTTGACCTCAGTTGCTTGAAGTCCACTCCTCTCGTAGGCCATGCATTAATCCTGCACAATTACTCAACTCTGCATACCATTATATCAACATTTAATAGCTAATTTCAATCAATTTAGGAAATAAAGATTTGTACAACATTTCATTAAAAATAGATAAATATTGCTTCTAAAAACAAACAAATTGGCATGGCCAGGGTGATTGGGCAATGCAAAAAGGGTTATTTGTTTTATCAAAGGAATGAGGTTGTTTATACCTCATCATCCTCCCCTTCTTAGCCTTGAGCAAGTCCTCCTACTCTCTGATGAATCCTCTGCCTTTCTACATCTCTTTTCCTATTTAATTCATCAAATTTTGAACTGTGGTCATACATTTCTTCTACTTCCTCATCAATATGGTCAAGGTATTTCAGAAAGCCTTTATTCGGTCTGATTCTCATCTGCCATGTATGTAAATCTCTAGGATCCTACTCTGCAACCACTAAGATTGCAGGGGGTGGCTGTAAAAGTAGTGGAGGCCTGTAACACATCCCTATCCACTTAGTTTTGAGTTGTTGTAGTATCTATGTTAATGCCTTAGCTCTTCTATAAGACCATCTAAGGTTGGTAGGGGAAATCATTTCTCTCCTTTCCAAATACATAGGTAGAGGGGTATATCTTTCTTTGCGGGCACTCCAAGCTCTGTCAATCAATGGTGGTCCATTAACCTTTAAGTCTTTAAAATAGATCCTAATACTTTCATTGTACTTTTCTCTCATATGTGCATAGCTCTTAACCCTTCGAAACTAAGCTTTAAAAGAAAAAGACTTCTGATTAGGGTATCTCATTTGTAATCCCACGGTCCTTTCTGCATGGAGATACTCCCTAGTTCTATCCTGCCAATGAATTTGATTTTGCATATTGGACATAAATTTCCTTAGTTGAACTTCTCCCACAAACAGGTTGATAAAGAAATCATTATGTTTTTCAAGAAACAGATTATGTATGAAAAAATCACATAACAAATTTTTCTGAATAGGAGGTGCCTCTTTAAATGCTTCTAGGAACTGTTGATCATCTGGGTCATGTGGCAAGTTGCAAGAAATTCTTAAGAGCTTCCATCTCAATAGTTGCTCATTAAGGAATATGGAGTGCAGTCTGGATGGTTTCCTACAGGCCAATAATAGTTCTCTAATTTTACATGCATATGTTTTAGCCTGATACAACATGTCATAAGATTCCTTTAATAATACCATTTCCTTTTTAAGTCTAGCATTTTCAGCCCCAGATTGTCTTAGGAAATAGCACCTCTCCATCCATTTGGTCAACATGGGAGGAATGTGGACTTGAAACCACTCCATCTTAGTTGGCTCAGTTTAAACCTCTTTTGACTCCATGGTTGGCCTGACATTGACTTCTTGTAAATCTTGTTCCAATTCAACAATTCTGCTCACAACTCTATTTAGTTATAATTTTTGTTTTTCTTGTTCCTTTGCAAATGCTTTCAAACACTGCTCCAAATTGAAGGTTAAATTCTTAATCTGTTTATCCTTTTCAGATAGACTGGCCAAATATTTCTTATCTTTTTCTTCAATTAGTTGTGCAGTTGGGACTGTAACTCTTCAATGATTTAATCTTTCTATTCCATAAGTTTTGTTTGTTTTCCTATCTCCTGTTGTTGTTTGTTTAACTGTTCCTCATTCTGTTGCAGTTTATTTTTCAATTGCATAATCTCTGCTTTCAATTCCTCTATTTCTGGTGTCATACACTCATTTTTGTTATCCTCTGAATCTATAGAAAGGGGGGAAATAAAAATGTATGCCTCACTGTCGGACATATGTCCTTCATTAGTCAGTTCTAGTGGACCCTATCTAAAGGAGACAATTGTCTCACCTCAAGCACTGTATCAATTTCCTAAATGTTCAATGGTTGTTGTGAGGGAGAAATTATTTTTATAGGCTTATACTCAGGAACCTCTTCTTCTTCAACTAGAACATAATTGGGCATTTGTTCAATTGTTCCCTCTTGTCCTTTCTCTCCTATTTCTATTTGTTCTTCTTTAGATGGGTCAACTCCCTGTTTAGACTCAGGGGAATTACTGCTTTCCAGAGTTTGAGCTACATCCTCACATGGTTGAAATACATTTTCATCCGGCTGGGCTACTTCTCCACAAGGCTGCCTTTCTTGTTTCTTTTTCTTAGAAATAGGAGGTAATTCATAAGCTGCGACACAGCTAAATTCAACGGCCGGTCATTTGCTCCTTCTTGGAAGAGGGGTTTTTTGCAATTTTATCTTAGGCCTCTTCTCCTTTTTACGGGGCCAAATATATTCATCCTCTGAATTCACTAAATCCACATTTTCTCGTTTCTCTGGGGTCTCAGGCACATTATGTGGATTAGGTCTTTCCTCAAGGTCTGTGAGGCTTACTGGATTTTCTAGCACCTCGCCGCCAGGAGCTTGTCTATCATTTTGAGGCACAAGGGAGGGTTCTCTCAAATTTTGTGTTGCCACACCAGATGACTCACCTTCCTCAAAATGTCCTGAGGGCTCAGGGTTCTCAAATTTTTGCCATTTTGCATCTGGTTTTCTTTTCTTATGGAAATGATGTTTGCAAATTAAATGGACAAGACCATGATGTTTCAAGGGCCCAAACCCTATTTTGAACCTCTCGATCATATTAACAAGGGAATCATGGAGGAAGGCAGGAAGGTTAACCCTTAATTCAAGGTTTTCTAAGCCATGGCATGGGTGGATGAGCAACTGAAAGGGGGGACCAACTACAGTGGCACATTACTCTTCACATGTGAAGTATTTAATGATCCATGCAACCACTGTTCTTCATGGTTCTGCAATAGACATTCTGTGGAACCCCTTATTTTTCCCACGGGTGTTTATAACTAGTAATGGGTGAGATTCCCCTTCCCGTGCAAAAAGTTCTATCATTTTCTGATAAGAAATGTTTGTGGTTTTTGACAAATTAACACCTTCATTCTTAATACTAGATGAATTAAAGATAATTTAGGGAATCACCTTGAACTTCTTCCCGCGCACAATTGACTAGCTATCTGAAAAGTTTTCTACAAATTCCTTCACTAGTTGCGCACGATGTCCCTCAAATTTTTTGATAAATTCCAGCCATCCTACCCTCTGAAATAGCTCCAAAATTTTTCCTAGTGCCAGCAATTTATCTGGTGAAGTTGGCTCAGATTTACGTTTGGCTCCTCCCATTCTATTTCTTACTGGCAATATTACTAAGTGACTACTGAAATATCATGGCACTCCAAAATGATAAAACTACTCAAGTAATTGATATGCAAATTAAAGAAAATGCAGTTTTTAAGGTCACTTGTACTTCGGCAATGTTGATAAGACAAGAATTAATTCAGGGTACTTAGCTTCCCAGAAGTTCATTATGACATTGCACGGGATAGAGTGGGTGAGCCACCACCTTCTCCAATGAAGAAACAGTTCACACATTTTACCAAATTTGGAAAAGAAAGGGGGGTCGTGCCAATTCCTCTATTTTTATTCACAATAAATTACCTATTTAAAATAAAAGATGTGCGTACCTTTTGTTCTGCTATTGATTTGAAAGTTGCTCATTTCTACTGACGTAATAGCATCTTGGGTGGTGGTACCATTTAATTCGGATGGAATGAATTTATTATGACATGATAATGAGGTGGTTAAAAGTATTTACTTATTATGACGATAGGTTGCCATAAAAATATTATTTATTATGGTAGGGAATGGCAAACTCACAGTGGCTTAACATGGTGTATTATGGAGGTGACAATGGGTGTGTTTTAAGGATGTAGGAACATTTACACAGGAGGGAATCACAAACTCAAAATGATGGAGGAAGATGTTTAAGAAATAGATATACAAGATATGCACAAAATTCCAAAGCATCACCACAAGATGCAGCCGGAATGCAGGAACAAAGTTTCGGAGCATCACTAAAAGATGCAGCCGGAATGCAGGAACAAAGCTCCGGAGCATCGCTGAAAGATGTAGCCGAAATGTAGGAACAAAGTTCCAGAGCATCGCTGAAAGATGCAGCCAGAATGTAGGAACAAAGTTTCGAAGCATCACTAAAAGATGTAGCTGGAATGTAGGAACAAAGTTTCAGAGCATCACTAAAAGATGTAGCCGGAATGAAGGAACAAAGTTTCAGAGCATCACTAAAAGATGCAGCTAGAATGCAGGAACAAAGTTTTGGAGCATCGCTGAAAGATGCAGCCGGAATGTAGGAACAAAGTTCTAGAGCATCACTGAAAGATGCAGCCAGAATGCAGGAATAAAGTTCCAAAGCAACACTGAAAGATGCAACCATAATGCAGGAACAAAGTTCTGAAGCATCGCTAAAAGATGCAGCCAGAATGAAGAAACAAAGTTCTGGAGCATCGCTGAAAGATGCAACCAGAATGCAGGAATAAAGTTCTAGAGCATCGCTGAAAGATGCAGTTGGAATGAAGGAACAAACTTCCGGAGCATTGCTGAAAGATGCAGCCGAAATGAAGGAACAAAGTTCTGGAGCATCGTTGAAAGATGCACCAGAATACTGGGATACGATGAGGACATGGATCTATTCGAACAAACAAGTTTTGGAGCATTGCTGGAAGATGCGCCAGAATTTGTACTCTCCAGAGATGAAGCCTTGCAAAACAGTGATGAAATTTAGACAAGTACAAATATGAACATATGAATAAATGTTTCCTAAATGCATATATACACACTCAAAAATATTATTATTTAGATATATATTTTTATTATTATTATTATTTTTAATTTTTTACTCATATTGTCTCTGCCAAAGTAGAGTCAATACATTGAATTTCTCCTTGCATTTCTACCAGTCGAGTAAACTCCTCTTTGTTGATAGGTTTATGGTAGATCCATAGTCGATGTCCATTGACTAAGAGAATTTGAGTATCACCATCAATGGGTTTGAGCTGCACTGCTTCGTTTGGGAATACTTCAGAAATCTCATATGGGCCTAGCTAATGAGTTCTTAGCTTACCTTTCTGGTCTTTGTATCGAGAATCAAATAGTAGTGCCCAATCTCCATCATGGAAATCTCTCTCTTTGATGTGTTTATCATGCCAAGCCTTTTGTTGTCATTGCACTAGTTCAATCTGGTGGATAGCTTCTAGGCGGAGTTCATCTAATTCACTAAGTTGCAAGACTCTTTCTACCTAAGCTCAGTCGAGATCTAAGCCTAACTCCATTGTCGTTCTAAGAGTTTAAAGTTCAAATTCAATGGGTAGAAGAGGTTTCTTTCCAAAGACTAAATTGTAAGGAGTAAGACCAGTGGTGGATTTCCAAGTTGTGTAATAGGCCTTAACAGCTTCAGGCAATTTTCTGGCCCAGTCTCTTCTTCCTGATGAAACTATTTTTGTTAGGATATTTTCAAGCTCCCTATTAGTGACTTCTACTTGACCATTTACTTGTGGGTGATAAGGTGACAACTTTTTATAGCTTACCTGGAAATGATCAATAAAGGCTAACAAGACCTTAGACAGAAATTGGGGTCCTTGATCTGTGACAATTGATCTAGGGGCTCTAAATCTGAGAAAAAAACTGTTATACAGGAAGTCTGCAACCTGTTCTTCTCTAGCAACTTTCAATGCTTGGACTTCTGCCCACTTGGTTATATAGTCCGTACAGACAAAAATATATTCTTTTCCTTGCGAAGGGGGATCTATAGGACCAATGAAATCCAAACCCCACTTTTCAAATGGTTCAAAAACTACCTGCGACTGCAGAGGCATTTCGTTGGATGTCATGGGTCTTCCCACTCATTGGAATTCATCACAGCGGCGAACATAGTTCTTCACATCCTTGTGCATAGAGGGCCAATAATATCCTACACCTAAGATTTTATGGGAAGTTCTTTTGGTAGAATAGTGTCCACCAGATGGATCATCATGGCAGGCTCTAAGGATGTTGTATGTTTCATCTGGTCTAACACAACGTCGCAGAACCAAGTCAGGGCCACATCAAAATAACATGCCGTTAATCCATTTGAACTAAGCACTTTCTCAAATGAGACATTTCTTTTGTTTTGATGTAAAGTCTGGTGGAAGCTTAGAGGTGGCTAAGTAATTGGCAATGTCTGCAAACTAGGGTGTTTTAATGGAGACAGCGAATAAGTTTTCATCTGAAAATTCATCCTGTATAGGAGTACAATCTCCATTATCTTATTTTATCCAAGATAGAAAGTCTGCAACTACATTGAATTTCCTAGGCTTATCTATTATGGTCACATTGAATTCTTGGAGAAGTAATAACCATCTGATTATTCTCCCATTTACTGAGGGTTTGTTCATCAAGTATTTGATAGCTGAATGGTCTGTGAACACAGTCACTTTGTATCCTATAATGTAATGTCAAAATTTGTTTATGGCATGAACTATTGCTAGAAATTCTTTCTCTGTGGTGGTGTAGTTCCATTCAGTGGGACTCAAGTTTTTGCTGATGAAATATATAGCATACTTTCCTCCGTTCTCATCTTCTTGACCTAACACTACTCCAATAGCATCATTGGAAGCATTGGCATAAATATGGAAGGGGAGTTTCCAGTTAGGTCCCCATAGGACTAGGGCCAAGACAAGCTTTTCTTTAATAATGTCAAAGGATATTTGACATTCTTTTGTCCAGACAAAATCTACATCTTTCTAAAGAAGAGAGAACATGGGAGCTACAATCTTACTAGAGTTTTCTTTGAACCTCCAGTAATAATCAGCATGTCCTAAGAAACTTCTGACATCTGTTTGATTCTTTGGGGTTTCCAGTTGTTGTATCACTTCAATCTTCTTAGGGTCAACCTTTATTCCTTCAGCTGAGATATGATGTCCCAGCACTATACCTTGTTCTACCATTATTAGACACTTCTCATGGCTTAGAGACAGTTGATGATCTTCACATCGTTGCAATACTCTATCCAAGTTTTTGAGGCCTTCATCAAAAGTGGAACCATAGACTGTGAAGTCATCCATGTAGACTTCTACACAATCATTTACAAGTTCAGCAAAGATAGCCAGAATGGCTCTTTGGAATGTGGTAGGAGCATTACAGAGCCCAAAGGGAAGAACCTGATATGCGAATGTTCCCCAAGGATAGGTGAAAGTAGTTTTGTCCTAGTCCTCTATTGCCACTTGTATTTGGTTATATCCACTAAATCCATCGAGGAATGAAAAATACTTCATTCCTTCTAGATTATCCAAAACTTGATCTATGAAGGGTAGTGGGAAGTAATCTCTGTAGGTCACTTTATTGAGTTCTCAGTAGTCAACGCACACTCTCCATTTTCCATTTTTCTTTGGCACTACTACCAAGAGTGAAACCCATTTGCTGTCAAAAATAGGATAAATGAATCCTACTTGTAAAAGCTTCTCAATCTTTATTTTAACAATATCCCTGAGAGCATGGTTCAGTCTTCGCTGAGGTTGACAACATCTTCAGTATAGATGTGATGGGTACAAACACTCAGGTGTATTCCTCTCATGTCCATATAATCCCAATCAAAATCCTTGGATCTATTTACCAAAACATCAAACAATTTGAGCTCATCTGACTCTGTCAACCAGCTGTTGATATTTAAAGTTTTTCCTGGTAGTAACATGATAGTTTTGGTTCCAGGATAGTTGGAAGTGACAGTATGAACTTCTCTCATTAAGGTGTTGAGAGGGCAGCTATGCAGTATAGTTATGTGAAGTATGGCAATATATTCGAAGAAGTGATCTATTTTCAAAATGATATTATCCAAAGGACAAGGTAATGCTATGAAGTTGGTGTAATCATGTTTGGTGTCATCAATGTGGATCGGATGTCCTAAAATCTCTTCTACTTCTAAAATTTCTTCATCACCTGAGTCTACAGTAAGATCTTGTATGTCATTTTCCAATTCATCTTCCAATTCTTCACCATGTTGTTTAATGACTATCATAGCGAGTGAAGCTAGGTTCTCTTGTTTGTCAAAACCATCTGGTTCATCAACCCAGACTTGGTTATGCTCAGCAGGTTGAGCTGGGGGATACAGAAATAAGTGTTTGCTATTGGGACCATGTGAAATGGTCATTCCTCCTACTCTACAATCAATCTTAGCTGTGACTGTAGCTAACCATGGTCTACCCAGAATTATCGGGTAACTGTCCTTGGGTGTGAGGGATTGGATTATTTGAAAATCTATTGGGTATTCCCAATTGTCAACTTTGACAAGAACATTTTCTAGGACACCCTTGGGAATAGCTATAAACTGATTTGCCATTTACAATACAGTGGTTGTGGGACATAGATCAGTGAGTCCTAGTTTTTTCATAACATCCATCATCATGAAATTAATTGCTGCTCCCAAGTCCATGAGTGCATTGGGTATTATTACCTCGTTGATTATTACTGTTATGAGTGGATTGCCTAGGTCACCATATTTTGGGGTTGAAGTTTCGCTAGCTAGAAGGTCGGCTAGGTATCCATTGATATGTACAGTATTAATCTATTTCAGTTTCTTTCCTGGTGTTTTTATGCACAACTATTTAACTAGTTGGTTCAGTTTGAGAATTTCCTTAATTGCCTGTAACAAGGGAATCTTGATATCGAGTCATTTAATTTCTTGGATTAATGTGGTTTTAGTAGATATGGTCATTTTTAGAGGTTTGTTCAAGGGAGTTGCCTTGAGGCGCTCAGGAAAAGGTGCTTGAGATCTCTTTTTCACGGTGGGATCCTCCTTCAAAAGATTTGTTGGACATTGGACAACTTCTTGAGGTAACTCAGAAGTTCTAGGTGAGGATTGTGGAAGAGGCTTGTCTTGGTTATTTAATAGGCTTTTATCTACAAGTATGAAAGGTGTCTCGGTCTCTTCAGTAGATTTTTCATTTGGTTCGTCAAGGATCTCAACTATGGTTGGCTGCTGAAATGTCTTTCCTGACCTCAACTGTAGGTTTCCACAATAGATGGCATTAACTCCAGCCATGTTTTCCTGTTATGTAGAATACACTGGTGTGGTTTGATGGTTATTCTTTGGATTAGGGATAGGTTGTGCTGGGAATTGTGGTTGGTTGACCTACTCATTTTGTTGGGGTTTTTTGGGAGTTGTCAAAAGGTTTTGCTGTGGATTAGGCATCCTCCTTGGTCCATGATAGAATTGATTTGGATCCTGATTCCATTGAGGCATAGGATTTTGAGGATACTGTGTACACCTAAAAATGGCTAAGTTGAATTAAATAAATATTTTAATATTTATTTTATTCTCATTCCTCTATCAATTAAATAAATATCCTAATTTATTTAAATGATTCACATTCCTCCAATAATTAAATAAAGTCAATTATTTAATTAAATACCCTAATTCTTCTAATGTCTCATATAATTAAATAATCCTAAATTATTTAATTAATCCCAAATTCCTCTATCCCAAGGTCCAAATTGCATAATTCCACATCACCTTTCCACCTCATCTTCCACCTCACCATGTTGCACACATAATTAAATATTTTTAATATTTAATTAGCTAATATTCCCTCACCCACGTGTCCTATTTATCCTCCAGTCAAATTAGTTAACTCATCAATCAAATCAGTTAACTAATTAGTCAGTTGAGTTCACTAGTCAATCATCTCAGTCAACTCTCCAATCAACCCAGTTAACTGATCAATCATCTCAGTCAACTCCTCAATCTATTATGTTAACTCCCATAACTCATGAAAGGAGGTTGGACACTTGTCCTCTTCTGATTCATGCACATTCCCTCAATATTTCTCAACCATACACCTCGCATCCTCTAGTCATGGATCTATTGACACTTGGATTTGGCCTCTCCTCAGCCTATATAAACAAGGTTCTCACACCCATTTTGGATCCACTCAAGCATTCATAATCTTACTCTACATAAATCCTACACGTGTGCCTTTGGCAAAGTATCCCCATTGCATTCACATTATCCCATTTATCATCATAATCACAACCATGTCTCCATTATCAATCATCCATCTTCATTAGAATTGCATTTGTAGTTTAGTCTTCATTGCACATTCCAATGATAGCCATTATCCTATTGTCATCTTCAACAGAAAGGAAGTACAACTTCTGAGAGCTCAAATCATACGCAAGATCAATACGAGATAGGCAACAATGGAAGCCATGAGGTAAATCAGTCTATGGATGTAATTATCTTTGTTTGCTCGCATTTACATCAATTTCATTGAGTTATGGGATATTTAGTTGTTCAAAATTGTTGTTCATATTTCCCATAACATTTATGGCACCCACCATGGGGCCTAGCCTTGTTTTTAATCTCTATTTGGAGTTTTTGATCAAGTTGCAAGCGTGACAGGCCGTTCCGGTGCATATAAAGATTCTTTCCATGCATCTGACCACTATTTCAGTGCATTCATTCTGTCTGTGCATTGAAAAATTCTTTCTGCGCATATGTTTGATCTTTTCGTGCATTTGTACTCCTGTGCATTCATTCTATCTTTTGGCACATCCACTCTCTATTTCAGTGCATTTGCTTCCTATTAGAAAATTGTATTGAATTTGTAAAATCTTCGATACTAACCTTGGTTGCAGGAATATCAGTCGTCAAATGGAGGCCTTTAACACAATGATCTTGCAGGTGTAGGAGCTTGGTTTAGTCATTTAGCTACATCATAACTTCATCTAGATCTAATTAGGAGGAAGAAATCTGATATCTTCATGCAAATTTTCACTTAAATCTAATTAAGAGGAAGTAAGTTGTATTGTTGCATTACAACTTGCACATAGTCCCAACCTAGGTGGATAAAAATTGAACAAATCTTTCAAGCAACTATGGCAATTACAAATCTCTCATCTAGCTTAAATTAGGGGAAAGTAATATGTTTCATTCTTCAACAACAATCTTCACATAGATTTGTTTAGGAGGACAAAATGAACCATCTTTTTAAAGTTTTTGCTATCTTGTCAAATCGATTGTGCTTGGTAGAATAAACACACTTTGTTTTGTTTTATTTTTTTAACTAGGAGGGTAAAGAACCAGTGTACTCTATACTTGGAAATGATGATGGGACTATGCTCTCCCCTCTCTTGGGTGACCAAAATGCTAAACTCATCATTTTATATGGGTTACCTTTAGAAGAGGCTTGCCCTTGGAATTCCTTCCTTCCAAGCAGGACGACCTCGAGCGATAATAGGCTAAAGCCAAGCCACTTCCAAGTCGCTATAAATAAATTGTGTTTGTGATGAAAATTGCAAACAACGGGTGTTGTTGTGTTACACCGACAAATGTTTCCCCCAAAACCTTGTACAGCGTAACCTCTGCAGGTTGGGAACCCTCCTTATCAAAGTGAATTGCCGCACATGTAACCACCTAAAAAGATGTCCATACTAAAAAGCCAATTGTTTTAGAAAACCAAAAAATCCCTATTTGTTGACACAGGAGGATAATCCTCTGCATCCGTCCAACGTCATACACTCATTTAGTGTGGAGACAGAAAAGTTCAACTCTTCGGAGGAACTGTAACTTGGTATGTGTGAGAAGTGAGTGCCATGGAGAGGATCCAGTGCTACCAAGTTACTATTTGTCACACTTTTATGTAAGTGGCTGAAGTAAAATCCAAGTTGGAACTCAACGAATATTGTCCTTGCCATCCTTAGGATTGTACTTGCTTTTTTTCATTTATCAAAAATTGCATCAAAATAGAGAAAAAAATCAAATGATCATGACAACCTCTTGCTTGCTGTGTTTTCTGGCAATAACTTGAGTTAAAAACACTTCAAACTTTAGAGCATCCTAGGAAAATGTTTAAACAAGACAAAATTGAGCAAAACTGGCAAAAAAGTAGAACCGCGCAATTGAGACATCTTCCTGCGCATTTAACAAATCTTTCAGCACATCCAAATTCTGCAGCGCATTTAAACATTCTTGCTGTACATTTACTAAATCTTTTAGTGCAAGCACATTTCTACGCATTTAGGATTCAGAAGCGTGCATTCAGAATTGCGCATTTAAACCACAAAAACGTGTATCCACACCTTGTTTCTGTGCAAATAAACATGTGCATCTACAACAGCGAGTTGTTCCGTATAGTTAGAGGCAAAATTTAAACCATTTCTGGATACCCTTTTTGCTCTAGTTTTTACTTGGAAAGCTAGTTCAACCATTTCAGACCACCTTCATACCATTTTCACACATCACCTTTGCATACCATTGTCTTGCTTTCCGAACATGTCAAACCAAACCAAAACTTGCATTAAGGCATTATTGAGACTCTCCCAAATTCAAACAAAAATCTAGTTAGTTTCATATCAGGATTCCAATCATCCTTCACATCGAAACTATACTTGTGTATCTTGATAGAAGAATAGTCTACATCAAATAGTGGTGATCAACCATCCCTAGTTTGACTACCTTTTAGCTCAAGGACACTTTGTTTGGACAAATAGAGTCAATAGAAAACCTTAGCAAAATCTTACCAAAAATCATATCCAACCAAATCATTTTCATACTAAAACATCAAGCCAAGTCTCAGAATCCAACTTCTCTCACATCCAAAAAATTGCATGGGTCAAACTAGATCCAAGTCTAAGCAAAAATAAAAAAATGGGTTCCCTTCACAATAGTGGGCATAATTCTGATGATGAGGAGGTTAGTCAAGAGGAAATCCTTAAACAACTTCAAGATCCAAAATTCCAAAAGATGATGGATGGGGTCGTTGCCACGGATCGTCATAAATATTTTCTCATGCTAGCTCAACAAGGAGCTAAGTTGCCCTCAGATTATGATGTCTCAAAACTAAGAGAGAACAATGCTTCAAATGAAGCTGAATCTTTGAAAGATGCCTCTAAAAATGACAAAGATGCACCCAAAACTGACATAGATGCTTCTAAATCAAAAAAGACTAAGGATACACTCAATCCCTTGGACACATTAACAACACAAATCCAAGCCTTGCAAAAATAGTTGATGGACATCCAAAGTGGGACAACAACAAAACATTACTCTCTTGAGGATATTTCACCATATCCCTTTGATAAATCTTTTCTCATGATACCTTTTCCCTCAAGATTTGAGGTTCCTAAATTTGATAAGTATAGAGGAAAAGGTGATCCAAGAGATCATATAAGGGAATTTAGTACAGCATGCCTAAAAGTCACACACAATGAAACGTATCTTATGTGACTATTCCCGTGAAGCTTAGGAGGCCAAGCAATGGAATGGTTCTCCCGATTACCTCCCGGCATCCACACTTTTGATGAGCTAGTGGATAAATTTGTAACACATTTCTCATACAATATCGAACATGAAATCTCCATGTTAGACCTTTGTAATAACAAGCAAAAGGGGGAGAATCCTTCGCCTCTTTCCTGCAAAGATGGAGACAACTTGCAAGTAAGTGTCCCTACCACATACCAGAGAAACAAATGATAGAAATGTTTGTTCACAACCTAACCATGGAACTGAGTTATCAAATCCAAATACAATGCCCAACTACTTTTAGTAATGTCATTGCAATGGGGCTACTCGTTGAGAAAGCCTTGATAACAAAGGGGCAAATTAAGCTATACAAAGACACCCCTAGCTCTAGCAACAATGCAGACAAGTCGCGATTTTGGACCAAGAACAAACCCATTGTAAATGATGGTGTGGTGGATGCTAAAAATGTGGTGCAAAAACAACCTATCTTCAATCTATCAAAACCACAGAACAATACACCATCCAACAAGCCTCAAATCAATGAGTGAAGACCCACCAACTTTCCTCCTAGGAGAAAATTCACACCACTAGGAGAGTCTCTCGAATCTGCCCTTAGGAAGTTAATTGTGGGTAACCTCATAACACTTTTGTCGGTGCGTGATTATGAACCAAAATTTAAACCCGCTTGGTGGAGTGATTCCAACTTTTGTGAATATCACCAAAACAAAGGACATAAAACTAATGATTGTCAAGTACTAAAACATGTCGTTCAAGACCTCATCGATCAAAAAGTAATAAAAATTGAAGGGCATACCTCTAATGAAGAGCACATAGCATTCAAAAATCCTCTTCCCCACTATGAGAAAGGAGGGCCATCCAATCAAAACAACAACAGTGCTGATAAAGCAAGCTATAATAACATTTCTTATGAGTAAACCATCAATCATATCTCACACAGTGATTCATGCATCAATGTAATCACTATCAATAATAATCCTGACTGTAATGTGACCACTCATTGTGGAAACATTACTCTATAAGGAGTCCCACCCAATTCATCATCCACATCGAACCAATAAAGCATCATCAACCAACTCCATAAAACACCAGCTCACATATCCATTTTGGAGTTATTGTGTCTATCCCCATCCCACAAAGCCATCTTGGATAAATCTCTCTTAGAAACTACTATTCCTACAAACCTTGCTCAAGAGCAATTCCAAGCTATGGTAGGTCATCTAACCACACCACATTTCTTATCTTTGACAAAGAAAGATGATATGTCCATCAACCAACCACACAATGCATCCCTCCACATTGAGGCCCAAATCCACAAACATCAAATAAAAAGGGTCCTAATAGATGGAGGTGCAGGTTTAAATATATGCATGTTAAAGTTAATCCTTGCATTGGGGTTTTCACAAAATGTCGTCGATCCCAAAAAGAAAATAACTATCAAGGCATATGATGAAGAAGAGAGAACTTCCAAAGGAACTGTAGTCTTGCCAATATGGGTTGGCCCAGTAGAGAGAGATGTTGTGTGTCAAGTCCTAGACATGGAGCTAGCATATAACATTCTTCTCAGTAGACCTTGGATCCATGTAATGAAGGTTGTTCCATCAACATACCATCAATGTATCAAGTTCCCACACAATGGCCAATAAATTACCATATAAGGTGACCCTGACTCATTTTAGTATTGCAACAACATCCAATCAAAACCAAACGTGGTAATCCCCACCAATCAAGCAGCTTCCTCTTCTTCAAACCATGTGGATCCAAGTTCTCTAGCTTCTACCTCCAAAACATCAGAGGTTAAAGTCAAAGTCAAGGACAAAGGCATTGGGGAATATGTCATTGAACAAATGTTTTGTCTAGCATAGCTTCCTCTATCACCAAGATCATATAACATTCTTCTTGGTAGACCTTGGATCCATGTAATGAAGGTTGTTCCATCAACATACCATCAATGTATCAAGTTCCCACACAATGGCCAATAAATTACCATATAAGGTGACCCTGACTCATTTCAGTATTGCAACAACATCCAATCAAAACTAGACGTGGTAATCCCCACCAATCGAGCAGCTTCCTCTTCTTCAAACCATGTGGATCCAAGTTCTCTAGCTTCTACCTCCAAAACATCATAGATTAAAGTCAAAGTCAAGGACAAAGGCGTTGGGGAATATGTCATTGAACAAACATTCTGTCTAGCATAGCTGCCTCTATCACCAAGATCATATGGAAAGCCCTTACCGAACAAAGCCAAGTCATTTGAGCCTTCTAAATGTCCTTTCATTATATGGGGTTCAACCTATCGGATGAGAGTGATGAAAAAGATGTCTTGCAGTAGCTTTACAAAGATGAAGACAATGAAACCACACCAAATGATCCTCAACCTGAGCTACCCACTGAACAATATGGTCAAGAGTTTTCTATTTTACAAAGGATGGGATATGAAGGACATGGTCCCATAGGATTAAGGAAAGATGGTATCATAGAACCAATTCAACCCTCTATTTCCACAACCCGAGACACTACTAGGTTGGGATACAAGGGTAAGGAGAATATCAAAGGTGAGGAGAAACTCCAAGAAAAAGACAAACAAGTAGTTACCACTAACTTCATAGAACGGCTGCACTGACTACAGGAATGGAGTGAAACAGATTCCAATGAGTATGAACGGGACAGCGTCTCAAAAACGTCTTGGGAAGACAAAGAGATTGGCATGGTTCAACAGCATAGCTCTACTCATATGACGCATGAGGAACAAAACCCTAGGGCTAGATCGCTAGAGTTTGATCCACAATATGACGAACGTGAACTTCATGAGGAGAGTACGATATCACACTTGACAAACCAACTTGAGGAGAGTACCATAATAGACTTTGTCAATACCTCTACCTATTCAAATAACTCCTCCATCCTAACTATCACCAGCTTGGAACCAGATCGACCTAATGACCCATTACCCCTAGTGCATCCTAAATTGATAGACTGGGATTTGTAGGACACCACCCCTAAATTAGATACATTCCAAAATGATGATGCTATTATCTATTATCTAGAGCTTAGGGACCATCTACCCGCAGGGGATCACAAAACTGGCTACGCCATAGAACTCAATGACAAGGCTTATTTTGGAGAGAGTTCCAAGCCTTTCAATAGTAAAAATGTGAAAATAAAAGATCGATCTAATGGTGAAAACCAGTCTGTGACAGTGTTAGATCATGAAAATAGTAAAAAAATAGAAGGTGTATCCGACGGTGAAAACCTCTTTGAGGTGCCGAAGGATGAACGACTTGACACTCTTCCTAATCTGACACATCAGGAGAGGTCCTTAATTCTAATTGAACTAGCAGAACCTATCAGTATAGGAACAATAGATAATCCATATGGCACAATCATTATCCGCACAAGAAAAGCCCATATTCACCGAATTCTTCAAGCGGAAACAGATTAACTTTGCTTGGTCATATGTCCATATGTCAGGACTGGATCCTAATCTTATCATGCATCATCTCTCACTAGCTCCAGGAGCTAAGCCAGTTAAATAGAAACTGAGAAAAATGCACCCATAGATAGTATTAATGGTGAAATAAGAATTGAAGAAGTTGCTAGATGTTGGTTTCATCAAACCAATAGATTATCGAGAGTGGATTTTAAATATAGTTCTTGTTTCCAAACCAGATGGAAGAGTTAGACTATGTAATGATTTCAGAGATCTGAACAAGGCTTGTCCAAAGGATGACTTTCCTCTACCAAACATAGACATCATTGTAGATCTAACGGCAAGGCACACCATGTTGTCATTAATAGCACTGGAGGATCAGCACAAAATAGCATTCACATGTCCATAGGGTACCTATTGTTGGTGCGTCATGTCATTCAGACTAAAGAATGCAGGGGCAACTTATCAGTGCGCAATGACTATGATCTTTCATGACATGATACACACCATCATGGAAGATTATGTAGATGACATCCTAGCCAAGTCAATCACCAGAGAAGGCCATTTGCAGGTCTTAGACAAGATCTTCATGAGACTAGAGCAATTTAATGTACGGTTAAATCCAAACAAATGTGTTTTCGGAGCCACATTTGGTAAACTCCTTGGATATATCGTATCAGCTAATGGAATAGAGGTGGACCCGGCCAAGGTAAAAGCAATCATGGAAACGCCTAAGAATCTGAGTCAATTGTGGTCTCTACAAGGAAAGCTACAGTCTGTCATAAGATTTATCTCTCAACTGGCAGACAAATGTCATCCATTCACACATCTCTTACACAAAAACATTCCATTCAAATGGGATGACATGTGTGAGCAAGCTTCTTAGCATCTGAAGGAATATATAATGAACCCACCAGTATTGATGCCGCCAATTTAGGGCAAGCCACTACTACTCTACATCTCAGCTACACCGATAGCTCTTGGAGCTCTGCTAGCACAACAAAACCATGAAGGAAAGGAATAGGAAATCTACTACATCAGTAGGATGCTAGTAGGTTACGAGTTGCAATATACACCAATTGAAAGATCATGCCTTGTAGTTGTCTTTACTTCACAAAAATGGAGACACTACATGCACTTGCACTCAATCAAGCTAGTGGCGAAGATTGACCCATTAAAATACCTACTCAACAAAGCTACCCTAACAGGTAGAATATCTAAATGGGTCATGATACTTAGTGAATTTGATATCAAGTATGTAGATAGAAGAGGAATAAAGGGGCAGGTCATTGCAGATCAGCTGGCGGATGCACCTTTGACAAATAACAACCCATTAAGCTTTGAATTTCCAGATGAGTCTATCTTCAACATCACAACTATAGCCTAGAAACTCTACTTTGATGGGTCATATACTCAACATGGATCTGGAGCAGGAATCTTTTTGGTAACACCAAATGGAGATACAATCCCTAAGTCATACAGACTTATGTTTCTATGTACTAACAATGTAGCCGAGTATGAAGCACTGTTTATCGGCATAAAGATGGCAGTAGATTAAAAGGTCAAGGAACTTCATGTGTATGGGGACTCACAACTCATCATTAATCAAATAAATGATGATTATCAAACTAAGGATGAGAAGCTGATACCATACAAGCGTATGGTGGATGACTTCAAGGAATATTTTGTTGTCATATCCTTCGAGCAAATACCAAGATTGGAAAACAAAGCAGCAAATGCAATGGCTACTATTGCATCCCTCCTCGACATACCTAAAAATCATCCCGTCATGAGTTCTTGGTGGAGCCAGTTTCCCATCCAGCTTATGAAATCCTAGAAACCAACAGCATTTACCACATTGTAGGGTCTAATTCTCCCTTATATGGCAAAGTTTACACCTATCTGAAAGAGAATATCCTGCCACCCGACCTATCAAACAACCAGAAATGAACATTCATATGCCAAGCATCCTAATATACCATCATCGCAGACACCCTATATCAACGAGGTTTAGATGGTACTCTCCTTAGGTGTTTGGATAGTGAGGAATATCAGACCGCTCTAAATGAAGTACATGAAGGAATATGCAAGACACACTCTAGTGGTCCTACCTTGGCATAGAAACTCATGCATCTCGGATACTATTGGCCAACTATGGAAAAAGACTCCTATCAGTTTGTGAAGAGGTGCAAGAAATGCCAAATCCACGGGAACCTAATACATGCACTAGCATAGGAGCTGCAACATTTAACAACACCTTGGCCCTTCTGCCAATGGGGACTTGATCTAGTAGGCAAGATTCACCCTTCATCCTCCAATGGCCACAAATTCATTATCACAGCCACTGAGTACTTCACAAAGTGGATTGAGGCCATTCCATTAACCAACGTCACAAGGAAACAAATCTCTTATTTCATGCTTAACTACATCATATGCAGATATGGTATTCCATTATCCATTGTCACGAATAACGGGTGACCTTTCAAGAATTAAGATGTAAAAGAACTCTTTGATAAATTCCACATTCAGTATCGCTTTTCCACCCTGTACTACCCACAAGGTAACGGCCAAGCTGAGGCATTGAACAAAACTATCCTAAAGATACTCAAAAATACTGTCAATGAAGCTGGCCATGACTAGCACATGCAATTGAACCCTGCTCTATGGGCCTACAGAACCAGTATACACACTCCCATAGGTACGACACCATACGCCCTTATCTAAGGCTCTAAAGCCATCTTGCCTATAGAAGTTGAGTTACCTTCCCTCAGGGTGTTGTTAAAGGGTCTCATAAATGATGAGGAAAATAGAGTATCAAGACTCTAGGAGCTAGAGCTGCTAGAAGAATGAAGACAACATGCCTTCGACCATCTTAAGGCATACCAGCAAAGAATGTCAAGAAGTTATAATCATAGGGTCAAACCATGAGTCTTTCAGGTGGGTGACTTAGTTCTAAGAGAGAATCCAAGAAATCAGCAAGATAGAGAGAAAAAGGGAAAATTTGAACCCAATTGGTTGGGTCCCTATGTCATAGTTGTTGCATATGGATCAGGTGCTTATCAGATATCAACATCAGAAGGTGAACTATTCGATGATCCCATCAACAGCAAGAATCTTCACAAGTTCTACACCTAAAAACCCCAATGCAAGGGAGTCAAAAATAGCAAAAAAATGGAAAAATAACAAAAAAATCAAAAAAATAGAAAAATAACAAAAAAAATCAAAAATCAAAAAAATGGAAAATAGCAAAAAATTGTCCTCTAGTGAAAACCTGGTAAACAGGTGCCTTAGATAGATACCATGATGAAAACCTGGCAAAAAGGCATCATGTGTATTTTAACTATCGTGCAAAATAAAAGCAAGTGGTGAAAACCTGGAAACGGGCGCTATTTGTGATAAACCAAATCCTCCATCTCTTAGGACTTCAGTCCTCATCCACTCTTTTCTAAACCACATCCACCCAATCACATCAGGATACCTACCATGGCTTGTTGTTCTCTTATCCTTATCGCCTTATCCCACCAGGTTGTTGATCCAAACTCGCGTCCACCTTGTCATCCATCTTCAACCAATCCATTGAACTATTGTCGAACTACGTCGCCTTTGAGCTATCACGTAGGCAAGGCCATCATTGATGCACCCCTGAGGCTCCTTTCCCATCCATTCCATCCCATGTCACCCATCCTTTGGTCCATCCAAATCTGCGCCATTTCCCATTGCCTAGGTCCTAGGTCCACAAAGTCCACACCCCAAACTACATTGCCTTTGCGTCATCACGTAGGCAATGCCATTTATCAATGAGCCCCCAAGGCACTATGGTAGTCCCTTAGGGTCTGTTTCTTCATGTCTATTGTCAGTTCATTCAAAACAAATTAATCCTTTACTTGACTGGAGGCAAATCCTTGACCTAGTTAATGAACTGCATTTTTGAATGCTACAACTCAGAGGATAACAAACCGGATCATGGTTTTATCACTAGACACAACGTACAAGCTTTAAACATCATCCTGACAAAAAGACAGCAAACTAAAAACCTGACCACACCAACCTACCTAAAACATCAAATGTGACTCTATCAATTTATTTCAAGAAAACATATATCTATGGCACGAAGGTTTTTTGGTTGTTTGAGGTCTTATATCATGATTTTTGTTATTATGTCTTTTTACGCTACTCAAGGATGTCAAAAACTAGAGGAGCTATAATGGGGGCATAATCATTTTATTTGTCTGTTGTTTGTGTGTTTATCTTTAGTAATGTGAAGCCTTGTCTAAATACATGATCAACATAATGATCATCGAGGACATTAGAGGTCTAAACATGAAACATGTGTAATCCTTGTCTATTTATACGCAAGCAGTACCCAAGTCATCTAGGTTCAATTTTGACTAGATGCTTGTATTAACTTGCTAAATCAAAATCCATGTAAGTAATACTTAGGTCATCATGGTTTAATTATACTTAGATGCTTATATTTTCTTATAACATTTTAAAAGCTCAATGATGAAACAAAGTACTTCAAAAACTTGTATATGAAGATGAAAAAATCCACATCCATACATATCAAATTGCATTTCATTATAAGCATTTCATCCTTGTCAAAAAAATCCAAGTGTCGAAAGATCCATTTGTCCATTTATCCAAGTTATTTCTTCTAAGTTACCCATTTGTTCCAATTCTTCTACCTACATTCTTCTAAGTGTTGTTTCATTTATGGTTGAGTAGACTTGGCATAACAAAAATAATCATTTTGCATATTATAAGTGTGTACATCATTAGTTCATTATCATTTAGGTGTATTAGTGGCCTTAAACATTTAGATCATGATAGTTGTGTCATTTATCCACATAGATCACATAATATTTCACATCAAAAATCTACAAAAACATAGATATCATAGTGTTTGCATATTAGATTGTCATCCATACATAAAGTAATTAAACCATCATGTGTTGCATTTTATAATATCACCACAGTGTGCATTAGTTCATAGTAACATATCAGCATATAGGATCATAAGCATGCATATAAGTCATCATGTCCATCATGTATCGCATAAAAATATCATGTCACATAGATATCAAGTGCATCATAGAGTCACATAAACACATCAGGATAATCACAGTATAAGCATAATAGATAACATCCATCACATATAAATAACATCCATCCATATGAACACATGCATGTAGTACGTTGAGCTCATGTAGATCATCATCATAAATAAAAAAATAATAGTAATGTCCAAGTATACAATAATCTCATAAAAGTGTCTATCTCAACCGGTCAAAAATGGTGTATACAAACATAAAAATGCTCAACATATGATGCATGTCTTTAAAATAGTGGCTATGTGGAACTAGCTCTAGAAGGTGCGGGATCCTGTGGCTGCTAAGGGGGATGCTATGGACCCATAGGACCCATCCTTGATGGCACATGAGGAGGTGGTGGCCTCATCCCTACACTCGCTATCTGCGTTCGTCTCGACCCTCCGCGTGAACTTGGATGGAAGCTACTCACTCTCTACTTCGAGGGCACAGCCTGCTCATACAGTCCTCTCCAATAAAAAATCTCCTGCCCTTCCCTAACCATATCTGTCACAATATGACTATGTGGCCCCTGGGTTGCCGTCTACTGTACCTGTTGTAATAGGGTCTCCACCCTAGTATACTTCTGTATGGTTGTGTCTCTCTCTAGAACCAAAGTGCAGACATCCCCCTGCAGCTATGTAACCTAAGCATGCAACTGAACCACCTGGGCTCATAACGCTGCCATCTCACCATCATCCTACCCCTGCAGCTATGCCACCTGTGCCTATAACTGAGCCACCTCGACTCACAATGTTGCTACCTCTCCATCACCCTGCCCACCCTGTACATGTACCTGTACCTATGACTGCACCTGTAGCTACACCTGTGCCTGTGCCTATACCTGTGCCTGTACCTATGTCTGCATCTGAGGCACTCTCCTCTGTCTCACCCTCCTTTGCCTACCATCACCCCCACTGTCATCCCCATCATCCCTGTCGAATCATCCATTGCCTCTGCCACCCCCACCTCCATTATCTCCTCCTCCCCTACCACCTCAACCACTCCTCTCACCTCAATGTCGTCCCCTCCTCTACCGAGGGGCATCATCATCATCCTCATCCTCATCCTCAAGTAGCGGAACCAGCTCTCCAGGACTAGAGTATCTTAGAACTGGATAGGAAGTAAAGTGCGCTGCAAAGTCTATTGTCACACTTGCATCTACTATGTCTCACCATAGATCCCATGCCTAGTATAGCATCTAAAGAAACTCAATCCTCATTGTCTCAAAGGAAGCCACCGAACCCCTTTGTGGATGCTCCTTGTGCGTCCGTACAAAAATATCAGCACTCTGGGGCATCCCCTGAACTCTGCCAAACTGTCGGTGCATGCGAGAAACCATGTGTCGCTCTAGAATATAGGGGGTCCTCCCTATTAACCACCATGTCTGAAAGCAATAAGGCAACTCTGCTGCATCCCCGTCCCATACCTCGCAGTCTAGGTATGGTTGCCATGTAACCTCATCCATATTATCCAATGTGTGATGCCAGTACTCTAGCTTTCCCAGCTTGGGCTAGGAAAGAGTCTCCTGAAATATATAAGAGTAGGGCCTATCATGTCCCCTCACTCCCATATCAATAGGCTGAGTCACCACTATATGCAACCAAGCCCAAATCTAAAGCAGTGAAACACCCATAGAAAGACTAGCAGTTCCATCATATACAAACTAGTGCAGATCGTGGTACAAGTGTGCCAAGATGCAGGGATCCCAAGAAAACCATGTCCCCTCCTGAACCATCCTCTCTAGAGTATGTCCCCATCCAACCTGAAAGCCACAGGATCTCCTGTCGACACATACAACTCCTCTGATCAAACCTACCAATATGGCTATTAGGGGCTCGTAATACTCTACAATGTCCGCCCAGTTGATCTTTGTGCTCTCCAACTCTGGGTCATCGAACACTCATCTGCACTCAGCCAATCCAACTCTAGTGGCAGACTCATACTCAACTAGCTCACACTAAATAGGAATCCATAGAATATGGTGAACATCCTCTAGCGTCACCATCATCTCGCCAGTGGGCAGGTGCAATGTGCCCGTCTCACTGTGGTACCTCTTGCCCAAGGCAGTCAGTAATTTGAGGTTAGCTCGCATCTCAGGCATGAAGCAAACATACCATAAACCAATAGATCCAAGCACCAAGTGGTTAGTCTTGGTCAAGTAGGGCCTCAACAGTTGCATTAGAGGGAATCTCTCCCATGACATCAATACGTGATCCAGAATCTCTTGCAATCGACAACAAAGCGCATAAATCACCAAATCAAACTAAGCCACAAATCTATCAAATCAAACAAAGTACTTAGCTAACCTATCAAGAAACCTATCCTAATCCTCTCTTCTGAGATTCAATCAATCTCGAAGATGACCTATCAGTTGCCAACATCGATCACGATGCTGACTTTGTCAAACCAGCTAAGTATTTTACCAAACCTATCAAATGCGCAGCTCTATTTACCAAATGCGCAGCTTTGTATCAGATGCGCTGAATCCCTTATCATTTGCACTATTTCAGGCAAAAGCACTGAAACAGTAATCATTTACGCGTATTCAGACCATATGTGTGTTTTCTTATCAGATGCGCTTAAACCCTATTTATTTGCATGTTCTCTTGTTGGATGCATGGCAAAATCCTGGATGCACCAGACTGCTTATTGAATGTGCCTTAAGACTTAGATGCGCTCAATCCCTAAGTGTTTGTGCATAACTACTTATCAATTGCAAATTTTGTGTATTTGCACTGATTCTTGGCTTATTTGCGCAGAATCAGAGTGTTTGCGCAAATTAATGGCTTATTTGCACTGAAACACTAAACTCACGCATTTATAAACAACTTTGACCTACAATTTGACCACCATAAATGCAAAATCGACCAAGTTTCAAAGGATACATACCGGGAGTCCGTACTCTACTGGCCACCCAAATCGTCAGATCCTCTCAAATCGGTGGCTGGCTATCAAAATTCGGTCCATCTCTGTTGACTGCTTTGCACTGCTACTACACCAGAGCTCCTCAAATCTTTCCAAAAAAGACAAGTGTACAAATGACTAGGATTGTGACCCCACATGCCTATATCTAGCAAAGTGGACCCTAATAGGAAGTGTTTGACCCTATGAGTGTGGGGTATGTTTTTCACCCATTTGCCTTTCTCCATCACCCAAACCTTTTGTCCACGACCCATGTCGTAAAATCTTACTTATCATGAGATTGTTCGTCCACCTTATGCCAACGTCGTCCAAACTAACCAATCTCCTGAGGGGGCATCCTACTGTCACCAAACCTGTACTAGGGGCAAAACTGGGGCATGTATCATAACCAGAAAAAAATTATTCTTTGAAGCAACATGATAAAACACATTGCATCAGAGAGGGGCACAATGTGTACACCTAAAAATGGCTAAGTCGAATTAAATAAATATTTTTAATATTTATTTTATTCTCATTCCTCTATCAATTAAATAAATATCCTAATTTATTTAAATGATTCACATTCCTCCAATAATTAAATAAAGTCAATTATTTAATTAAATACCCTAATTCTTCTAATGTCTCATATAATTAAATAATCCTAAATTATTTAATTAATCCCAAATTCCTCTATCCCAAGGTCCAAATTGCACAATTCCACATCACCTTTCCACCTCACCATGTTGCACACATAATTAAATATTTTTACTACTTAATTAGCTAATATTCCCTCACCCACATGTCCTATTTATCCTCCAATCAAATTAGTTAACTCATCAATCAAATCAGTTAACTAATTAGTCAATTGAGTTCACTAGTCAATCATCTCAGTCAACTCTCCAATCAACCCAGTTAACTGATCAATCATCTCAGTCAACTCCTCAATCTATTCTATTAACTCCCATAACTCATGAAAGGAGCTTGGACACTTGTCCTCTTCTGATTTGTGCACATTCCCTCAAGCTTTCTCAATTGTACACCTCACAAACAAATTCCTCCAGTCATGGATCTATTGACACTTGGATTTGGCCTCTCGTCAGCCTATATAAACAAGGTTCTCACACCCATTTTGAATCCACTCAAGCATTCATAATCTTGCTCTGCATAAATCCTACCAGCGTGCCTTTGGCAAAGTATCCTCATTGCATTCGCATTATCCCATTTATCATCATAATCACAACCATGTCTCCATTATCAATCATCCATCTTCATTAGAATTGCATTTGTAGTTTAGTCTTCATTGCACATTCCAATCACAACCATTCTCCTATTGTCATCTTCAACAGCAAGGAAGTACAACTTCTGAGAGATCAAATCATATGCAAGATCAATACGAGATAGGCAACAATGGAAGCCATGAGGTAAATCAATCTACGGAGGTAATTATCTTTGTTTGCTCGCATTTACATCAATTTCATTGAGTTATTGGATATTTAGTTGTTTAAAACTGTTGTTCATATTTCCCATAACAGATACCATTGCTGTTGAGTCTGGTCCGGCCATTGAGGGTTTCTCTAGGACTGGTTTGCCCACTCAGGTTGTCCCCAAGGGTAGGGTCCCCAATTAGGTGGTCTTGAGGCCAAGGTGTTGTCCATTGATTATTATTCCAATTATTTGGCGGTCGCCAGGAGGGATTTGAATTCTAGCCATAAGAGAAATTCCCTCTAGGTCTTGGACCTACAAATTTGATCTCCTCTTTAGTGTGGGATGACCTCTTCTTAGAATTTTTTATTACATTTAGGATCTCACATTGGTCAGTGGCATGACTCTTCTCACAGATTTGGCAAATGTCAATTTTGTCCAAGGGACATTCTCTTAACAAATGTTTGTTTCAGCACCTAGGACAGTAGATGGATAAGGTCTCGGGATTACATGTTTTGGCCTATATTCCATCCAGAGTGGTGTTTAACTGAACAAGAATGTCAGTTTTCAAGTTTGTTATTTCCTCGCGCAGTTTACCTAGTTCATTTGAACATCTTAAAAGACTAGATTTACGGATACCTCCCTGAGTATGGGAGAAATTCTAACATAACTCAACGATATCACCGAGTTCAAGTTGGGACACATCTCCTTTTCCCATTAAATCTAGACTTCTCCTAGCATCCTCATCAAGTCCTTTGAGAGATATAGTCTTCAGAATTCCTAGGCTTATGGCTTCTTCACCACATTGTTCGGTTAGGAAGATGAACCTATCAAGATAATCTTCCAAGTTCTCATCTTCTTTTTGCCTTAGTTTGAACAATTCCTCTTTCCTGTCACTAACTCTACAGTAACTATGGTATTTGTCTAAAAAGATGGTTTCCATGTCATCCCACGTGGTTATTGATCTAGAAACTAATCCCATGAACCAACGCATTGCAGCGTCTCTCAGAGTGGAGGGAAAGAGTTTAAGTTTCTGATTATGATTTTTGTAGTCATAAGTCTGACACAGAACTTTGAACTCGAAGAGGAACTAGTCAGGATCTTCATAGGATAATCCCCTGAAAGTTGGTAAAATGGAGGGTGAAATATTTTTCATGGGTGCATCATCATCTTCATTGAGAGCAATAGGATGTTCGTGCTCCCCTTCTTGGGTTATCACCATCTCCTTGGTTTGCCCTTCCATCTCTGTTGTTTGCTCTTCGGCCATTAAAAGGGTCATTGTTGTTGTTATCAACCATGATGTTAAAAGGAATGTTCTCCTCTTCAAAGACTAGGTTTGTTGGTTGAATGGTCTCCTCTTCAAAGGTCAGGTCTGATGGTTGGATGTATTAGACATTTTGGGAGGTCTCAGGTTGATCCTGCTCGATCAATTCGTAACTTAGTTCTTCAGCTAAGACTTCTACCTCCCTACTTATGGTTAGAACTACTATTGGGGGTTCTTGGTATTAATCTTCCGTGTGGACCTCATTTCCTGACCATTTTTGGGTGTTTACTACAAAAAGGTCTCCAAGAATTTCCCTAATAACACTTAGAAAAGAATCAGTCCCCAGCAACGGCGCCAAAAAGTGACAGGTTGTCGTGAGGTCCTAACACTTTAGTTGAAAAATATCAGTTTATCAACCGGGTAGTGTCCAAGGTTGTATGCAATAGGGAATATTGTTTGGATATCTCATCTAGAAACAATTTCTTGAATCTTTAAAGAAGGCTCAAACAGCATATCAAACTAGAAAGCATTCAAACTCTATACTAGAAAACATTAGAACTCTATACTAGAAAGCATTAGAACTCTTAATCTAAGAAGACATATAAACTTTATACTAGAAATTCATACATGCAATTTTTACTATGAACTCAAACAGTAACTAATCCTCTAACCGCACACACACTCAAACTTTCAACTAATAGTTAACAACAATTTGAAACTAAAGTAGATGCTCCATAAATGTTAAACAAACAGAGCTCCAAGAATTAATGTCCTAAATATCACAACCTGTAGGCACACACAATGGAACTAAACATAAAATAGCACTACTCTAAACAGAACATTCATGAAAACATAAATACTTATCTACTCTACAATCCCACGAGTGGCCAGCTCTTGGGCGAAAATTGGCTTTTAACACAGATCACATTCAATTGTTTCAATAGCAACATAGTAACTCCATTCATATATTCATAAGTCAGAAGAAAATACTCAATTTAATACAACTATTTATATTCATTTTTCATAAAAATATTGTAGAACATAGTGTTGTTATATGGAGCCTAATCAGACTTGAAGGTTAAATTTACCCCACTTTTATCGGCGCAGTTTCCTCCCAAATCTTTAACTGGGTCAAGGGGCAGCGCCCCTTGAGGGGGTTTGGGGACAGCGCCCCTTGTGGAGTCTAGAGGCAGAAACCTCCAATAATATTTTTATTATTTTATTAAGGCGTCAGGAATTATTTTTCTATTGGCTGACATAAAAAACCCTATTTTTGTAACCGACATAAGGCTTGATAAAAGCAGCTAAGGGTTAGGGTTTATGTTGATGTATTGTAGCATTTTGCAGTAGTATTGAGTTGCAAAGATTGTTGGTTGTAATCAGTTTGATTTACTAGATAATAATATTGGACTCTCTGTTGGTGGATGTAGCCTGGGTTTGGGTGAACCATGTTAAAACTTGTCTCTCGCTGTTATTATTTCTGTGTATATATATTCCTCTATTTAATCTTTATTTGTATTTAATTGATATCTTCTGTCGGCTAACCCTAACACATAGCTCATCGACTATCCACCAAAAAGAGATTGATATTCATTCTTCACACAGTATGATATATATATCCATGTTTTGAGCAACTAACTAAAATTGAACTATTACAAAATCCTATATTCCAGATGGTGGTTAAATGCCATTGAAAAATTCTTATAACATAAAAATAGAATTTCAACTATTGATGTCTTTATGGAATAAAAACATATAAAAGGCTCTAAATGGAGCCATAAAGTCTTAGATAACCAACAGAAGTTAACAAAATTAAAAGAGTCTCCAATCAATGCACGCCTAAATTTCTGGGCCCTCAACTTCCAGTGCACTTGACCTCAGCTGCTTGAAGTCCATTCCTCTCGTAGGCCATGTATTAATCTTGCACAATTACTCAACTCTACATACCATTATATCAACATTTAATAACTAATTTCAATCAATTTAGGAAATAAAGATTTGTACAACATTTCATTAAAAATAGATAAATATTTCTTCTAAAAACAAACAAATTGGCATGGCTAGGTTGATTGGGCAATGCAAAAAGGGTTATTTGTTTTATCAAAGGAATGAGGTTGTTTATACCTCATCAAGATCCAAGAGACAGAAGGGGCGACCCATAGAGATAGGGTTCTACAAGTGCTTTCGAGGGCTATGAATGGTTAGAGAGGGCTAAAGATGAACTTAAGACCTGGAGATGGATTGAAAGACTGGAAGAGGGTGGGTCACCCCTTTTGACAAGGTAGGTCACCCCATGGGGAGATCTAGGGTCACCCTGGGTGACCCAAAAATAATAGGGGTGATCCAGAGAGAAAGAATGGAAAGATAAAATTGATGATGGGGAATGATCTAGGAGGTCAATTGAAAGCCTCTGAGAGGTTGAAACGGATGAAAGGAGCTTAGCGAAAGTGTATTTCCCATCTTATGACACTAGAAGGTCAATTGACAAAACTAGAAAGTGACAAAAGTGAATTGTTGACAAGGGGTAAAGGGAGAAGAAACTGGACCTAAAAACGTTAGCTAGGGAATGAGGAAAACACAAACAAGATGAAGAACTCTAATCCATATGTCACAAAGAGGAAAACTATTGAGAGGTCATAATTACACACTTGCATGCACATGTTTAGGACTACATCTCATCATCGGATTACCATGTAGGCCCATGTGCTTTTTTAGTGCTTACATATTTACCCCCTCGGGGATCGTAGTCTACATGAAAGGTAGGTACCGTTCCTAAACTATGCCTTACCTATTGTCATTATCCTGCAATTGTACCTGAAATAACCTGTATTAGTTCAATTTAATGATATTAAATAAGTACTAAAAATAGAAATGAGAAAATTTATCGTCGATTTGTGAGTTGTAAGTATACTTGAGTCACCTCGCTTAATCATGGGGATCTGTAAGAATGCAAACATGTAAACCAAGGGCATAAGAATAGTACGAATGCCAAATTACTCCTATATGCATTTAAATGAACTAAAATAAGAGAAGAGGAAAGAGGATAAAATAGAAGAAACGAGGTCAAATGGTGACAGAATTACGCCCAGAAGCAGTTGGCAGAGAGCTAGTGACAATGGTCCATCAAGAAGATGGCGGCTAACCTTCCTCCTACTGATAATTAGGTATGAAAAATGAGAAAAACCCCTCTTTCAACCCTATTTTTTGTTCTGTTGATCTTGGTCAAAAGAATCTATTGTTTTCCAACTTTGTTGTCGCATTTCTCTAGTTTTTTTGTTTCTATATATTTTTAACATTTTGTTTGTCAAATTTTGGTCTTTTCTAGTAGTTTCTATGACATTTTTACTTTCTGTGGGCATGGGGTAGGGTCACCCTTTTTGACAGGGTAGATCACCCCTAGGGATCCAAGGTCGCCCCATGGGGAGATCCAGGGTCACCCATGGAGATTTGCCCTGGTGAAAGGGGCGACCCACCAAGAGTACTTTTGGATGGAATCTTCAAAAAAGTGTTACATCTAATGCTCGATTTTGCCTGTTTCTTGACACTAACCTCTTCTGTTTATTGCAATTTTTCTAACAATATATGTTTTTTTGTGGAACTTTGTCATGTTTTATGCTTTCTTTTGTGAATTTTTTTTATTTTGGAGATCTAATTCAACGTTCCTTATGTGTGATAGGATGGACACATTCTATGGAATGCAATATGTGGCTATACGTGGTTTGTCCATGCCTATGGGCTCTATCTTTCAGAGATCGTTATATTCTTAAGAGGACAGGTTTAGATCTAGTGGCTCAGATGCTAGTCGTTCATCCTCCTTCATAGATTTGTTGTGACATTATGACTGTTGAACTGCACCAGACAACTAAGAGGGGGGTTGAATCAGTTGTCCTAAAACTTTTGACCAAATATGATCAACTTATCAATTACTTATATTCAGATATAACCATGAAAGCATTAAATGAGAAGCTCAATACAAAAGCATAAACAACACAGGAGACACCAAATTTTTATGTGGAAAACCCTAAAATAGAAAAACCACGGTGGGTGTTAGCCCACATAAATATATAATCTATATCAATATTGAAAAATAGAGGCTCACTGCCTATAGGGCTCACTACCCAAATTTCTTACTGCAAAGAAAGGCTCACTGCCTATGGATGGCTCACTGCCAAAGGGTTGAACTGAGATAACAGCATCTACTTCATGCCAAGGTTTAGTTCCATTGAAGCACAAACACCTCTGCTCTACTCTGCTACCTTACTTCACTTTATCTTCGCACTAGGATACATTTTCACGACTCAATTACAAGTATTTATACACTACATCAACCTTGGAATGATCATCAAGGTTGGCATTACAATCATCAACCATTGGAACAATCTCCAAGGTCAGCATTACAAACATACATAAAATAGGTCTGGACCTAATACAAATTTATCTAAGGAAAAGATGTAAGAATGTATCATGCCACGCCTTAGCTGGGACTCAAACACAATCTTCCACGCTACAACACACTATCACAATCTTCGATGCATCTCCGTAGATGATGAATTCAACCAGGTTGGCCAAGACTGATGTTAACATAAGTATTCTCAAGAACACGCTGCATGCATGATCTAAATTCCACCTTGTGGACCAATCTGAATGTAGGAGCATGATCAGGAGACATCCACAAGCACATTGTAATCGCCAGGAACAACCACATGATCTCTAACAACTTAATCAATAAGATTCTTCAAACCAGAGCACAAGAACAACACTGTCAGCCACTATCATGAGTAAAAGATAGCTTGTAAACCATGAAATCACGAACCATTACACTTGAAGGCATTTAGCATCATCACAGACTTACTTCCAGAACCGTAGACCAAAATACTTCAATGCAGAGCAAAACACTTTCTCCATGTCACCACCAAACACACAGAAAAAGTTATTTTCACTCTGGTGAGCATAACTCACTCAATTCTCCATATCGAAGGCTCAAAATTGGAATATAACATCTTCAGATAGGCTTCTAAATAACTTCCAATCCGTAGATAAAGATATTTATTCTACAGGAAATACGGAGCATTCTTCTGGACTGTTCTTCTGCATGTAATGCACTGTTTCTACTGCAACACATTGTTATCACAGGAGGGGCTAATTTTCTCAATATCCTCAACAAAGTAAGAGCACACTTGACACCAATGACAACACAAATATGTTGACATCAATGACAACACTGATTAGGCACATACTTGCAACAATGACATATTGGGATACTAATAGTAACACATTCATATTCCCTCAAGTATCAAGAGAGTGGACTATCACTCTGTATGATGTGTATCACATAGTAGGTGTTCCTGTGAGAGGAGAGCACCTTTAGCTCCTTGAGAGTGAGTCTGAGTGGGAGCGAGTCTGAGTGGAAGCGACTATCCTAGGCTACTATCATGGGGGCCACTCATCTTGGGGACCGAGTTGGTGTTCATATTATGTCAATTCCTAATCTTAACATTTCACCTTTATGAGAAGTTCTCATTGTATTGATCACTTCTCGGTTATCAGGGGATAAGGGATCAACAAGAATTCAGTGGTGTTGGGAACCAATCATTCAGAGACTTGAGTAGGGTATTATTTTTGCATGGGGGGTTGATATCCTCACCATGGTCATCACATTTCAAGGTGAGGATCTCTTGCCTTCAATCATCCTTCTCTAATCATGACATGGATTTATGAGCACATTATTCTGTATCAGAGAGATGTATCGCCCAAATCCTAGACTATCGAGAGCTATGTGGTGGAGTCATATGGGTGTCTTTGATGTTACTACATGCATCATAACTACTTTTAATAATGTGTACCTTGTTTGTGATCCTTATACTGACATGGAGGGTCGATGGTTAGATGATGGTCAAATTCAAGATTACAGTTGAGGCATACTTCACTTGTGAGATAAGAATGGCTCGGTTGAATCTCATCACGTCGATTGAGTACTTCAGCAGTTTGGCGAGGACTTTCCAGAGGACTTGCCCCCTGTTGTGACTTGTTATAGATCAATATAGGAGATGGTGGATGCTCAGCATAGGGCATCCTTCTAGACCCCTTTGACTCTCGGTGTTCTAATTATGAGGCATGTTCATGGAACAAGACAAAGACATGCGAGGCCATCCCAAAAATCCATCCATAAGGGAAAGCATTCCATATCCCACTGTTGAGTCTACAATTTGGTCAATGGATGACAAAGTAAAATCATCTTTAGGGCAGGCATGATTGATATCTCTGAAATCGAGGCATATTCAAATTTTCCCATTTTTCTTCAAGACTAGGACAATGTTTGATACCCAATATGAATAGTCTACTAGTTTAATGAATACTACATTTAGTAACTTCTTCAACTCCTCTCTCACCATCTCTGTGACTTGGGGTTTTATGGGCCTTATCTTTTGTTCAATAGGTTTCTCCTCAGGTTTTGTCACTGGATTATGCACAATAATTTTGGATTCAAGCTAGGCATGTCTACATACGTCCAAGTGAATACGTCTGAGAACTCAATTAGAAATTCAATATACTCCTTTAATTCTTTGTCATCCAATTCTACCCCTAACTTCAACATCTTTCATTTTTAGGGGTTACTATGTTGAGGTCAATGGTGTCACCTGTTAGCGAAGGGTGTCCTTCAAACTTCTAGGGAGCTGGTGGTAATTTTAGGTTTTTGTCCATCTGCAAAATTTCCAATTCACCTCCAAAATAGTTATCAGGGTGAGGAAGAAGAATATATCCCTTTTTTGATAGACTCTTGGGAGGCCATCATAAGCATGTAAGTATTTTAAGATTGCCTCATCATTTTTTGCGTAATCCTTGGTTGGTATTTATGTTCTATCTTCAACGTAGTCCAGGATACTTGGTAGGTCTCCACTTTCCAATAATTGGCCACCTCATACTAATATGATAAATTTGGAATTTTGAAGTTAAGCATGAGGTGTCAACATTGCGACTGAAGTAGCCATTGAATATGCTATTTAATTCTCTTTTCTTGGTATGAATTTCATGGTGAAGAAATCAAAGAACTAAATCAACCTTTGAATGGCATATTTGTAGGGACATAATCGTTATGATTTTGTTTCCTAATTTTTTGAAATTTGATTGATTATTAATTGGGAATCTCCAAAGATCAAGTTGTTCTTAGCTCCCAACTTCATGGAAAGCATGACTCCCAAAGACAGAGCTTCGTATTTTACGATGTTATTTGTGCAGAAGAAATCTAACCTAAAGGCAAAGGGAAAAACCTTGCATGTTGGGGACATGAGGATTACTCCTGCCCCTGCTCCCATTTTACAACTTGCTCTGTCAAAATGAATAGTCTATAAGTTATTAACTTTTGGGGACTTCAATGTTTCACCTGATTCATAGGTCAGTCTTTGCTTCTTTGATTCTTCCTTGACTTCTTTCCCTTCTTTGACGATTTCAATTGTACTAATTGGGAAACTTTTGATATTACAATTATTCACATTGTTGTCACAAGGGATGGTTGCTAGACTAAATGTTGCATATGGTTTCATAAATCACAAGTCGAAAGGGAATTCTTTTAGATTTGAATCTTTGTGTGAAATATCAAGGACATTCACAATTTCCTTGGAGGTTTCCCTTTCTCCCATGATTTTTATTCATGTATTCATTTTCTTTTCCTTTTCCTTTTTTTCTTGTTTGACTCTGTAAATACTAAAAGAATCAGGGTCTACTTTGATGACATGAATTTTCCCATGTGACTAAAATAGACAATACTGTAGAGCCGACAACTTTCATTTTGTATACCTAAGGTCTTCCAAGGATCATGTTATAGATTGTATCCTCGTTGATCACTTAAAACTCTGTTAGGAGGGTTTTGGGCTCCAAAGTGACTAAGAGTTTTATCTTCCCAATGGTTTGAATATTTTGACAATCATAGACCCTCAAGGTTGTGGTTCCTTGTGTGATGTTTTCCTCATTATATCTCATCCTTTGGAAGAGGGAAAGTGGGAGGAGGTTGATTGTTTCCCCCTCATCTATAATGACTCATTTAATGGTGCCTTCATCAACTTGCACTTGTAAATAAAAAGAACATTCCTTTTGGGCGATTTCAACTTTCGATGGAAGATTCATAGAATCAAAAATAAATACATCGAGTTTTTCTTAAGCCGAGCATCCTACTTCTAACACATCCAGGAAAGTTTTTTAGTGTGTGGGTGAAGTTTTAAGTAGGCCTACTACTTGTGTGAAAGTGTTCTCAATGTGGTCTGACTATTCTTCTTGTTGGATGACATAAACTTCTTAATTTTGATTCAATTCTATGTGGTTCAAAGTACCCTAGTCAATAGTGTTTTTCACATTTGAGGATTCTTTGTCTCTTTGTTGAGATTGAAGGAAGATCATGAACTTTTGTTTTTGTTCATTAAAGAGTTTTGAAATGGCTTTGTTGAAACCATAGCAGGTTTTTGTGTCATGGCCTTTTGTTCCATGAAATAAATAGTAGGTGTTAGGGTCATAGGGGAAACGATTTGATCCTTAATACCCCTTTTGAGATTTTTAGCGAGGTTTTTTGCTATTTGATGAATTTCCAATGGTGTTGACATCTTTGTTCTTTGAAATTAGGTTGCCTTTTGTAACATACCATCTCATATTACTTGGAATTACACACACACAATTTATTAAGAAAGTAAATTAACATGTTAAACATGGAAGAATTTTTTTTTAATCATTTGCATAATTACAAAGAAATAAAGCATATCTTTTCTGAATATTTTTCAACCTTGAAAAAAATTACAATATATTCAAATATAAAATCATAGTGAAATCATTTCACTTTACATTTACAAATAATTTGCACTTGGCAAAAAGAATAATTTTACATCATAAGTCAATCAAAAAGTATATTGCATCTAGAATCTTGATATCTATCACACAAGTCTCGGTGAGTCTTCTGCTACAGAGGGAGAGCATCATCCGAGTGCTTTACCTCCAACCACAGATCAGCGGTCCCACACACCTTCCTTCCTAGAAGTGGCCCTACCCTTCACGAAGAATATAGACATAAGGTACCAAAAGGTTGTCATATGAGTCCTAGTGTTGTGTCCTACATAACACAATCAACCATACAACTCTAGACAATCTTCTAGCTAAGTATGATCATTCTGACAAGTCACGCCATCTAGACACTATGAACCGACTAATGCATGCAGAGACAAATGCATCACTTTGGCCAAAGTTTCTATATAAATAGTCATTTGCAATAAATATAGTCATGTGTTTACACACCTCTAACTCGACTTGGCAACTATCGCATCCTACAGTTTGACTTACTTGGCTAGTATCTCTAGACATAAATTATCTTGACTAAATTCAATCCTAGTCAATTTGACTTAAAATTAATCCTTAATCTAGGATAAACATAATATATGGGTTTAGGTGACATTAATCTTTCAGAGAGTCCCTCTTTGCATACTTGCAAATACTAGTGTTTATGACTTCCTGTCATTCTACTCTATGACCCAAAAATTGAGCACTCTTATGAAATAAATCAAGTTTTTAACATTTGTCGATAAATCATTTGTATACACCTAAAAATGATACGACTCTATCTAAATAAATATTCTTAATATTTATTTTATCTAAATTCCTCTATCAATAAATAAATAAATCAATTTATTTATTTGGTTCATATTCCTCCCATTAATTGAATAAATTACCTTTATTTAATTAATTTCATCGAAGTCAACTTTATTCTTCCAAACAATTAAATAATTTTAATTATTTAATTAAATCACTTATTCCTCCAAATTTAAATAAATCGATCAAATTTATTTAAATTAGCTCAATCTCTAAAAATAAAATATAATCAAATATTTTATTTATTCTTCCAAAGCATGCACAAACAATTAAATAAATTTATTTATTTAATTTCCTTTCTTATCTTCAAATTCCTCAAAAATCTTCCAAATCTTCTAAAGATAAATATTCTTCTTCATGCACACAAAATTAAATAATTTGTTATTTAATTTCTCTCAAATCATGCAAAAAGCAAATCACAAGTTGAGTTAACTGATTTATTCAATTTTGTTTTTATCAACAACTCTTAAATTAGAAAAAAGCTTTCTAATTTATGAAATCAAATCTTATCTTTATAAAAGAAAGCAGTTAACTCAAACAAAATAGTTTTTTGTGTGACACTTGTCTTCTTTCTATTCGCGCACATCCTCTCAAGGTTTCTCAACCGTTGATCTTTTTATTCTTTCTATACCGTTGATCCTCTCTCTTGTGAGTCTATAAATTGAACCCAATTCCTCCATTTCTATCATCAAAGCTTTTAGTACCCTTACTCTGCAGGAATCACAACGTGCCTTTGTCACCAAATTCCTCCATTGCTTGCGATCACCCTTTTATCATTGCAATTGTGTTGAAGAATCTCTTCATTGTAAACCTATCATAGCCATTCCCACTTGACATCTTGGAAAATAGCAAGGAAGTGCACCTTCTGAGGGCCATATTCATACGCAAGATCATTTGAGATAGGCGACCAATGGAAGGCACGAAGTAAAGAGGTTTGCAAGGTTTGAGTTCTTTGTTTTCAATCTTGATTATTTCCTTTTCCATTGAGTTTATTGGATTACTTTGATACTATTGATAATCATTCCAATTTTCTGATAACATTTTCTGGCGCCCACCATGGGGCCCTGCCCCAATTTAACCCAAAAACTAAGTTTTTTGTGTGTTAGGTTCCATACACAGGAGGATTCTGCGCATCTGATCATTTCTAACATGCATCTGAGCTCTATTTCCACGCATTTGATAGATCGGCGCATCCATGCTCTATTTCAACGCATTTGACCTCTGATACAGTGCATTTACTGAAACTGCGCATATACTCTTTGATTCTGCACTTTTGACCTCTATCTCAGCGCATTTGAAATCCTACGCATCTGATGTTTGTCTCTACGCATATGATCTCTACAGTTGCACATGTGTTCTAACAGTGACTTTTGAGCCTTTTTCTTATTATTTCGCTAACGCTAACTTGTCTCGCAGGAATATTCTCTGATCTACTTGCAGGTTAGGGGCTAGTTTAGTCATATAGCTGCATTTGTTAACTCATCTCTAGATCTAATTAGCAAGGAAAGTAAATGGATGTTCATGCAAATCTCATTTAGTTCTAACTAGGAGGATTGTAATTTGATCTTGTTGCATCAACAACTTGAATATAGTCCCAATGCTAGGAGGATAAAATTGAACCATTGCTATCTTGCTTCTTTCAAAGTTAACAACTCGCATGTGTGCCCAAGTAGCTTAACTCATTTAGTCTTTTTTTATTTTAACTAGGGAAAAAGAACCATTGTCTTCCGTGTATTTGGAATGATACTAGGCCTATGCTCTCCCCTCTTTTGGGTGACCAAAATGCCAAACATATCATTTCACATGTTTTTCCTTTAGAGAGGCCTACCCTTGGATATCCTTCCGTCCAAGTGGCAATGACCTTAAGTGGTAACAAGCTAAAGCCAAGCTCTGCCTAGCCACTATAAATAAATTGTGTTTGGAGTGAAAGTTTCAAACAACGAGTGTTGTTAAGTTATACCCACAGCCAACCTCCCCCAAAACCCTCCAAGGTGTAACCCTTCAAGGCTGGGAGAATCCATAACGGAGAGTAGCGCTGCCGCATGTATAACCACTCGAACGGTTGCACTTACTAACCATCCATTGTTTTAGAAGCCAAAATCCCCTATAAACCAGTGCCAGGAAGGGCTATTATCACCTCCCAAAGATGCCTCACATAACAGTGAGAATTCGGTTTATATTGTTCCTGCTAGCCTAGGATTTGTACTTGTTTTTAGTCAAAAAAGTCCAAAAATTACAAAAAAATTAAAATCATGAAAAATTCTTTGTGTTTGTTGTGTCTTACTTGCCATAATTGAGAAATCAGATCAAAAAGACCAACTTTCAGCTGAGAAACCAAAAAAATTGAAAAACGTGCCAAAAACATTACAAAATCAATCAAAAAACTAGAGTTGCGCATTTATTTTGACCTGCTACACACATATTTCAACATGTTGCACATTTATTGTCTGTTCTTGAGCTTTTGTGATTTACCAGAGTGGCGCATATATTCTGACTTCCTAAGTATTTACCTTCTGTTCCGGTGCATTTGTAACTGCGCATCCACAATAGTGAGCATTTCTGAGTCTTTTGAGAGAAAATTTTCAACCTTTCTGAGTACCCATTTCAGCCTTGTTCCAATTTCAGAGATCAAATTTACCGTGCAGTCAGTTCTCCTATCCGTTTTCCATAGCGTACCCCCTCTTTCGTCAGTCGTCTCGTCCACCTCATCCAAATATTTCCAAAACTAAGTCAAAAGTATTAAACTAGGTTGCGACAAGAAAATTCTAGATCATAGTAAACCCAAAGTAAAGTCTCCACTATCAGGATACATCATCCTTCTCTATTACAACTTTTCACTAGTTGTGTTGGTGCAAAACTAGTCCCTTTCAAGTAAACGGATTATTAACATCCTTACTTGTGGCTATCGTTTTGCATCAACCGATTCATTTGAAATCATAGATCACAGAAAACCCTTGTCAAAATCTTTGCACCTCAAGTATCCCCTTCACTGTAACCTTCAAACTCACCTTGTCAAAGTGTCCAATCTCATAACATCCCATCCCAAACCGCACCGCATGGTCCTAACTAGATCCTAGAAACAAATGCAACTTGAAATGGCCGGAACATCGGATAGAATTGTATCCCAATGTATACACCTAAAAATGACACGACTCTGTCTAAATAAATATTCTTAATATTTACTTTATCTAAATTCCTCTATCAATAAATAAATAAATCAATTTATTTATTTTGGTTCATATTCCTCCCATTAATTGAATAAATTACCTTTATTTAATTAATTTCATTGAAGTCGTGGGTGGCCGGGAGGGAGCCTTGCCACCTCAGCATGAGGTGGCAAGGTCGTGCTAGGGGCCTAGGGGTAGTAGCAATAATATTCTGAAAGGGTGGGTAATGGCATGAGCAGATTTGACTGCGGCACTCATTCCTTGCAGTGGCTTTGCATGACGACAGCTGGCTTTCTCCATATAGGAGAATTTCGAGAAGGTTCCGGCAGTAGTGTTTTAACCGGCTGGCAACAGTCCTCCATAGTATTCTTTCTAATGGACTCAGATTGATGCCGACTTATTTCGCTGTTATCTTCTCGATGGATGTTGTTCTGTGTGGTGGAATGGATATGCCAGTGCGCCTCACTAGTCGAAAGCGGCAGATGGCCTTCCTCGGAGCCATCACTGACCTTCGGCTAATGAGAATACTGCGCAGGTCTGATGCATTGATGCTGGGGGCGGTGAAGATGATTTTGGGTAGGATGTTTTTGGAGAATGGAGAGCGATACAGGGTGGACATAGATATCACTTCTAGGGCTTTGGCGATGCTGCTCGAATTGGGAATGGATAAACAGCTAGTGAAGTCCATCATGCAGGGTGTCTTTAATGCTGAGCATTTGGTGGATATGGAAGTCACGTTGCAGATGGCGAGCTTGGGGTCTGGCATTCCGCGGCTGAATGATTGGCATTTGTTCGATGATTTTGGTGCAGTCATCAAGCTTTACCCCTTCATCTTGGATGTCCGGGGATTTGACCTAATTTTGCTAAAGGACCAAGCGACATTGGCAGTCAGCTACATCAAAAAGGCTCTGGGCTTGGAGGTGGTTGACGGGCTCGACTGGGTGGAGGACTTCCATAAGCTACTTGCATCCTTTAATACTTAGCTCAGTTTACTCCATCGGCTCCATTTTGTATAGCTAGAGCCACGTTATGCTAGTATAGGTATAGTTAGCTTCCTCTGTAATTATGTTCAGTGACCCTATGTGGTCTTTCTACTAGCTTACTCAGCTCTTGTAGATATAATGTCAATCTCAGGCCAACCATGAAAGGCTGATGAAATGCAATCTCTTTTTGAAATTTCTCAATATATTACTGCTATTACGGATCCAAAAAAAAAATTTATTTCATCAAAGTCAACTTTATTCTTCCAAACAATTAAAATAATTTTAATTATTTAATTAAATCACTTATTCCTCCAAATTTATAAAAATCAATCAAATTTATTTAAATTATCTCTGTAAGAGTCAATGTGACTCAGCAAGCTAGGATCACCTGCAATCAAGACAACCTTCCACACAAAGATGACAAGAGAAGATGCTAAAACAATGGAGCAAGAATCTATACAAAGATCATATGAAGTTGTGTGAAATACAATGAGTGAGCCTTTCTTATAAAGGCAAGGTGAGAGCTAGAAGGGTGGAGTGAAAGGTGGAGTGGAAAGTGGAGATATTCCTACAACATGTGTCAATTAGAGGATGATAACTAATTGCACATGTGGAGGATAAGACAACTCACTCCAACTATCAACAACTCAACACACAACTAGACTCAACTAGACATCTAGAAGACTCACTAAGTCAACTTAACATGTGTGAATTATGTGTTCACACCAACAATCTCAATCTCTAAAAATAAAATATAATCAAATATTTTATTTATTCTTCCAAAGCATGCACAAACAATTAAATAAATTTATTTATTTAATTTCTTTTCTTATCTTCAAATTCCTCAAAAATCTTCCAAATCTTCTAAAGATAAATATACTTCTTCATGCACACAAAATTAAATAATTTATTATTTAATTTCTCTCAAATCATGCAAAAAGCAAATCACAAGTTGAGTTAACTGATTTATTCAATCTTGTTTTTATCAACAACTCTTAAATTAGAAAAAAGCTTTCTAATTTATGAAATCAAATCTTATCTTTATAAAAGAAAGCAGTTAACTCAAACAAAACAGCTTTTTGTGTGACACTTGTCTTCTTTCTATTCGCGCACATCCTCTCAAGGTTTCTCAACCGTTGATCTTTTTGTTCTTTCTATACCGTTGATCCTCTCTCTCGTGAGTCTATAAATTAAACCCAATTCCTCCATTTCTATCATCCAAGCTTTTAGTACCCTTACTCTACAGGAATCACAACGTGCCTTTGGCACCAAATTCTTCCATTGCTTGCAATCACCCTTTTATCATTACAATTGTGTTGAAGAATCTTTTCATTGCAAACCTATCATAGCCATTCCCACTTGACATCTTGGAAAATAGCAAGGTAGTGCACCTTCTGAGGGCCATATTCATACACAAGATTATTTGAGATAGGCGACCAATGGAAGGCACGAAGTAAAGAGGTTTGCAAGGTTTGAGTTCTTTGTTTTCAATCTTGATTATTTCCTTTTCCATTGAGTTTATTGGATTACTTTGATACTATTGATAATCATTCCAATTTTCTGATAACATCATTTATTTAACATAAGTGCTTTCATAAACTCTTCCTAATCATACATGTCTTGATCTATCATTTCTCAACTATTCATTGTCGACCATAAAATACAATAAACTAAATCAATGTCATAATCGACTTAAGAATTTGTTTTAGTTTTCTAAACCATTCTAGGTTGATTCTAGGGTTATGACTTCTCTGATCCCAAAACAATGAAATATCAAATACCCTTGTTTTCCAAAGCTAATAAGTTGTAATAATATAACATGAATTTAAAAATCCCTAGTCTACTTTCGACCACTTGGGCATTGTTACAAAACATGAAAAGACATCGCACACGAGGTTTACCCTCTTCATAGAAAATGCTATCATTTTCATAATTAAACTTCTTGATTTATTCAACCTTTCACCTTTATAAGTTTGAGTCTGCAATAATATTATTATCAACCTCTTGGTCTTCTCAAGTCCACCAACTCTCTAAGGGATAGATTTTTATCTCACATATAACTTCTTTTGAATATAATGATAATACTTATCATCGTTATAAATACTTATGTGAAATCATATCACTAACCTTACATGTCTCTAATGATGTCGTTATCATTATTATATCTCTAAATAAGTGAGTAACTTATCACATAATCATATGATTGTAAACAATAAAACTATACACATAAATCAATATGAGATAAAAATCTATCTCTGTCTAACTTACTTATCTTGACTCCTACATTTTAAAACAAAGTTCTCAAGGGGTTCGGTCACTGAATTACATGAATATGAATATATATTTGTCAGTTGATTTGGTTTGACAATGGTTATACCATCACTCCTCGATCTTTCCATGGCCTTGTCACAGAGATATGATCTCTTACACCGGCTGGGCTGTAACAAGATTGGTCATCATTTGACTATATAAGAATATACACTATCATCCATAACTAGAACTTCTTAAACTACTCTTGGTGTTACACACCAGCCACATGGCCTATCGACCTTCTATAGTTTAATGCTACACTGTATACCGTGGATAGTATACTGATCTTCTAAAGATTAATGCTATTCTGTATACTGTGGACAGTATACCAATCTTCTAAAGTTTAATATTATTATGTATACTGTGGACAGTATACTAATCTTCTAAAGTTTACTATTCTATAAATAATATATATATAGTTCACTTTGCCTTTTGGCATGCTATAAGTTTACCATACTATAGATGACATACATAAATCACTTGTCCTTATGGCCTGTATGAATTGGCTATACCGTATACAAAATTCAGAGATCTCTTGGCCTTTCGACCTGTATATATTGACTACACTGTATACAATATACAGTGATCACTTGGCCTTTCAGACTTTATAAATTGACTATACTGTATACAATAGATATTATATTGTGATCTCGGCCCTTTATAAGCATAGAAAGAAAAAAATAAAGTCTCTTATTAAGAAACAGAGATACGACTTCTATAACAAATAAGAAGATTCAGACGTCACCGAAAACACAGAGTAGAAAGACTCTTCGACTTCATTACAACACAAAAGATTATCAAGCCTATCGGCCTCAATTACAACATACTTCAAAGCTGATACCATAACAAGACTTTTAGTCTAATAAAATGTTTTTCATGAAATAGCATGGAACCTGATTGGAGTTTGAAAGAGAATAGAGGCTTATGATCCTTCCACAGTTTCCTTCCTTCTTTCCATGATGAGCTTCAAATCTCTCTTCCTGTTGATATTCCCTCTTCAAAGAAGTTTAATGCTCTTCCTTCCATGTCTACTCATATCTCTACGTGTCATCTTGTGCCAATGTCATGTGCTGATTATAGAGTTTACTCTTCAACCGCTCGACTCTCCTCCTATAACAATGCTTAAAAAAATTCCACAAAGGCATGGACCATCGATGGGGATAATGGTCATAAAAGACCACTCCCAAAATTGTTTAAAAATATCCTCCTTACTCTCCAAAATAATTATGGAGAAAAGGAGTCGAGCCACCATAATCATAATAGTGGTTTGCAATAAATGGAAATCTTTACCACATATCCTTTAAACTCAACGTCTACATAGTATGAGTTTAAATTTTAGTCCCTATATATATATATATTAAGACAACATATTATTTGCATATACAACGTATTCTCACGTTGTTACTAGCATTTGACAAGATATGAGAATGGGGTCGAGGTATTCGCCCCTCTCTATCTCGCATAAACGCCAAAATAGACAAAAATAACATGCTAGAATCCCAATCAGGAATTCAAAGATATATACATATTAAGACAACATATTATTTGCGTATACAATGTATTCTCACATTGTTACTAGCATTCGACAAGATGTGAGAATGGGGTTGAGGTATTCTCCCCTCTCTATCTCGCATAAACGTCAAAATAGACAAAAATAACATGCTAGAATCCCAATCGGGAATTCAAATAATAAAATAGTTTAACTATTATCGATTATTTCCTGTCGATGGTCACATACTGACCTAACTTAGTTTTCGACAAAACCTATGCTTTGTAGATCTAGTTAACAGTCGATGATTTGTCAAATCAACATCAAACCTAGACCAATCCGGTCAAACACAACTTACCAAACTCGATGAGGGTTCACATAAATTGTGAAGCACGAGACTTATGTGATGTCCCAATATTAAGGCATTGTTTAAATTAAAGATTTAAAAAACATGATAAGACAATGAAGTGCTTTCTGAAGAAATGGTGTTTGTTGTGATAGAAAGTGCTTCTCGAAATAATTGCATTAATATATAATATTTAATGAATAATATTAAATAATATTACTATATAAATATAATATATAATATATTTATTTAAAAGATATATTATTATATAAAAATAATATATAAATAATAAGTATAAAAATTAATAATAGAAATACTTAAGGTTGGATTCATGGTTAGTAGTATGTAGCGAAGATATGAATTAAAGGAAGAAATGATATTGTTGTTAAAATCTAAGTTGGCAAAATCACTTGACATGATGGCTAACTCCTATCATTGGTGCCACCTTTTGTAATTTCAGCCAACGACCATACATAGTAATGACTCCTTATAATAAGACAAAGATACAATTCATAGTAAAACCTTATAAGGTAGCCAAAAGTCAGAGATTTAACAAGATACAAATTCATGAAAAATAAGTGCAGTGATTCTAAAAGGATCTTATATAAATATATATATTATCTACAGTTTAAAAGAGGAGGGGACTTGAAAAGGAAAGCATGCAAAAGACAACGATTAATATGAAATCTGTTTTCACAAGAGATTACAATTTAAAGAAGGAAGTGATCTAATTGGTGTGAAGGAAATAATTAACAAAGGCATATGTTTGTGAAAAGTTGTGACCAATATCAAGGATGATTTCTTTTGGTAAAAAGAAATGACCATTCGTTGCATACATCTCCCTTAAAATGTATAAAGTATAAAAGGAAGTTTGGGGTAGAAGGAAAAAAGCAAAAAAGAGAATTACAATTTCTGAGTTTAAAGAAGATATACATCGGCAAACTTGTGCATGGAGAATAAATAGATCATCAAGGACAGGGATAAGAATGAGAATAGTCTAATTTATATACAGATTAGGGAACATATTTTTGAGTTGAAGTAAGACATACATCAGTCCCGAGTTTCTAATCTGCAACAATAAAGCATAAGAGACCAACGATCAAATAAGTATATATATTAGTAACTAGTAGCAATTTTGGTAGGAGTTAATATGTATAATAATGAGGCTTATGTATTATTGTTTTAATTAACTAATGTGCATGTAAACTGATATAATATCTTTCATAATTTTATATATGTTTGAACTAATGTGTTAATATGGAAACTTGTATGAATGTTATGGTTACTATGATGGAGGAAATGTGGTACAAGAGGGGGTACGGTGATGGGGCACTCCTCTAGGGGGGATTGAATAATCCCATTGGGGCCAAGGGGGTACAAAGGGTACTGCCCTTGGGCTTTGAAGAGATGGCTTCTGGGGCACCCTTTTGTGATCTCATTCTCCTATCATAGACATGCAAATTCAAAGGAACCAATCACAGAGAAAGGGAAAGAAAATGATAAGATGAGGGGATAACAGGATAACAGATATCTCACTAGGTAGACCACCTCATATGGATGGCATGGGCCACATGAGGCCAAGGAGGATGGTATATCCGCTCTTGAGCCTAGGGTATTCGGGACACCCCATCGAAGTCACACTCCTCAACTCTCATATGGTTGAGTCTCCTAGATAGTTAGGTTTAGTTAGATTAATAATGCCATTATGAGTTTGTTAATCATGTTAACTTGACCATGAGAAATATTATTGTAAGTATTTTCTAACTTGTTGCAGGAATTAAATCAAGTCAAGGTACACTCTAAATCTTTGTTTGCTTGGAAATTGATAATTTAGGGTAAAATTAGTATTGTTCCTAAAGGGGACATTACAACTTAGATGGAAACAACATGTTCTTATACATACGTCTATTCTCTTCTCTCTAATGATGCTCTCCCTCTCTTTTCTCGAAGGGTGGAAAACTTGTTTCCTGGTTACAATTTACAATCACCAAACTAGGATTAGTGTATCCTTAATCATTTCATAAACCTTGTGAGTAAATAACATCTTATAATCACATGTCTTAATTCTAATCATATAAACATAAACTCATGATATCATTTATTTATCCTGACCATTTCACATAACATCAAATCATTAATTCATGCAAAATTATCTACTAATTACATGCAAGTAAAAAGTAAAACATAGTCAAAATTTAGGGTGTGACATATCTCCCCCCATAAGATTCATCGTCCTCAATGATCCAATGTATTGAGAATAATAATAAGATAAAGTGTTTTTTGTTCAACTTTGAAAAACATAAAACAAATGAGGAAATCTCAAATAAAAATCATGGTAATCTTCCCATGTGGCACTATCCTCTACATACTGGTCCAACTAGACCTTGCACTAAGTAACCTCTCTATTACACAAGTGGAGCTTTTGAACTTTGAGCACTTTGAGAGGCTCAATCATGACCACTCATGGGTCTTATACTTGTAAAGCATTCCAATCAAGAATATGATTATCACCTATTATATACTTTTTCAAATATGAAACATGAAAAACATTATGGATCCTGGCAAGAGCTGGTGGTAGAGCAATTATGTAGGCAACCAGATTAATTACTTCAAGAACTTCAAAGGGTCCTGTTGGTAATCATTTATGTCTAGGGTTTTGAGCTTGAACATTTACAGGTTTTCTCATTCAAACCCTAAGTTTTCTTAAGCATGAAGTCTGAATCTTGCCTTATGGAGGCCTGCCAAGTGGAAGAGTATAAAGTTCTAAGCAGGATTGCCTTTTTTATCACCCTGAAACTTAGCCAACTGAGGAAGTTATGCCTGTCAAAATTTTAGGTCTATGTGCCTCCTCATCATATTTCAAAAGTAACTTGATTTCTCGAAGAGGGGGTCATCATCATGTTTCAAATGTCGAATGATCTTTGTGAATATCGCCCCAACGTTCTTTTATCACTTGATGCTGCTGATGTCAAATTTTACATGAGGGTGATCTCTACTTGTCTACCGACTGCATCATATTCTGAAGGAGGGGGTGATATCCCAAATATCAGTCATCTTCAGAGGATCACCCCGATATTACAACAAAGCTATAGTGCAGCCGGACATTTTGTGGAGGGGGTGATATTCCAAATATCAGGTGATATCCCGAATATCACCCTATCTTGTCAGTATGGTGGTGACGTCATCAAGGTCCGAGGGGGTCATATTTCCAACATCGATTATCTTGCGAAGATCCCCCTAATGTTGCGATATGACGATGACGTCATCTAGATATGGAGGTGCACGATATGAATATGACGGCGACGTCACCAGGATCGGTGAGGTGATATTGGTTATCAGGTGATGCGGTCAGGATGATACTTTCCCGCGGGGTGATATTTCACATCAGGGTGATGTGAAATATCAGGGTGATATTTCATATCAGGCAAACATGCAGGTGGCTCGCCGATATCAAGGGTCTGGCTGACGAGATATTGAACATGAGGATCATCAAGGTGGCAAGCAATATCAGGGTGATGTTCAATATCAGGTAAGGAGTGTTGGCTCGCCGTTGGTGCGGGTCATGATGTTGAGGTTCAGGGTTGGTGCTGTTGGGAGCAAAATCGCTGACATCATATATGTTCGCGGCCCAGTTTATAATGTATCCAGAAGGTCACCATGGGGTGCATGTGGGATAATTGGTTCCCACATGATTTGAAATATCAGGGTCATATTTCTTGGCGGGAAAAGTTGTGAAGCACACAGTCCACTGCATTCCCAAGGTCGCGGGTTGGTATGCCATTAATGGCGGATGTTACAGGGTATGGGCAAAGGCGTGGACGGATCAAGTACCTGATTGAAGATGTGAATCCCCAGGCGGCGGCGCAAGGCTCGAGATCTCCCTATCTCCTCTTGCACCTGCTGCATTCAATTTTTGAGCGCCATTTTCTCAGGATGCACGGTATCTGGCAATTTTTGAGTCAACCATGTACTTTCAATGTGAAGTGCACCTTCCTTGATGTATATAGCAGGTGGTGTTACTCATTTGTGGTTGTTGAAAACTAGACAAGTTTTGGTGTTGTGATACAATACAACTTTTTTTGGTGGCCCTTTTCTGGACGTCTTGTGAGTTTATGAGTCTCATGTTGTATGTTTTTTCTGCATTAATCCATTGATATCATGTTGATCTAAATGAGTAATGCTATATTGCATGTGTTCTGTCATCTGTCTCCAAACTGAATATGTTCTTCTAAGTCTGAGCATCTAAGGGTGTTTATGATTCTAGAATACAGGTTTGTTGTATTGAATGCTTGATTTCTTACTTCTACTGAAGGAGTAGATTAAATGTTTTAGATCAAGGGTTGGGAACAATAAATTGCAATGAGGATATTGCAAGTAGAGATAACAGGATACCCTATCTTGGGAGGTATCTGTAAGGCAGATACTACAAAACCCCTTGATATATAGTCTTTGGTATATGTTCATGCAGGGCATTCACATGTGTACGTCTACTGACTCCGAGCCCTGGATAGGCACCAATCTAGTTTTGTATTGAGGTTACACCCAAGGTCCTAGTTTTGCATCCATATAAAATCAAACTTAAACTTCAAAATCAAACCATTAGGACTTTAGGAGTAGTTTAGGACCCAAATCCTCTGTCTACAACTGAAAATAGCCCCAAAGCTAGCCCCTTTGCACTTATCTCATAGTTTTGGTCTACATAAAGGAGGATTTATCTGCTTTGTATCAACATCCCAGTCAGTCCATAAGCATATCTCATGGATGTTGAATAGGGAATACCCCCTTGGTTCTGCAGAGCCTAAAGAAGAAGAGGAGATATTATAGAGTTTATCTCCTATACTGTTGGCCGCTAGCCCAGAGATCATGTTGATCATCGATGGCTACCTTGTAGGGATAGCTGGGAATAAGCATCCAGTCAGATTGTGAACCAACAGAAATTGCTGACTCCATTGGGGATTGAATAGAAAAAGTGATATCTCATCATCCCTAGTGTTAATTTGTGCCCATCTGAGTCGCAACAGAAATTGGCGATTCCGTTGGGGACTTTGTGTAAGAACCCTGATTCTAAAAGAAAATAATTCCTAATAATAGGTGGCAACTCTGAGTAATCTCCCAACCGGTAAAAATGAAATTTATATGCAGGGGAGAAGATCCCAACGTAACCCTTTGTTTGAAGAGTTACCCAGCAAAATGATGTATAGAAAGAAAGGAATTGTTCAAACCAGTCATGAGGGTTCCCCTAGAAATAATGATAATGTTCAAGACAACCCTAGGTCTTTAGGGCAGCAAGCCTCTTATTTTTCAAATACAGAGGCTGAGATTCAAGAAATGTATGAAAGACAACAAGGTGGTGGTCTAAGAATGAGGTCAGAAGTGTTTCAGGAACATCCTTTCTTGGACCCCAGTGACAGATTTGAAGAGGTTGAATCCCCAAGGGATGATGATAATGATGATCAGATTGTGATGAAGCCATCCTCTTCTATGCCTAGAGAGGAGGAATTAGCTGAAGAAATTAAGAGCATAAGGGCCAAATTAGAATACCTACAGGTAGTGAAAATTAGAGATGACATGAAACAGAAAGTGCAAGCTCTAAGAGTTGCTCAGAATGATTCAGTTCCTACCCTTGAAAATGCAAATGTGCAGAGAAACCAGCAAAGAGATGAGGTTCATCATCAGCATGATGATCAAAGACATAATGCAAATAATGTTAGAATACCATTGAATAATGTTAGAAATCAGACTGCAAATAGAAATGTAAATATAAATCAGTTTTGTAGACAACCTATGTAGCTAGACAGATTCAGATAGCTTGTTTTTTATGGCATTCCTGGTTATCCAAATCCTATTGACAAACATGTGAGGCTGCAAGTGCCTAAATTTTCAGGAAATAATATTGTATCAGGTGAAGACCATTTAAAAGCTTTTCAGAACATCATGGACAACTTTGAGGTTGAGCATGAGGATATTTTTATGAAATCATTTATGCAATCCTTAGTTGATGAAGCCAAGGAATGGTATAAAGGTCTACCTAACAGAAGCATTTCATCATGGGAGGATTTCAAGAGGATATTCAAAGAACAATATGGTGACAAAACTGATCCTGGTTTCTTTATTAATGAATTTACTGGCATTAATAAAGGATCAAATCAGCAGGTTACTAATTTTAATGCTAGATTTACTAAGGTATTGAACAAATTGCCATAGGTCTTGAGACCTAATGAACCTATGTGCATAATGTTGTACATAAATGCTTTTGATGCCAAAACAGCTTATGGATTGAGAGACAAGAGCCCTGCTAGCCTCAGAGATGCCTTCAAGATTGCAACAAATATTGAAAATAATGGGAAAGCATCTGGTAAGACAAAAGGAAGAGATGATATAAAAATTCTGCAAAATCCAAATACTGAAACTCAAACTGTTCAAGGCAGTGCATCTACTTCTGAGGATAAATTAGACAAGTTGACAACTATTGTCAAGGACTTAGGTTATAGAATGGCTAAAAATGAAAAGGGGATAGGTCCTGACAGACCAGTTTACCAAAGGCAAGAAAAAAGACCATCATTACATGATATGCCATATAACACTAATTGGCATAATGGTAAACCCATCCTCCCACACCACAACACAATTCAAAGAGCTCAAAATGTAAAGGAGACTCCTGATCCTTTGAGGAAGGCTGTAAATATTGTTAATAACACCCCATGGTGTATCATATGCCAAATGCCTCACTCATAGTCACAATGCATGATTGCTCAGTCTTTATATAATAATGATGTTGCCTGTGATGAGTGTAATGAGCCGCATTGCACGGAAGATGAGAATGTCAATATGCTGTCTACAAATAGAGAATACTCTTCTCATGATGATGATGCAAGTGCAAATGATGAGATTCAGGTTTGCCAGCAGTTTCCATATGATGAAGATGAGGAAGACAACTATGCTTGTGCTCAGGACACACAATTTTCTGAATAACTTGAGGAGACCTTCTGATGAAGGAATTAGAGCCCTCACAGCCACAGCAGTAGCTCAGGTCAAAAGCAATTACAATCTCAGGGGTAAAGCTCAGGTAAGTAACTCACACCAACCAGAGAATACTTTTGTAAACCAACATGTGCACAGTCATAAGCGGACGGAAACATATAAGAAACAATGGAACAATAACAAGCAAAATTTTAAGAAAAAAATATATTATGATCCTCAAGGACCAGAGAACAGAATTCCCCAGGCTGAGGATCGAAACAAAATTTCCCAGGTCAGGAATGACAGTCAGGGGACCATAAAAATCAAAGCTGGATCATCCCAGGATAAAAGTAAAACTATGGAGCAAGCTACAACCGTTATACAAAATTATGCTCCTTTTGACATAACTCAAGTCTTATCTCAGATAAAAGTCTCTGTTCCATTAATGGAACTGATGAAAGTGGAAGAATTCAAAAATAAAGCAGTATCCTTAATTTCAAGAGTACCCTGTCAAGCTGAGTTGAGTGATGAACCTCAGGGTAAGAAACAGGCCATGTACATTGATGAAGATGAAGTTCCTGAGGTGTATCTTGGGATGACCATGACAAAATGTCCTTCACAGGTTGAACCGTTTTATGTCTCCCTTGTCATAAATGGAAAAGTGATTAAGAATTGTATGCTTGATTCAGGAGCATCAACAAATATCATGCCTTTGGCCATCATGCAGCAAGCTGGGTTAAAAATAGATAAGGCATGTGGGAAGTGCTATGCAATGGATGCTAAAGAAGTACCTGTCATTGGAATCATCAAAGATGTGGATTTCAAATTGGCAGCATATCCTGAAAAGACCTATAAGATGAATATAACAGTTGTTGAAATCAAGCCACAATATGGTATGCTATTGTCAAGAAGATGGGCAGCATTGATTGGTGGGAGTATGCAATTAGATTTGTCATATGCTATGATCCCTATGAATGGCAGGGATGTCAAACTGATTAGAGAAGAAAGGTCATCAGAGACAGTGGAGGATCAAGAATCAAAGGAGCATATATGCTTTGTAGACACTGACTGTGAAAACTTCAAAGTTGTCTCAGGTGATAAAGAGGATAAAGGAAAAAAAATTTGCATTCAAGAATTGGATCAACAGGGTCTATGGACCATGTATTTTGATGGAGCTTGTTCAAATGAAGGCTCTGGTGCTGGAGTTGTATTTCTGTCTCCATCTGGTAAGCTTCTAAAATTCTGTTTCTTGTTGAAGTTTGCCTGTACAAACAACATTGCAGAGTATGAGGCTCTATTATTAGGATTGAATGCAGCTCTGAAGCATGGCATTAAGATGCTCAAAGTATTTGGTGATTCAGAGCTTATTGTTTCCCAAGTTAGAGATAAGTATGCATCAAAAAATAAGAGATTAAAACAATATAAGCATGCTATTTGGGATATAATTGAATTGTTTGATGCATTTTCAATAAGCTAGATAGAGAGATCAAAAAATGTCATGACAGATTTTCTAGCTAATGTAGCCGTAAGGCCAGATGATATCACTCTATCATATGTTACAAATATTGAGATCAAGCTTAGACCTGCAGTGCTAGATAATGTATGCAGCTGGCAAGTATTTAATGATGATAAGGATTTGCTGAGATTCCTAGATTGCATTGATGAATATGAGAACTAGGAAATGGATTTTCAGAACTTTGTGGAGGTTGTAGATGAAAAGGAAACTCTTTTAGGGAAAGAAATAATTCAACTCAAAACAAATAAGATCCCTAGAGGGTTGGTTGCTTTAGAGAGAGCTTTTGACAATAGGGACCAATTTGTTACAAAATCATCTCCAACAAACAATAATGATTTAGAGGAGATAAACTTGGGGACATCTCAGGCCCCCAAGAGGGTATATATTGGCAAGCAGCTCAAACCACATATCAGAACTATGTTGATTACATTATTAAGAAGATACAAGCATGTCTTTGCTTGGTCTTATGAGGACCTCAAAGCTTATAGAGAGGATTTATTTTAGCATGAAATCCCTTTGAAGCCTAGAGCTAAACCATTTAGACAAAAACAAAGGCCTATCAACCCAACCTTAGCTCCAAAAATGCAAGAACTTATGAAACTTTAGGAGGCTGAAATAATTATGCCTATCAGACACTCTACTTGGGTGTCTAATCTTGTCCCAATTAGAAAAAAGAATGGTGATATAAGACTTTGTGTTGATTTTAGAAACCTAAATGTATCCTCTTTAAAGGACAATTATCCATTGCCAAACATGGAAGCCATGTTGCAGAAGGTGACTGGCTGTGAACTTATGTCCATGATGGATAGATTTTCAAGGTACAATCAAGTGAAAGTAAAGGAATTAGAGCAATTCAAGACTGCTTTCACTACTCCATGGGGAACATATGTATATGTGAGGATGCCATTTGGACTGACAAATGCAAGTGCTACATTTCAGAGTGCTATGGATGTTGCTTTTGTAGGACTAATTGATTCAATCCTAGCCGTGTATTAGGATGATTTGACAGCTTATTCAAAAAAGGAAGAGCAACACTGTATGCATTTGGAGCAAATTTTTATTAGAGCATTAAAGTATGACATCTCACTTAACCCAAAGAAATGTGCTTTTGGGGTTGTGGAAGGAAAATTGCTTGGACATATTGTTTCCAAGGAGTCAGGATTGATCCTGAAAGGGTGGCTGCAATTGACAAAATTCATATCCCTAAAATAGTAAAAGGTGTTCAGTCCTTCTTTGGACAAATTAATTTTGTAAGAGGATTTGTGCCTAACTTTGTAGAGACCACAAAAGATATCTCTAAGATGTTGAAGAAGGGTGCAACTGTCAAATGGGAAGATGAAGCAACCAGATCGTTTCAGAACATAAAAGAGGCTATTAAGATGGCTCTTGTGCTAAAATCTCCTAATTTTTCTAAGCCATTTCAATTGTTCTCATTTGCTTCTTTCCATACTATTGCTGCATGCTTATTACAGAAGAATGAAGAGGGTTTTGAACAGCCTATTGCTTTCTTCAGTAAGTCATTGCAAGCTGCTGAATTAAAGTATGACATCATGGAGAAACAAGCATATGCACTGATTAGAGCAGTCAAAAGTTTCAGGCCATATTTGGTGGGCTCTCAAGTAATTGCGTATGTGCCTCATGCAGTAGTCAAGGATATCTTCACTCAGCAGGAGGTAACTGGAAGGAGATGCAGATGGATAAACAAATTGTAGGAATTCAACATTGAAATACAGATCACTAAGTTGGTAAGAGGACAAGGTTTGGCAAAACTGATGGCACAGTCAAATCTAGAGGCATGCCAAGTAAATGTAGTGCATAATGAAGTTATAAATATGTCAAAATTTGATTGGTATAAGGACATTGTGTATTACTTGCAAAATTTGAATTGTCCTTCCCACTTTAGTGATAGTCAAAAAAGGACCTTGAAGTTACATGCAATCAAATACATCATTGTTCAGGGAAATCTATATTGGAAAAATCCTGATGGTGTATTACTCAGATGTGTGGATGAGGATCAGGCTAAGGATATTCTAAATGACATGCATAATGGAGTATGTGGTGGACATTATGCTAGCCAAACAACGGCCCACAAAATTCTTAGAGCAGGCTATTGGTGGCCAACTCTCTTCTCAGATACACACAAAATGGTAAGAAAATGTGAGTCTTGCCAAAGGTTCTCAGGAAAGCTAAGATATGAAGGTACATTACCACTTAGGACTATAACTGTAGAAGCTCCATTTCAGCAATGGGGGGTTGATTTTATAGGGGAAATCTCAGAAAAATCAAGTGGAGGACACAGTTGGATTTTGGTTGCCATTGATTATTTCACTAAATGGATTGAAGCCATTCCAACTAAAAAAGATACAAGAAAGTTGGTGATGGATTTTATCCTGGAAAATATTATTATCAGAATTGGAGTACCAGCCAAATTGGTCGTAGATAATGCCAGGTGTTTCAGATCTGGTGAATTTATTAATTTTTGCAGTAATTATGGAATTAATTTTTTTCATACATCACCATACCACCCACAAGGAAATGGTCAAGCAGAGTCAAGCAACAAAAGTCTCATGAAAATCATCAAAAGGATGATAGATAAGAACAAAAGGGCTTGGGATTCAAAGCTGAAGCTGGCATTATGGGCTAACAAGGTGATAGTGAAAAGAGCAACTGGAAGATCTCCTTTTGAATTGGTATATGGTGCAGCAGCTAGGTTACCTGTGAACAACCTCCTGCCAGTTTACAAATTCATCCAGGGGAACGAGGAGGAGATTGAGGACCCAATGACTGAAAGAATAAATCAGCTGGTTGCACTAGATGAAATCAGAAGAGAAGCACAGAAAACAAACATCAGGAAACAACAAAGAGTGAAGTATATGTTTGATAAAAGGGCCACAGAGAGAAGATTTCAGATAGGTGACTTAGTGCTTATGTGGAATGCAAGAGGCCAGGATAAGGGCAAGCATGGTAAATTTGAGCCCTTATGGACTAGCCCATATCAAGTTGGCAATGTCTATGAGAATGATTCTTACTTTCTCCAAGCCCTAAATGGTGAACTACTGGAATTGCCAGTGCACGGTAAATTCCTTAAAACCTTTTTCTCATAAATGAGTACCTTATGTGCACACTGTAAACTTGATGTAAATATTTGTACATACCTTGTATAGTCGGTCATGTTCTGAGTTTTGTGTTTTGTCTGGTCTGCCCCGGAGTATTCTGATCCTCGCTGCAGTCTTGCGCCTGCACATCCCCAATCGGAGCCTGTTGGTAATCATTTATGTCTAGGGTTTTGAGCTTGAACATTTACAGGTTTTCTCATTCAAACCCTAAGTTTTTGAAGCATGGAGTCTGAATCTTTCCTTATGGAGGCCTACCAAGTGGAAGAGTATAAAGTTCTAAGCAGGATTGCCTTTTGTATCACCCTGAAAGTCAGCCAAGTGAGGAAGTTATGCCTGTCAAAATTTTAGGTTTGTGTGCCTCCTCATCATTTTTCAAAAGTAACTTGATTTCTCGAAGAGGGGGTCATCATCATGTTTCAAATGTCTAGTGATCTTTGTGAATATCGCCCCAATGTTCTTTTGTCACCCAATGCTGCTGATGTCAAATTTTACATGAGGGTGATGTCTACTTATCTACCGGCTGCATCATATTCCAAAGGAGGGGGTGATATCCCAAATATCAGTCATATTCGGAGGATCACCCTGATATTACAACAAAGCTACAGTGCAACCGGACATTTTATGGAGGGGGTGATATTCCAAATATCAGGTGATATCCTGAATATCACCCTATCTTGTCAGTATGGTGGTGATGTCATCAAGGTCCGAGGGGGTCATATTTCCAACATCGGTTATCTTGCGAAGATCCCCCTGATGTTGCGATATGACGATGACGTCATCTGGATATGGAGGTGTACGATATGAATATAACGGTGACATCACTAGGATCGGTGAGGTGATATTGGTTATCAGGTGATGCAGTTAGGATGATACTTTCCCGCGGGGTGATATTTCTCGCGGGGTGATATTTCACATCAGGGTGATGTGAAATATCGGGGTGATATTTCATATTGGGCAAACATGCAGGTGGCTCGCCGATATCAAGGGTCTGGCCGACAGGATATTGAACATGAGGATCATCAAGGTGGCAAGCAATATCAGGGTGATGTTCAATATCAGGTAAGGAGTGTTGGCTCACCGTTGGCGCAGGTCATGATGTTGAGGTTCAGGGTTGGTGCCATCGGGAGCAAAATTGCCGACATCATATATGTTCGCGGCCCAGTTTATAATGTATCCAGAAGGTTGCCGCAGGGTGCATGTGGGATAATTGGTTCCCACATGATTTGAAATATCAAGGTCATATTTCTTGGCAAGAAAAGTTGCGAAGCACATAGTCCACTGCATTCCCAAGGCCGCGGGTTGGTATGCCATTAATGGCAGATGTTACAGGGTATGGGCGAAGGCGTGGACGGATCAAGTACCCGATTGAAGATGTGAATCCCCAGGTGGCAGCACAGGGCTTGAGATCTCCCTGTCTCCTCTCCCACCTGCTGCATTCAATTTTTGAGTGCCATTTTCTTAGGATGCACGGTATCTAGCGATTTTTGAGTCAACCATGTACTTTCAATGTGAAGTGCACCTTCCTTGTTGTATATAGCAGGTGGTGTTACTCATTTGTGGTTGTTGAAAACTAGACAAGTTTTGGTGCTGTGATACAATACAACTTTTTTTGGTGGCCCTTTTCTGGACGTCTTGTGAGTTTATGAGTCTCATGTTGTATGTTTTTTCTCCATTAATCCACTGATATCATGTTGATCTAAATGAGAAATGCTATATTGCATGTGTTCTGTCATCTGTCTCCAAACTGAATATGTTCTTCTTCTAAGTCTGAGCATCTAAGGGGTGTTTATGATTCTAGAATATAGGTTTGTTCTAATGAATGCTTGATTTCTTACTTCTACTCAAGGAGTAGATTAAATGTTTTAGATCAAGGGTTGGGAACAATAAATTGCAATGAGGATACTGTAAGTAGAGATAACAGGATACCCTATCTTGGGAGGTATTTGTAAGGCAGATACTACAAAACCCCTTGATATACAGTCTTTGGTATATGTTCATGCAGGCCATTCACATGTGTACGTCTACTGACTCTGAGCCCTAGATAGGCACCAATCTAGTTTTGTATTGAGGTTACACCCAAGGTCCTAGTTTTGCATCCATATAAAATCAAACTTAAACTTCAAAATCAAACCATTAGGACTTTAGGAGTAGTTTAGGACCCAAATCCTCTATCTACAACTGAAAATAGGCCCAAAGCTAGCCCCTTTGCACTTATCTCATAGTTTTGGTCTACATAAAGGAGGATTTATATGTTTTGTATCAACATCCCAGTCAATCCATAAGCATATCTCATGGATGTTGAATAGGGAATACCCCCCTTGGTTCTGTTGAGCCTAAAGAAGAAGAGGAGATATTAAAGAGTCTATCTCCTATACTGTTGGCCGCTGGCCCAGAGATCCTGTTGATCATCGATGGCTACCTTGTAGGGATAGCTGGGAATAAGCATCCAGTCAGATTGTGAACCAATAGGTCCTACATATCGAGGAGCTAGTTTGGAAGACTTTCCAAACTTTATGGAACTTTTCTGAGCTTGACCCTCAAAAGAACTTTTTTCTCAAACTGAGAATTGCCTTGGTGTACATTTGGCATCAGCATAACTTTTCTTCCTATCATTTGCTTTCGCTAATCTAATCTGCTCTTCCATTTCTAATAACATTTTTGGACCAATGCTAATCCTATCTTCTAGCATATCCCAACTTATGGGAGTTTAGCATCTTCTTCCATACAATGCTTCAAATGGAGCCATCTTGATAGCAGAATTGTAGGAGTTGTTATAAACAAAATCCACAAGCAGTAGACACTCTTCCTGTATTGCTGATCCGTGCAATACATTCGTAACAAATCTTCAAAGACTTGATTTACCCTTTCTATCTGACCATCTATCTTAGGGTGATAAGCCGACCTAATATTGAGTTGAGTTCCTAGCGCTGAGAATAAAGTTTACCAAAATCTTGACAGCATACATGCATCTCTATCTGAGATAATCTTCTCAGGAACTCCATGCAATCTAAACACTTATTGCACAAACTTGCGAGCCAAAACTGGTGCTCCGTCTATTAAATTCCTAGGAATAAATTGAGCTACCTTGGTGAGTTTGTCCACCACCACTAAAATAGCATCATGTCTATTTCGAGACATCTGGAGACCTTGCACAAAATCCATACTAATGACCTGCCACTTCCACTCTGGAATATCATGTGGATACAGAAGTCTTGCTACATGCTAATACTCAACCTTGATTCTCTGGCATTCTAAGAAACTTACTACAAATCTTGTAGCATCATTCCTCATTCCTTTCTATAAATAAAGAGGATTCACATTGGCTAGGAGTTTGGTTACTCCAGGATGCCCTGAATATGGTGCGAAATGAACTTCCTTCCACACAAGGTTTCTTAATTCTACAAAGTTTGGAACTTACATCCATCCTCTATATCTCAAAAGCCCATATGGGTCAAAATAGAACCCATCATACCTCGATTCTTGAGGATTTACTAAGAGAGCCTACTTAACTTACTCATAATACTCATCACCTGCATAATTTTGTAACACTAAATCCTTGAAATTTGAGTAGATAGAGATAATTGATGAGATGTGTCTCCGACGACTCGGAGCATCTACTACTTGGTTTTCTTTGCCTTTGATATAACTTATCTCAAAGTCATAGTTAGATATCAATTCCAACCATCTTCTTTCTAGAGCATTCAAATGAGGTTGGGAAAATATATACTTAAGATCTTGATGGTCTGACTTCAATTCAAAAGGTTTTCCTAGAAAATATTGTCTCCACACTTGCAAAGCATGCACAACTGCTGCTAACTCTAAGTCATGATAAGCATAATTTTGCTCATATGCTCTCAGTTTCTTGGATTCATTGGCTACAACTTGCCCACTTTGCATAAGCACTCTTCCTAAACCTTCATCTGAGGCATCAGTGATTACAACAAATTGACTTTGTAGATCAAGAACTTTCAAAATTGGTACAATTGTCAACCTCTCTTTGACGCAAAAAGAACTCCTTCCTGTTGCAAACTCACAAACTCACACACAATAGACAATTCCAATTTGATTTCAACAAAACAATTAACTGGTTTTATTCACAAAACAATATAATTTTGCAAACTATTACAATGTCTAGGTTTCAATGGTTTTTCCCAACTTCATGTCCCTCAAATCTGCACAATCACCATCACATCGACAGCATCACAATCTCATAGCTTCGCAAGGCTCCAATCTCTCTATTCTCTCTGCACCCTCAAGTGCCTCAATTTGCATTCTCTACAACTGATCTTCTACTCTCTGGTCGAGCCTCTATTTTCTCTCAATGGCCAACTTTGTTGTCCTCCCTCAAGCTTCACTCTGCACCAAAAACTCTATCCATTCTCCAGAGACTGACCCCCAAATCCTTCAGCAACATAGCTTTTATGGATATCAATAGCTATCATATTTCCTTCAACTCCACATAATAGGAAGAGACACATAATCAAAATATTGATTTAAATGACTCCTCTCTTGATATTAATATTATAACGGTGGTTCAACTTCCCCACACAGTTGCACGGTCCTAGTTGGTGTTTACAAATAGATAAAAGGTATGAAACATTGCCATAAATTACCAATCATCCAACTCCTTTCTGCCCATGGCCTCCAATGTGTAATCGCACGTCATAGGAAATGAAGAGGCGCCATGAGTGAGTGAAATGACACTAAGAAGGAATAAAACATTGCATGATATTTTGCATGAAGTCATACCCATTCACTACCTTCCTTCGATGCCCATTTCACTCCAACTAATAATTATTCCATCCACATCTAAGTAACTAACAAAGAAGAAAATAATACCATCAAAACAATAGTTGCCATCTCTAACAAAAAGGTGTCCATAATTTCACATAGCACTAGGATCAAGCTACGAATAATAAGTTTGGTACTCAAGGTGTATGGAATGCCAATGGAAAATAAAAGTATCTTTGCTGGAATCTCTACAGACAGATCTGATACTGAAGAATCCAGAGGAAACATTATAGGTGTCACATGCATTGCAAGTTTGATTGGTAAGACTATCAATAGGACAATTGATCTCCCATAACAGATCTTAGAACGGATTATAATTTGGATCTATAGGATATCTAAGAAAGTATAAGATGCCAAGTTGGAGTAACTATCGAAGAAGGCTGACAAAGATACTTATTTGTAATAGATAAGCCAATGAAATACTGAAAAATCCAATCCGTTGTGTGTAAGCAGGAAAAAATTAGGCTTATAAGATCAAGCATTGCAAATCAAACTTAATCCTACCACCTTCAAAGAATCCATCTAAATGACACAAAATGAATGCAAATCAAAGAACAAAGTCACCTAGATTTCATGATTCCTTGGTTAGAATTGTGGATTACTTCTCAATAGTGAACAACCATAGTTGCCATAGCTGCAATGATAATGGGTGATATGCTCAAAGTGCTAAATGGATGCTCAATGGACTCAATATGCATGAGATGATAATCTGGACGCCTTCAAGATTGTGTGGAATGGATTTAGAATGAAAATGAGAGGGTGTTTATATAGCTCTCTACTAAGATTGATTAACGGTGGAGATTAGGTGGCTATGTGAATGGTTAAGATTAAACAAGAAGCTTTGATGAATGTGTACAACACGTGTCCATAGGAAAAGCTTTTATTAAATGATTGTAGTTGGTTTGTTGGTAGTACTAAGATTGATTTTCTTCAAATAGGATGCTTTTCTATTTTAAGGATTGGATAATGTGGATGATTGATTTTAGAACCAATTAAATCATTTTTGTATTTTGATTTTAGGATAAGACCTATCTTGTACACATAAAAGAATGTGATAAGAGAGGGAAATGATAAGATAAAAATAAATTAAACAAATAAATTCATTTAATTTATTTTTAAATGATAGAAGAAAGCTAAATTTAGAAAATTGGAGAATCAACATAAATTAAATAAATAAATTTATTTAATTTATATGTATGATGAGAAGATAAATAAATAAAATATTGATTTTATTTATTTAAGAGGAATAATGAGATAATTAAATAATTAAAGATTATTTAATTATAGATAGAAAATAGAAGAAAATAGATGAATAGATGAAAATAGATTAAATTAATTAAATAAACATAATTTATTTAATTAATCATAGAAATGGATGATTTAGAATAAAATAGATGATTGACCCAAGTGTGCTAGACAAAATTGACATATGAGATGGTGAAAATGCAAGAAATTTACAAATGATGAAAAGGGTCAATTTTGGGTGTCTAAATTTTGCCCCTCTTTGAGACAATGTCCGTTAGGGTGTTGTTTCAAAGAAGATGTGATTGATACGCTAGATAAACAAGCTATGCCCTAGTGTAACTGGCGGGTGATGCCCCCTCGAGAGGAAATCCAAGCTACCGGGAAAAGACTGGGTTGACTCGCAATTAGATGACACACTTGTTTTGGTAGGATGAAGATATGGAAGACAAAGATAATGATGAAACAGAAGAAAATAGATGAAAAGTTGTTGATCAATCCTTGTGAGAGCTATGAGTTTTATTGCGGAATAAAGGGATGGATGATAGATAATAGATGCATCTTTTGTGACAGTGGTTGCCCACAAATTTATGAGATTTGCAATCCTATGTTTGATATAGCATATGGATATTATGCACCAAGGTATAGAAGACCAAGGTGTCAATGTATCCAAAGCATTCTATGTAATACAATCTTGTCTATCATATGAGGTCAAGATGTTGATCCAACATACACAAGATATGAATATTAGATGTTCTGAGATGGACTTTGACTCTACAAGCAATGGTTTGAACTTGTTTCGAATAAACATAATGACACCTTGTTGGTTATATGTATGGGAAATAGTCTTAGCATAGAATAGTCTTAATGTATAAGAGACTATTTAGCTTCTCAGATACAAAAGATATTGGTATGCAAGATGTGAATCCCAACACAGACAAAATACCATTAGGCATAGTAAGAAAATAAGGTCATCCCACAAACACAACATACGAAAGCAAATGACCATGCCCCAGTCCATACTTCATCGCAACATACTAAGATATAGAAGATCAAGGTAGTCTAGATTAGGTATTAGAAAGGGACAAAAGATAAATCAAAAGAAAACAAAAGACATAGCCATCATATTCTCTTGCCAAAATGAGGTGCTCTTGGATGGATTGGATAGCGCCTTGTTGTGAGGAAAGACATATCCTGTTGAAAGCTGAAATGCTGGATTGATATAGCAAATATTGGCTAAAGGCATGCAGACAAGCGTCTTTATTTACCCGTGATTTGATAAGTGCTTGAGCTATCGCAACTTGCATAGTTTGATCCTGCTTGAGTTAGTCAAAGAGAAGAAGATGGAAGATAGGAGAGATGAAATAGAAATGGAAAAAAGAATCATCTGTGCTTGCGTACTGGATACTTCCTTCATATTCGAGACTACCTACATACCCTGTATCCACGGGATCAAAGCACAATACGATGATGATGAGACATGATAATATGTAGTTCTGATTGTCTTATTGATGATGTGGGAGATAGATGATAGAAGAAAGTGAGAGATGGAAGAAAATGATGAGTGATGAAGATTAGAAGTATGAAAGATGGAAATGGTGTATCGCCTATGCCTAAATTTGGATATTTCCTTCATATTCCAGATTGCCTACATATCCTGTATCCATGGGATCAAGGCATTTAACAATAGAGATAGGATGTAGTTATGATTTGTGTTATGGATAGTGATGATGGTAAAGGTGGATGGATTAGATCAGTTTATGGATTGATTGAGATTGATTGGATGTTTGATGATATATGATGGTATTAATGAGATGATATGGATTGGGTTGATGTTTGGGTGGTGTGAAATGTTGTTGCCGCAATGTTAGACGATGATGCTTAAAGTATCCACTCCAAAAACTAGATGCAAAGTGCCCCCAGTATGGGTTGAATTTATTATGGATAGTAAAGGATGAAATGACAACCTAGACCTAGAAGGATGATGGAAAAAATGATACATCAACTCCAACAATTTCCAAAAAACCATGATAGCAGTAAGCATAAGGATGGAAAAGGGAATTATCTTATTAGGGATGATTAGGCTTATAATGGAGATGGGTAGAGGTGGTTATAGAATGGACAAAGCTTATTATGGATGGATAGATAGCAAATGAAGACCAAGTAGATGATAAGAGCAAGCTCTACACATAGCGCCTGTTTACTAGGTTTTCACCAGAGGATAGATTATTTATCTTTACTATATTTTTTTGGGATATTCTGAGGATTAAGCATAAAATTTCTTCAGATGAACACTATTGATGGGTTCATCCAAAGGAATACCTTCAAGTGTTGCAAGAGTGTAAGATCTTGATCCATAAACTGATGTGATCACATATGGTCCTAACCAATTTTGTTCAAACTTGCCTTTCTACTCATGATCTTGCTAATTTTTATGATTCTCTTTAAGGACAAGGTCTCCTACCTAGAATCTTCTTTCTCTGATCCTTTTTTTGTAGCTATGGTGAAGACAATTTTGATAAACTTGGAGATGATTGAGTGTCATGAGACGTTGTTCATCCAATATCTCTAGATCATTTAACCTGGATATCTTGTATTCCTCATCAAAATGAGATGCTGTAGGGATACTCTCAACAAGGGGATCTCGACCTCTATAGGTAGGATAGCTTCAATATCATATACAAGAGCATAAGGTGTAGCATTAGTGGGAGTTTTGGCACTTGTTTGATAAGCCCACAAGGCTGGATTAAGTTGTAGGTGCCAATCATGGCCAACTTCATTGATTGTCTTCTTGAGGATTTTGATAATGGTTTAATTAGAAGCCTCATCTTAACTATTACTCCAGGGATAGTAAGGTGTTGAGAATCTATGTTGGATATGAAATTGGTTGCATAACTGATGGACTTCCTGGTTCTTGAAGGGACGCCCATTGTCAGTCACAATGGCTTGTGGGATTCCATAGCGGCAAATGATATGATGGAGGATGAACTTGGATATTTGCTTGTCAGTGATATAAGTCATTAGTATGGCTTCTACCCACTTTGTAAAATATTCGGTGGCGGTAATTATAAACTTATGACCATTGGATGAGGTAGGATGAATTTTCCTATGAGGTCGAGTCCCCACTAGGAAAAAGGTTAAGGTGTAGTAACCAGTTGCAACTCATGTGTTGGAGCATGTATCGAGTCCCCATGTCTCTGACATTGTAGACAATGCTTAGCAAATTTCTATGCATATTTCTTCATTGTTGGCCAATAGTATCCATCTTGTTGGGTCTTTCTCTCTGAATCAGCAAAGGGTTTGCCAGTTCTAATGCACAGGCAAATTCGGCCAACAAATACAGGAGGTTGCGTGAGCTACCTCCCCTTCACTTTTGGTTCTGCCGCACCAAGGGGGTATCCCTATAGCTAAAGGTTTAACTTTGACTCGCCTAATGATAAAAAAGATTTATCTTTACAACAATAGGCAGAGTACTCTCATGTTTGGACCAAGATTTGTGTGATAAATCACAAGGTTGGCAGTGTTCTTGGACATATCTAACTGATTAGGAATGAGAGTATGCAGGGGTCCTACTTCTACTCCTACAAACTAACAGGTTGCAAATATGAAATGATTTGTTTTAATGTTTTGGATGCAAGACAGGGGGTTTTGGATCACAAACTCAGGGCAAGGAGTCAACTAGACGTATACATGTGAATGATTTGCACAAACTCAGCAGAGATTCAAGTTTCAAGGGGTTAAATTGGTGCTTGCCTTACAAACACCACCCAAGAATGAGTATTTAACTATCTCTACTTACAAACATCCATGCTGCCATACAATCTTCTTCATACTTAACCTAAAACAGTTTAATCCACTCCTTGAATGGAAGTGAAAGATCAAGCATGCAATATAGCAAATCTGTATCCTAGAATCTAAGTAACCCTTAGCAACCAGATTCAAAAGAAGGGATGCATACAACAAATGGAGACAAACAGCTAAACACATGCAAAGAAGCATTTTTCATATAAAAATAACATGAAACTGAACATATGTGCAATGTGCATTCAAATGCAACTCATAAACTCCCAAAGAGACAGAACAACCAAAAAGCTCTATTTTTTGTTATTTCTCCCCAAAAACTGCCCAAGTCTTCCACCTGAAAAATGAGTGACACAGTCCTCTTATACATCAAGAACGTGTACTCAGCAATTAATTATATGGTCAACCCAAAATTCTGCCAAATACAGCGCACCATCAGAATGGCACCCAAAACATTCAATGCTCCAGGTAGAAGAATAAGAAGGGAGCAGGTGAATTCAGGAAGTGTGCTGCCGCTTGGAGATTTTTGCCCTTGAATATGGTAGTTGGTCTGTCATTTCGACCCATACCTCTTGCAAACCTGCCATTAATGCCAACCTACCAATTTTGGGATGCAATAATGGCTCGCATGTTTCTGAAATTTCTTCCTACTCAAAATGATGCAGTGAACACACAGAAAATACTCCTGCTTGGGCATTCAAAACAAGGTCATCGATTCCTTCCTTCTTGCTGAGATCTATGGCTCCAAATCGCTTTAAAAAATCACCGGCCAATGAAAACGTGCCACGCAGGTGTCTTTTTGCCATCGCTGACTTTTCCCTCTTCCATTTTACCTTTTTTGCCTTTAAAACTTTGTATATGCAGTTGTATATACATACAACTAACTTGGACACGTGGTAACATCTGGTTGATTCTCCATCACTAAATATTTGTATCTCCATCGGCCGTCGAAAAGACCCTGGAAGTGTTCGTCGATAGGCATTGTCCTGCCGACGAGCCATTGTATCCATTCTTGTTGTCGGACCATTGCATCAACCTTTGTATCATGCATTTGTATATGCATTTGTATATGCATTTGCATATACAAACAATCACAATGTATACAAGCGGCGGACCCTAATTTTTTATCAAACAAATTGAAATCGCATTCGGGTCTGGCTTGTATCTGCGCCTTTGTACATTGCATTGTAAATCGTGCAAACATACAACCATGCGGGCCCCATCATTGACTTTGACTGCAACCTGCCTTGTATATTTCTTTGTATCTACTCGTTGTATGTTTAATTGTATATTGGGAACATACAATCCCAATATACAATGGCGGACTTCAGCCATTTCACAAATGTAGTTAATTAACTGGCTTCATCCACTTTGCACATTTCATTTGTACCTTTACTTGTATGTGCAATTGTATATCGAGAATATACAATCCCAATATACAAAGGAATGCATTGACTTTTCAATCCTACTCTTGTATGCGTGCCCGTCAGGCCCAATTTGATAAACTTTGAAGTCCGGGATTGTATGGCATGCATTGTATATCATTTTGTATAAGTTATATACATACAATCCGCCTTGCACATACCTGTGGGCCCGACCACTATTCAACCCGATTTGAATCTTTCTGACGTCTAGCCCTTGCATCTACTCGTCGTATATCGAATATACAACACAATATACATGCAACCTTTTGATACAACTATAGAATATTCTAGGAATCTGCGATGGAATCTTCAATGTACATCCACTTTTTTACCTTCAGAAATGCACCCAAATATCACATACAAGCCCGCTATGCATACAAAGATGCATACAACCATTTTTTTCCACTTTTTGAAGCCGATTGAACATTATTTTCAGGTCCGCCAATGTACAATAGCGCCTGTGGACTCAAATGTACATACAAACAATGATGCATGCATACAACTGGAGGACGAGGGACTTAGAAATTTTATGGGTTTGAATGAAAAATGCCTGTGGATTCAAATGCTCAAAACCCAAATCCTAGGTGGGCACCACCACAGCTCTCAAAATTTTCTTAACAAGACTAGGGCCAGCGGAATGCGAACCACAGACACCTTCATGTACCTCGTGTAAAGCAACATTAGCTTCTTCTGAGTCAAGACATCTAAGAAGGATACCATCGAGGCTCTTGCAGTATAAGGTTTCTCCAAGGATAGTGTAACGAGAGGCTCAGCGAATGAAATTTTTGCATTTGGTTTTAGATAGTTGGAATGGGAAGGTACCATGGTAGAGATACTCATATATATCCTTGTACCAAGGAGAATTGGGACCAACAAGTTCACATACAAGCTTAGATTACAGAACTTCAAAAGCAGGTATCAAAAGTTTTTCAACCAAGAACTCACATCTGTGTGCATTGGAAGGCATGTCTAAAAGAGATCCAATTGTAGCCATAGCGTATGCTACTTTGTTGTTGATCCTAGGAGTTTGCTCGAATGTGATCTTGGAAAAATATTTCTTGAAATCATCTACCATCAACTTGTATGGAAGAAGCTTTTCATCTTTAGTTTAATATTCATCCAAGACTTGTCTGATAACCAATTGAGAATCTTTGAAGACTTGTAACTATGTGATATCCCATGTTACAACCATTCGTAGTCCTGTGATCAATGCTTCATACTCAACAATGTTGTTTGTGCAAGGGAAAGCAATCCTGTATGACTTTGGTATACAATCTCCTTGAGGTGTGATAAAATAAATTCTGGCTCCAGATCCATGTTGTGTGTATGACCCATCAAAGTATAACTGCCAAACTACTAAAGCATATAAATTAAATAGATCTTCATCAGGAAATTCAGGACGGATAGGATGGATGTCTGTCATTGGCACTTTTGCTAGCTGATCTGCGATCACTTGTCCTTTGATAGCTTTTCTATCCACATACGCAATGTCAAACCCACTTAAAATCATGACCCATTTTGCTAGTCTTCCTGTGAGCACTACTTTGGAAAGAAGACACTTAAGAGGATCAAACTTAGATATGAGCTTTATCGTTTGGTTCAGCATATAATGTCGCAACTTTTGGGAAGAAAACACTACTGCTAAACATGCTAATTCCATGGTTGTGTAGTTAAGCTCATAGCCAAAAAGAGTTCTGCTGATGTAGTAGATGGCTTGTTCTTTACCCGATTCATCATGTTGAGCTAAGAGAGCACCTAGAGTTGTTGTTGAGGGGATGTATAAGAGCAATGGTCGATCAGGAATAGGAGGTACCTATTGAAATTAAAGAACACTGAGAGGGGGGTGAATCAGTGTTTTGTAAAACTTATTATTATGTTCCTTTATTAATTTACCACATACATTCAAAAGAAAGAAACATGAACTCAAAAATTGCAGCAACAGGATCATCACACATGAACACCAGGATTTTTATGTGGAAACCCGGTTAAGGGAAAAATCATGATGGGGGTTAACCTACAAGATTTTATACTCTGTTTAAAGTATTACAAAATGGAAAGTCACATGCCTTCAGGCACACTAACCAGAGCTCACTTCTCAAAGGAGCCTCATTGCCTACTAGATTAATTACAAAGAGTTCATTGGAATATTTGAACTAAAGAATAGCATCTAACAATGCAAGATTACAGTTCTGATTAGGCTCAATATACTGACTTCACACACTTCATCTCTCACTGCCCTGTTTCACTGTTCTGCCATGATCCAGAGCTAGGATCTCTTAGCTTCGCACTTGATAATACCACACCTCGCACCTATCACATCATATTCACACATCCATACATCAAAATTCTTGCACCCATCGATCGTATATATCCACAACATGAAATTACATCAACTGCAGTCGGCCTCAAGAAAACTTAGAAACTTTTTCAAGATTATTGTTTTGTCAGTTGAATCCATGCACAAACATTAATATGAACCAAAAACTATGTATTCAAGTCACCACACATGTCGGCCAATACCACTGGATCTCATAAATAACTCAACCAACCACTTCTCTTAATCTGTACAAGGATCAAACACCAAGTCAGCCTGTTCTTTACCAGACTGAATTGTCTAACCAAAACCCGATACTCAAATGCTTGTAACTTTCAATCCCTTCATCACCAGAGGCTAAATCTTTGGATTTAGCTAGCACTGGCATCCCTTAACATACCCTTGGATCCGCAGCACAATATGATTATGTGTGGAGAAATGCAGACCAAAATGTTGGACCCTGTCATATGCTCTATTCCTGTCTATCTGGACTTAGACAAATCTACAATCTGACTTTCGATATGATCAAATGATACAATGTAGATGTGTAAGATAGATTTAGTTGCCATCAATGAAAACACCTGACATGCCTAGCAGTGTCTCTTTCCAACAATCTCCCCCTTTGGCATTGATGGCAACACTTAGTGAAAAATGACTAAGTGTTAGAACAGCTCCCCCTTACTATGTACACTTGTGATTTCCAATGCTCCCCCTTAGCTAAATTCCTCATTTTTCACTGCTTTCCACTCCCTTTTTGACATCAATAGCAAAGGTTGGGATCTGCATATCAAAATTCATGCAAGAACTCTATGTACATGGGCACATATATACAAACAATCCTTATGTCTTGTCTACATGAACTTAAACACATCACCAAAAATACTTTTCAACAATGCCAATTGACTGTCCCAACTTTTCTTCAAGCTTCCCAAAACTGAAATGTGACCACTGAATAAAAATACATGTGACTCTGCCTTCTATAGATCAGTGGGATCACTTGTCAGGGCAATAGCTTGAGCTTCTATCAATGCATTGAACATTGTTTCGAACTTAGGGAAAATCAGTCCCCGGAGTTCACACATCCTTGCCACAATGTTTTCCTTTTCTTTCACCAATTTCTTTATTTCATCAATCAAGCTAATTACTTGACATTCTTGACTTGCCACAAATACTATCAAAGGATTAAAGGATTGAGATACATTTGACAATTTTTGCTCGGACTCCTTTATTTTCTTCTCAATATCCTCTACAACTTTTGACCAAGATAAACAAAATTTGTACACATCTCCCCCTTTAGTGAGGGCATTTTGAATACTCTTTACACTAGTATACAGCATAATTCTATCATTGTCAATTATTCTTTTCAGTTCACTAAATCTTTTATCATTAAATTCATTATGGACTTTAACTTCTGTTGACTTCTCAAAAGACTCAAAGTGAGTACTTACAGAGTTTATCAGACTCTTCAACTGACTAGAGGGGGATGCTAATGAATCCTTTTGAAATGTAGGCATGATTTTCTCCAAAATGCTGGATGCAAGACCAAGCAACTCACTGTCTTCTATGGAACTTCAAGATTTCCTCTCTGGCCTTAGCTTGTGCAAAAGAGGCCAACTTCATCTTCTGTATCAGTGATAGAGTATCAAAATTGATTGGACTTGTATTATATCCAGATCTTCTGCAACTTGTTTATTTTTCTCCAAAATTTCTTTCACGGTTTCTGTAGTGTCTCTTTCCCAATGTGATGTTTCAGTTTTATGCTCATTAGGGCCTGCATCTTCTCCCTTTTCAGAGTCAACTACATTGTCTTGCTTATCATTTTCATTCTTTTTCTCTGCTTCTGCTCTTTCTGCATCATTAGCAATGTCTTCTGGATTCTTTTTCAGAGTATTTTGTGTATCCTCAGCAGCAACATTATCAAATTCCTCAACATCCAGAATGGAGGAATCAATTCCATCATTAGTTTCTTCTTCTTCATATTCCTTGTCCTTAACTTCTTCTGCTTTCTTCTTTTTATTCTTTTCAGAATCACCTTCAGTAGGAGCATTTATCTCCATATTCATCTATGTATTTTCTTTACCAGATTGCTCCGGGGGAATTTGAGTAACTTATGCATCATCAACATTATCTTCCTTCACCATCTCTTCATCTCCTTTATTTAATATTTCCTCTTCCGGAACAGAGAAATCATCTACCTTAGCTTGTTGCTCATTTTTCTTCAACTCTTCATCATCAATAGGTTCTTCAATGACCACATAAAACTTATTCTTGTCTAGGGCTTTCCTCAGAATTTGTTTTGTTTCTTTGACCACTTCATCAATGTCTCCAATCATTAGCTTATTCATCCTTTTCTTGCTTCTGAATTCATCTATAACTTCTTTAGAAATTTGATCTGCTTCCTTCCTAGAGATTACCGGACACAAACTAGACAACACATGTTCTCTTAGCTACAAGGCCTTTACTTTAGCAACTTCTTTTCTCATCTCCAGAATGTCTCTTAGATTCTTCGGGATTTCTAACAAAATTTCCACAAGTGCTCTGTTGAATGTATTCAAGTATTTAACAGTGGCATCCTCCAAAATTTTCTTGTTGACATTATCAAAGTTGTCATAATATTTTGTTTTGGGCTTCAAATTCCCATGAACAGTTACTACATTCACAATGTCTTCAACTGACAGGGTGGATTTTTCAACATGGGTCTCAGTCTTTTGTCTTTTGCTTACCCTTATCCTTCCAGAGGGCTTGTCTTTGGCAACCCTTGATGCTTCTACTTTTTCTGAATTTATGCTTCCAGAGGGCTTCTCCTTAGACACTTTACCAGCCTTAGTGCCTGAGGCCTTCAACTCTTTAACCTCATCATCTAACTCAGTCTCTTCTTCATCCTCCTTCTCCACACTGACATATGACCTTTTGCCCTTTACTTTTGTCCTTTTTCCTTCCTTACCAGTAGGTTTTTATTTAAATTTCTCTGCAATAGGAGAAGGTGATGCACTGAAGATTGAACCAGAACTCCTAGTAATCCTTGACTTAGAAGGGGGTTCTACCAAAATACTTCCTTGTTCTCTATCCTGCTTCCCCTTCTCATCTTTCTCTGTCATTTCCCTATTTTGTCTCATAGTTTCCTTTGTTATTCCAATACTCTCTGCATACAATTCAACTTGCCTTTAGACATTTCTCTTAATTTCGGGTTTTCGGAGCTCAACATAAAGTTTCAAACTAAGCTCACTATATGTACTGAATCTCTCAACTAAGGTATTTTTTGGTTTTCTCAGAAGGTGTTGGGCATACATTTTTAGTATTTGTTCATCAACTTCATACCCCATGGGCATGATCCATACAGTCCTTGGTTCAACTGCTTCCATCAAGCATTGATCTATTTCCACCATGAAACAAATTGTATCCTTGTACTTTTCCACCACATACTTGTGGATTCTTTCCCTTGATTGCATCATATTCTGAAAATTCTTGAAATATCCCCAAAGAGCAGTCCTTTGGGCATTGGAGTCACCAATATTGTGCAAGTGCTCTCTTATTTGTATGGCAACAGGCTTGTCACTGGTCCAACACAGGCTTTTCTTCCCGGGCAATTCATTCATGAAATAAAAGAACAAGCACAAGACCAACGTACCATATTTGAATGTATTCTTCTTGTCCTTGATCTTGTTCAAATTCTCCATTAGCTGGTTTTGCAGCAGCTCACACAAGTCATAGTTAGCATTTTCTCTTAACATCTGATAAGTAGCATAAATGGTTGTACCAAATACAGAGTTTTCCTTACTGGAGTGGTATATCTTATACCCAATCACCATAGATGCAAATTTGACATCCAGATCAGTTATATCATTTATTGTCATTGCCCTCTTATCAAATTTTGATCTGGTAGCTTCAGTTACAGTCTGATTCTTCACTAATTTTAGCATTAGCAGTCCACTGGATGAGTTCAATCTTGTTACGGCCTTGATGGCATCCTTGGTGATCTTAAAGGGTTTCATCAACCACATGAATCCAACATGCATCCGACTCAGTACATACCGGACCCACTCATCCTCATCGAAGGACGGGAACCCACTAACTTGAATAAAATGTTTGTCTTGCATCACCTTATACTCAGGTTTAAGACCATAAATCTCACCCCTCAGTGGATTCTTAAACAAATCTACTAACTTCGAACCCCCAAACTCATCTATGCTAGCATGAATGTAAGCCCTAATATCTTCAACGTGTAACACGCGATGTGGAACATTAGAAAGGACACCTAATGGATCAACCTCTACAGATTTGTGTGGATGCTTTTTGAATTTAGGTCAGGGCCTTTCGATGATGTCAACAACCAACGGAGTAGCCATATCCAGAGATTGCAAATTCAAAGAGCTTTACAGAGAATAGCTTGTTTCGTTGGTTAGGGTTCGCTGTCAAATTCACTTTTTGCACTCCAAATCTTTGAAATCTCAGCTCAAGCACTCTTCTCCTTGTTCTCTTCTAATGCAAAGTGATTCAAATGTTGAGTAAATGACCTTTTATGCTCTGCAAAACCTAATTCACCATTGTAATAAATGTTTTGCCCTAATTCATCTGGTTACACTATTTCTGAATATAGTCAATCTTTAATTGCTCCGCAATTAATCACATTAGCTTCTTTTCTTCCAGAATTTGCTTCAATAGATCTGCAATAGGCTACTTTATCTTCATTCACCGTGCCAGATTCAGGCACCCACTTACTGGCAGGGGAAATTAGATTTTCAATGCAGCTCCCCCTGAGCCAGAGCTCCTGTTTCAATTCTCAGAGGAATTATCAGCACCAGATTCCAGTGCAGACCCATCACCATCATTCATTTCACCTTTCTTCACCCATGTTTTGTTCATTTCATTCTGGATCTCATTCACATCTACTTTACCCTTGCATTTATCTTGTCTCTGCATGTTTTGGTTTCTGTTTACCAGACTTTTTCTATTATCATTCCTACTTCTGCAGAATCTTGCAATATGACCAAATTTGTTGCAATTAAAGCACACAACATTTCTTTGCTCATTTGCTTGATTTCCTCTTGATCTGCATTGATTAGCCATGTGTCCAAATCTATTGCATGTAAAACAGTTGCCATTGAAAGAATTGACATTTCTTCTGTTGTTAGAGTAGTTCATCATCATACTTCTGCATTCATTGGATCTATGACCATACATTTTACAATTGAAGCATTGACTGGAGAAAGATGGACCACTTTGATTCACTCTACTTCTGCACTGAGTAGCTCTATGACCAAACTTACTGCAATTGAAACAATTTCCATTGAAAGATGGATACCTTTGAGCATTAGATTGTCTTACCAGAGGCCTTCTAGGATTCCTTCTTGGATTTCTTCCTTCAAGATTTCTTTGACTGGATCCAGAGCTTTCACCTTTCTCATATCCTAGACCATACTTATCATCTGCCTTCTTCTAACTATCAAGCAGCACCTCAAGTTTAGCTGAGCTTATCTTGAACTTCTCTTTGTATTCATTTGCAACTTCTAGGTCATGTTTGAGAATAACAATTTGCCTTTCAAGTTGTTCCTCATTATACCTAGTTTCTTGAAGATCAAACTCTAGATGGCCAATTATTCTGTCTAATCTGCAACACTCTTCCATTCTTTCTTTCAGAGACTAATTCAAGTTTTCCTTAGTCTTCTTCCTTTCCTTGATTTCCTTGGTAAGTCTCATCACCCCAGATTCCATCTCATGTTTTAAGACAACAACTTCTTTTGCCAACTTCTCACATTCCTTTGTCTTCTCCTTCAGAGCCTCGTCCATGCCATTGTCTTCATTCTGATTTGCTAACCTCTGAAGTAGCTCCTTCCTCTTTTCCATAGATTTGCTCAATTGTCCTTTTAAAGTCTGAATGAAATCCTCAGCATCTTTAAGGTTCTCTTTCAGTTCTTTGACTTCTACTCTAGACTAATCAAGATCTTCTAAAGCAACTTGAAGTTGTTTATTGATGTCATCAGAATACCTAAATGAAGCCATTGAAATACCTTCCCAAATCTTCCTCAAGCTATTAAACTTCTTCCAAGGAACCAAGCTCTGATACCAATTATTGAAATTAAGGAACACTAAGAGGGGGGGTGAATCAGTGTTCTGCAAAACTTATTATTATGTTCCTTTATTAATTTACCACATACATTCAAAAGAAAGAAACATGAACTCAAAAATAGCAGCAACAGGATCATCACACATGAACACCAGGATTTCTACGTGGAAACCCGGTTAAGGGAAAAACCACGGTGGGGGTTAACCCACAAGATTTTATACTCTATTAAAAGTATTACAAAATGGGAAGGCACATGCCTTCAGGCACATTGTCCAGAGCTCACTACTTAAAGGAGGCTCACTACCTACCAAATTAATTACAAAGAGTTCACTGGAATACTTGAACTGAAGAATAGCATCTAACAATGCAAGATTACAATTCCAGTTAGGCTCAATATACTGACTTCACACACTTCATCTCTCACTGCCTTGTTTCACTATTCTACCATGATCCGGAGCTAGGATCTCTTAGCTTTGCACTTGATACTACCACACATCACACCTATCACATCATATTTACACATCCATACATCAAAATTCTCACACCCATCGATCATATATATCCACAACATGAAATTACATCAACTGCAGTCGGCCTCAAGAAAACTTAGAAACTTTTTCAAGATTACTATTCTGTCGGTTGAATCCATGCACAAACATTAATGTGAACCAAAAACTATGTATTCAAGTCACCACACATGTCAGACAATACCACTAGATCTTATAAATAACTCAACCAACCACTTCTCTTAATCTGTACAAGGATCAAACACCAAGTCAGCCTGTTCTTCACCGGATTGAACTGTCTAACCAAAATTTGATACTCAGATGCTTGTAACTTTCAATCCCTTCATCATTGGAGGCTAAAACTTTGGACTTAGGTAGCCATGACATCCCTTAACATACCCTTAGATCCACAGCACAATATGATTACCTATGGAGAAATGCAGACCAAAATGTTGGACCCTGTCATATGCTCTATTCCTATCTATTCAGACTTAGACAAATCTGCAATCTGACTTCCGATATGATCAAATGATAATGCGAATGTGTAAGATAGATTCAGTTGCCATCAATGACAACACCTGACATGCCTAGCAGTGTCTCTTGCCAACAGTACCAACACTGGAGGGTTAGCTAGATATTCTTTTATTTTATGAAAGGCTTGTTGACATTTATCATCCCACTTAAAAGGTTCTCCCTTCTAAAGGTGTTGAAAAGGATGACATTTATCTACTAACTGTGTAATGAATCAACAGATGGACTACAATCTATCCTGTAAGCTATGAAGCTATTTTAAATTCGATGGAGGAGGCATTTCCATTGTATCTTTTACCTTGTCAGGGTCCACTTCTGTGCCTCGTCAGGATACAATATAACATAACAGCTTTCCAGATGTTACCCCAAATACACATTTCTTTGGATTTAGTCTCACTTGATACTTCTCTAATCTATCAAAGGTTTATTCCAATACTTGTAGGTGGCCTTCTCTGGTTTTTTATTTTCCCAAGATGTCATCAATATAATCTTCCATTATGGTATGAAAAAGGTCATGGAAGATAACTATCATGGCTTGTTGATATTGAAAGGAAGCTAGGTGTGCAGAAACGCTTCCTACACTAATCTAATGAGGAGAGGGCTATGCAAATTCAACTTTATCCTAACTATTACAGCAATGTTAAACCATTAACATGAGATATTGTAGCAAAACACAAGAACCACAAAGTAGACAGAAGAAGAGAGACAAAGATTTACGGTGGGGAAAACCCTTATCGGGTGAAAAACCCCACACTCAGAAACCTACACAATGTATTAACAAATCTGAAAGAATGTTTACAATACACTTGCAATGCAAGATTCAATGGTCTTCGACACTCCTGTCTGGAGTCAATCCGGCAGCATAATAGTACCTGTAAACCTGTGATACAAACTCCATCTCCAAGCACCTGTATATAAAGGAAATACAAGGCAATATTGGACCTATCTTGGAATGGGCGTCCAACATGGCATCTTGGACCAAAACCCACGCCTAGGGACACTTGGTCAACATTGTAGAATGTGTCTGACACTTGTCCATAGCTCCCATTCCAAAGAGGTCGCCTATTTCTAAAATGGGCTATGACAGATGCTCTTACGACACTTACGACCGTCATAGAATCTATCATAGCGGTTACAACTTACAGCTGTAAGAGAATCTGTCATACACATGCTATAAATAGCATATTCTCTTACAACATGTCATATTCCACTTTGGGGGGCCCAAATATGCCTTATTCAAAGATGCTTTATGACACATGTCATCACCTGTCTTATAACCTTCTATTTATGACTCTTACATGTCATAGATTCGTCATAGAAATCTGTCATAACCGTTTCGGTCAAACATTCCTTACACAACTTAGAGGATGCCGACACATGGAAAAATATTCCTACCACTAAGTGGGACGCTTATCTCCCATGTGAGGACAAAAATACAAGTTGTCATAATCCATGTAGGATTAACACATCACCGTGCCACATCCCACAATATGACAATATGGATTTTCCAATTATTTACAATATAGGCAATTAAATAATAAATATAAACATTACAAATGCAAAGAATTATCAAGTTTGAGACACCTTAATTCCCAACATTCTCCCACTTGTCGAACACCTTGTAAGAGCCAATAGAAAATAGGATTTAACTGCTATAGGCCGAGAAGCCCATAGACTTCGAACACCATCTGAACTTCTCTATGCCCACTAGTTTCGTCAATGCATCTGCAACATTCTTCAAAGTATCTACCTTCTCCAAATTTACCTTTCCATCCTCAACCATGTCTCTCACGAAGTGAAACTAAACATCAATGTGCTTGGTTCTAGCATGGAAAGTTGGATTCTTTGCAAGGAAAATTGCACTCTGACTGTCACAATTGATCATGATCTAACCTGCATCAACACCAATATCAAAACACAATCTCTTAAGCCAAATGGATTCCTTACAAGCGTGAGTTACTGCCATGTACTTAGCTTCTATCATGGACAAAGCAACAACAGGTTGTCGCTTACTCATCCAACTAATAGCACCACTAAACAGTGTAAAAACATAAGCACTGGTGGATCTTTTGTTGTCAATGTCACCTGCCCAATCTGAATCCACAAATCCATGAATATCAACAGAATGCAGAGGTCCTGAAACATTACCATGATAGCAAATGGAATACTCGGAAGTACCCCTCAAATATCTGAACACTCGCTTAACTACATCCCAATGAACCCGTCCAGGATTAGCCATAAATCGACTAAGGACTCCCACTGCTTGGGCAATGTCTAGTCTTGTGCAGACCATAGCATACATCAAACTGCCAACAACACTAGCATAAGGTACTCTGCTCATGTCCTCCACCTCACTAGGAGATTTTGGACAATCCTCAACAGACAACTTTGTCCCCAAAGAAACGGGAACACACAATGGTCTACAATCTGCCATGCTGAATCTGTCCAACACGGTCTTCATATACTTACTCTGGCTTAACCAAAGTTTTTTGTTGGTTCTGTCTCTTCTGATTTCCATTCCTAGAATGTACCTGGCTGCCCCTAAATCTTTCATTTCAAATTGTGCTGACAACTAAGATTTAAAATCAAAAATCATATTCTTACCCTTCCCAATGAGCAACATATCATCAACATACAGTGCAACAATGAGAATACGATCACCATCAAATTTATAATACACAGTGATCCGATTTCGATCTCACAAATCCAATTGACAACACAAAGGCATCAAACTTGAAATACCATCTCCTAGGGGATTGCTTCAAACCATACAAAGATTTTTTAAGTTTGCAAACCAAATTTTCTTTACCTTTCACCATGTAATCCTCTGGCTGTGACATGTAGATTTCTTCCTCCAAGTCACCATGAAGGAAAGTTGTCTTCGCATCCATCTGTTCTACCTCCAAGTCATAAGCTGCTGCAAGTGACAACAGGAATCGAATGGATGTCAGCTTTGCAATGGGAGAGAAGATCTCACCATAATCTATACCCTCCACTTGTGAATACCCCTTTGCAACCAATCTAGCCTTATACTTCTCAACACTGCCATCTGCACCAATTTTCTTCTTGAACACTCATTTGCATCCAACGGGTTTCCGTCCAAGAGGCAAAGGCACCAAGTCCCAAGTTTGATTCTTATCCAAAGAAGCCATTTCTTCCTCCATGGCCTCCTTCCAGGAACCTACATCCTTCATATCCAAAGCCTCTAATACAGTTCTAGGTTCATCGTTGTTAGTAAGCAAAGCATAAGCACAACTAGAATCAAGCAATGTAAAACCAAACCTTTCAGGTTGCTTTCTTATCCGTGTAGACCTCCTCAAGAGCTGAGGTTGAGGTTCATCTTCTTCATCTGAGCTTTTAGAGTTGCTAGAGCTTTCCTCATCATCAGGTCCATCATTGTCTTTATGTTCAGTCTTCTCAGGGGTGAAAGGAAATTAAACAACATCCTCTTTCTTTTCTTTTTCTTCTGGCTACAAAATAGTGGAAGAAGATGTAAGCTCTCTGAAGATGACACTTCTTCTATACAACACTTTCTCAGCCACGGGATCCCAAAGCTTGTATCCTTTGACACCAACACCATAGCCAATGAAGATACACTTAATAGCTTTGTTCTCCAACTTTGACCGCTTCTCCCTAGGCACATGTGCATATGCCTCACAACCAAAAACATGAAGATGCCTTATTGAAGGCTTTCTACCAGACCACACCTCCATGGGTGTCTTTCCAACAAGAGCTAATGTAGGAGATCTGTTTACCAGATAGCAAGTAGTGGCAACAGCTTCAGCCCAAAACTTTTGTTCTAGACCAGCTCCACTAAGCATACTCCTAGCCTTCTCCATCAGTGTCCTGTTCATCCTCTCTGCAACTCCATTTTGTTGCGGGGTGTATGGAGTTGTCTTGTGCCTTTCAATCCCAAGTTCCTTGCAATACTTATCGAATTATGTAGAATAGAACTCACCACCGTTGTCAATTCTCAAACATTTAATCTTTTTGCCAATCTGATTTTCAGCCAAGGCTTTAAACTCCTTAAACTTGCTATAGACTTCAGATTTGCTTCTGAGAAAATAAATCCATGTCCTTCTACTGTAATCATCTATAAAAGATACAAAGTATACATATTTTGATAACAAAAGAACATTAATAGTACCAAACACATTAGAATGAATAAGGTCCAACACACCAAAAGACTTATGAGAACTCGAGTAAAACTGAACACGGTTTTGTTTTCCAGAAATGCAATGTTCGCAAAAGTCAAACTCAAGATTACAATCATCTAACCCCTCAATGAGGTTCTTATTTTTTAGGGTATGCAGACCCTTCTCACCAATGTGGCCAAATCTCTTATGCCATAACATTGTCTTTTATGAAGGAAGTTTAACTTCCAATGCATGATTACAACCATCAAGACTAGAAACAATAGATTTCTTCACTGCCCGTTCAGATGGTGGGGATGAAGTGACTACTGCCCTCTTCCTTGAGTCAGAAGAACTATTGCATTGTGAAATGCATGGCTCCAACTAAAACAGAGTACCTCTCCTAGTACCCTTAGCAAGCACCATAGCTCCTCTAGTCATCTTGCATCCTTCTTTCAAAAAGACAAACTGCACACCTGCATCATTCAAACTACTTACAGAAAGCAGGTTCCGTGCTAAGCCTAGGATGTGCATAACCCCAGAGATCCCCTTCACTCGACCATCAGGGAATCAGATAGAAACTCTTCCATGACCAAGGATCTTCAGATGAGAGTCGTCACCCAGATACACCTTTCCACCATCAAACTCTTCATACTTAGTGAACCAGTCTCGATGCGAGGTCATGTGGAATGATGCACCAGAGTCTGAAAGCATCACCATCATCTTGTGATTTGTCAGAATCTGAATCAGGAGCTTTCTTCTTTTTCTTCTTCTCGTCTTTGCATTCCTTTCAGAAATGCCCAGTCTTGCCACAGTTCCAACAAAGAGCCTTGGATTTTCCAGGAGATTTGGATCTCCCACGGGATTTGGATCTACCCTTCTTAGCTTTCTTGTCCTTCTTCCTCCCTTTCTCCTTGGGTCTTCCACAAACTGCAAGGGCCTCTTTGGTTGCCTCAAAAGACTTTCTTCACATCTCTTCAGACAATAGCAAAGAAACCACCTCTTCCATTTTGAATGTGGATGTGGTGCTTCTGATTGCCATGACAAGATGATCCCATGAGTCTGGTAGAGAACAAAGCAGGGTCATACACCGATCCTCCTCCTCCATCTTTACACCAATAGATGTTAATTGTGCAACCAGCATGTTAAAAGCATTCATATGCTCAGCAATTGATCCTCCATCTTCCATTCAAAGGGAATACAACTTCTTTCTTAGGAAAAGTTTATTGACTAGGGATTTGGCTTGATACACATCCCCCAACTTCTTCCAAAGGAGTTTTGCAGTAGTCTCCTCATGGACATTTAACAACATAGAATCGGCAAGACTAAGTCTTATGAGACCCTTAGCCTTCTGATCCTTGAGATCCCAATCAGCTTGTGACATTGCAGCCGGTTTAGTTCCATTCACACTATCCCAAAGGTCTCAGTCAACTAACATGTCTTCCATCTTGAGCTTCCACAGCTCGAAATTACTGCCGTTGAACTTCTCTACTTCAAACCTTCCTGATGTGCTTGCCATCTCCTTGCTGTAACAAGATACAGAATGCTCTATACAGACTCCCACTCAACCTAAGATTAGCTCAAAAAACCCCTACCCTAGAACTAGGACCAAAGGTGATCAAGCTCTGATACCAACTGAAAGGAAGCTAGGTGTGCGGAAACGCTTCCTACACTGAGGAGAGGGCTATGCAAATTCAACTTTATCCTAACTATTACAATGATGTTAAACCATTAACATGAGATATTGCAGCAAAACACAAGAACCAAAAAGTAGACAGAAGAAGAGAGACAAAGATTTACGGTGGGGAAAACCCTTATCGGGTGAAAAACCCCACACTCAGAAACCTACACAATGTATTAACAAATCTGAAAGAATGTTTACAATACACTTGCAATGTAAGCTTCAATGGTCTTCGACACTCCTATCTAGAGTCAATCTGGCAGCATAACAGTACCTGTAAACCTGTGATACAAACTCCATCTCCAAGCACCTGTATATAAAGGAAATACAAGGCAATATTGGACCTATCTTGGAATGGGCGTCCAACATGGCATCTTAGACCAAAACCCACACCTAGGGACACTTGGTCAACATTTTAGAATGTGTCTAACACTTGTCCACAACTCCCATTCCAAAGAGGTCGCCTATTTCCAAAATGGGCTATGACAGATGCTCTTACGACACTTACGACCGTCATAGAATCTATCATAGCGGTTACAACTTACAGCTGTAAGAGAATCTGTCATACACATGCTATAAATAGCATATTCTCTTACAACATGTCATATTCTACCTTGGGGCACCCAAATATGCCTTATTCAAAGATGCTTTATGACACATGTCATCACCTATCTTATAACCTTCTATTTATGACTCTTACATGTCATAGATTCGTCATAGGAATCCGTCATAACCATTTTGGTCAAACATTCCTTACACAACTTGGAGGATGCCGACACATGGTAGAATATTCCTACCACTAAGTGGGATGCCTATCTCCTCATGTGAGGACAAAAATACAAGTTGTCATAATCCATGTAGGATTGACACATCACCGTGCCACATCCCACAATATGACAATATGGATTTTCCAATTATTTACAACATAGGCAATTAAATAATAAATACAAAAATTACAAATGCAGAGAATTATCAAGGTTGAGACACCTTAATTCCCAACAGATATGTGGTTCCTGCGTACTTAAGACAAAAAGGCATGATGACCCAACAATAGGTACCCCATGGACATATGAAGGAAGTCTTGTGTTGATCTTCTTCTGCAATTCTAATCTGATTATACCTAGAAAATATGTCCATCAATGATAGCATTTCATGTCATACTGTGAGGTCCACATTAGTATCCATGCTTGGTAATGGAAAGTCATCTTTAGGACAAGCTTTGTTAAGATCTTTGAAGTCAGTACAACAACGAATGCAGCCATCAGGCTTTGAGTCTGGTACTATATTGGAAACCCATTCTGAATAATCAATTGGCCTTATAAACTTTGCATCCAATAATTTTTGAATTTCTACTTTGACTAAAAGTGTTATTTGAGGATGCATCTTTCGAAGCTTTTGCCTAACCAGTTTTGCATTCGGAGATACTGCTAAATGATGTACAACAAGTGAAGGATCTAAGCCTGGCATGTCTACATAGGTCCATGCAAAGTTGATTGCTCTTTTCCTAAAGAATGTCATAAAGTCTTTTCTTTCCTGCTCTAATAATGATGCTGCTAGAAATGTGATCTTGGGATTCTGTGTTGTGCCTAGATTCATCTCTTGAGATTTCTCTATTAGCAATGGTGACCATTCTTGATATTCAGTGGTCAAGGGAAGGTCAAATCCTCCATCCTCGGGTGCCTCAGAGAGGTTTTCACCCTTGGATACATCCTTTATTTTTACTTTTTCATGATCAAGAGGCGCCTTGTAATTTTCACCTAGTGACCTATCTTTTTTTATTTTATTTATTTCACTTTTGTGGTCCTGAAGGATTTGGCGCTTCCACCAAAATATGCTAACAAAGGTAGATCCATCATGAAGCCTACTTTATGATCTACCAATGGTATGCCTTGTCTCAAACCCATGAATTCTATTATAGCTTCATCGTTTTGAAATGTGTCTAGAATGGGTGCCCCCTATTGGTCCCAATCGACAAGGTGAGGATATACAAGTTTTAGGTCGAATGATGATGAGTATGAAATAGATAGGGCTGATGAAAAGGTAAAGATGGATGTATCTTGGAATAACTCAGTTATGTGGAAAGAAGAGTCCTCGATGACACCGATATTAGAAGTCCCTTCTGTAGGAAAAGCTTGTGCTACTTCCTCAAGGATACACTCAATTTCTTTGGAAGGTAGATCCTCCTTACCATACCCTAAACCTTGCTTATTAAACTTTTAGGTGACAATAATAGGTTCAACAGGTCCTTGTTCTTGTGGTCCTAAACCTCCTTGTCCTTTATAGCCCATATTCTTGATAATGTGAAAGCCATTGTTATATCACTCCACTTCTAGAGTAAGTTAATTGTTTTTATCAAAGAATAGCCAAGAGTTGATGTCATCAATATCTTCATCTTCAAGCATGTCTGCTTTTATGAACATGGTAGGAGGTGCTTTGACAATGGTTGTGGGTGAAGTGATTTTGGATATAGATGGTTGGCCATAAGATTTTGGAGACAGGGGCAAGGTTCCTACACAACAAGATTCTTGTAACGTGTACTCACCAAGTCCTTTCTCTTGGTATTAGATTCAATGGCAGGGATGGATTTACTAGATGAGGGCTTATTTAAGTCAGATGGATCTACATAGGAATGGGATGGATGAGCTTCGGCATTAATGGGGACATGATTGGGATCTTAACATTTAGCTTGAAAAGTTTGACAATACTCAAATGGATTGAGATTAGCGGGGATTGTGACTTCAACTCCATTGTGGGGAAATTTGAGGCATTGATGATATGTGAATGGCATGGCTTTGATGGCATGTGTCCAAGGACGACCAAAGATAATATTATATGGCAATTCAATGTCTAGGACTTGACACTTGGTATCAGTAATGATAGGACCAACCTTGATGGATAAATAGATAATCCCTTTAGAATCTCTCTCAGCATCATCGTATGCCTTGATGGTTATGCTCTTAGTAGTATCAATAAGATCCTCAAAATATCCCAATAATTTAATTAATTTTAAGGAATAGATGTTTAGTCTAGCTCCACCATCTACTAATATTCGTTTGACATGGCTTTGGTTGATGTAAACTTTGATATGGAGGGATTTGTTATGGGATGGACCAAGCGGTGAAAGATCTTTGTTGGAGAAGGTCAAATGGCAAGGTGATGCAATACTAGCTATCATAGTTTGAAATTGCGTAGTGTCAATATCATTAGGTACTAACGACTCTTGTAAGGCTTTATTGAGGATGGCTTTGTGGGCGAGTGATATATGCAACAACTCCAAAATGGAAATACAACAAGGGTCTTACCAAGATGGTCAAGGATATTATAGTTAGAGGTTGGACGAACCCTAGATGGTGCTCCTTGGATAGTAACACGACCTCGACGGGCGGTAACAGCACAATTAGGAGCTCCTTGGACAGTGACTGAGGCTTGACGAGTGTGTTGGTAAGAGACACTATGTGGCTTCATGAGTGTTGTCATTGATGGCAACAAAGTCTATCCCACACATCCGCAGCACATAGTATGCCTATACTGGAAGTCAGATTGAAGAGTGTTTTGGTCTGGTGAACAAGAACAGAGCATGCAACAAGGTCCGACAATCAAGTCTGGATCTCTCAGATGGTGTAACTCAGCAAGTTGTAGACTTGGACAAGTCAAGAGGAGTATCATAACTACTATATTTCAGAGATTGAGACTCCGATGAGAAAACATGGAAAAGATATGAGCATCTGAGTGTTGGTTTCCTGGCAGGCAAAGCAGACTAAGGAAGAACTGATCGGCAGAGTATCAGACTTCAATTCAGATGAGTAATTGATGTTGATCAAGTTATTTGAGGGATCATACAATGTTGGCTGACATGATTGATGACTTCTATGTCTATGTTTTTGGTACGCATCACAAATCAAGTGTAGATTCAGCCGACAGATCAGTATCTTGTAAATATCTTGAGTATTCTAGTTGCCGACTAGAAAGTTGTTGAAATCCTTGGTGCGGATATATATACCAGATGGATTCCAGTATGAAGTGTGTGTGAATATAGATGTGATGAAATAAGGTGCGAGGAAAGGCAGAGATAAGTGTGGAAGCAGCTATACAAGTCTGGTGTGTGACAGAGCAGCAGCACTAGAGCAGAGGAAGAATGAAGTGCATTAGATCAGTATATTGAGCCTAACAGGAACTGAACTTCAGCATTTGTGGATGCCTCTCATCAGTTCAAACACCTGATTACCTTCTATAAACTTTGTAGACAGTGAGTCTCTTGTAGGCAGTGTGCCTCTTGTGAGCAGTGTGCTCGGGCAATGAGCCCTAATTGGCAAGTGCCATTTTGTACTTATTATTCTTTTAACAAAGAATACAATATTGGGTTAGTCACCCCATGGTTCTTCCCTTAACAGGGTTTTCCACGTAAAAATCTTTGTATTATGTGTGTTGATTTTATTTCTACTCTCATGATTATGTATGCTTATATGTTTTGATCATGCACTAATTATTAAAAGGGAAAAGAAAGTTAAGATATTTGAGATAACTGATTCACCCCCCCTCTCAGTTATTTACCTTGTTTCCAATAATTGGTATCAGAGCTAAGTTCCTCTAAACAGAGCCTAACAGCTTGAGGAAGATCTGGGAATCTCAATGGATATGTATGGTATGAAGGAACAACTTCAGTCTGCCCTAGATGATCTTGAGCAATCTCACTCTGAAGTCAATAACTTGAGAGAAAGACTCAAACAAGCTGATGATTTCATAAATGAGCTAAAAGAAAAACTGAGTATCTCTGTGAAAAAGAGAAAGGAACTACTTCAAAAATTAGCAAGTCAGAGTGAAGCCAATGATACTAATGAAGAACTGAATGAGAAAAACAAGCTATGTGAGAAGCTATCAAAAGAGGTCATTATGGTAAGGCATGAGATGGAATCAGGGGTTATGATATTCACCCAAGAAATTGAAGAGAAAAAGAAAACTGAAGATAATCTAAAATAATCCCTCAAGGAGAAAATAGAGGACTGCCACAAAATGGATAGAATAATCAGACATCTTGAATCTAATCTTGAAGAAGGTAGAGATAATGAAGAACAACTTGAGAATCAGATAGACACTCTTAAACAATATCTTCAAACAACAAATGAATACAAAGAGAAATTCAAGATAAGCTTAGCTCAACTTGAAGTTCTTCTTGAAAGCCAAAAGAGGGTAGATGACAAGCATGGCTTGGGATATGAGAAAGGTGAAAGCTCCAGATCCAGTCAGAAGAATTTTGGATTAGGAAATCAAAGAAATAGGCCTAGAAGACCTCCGGTAAGGCAACCAAATGCTCAAAGATATCCATCCTTCAATGGATATTGCTTCAATTGCAACAAATTTGGTCATAAAGCAACTCAGTGCAGAAGGAGAATGAATTAGACCAATCCATCCTTCTCTGGACAATGTTTCAACTACAAAAGGTATGGTCACAAATCTCTTGAATGCATAAATATGCAAATAAACAATTCATTCAACGGTAGATGCTTTGCATGCAATAGAATGAGACATATGGCTAATCAATGTAGATCAAGAGGATATCAGTCAAATATGCAAAGAAATGTTGTTTGTTACAATTGCAATAGATCCGATCATATTGTCAAATTCTACAGAAGTAAAAAATAGGATAAAAAGGGTCCGGTGCATCATAATCAAAATCAAGATAAGGGAAAAGGCAAAGTGAATGCGGATGAAGTTCAAAGGGAGATGAGCAAGATTTGGGTGAAGAAGAGTACAGAAAATGTTGGGGATGGATCCGCACCAGAATCTGGTGCTGATATTCCTTCCAAAACTAAACAGATGAGCTCTGGCTCAGGGGGAGTACAAAGAAAAATAAATTCCCCCAGCCAGTCAATTGGTGCCTAAATTTGGCACATGGAATGTTGCGGATTAAAGGGTTCTCAGAAAATTATCTAAATAACCCTTGGTAAAAATATGAAAGATCCACATGGAGTTTTACAAGAGTTTAATAATCCAAGATTGATCTGGCTTGACAACCATTCGGTAAAGCAGGATTTTCACAGACAGATCCGGTATGATTCAAAATTGAGATATCTTGATCTGTGAATTCATGGCATGATTGGAGGAAAGAAGATACATTATCATTTATCACTGAAAATGATTCTAAGTGCATCTCAGTGATTCGAAAAGATCTCTCTCAAAACAAGGCAACCAGATAACTTAAGTTGTGCATTTATTGCAAAAGGAAATTAGGGTTTGTGAAAGAATAAAAGGGTTCTTTCACTCATCATTTGCACATTTGTATTTGAGAAGAAGATAAGAAGATCTCTGCATCAAGTTTCTACAACCCTCTCAAAGATCAACTGCAAAATCCAATTCAACCAACAATTTGTTCCGACTCTTATTTTGAACCCTAAAGCGTAAAAAGGGTACTTCCATTATGAATATCTCTCTCTGAATCTTTTAAAAAAATGGCTACTCCAATGGTTGTTAAGATCCCTAATAGGCCGCACCCAAAGTTCAAGAAACACCCCTACAAATCCCTAGAAGTTGATCCCCAAGGCACTTTTTCTAGCATTCTGCATGGGGTACTGCACGTAGAAGATGTTAGGGTTTACATCCACGCCAATATTGAGGAATTTCGAGAATCCAAGTTGATGGACATCTATCATAAATAGTTAATAGATGAAATTTTTGAGCTTAAACCTCAATACAAGGCCCTCCGGGATAAGCACTTTGGACATTGCATCCACTTTCCCTGTTTGCAAAAGATGAATGGGTCTCGTATGTTCTTAGCAGAATACATGACAATTTCATGTGGTTAATGAAGCCCTTCAAGATAACAAAAGATTCCATTAGGGAAGTAACTAGACTGCACTCATCCAGTGGGTTACCTACACTCAAATCTGTCAAGAACCAGACAATTACTGAGGTTACCAGATCTAAGTTTGACAAAAGAGCAATGACAATTGGTGACATCACAGATCTGGATGTCAAGTTTGCTTCAATGATAATTGGATATAAGATCTATCATTCTAGCAGGGAAAACTCTGTGTCTGGAACTGCAATATATACAGCATATTAGATGCTAAGGGAAAATGCAAATTATGATCTATGCAACCTTCTCCTGAATCAACTATTAGAAAACATGCAAAAGATCAAAAAGGATAAGAAGAATTCCTTCAAATACAACTATCTGATACTATGTCTATTCTTTTACTATATGAATGAGCTACCCGGATCAAGTGGTTGGGTATGGCAAAATGACAGACTGGTTGCCATACAAATCAAAGACTATATGTATGGACTTGGTGATGCTAAGGCTCAAAGCACAGCACTCTAGGGATACTTTAAGAAATTCCAAAGTATGATGCAAGCCAAAGAAAGGATACCTCAATCCATAGTAGAAAAATACAAGGATACAGTGTGTTTTATAGTAGATACTGATCAATGCCTAATGGAGGTAGTTGAGCCAAGAATAGTGTGGATAATGCCAATGGGTTACGAAGTAGATGAGAAAATCTTGGAGCTACACGTTCAACACTTGTTAAGCCAGCCAAAGGACCCTGAGGCAGAAAGGTTTGGAACCTTTCAAGAATTAAGTGTAAAGATACATGTTGAGCTGAGACAACCAGAGATAAAAAGGAAAGTTAGAAGGGAAGTAGAGGAAATTGCCAAAAGATATGGCATATCAAAAGAGGCAGTTGATGTAAATAGAGAGAAAATAGAAAGAGTTGAGAAAGAGAAACAACAAGTAGAAAAAGGAAGCGTTCCGATACAAGCCTCCTCCTGGACTAGATCCTCAAAGAGCTCTGCACCTGCCACCCCTAAGAGCTCAAGAGCCTCCAAACTGGAAGCCAAGACATTTGGAAAGGGAGAAAAGAGAACGAAAACAAAAGCCACAAGGTCTTACATAAGTCAAAAGGATGATGAAGAAACAGAGTCTGATGAGGAAGTTAAGAAAAAGAAGAAGAAGAAGAAGAAGAAAATATCTGAGGAATCCTCTGCCGGTAAAAATAAAGAAGAAAAGGCATAAGAATTTGTTGAAAAGCCCACTCTTTCTATTGATGATATCATCAAGGCAGTCACTATGGATGGGAATCTGCAACCAATAATAGAATTTTATGATGATTATAGTGATACTGACAAGAGGATCTTGGAAGAAGCTACAGTCAGGTACCTAAATATTTATAATAAAGCATTTATTGAAATCATTTCATTAATTCCCAAAAGTTTAGAGAAGGTACTTGAACTTAGAAAAGAGAATGCTAAGGCAAAGGACTTAGAGATCCGAGAACAGATTGTAATTCAGCTCTATCCTTCCATTACTCCAAAGCAAATGAACATGATCTTTAAGGATTGCAAGGATAAATTCTGGAGCAAAGCAAGAATGAACAAACTAATGCTTGGAGAGACTAATCAAGTAGCAAGAGAAACAGAAGACATCCTCCGGAATTCCTTCAAAAGATTCAATCTTCCTATTATAGAGGAAATAGATGAAGAACATTCTACCATGGATGTCAAAGGATTAAATGCATCAAAAGAAGAATCTACAAAGAAAAATGTAGAAGTGTCAAAAGAGATAGATGAGGAGAAGTCTAAGGACTTGGATTCCTCTGTTCCGGAAGAGGAAGTTCATGAAGAAGTTAACATCTCTCCTCTGGATCCCACTGCAGACATTCCAAATTCAGGAACTGAAGGAGAAGGAAGAAAAGAGGAGAAAGTGAGTCAAGAAGAGGAGGTAAAGGGAAGAGAAGAAGAACAAACAGAGAAGATCTCTGATGACAGCTCTGAGATTTCAAAAGAAAAGAAGACTCAATCTCTGGAAAGAAACACTACAGAGGCAGTGAAGAATTTCTTGAACAAAGAGATGATGGAGATAGATGAACCAGAACTATTCTAAGGACCACTAAATTTTGATTCCCTCTCTCTGGTCCAGACAATGAAAATAGCATCTTTTGCCCAAGCTAAAGCAAAATAAAAACTTTTGAAATCTCATATGGAAGACTGTGAGCTGTTAGAGATTGCATCCGGTATGTTGGAAAAGATCATGCCATCTTTTCAAAAGGATCCTTCGGCCTCTCCATCCAGTAACTTGAAATCTCTGGTAAACTCTGTTAGTACTCATTTTGATTCTTTAGAGAAATCGGCAGAAGAAAAGGTCTGGAGAGAGTTTTTGGGAAAGAGATTCACTAAAGTACAGGGACTCATAACTAATGATAGGAGGACCCTAGATATTAGGATAAAGAGCCTTGAAAATGCTCTTAAAGATGGTGGGGACATGTATAAATTTTGTCTATCTTGGTCTAAAGTAACAGAGGATATTGAAAAGAAGGTGAAAGAACAAGAAGGTAAACTGTCAAGTTTATCTCAGAATTTTGATCCCCTCACTACATCCATAATGAATCAAGAATGCCAAGCTATTGCCATTATAAATGAAATAAAGAGGCTGGATAAAGAGAAGAAGAATATAATAAGCAGGATGAGTGAACTTAGAGGGATAATTATCCCTAAGTTAGAGGCAATGGATGAGGCCTTAACAGATTCTCAAACCACAGCCCGGACCAGTGATCTGGCAGACTTAAGAAGGGCAGAAGCTTATGCATTTTTGTTGAGTGGTCACATCTCCATTTTGGACAAGATGAAGCAGAGATGGGCAATAGAATTTGTACAGTTGAAAGCCACTTTTGCGGATATACTTAAGTACATGCAAGTATAACATGTCTATATACTTATGCGGCTATGTATAGGTTAATTTTTGCAAATTTTGGTGTGCGGATTCCACCCTTTGCCATTGATGTCAAAGGGGGAGTGAGGAGTAGTGAAAAATGTGGAATCTAGCTAAGGGGGAGCTCCAGTAAAATAGTGCACAAGATAGAGCATTAGCCAAGGGGAGTTTGCTACGACACTTGGTCATTTTTCACTAAGTGTTGCCATCAATGCCAAAGGGGGAGATTGTTGGCAAGAGACACTGTGTGGCTTCATGAGTGTTGTCATTGATGGAAACAAAGTCTATCCCACACATCTACAGCACATAGTATGCCTATACTGGAAGTCAAATTGAAGAGTGTTTTGGTCCGGTGAACAAGAATAGAGCATGCAACAAGGTTCGACAATCAGGTCCGGATCTCTCAGATGGTGTAACTCAGAAAGTTGCAGACTTGGACAAGTCAAGAGGATTATCATGACTACTATATTCCATAGATTGAGCCTCCGGTGAGAAAATATGGAAAAGATATGAGCATCTGAGTGTTGGTTTCCTGACAGGCAAAGCAGACTGAGGAAGAACTGACCAACAGAGTATCAGACTTCAATCCAGATGAGTAATTAATGTTGATCAAGTTATTTGAGGGATCATACAATGTTGGCCGACATGATTGATGACTTCTATGTCTATGTTTTTGATACGTATCACAAATCAAGTGTGGATTCAACCGACAGATCAGTATCTGGTACATATCTTGAGTATTCTGATTGCTGACTAGAAAGTTGTTGAAATCCTTGGTGCGGATATATATACCAGATGGATTCCAGTATGAAGTGTGTGTGAATATAGATGTGATGAAATAAGGTGCAAGGAAAGGCAAAGATAAGTGTGGAAGCAGCTATACAAGTCCGGTATGTGACAAAGCAGCAGCACTAGAGAAGAGGAAGAATGAAGTGCATTAGATCAGAATATTGAGCCTAACCGAAACTGAACTTCAACATTTGTGGGTGCCTCTCATCAGTTCAAACACCTGATTACCTTCTATAAACTTTGTAGACAGTGAGTCTCTTATAGGCAGTGTGCCTCTTGTGAGCAATGTGCTCAAGCAGTGAGCCCTAATTGGCAAGTGCCATTTTGTACTTCTTATTCTTTTAACAGAGAATACAATCTTGGGTTAGTCACCCCGTGGTTTTTCCCTTAATAGGGTTTTCCATGTAAAAATCCTTGTGTTATGTGTGTTGATTTTATTTCTGCTCTCATGATTATGTATGCTTATATGTTTTGATGCTGCACTAATTATTAAAGGGGAAAAGAAAGTTAAGATATTTGAGATAATTGATTCACCCCCCCTCTCAGCTATCTGCCTTGTTTCCAACAGAGTGGTATCGGGATGATTTGACTCCTTTTCTCTTATGGTAATGGTGGATATACGAGCTTGTTCAATGCGACCAATAGTGGATGACTCGTTGGTATATTGGATATTCTTACATTTATTTGAGGTACTTGCCTTGTCATGTGACGAGAGTGGATTTTTAAAAGCATCAAGGTCATAATTTGAGGTTTGTTTAGGTGGATCAACGTTGATGGCTCCTTGATCGATGAGATTTTGAATCACGTGTTTCAATTTCATGCATCCAAATGTACTATGCCCTTTCACTCTATGGAATTCACAATATTCATAGTCTTTGTACCAATTGGGCTTGTATTGTGGTTCTTCATATGGTCGAGTCTCAAGTAGTGTTATCGTGCCTGCTTGTAAACATTTCTTCAAGACTGATTCAATGGGTTCTCCCAAAGGAGCAAATTGACGCTTAGGGGATGGATTTGTTCTCATTTGATCTCGTGGAATAAATGGTGTGCTTTTGTTTGCTTCTTGAATATGGATGGGAGGTTTTACAGTTTGAATGTTCTTTGCATCCACAATGCCATCATTTACAACATTTTTGTTTTTGTTCCAAAAATGAGATTTATCATTTGAGGATTGTGCATTGTCTTTGTTTTCTTTGAAAATCTTGATAACACCCTTAGCAATTAAAGCCTTTTCAATGGTGGTTCCTTTAGATATGAGCTCATCAAAAGTGGTGGTACTTTGCAGTTGTAATTGGAATGATAGCTCGGGATGAAGGTTTTACACAAAGATATCCATTTGTTGTTTCTCGAGGATTTGTCATGAGAGTTTGCTAGCCATGTTTCACCATCGTTGAATAAATAATGAAAAAGTTTCCACATTACATTGTTTATTGTTAACAAGATCATTCATGGTTACCTCATGTTCAATAATAAAGGCAAAGTGTGAGACAAATTTACTTGAAAGTTCTTTGAAAGATTTGATACCAGGTGGGAGATGTTGATGAGGAGCTACCAGCGGATACCAGAAATTGATGTCCTAATCGCTCACAGCCGATGAACTAACAGGAAAGCTCTTGTTTCAACTCCATCGACCAAGTCCCTTGGCATTCTCCAATGCCCTGATGGCATCCGCCTCTGCAGGGATGCATTTTGTCAATGGTCGCGGAACCCTTGGCCGATCCAAAACATCATCGCGTGGTTCTCCCTCCTGCGAACCCTAGCACATGAAGATGCTAGGATCTTCTATTGCATGAAACCCTCGATCTGGATCGTCTGCACTATCAAACAGGAAAAACAAAATAAAGAAAAAAAACAAACACTGATACATTGAGGCCATTCCACTGATTTCGACAGAAATCTCACCAGTGGAATGCTTCATGTTGACATATGGCAACAATGGAAAATATACAGTGAATGGAAAGCTACAGCTGCGTGATTTACAGTGGTAAGAGATGGAAGTCAGATGAACAAATAGAAAAGCTTTATTTCTCCCGAACACAATGCAATCACTATTGATCTGGTTACATCATAATACTCATTCAGTTCATACTTCTGGGTATTTAACAATTCGCCCAGAGTAGTACCACACTAGCTCTAAGTGGCTGGGAGACAAATCCAAGCAGCTGGGAGACTGCCTTATTTTGGCATTATTACTATTTTTAGAATTATGCAATTACAATTTGACAACTATCCCCTAAGTCACTTGGGACTTACAAAATAGACCTAGACACAACTGAAATGAAAATGCCTTGGTCAAATTGACCTTATTACAAAAGAAAACATGATTTTCGAGGTGCTCCTGCACCATACTCCCCGGGTGAAAGTTGTCTCAAGTCCTCGTGGAGACTAACTGCTGCAAATCACCACCCTGCTTTTTATTGTCTTCTTCCAGCATCCATATAGCTTTTGAGTTGGGAAGTCCTTGCCATTTGACTAGGTGCTCAAAATATGTTTGATTTTTGGTCTTCTTGGCTATCCTGCTATCCAAAATACATTCCATCTGTTGGCTTTTTCCTTGACTGGATGCTCATTCCCAGATTTCCCTACAAGGTAGCCATCAGTGATCAACAGGATCTCTGGGCCAGGAGCCAACAATATAGGAGATAGACTCTATTTTTATCTCTTCTTCTTCAGGCTCTGCAAAACCTAGGGGGTATTCCCTATTCAACATCCATGGGATATGCTTATGGGTAACTGAGATGTTGACACAAAGTAGATAAATCCTCTTATAAGTAGACCAAAACTATGAGATAAGGGCAAAGGGGCTAGCTTTGGGCCTATGTTCAGTTGTAGACAGAGGATTTGGGTCCTAAAACTACTTCTAATATCCTAATGGCTGTGGTTGAAATTTGATTTTGATCTATATTTGGATGCAAATCTGGACCTGGTGTATAACCTTAACACAGAGCTAGATTGGTGCCTATCCAGGGCTTGGAGTCAGTAGCCATACACCTGTGAATGATCAGCATGAACACACTAAAACTAGATTTCAAGGGGATGTTATGGTACCTGCCTTACAAATACTTCCCAAAACAAAGTGTTGAGTTATCAATACTTATGGCATCCCTATTACAATACATCCTTCTCAATACTCAATCTGAAAAACACTTTAATCTACCTTTTGAGCAGAAGTTAAGAAATCAAGCATTCAATACAGGAATTCTATATTCTAGAATCTCAGAGATCCCTTAGATATCTAGACTCAGAAGAAGGATGCATGCAATACTGGAGACAGAATTAACAAAACGCATGCAAATATAGCATTTCTCATATAAAACCAATCATGAAATCAGTAAATTCATGCATGAGACATTCAACAAGAGATACATAAACTCACAAGACCTCCTGCACAGAGCAACCAAAAACAGTTGTGTCTGATTACAAAGCCAAAATGTCCAGTTTTCCAACAACCTAAAAAATGAGAAACACTTCCTGCTAAATACAGCAAGGGAAATCCTCTGCATTAATTACAAGGTCATCTCAAAATTTGAAATTCAACCAAAATACAAAGCATCGTGAGAAAAGTACTTGAAACAATCAATGCACAAGCAGAGAGAAAGCTGGGAATGGTTAAGCTCGAGCCCCACGCTGCCACCTAAAAATTTCCTTTTATAATTAGGTACCCATCTCGTCAACCAGGCCATACCTCTGCAGCCTCATGCCATTAATGTCGTGCCAAACCCATAGCTTCCTTGGAAACCGTCACAGCGCTCCTACAGAAAACTCCAGCCAAAACGTAGCATCCAAATATTCAAAAACATAGGAAATATTAGTCCCACATGCAACCCGCGGAGACCTCCTTGCTACTTTACAAGCGTGGCCATGAGCATACTAAGTGTCAAGCACTTTTTGCCCCGCTTGACCCATGAACCTTCCACCAAAAGCCCATCGCCCTGACTCCTCACATCGGCCAACCCAAGATTTCTCCTGCCGACATCAATTGTTATGCCGATGACCACTTCATATCCCGTTGGCCAGACAACTACCATCGGCACACTCCCTGCTAGTTCTCCCGATACACAATGTCTCACCGAAGGGTGCCTTCAAACCATAGAGTCCATCGGCCAAAACTAAACCATCAGCGAACCCCCAAAAAACCTCCGCCGATAAAAGAACTCTCCCTGATGAAGCCTCCGCATTCCCCCGTCAACCGGACACCAACCATCGGCGGACCCTTCACCTGCTCAGCCGACAGCCACGTCACTCTGATAGCATCCTCCATCGGGGTGACCCCTCTCATCGGCGGAGCCAGAAATAACTTCGCCGATAGACCAAACATACACCGATCACACTGCACAACCCTCATCGGCCAGAGTAACCCTGTCGGCGAACCCTTCGCCGACTCGCCTGACATGCAGAGTTACACCGATGGCTACTCCATCAACCAGATTAAAACACTCAGAGAACACTAGAAATCCTTCACCAATGCGCCAAGTTACTCCGATGAAAACCCAAAGCCACATTTCGTCGACCAGACCAGCCTCATCAGCGAACTCAAACATTCTTCAATCGACACCTCTTGTTACGCCGATAAGCCCCATTGGCCAGATCAAACACCAAGTCCCAACGATGGTCATCTCCAAACTGCCTTCGTCGATAAGACCCACGCCATCGGCCAACTCAGAACTCCTCCCGCCGATGACCACACACACATCAATGAACGATATCGGTCAGACCAATCGCGTCAGCGAACCACAAAACACTTCGGCCGATACACCAAGTCTTGCCGAAGCTTACTTCACACCCCCTTAGTCGGCCAGAGATAAACCGTCAAGGTGACCAAAACTTCCTTCGCCGATAAACCATATCACACCGACGAACACCTAATGATAGAAAAAACTCGATGATCCCCCGTCGGTGTGACCAAAACTGCTGGAAAGACACCAACCCCGGTCGGCGATAGACAAAGTATTAGCGATGGAAGAAAATACCACCACTACCCACATGATCACCAAGACACAAGATACTCATGTCGATGGACAAGAAACTTAGGGTTTAAATGAAAACCTGCAAACATCTAAGCTCAAACCCTTGACCAAAATGATTACTAACACCATCTGCGGTAGTTCCTTAGATGGTAAATGCTGCATCCAGTCTGCATTGTCTTGGACTAAATCTGTTGTCCCTTCATCTGTATCAGGACTCCTATATAATGTCAGATCAGTAACATTGAATATAGGTGAAATAGCAATATCATCAGGAAGTTCAATTTTGTAAGCATTAGAACCATATTTCTCCAGGATCTGACAAGGTCCAATTTTTCTCATCATCAACTTGCTGTGGCCTCCCTTGGGTAGTCAGTTCTTATTGAGATGAACCATGACCATATCACCGATTTGGTACTGCACATCCCTTCGTTATTGATCCACTCTAGCCTTGATCTTCTGACTGTTCTGTTGTAGAGTATCTCTGACTTGTTGATGGATCTCTGTCATAGCCTCTGCAAATGTATCAGCATGTCCACTCCTTTTGTCCAACCCGTGAACATCTCTTAATTCAAAAATTCCTCTAGGATGACTACCATAAACAACTTCAAAAGGACTTAGACCTGTACTTCTATTTGTAGAATCATTATAGGCATACTCTGCTTGTGGGAGTACCACATCCCAACTATTGCCCTGTTCTCTTGTCAAACATCTCAGCTGATTGCCTAATGACCTGTTCACAACCTCAGTTTGACCATCAGTCTGAGGATGATAGGCTGAGCTAAAAGACAAATTTGTACCCAATCTTTTCCACAAGGTTCTCCAGAAATGTCCCACAAATTTGTTGTCTCTGTCAGATACAATGCTCAAAGGCAATCCATGAATCCTGACAATTTCCTTAAAGAACAAACCTGCAATGTAACTAGCATCATTAGTGGTTTTACAAGGAATAAAGTGCGCCATTTTGCTGAACCTGTCTACCACAACAAACACACTATCATAACATGTCCTTGTCTTGGGCAATCCCATCACAAAATCCATACTCAAACTTTCCCAAGGTCTGTGTGGTATGGGCAAATGTTGGTACAATCCTGCATTGGTTGAGACACCTTTTGCTTTCTGGCAATCACACAATTCTCAACAAACTTTCTGATATCAGATTGCATCCTTGGCCAAAAGTAAAACCTTCTGACAAGATCTAAGGTCTTATTGAGCCCGAAATGTCCTCCTAAACCACCACTATGTTTTTCCTTCACTATATTATCCCTCATTGAACATTTAGGGATACATAGTTGACTACCTTTAAACAAAAGTCCATCTTGCAATGTATAATCTGAAAAGTCATTGTGAAAAGCATTGGCAAACTCACTGCATACTTTGTAAGTCTCCTTACAATTTTGATCCTCTGCATACAATCCTTTGAGTGACTCAACACCCATACTTTGTAACTGCACTTCTTGCACTATCAACACCCTTCTACTTAGAGCATCAGCAACCTTATTGGTTATTCCCTTCTTATGCTTGATGATGAAGGTGTAGGCTTGAAGACTTTCCACCCATTTCATGTGTCTATGACTAAGCTTTTCTTGTCCATTCAGAAAACTGAGAGCATGATTACCCGTATACACAATAAATTCTTTAGGAAGCAAGTAGTGCCTCCACTTTTTTAGAGCTTGGACCATAGCATACAACTCTAAATCATAAGAGGAGTATTTCCTCTTGGATTCATTTAACTGTTCACTGAAAAAGGTTACTGGTCTGCCTTCTTGGCTCAACACTGCTCCTATGGCCAACCCACTTGCATCACATTCAATTGTGAAAATCTTATTGAAATTGGGTAACACTAAAACAGGGAATTTAGCAACTTTCTATTTTAGATTCTCAAAGCTTCTATCTGCCTCTTGTGTCCACACAAACTTCATCTTACCTCCACCTTTGATGGTTTCCAACATAGGTGCACAAATGTCACTATAATTCTTAATGAATTTTCTATAAAATGTGGCCAGCCCATGGAAACTTATGACCTCTCTAGCTGTCCTGGGTGTAGGCCAATTCAAAATAGCTTCTACCTTGGAAGGATCCATTTTCAAATCACCCTTAGAGATGACAAAACCCAAGTACACCAATTCTTGTTTCATGAAGTCACACTTTTCCAAATTTATCAGTAATTTCTGATCTTGCAGCTTCTTCAAGACTATCTCCAAATGTTTCAAGTGTTCTTCCTTGCTCTTACTGAACACCAAGATATCATCAAGGTAGACTACCACAAATTTACCTATAAATTCCTGCAACACCTCATTCATCAATCTCATAAATGTGCTAGGGGTGTTTGAAAGACCAAATGGCATCACAAGCCACTCATACAACCCTTCATTGGTCTTGAAAGTTGTCTTCCATTCATCCCCTTCTCTTATCCTTATCTGATGGTACCCACTCTTCAAGTCTATTTTGGAGAAATAAGTAGCACCGCCCAAACAATCCATTAGATCTTCTATTCTAGGAATAGGAAACCTATACCTGATGGTTATCCTATTTATTGCCCTAGAATCAGTACACAGTCTCCATTTTCCATCCTTCTTTGGGGCTAAAATAGTAGGTACTGCACATGGACTAAGACTCTTCCTTATCAGCCCTTTGTTTAAGAGTTCTTGAATCTGTTTGGCTATCTCGTCATTCTGTTGTGGTGTCATTTTATACGCTGCCTTATTAGGAAGTACTGCTCCTGGTATGAGATCTATCTGATGGCTAATGTCTCTGATTGGTGGTAGGGAATCAGGTATATCCTTTGCAATCACTCCTTTGTAACTCTCAAGTAAATCTCTGACCTCTTTAGGTCCTACTTCTCTCACACTTTCCTTCTTTTCCCCCTTAGGCTTCACAATCAAAGCAAAACCTACTCCATCACCTTCCTTTAATGTGTCCATGAATTCTTTCTCTCCTACCATCATTACACTAGATCCTACATGTTGTGGATCCTCTTATACCAGTGACTGTATCCTATAAGTAACACCATCCTTTTGGAAAGACTAAGCATTCTTTTCTCCATCATGATGAGCCTTTCTGTCAAACTGCCATGTTCTGCCCAATAACAGATGGCAAGCATCCATTGGAAGGATGTCACACAAGATCTTATCTCTATATCCACCAATACTAAATTCTACCCAAGCCTGTTCATTTATGAGTATGTGTTGCCCCTTATTCAACCAACTGACTTTATATGGACTGTTGTGGGGTATCTTTTCTAACTTCAACTTATTCACTGCTTCCAAAGATATAATGTTGTCAGTAGAACCAGAGTCAATAATAACTTAACAAACCTTACCTTGGATCTTGCAGTTGATTCTAAATAAAGCCCTTCTTTGAAATGGTTCAGTCTGTACTGGTTCCTTGAGCAGCATCCTTTTGATCATCAGATTCTCTCCCGTCTCTGATACTAGACTCACTTCAGGAGAAGTCACACTCCTCGCATCTTCTTGAATCAAGGTGGTTCTCTTCTCACCATCATGAGAAGTTGAGGCCTTCTCTGGACATTTGTATGCCGGGTGCCCTATCTGATTGCAGTTATAACATCTCATATTGGAGAATTTGGATCCTCTACCTGATCCATCTGTCCCACCTCTTCCATTAGGCCTTCTCCCTCGGTAGCCTCCTCTGCTACTTGAGTCCCCAACTTGCTCTTCTTGGTTAGACTCACCACTAGGCCTCTGGTTAGGACTTCTTCCCCCAAAACTGCCTCTGCCTCTGAAATTCCTTCCACCTCTACCTCTATTGTTCTGCTCACTCTTTCTCTTTATCTTCTCTTCAGCCCTTAAGGCCAATTGGAAACACTTGTTCACTATTTCTGGTGCTAAGATGCTAATCTCATCTTGGATGTTCATCCTCAGGCCATTCAAATACCTGGCCACCTTCTCTAACTCTTCTTCTTATCTCTTTGATCTGAGACTGAGTTTATGGAACTCTTGTGTGTATGTGTTCACATCAAGGTCTCTCTGTCTGAGATTCTGTAATTTCTTATACATCTGCACATTATAATCCAGGGGTAAGAATTGTGCCTTGATTTTGGTCTTCATCCTTTCCCAGGAGGTTATCATATTCTTCCCCTCCTTGATTCTCTCTCCTTGTTCATAATTCCACCATGCAAGAGCAGATCCCTTCAATCTTGCCTTTGCCAACTTAACCTTCTTATCATCAGGAACTTCTTTGTATTCGAAGTGATTGTTCAATGCCTCAATCCAATCAATCACCTCTTCAGCTTCCATACTTCCACTATACATAGGTAACCCATCTATGGTGTCCCTATTGACTGACTGTAGTGCATTTAAAAATGCCTTCTAGTCTGCTGCTATCTCCTCTGTCTTTTTGCTAGTTTCACCAATTTTTGTAGCGTCTTCATCGCTGTCACTGTCAATTTCCTTATCTTTGTTTTTGGACTACTTGAACTCTCCCAACTTGGATTCAAGCATCTCCTCAATCAACTTCTTAACGACGTCTTGCGACATACTTTTGGGAGGCATCCTTGCCGCCTCTGTCTCACTTTCTTTGTCTGACATAAACATTCACAGACAACACCCAAACACCAACACTCCTGCAAGTTCTCAATTCGACTTGCCGCCAAATCTTTTGCTAGCTCTGATACCAATATGATGAGGAGCTACCAGCGGATACCAGAAATTGATGTCCTAATCACTCACAGCTAACGAACTAACAGGAAAGCTCTCATTTCAACTCCATCTACCAAGTCCCTCGGCATTCTCCAATGCCCTGATGGCATTCGCCTCTGCAGGGACGCGTTCTGTCAATGGTCGTGGAACCCTTGGCTGATCCAAAACACCGTCGCGCGGTTCTCCCTCCTGCGAACCCTAGCACGTGAGGATGCTAGGATCTTCTACTACGCGAAACCCTCGATCTGGATCGTCTACACTATCAAACAGGAAAAACAAAACAAAGAAAAAAACAAACACTGATACATTGAAGCCATTCCACTGATTTTGATAGAAATCTCACCAGTGGAATGCTTCACAGGAACATATGGCAACAATGGAAAATATACAGTGAATGGAAAGCTACAGCTCCGTGATTTACAGTGGTAAGAGATGGAAGTCAGATGAACAAACAAAAAAGCTTTATTTCTCCTGAACACAATGCAATCACTATCGATCTGGTTACATCATAATACTCATTCAGTTCATACTTCTAGGTATTTAACAATTCGCCTAGAGTAGTACCACACTAGCTCCAAGTGGCTGGGAGACTGCCTTATTTTGGCATTATTACTATTTTTAGAATTATGCTATTACAATTTGACAATTGTCCCCTCAGTCACTTGAGACTTACAAAATAGACCTAGACACAACTGAAATGAAAATGCCTTGGTCAAATTGACCTTATTACAAAAGAAAACATGATTTTTGAGGTGCTCCTGCACCAGATGTGAAAACCATTCCAAGGCTTGTCCCCCAAGACTTTGAGGGAATAGTCACAAAAGGTATGTATCATCGTAGGAGACATCAAGACAAGTGACATAAAATGTTTGAAGATGGTCAGTAGGATCTCCTTTTCCCTTGTATTTTTCGAATTGTGGCATCTCAAAGTGTGGAGGAAAAGGTAACATTTGTAATGACTTATCAAAAGGATAAGGGCACACATCCTCAAATGAAAATGTTTTCTTTGTTTGTCCCAAACTCATGTCATCAAGTCGCTGGTATATTTGTTTAACACACTGCTCCATATCAAATGTAGATGTTTGTTGTTGTTGCATAGGATTTTGGTGATTTGGGTGAGGGATTTGATACACCGGGGTGTTGTTAGGGGAATGTTGTTGTGATATAGTATGGACTGGTATGTAAGTATTTTGAACTTGATTATCCATAAGTAGCAAGGTGTAGGTGTTTGGAGATAGATTGGCACTGTGAATTTGCATCGCATGTGAACCATGGGAAGGATTAATGCATGAAATATGCAGATTAGAAGCTGTCGGGGCTTGAGATACGTTGGATGGATTGATATAGGATATATAAGAATGAGGATTAGATGGAGCTTGGGATACAATTGGCAGATTGACGTAGGACATTTGTTGGGTAGATGGTTGTCATCCAAGTGAATGGAGTTGACCAATGTATGGCTGTGATCCAAAAGTTTGGTCAATAATGGGGATATTAGGATTAGATGATGCTTGCGATGTTTGGATGAGATTCGTGCATGACGATGGTAAGGATGGTTCAACATGCAATACAATTGGATTGGTATGAGGTGCTTGTGTAATGTGCGAAGGGGTTGTGTTTATGGATGAAGATACCATGGGATGAGATACATAAGATGTAGCAACATGAGGCACACTTTGGCTAGGAACTTGAGATGTTTAGGGCACATGCGAAGAAGATGCACTTATGGCAGGGAGTGGAGTGGATTGAGATACATGAGATGGGGTGACTTGCACTGCATTTTGGTTAGACACGAGAGGGGCTTGTGACAGATAAGCATTAGGAACATCGGTTGATGTCAACAAGGATTCAATGGAAGGAGGTGCATGGAATGGAGGAATGGCTAGAACAGTATGAACATTATGCGATGATGGTGTAGATATGGTAGACATAGTGGAAATGGCCTTGTGGGTATCCTTTGCAACAACAATGTTGTTGGTTGGTTCATGTTTTTGGATTGTGGATATATCAAAATCCCTTTGGCAATTTGACTCCAGCTTGAGCTAATCGTAGGAAAATTTGTTCTTGGTTGGTGTCTATGATTTTATTAGCATGTCGCAAAGCTTTAGGGTCTTGAAGATCCTCTTGATCATCTGATGAATCCTCATAGGTAGGTTGATGATGGGGCACATGAGTACATGAGGATTGTCCAAAATGAAATTGTGGTATTTGAGTGTTTGATGGAGGTAAGATAGTGTAACCTTTGGGTACAAACGTGTCCTTGGGCATTCCAGTCGTGAATTGTGAAGCATCCTTAAGAGGGGTAGCTTGAAATTACTGTAAATTGGCTTCCATGGCTACTTTGTATTAACTTATTGTGCAAGGTATTGTTTTGGAGATGTGTTGGATGTGATGTTTAGACTAGTTTGACAAAGTTGAGACTCTTGGCTGATTTGCTTGGCTTGATTGTTTGATAGGATTGGATCAAATGTTTGGATTGATTTGAATTGTTGTTTGCTTGGTTTGATTTGATAATTTTCTTTGGATTGGTTTGGATTGGTTTGGATTGTTTGTTTGGATAAGTTTGATGGATTGATTATCCCCCAAGAGATAGACTCATGAACTCAAGGGCAGACAAGATTGGTTTGCTGCTGTTGAAAGGATCAAAAGGACAAGCTAATGATCAAAGCCAAGTGGTGATGCTAATTTGCTGGTTGATTGATGGCGATGTTGGTTGATTTTGAGTCTCAAGGGGATGGAGGGCTCAACAAGTCCAAAATGTGATGGAATTCAGGCTTGATAGGATGGATATTGGCTGAAAGTGATCAATGTATATGTCTGGAAGCTGCTAATAGACTCAGGATTGACTAGTGATGTGATTGACAAACCGGATAGCTGATGATAGGGTATAGTTCACCAAAGGTGATGTTGTTCAGACTAGAGGCAACTTCCTGTCATTCAAAGGCTATCTTGTACTGTGCAAAGGCAACTATCTAAGGATCAACTACAAATTTTTGCTACTCAAATGCGACTAGGTAAAGCTCAAAGGTGATGACCGATAATTCAAAGGCGACTGTGTTGGAATTACTGGCAAATTTTCAAGGTAAACCAGAGGCGAGCGTCTGCAGTTCAAAGGCGATGAGCTGCTGTTCAAATGTGATTTGTTGTTGTTCAAGTGTGATTTTTTGAAACAAGGATTTGTTTTTTGTGATGTTTTTGTTTGTTTTGACAAGAAAACAGATGACTGAAAACACACAGGCATACAAAACACTCAAAAATTTGTACAACCTAGGCTAGGCAAGGATAATATTTGTTGAATTCCCACTTGGATTGCTCCAGCCACACTTATTCAGAGTGGATAGCTTAGAAGTTTGGTAGCACTAGCTCCCCCTTACACGGCACTCACTTCTTGGGCATACCAAACTTTGAATTCCCAAAGAGAATTTGCTATCTCTACTTTGAACTACGAGAATGTGGGACAGCTTTAGAGGTCTATCTTCCAACCTCCTGCATCAACAAATAGAAGGATTTTGGCCACTACACAAAGGTTTCTAGTGAATATCTACACAAAGGTTTCTAGTGAATATCTCGGGGACCGGCACCTTACGAGCGTCCAGCAAGCCACTTAAAGCTCTAACTAGCTCTACTAGGAGTTTTAATATACGCTAGGTACACCTCCTTTCGAACTAGCACTGTACGGTGAGCGCTTATACCGGTTTGGACTTGGCTTTTGCCTTATCCTAATTTATATAGTGGATCAGATGAAAGTACCACTTGGAGTCACAAATGAGTTCTCCTTGCGGATGTGTCTCAAGAGCAAGCCCACTCTAAAGATAATAACAAGTTCTCTTACACCCAAGATCTATTTGATAGGCAAGAGGAGAGGATACTTTTGTTATCAGATTAGGGTTACAAACATGCACAACAAGCAAACAAAGTTCCTTTTAAGCACCAAAACTAAATGTTCCTAATTAGTGAGAAATATGACAGGTCTTTGAGTAATCGATCTTGCAATCAGATTTGTTAGTAGTTTTAAACCTCCTTTCTTTGACAAGTGATAAGATGTTGCACAAATAGATGTTAGATGCCAAAGAAATCAAGATACAACAATGTAAAACCAAAGGCGATTGAACACAGATCAAAGGTGATTATCTGATAATCAAATGCGATGATACTTTACCATATGCGATTACCTGCTACTCAAATGCGATGTAGATGTTACCAGATGTGACTTCTTGCCATTCAAAGGCGAGTCTACCGTGCAAAGGTGACCATGAATCATGCAAATGTGACTGTCTATTGACCAAAGGTGCTCGAATCCTGTAAATTCTGCAAAAAGCTCAAAATTAGGTTAGGGTAATTGATCAACAAGTGATTATGAAAGCTTTGATAACCTCAAGAGATGAATGGCTTGAATTAAACCCTATATTCTATAAAACAAGCACACAGATCCAACTAATTGATGCGATCAGATCAAAGACAAATAAAACCCCTAAATAAACTAGCTTAGGGATGACACAAGACACTTAGGGTTAGCAAATAAACCAGCTTGCAACCCAAACTAGACATAGAAAATGAACCGAAAACCCCAGAAAACCCTTTAAGGACAGAAAAACATCAATAAAACCCTAGATAACCAGAGGGGATCTTCTGTTGTTCAAATGTGATTTTCTGCAAACCAAAGGCAACCAACAATTGTGCAAAAGTGATTTTCTGAGTATCAACTGCAATTGGAAACCGTGCAAAGGCAATTTTCTATAGATCAAATACGTTCTGCGTATCTAAACTTCACAATAACTTTTAAAATAAAAGTGTTAATCAAGGACATGGGTCCCCACCAGGCATTCCAAAATGTGTAAGCAGGAAAAAATTTGGTTTATAAGATCAAGCATTTCAAATCAAACTTTATCCTACCACCTTCAAAGAATCCATCTAAATGACACAAAATGAATGCAAATCAAAGAACAAAGTCACCTAGATTGCTTGATTCCTTGGTTGGAATTGTGGATTGCTTCTCAATAGTGAACAACCATAGTTGCCATAGCTGCAATTATAATGGGTGATATGCTCAAAGTGCTAAATGGATGCTCAATGGACTCAATATGCATGAGATGATAATCTGGATGCCTTAAAGATTGTGTGGGATGGATTTAGAATGAAAATGAGAGGGTGTTTATATAGCTCTCTACTAAGATTGATCAACTGTGGAGATTAGGTGGCTATGTGAACGGTTAAGATTAAACAAGAAGCTTTGATGAATGTGTACAAGACACGTGTCCATAGGAAAAGCTTTTATTAAATGATTGTAGTTGGTTTGTTGGTAGTACTAAGATTGATTTTCTTAAAATAGGATGCTTTTCTATTTTAAGGATTGGATAATGTGGATGATTGATTTTAGAACCAATTAAATCATTTTTTATTTTGATTTTAGGATGAGACCTATCTTGTACATATAGAAGAATGTGATAAGAGAGGGAAATGATAAGATAAAAATAAATTAAACAAATAAATTCATTTAATTTATTTTTAAATGATAGAAGAAAGCTAAATTTAGAAAATTGGAGAATCAACATAAATTAAATAAATAAATTTATTTAATTTATATGTATGATGAGAAGATAAATAAATAAAATATTGATTTTATTTATTTAAGAGGAATAATGAGATAATTAAATAATTAAAGATTATTTAATTATAGATAGAAAATAGAAGAAAATAGATGAAATTAATTAAATAAACATAATTTATTTAATTAATCATAGAAATGGATGATTTAGAAGAAAATAGATGATTGACCCAAATGTGCTAGACAAAATTGACATATGAGATGGTGAAAATGCAAGAAATTGACAAATGATGAAAAGGGTCAACTTTGGGTGTCTACACACTGAAGAAAAACACTAATCTCCATTAGTAAAAAAAAAGTAACCTTCACCATAGTGAAGAAGTATTTCACTCTGGCCAGGAATTGCCTTCGTGCTATACCATAGGTCCTTCTCACTGTCAACACATAGTGCCGAGAAAAGCCGTAGAAAACTAAACAAACTGAAAAACAAACCACACTCTATTTTTGGTTGATGTTGATTTCATGTGTGCCTAAGTGCTCCTACATCACTCTTTTAACTGATTAAATACCTCCTGACATTTTTTTTACCAGTCAAAATGCTCTCCTTTTCTCCGAAGCGAAGTGATTGGGCTTGCAATCTTAGAAAAGTTCAAAATGAACTTCCTATAATATCCAGCTAACCCCATGAAACTGTGCACTTCATGCACATTCTTGGGCGCATGCCACTCAAGTATAGCTTTAATCTTTGTAGGTTCTATTTAAATCCCTTGAGCTAATATTATATGTCCCAGATATTGTATCTCTTCTTGAAAGAAAGTACACTTAGAAAGCTTCCCATATAACTTATGTTCTCTCAGCTGCTGCAGAACTAACCGCATATGTTGCAAGTGCTCTTCCTCATTTTTAGAATAAATAAGAATGTCATCTTGAAACACTAGAACAAATTTATCCAAGCAATCTCAGAAAACACTATTCATCAAATTCATGAATGCTACAGGGGCATTCGTAAGTCCAAAAGGTAAGATTGTGAACTCATAATGTCCATACCTTATTCTGAAAGTTGTTTGTGAATGTCTTCATCTTTTATTCTTAGTTGATGATATCCAGATCGCAAATCAATCTTTAAGAATACTATTGCACCCCACATGTGATCAAAAATATCATCAATACGTGGTAGAGGATACTTATTCTTTATCATTGCTTTGTTGAGCATACGATAGTCTATACATAGACGCAAGGTTCCATCCTTCTTTTTGACAAAGATCACAGGTGCTCCCCAAGGTGAAACACTAGGTCTAATCAACCCTTTAGCCAACAGCTCTTGAAGTTGGGCTTTCAATTCCATCAACTTTGTAGTAGTCATACGGTATGGCTCCTTTGAAATTAGCTCAGCTCCAGGTATTATATCAACAAAGAAATCAAAAGCCATCTTCGAAGGTAATCCTGGAAGTTCATCTAGAAGAACATCCCAAAAATCTTGAAGGAAAGGATAGTTCTCCAAAGGTACATTTGGTTTACTAGGATCCTCTTAAACTAGTTCTGTTTTGACTGCAAAAAGTTGACATCCTTTTCGCCTAGCCCTCTTCAATTGCATAGCAGAGATAGGTCTGATCTTGACTTCTCTTTGAGTGCCTTGCAGAAAGACTTTGTTTCCTACATCGTCTAGACACTCAACTATTTTTGCAAAACATTTGACATTGGCCCTATGTCTCCATAACCAATTTATTCCTAAGATAACATCATAGGAACCTAGGGGGGCTACAAATAAATTCACCTTGGTTGAAAAACTAGGAAGATCAATCTTGGATTCAAACATGCATTGCTCGACCTGAGCCTTAGTCTGGTTAGCATATTCAACTGACCAGGGTTTAGTCATATATCCAACTCTTCTAGGAAATTTACTCAATACTCTTGGAGAAATAAAACTTTCAGTTGCTCCAGTATCAATCAAAATAGAAATAAGAACTCCAAACAAAGTACTATCGTCTCAATGAGAGTAATTTGATACTTCGTCTAGTGGTTGTCCAAAGTTGCATAGATCCTCTACTAAAAAGCTACTTTTTGGGTAGGTAATGTGTTACCACACTGCTGAGCTCCTTGGTTCTTGGTTGGGCATTGATTTGCATAATGATCTCCACCACAAGAGAAACATCCTCCAGGAGTTGCTCGTTTCTCAGTAGGTTTGCCTAAATTATTATCATTCCTATAAAAATTGCTATTGTTCTTTTTCTCATTTCTAGGTCCATTCCTGTTATTTATGGAGCCCTTATCATATTGTTTACCATTCCTTTTCTTAAAATGTTGAGAAGTTGGCAACTTATTAAACCTCTTGTGATTCCTCTCGTTATATGCAAAAATTGACTTCAATTTTTGCTCTTGCTTGATTTCCTTCTCAAAAACTTAGTCCATAGTGGTAGGACCATGCACATACACTTCTCCACCTATTTGGGCATTCAGAACCATGATGAATTTCCTGATTCTAAACCTTTCATATTTCTGATATTGTGGCACATACTTCAGGAGATGGGTGAACTTTTCCCAATATTCTACCACTGACATATCCCCTTGTCACAGATTCTGGATATAATTACATCATTATTTAAATAGATAACTCAACAAGACTACATGTCACTATCGATTAAAGGATATTCCTCAACTTCTTCTTCCCCATCAGAATCAAGTAAAACAAACTTAGAGGGTGGATGTACATGCAAGTACTCCTCCATCACCTCTTTTCCTAAAATAGGGGCATCATGACCACACCCAAATGGCATATCGTGACTAGCAGAAGGTTTACTTGGTTTATCTACACAAGTAGGAACAATAGGTTTCTTGGCTAGTTTGTTGTGTTATTTCCTGTCTAGCTGAATACACTTAAGAGTGTCAACCAAAGTCTCAGAATCATCCATCCATATACCATCAACATAACTAATGTGCTCTTGGAGTTTTACCTCCTCAGTTAGTTCTTTCTAAACCTCTATCTTGGGTAAATGCTGGGGAACAGACTTTCTAGCAATTTTCTTGGTTCTCCTCCACGCCATTGTGGCATTAAACCAATTTCAAACATTAGCCAATCTGTTGAATGTTGACAAGTTTTTTCGTAGTGAGCACCTAGGTCCATGTGTTAAACCTAGTTGCTCTGATACCATATGTAACATGCCATATCATATTACTTGGAATTACATACACAATTTACTGAGAAAGTAAATTAACATGTTAAACATGGAAGAATTTTTTTTATCATTTGCAAAATTACAAAGAAATAAAGCATATCTTTTCTAAATATTTTTCAACCTTGAAAAAAAATTACAATATATTCAAAGATAAAATCATAGTGAAATCATTTCACTTTACATTTACAAATAATTTGCACTTGGCAAAAAGAATAATTTTATATCATAAGTCAATCATAAAATGTATTGCATCTGGAATCTTGATATCTGTCACACAAGTCTCAACGAGTCTTCTGCTACAGACAAAGAGCATCATCCGAGTGCTTTACCTCCAAGCACAGACTGACAGGTCCCCGCACCCCTTCCTTCCTGGAAGTGGCCCTACCCTTCATGAAGAGTATATACATAAGGTACCAGTAGGTTTCCATATGAGTCCTAGTGGTGTGTCCTACGTAACATAATCGACTATACAACTCTAGACATGCTTCTAGCTAAATATGATCATTTTGAAAGGTCATGCCATCTAGACACTGTGAACTGACTAATGCATGCAGAGACAAATGCATCACTTTGGCTAAAGTTTCTATATAAATAGATGTTTGCAATAAACATAATCATGTGTTCACACACCTCTAACTCGACTTGGGAACTATCTCATCCTACAGTTTAACTTACTTGGCTAGTATCTCTAGACATAAATTGTCTTGACTAAATTCAATCCTAGTCAATCTGATTAAAATTAATCCTTAATCTAGGATAAACATAATATATAGGTTTAGGCAACATTAACCTTTTAAAGAGTCCCTCTTTGCATACTTACAAATACTAGAGTCTATGTGTAGACACTTGAAAATATCTCGAGCCTGCGAACGATATTTTTGGCACATAATTCACCTTCCCCTCGCATTTCTCTATTAATTAAATAATTTTCAAGTTATTTAATTAATTCATTTCACTTGGCCTTTTAATTAAATAAATTCTATTTAGTTAACTAGGCTATCTTTCTTCTTTATTTCCTCTATGGTTAAATAATTTAAATATTATTTAATCATTCATCACCATGTCCCATTTAATTTAAATAAATTTCTATTTCTTTAAATTATCCAATGTTCCCCTTTTAATTAAATAAGTATCCCTCTTATTTAATTAAATTACCCTCATCACATACCCTTCTCAAAACAATTAAATAAGTATCTATTACTTATTTAATTAAACACATAATCACTTTCTCACCTCATATTTTCCCCAATAAAAAATACATCCTTGTCCTTTAGTAACAAGGAAACCCTAACCCATCCTAGCCCTTGATTTCACTCCAAAATTCAACTCTAAATCTCCACCCTCCATTCCAATTTCCTCCTCTATAAAACCACCCTCTCCCATTGACATTTCACCACTTTAAGCATTTGACTTGTGCATTTGTCTACTCTTGAGCTCTCATTCCTTAGTTGTTGGTCTGCAAGTCTAAGCACATTCTCCATAGCTTAGCTTAGTAGTAATGGAGGAAATGCATTAGGCATTCTAGGGTTTTATGTTTTCATAGTTGCATTTATAGGTTGTTTAAGGTCTCCATTACTTGAGTAGGGTCTTATTCTGTTGTTCTAGGACTGTAGGATAGATTTTTCCTAGCTTACATTGGTGAACCCAACGTGAATCGTCCGTACATGCCACAAATTTAGGGGTTTTTGAGTTTGCAGGTTTGTACGATGCATACGCTGAGCAGTACAACGCATACGCTTCTTCGTGTGATGCATACAAAGTACGGCGTGATGCTTAAGCTAGATTTTGAACCGCATACACATCATTTTGCAATGCATACGTTCCAGTTTAGGGTTCAAGCTTTCTGTTTTAGTTTATTAACCCTAACTTAGTTTGTTTTGCAGGTTGCTAACTGGTTTTTTCAAGGTATGTTAGTCTAAATGATTCTCTATTTTTATTAGCTACTAGGGTTTCATTTTTAAGTAGTGGGTTTTCTTAAAAAGGGCATTTAGTTTTCAAAGAAGGGATTAAAGCTTATCATCTAGGGTTTTATTTAGTCATTTTGCAATCTGGGTAAATCCTATTGAGGCCTAGAAGTTTTATATCTTGCTGGCACTCAGGGACATACCTTACAGTCCTAGGGTTTAGTTTTAGTCCATGCAAAAATGATTTTATTTCGTTGGTTAGGTTTTCTGGTAATATTTTCATTTGCAGGGAATTGTGTGACGCATGCGCTGTGTTCTGTGATGCATGTGTTGTGTTCTATGATGCATGTGTTGCTCAGACCCGCATACACGTAATAGTGCACCGCATAAGACATTTTCTATGATGCATACGACCGACAATACACCGCATGCGTTCTCTGTGTGATGCATGCGCTCTGGTAAAAATAGCAAGTTCTTTTTTTGAAAATTTTTGTTTCAATCCATGGTTTCTGGTTTCTGTTACTAATTTCTAGGTTTGCATCTTGTGGCGTGGAAAGAACATTTTAATTTGCAAACTAAGCTTACCATTTAGGGCTCTCTTTTTTTAATGTATGTGTGAATGATTAAAACACTTTACAATTGGAGTTAAAAAGAACACAATCTTTTGTTTGCATTTACACACTCATTTTGGGATTAAAATGAACTCATATTGGTTAAAAAGAATAAAACAACCCATGCATTTTTCACTCATGAGGTAAAAAGAACACAACTTTGCATTATAACGCATTGGGTTAAAAACAAACTACAATCTTTGCATTTTCACACTCATTGGGACTTAAAATTAACTTACATTCAGACTCATCTAAGAAGATAAAAAGGATTGCATTTGTGCTTGCTATGTTTGGTGGTTTGTGTTAGAGTAGTGGAAAGGTACATACCCTCCACTTCACTTACATAAAATCACACCACACCTAAGAAAAGATAAAATCAAAAGAACCCCCATGCAAGTGTGAAGCAAACTCATATGCGTGTGCTCTCCCCTTGCAACTTAGTGCGAGCCTGGGGATCAAAAGCATGTTAGTTTGTTTCACTTTTGTTAAGCCTTAGAGGGGCTTGCTCTTGAGACACATCCGAAAGGAGAACTCACTTGCGACCCCAAGCGAGACTTTCGTCTAGCCCGCTATATAAGTTGAGCATAAGGCGAAAGCCAAGTCTAATCGGTATGAGCGCTCACCATACAGTGCTAGCTCGAAAGGAGGCGTACCTTAGAGTATATTAAACTCCTAGTAGGGTTAGTTAGAGCCTTAAGTGTCTTGCTAGATGCTCGTGAGGTGTCGGTCCCTCGGATATTTTACTAGAACCTTCTTGTTTAGTGGCCAAAAACCCTCTATTTGTTGACGCAGAAGGGTAACCTTTGAAGCCGCCCTAATTCATGCAATTCTTAGCTGAGGTAGTAGGGACAAACCTAAGGTTTGGTGGGGGGACGAGCCTTGGGAAACCTAGATCTTGGTATGCGTGAGAAGTGAGTGCATTGTAAGGGGGAGCCAGTGCTACCAAGATCCTGGAGCTACCCGCTTTCAATAAGCACAGCTAGGGGATTCAACAAATACAGTCCTTGACTAGCCCTAGGATCGTGCTTGTCTTCCAAGTGTCTTTTTTTCAAAAAACTTCACCACAAGAACATCAAACAAACTAGAGACACAACCACAAAACTGTTTGTTGAGTGTTTTTCCACTGATGTGCTTTCTGATTTTTCACAAAACCATCAAACAGACCTAGGAAAACATTACCTTTAGAGCCTGCTAAACACTGCAATGCATACGCTGAACAGTCAACTGCATAAGTGACATTCTGCAATGCATGAGAAAAATTGCAATGCATCTGCTAAACCGTGAACCGTATACGCTCAACAATAAACTGCATAAGCTTGACAGTGAAACACATCTGCATGCTTCTGAGATGCATAAGATGAGTAGTCACATGCATAAGAAGAACAGTGTGCCGCATACGCCTAAGAAAAACTTTTAAGCCATAGGGAAACCTCTAAAATCTTTTTCTCCCAATTTGATTCAATTGCAACTGTGCTAAGAAACCTGTAGGTCTCATCCCTTAGGATCCACTTGCATACCACCTTCATTGCCTTAGGTTTTAGGTCACATCTACCATAGAAAATCTGAGAACCATAAAATTTGAGCCTCAAACTTCAATAGGAATTCAAAACATTAATCTTCCTAAGTCGAAACATAAGGAGAAACCGTCGAAGTGTGACTACCTCACAAGTGTAAAATTGGACTAAGAGACCTTTGCATTATTCTCACTCAATCCATTCCAACGCAGGCCTCATACTCATTTGGCTAAGTATAAGGTCCACTTTCCAAAAATCCCTATAATCACCCTTCTCGCATCAAAAAAATCCAAGGTCTCGACAAACCCGATTTGCACTTTGAAGGTCATAAGTAGACAATAGTATCCTATTGGAGCTAGACTTTGCGAAGATTAAAATCATTATCCCCACTCTTTGGTCTTAGGCACCTTTCCATTAGTTGCATCCCATAAACATAACTTTAAGACATACATCCCCATTTGCATAAGACACCTAGGTCATTTCCATTTCCATCTTTAGGAACCTTTTAAGTACCTTTAAAATACCACCCTCGTTCATTTACTTAGAAGGTTTGCATTGTCATCCTCCCACCTTCCATCTAGGTCTTTTATGGTTGAAACACGGTTGCAAAAGAAAATAAAGGGAGAAGAGAACCTAGAAGATCCCCATGACTCTCACATTGAAACCATGATATTTGGCACCAATCCCAATGAACAACCTAACCAAAACATGGGAAACCCCTTTGACAATCTATTCTTGCAAGATGATGAACCCGGGGTGACTCCTAAAGTCCTTGAAGCCATGGGACAAGACCCTATAGTATTGAGAATCCTAGATGAAATGATTGTCGTGGACCCACAAAGCTACCTTTTACGCCTTATACAAAAAGGAACAAAACTTCTCGAAGGCGTTGACATAACCACTCTCATACCAAAGTCCGCTAACACCAACACAACTAGCCAAAGTAACGCCTCATCCTCCAACTACCATGCCAACCAAACACAAGAACATGTCAATATACCTTAAGGGAAACGTCACATGAATCCGTCATGGTAAACATACCCCCTCCTTTTGAGGAAAACAATGCCAATGTCACAACTCACACATCAAATCCTTTTATTTTCTCGGCAAATCCTCAAGGTCACATTAAAAGAAAACGAAGGATACACATTGTGACCTCGCAAAACCAAACCCAAGGAGTTAACACCACAACAAACACAAACACAAACTTGGGAGCCAACTCTCATACCAACATGGGTAACCTCAACACAAACTTGGGAACCACCTCTAATACCAATATGGGTAATCTCAACACGAACACGGGAACCAACTCCAACACTAACACGGGTAATCTCAACACCAACCCCATCAACCAACATAACAATACCACTAGCCAAGGCTTGGGCATATCCTACGTCAACTCAAACCCCATAAATCCATTTGGAGCCAACACCCACAATGCGACTTACATTTATCCCAACCAACAAACAAATCCTCATGTCTCATCTCAAAACACCACGAGTACACCATACCCTTAATGATATATTAACCCTAACGTATCCTTTGCCACCAATAATCAAAACCAAAACATGACACTATTACACACTCACTACGACGTCAATACCATTCCACTTGTTGGTAACATGGGAACCTATAACACGACGAATCATTACTTAGACATAGTCACAAACACTACCAAGACACCCATCGAAACCCTCACCCAAGAGTTGGACAAGCTAAAGCAACAATTCGTAAACTTGCAAGTCTCGAGGACCAAGAAATCATATTCCATGGAAGACTTATGCCCATATCCATTTAACAAAAGCATTTACATGCCTCCTTTCCCCCCAAATTTCACCCCACAAAACTTCAACAAATATAGGGGAAAGGGGAGTCCCGTTGAACATGTACGTGAGTTCCATATTGCTTGCTTAGAGCTCACCTATGCTCACACCTACTTGATGAGGCTCTTCCCTAGGAGTCTCGCGGGATAAGCTCTCAAATGGTTTGCACACCTCCGCACAGGGATATGCACATGGACAGAACTCGCAGACAAGTTCATTTCACACTTTTCCTATAACATAGAGACGAATGTGAACATAGCCACCTTGTGCCAAGCAAGACAAGAAGAAGAAGAGACGTTTATCTCTTTCTTTCAAAGGTGGCGAGGCCTAGCAAGCAAATGCCCTTGTTATATTCCCGAGAATTAGCTAGTGCCCATCTTCGTGGAAAACTTAAACAAAGAGCTTATGCTTCAATTACAAATCCACTACTGCACCTCCTTCAGCAAAGTAGTTGAGAACGGGGTAGCCATCAAAAAGGCTCTCATCCCTAAAGGCACAATAAAGATTTTCAACAAGAATCAAAACACCCAAATTTCGTCCTACGACAAGAACAAGTCTTGGGTACGGAACAAGAATGTTACCAATGACAGGGTGGTAGATGCTAAAGCATTTAGGGACGGACATGCCCTTACACTTAAAGCACCCCCCGCCATAAATAATCATCCATACGTCCAACAATAACAATCACAACAACAACCATAGCAACAGACACAACCTCAATAGCAATCAACAAACGCGATCCAAAATAACCAAAGGAGGCCACCTCCTAGGAATAATGCCCCTAGATGCAACTATATGCCCTTGACAGAACCAACTGAAGTAATCCTGCATAAGTTATTATAAAACAACCTCATCCATCTGCCAGAGATACGACAATATGATCAACCCTTCAAACCCCCTTCATGGAATGACAACGACTTCTACGAGTATCATCGAATCAAAGGACATAAGACATCAAATTGCTTTAAACTAAAAAATATCATTCAAGACTTCATCGACAGGGGTATTGTAGGGGTAGAAGAAATAGCAGGTTCCTCCAACACTGACCATACTATCTTCACCGACCCATTACAAAACCATGGATCAAGACATCCCTCTTCGTCAAGAACCAAGCCACACAATAATGTCAGTTATAATAGTGTCACCTATGATTACACCATTAATAGCATTCGGGTGACTGACAACAATATCTCCATGATCACCATAAAAGCCCATCCCGAATGCGATGTCACCACTCGTAAATCTAAAGTTACATTACAGGGCGCCCCCACCAACACCTCCAATACATCCACTCTGCAAGCCAAAGGTTAATATAACCTTTTAGATCATCTGTAGAAGACCCCAGCACATATATCCATCTTTGAGCTGCTTCGTCTTTTGCCCGAACATAAAGCCATTCTAGATAAGGTGCTCCTAGAATCTTTCGTTCCTACCAATCTAAATGTTAGCCAATTCCAGGCCATGGTGGGACACTTAGCCACTGTCAGCAACGTCACCTTCATGGAATAAGACATACCCCCACATCGCACCAATCATAATGATCCTTTACACCTCGAAGTCTACATCAACAAACATAAAGTTTGACGAGTCTTGGTAGATGGTGGATCAGGATTAAACATATGTCCTTTGAAATTGGTGTTAATACTAGGATACTCTAAGACTTGCATTGATCCTACCAAGAGGATTGTTATCAAGGCCTACGATGATGTTGAACGCTCCTCCAAGGGAGTTATCATTTTACCTGTGAGAGTTGGGTTGACCATTCAAGATACCGTATTCCATGTCTTGGACACTGAATTACCATATAACCTCATCTTGGGCTGACCATGGATCCATTCCATGAAGGTTGTCCCTTCCACCTACCACCAATGCATCAAGTTTCCCTTTAACGGCTTGGAATTCACCGTCCTAGGTGATCCCGATGCCTTTCAATACTGCAGCCACCTAAGAGAAGTACCCCAACATCAGGTGCCTGTAAATCAGGGAATCTCACCATTCGCCTCCTCCTCCAATTATGTTGACCCATCCACATTGTCCAAATCCACCTCCACTTTCATTCTACCGCTCAACTCCTAGGTTCAAATCCAAGACAGAGGATGTGGTGAATACGAGATAGAAAGGTCCTATTGCATCAAAAAGTTGCCGGTATCACCCAACTCACAAGGAAAGCCCAACCTTATTCCACTGAAGCAAACCCTCTCAGCCGGTCCCACCACATTTACAAAGTGGGGAGAACTCAATAAAGAAGATGTCAGTGAAGACATATCCAGTTGGCTCTATAAAGAAGAAGAAGAGGAACAAGAGGTCAAACATATCAAATTGCCTATGGAACAATATGGTAAAGGATACGAGTTCGTCAAGAAATAAGGATATGACAGGCATAGTGGATTAGGACAAAATGGAAATGGACGAACCGAACCTCTTCAGCCAACAAGGTGGCCACGCAACGAAGGGTTAGGATATACCACACAAAGAGACAGGGCTCCACGTACTAAGTTACTTATCTGAGGGGAGACAAGTGCTTCTAGAGAAGTTGAGACATCAAGGGATCCACCTGAACCTAAGGCTAAATCATCCCTATCCACCTCACCAAATCTCCCTGAAGGGGTAGCATGGATAAATATCTTCTGGGACCCTGATAGCACCTCTATTTGCACCTTGACTCCTGTAACCATGAATTACCTAAACATCGATGATGGCTTACCCTTAGTCCATCCTAAGCTAATTGACTGGGACCAACAAGATCCACCTAGCTTAGATTTATTTGAGAACGACGAAGCAATAGCTGAGTTCATGGGACTATGCAAAGGATTACCTCTTAGAGACCATAAAGTTGGGTACATCATGGACTTGGACAGTTCTGCTTACTTCAGAGAATCCACTCCACCCTCTAGTCGTAAAAGTGAAAATAAAAAATAAAAAAATAGGTCTCTGGGTGAAAACTGAAAGGTGCCCTTAGATCATGCAAAAATAAAAATAAAGGATGTATTCGAAGGTGAAAACCTCCCTGAGGTGCCTAAGGATGGAGGATTGGAAGTGTTGCCCATCACAGAATAAAAATCACCACTGCTAGTAGAGACAACTGTTGAAGCCAACCTCGACACCGAAGAAGCACCCAAGGTTATCCATTTCGCCGAGTCACTTACAGAACAAGAAAAGCCTAAATTCTGAGACTTCTTCTCAAGACGACAAATCAACTTCGCATGGTCATACGCTGATATGCCTGGGCTTGATCCATAGTTTGTCCTACATCACCTTCCACTACTGCCAAATGCCAAACCTGTCAAGCAAAAACTCTAAAAAATGCACCCACAGATCACCTTGTTGGTAAAGGCAGAATTGAAGAAACTTCTTGATGTTGGCTTCATCAGGCCAATTGATTATCCAGAGTGGGTGTCTAATCTTGTGCCCATCATGATACCCAATGGCTAGATTAGAATATGTGAGGACTTCCGTGACTTGAACAAGGCATGTTCAAAAGATGATTTCCCATTACCAAACATAGACATCATAGTGGATTTGACAGCCAGATTTGAAATGCTCTCATTAATGGATCGCTTCTCTGGGTATAATCAGATATGGATAGCACCAGAAGATCAACATAAAACAACTTTTACATGTCCTTGGAGCACATACTACTGGATCGGCATGCCCTTTGGTCTCAAAAATGCAGGTACTACATACCAGAGGGTAATGACAACCATATTTCATGACTATATGCACACATGTATGGAAGATTATGTTGATGACCTGCTGGCAAAATCAGTCACTAGAAGCTCTCATCTAGAGGTGCTGGATAAAATCTTCAAGTGGTTGGAAGAATTCAAAGTCAAACTAAACCCTAAGAAATGTGTGTTCGGTGTTACATCAGGAAAATTGCTGGGATATATTGTTTCACACAGAGGAATAGAGGTTGACCCCACCAAGGTCAAAGAAATAATGGACATGCCTTCGCCTACTACCTTAAAGTAGCTATGCAACCTACCGGGAAAGTTACAATCTATTCGAAGGTTCATTGCACAACTTGCCAACAAATGTCAGTCTTTCCAACACTTACTCCGCAAAGGGGTACCATTTATGTGGACAAATCAGTGTCAAGAAGCCTTTCAAAAGATCAAAGAATATTTTCTATCACTACCGGTTCTTAGGCCACCGATCCCAGTCAAGCCCCTTTTATTGTACATATCGACAACTAATTTAGCATTGGGAACATTATTGGCATAGAACGATGAGGAAGGAAAAGAAAGGGCAATCTAATACATCAGTAGAACCTTAGTGGGATATGAGCTAAACTATAGTCCTATCGAACGCGCCTGTCTCGCCGTAGTTTTTGCTACCCAAAATTACGACATTACATGCTGAACCACAAGACAAAGTTAGTTGCTAAGATTGACCCACTAAAGTATTTGCTGAATAAAGCAGCCTTAATAGGACGACTGGCCAAATGGGTTATGGTATTGAGCAAATTTGACATAGAATTTGTTGACCACAAAACCATCAAAGGACAAGTAATCGCAGACCAGCTTGCAGATGCACCTACACCAGTAGATCATCCAATGGTTGTCGATTTCCCTGGTGAATAAATATTCACAGTTGACACACCCAAGATTTGGACACTATTCTTTGATGGATCATGTACCAATCACGGTTCAGGGGCGAGTATCTTGTTTATTACGCCTCAAGGTGACGCCATTCCCAAGGCATTCAGAATTATTTTTCCTTGCACAAATAACGTAGCAAAGTATGAGGCATTACTCATAGGACTTCGAATGGCAGTCAACTGGAAAATCAAAACATTATAAGTATTTGGCGATTCCGAGTTAGTTATCAAACAAGTCAACAATGAGTATGACACCAAAGATGAAAAGCTCATACCGTATTAAAAGATCATGGATAGTTTCAGGCTATACTTCGACACAGTGCTCTTTCACCAAATTCCAAGGGTTCAGAATTGGGCAGCAGATGCAATGGCAACCATTGGATCTCTCCTTGATATCCCAAGTAACCTCACTCAGTTCAAGTTCTTGGTGGAACAACTATTGGTCCCAGCCTTTGATGTCCCCGAATCTGAGTTAGTCTGCGAAATTGTTGGTCCCACATCACCCTGGTACCATGACATATACACCTACCTACATGACCAAACCCTACCCGCATATGCCAAACCGCTAAGTATGTCATCATTGGTGACACTCTATACCACCGTGGATTTGATAATACCCTCCTGAGATGTCTCGATCCTGAAGAAGCACAAACAACCCTACGAGAGGTACATGAGGGTATATGCGGAGCCCACTCTAGTGGTCCTACCCTTGCTAAGAAGATCATCAGAGCAGGATATTACTGGCCCACAACAGAAAAAGATGCATACCATTTTGCAAAGAAGTGCCAGTAGTGCCAGATACACAGTGATCTTGTGCATGCACCAACTCAGGACCTACAACCACTTACATCTTCGTGGCCCTTCTCTCAATGGGGACTTGACCTCATGGGAAAAATCCACCCTACCTCTGCCAATGGCCATAAATTCATCCTCACAGCCACCGAATATTTCACAAAATGGATTGAAGCTATTCCTATAACATACATCACTGGCAAGCAGATTGCCAGGTTTATCCTTAATTATATCATATGCCGGTATGGTGTCCCACAATCCATCATAATGGATAATGGTCGTCCATTCAAAAACCAGGATGTCTGGGAACTTTGTGAAAAATTCCACATCCAACACCACTTCGCTACTCCGTACTACCCACAAGGCAACGACCAAGCTGAGGCGTCAAATAAAAGCATCATAAAAATCCTAAAAAAGACTGTCAATGACGCTAGCCGTGACTGGCATATTCAACTTGACCCCGCCCTATGGGCTTACCATACCAGCATCTACACGCCCACTGGAGCCACCCCTTATTCCCTTGTCTATGGATTCGAAGCCATCTTTCCCATTGAGGTCAAGTTACCCTCTTTAAGAGTATCCCTGTAGCAACTAATTGATAATGAGGACTACCGAACATCGCGATTACATGAACTTGAACTACTTGATGAAAGGAGACAAAATGCACTCACTCATCTACAGGCTTATCAAAATTGTCTCTGACGCAATTATAATAAGAGAATATTGGTCCACCACTTCAACATTGGAGACCTTGTTCTAAAAGAGAACCCCAAAAATAAATGGAACGAGAGAAGCCGGGAAAATTTGAACCAAACTGGTTAGTGCCTTACATCATCACAATAGCATATGGGTCCAATGCATATCAATTAGCCACTCCTGAAGGAGAACCATTGCTAGAACCCATCAACAACATGCACATAAGGTAGTATTATACATTAAAAAATAAATAAATAAAAAATCTGTCCAACAGTGAAAACCTTGGTGGCGCTTCAGACAAGTACCATGGTGAAAACCTAGAAAACAGGTGCCATGCATAATCGATCTCTACTTCATTGTCTACCATCACTCGCACCCACGATCCCCATTTTGTAATAATCCCTTTCCACTCTGTCGCATATCATATTATCCCTCCCATGGCCTGGAATTAAGTTAACATCTCGTTGTCATCACATTCCCCTCGAGTCGCTTTTGCCACAACCTGCTAATGCATTTGACTGGGGGCAGTTCTTGATCCTCGGGTCATTGTTGGAGGACATTTGTTAACCAAAATTAAAAAAAAAATCAAAAAACCACTAAAATCTAAAAAAATCAAGAAAACCAGCAAAATCCAAAAACATCTACATATTCCCAAAAACTCCAAAACATCAAATAGTCAACCGAAGTACTCAAAAACATGGTCACACAGTGTCAAACCAATAAACTGAACTACGTTGCCTCTAAGCATTAACGTAGGCAAGGCCATCATTGATGCACCCTCGAGGCAATCCCCTTAGGTCCTAGGTCAACCCAAGTCCACCCTGGTTGAACTACGTTGCCTCTGAGCTTTCACATAGGCAAGGCCATCATTGATGCGCCCCTAAGGCACTAGGTCAGCCCCTTAGGGCCTGCCCTATCGCGTCATTGCAATAAGTCATCCTTTCATGGGAAAGACACTGCAAACAAACAGTAAACAACAAAACATCCAAAATGCTTAAACAAGATAGATCAATAGTACGATCAAGTCACTACCACTTATCATATCCATAGTGATAACCAAACATCACTATAACCAGCCAACATTCAAAACCACATGTCTAACAACAAGCATGGGAGACAATCGAAACCAGGCTCCATGCCTTAGACGATAACACCCATCTCTTGGACATTATCAGTCATCACAAGTCAACTACCCTGCAAACTCGTGACACCCCTACGACCAAACCATAGGTCTCACACAAAATGCTTTGCAAACTTTCATCTACCTTATACAGGAGGACGCATGGTCGAAACTAGACTCGATGTCTTAGACGACATGTTCCTACCCTGAAACCAAGCACTTCTTAACCTATCACAATCATTTAGGCAAGCACATCTACACTCAGCACATGACCTGATGGTTGTTGGCTCTATCTCACATTTCACATTTGGTTGATTTTTCTGCTATCTTGTTCCTAAGCTTCTCGAGGCAGTCCCTAGCGGATGAAGAGAGGCAAGGACGGAGCAAGATCAATTTTCTTTGATTGTTGTCTGCGGTTTGTTTAGGCAACATGACTGGGGCAACTAAGTTCCTTGTATGTGACTGGGACACTACTGGGTGAACCAAATGCATCCTATACGTGGGAAAGGCTAGACACTTCCATGAATCCACAGGACCTGACAAGGTGCCTTAGGGACCCAAGATGAGCTTGGCAATCCTTGTCTGTTCTTTTTGTGTGTGCATGTGTGTGTGTTTCCCAAAGGATCGCACTTTGTGCCTTGGTCACAATAATACCATGGCACTCGTTATCCTTTGGCATAATAAGTACTATGATGATACGTAGTACCGCATTAAAGAGTAGCTCACATCCTTAAAGGCATAAGTTAGAATCCCTCATTTCACACCAATTCTTCTTCTGTCGAACTCATTATTTCCTCCTCGCATCTTCTTTTGATCTTCCCCATCCTACTATGACACACCAAAAAACAACATTAGATCATATACCCCTGCATACACACACATGTTAGTCCATAATGCATCAACATGATAATCATTCATCATGGTCGAACATCATACATCATAAGCATATCATTTGCAAAACCATCATAATCATCAACATTACCATACTGCATAATCAACATAATCATCGTAATTACCATAACCCATTAGATCATCATCCATAACATGAACTAGGTGTAGAGATAAAATCATAAAACATCCATACATGATCCATCGCATTATACACATCACATGAACATCATATAACCATCATATACATCATAAGCATCTTTAGATCACATCATCACAAATACATAAAATATATCACATCATGAGCATCATAAACCATCATCATCATATGCATCTAACAACTATAGAATGGACCAGAATAAAGACATCCCATATATATATCTCAAAAAATCATGTGTGTCACAGTACAATATCAATCCATGTCTATATGTGTCAAAAATGAGCTCGCAGGCTCCATAACAGTATCTCAAGAGCATGCAGGCTCGATCAAAATATGTGTCTACAACAAGAGTATACAACTAAAATCTATCCAGCCCCTGCCGACCCTGTTGGAGTATCCCTATGCTCTGACCCTGCCCTCGACCTAGATGGTCTTTCGTATGGAGAAGCTCGTCTATGAACACTGCTGTGTGATCTATGAGAGCGGGACTAACTACTCCTCCTACTCTGAAAGCTCGGAGCTCTCTGATCTATGGGCATTACATGCTCATACAGATCTCGGTAGTACTGGGTCTCCTGCCCTGCTCTCAGCAATGCCTGCACCAACTCGCCAGTAGACCCACCGATGGTAGCTATGAAGTCTATAATACGCTGCTCCACTCTCTGGGCCCTAATAACAGCCATGTCTCGCTCGGCTATCTGCTGCAAAAGCTAACCCTCAACTGTCTATACTTGTTGTCGCATGGCATCTAATTGACATGTAGATCAGCAATCTGCCTATCCACATCCCTAGCATCCCTCCCCTCCTCCTCATCGTCTCCTACCTCAGCAATAGGGACATTTTGTAAGGCCTCGTCCCTCGTCCTCTCCTCCTCCTCCTCCTCATCATCATCACTACTCTCCTCATCCCCACTCTCCTCTATCTCCTCTCTCTTAACACCGACATCCTCCATCATTACATCCTCTCCTCCACCTCCCACCTGTATAGCTCCCACACCCACTGCCACATGTCCCACTGCCTCCTCCCTCTCCTCCTAGATAGGGGCAAGTACACCGCCCCTACCTCGCCCTCGGCCACCTTGACCCCTGCCTCCACCACCACTGCCGGCTCCACCATCATCATCCCCACCATCACTGCCCCTACCTCCACCTCCTCTACCTCTGCCTCGCCCTCTGAGTCGGCCTCGTGGCCCCCGTCCCAACTGCTCCATAGGAGCTGGTGTATCTGGATCCAAAAATGGTGTGGGCCTATGAGTAGCCCACCATGCATCATATGTAGGTGTTATGCCCGGATCAACGACATCCCTATACTCCCATTGCATCAGCTACAGCCTGTCTATCTTCGCAATGGCTGTCTGGACCGGAATCATCGGTCCCCATACTCCTATCTCCCGGGTAACACGGGAAAACTCTGTAATAACCACCAGCTCATCCTGAACCTCTCCAAACTGTCGTAGCACCCGTGATGGAAGATAGCACTCAATCACATGTTGCGCCTGCACTGTACGCCCAATCAAATACCTGGTATGCCTACAATATGGCAACTACTCATCATCCTCTGTCCACCAAGGGCACCCTTTGTACGGTATCCAAACAAATGCATCCATGTGGTCAATAACATGATGCCAATAACCGACGTCACCCATCCGAACCTGTGGCAATGCCCCTGTATATCCAAACACATATGGCAGCTCCTCGAATATCTGCCTCTCCACTGGCGGCCTGCATATGGCATGTGCTCCCATGCCCAAATCATCAAAAATGTCACTCCACAACTGATCGACTGCTCTCCTCAGTACACCACCCCATGCAACTAATGATATCACTGAGCAAGTAAACAAGGCCCCCAAGCATAAGAAGTCTCATCTACCATCATACCCTCCAGCATTTCCCCCCAGCCCACTGGAAATCCGTGCCCGCGCCGATCAGGGCACACCAAACCACCTATGCAGGCGCAGATAACAACAATAAGCCTCTCATATCGGTCAGTCAGCACATCCCATGGGATCTCGTGCTCCTCGACCCCTAGCTCAACATCATCCTGCGTGCCAAACAACCAATGCAAAGCTGCTAACCCAAGCACCGAGTCATAAATCACCCGCTCTCCATGGATATGCAATCAGAGCATCCGCCACACATCCAAGAGTGTCACAGTGGCCTCCCTTGTCGGGAAATGGAATGAGCTTGTCTCTGAATGGTACCGCTCGAACATCACAGTCAGTAGCCCCCAGTTAGCTTTAATCTCGGGCATAAACACAACTCCGTATAGTCCCAGGGAATCCAGAATGTCTCACTCCACAGCATCCAAAGAATGGTGCAATGAATACCCTGTCGGCCAACTCTCCCATGTATAGATGCGAGGCACCCTCACTTGTATCCACGCAATCCAACACACTCAGTTAATCAAGCAAAACCAAACCCTAACTCATAGCATCAGGCGTCAAAACATGGGAAAATTAAGGCCTGATCTACATTTTTGACAAAAATTTGCACATGCATCACACTATTTTGTACATGCGAGTCACCTAAGCGAATGCATCGCACTGCTCAACACATGCGAGCCATCTAGGCATATGGGGCACACTGGCACGCGCATGCATCACATTGGCACGCGCATGCATCACACTGGCACGCGCATGCATCACACTGGTGAACTTATGCATCACACCTTGCGGATGCACTCCCCCTAAGCGCATGCATCACAATGTTAAACACATGTAGTGCCAAAACTGCATGCGTCGCACTTAGGCGCATGCATCGTGCCGCTAAGTGCATACGATGCACACGATAGCGCATGCGGTGCACAAATGTGCACCGCATGCGTGCCCTACTTTCAGGCCCTAAAATCTACAAAAAAATGATCAAATTGAAAAATCAAGGATTGGATACATACCAGCGCACCTGTCCCAGGTAGACGTCCGTGCAACCGAACTCAATATCCACAGTGCTGGTGGAGTGGTACGGGCGACATTCTGATGGCAGCTCTACACAAAAAATCTCACAAATTCGCTGTAGGCTCTACACACTTTGTTATCACTCAAATGCACAAATGAGGAATATGGGCCCCTTTCTTGCTATATATAGACCCTTTTGACCTAAGTGGGCCCCCACCTTGCAAAATTGACTTACTGGCGCCCCTTTTACACATACCAAATTCCTTTTTAGGCCATTTTTCTCACTTCCAGACCCCTCTGGGTGCACTGCACAACTTTTTTAGAAAATTTGAAAATTTTGCCGAGGGGGCATAAGACCATCACGCTTCACCTGGAACACACTGGGGCATGTTTTGAGCACTTTTTTTTATTTTTTCTTTGATATAACGTTGGACATTATATCAAAGAGGGGCAAAATGTAGACACTTGAAAATGTCCCGAGCTTGCGAACGATATTTTTAACACATAATTCACCTTCCCCTCGCATTCCTCTATTAATTAAATAATTTCTGAGTTATTTAATTAATTCGTTTCACTTGGCCTTTTAATTAAATAAATTCTATTTAGTTAACTAGGCTATCTTTTTTCTTTATTTCCTCTATGGTTAAATAATTTAAATATTATTTAATCATTCATCACCATGTCCCATTCAATTTAAATAAATTTCTATTTTTTTAAATTATCCAATGTTCTCGTTTTAATTAAATAAGTATCCCTCTTATTTAATTAAATCACCCTCATCACATACCCTTCTCAAAACAATTAAATAAGTATCTATTACTTATTTAATTAAACACATAATCACTTCTCTCACCTCATATTTTCCCCAATAAAAAATACATCCTTGTCCTCTAGTGACAAGGAAACCCTAACCCATCCTAGCCCTTGATTTCCCTCCAAAAGTCAACTCTAAATCTCCACCCTCCATTCCAATTTCCTCCTTTATAAAACCACCCTCTCCCATTGACATTTCACCATTTTGAGCATTTGACTTGTGCATTTGTCTACTCTTGAGCTCTCATTCTTTAGTTGCTGGTCTACAAGTCTGAGTACATTCTCCATAGCTTAGCTTAGTAGTAGTGGAGGAAATGCATTAGGCATTCTAGGGTTTTATGCTTTCATAGTTGCATTTCTAGGATGTTTAAGGTCTCCATTACTTGAGTAGGGTTTTATTCTGCTATTCTAGGACTGTAGGATAGATTTTTCCTTGCTTACACTATGACTTCCTATCATTCTACTCTATGACCCAAAAATTGAGCACTCTTATGAAATAAATCAAGTTTCTAACTTTTGTTGAGAAATCATTTATTTAACATAAGTGCTTTCATAAACTCTTCCTAATCATACATGTCTTGATCTATGGTTTGTCAACTATTCATTGTCAACCATAAAATATAATAGACTAAATCAATGTCATAACCGACTTAAGATTTTTTTTTAGTTTTCTAAACCCTTCTGGGTTGATTCTAGGGTTATGACTTCTCTGATCCCAATACAATGAAATATCAAATACCCTTGTTTTTCAAAGCTAATAAGTTGTAATAATATAACATGAATATAAAAATCCCTAGTCTACTCTCGACCACTTGGGCATTGTTACAAAACATGAAAAGACATAGCACATGATGTTTACCCTCTTCATAGAAAATGCTATCATTTTCATAATTAAACTTCTTGATTTATTCAATCTTTCATTTAGATAAGTTTGAGTTTGCAATAATATTATTATCGACCTCTTGGTCTTCTCAAGTCCACTAACTCTCTGAGGGATAGGTTTTGATCTCACATATAACTTCTTTTGAATATAATGATAATATTTATCATCATTATAAATACTTATGTGAAATCATATCACTAACCTTACATGTCTCCAATGATGTCATTATCATTATTATATCTCTAAATAAGTGAGTAAATTATCACAGAATCATATGATTGTAAACAATAAAACTATACACATAAATCAATATGAGATAAAAATCTATCTCTATCTAACTTACTTATCTTGACTCCTACATTTTAAAACAAAGTTCTCAAGGGGTTCGATCTCTGAATTACATGAATATGAATATATATCTGTTAGTTGATTTGGATTGACAATGGTTATACCATCACTCCCTGTTCTTTCCATGTCCTTCTTGCAGAGATATGATCTCATACACCGACTGGGCTGTAACAAGATTGGTCATCATTTGACTGTATAAGAATATACACTATCGTCCATAACTGGAACTTCTTAAACTTGGTGTTACACACCAACCACATGGCCTATCAGCCTTCTATAGTTTAATGCTACATTTTATACTGTGGATAGTATACCAATCTTCTAAAGTCTAATGATATTATGTATATTGTGGATAGTATACTAATCTTCTAAAGTTTAATACTATTATGTATACTATGGACATTATATTGATCTTCTAAAGTTTACTATTTTGTAGATAATATATAGCTCACTTGGCCTTTCGGCCTGCTATAAGTTTACCATACTATAGATGATATAAATAAATCACTTGGCCTTCTAGACTGCATGAATTGACTATACTGTATACAATATTCAGAGATCACTTGGCCTTTCGACCTGTATATATTGACTACACTATATACAATATACAACGATCACTTGGCCTTTCAGCCTGTATAAATTGACTATACTATATACAACATATATTATATTGTGATCTCAACCTTTTATAGGCATGGAAAGAAAGAAAAAATAAAGTCTCTTATTAAGAAATAGAGATATGACTTCTATAAGAACTAAGAAGATTTAGACCTCACCGAAAACACATAGTAAAAAGACTCTTCGACTTCATTAGAACACAGAAGATTATCAAGCCTATCGGCCTCAATTACAACATACTACAGAGCTGATAACATAACAAGAATTTTAGTCTAATAAATATTTTTCAAGAAAAAGCATGGAACCTGATTGGAGTTTTAAAGAGAACAGAGGCTTATGATCCTTCCACAGTTTCCTTCCTTATTTCCATGAAGAGCTACAAATCTCTCTTCCTATTGATGTTCCCTCTTAGAAGAAGTTTAATGCTCTTCCTTCCATGTTTACTCAGCTCTCTGTGTGTCTTCTCATGCCAATGTCCTGCGGTGATTATAGAGTTTACTCTCCAGCTGCCTGACTCTCCTCCTATAACAATGCATATAAAAATTCCACGAAGGCATGGAGAATTGATGGGGGATAATGGTCATAAAAGACCACTCCCAAAAATTGGTTAAAAATCTCCTCCTTACTCTCTGAAATAGTTATGGAGAAAAGGATTCGAGCCACCATAATCATAATAGTGGCTTGCAATAAATGGAAATCTTTACCACGTATCCTTTAAACTCAATGTCTACATAGTATGAGTTTAAACTTTAGTCACTATTTAAATAGATAAAATATATATACATATATAAGACAACATATTATTTGTGTATACAATGTATTCTCACGTTGTTACTAGCATTCGACAAGATATGAGAATGGGGTCGAGGTATTGCCCCCCTCTCTATCTCGCATAAACACCAAAATAGACAAAAATAACATGCTAGAATCCCAATCAGGAATTCAAATAATAAAATAGTTTAACTATTATCGACTATTTCTTGTTGATGGTCACATATTGACCTGACTTAGTTTTTGACAAAACCTATTCTTAGTAGATCTAGTTAACAGTCGACAATTGGTCGAATCAACATCAAACCTAGACCAATCTGGTCAAACACAACTTACCAAACTTGACGAGGGTTCACTTAAACTATAAAGAACGAGACTTGGATGGCAACAACTTTTTCTTATCCATATGTCTATTATCTTCTATTTGATGATGCTCTCCCTCTCTTTTCTCAAAGGGTGGAAAACTTGTTTCCTGGTTACAACTTACAATCACCAAACTAGGATTAGTGTATCATTAGTCATTTCATAAACCTTATGAGTAAATAACATCTTATAATTTCACATGTCTTAATTCTAATCATATAAACATAAACTCGTGATATCATTGATTTATCCTGACATTTTCACATAACGTCAAATCATTAATTCATGCAAAATTATCTTCTAATTATGTGCAAGTAAAAAGTAAAACATAGTCAAAATTTGGGGTGTGACACCTTTTGCATTTTTTGAGAAATATTTTTTAAATCTTCTTTGAGTGATTAATTTTCCATCCGCGTTGTAAGTTTTTCATCCACCATCAATGGCAGCTTGGTCAATTCTCAACGCACTCTTTAAGGCTTCGTCATAAGACTTGTATGGTAACTTCTATACTTATTCCCTTGTATAGACATGCAAGAAAAGGTCACAAAGTTCTCTATAATCCATATTAGGAGCACTCATTTAAGAGTATAATACTTGTTGGACAATCAAGTGACAAAATATGCCACTAACTGATTTGCATCTTGCTTTATTATTAGGAATTCTCGTATTCCTATCCTAACTAGTTTGTTCATATCGAATGTTGTGACAAATTCTTCGATGAGTTGGTGAAAGAAGTGGATGGAGGCTTTAGGCAATCAATAGTACCAATCTAGAGCAATTACTTTAAGTGCTTTGGGAAAGATCCTAGCCACAACACCATCCCAAGGAAGGAATTCTCTTATGGTGGTTGTGAACGCCTTTACATGAGAATTTGGATCCCCGTCTCCCTTAAACTTGGGTAAGTCAGGGAGAGGTCGTGGTAATAATACATTACATATGTTATGATCTAGAGGCTCTTTCAAATATTTAAGGTAATTTCTTGAGAATGTGCTCTAAGATAGGGGCATTGAGTACATGGGCCTTATATGTGGGGCTTGTTGATAAGTAGGCATATTTGTGTACATTGGCTAGATTTGTGGACAACTTTTAAGGTGGTTGAGATGGATAGTACCCTCCTATTATGGAAGTTGTTGGATAGTGTTGTTACTTCCATTTCATGAATAAAAGCTTAAATATAATGGATTTTGAGTTACCCCCTAGTCTTATTCAACCCTGGTATTATGCATTTTGTTTCTCAGATCATTTTTATCTCGGGGAGGTTGTTCTATTCCTGCTTTTAGGGTCTTGATCCTTTGGACTAGTGTAGCTATAAGGCTAGTAGGGTTTGTAGTTCCTCTTCTTGGTACTTCTCCAATAGGTTGTGTTTTCATGATTTCCTCCATTTACATGTTCTTTGGAGACATTTTCTAATTGTTCCACTTGTTGTGCGATATGTAGGGCCTCTTGGACCTCCCTAGCTTCTCGTAGGTGTTTCTCTAAGCATCTTACTTCATCATCTATTTATGTTGCTATTCTTGCATGGCTATTCGAAGGTTGATGGATTTATGATCTCATGATCACTCTGTGCACTCTACCATGATTTGAATGTGTTGGTTGAGCTTCATGTTCTCAAGAGAGATTATTGAATGTGATAGAATGACAAGTCTCTCGTCTATCAGTCTTGTAATTCAAATCTTTGTAATCATAACAATTGGTAATTGGTGCCATTGGATCAAGTGACACATATTTGTCAAAGGAAGGCATCTCGAGATCTCTAGAGGGAATGTTCCTTAGGTTTACTTCAGATTCTATCATATTCGAGGGTGCCTTAGACAACTTAGAATAAATGGAATGAAGGATGAAAATGATGAGAGAGAAGATGAAAATGAAGATGATGACAATTGCAGAAAGTATAGAATGAGCAATGGAAATGCAAAAAGTTCAACATGAGTTTTTTCTCTTCACCTCGAGGTCACCAAAATATGTACTTTGAAATGTGACTCAAGCATGACACGAATGAGTCAAATTCGATATCACACACGAACCACCTCCTTGCAATGGGAAACCTCCAAGTCACTCTTGCTCTCATGGCAAAAGCTAGTTGAGTGGAGGTGTAACCTAAGGGTGATTTTGTTCGTGTGAAAGCAAAATGTCACCAAGGGCAGTTTGTCAGTCTATGGGCAGAATATGGATTGATGATTGATGAGCACATTCTATGATCATTGTTGTGGAGATAACTATATGACCTGAAGGGTCACTAGTTCTGAGTCTCTTGTTAGCATTTTGTAAGTTCCAACACTTAGTGCTAAGACTGTTTTGTTCATTGATTCTCCTATGGTGTTCTAATCTATTCTCATGTGCTTGAATGATTTGTTGTATGTTGTTCCTTTCTTGAATGATTCTAAGAGTGTGTGCTTGCTCTTCAACCATTTGTGGTGTATGTTGTGGTCTATGATGGATTGCTTCTATCTCTTTGAGAATAGCTTTAACCCAATCCCCTCTAATCCCTGGGCACATCAAATGCCTGGGAGGTTTTGTTGTGTTGACTTAGGTTTGACTAAGTGTTGACTTTGACTTTGAAATCAAAGGTTTACTACACTTTTGGTTGATTTGTCGACCTTGTGATGGAATTGAGGAGTTTTCAAATTATTTTCTATGTTTCTATGATTTTTGTATTTATGCAACTACTATGTGTACACACCTAAAAGTGACACGACTCTGTCTAAGTAAATATTCTTAATATTTATTTCAGTTTAATTCCTCTATCAATAAATAAACAAATCAATTATTTATCTGATTCACATTCCTCCACAAAATTAAATAAAATCATTTATTTAATTAAATCCTTCATATTCTTCCAAAATTAAATAAATTCATTTATTTAATTAAAATCCTCTAAGTTCTTTTAAATTAAATAATACCAAATTATTTAATTAATTCTTCCAAAATTCCTCTAAATTAAATAATATCAAAATTATTTAATTACCATCTTCTAAATTCTAAAGTCATTCTAAATTAAATAATGTACAATTATTTAATTAGTTCTTCTAAACTTAACATCCTCTATATTTAAATAAATCAAAACATTTATTTAAATTATTCTTTTTCCTCTTAAAAATGGATTAACACCAAAATTAATCCATGTGCACACTTAATGAAATATTTTAATATTTAATTATTTGTTTTCTCACCCACATGTCCTATTTATCCTCCACTTCAAATCAGTTAACTAATCAATCAAATATGTTAACCAGTTAGTCAATTATATTAACTAGACAATCCACTCAGTTAACTCTTCAATCTATTTATGTTAACTCCTCTAATGCATGAAGACCAGGACACTTATCCTCTTCTTATTTGCGCACATCCTCTCAAGGTTCCTCAACCGTTGATCTTCTAATTCATTCTCAACCATTGATCTTCTCTCTCATGAGTCTATAAGTACAACCCCTATTCCTCCATTTCCATCATCCAAGCTTTTAGTAAACTTACTCTGCAGAATTCACAACGCGCCTTTGGCACCCAAATCCATCTCCATAGCTTGCGATCACCCTTTTTATTGTATTGAAGCTCATCTTCATTACAAAAAGTATCATAGTCGTTTCTCTATTGCCATCTTGAAGAACAAAGCAAGGAAGTGCACTTTCTGAGGGCTTCATTCATACAAAAGATCGATTGAGACTAGGCAAACAATGGAAGCCGCGAGGTAATAAGGTTTGCAAGGTTTGTTCTTTGATTTAAATCTTGTTTATTTCCAATTTCTATTGAGTTATTGGGTTATTTATTAATCATTGATATATTATCCACATTTTCTCGATAACATTTATGGTGCCCACTGTGGGGCCTTGCCCCAATTTAACCCCAAAACTGAGTTTTTGTGCGTTAGGTTTCGTACACAGGAAGATTCTGTGCATCTATTCATTCCTAACACGCATCTGAGCTCTGTTTTGGCGCATCTGGAGATTCGGTGCATCTGTTCACTGAAACTGCGCTTCTGTGCTCTGTAACAATGCATTTATCCAAACGGTGCATATGTTCTCTAATTATGCACTTTTATCATCTATAACTGCGCATATATTCTTTCGGTTAGCGCATTTATTTTCTGTAATTGCGCATACACCAGATTTGCGCATCTGTGCTCTATATCTGCGCATATATGTTCTGTAACTGCGCATTTGTTTTGACAGGGTCCTGGAGTTATTTCTTGTGATTTTTCGCTAACGCTAACGTTTCTCGCAGGAATATTCTCAAATCTGCTTGCAGGTTAGGGGCTGGTTAGTCATATAGCTGCATTTGTTAACTCATCTCTAGATCTAATTAGCTAAAGCAAATTAACTGGATTGATCATGCAAATCTCATTTAGCTCTAACTAGGAGGATTGTAATTTGATCTTGTTGCGTCAACAATTCAAACATAGTCCCTACTAGAAAGATATAAAATTGAACCATTGCTATCTTACTTCTTTCAAAGTTAACAAATTGTGTGTGTGCCCAAGTAGCTTAACTCATTTAGTCTTTTTCATTTTAACTAGGGGAAAAGAACCATTGTCTTCCATGTTTTCAAATGATAGTAGGCCTATGCTCTCCCCTTTCTTGGGTGACTAGAATGCCAAACCTATCATTTTGCATGTTTAAGCTTTAGAGAGGCCTGCCCTTGGATATCCTTCTGTCCAAGTGGGAATGACCTTAAGTGGTAACAAGCTAAAGCCAAGCTCTGCCTAGCCACTATAAATAAATTCTACTTGAGGCGAAAGCTTCATGCAATGAGTGTTGATTAGTTATACCGACAGCCAACCTCCCCCAAAACCCTCCAAGGTGCAACCCTTTAACGCTGGGAGACTCCATAACAGAGAGTAGCGCTACCACATGTATAACCACTCAAACAATTGCACTTACTAATTATCCATTGTTTTAGAAGCTAAAACCCCTATAAACCGGTGTCGGGAAGAGCGATTATCATCTCCCTAAGATGCCTCACGTAACAGTGAGAATTCAATTTATATTGCCCTTGCCATCCTAGGATTTGTACTTGTTTTTAGTCAAAAAAGTCAAAAATCTAAAAAAAGATCAAAAATCATGAAAATATTCTTTGTGTTTGTTGTGTCTTACTTGCCATAATTGAAAAATCAGATCAAAAAGACTAACTTTCAACCAAAAAAACCAAAAAAAAAATTGAAAAACGTGCCAAAAACATTGCAAAATCAGTCAAAAACACAGAGCTGCGCATTTGTTACGTAGAGCTGTGCATACATTTCGACCTGCTGTGCATCTGTGAACTATTCCTGCACTTTTATCCTTCACAAGAGTTGCCCATATATTTCGACTTGCTGCGCATTTACCTTCTGTAATTGCACATTTATTGCTGCGCATATATCACAGTGAGCACTTTCAGGCCTTTTGAGAGCAAAATTTCAACCTTTCTGGAAACCCATTTCAACATTATTTCAGTTTCCAAGATCAGATTAACCATGCAAATCACTTATCTTGTCCATTTCCACAACATAGCCGCTTTTTCAACACTCACCTCGTCCAAAACATTCCCAAAACTTCCCTAAATCAAACCAAGTATCAAAACTAGGTTAGTACAAAGCAATTCTAGATCATATCAACCTCAAACAAACCTATTAAGTATCCACTATCAAGGATCTATCATCCTTCTCTCTCAGAACTTAACTAGGGGCTTGTACAAGACTAGTCTACACCAAGTAATCAGATTCCAAACATCCTTACTTTTGGCTACCATCTTGTATCAACCATCTTGTTTGACACCATTGGTCTAAGGAAACGCTTGTTCGAACCTCATCACCACAAGTATCCCCTTCACCGCAACCTCCAAGTGCACCTTATCAAAACACCCAATCTCACTCCACCCCATCCCAAGTCAAATTGCATGGTCTTAACTAGATCCCAAAAATAAAAACAACTTGAAATGGTGGGCACATCCGACAAGATTGCCCCATCCCCTCATGACAGTGATGAGGAGTTTACTCCTAAGGACATTCTCGACGCTCAACAAGACTGAAAGTTCCAACGTATGATGGACAAATTGCTCAAACAAGACCCTAGCAAATTCTTTCTTTACCTAGAGACACGAGGAGCCAAACTCTCCAAAGACTTTGACGTCAACGCGTTAAAGGAAACCAAAGAAGAAAGAATCACCGAGGAAAGCAAATGAGAGGAAAGAACCATAGACAACGGCAAGTCGACCATCGACTCTCCAAACCCTCTAGGCTTATTGACTCAACAAATCCAAGCCTTACAGCAACAGTTCGTAGACATTCAAACAGGAGCATCAATAAAACACTATTCTCTAGAGGATATTTCACCATATCCTTTTGACAAGACCTTGATCATGATACCTTTCCCCTCAAAGTTTGAGGTACCAAAATTTGACAAATATCGTGGAAAGGGTGATCCACGAGACCAAATCAGAGAGTTTAGTGCAACATGCCTTGAAGTCGCCCACAATGACACCTACCTCATGCGACTATTCCCAAGGAGCTTGGGAGGACAAGCTATGGAGTGGTTCTCTCAACTACCTCCCAGCATTTGAACCTTCAACGAACTTGTGGATAAGTTTGTCATACACTTCTCCTACAACATTGAGCATGACATCTCACTTTTAGATCTTTGTAACACTAAACAAAAGGGGGGAGAGTCCTTCGCTTCTTTCTTACAAAGATGGAGACAATTGGAAAGAAAATGTCCACATTAAATACCTGAAAAACAAATGCTCGAAATGTTTGTCCACAACTTACACACGGACCTCAGCTACCAAATTCAAATACAATGCCCTGCTTCTTTTACCAAGGTCATTGAGATGGGTTTACTCATTGAAAAGGCGTTGATAGCAAAAGGTCAAATCAAGCTTTACAAGGACAGTCCTAGTGCAAATGTCAACATAGATAAACCACGATTTTGGACTAAAAATATGAACGTCATGAATGATGCGGTGGTTGATTCCAAAAATGTGGCGCCAAAACAACCAATTTTTAACTTGTCGAGCCCACAAAACAACCCTCTGCAAAACAAACCACGAAACACCAAATCATGGTTTACAAACTATTAACCTAGGAGAAAATTCACATCTCTAGGAGAATCATTGGAAACCAACCTATGGAAGCTACTATCGAATAAATGCATAACACTTCCAACGGTGCGGGATTACGAACCACAAGTCAAACCTCCTTGGTGGAATGACAATGACTTTTGTGAATATCATCGAAACAAGGGACACAAAACCAATGATTATATTGCACTCAAACACACCATTCAAGATTTGTTGGACCAGAAAAAGGTATCACTTGATGGGCATGCCTCTAATGATGATCACTTAGCATTCAAGGATCCACTCCCCAACCATGGGTAGGGAAGGTCGTCCAATCAAAACAATAATGGAGCTAACAACGCCAATTATACAAATGTATCATTTGACTATTATGTTAACCACATATCAGAGAGTGATTCACATATCAATGTGATCACTATAAATAAAACCCCAGATTGTAATGTGACCACTCGCAGTGGAAAGGTTACTCTCAAGGGAGTCTCGTCCAATCCATCCTCTCTGTCCAACTAGTACAATGTCCTCGACCAACTTCATAGGACTCCCGCACACATCTCCATCTTGGAACTTCTGCATTTGTCCCCGTCTCACAGAGCCATTCTGGACCAAGCTCTTTCAGAAGCCACCGTTCCTACAAACCTCGCTAAAGAGTAGTTTCAGACCATGGGAGGTCATATTACCACACCTCATTTCCTATCATTCACTGAAAAGGATGATATGTCAACACTCAACCTCATAATGCACCTCTCCATATAGAAGCCTTCATCCACAAGCACAAAATAAAGAGGGTTCTAATTGATGGAGGAGCCAGTTTAAATATTTGCACCTTAAAGCTAATCCTTGCATTGGAGTTTTTAGAGAATGCTATCGATCCTAAAAAGAAAATCACCATCAAAGCCTATGATGAAGAGGAAAGAACTTCATAGGGAGTAGTTGTTTTGCCTATCAGAGTGGGACCTATAGTAAAGGATGTAGTGTGCCAAGTCCTTGATATGGAGCTTGCCTATAACATACTCCTTGGGAGACCTTGGATACATGCTATGAAAGTCGTACCTTCAACCTACCACCAGTGTATCAAGTTCCCCCATGAAGGCCAAGAAATCACCATACAGGGTGACCCCAATCCTTTTCAATATTGTAACTTCGTATAATCTAAACCTGAAGTTGTGATTCCCCATAATCGTGCCTCTACTTCATCTTCATCCCATGTTGACCCAACTTCACTCCCTTCCACATCAAAGGCACCCCAAGCTAACCTCAAGGTCAAAGACAAAGGTCTCGGGGAATACACAATTGCACAGTCCTTTTGCTTATCACAGCTCCCTATCTCCCCTAGATCCTATGGAAAGCCTTCCATGAGCATACCTAAGGCATTAGCAACTACTAAAGGTCCATTTGTCAAATGGGGAAGCCTTGAAGATGAGAGCGATGAAAAAGACATCCTACAATGGTTATATAAAGATGAAGACAGTCTACCCAAGCAACAAGACCATCACTCCACGGTTGAAACTGGATAGTATGGTCAAGGATTCTCAATACTACAAAGAATGGGGTATGAAGGTCATGGGCCCATCGGATTAAGAAAGGAAGGTATCACTGAACCTATCCAACCTCATACATTAACAACCTGAGACACTACAGGGCTAGGTTACACTGGCAAGGCAAAGACCAAAGGAACATATAAGCATAAAGGCAAACAACCACAAACATCTGCTACTAATCTAGTAGATCAAATTCACCAACTACAAGGATGCAGTGAGACTGACTCCAATTAATATGAATGGGATAGTCTCTCTAAACTATCTTGTGATGAAAAAGACATAGATGTGGTCCATGAGTATGACCCTACCCATGCAACTAATGAGGGACAAATTCCAAGGGCTAGACCTCTAGAGTTCGACCCGCATAATAATGATAGTGAGATTCGTGAGGAAAGAATGATACCACACTTGACAAATCAACTTGTGGAGAGTACCATCGCAAGCATTGTCAATGCTTATAATAACCACCTTAACTCCTCCATCTTGACCATCAATATCCTCGAACCAGACCAACACAACGACCCTCTACCACTAGTGCATCTAGAACTCATATATTGGGACCTGCAAGACACTCCCCCTAAGCTCGATACCTTTCAAAATGATGAAGCCATCATAGACTTTCTAGAGCTAAGAGACCATATACCAGTAGGGGATCACAGGGTTGGCTATGCCATAGAACTCAATGACAGGGCTTATTTTGGAGAGAGTGCCAAGCCTTTTAGTCTCAAAAATGTAAAAATGAAAGAAAGACCTAATGGTGAAAACTGCTCTGCGGCAGTGTTAGATCGTGAAAATAGTAAAAATATGAAAGACGTATCCAATAGTGAAAACCCCTCTAGGGCACCGAGGATGAAAGGCTTGACCCTCTCCCCAATCTAACACATCAAGAGAGATCCTCAATCTTGATAGAACCAGTAGAACAGATCAATGTCAGCACAGGTGACAATATAAGGACGATCCATATGGCACAATCTTTAATTGCACAAGAAAAGCCAGAGTTCATTGAATTCTTCAAATGGAAACAAATCAACTTTGCTTGGTCATATGTAGATATGCCAGGGTTGGATCCAAATCTCATAATGCATCACTTGTCCTTAGCTCTAGGAGCTAAGCCAGTTAAGCAAAAACTCAGGAAGATGCACCTGCATGTCGCCCTCATGGTAAAAGAAGAACTGAAAAAGCTGCTAGATGTTGGGTTCATCAGACCAATAGACTATCCTGAGTGGATTTCAAATGTAGTACCAGTTGTCAAACCAGATGGAAGAGTTTGACTATGTAATGACTTCAGGGACTTGAATAAAGCTTGTCCAAAAGATGATTTCCCTTTTCCAAACATTGACATTATTATAGATCTCATGGCAAGACGCACTATGCTGTCACTAATGGATGGTTTCTCGGGATACAACCAGATCAAAATTGCACCTAAGGACCAACACAAGACCGCATTCACATGTCCATGGGGCACCTACTGTTGGTGTGTCATGCCATTTCGATTGAAAAATGCAGGGGCAGCATATCAGAGAGCTATGACCACAATCTTCCATGACATGATGCACACCATAATGGAAGATTATGTAGATGACATCTTGGAAAAATCACTCACAAGAGAAGGACACCTGGCAGTATTAGACAAAATCTTCACAAGATTGGAGCAATTCAATGTGCGCCTCAACCCAAAGAAGTGCGTATTCAGAGTCACATCTGGCAAGCTTCTAGGATATATCATGTCTGCAAATGGAATCAAAGTAGACCCAGCTAAGGTGAAGGCTATCATGGAAATGCCACCTCCCAAAAATCTCAGTCAACTAAGGTCTCTACAGGGAAAACTACAATCTATCAGAACGTTCATTTTTCAATTGGCAGACAAGTGCCACCCATTCACGCACCTCCTACATAAGAACATTCCTTTCAAATGGAATGATTCATGCGAATATGCATTTCAACAGTTAAAAGAGTATCTCATGAAACCACCTGTATTGATGCCACCTATCCAAGGTAAGCCTCTGCTACTTTATATCTCCGCCACACCAACAACTTTGGGAGCTCTCCTTGCACAACAAAACCATGAAGGGAAAGAATGGTTATGAGCTACAATACACGCCAATTGAAAGAACATGTCTCGCTGCCATCTTCGCTTCACAAAAATGGAGACATTACATTCTATCACATTCCATCAAGCTAGTAGCAAAAAATGTTCCACTAAAGTATTTGCTCAACAAAGTTGTCCTTACAGGTAGATTGTCCAAATGGGTCATGCTTCTCAGTGAGTTTGACATCGAGTATGTAGACAGGCACGCAATAAAGGGTCAAGTGCTTGCAAATCAGCTGGCAGATGCGCCTTTAACAGATGATAACCCTTTGAGATTCAAATTTCCAGACGAGTCCATCTTTCACATAACAAAAACAATCTGGAAACTCTACTTCGACAGCTCCTATACTCAACATGGGTCCAGGGCAGGTATTTTGTTGATCACACCTAATGGCGACACCATTCCAAAATCATACAAACTACTCTTTCCTTGCACTAACAATGTGGCGGAGTATGAAGCCCTGGTCATTGGCATTAAGCTAGCAATTGAATGAAACATCAAAGAACTTTAGGTGTATGGTGACTCACAACTGGTTATCAACCAAGTGAATGATGAATACCAAACAAAGGATGAGAAGTTAATACCATACAAATGAATGGTAGACGACTTCAAAGAATACTTTGTTGAGATCTCTTTTGAGCAAGTACCAAGGATAGAGAACAAAGTAGCAGATGCCATGGCAACGATTGCATCTCTCCTCAACATTCCTGACAACCACTCACGTTATGAGTTCTTGGTAGAGCCAGTGTCCCATCCTACATATGACACTCTCGAATCCCACATCATTTGCCACATTGGAGGATCTAATTCTTCCCTATACGAAAAAGTATTTACCTATCTTAAAGAGAATACCCTACCCCCTGATCTCTCCAATAACCAAAAACGAACCTTCATTCGCCAAGCATCTCGTTACACCATTATCGCCAATACCTTATATCGATGAGGTCTCGATGGTACTCTCCTTAGGTGTCTCGATAGCGAGGAATATCAAACTGCCCTGAGCAAAGTGCACAATGGTATATGCGGGACCCACTCTAGTGGTCCTACCCTAGCTAAGAAACTCATACGCATGGGATACTACTGGATAACTATGGAAAAAGATTCCTATCATTTTGTAAAGAGGTGCAAGAAATGCCAAATCCATGGAAACTTGATACATTCACCAGCACAGGAGTTGCAGCCTTTAACGACTCCTTGGCCTTTCTGTAAATGGGGACTCGACTTAGTGGGCAAGATCCACCCTCCATCATCTAGCGGCCATAAATTCATAATCACTGTCACCGAGTACTTTACAAAGTGGATTGAAACCATACCCCTCGCCAATGTCACAGGCAAACAAATTGCCTCTTTCATCCTGAACTACTTTATTTGCCGCTATGGTATCCCTTTATCCATTATCACTGATAATGGACGACCATTCAAAAACCAAGATGTCAAAGAATTGTGTGACAAATTCCATATCCAACACCGCTTTTCCACCCTGTATTACCCCCAAGGAAACGACCAGGTGAAGGCATCAAATAAAACCATCTTAAAAATCCTGAAAAAGACTGTCGATGATGTCGGTCGTGATTGGCACATCTAATTGAATCCTGCATTATGGGCCTATCACACAAGTATCCACATACCACAGGTGCAACACCATACTCCCTGGTCTACGGATCTGAAGCCATCTTGCCCATTGAAGTCGAGATCCCATCCTTGCGAGTTTTGATAAAAGGCCTCATTACAGATGAAGAATACAGAGTATCCAAACTTCAAGAGTTAGAGCTACTGGAAGAGAGATGGCAACAGGCCGTTAACCATCTCAAAGCTTATCAACAAAGGATGTCTAGAAGTTACAACCACAGAGTCCATCCCAGGGTATTTAATGTTGGTGATCTAGTGCTTAAGGAAAATCCCCGCAATTAGTAGGACAGAGAAAAGAAAGGTAAGTTTGAACCCAACTGGCTTGGTCCTTATGTCATCATTGTTGCCTATGGGTCAGGTGCATATCAATTGGCTACATCAAAAGGTGAATTGTTTGATGATCCCATCAATAGCATGCATCTTCGCAAGTTCTACACTTAAACCCCAATGCAAGGGAGTCAAAAACAACAAAAAAATGGAAAAAATGGAAAAACAACAAAAAGAAAAAGAAAAAATAACAAAAAAAATGTCCTCTGGTGAAAACTTGGAAAACAAACACCTTGGATAGATACCATGATGAAAACCTAGCAAACAAGCGTCATGTGTATTTTAGCTATTGTGCAAATAAAAGCAAGTGGTGAAAACCTAGTAAACAGGTGCTACTTGTGATAAACCGCCTTCTCCATCCTTTCCAACCTTGTTCCTCATTCATACCTCCTAATAGCATCCACCCAATCACATCAGTATACCTACCATGGCTTGTTGTTCGGTCGTCCTTATCACCTTTTGCCGTCAGGCTGTCAACCCAGACTTGTGTCCATCGTGTCATCCATCTTCAGCTAATCCATTGAACCGTTGTCGAACTACGTCGCCTCTGAGCTATCATGTAGGCAAGGCCATCTTGTATCAATGCGCCCCCGAGGCTCCTTTCCCATCCATTCCATCCATCCCATCCCTTTGTCCGTCTAGTTTCCCATCGCCTAAGTCATAGGTCCACAAGGTTCACCCTGAACTACATTGCCTCTGCGTCGTCACGTAGGCAAGGCCATTTAGCAATGAGCCCCTAAGGCACTAGGTCATTCCCTTAGGGCATGTTTCTTTGTATCTATTTGTCAGTTCATCCTTAATAAATCGACCCTTTATCTAAACTGGGGGCAAGTCCTTGACCTAGTTGGAGAGTTGCATTCTTGAATGTCACACACCTCAGAGGACAACAATAAGGATTGCGATACCTTTCACCAGACACATGCAAGCATAACAAAGCATGCTTTCAAACAAAAATTCTGACGCAAGACATCAACCTATCCAAAGCAAAGCAAACAAGTACCTAAACACTCAAAATGATTTTACCTAAATTATGGCAAGAAAACACATCTAATGCAAGAATGTTTTGTGTTTGTGAGCAGGTTCAATTACAGAGTCTTGATTTTTGTTATCATGTCTTTCTACGCTACTCAAGGATGTCAAAAACTAGAGATGCTATGATGGGGGCATGATTATCTTTTTTGTTTGTTGTTTGTGGATTAATCTTTAGTAATGTGACAACTTTTGTCTAACGACATGATCAGTAAAAGATCATCGAGGACCCCAGAGGTCTAAACATGAAAAGGGGCAATCCTTGTCTGTTGAAACACAAGAAATACTCAGGTCATCTAGATTCAATTTTGACTAGATGCTTGTATTAACTTGCTATATCAAAATCCATGTAAGGGATACTCATGTCATCTCGGTTTAATTATACCTAGATGCTTGTATTTTCTTACAACATTTTAAAACACAAAAAACACCCAATGATGAAACAGGCACTTCAAAATACTTGCAATATCAAGATGACAATCCACATCCATAAACGTATCAAATTGCATTCCATATACCATCCATCAATAAAGATTTTGTTTGCAATATCAGAGCTTACAAAAGCTTGTGAGTCCTTCAGTCGAGTCATTCTTCTATTAAGGTCGATTTTCTATCATTGTATCTTTCATCCTTGTCCAGTCAATCCAAGCAATGATCCAAATGCAAGGTCCATCCTTAATCCATACCAATCAAGTTAATCAATCTTGTCAAATTATCCAATCACAATCAATGGTCTTGATCCTAATCTTGTCGTAAACCAAATCAATCAATCATAATTATTAGTGGGATATATCTTTCCCACGCCTATCATGTTGATCTAGGGATATATCATTCCCCGCAATGACAACACTATTGTAAATCATTATCGATTAATTATTGGTTTACAGCTGGATAGGGGCAATACCTTGTTTGTTCTTGTATCATTTGTGCATACTTGCTTACTTGCTTACTTGCTTGTGTGTGTTATCATTTTATCTTGCATCACATGTCATTCAGCTCTTTCATTCCATCCCTTATCTTACGTCGACCAATTTCTTCACCCTAACTGTTCAACCTTCTTCATTGTGAGATACTCTCCTTCCTATCCAATCTCCCAAGGAGGCATCTTGTCGTCGTAACCTATACCAGGGGCAAACTGGGGCATGTATTATTATCAGAAAAATCTTATTCTTTGAAACAACGTGATAAAACACATTGGATCAAAGAGGGGCAAAATGTATACACCTAAAAGTGACACGACTCTGTCTAAATAAATATTCTTAATATTTATTTCAGTTTAATTCCTCTATCAATAAATAAACAAATCAATTATTTATCTGATTCACATTCCTCCACAAAATTAAATAAAATCATTTATTTAATTAAATCCTTCGTATTCTTCCAAAATTAAATAAATTCATTTATTTAATTAAAATCCTCTAAGTTCTTCTAAATTAAATAATACCAAATTATTTAATTAATTCTTCCAAAATTCCTCTAAATTAAATAATATCAAAATTATTTAATTACCATCTTCTAAATTCTAAAGTCATTCTAAATTAAATAATGTCCAATTATTTAATTAGTTCTTCTAATCTTAACATCCTCTATATTTAAATAAATCAAAACATTTATTTAAATTATTCTTTTTCCTCTTAAAAATGGATTAACACCAAAATTAATCCATGTGCACACTTAATTAAATATTTTAATATTTAATTATTTGTTTTCTCACCCACATGTCCTATTTATCCTCCACTTCAAATCAGTTAACTAATCAATCAAATCTGTTAACTAGTTAGTCAGTTCTGTTAACTGGACAGTCCACTCAGTTAACTCTTCAATCTATTTATGTTAACTCCTTTAATGCATGAAGACCATGACACTTGTCCTCTTCCTATTCGCGCACATCCTCTCAAGGTTCCTCAACCGTTGATCTTCTCTCTCATGAGTCTATAAGTACAACCCCTATTCCTCCATTTCTATCATCCAAGCTTTTAGTAAACTTACTTTGGAGAAATCACAGCGCGCCTTTGGCACCCAAATCCATCTCCATAGCTTGCGATCACCCTTTTTATTGTATTGAAGCTCATCTTCATTACAAGAAGTATCATAGTCGTTTCTCTATTGCCATCTTGAAGAACAAAGCAAGGAAGTGCGCTTTCTGAGGGCTTCATTCATACAAAAGATCGATTGAGACTAGGCAAGCAATGGAAGCCGCGAGGTAACAAGGTTTGCAAGGTTTGTTCTTTGTTTTAAGTCTTGTTTATTTCCAATTTCTATTGAGTTATTGGGTTATTTATTAATCATTGATATATTATCCACATTTTCCTGATAACACTATGAATGAAAAATAATATTTTTGTTCATTTTATGATTTTTGAGTGTTCTAATTACTATGAAGTAAATATGAAATGCAATCTAAGATGATTTTTCTCATGCAAAGTTTAACCTATGTTTTTACGTTTTCATGAATCGATTTTTGCATCTAACTAATGGAAGTAAATAACAACCAATTTAATGTAATGAAGAGAATTAACTAGGAAAGAAAATAAGAATTATGCTAAGTAATTTAAAGCAATTCTACTCTAATAATGTAAATCCTCTCTAATAATGCAAATCCTATCAAGATAATAGCAACAATCAATATTAATTTCCCAAGAGCAAGTTTGATCTAACTAACTACTAAGCATATGAAGAACTTGGCATGAATTTGGTGCATGAGCTTGGCATATCCTCTGAAGTCCTTTTTGTGACAACCTCCTCTCTTCTATAGTAGTGGGGACCACCTCTATAGAAGCGGGGACCTCCTCTTGGCAACAGGGATGAAGATAGAAGCAATGGATTTTGAATATGAATTGAGCTATGAAAGCTATGATCATATGAATCAAGCTATGAAAGCTATGGGAGCATTATGGATTGGGTTTTTGGAAGGAATTTGAGAGGATAACAATGATTTGAAGATATTGAAGCTTGGGTAACTAAGCTAAAAAGAAAGCAAAAGGCTCAAAGTCCTACAATGAGCATATGAATGACATGGAGAGCAAAAAACAAAGATTGAATGAATGCACAACAATGAATTTGCCTCCCCTAATGCATATAAGAGGGGGGTGTTTATAGGTTTGAGAAGCTCATGAATGGTGGAATCGATTGGAGAGTTAACTGTCTTAATTGGAGAGTTAACAAAATTGATTGGGAAGTGAACTAGGTTGATTAATGAGTGAACAAGCCTTGAAAGCTTATCACTGGAGGAATAATGGAGTTAGCATGAGATGGATGGGGAGATAAGAATATTTCAATGGGAGCTAAGAATAGAGTGATTGAGAGCTTAGAATGAGTTAGAAATAGATCAAGCTCAATTAGGGTTGAAGAGCCATGCAAACTAGAGCAAACCTGAAGCTAATTTAGGCTCGAACTAAAGAGAAACATGCATGTTAAAACATAATAGGGTCACTTAGTTTTCCAGGGAAGTGTTGAAATTAAGGAACACTGAGAGGGGGGTGAATCAGTGTTCTGCAAAACTTATTATTATGTTCCTTTATTTATTTACCAAATACATTCAAATGAAAAAAGCATGAACTTAAGAATAGCAACAACAAGATCATCACACATGAACACTAGGATTTTTACGTGGAAACCCGGTTAAGGGAAAAACCACGGTGGGGGGTTAACCCACAAGATTTTATACTCTGTTAAAAGTATTACAAAATGGGAAGGTACATGCCTTCGGGTGCACTGCCCAGAGCTCACTACTCCAAGGAGGCTCACTGCCTACAAGATTAATTACAAGAGTTCACTGAAATGCTTGAACTGAAGAATAGAATCTAACAATGCAAGATTACAGTTCTGGTTAGGCTCAATATACCAACTTCACACACTTCATCTTTCACTACCCTATTTTACTGTTCTGCCATGATCCGAGGCTTAGATCTATTGCTTCGTACTTGATACTACCACACTTTGCACCTCTCACCTCATTTTGCACAACCATACCACAAAATGCTCACACCCATCGATTATATATATCTGCAACATGTAATTACATCAACTGCAGTCGGCCTCAAAAAAACTTAGAAACTTTTCAAGATCACTGTTCTGTCGGTTGAATCTATTCACAAACATCAATGCAGACCAAAACTTATGTATTCAAGTCACCACACATGTCAGCCAATACCACTGGATCTCATAAATTGCTCAACCAACCATTTGCCTTAATTGACACAAGGATCAAACACCAGGTCGGCCTGTTCTTCACCGAACTGAACTGTCTAACCAAAACCTGATACTCAGATGCTTGTAACTTTCAATCCCTTCATCACCGGATGCTAAATCTTTGGATTTGGGTAGTCTTGACATCCCTTAACATTCCCTCAGATCAACAACACAACATGATTACCTGTGGAGAAATGCGGACCAAAATGTTGAACCCTGTCATATGCTCTATTCCTGTCTATCCAAACTTAGACAAATTTGCAATTTGACTTTTGGTATGATCAAATGATATAATGCAGATGTGTCTAGTTGCCATCAATGACAACACTTGACATGCCTAGCAGTGTCTCTTGCCAACAATCTCCCCCTTTGGCATTGATGGCAACACTTAGTGAAAAATGACTAAGTGTTAGAACAGCTCCCCCTTACTATGTACACTTGTGATTTCCAATGCCCCCCCTTTGATGAATTCCTCATTTTTCACTACTTTCCACTCCCCCTTTGACATCAATGGCAAAGGTTGAGATCCGCATACCAAAATTCACGCCAAAACTCTATGTACATACTCCCGCATATGAACACACGGTCCTTAAGCCTTGTTCATCAGCAAAAAGATATCACCAAAAATGTTTTTCAACCGTGTCAACTCACTATCCCAGTTCTTCTTTATGCTGCCCAAAATAGATATACGCCCACTGAACAAAAATGCCTATGATTCTGCCTTTTGAAGATCAGTAGGATCACAAGTAGTAGCAGTAGTTTGGGATTCTGCCAATATATCATACATAGTCTCTAACTTAGGGGAAATCAGTCCCCGGAGCTCATCCAATTTGCCCAAAACTTTAACCTTTTCCTTCTCCAAATTACTCAATTCATTTTGCAGACTCACTACTTGACATTCTTTAGTTATTATAGACTCAGTTAAAGGACTATAGGACTGAGAGATGTTAGACAATTTAAGCTCTAAGTCCTTAGTCTTCTTCTCAATATCTTCAACAACTTTAGACTGATTTAGGCAAAGCTTATAAATCTCTGCACCTTCAGAGAGGGCATTTTGAATACTCTTTACACTAGTATCAAGCACTGATCTATCATAACTAATTATTTTCTTTATTTTAGAAAATCTCTTCTAATTAAATTTATTTTAGACTATAACTTCTGTTGACTTCTCAAAAGTTTCAAAATGAGCACTTACAGAGTTTATTAGACTCTTCAACTAACCGGAGGGGGATGCTGATGAATCCTTCTGAAATGTAGGCATGATTTTCTCCAAAATGTTTGATGCAAGACCAAGCAACTCACTGTCTTCTATATGGAACTTCAAAATTTCCTCTCTAGCCTTGGCTTGTGCAAAGGAGGCCAACTTCGTCTTTTGAATCGATGATAGACTGTCAAAATTGATTGGACCTTGTATTATATCCAGATCTTCTGCAACTTGTTTATCTCTCTCCAAAATTTCTTTCACTGCTTCTGTAGTGTCTGTTGCCCAATATGATGTTTTAGTTTTATGCTCTTTAGGGCTTGCATCTTCTTCCTTTCCAGAGTTAGCCTCATTGTCTTGCTTATCATTTTCATTCTTTTTCTCTGCATCATCAGCAGAGGCATCCACCCTTTTTTCTTCATAAAAAATGTCTTCTGCACTCTTTTTCAGAGGATTTTGTGTATCCTCAGTAGCAACATTTTCATCATTTTTATCAATTTCTTCAACATTCGAAATGGAGGAATCAATTCCATCATCAGTTTCTTCTTCAACAGTGGGAAGATTATGCCTTTTCAATGCATTCAGAAGAATCTCCTAAGTATCTTCAACTACCTTATCAATCTCACCCAGCATGAGCTTATTCATTCTGAACTTGCTCCTAAAGTCATGTTTCACTTCTTTGAATATCAGGTTCATTTGCTCCAGAGTAATTTGAGAACACAATTTTATTAGCAAATGCTCCCAAAGCTCAATATCTTTAACTTTTGCATTTTCTTTTCTTATTTCTATAATTTTTGCAAGGCTTTCCAGAATTTCAGAAGTTATTTCAAATAAAGTCTTATTATAGATATTCAAGTATTTGATTGTTGCTTCCTCCAAAACTCTCTTATCAACATCACTGTAATGATCATAAAATTTAGTCATTGGCTTTAAGTTTCCATCTACAGTGATTGACTTAATGATGTATTCCACAGAAAGAGTAGGCTTCTCAACATAAGCCTCTGACTTATGTCTTTTACTTAACTTTTTGCTTCCAGATGGCTTCTCCTTAGACACTTTAGCAGCTTTAGTGCCTGAGACCTTCAACTCTTTAACCTCATCATTTGAATCAATTTCTTCTTCATCCTCCTTCTCCACACTAACATATGATCTTTTGCCCGTTACTTTTGTCCTTTTTCCTTTCTCACTGGTAGGTTTTCTTTGAATTTTTCTGCAATAGGAGAAGATGATGTACTGGAGGTTGAACCAGAACTCCTAGTAGTCCTTAACTTAGAGGGGGATTTTACCAAAACACTTCCCTGTTCCCTGTCCTACTTCTCCTTCTCAGCTTTCTCTATCCTTTCATTGAATTGTCTCATAGCTTCCTTGGTAAGGCCTAAATTCTCAGCCAACTGCTCAACTTCTTTCCTCACAGTCCTTTTGATTTCAGGAGCCTTGAATTCAAGATGCAATTTTAGTGAAATCTCTTCATATGTTATGTTATCACCTGCATGAACAATCTAGTTTCATGTATTTAAATATGCAGGCCCTTTCCCAAAAGTCCAAAAAATTATAACACTTTTGGCCTCTGTAGTTAAAAAATGCTAAAGTTAGTTAAGGTGCAAGTGTCTTTGTGTGTACAAAGTGGTTTGTATATGCGTTCAAGTCAAAAATATGTATTGGCGGGTGCAAAATCTCCATCGTCCTTCGAAAAAATGAGTTAGATGTATTTTTGAATGCATATCGGGCTTAGAATATGCATATATAAGAGGGAATCTTTTGAAGATTCTCAGGGATATTCTGCAGTTGTATGCATTTCCAAATGCATATCGGGTTGAAAAGGAGGATGTACAAGGGCGGAATATACATTGAAGATTCCAGGAATATTCGTTGCTTGCATATTGGGTTGCATGTATATTTGGTTTGTATGTTCAGACATACAACGGTTAGATACAAAGAAAAGTACATTGCAGGTATATTCCATGGAAGATTCTCGTTTGTATGTTCGGCATACAATGGAAATGTACATTGAAAAATATACAAAGGCTAGCTCGCATACATTTGCTACAGTGCAGTAGAGATGCATTTGGTGGGGCCCGCCGTAGTTTTATACAAATAGGTTGGTGCATGTTCAATATACCAGGGAAGAATGTATGTGGAATATTCTGAATAGATTCCCTGCTTGTATGTTTGTGTTTGTATATTTGGCATACAAACAAAATATACATTCAAATATACAATGAGGAAATATGCATTCCGGACCCGAAGGGGAAGTCAGATGCAGCGGATAAGTTTTTGGAATCCGCCTTGTATGTGTGAGGCGATTGTATATGCAATTATACATTGAGACATGCAAGCAAAAGGACATACAACCCGGACGCGATGGAGGAATGAAATGCGTCAAATAAATTTTGAGGTCCATGGGTTGTATAAAGCACTTGTATATGCCGATATACAACCCGATGTACAGTGATAGGATACAAGCCAGATTCCAAGAAGTGTTCCAATCCAGTAGAAGAAACATTTGGCGTCTGCCTTGTATGTGTTTTGCGCTTGTATATGCGAAACATACAAAGCAATGGGTGCGGGATGAGCATACAAGCCGGACCCGAATTGAATTCCAGTTTGTTCTATAACATTTGATGTCCGCCTTGTATGTTGTATATGCATTTGGGTTTGCATATACAAGAGCGATGAAGGTGAAATAAAAGGAGAAAGGGCCAGCAATGGAAACACGAGGTGCCTATGTGGCACGATTTCACTGGTTGACAAATTTTTAATGTTTTTAGGTGCCGTTGATCACAGCGACGGAGGGATGATCGACTGTCTTGTTTTGAACCTGCAGGGAAGGATTTTTCCTGAGCGTGTGCGGTTGTTTTTGAGCGGGAAATTCTCAGAGGTACGTCGTTGCTACATTTCAGAGAGGCTGTGGGTAGCTGAAGCGTTAATGGCAGAATTGCAGTGGTATGGGTCGGTGATGGACGAGTCAACAACCCAATTGAAGATGAATGTCCTTGAACGGTGATGCAGATCCTAATTCCATCTACTCATTCCTCTTTATCTCCCCACAGCGTTGAATATTTCTGAGCGCCATTCCTCATGCATTGAATTTGGCAGATTTTTGATTTGCCTCATAATTAATTTTTGTCGAGTACATAGTCTTGGTATAAAAGCCAAACTGTGTTACTTGTGGTTGTTGAAAACTGGACAAATTTTGGTGCTGCAATAGGAATGCAACTTTCTGGTGACTCTATTTTAGGTGTCTTTGTGAGTTTATGAGTTGTATGTTGTATGTATTATGTACAGAATTATCAATTTCATGTTGATTTAAATGAGTAATGCTTCATTGCGTGTGTTTTGTTATTTATCTTCGGACTGAATGTGTTTTTCTTCTGACTCTGAACATCTAAGGGGTGTTATGGATTCTAGAATATAGGTTTTCTATATTGAATACTTAGTCTCTTACTTTTGCTCAAGGAGTAGATTGAATGTTTTGGATTAAGTGTTGAGAAGAATACATTGCAGTAAGGATGTTTGTAAGCAGAAATAACTAAATACTCTCTCTTGGGTATTATCTGTAAGGCAGACATTTTAGAAACCCCTTAAAATCTGATTATTGTCTTAGGTCTGTGGTAAACATTCGCATATATATGTCTACTGACTCTGAGCCCTGGATAGGCACCGATCTGGTCTGGTATCTTTGTTGTAACCCAAAGTCCTAGTTTTGCATCCAAACATAAAATCCAACTCAAACTTTAAATACAAACCTTTAGGATTTTAGAAGTAGTTTTAGGACCCAAAATCCTCTGTCTACAACTGAGCATAGGCCCAAAGCTAGCCCCTTTGCACTTATTCCACAGTTTTGGTCTGCATCATAGAAGATTTATCTGCTTTGTTTCAACATTCGAGTAGTTTCATGTGCATATGTTGTAGATGTTGAATAGGGAATACCCCCCTTGGTTCTATAGAGCCTAAAGAAGAAGAGGAGATATCTATAGAGTCTATCTCCTATACTGTTAGCCGCTGGCCCAAGAATCCTACTGATCATTGATGGCTACCTTGTAGGGACAACTGGGAATAAGCATCCAGTCAGATTGAGAGGTAATAGAAATTGGTGACTCCGCTGGGGAGTGCTTTGTAAAAGAACCCAGATTTTAAAAGAAAACAATTCCTAATAATAGGTGGTGACTCCGAACCAATCTCCCAACCGGTAAAGTAAGAATTTGTATGCAAGGGAGAAGATCCCAACGTAGCCCTTTGTTTGAAGAGTTACCCATAAAAATGATGTATAAGAAAAAAGGGACTATTCGAGCCAGTCGAGATGGCTCTCCTAGCCCCAAGAAAAATGATTTTATTCAGGACAATCCAGGATCCTCCGAGCAAACAATACCTTATTTTACAAACACTGAGGTTGAAATCCAGAATGTATATGAGAGACAACAGAGTGGTGGATTGAAAATGAGGTCAGAGGTGTTTCAAGAACGCCCTTTTGTTGATTCCCCTGACAGATTTGAAGAAGCCGAATCCCTAAGGGATGATAATGATGATCAGAATGTGATAAAACTATCCTCCTCTATGCCCAGAGAGGAGGAATTAGTCGATGAAATTAAGAGCTTAAAGGCAGAATTAGAATATCTACAAGCAGTAAAGATCAAAGATGACATGAGACAGAAAGTGCAAGCTCTGAGAGTTGCTCAGAATGATTCAGTTCCTACCCTTGGCAATGCAAATATGCAAAGAAATCAACACAGGAATGAAGTACATGATCAACACAATGATCAAAGACAGAACGCACATAATGCTAGAATACCATTAAATAATGTAAGAAATTAGAATGCAAATAGAAATGCCAATGTTATTCAGCCTGGTAGACAGCCGATGCAGCTGGACAGATTCAGACAACTGGTTTTTGATGGCATTCCTGGTTACCCCAATCCTATTGACAAACATGTGAGGAATAGAAGTGCCTAAATTTTTAGGAAATAATACTGTATCAGGTGAAGACCATTTAAAATCTTTTTAGAATATCATGGACAACTTTGAGGTTGAGCATGAGGATATTTTCATGAAATCATTTATGCAATCCTTAGTTGATGAAGCCAAGGAATGGTATAAAGGTCTACCTGACAGAAGCATTTCATCATGGGAGGATTTCAGGAGGATATTCAAAGAACAATATGGTGACAAGACTGATCCTAGTTTCTTCATTAATGAATTTACTGGCATTACCAAACGATCAAATGAACAGGTTGCTGATTTCAATGCTAGATTTACTAAGGTATTGAACAAATTGCCATAGGACTTGAGGCCTAATGAACCTATGTGCATAGTATTGTACATAAATGCTTTTGATGCCAAAACAACTTATGGATTGAGAGACAAAAGCCCTGCTAGCCTCAGAGATGCTTTCAAGATTGCAACAAATATTGAAAATAACAGAAAAGCATCTGGTAAGACAAATAGAAGAGATGATGTGAAAATTTTGCAAAACCCAAATACTAAAGCTCAAACTGTTCAAGGCAGTGCATTTACTTCTGAGGATAAATTAGACAGGTTGACAACTATTGTCAAGGACCTAGGTTATAGAATGGCTAAAAATGAAAAGGGGATAGGTCCTGATAGACCAATTTACCAAAGGCAAGAAAGAAGACCATCATTAAATGATATGCCATATAACACTAATTGGCATAATGGTAAGCCTTTTCTCCCAAACAGTAACACAAATCAAAGGACTCAAAATATAAAGGAAACTCTTGATCCTTTGAGGAAGGCTGTAAATATTGTTAATGACACCCCATGGTGTATCATATGTCAAATGCCTCACTCACAGTCACAATGTATAATTGCTCAGTCTCTATACAACAATGCTATTGCTTGTGATGAGTGTAATAAGCCGCATTGCATGGAAGATGAGAATGTCAATATGCTATCTACAAATAGAGAATACTCTTCTCACGATGCTAATGTAAGTGCAAATGATGAGATTCAGGTCTGGCAGCAGTTTCCCTATGATGAGGATGAGGAAGATAATTATGCCTATGCTCAGGATTCACACAATTTTTTGAATAACTTGAGGAGACCTTCTGATGAAGAAATTAGAGCCCTCACAACTGCAGCAATAGCTCAGGTCAAAAGCAATTACAATCTCAAGGGTAAAGCTCAGGTAAGTAACTCACACCAACCAGAGAATACTTTTGTAAACCAACCTATGCATAGTCATAAAGGGGTTGAACCACAAAAGAAACAATGGAGCAATAATAGGCAAAATTTTAAGCAAAAAATAGGTCATGATTCCCAAGGACCAGAAAGTAGAATTCCTTAGGTTGAAGATCAAAACAGAAATTTTTAGATTAAGAATGACAGTCAGAGAGCCACAAAAATTAAAGATGGATCATGCCAAGATAAAAATAAAACCGTGGAGCAAGTTACAACTGTTATTCAAAATTATGCTCCATTTGACATGACTCAAGTCTTATCGCAGATAAAAGACTCAGTTCCACTAATGGAACTGATGAAAATGGAAGAATTCAAACATAAAGTAGTATCCTTAATTTCAGGAGTACCCTATCAAGCCAAGTTGAGTGATGAACCTCAGGGTAAGAAACAAGCCCTGTACATTGATGAAGATGAAGTTCCTGAGGTGTATCTTGGGATGACCATGACAAAATGTCCTTCACAGGTTGAACCATTTTATGTCTCCCTTGTCATAAATGGAAAAGTGATTAAGAATTGTATGCTTGACTCAGGAGTGTCAACAAATATCATGCCTTTGGCTATCATGCAGCAAGCTGGGCTAAAAATAGATAAGGCATGTGGGAAGTGCTATGCCATGGATGCTAGGGAAGTACCTGTCATTGGAATTATGAAAGATGTGGATTTCAGACTGGCAGCATATCCAGAAAAAATTTACAAAATGAACATAACAGTTGTTGACATTAAGCCACAGTATGGCATGTTGTTGTCAAGAAGATGGACAACATTGATTGGTGGGAGTATGCAATTAGATTTGTCATATGCTATGATCCCTATGAATGGCAGGGATGCCAAACTGATTAGAGAAGAAAGGTCATCAGAGACAGTGGAGGATCAAGAATCAGAGGAACAAATATGTTTTGTGAACACTAACTGTGATAATTTTAGAGTTGTCTCAAATGATAAAGAGGACAAAAGAAAAAAAAATTGCATTCAGGAACTGGATCAACAGGGTCTATGGACCATGTATTTTGATGGAGCTTGTTCAAAGGAAGGCTCTGGTGTTGGAGTTGTATTTCTGTCTCCATCTGGTAAGCTTCTAAAATTCTCTTTCTTACTGAAGTTTGCATGTACAAACAATATTGCAGAGTATGAGGCTCTGTTATTAGGATTAAATGTTGCTTTGAAGCATGGAATTAAGATGCTCAAGGTATTTGGTGATTCAGAGTTAGTTGTTTCCCAAGTTAGAGATAAGTATGCATAAAAAAATAAGAGATTAAAACAGTATAAGCACGATGTTTGGGATACAATTGAATTGTTTGATGCTTTTTCAATAAACTAGATAGAGAGATCAAAAAATGTCAGGGCAGATTTTCTAGCTAATGTAGCCATAAGGCCAGATGATATCACTCTATCAGATGTTACAAATGTTAAGGTCAAACTTAGACCTGCAGTGCCAGATAATGTATGCAACTGGCAAGTGTTTGATGATGATAAAGATTTGCTGAGATTTCTGCATTGCATTGATGAGTATGAGAACCAAGAAATGGATTTTCAAAACTTTGTGGAGGTTGTAGATGGAAAAGAAACTCTCTTAGGGAAAGAAATAATTCAACTCAAGACAAATAGGATCCCTAGAGGGTTGGTCGCTTTAGAGAGAGCTTTTGACAAAAGGGACCAACTTGTTACAAAGCCATCCCCAACAAACAAGAATGATTTAGAGGAGATAAATTTGGGGACATCTCAGGCCCCCAAGAAGGTATACATTGGCAAACAGCTCAAGCCACATATTAGAACTATGCTGATTGCATTACTAAGAAAATATAAGCATGTATTTGCCTGGTCTTATGAGGACCTCAAAGCTTATAGAGAAGATTTATTTCAGCATGAAATCCCTTTGAAGCCTAGAGCTAAACCATTTAGACAAAAATAGAGGCCTATCAACCCAACCTTAGCTCCAAAAATGCAAGAAGAACTTATGAAACTTAGGGAGGCTAGAATAATTATGCCTATCAGACATTCAACTTGGGTGTCTAACCTTGTCCCAGTTAGAAAGAAGAACGGTGACATAAGGCTTTGTGTAGATTTTAGAAATCTAAATGTATCTTCTTTGAAGGACAATTATCCATTGCCAAACGTGGAAGCTATGTTACAGAAGGTGACTAGATGTGAACTTTTATCCATGATGGATGGATTTTTAGGGTACAATCAGGTGAAAGTAAAAGAATCAGAACAATTTAAGACTGCTTTCACTACTCCATGGGGAACCTATGTATATGTGAGGATGCCATTTGGACTGCAAATACAGTTGCCACATTTCAAAGGGCAATGGATGTTGCTTTTGCAGGATTGATTGATTCAATCTTGGATGTGTATCAAGATGACTTAACTGCCTTTTCAAAGAAAGAAGAGTAGCACTGTATGCATTTGGAGCAAATTTTTATTAGAGCATTAGAGTATGGCATCTCACTCAACCCAAAGAAGTGTGCTTTTGGGGTAGTGGAAGAAAAATTGCTTGGACACATTATTTCCAAGGATGGAGTCAGGATTGATCCAGAAAGGGTGGATGCAATTGACAGAATTCAGATCCCCAAAACAGTGAAAGGTGTTCAGTCCTTCTTTGGGCAAATTAATTTTATTAGAAGATTTGTGCCTAACTTTGTAGAGACCACCAAAGATATCTCTAAAATGTTGAAGAAAGGCGCAACTGTCAAATGGGAGGAGGAAGTGACTAAATCATTTCAGAACATAATAGAAGCTATAAAGATGGCTCTTGTTTTAAAATCTCCTAATTTTTCTAAGCCATTTCAATTATTTTCATTTGCTTCTTTCCACACCATTGCTGCATGCCTATTGCAAAAAAATGAAGGGTTTGAACAACCTATAGCTTTCTTCAGTAAGTCATTGCAGGCTGTTGAATTAAAGTATGACATCATGGAGAAACAAGCATATGCACTGGTTAGAGCAGTCAAGAGTTTCAGGCCCTATTTGGTCGACTCTCAAGTAATTGCGTATGTGCCTCATGCAGCAGTCAAGGATATCTTCACTCAGCAGGAGGTAAATGGAAGAAGATGCAGATGGATAAATAAACTACAAGAGTTCAACATAGAGATATAGATTACAAAGCTGGTAAGGGGACAAGGTTTGGCAAAAATAATGACAGAATCAAATCTGGAAGCATGCCAAGTGAATGTGGTGCAAAATAAAACTGTCAGTATATCAGAATCTGATTGGTATAAGGACATAGTACATTATTTGCAGAATTTGAATTGTCCTTCCCACTTCAGTGATAGTCAGAAAAGGACTTTGAAACTACGTGCAATCAAATACATAATTCTTCAAGGAGAGCTATATTGGAAGAATCCTGAAGGTGTACTACTGAGATGTGTGAGTGAGGATCAGGCTGCTGATATTTTAAATGATCTACACACAGGAGGATGTGGTGGACATTACGCTGCTAAGACAACAGCCCACAAAATTCTTAGAGCAGGATATTGGTGGCCAACTCTTTTCTCAGATGCACAAAAGTTGGTAAGAAAATGTGATCCTTGCCAAAGGTTCTTAGGGAAGCTAAAATATGAAGGTGCATTGCCCCTTAGGACTGTAACTGTAGAGGCCCCATTTCAGCAGTGGGGAATTGATTTTATAGGGGAAATCTCAGAAAAATCAAGTGGAGGACAGTTGGATTCTGGTTGCTACTGATTATTTTACCAAATGGGTTGAAGCCATTCCAACTAAGAAAGCTACAAGCAGGGTGGTGATGGATTTTATTTTAGAGTACATTATTATCAGATTTGGAGTGCCAGCTACAATTGTCACGGACAATGCCATGTGCTTCAGATCTGGAGATTTTGTTGATTTCTGCAACAAGTACGGGATCAATCTGTCATATGCATCACCATATCATCCACAAGGAAATGGTCAAGCAGAGTCAAGCAACAAGAGCCTCATGAAAATCATTAAGAGGATGCTAGATAAGAGCAAAAGGGCATGGGATCCGACGTTAAAGATGGCACTATGGGCCAACCGGATGACAATGAAGGAATCAATTGGAAGGTCACCTTTTGAGTTAGTGTATGGTGCACTAGCTAGGCTGCCTGTGAACAAATTTTTGCCAATCTATAGATTCATACAAGAGAATGATGTGGAGGTTGAGGACTCAATGACTAAAAGGATAAACCAGCTAGTTGCATTGGATGAAATCAGAGGAGAGGCACACATGACAAACATCAAGAAACAACAGAAAATGAAATATTTGTTTGATAGAAACGCTACGGAAAGAAAGTTTTAGATAAGTGACTTGGTCCTTGTTTGGAATGCAAGGAGCCAAGATAAGGGTAAGCATAATAAATTTGAGCCATTATGGATGGGTCCATATCAAATTAGCAATATTCATGGAGAAAATTCATACTTCCTCCAGGCCCTGAGTGGTGAATTGCTGGAATTGCCAGTGCACAGTCAATTCCTGAAGCCCTATTTTTCATAAATGATCTTCCTCTGTGCATATTTGTAAATTAGGTGTAAATAGTCTGCACTCGCCTTGTATGGTCAGTGTTTTTTTGCATTTTGTGTTCTGCTTGGTCTGCCCCGGAGTGATCTGGTTCTCGCTGCAGCCTTGCACCTGCACGTCCCCGATCAGAGCCTATGTTACCGCCTGCACGTCCCCAAGCAGAGCCTATGTTACCGCTTGCATGAGCAATCTGGTTTCATGTATTTAAATATGCAGGCCCTTTCCCAAAAGTCCAAAAAATTATAACACTTTTGGCCTTTGTAGTTAAAAAATGCTAAAGTCAGTTAAGGTGCAAGTGTCTTTGTGTGTACAAAGTGGTTTGTATATGTGTGCAGGTCAAAAATATGTATTGGTGAGTACAAAATCTCCATCGTCCTTCAAAAAAATGAGTTAGATGTATTTTTGAATGCATATCGGGCTTAGAATATGCATATACAAGAGGGAATCTTTTGAAGATTCCCAAGGATATTCTACAGTTGTATGCATTTCCAAATGCATATCAGGTTCAAAAGGAGGATGTACAAGGGTGGAATATACATTGAAGATTCCAGGAATATTTGTTGCTTGCATATTGGGTTGCATGTATATTTGGTTTGTATGTTCAGACATACAACGATTAGATACAAAGAAAAGATACATTGCAGGTATATTCCGTGGAAGATTCCCATTTGTATGTTCGGCATACAATGGAAATGTACATTGAAAAATATACAAAGGCTGACGCGCATACATTTGCTACAGTGCAACAGAGATGCATTTGGTGGGGCCTACCGCAGTTTTATACAAACAGGTTGGTGCATGTTCAATATACGAGGGAAGAATGTATGTGGAATATTCTGAATAGATTCCCTGCTTGTATGTTTGTGTTTGTATATTCGGCATACAAACAAAATATACATTCGGATATACAATGAGGAAACACACAATCTTATTTCTCTGACAATGACATGTTGGAGCAGGTTTAGATCTGCGCATTGTAATATGCCCAAATTTATTCAAGTAAAACATCTTCCATTGAACACTTGTTTGTTCTTAAGAGGATTCCTTGATCCACTTCTGCATTCCTCAGCCTTATGACCGATCTTTTTGCAATTAAAGCATTGATTGGAGAAAGATGATACGTTTTGATTCACTTTACTTTCGCATTGATTAGCTTTATGACCATACTTATTGCATTTGAAATAATTACCATTGAAAGATGGATACGTTTGAGCATTAGGTTGTCTTACCGGAGGTCTTCTAGGATTCCTTCTTTGATTTCTTGCTTTAGGATTTCTTTGACCAGATCCAGAGCTTTCACCTTTCTCAAATCCCAGAGCATGCTTATCATCTACCTTCTTCTAACTATCAAGCAGCACCTCAAGTTTAGTTGACCTTATCTTGAACTTCTCTTTATATTCATTTGCAACTTCTAGGTCATGTTTGAGAATGACAATTTGTCTTTCAAGTTGTTCCTCATCATCCCTAGTTTCTTGTAGATCAGATTCTAGATGGCCAATTATTCTGTCCAATCTGTAGCAGTCTTTTGTTCTTTCTTTCAGAGATTGTTTCCTCGGTTAGCCTCATCACCCCAGTTTCCATCTCATGTTTTAGGACAACAACTTCTTTTGCCAGCTTCTCACATTCCTTTATCTTTTCCTTTAGAGCCTCATCCATGTCATTGTCTTCATTTTGACTTGCTAGTTGCTGAAGTAGCTCCTTCCTCTTTTCATTAGATTTGCTCAGTTGTCCTTTTAAAGTCTTAATGAAATCTTCAGCATCTTTAAGATTCTCTTACAGATCTTTGACTTCTGCTCTGGATAGATCAAGATCTTCTAGGGCTACTTGAAGTTGTTGATTGATACCATCAAAATACTTGAATGAGCCCATTGAAACACCTTCCCAGATCTTCCTCAAGTTGTTAAACTACTTCTAAGGAACCTTGCTCTGATACCAATTGTTGAAATTAAGGAACCCTGAGAGGGGGGGTGAATCAGTGTTCTGTAAAACTTATTATTATGTTCCTTTATTTATTTACCACATACATTCAAATGAAAAAAGCATGAACTTAAGAATAGCAACAACAAGATCATCACATATGAACACCAGAATTTTTACGTGGAAACATAGTTAAGGGAAAAACCACGGTGGTGGGTTAACCCACAAGATTTTATACTCTGTTAAAAGTATTACAAAATGGGAAGGCACATGCCTTCAGGTGCATTGCCCAGAGCTCACTGCTCAAAGGAGGCTCACTACCTACAAGATTAATTACAAGAGTTCACTAAAATGCTTGAACTGAAGGATAGCATCTAACAATGCAAGATTATTGTTTAGAGTAAAATTGGGATTGTTTAATGTTTTAGTGTTTAGATGTTTGAATCCTCCTTTCACCGTATACATTCAAGGATCTAGGGTCAAGTGGCAATTCACTATCATACCCTAGATTGCTGTGAGATGTAGGGAAACTTGGATTAGGGAATTTAATTATCAATTTCTCTTCTCTTATACTCAATTGACCATTAAAACCCTAATTATGCAAATACAGTAATAAACTGATGAATAACGAAAAAAGCTCTTGTAGACAGGAGTGAAATATTAAATCACAGAGTACCTATTTTTGGGGCTCTAAGATGGAACAGTCAGGGACACTAGAGCGAGCGCCCAAGTCCAAGGTGCTAGTTTCTTTGTGAGATCATGACCTCCTTCCGACACTGATCAGCATTGTAACTCCTATTTCCAAAAATTTAGTTGCGGAGGACACTAGAGCAAGCACCCAAGTCTTGGAAATGCTCCGGTGCCCTGCTTCTCTTTAGATCCTGAATCCTTGATGTTTGCTAATCCTTCTTGCAACTTCACTTTTCCCAAATGTGACACCTGTAACCTATAATCACAAGACTTTGGGAGGGGGTTGTGGTGTTTAGAGGCTTGCCTCAGTCAACCCCTGGAGGACACTTAAGTCTCTAAACACCGTTGCCAGATAGAGAGTGCGTGCCTTGGTGAGGCAGAGGCAAAAACCAAAGGAAATGATGATAAAAACACAATATAATGTCACCTTGTAGTGAAGCTCTCATGGGAGGAAGATGCTCTTCATTCCATGAGGAAATTGATGCTCAAATCTGCAAATACAAACACACAAACCACACAAGTCTACTCTTGCAACACAATGAAAGCCTTGAATCACCTTCAGGATGCCAAAATCACATGAACAATATCTAGTTTACAAATGAATGCCTAAACATGCTTTTATATGCAACTACAAACACTCCCGCCAAGATTTCGTAAATTCAAACTTACCGTGTTAGCATAGGACCCAAATAATGATCACAAGCTGACACCCAAAAATTGGGACTGCCCCAAAATAGGGCAGGACTAGGGTGCGGGCATCCAAGTCCTCCCCCCTATTTTGGGCAGGGTCTAGCTCAAGGGGTCCTCCTAAGTCCCATTTGTCATGTTACCTAGGGCTCATTCCATTAGGATGCCAAATTATGAAGTAAGATGTCCTAAATGCATGCAAAAGACCCAGGAGCTAAACCTAAAGAGAGAAAAGCCCCTAAGGGGACATTTTTTGACGTTACATTTAGCCCCCACTTTAATGTATGTATAAATGCAAGGCCAATACATGCATTAAAGTAAGGTCACAAACACAGCAAACACACCAAGCACGGAGAAGACATGCCAATCACATAGAAAAGAGTAACAGGCACGCAAAACACGAAGAAGACAGTTACAGTCACGCAGAACACGGAGAAGACAGTTAATGCATAGAAGACACATTAATGCATAGAAGACAGGCATGATATTTTTTCTTTTCTTTTTCTCATATATATGAAACACAGATGCAAGTATTGGAAAGTAAACAAACCTCCCATAATACATGATGCACTCATCGTGCAGGTCTTTGTATATATGGGGCAACACACATGCAAGACACGCAAAACCTCCCAAAATGCAGGAAGCACAACCCTAAGGTGCTGGTCTTTATTTTGCATATGGGGCAACAAACATGCCAAACAAAACAAGCATGCCAAAACACACACACTTGAAGACATAGAGAAAACACGATAGACAAGCAATGGTGTGTACCTATTTCTAGGTCCAACACCATCTCAGGCACATTACAGGCACACACCGACGATTGCTCTTCGCCACAACAATCATCGAAAACATGCTTAAGGGTTGAGTTAGTCACAGAACTGCTCCCCGCCTCTGTAGAGGACTTTTGAAAATGACAGGATGATGCAATCTGCTTCAAGAAATACACCATCCCCGCCTCCGCATAGGGCTTAAGAAAAAGGATATATGCAATATCCCACCTCCGTAGAGGGCTTACATGATTGATTGATTTATTGATTGCAAACAAACTCAGGATGCATGATGCACTCATCGCACAGGTCTTTACACCCGAGGTTAAACACATTGCTGACATCTACAACAGACAACTTACCTTATATATGCCCCCACCTTAAGGTGGTTGATATCAAGTATCGATATCAAGCACGTTAAGGTAGGAAGAAAACACACAAGGGAATACCGACTTTCGCAAAGCCCATGCCCCTCGGAGGTGACATGTATTTTATGATCGCCAAATGTTCCCACAAACACATCCCTGCAAGAAACATGTTAGTGTCTACAACATCATGATAAACAACAACATTGATGCATATGATTAACCACACAAAGAGCCAAGGTTATACAATGAATTCGGAGTTCGAGGATAACTGTGGGGCTATATCACGAAGCTCTACAAATCGAGTACCACCAAGGCCAGATTCAAAGACAAACAAAGGTGCACGGAGCAGTAGTATTGTTAAGGTTTGTAAATGCTATAGAAACATCATGAAATTTACTACGCGGAAAGCACGAGTGCTTCCACTAGCCAAGTGTCAGATAAGATATACAACCCCTTCGTCATATTAGGAACTAAGTCCATTTTTTTATTGCTCTCAAAAGGGACACTAGGTCCGCATCAGTATAAATGTTTTTCGTCATCTGCCCGCTAGATGGAAATACTAGAGGAAGGGAAATAATAAATTAGAGAGGAGAAACAAGTGTCTTAGGGACAGTCACGTAGGAGGGTGCCCCCAATGTCACCAACCGCGACGCTATGTCCATAAGACACAACACACAACAATGAAATCAGAGAGAGCAAATTAGAAGAATGATGATACAAATAGAAGAAGGTCACAACAAAGGTGGTCTCCTGGTATCCCAGACCTTACAAGAGAGTCAAGGGTCATCCCAGGAGGCCTAAACAACACATAACATATCACGGGGGAAGCACATCATGAGAGAGATAAAGGGTTAGAGATACTTACCTGTAGGGTCTTCATATTATATCTTGGAGCTCGCGAACCTCTTGGAGAGGTACTCGATCATATTTAATGCAAAATTTGAGTGGTTCTTATGAAAGTCTTGTTTGTTATCATATGATGCTTGTGTCCTTAAATCCTTGTTTAAATGAGACTTGTTGTTGCTTATGAGGGGGAGAACCACTATTATTTCTGACTGTTGATTGTCATCTTGCTCTTTTCTGATTTTTAGCAAGTTTTCGTTGTTGAATCTTTCTAGAACGGTAATGAGAATCATCCTATACCATCTTACTTGTTTGTATCGGTTGTTCTTATTTTTCTGATGCATTTTGATTATCTTCCGATCCATATAAGGATAATAGAGGAGGAACCTCGACATAAATTCCATTTCTTCGCAGACGATGTGGATTATCTCCTTGTTTCTTATTGACTTCAATCATTCCCACAATGCTATCATAGTCTAAGTAATCGTCCTTGTCTACTTCCACTAAACCCTGTTCCACCATATTGTTTTCAATATGCTTAGGGAAAGGATTTGTGAAGATTTGTAAGTTTTGATTCGGCAGAGCAATCGACTTGTTTCCATTATCATTCACACCCAATACCTGGATGACATTTGAATCAATAAGGTCCTGTATCTCATGTTTAAGATGCATACATCGTTCAGTGTCATGTCCTTGCGTTTGATGATAATGACAAAAGGCATTAGCATCGAAGTAAGGTCCTTGTTTACAAGGATCAATAGGCTTGATCGGGGGAAGCTTTAAAATGTTATTACTTATATCTTGATTCATGATAGAATGATAAGACTCAGATATCAGAGTAAACTTTCTTGGTTGATATGATGCTTTCTTTGGATTACTTATAGCGGACAAATTTGTATTTGGTCTATTAATCTTGATGAATCCCCTATTATTGTTATTCCTCTTAAAGTTGTTTTGCGATGATCCACCTATGGATTGACCAACTTGAGCCGATGAGTTTTGGTTTTCATACTGACTAGACGAAAGTTGATAATCACGAAGGGCAGTGCATAAATGTTGAAAGGAGTTATATTTCATCAAGAGAATCTTATCACGAATATTAGGTTGTAGATTTGTAATAAATATTTTTTGAACATCCTCATCTTTCATCTGATATTGAATCTATGCATGATGTCCTTGATACCGACTAATGAATTATGTCAACTTTTCTTTCGAACTTTGTTTGCATTGAACCAAGTCAATAAACATGACTTGGGGTCCAATATTTGCTTGAAAATGTTGTAAAAATTGATCAACCAACTGCGAAAAGGAGCGTATTAAATTCAGAGGCAAAGAGCAAAACCATTCTAAAGCAGTATCTTTGAGAGATTGCAGGAAAAGTTTTGCTAGCAAATCCTCTTCAAAATAAAAATCACTACACATAGCTGTAAATGTTGCCACATGGATATTAGGATCACCTTTTCCACCATATTTTTCAAAGCGGGGAGTCTCAAACCTCTCAGGCATAGGAGTTCTCAAGATTGCATAGGATAGGGGATTACAGGCATGATATGTTGGTAGACTAGGCTGCGAAGAATTTGTCAGGTTTGTTACCTTTTGTTGTAAAGCAGTCATGCCCTGTAAAAGTTGGTTTAGGATGGCATCATTGGGAGATACGGTTTGTTGTGAGGAATTAGAACTAAAGTGAGGAGGTGAATGAGCTTGAGATACGATAGGCGGAGGCTAAGAATATGTTAACAGTGGTTGGACATAGTGATAGGTGGAAGATGGTTGTGAGTAGGTAATAGGTGTTTGGAAATGAGTGGAATAGATAGGTGGTTGAGAACAATTATGCATAGAGGAGGTCCCCTTAGAAACCAAATTTTGATAATCAAATCCCACAGCTTTGTAATTAGTGCCATTAGATATTCCAATACCAGTGGTAGCATTACTACAAGTGTTCACATTAGTTGTTAAGATTGTTGATGTAAAAGTTGATATTCCCATAGTCGGTATAGGTATGGATCCTTGAGTATGCGATGGTGATAAAGTGTTATTTATCGCTTGTGCACATTCAGTCACTGGCATGATATTGGTTTGTACAATATGTGCTAGACCATGAATTGCATTAACACCATCTTGTCCCTCTTTTATCAATTCTCTTATATTATGAATTGTAGGGACAACTTCTTCAGCTATTCTCTCATTTTCCATAAATGATTGAAATTTAGCTAGCTCTTTATCCAATTTTTCTATTTGCTCATCAAATACATATCTTGTTGCCTCAATAGTATCATCAACACCATGAAAAGTTTGTTCTTCCATTGTGGTTGGAGGATGTATAATATCTTGCATAAATTGAGTTTCTCCCTTTGTAAAGAAGGTGTTCAAAGGATTATTAGAGGTAGGAATGTTGTTTTCTTCAAGAGCACTAGATCCCATTAACCTTTTACTTCTTCTCAAAGGGATATTGTTTTTAGGATAGTGTGTCATAAAGCTTATACAAAATCATATAACACACAATGCACAAACTAAGAGAACAAATCCTAAGAGAAGGAAATGATTGAAGGCAAAAAATGCTTGGTTTTTTGTACTTTTTCAATGCAAATGAATGAAACAAAGGATGTTGTAAGGATTTTGATCAGGGGCAGCAAGTTATAGGTCTGATATCAGTCCAAAACAAAAATATGATCCTTCTTAACACACTCTTGATGCAAATCCAAGATAATGCCAAGTCAAACTATAGTGAAAATGTGTTGAAATAAGCACTTTTTTCACCAAAACTTAATGCAAAAGAGCATAACAAAGGGTGTTGTGAGGAAAGTGATGATGGAAAAAAAATTATATCAGTAATAACAACCAATTAATATCAAAATTCCCAACACAACACACTTTTAGTGTTACTTAAGGTCAAACCTTATTGAAAATATAGCAAAAAATAGGCTATTTTTCACGGTTTCAATTCCAAGACCTAGAAAAAGGGGTGTTGTAATGAATTTTAGGATGTGAAATAAGTAATACTAATGATATCAGTCAAATCAATCCATAATATTTGTCACAACACACTTGGAGTGCAAACTAGGTCAAACCCTAGGGCAAAAATGGCCAAAATATGTAGTTTTTCACCGAATTTTCAATACAAGAGCCCGTTAAAAGGGTGTTGTGAAGATTTTTAGGAGGGGCAGACAATGATTACCCTAATAACAGCCAATTAGTGCAAAAATATTTTTCACAACACGCCTATGGTACAAGTTTATAGTGTCGATAAGGCCAATTTAAGTGAAAATCGTTATTTTTGAAGCCCTAGGTTTGAGATCTTGGGACAAAATGCTATGTGAATGATTTGAGGTCTGATTTATGATTAAAATGAATTACTCTTAGATTTGAAAATGATTTTCAAGCTCTAATATGCAAAATGCTAATGCAAATTTAATGAAAATGCATGAAAATTGCTAGTTTTTGTTGAAATTTTCTATGCAAAAATGCAAATATTTTAAATCTAAATGCAAATTTACACTAAAATGAAAGAATACAGCCAAATGTTAATTTGAATGAGCCTCTAAAATTAGTAAAAAAATTTGAAATAAGATTTTGCCTACTAACCCTAGATTTTGGAATTACTAGGTTATATGAAAATTGTCAAAAATTTCTACAAAAGCCTAGCAAATTAATGATGAAAATGCAATGCAAATTATTGAATTTTTGTGTTTTTTTGTAGTTTATATTAGATCTGATTCAAAAATCATGAATTAGGAAAATTTAGAAAGAATTGATGCAATTTAGTAAGCCAAACAATGCAATTTTTTTGAAATTTTTAAAATTTTCAATTTTTTTTAAATTTTTCTCAATGCAATAAAGTGAAAGACTATATGAATGAATGAATGAAATCCAAATCTGAAGACACACACTCAAAAAGTTGCAATTTAAGTCTAAAAACATGGGTTCACCAAAATGTTTAGAGTAAAATTGGGATTGTTTAATGTTTTAGTGTTTAGATGTTTGAATCCTCCTTTCACCCTATACATTCAAGGATCTAGGGTCGAGTGGCGATTCACTATCATACCCTAGATCACTGTGAGATGTAGGGAAACTTGGATTAGGGAATTTAATTATTAATTACTCTTCTCTTATGCTCAATTGACCATTAAAACCCTAATTATGCAAATATGGTAATAAACTAACGAATAACAAAAAAAGCTCTTACAAACGGGAGTGAAATATTAAATCACAGAGTACCTATTTTTGAGGTTCTAAGGTGGAATAGTCAGGGACACTGGAGTGGGCGCCTAAGTCCAAGGTGCCAGTTTCTTTGTGGGATCCTGACCTCCTTCCGACACTGATCAACATTGTAACTCCTATTTCTAAAAAATTAGTTGTGGAGGACACTAGAGTGAGTGCCCAGGTCTTGGAAATGCTCTGGTGCCCTACTTCTCTTCAAATCCCAAATCTTTGATGTTTATTGATCCTTCCTACAACTTCACTTTTCCCAAATGCGACACCTGTAACCTACAATCACAAGACTTTGAGAGTGGGTTGTGGTGTTTAGAGGCTTGCCTCAGTCAAGCCCTGGAGGACACTTAAGTCTTCGAACATCGTTGTTAGACAGAGAGTGCATGCCCTTGTGAGGTAGAGGCAAAAACCAAAGGAAATGATGATAAAAACACAATATAATGTCACCTTGTAGTGAAGCTCTCATGGGAGGAAGATGCTCTTCATTCCATGAGGAAATTGATGCTCAAATCTGCAAATACAAACACACAAACCACACAAGTCTGCTCTTGCAACATAATGAAATTCTTGAATCACCTTCAAGATGCCAAAATCACATGAACAATATCTAGTTTACAAATGAATGCCTATACATGCTTTTATATGCAACTACAAACACTCCTGCCTAGATTTCGTAAATTTAAACTTACCGTGTCGACATAGGACCCAAATAACAGTCACAAGCTAACACCCAAAAATTAGAACTGCCCCAAAATAGGGCAGGACTAGGGCGCAGGTGCCCAAGTCCTCCCCCCCTATTTTGGGCAGGGTCTAGCTCAAGGGGTCCTCCTAGGTCCCATTTGTCATGTTACCTAGGGCTCATTCCATCGGGATGCCAAATTATGAAGTAAGATGTCCTAAATGCATGCAAAAGACTCAGGAGCTAAACCTAAAGAGGGAAAAGCCCCTAAGGGGACATTTTTTGACATTACAATTACATTTTTGGTTAGGCTCAATATACCGACTTCACACACTTCATCTTTCGCTGCCCTGTTTTACTGTTCTGCCATGATTTGAGGCTCAGATATCTTGCGTTGCACTTGATATTGCCACACTTCGCACCTCTCACCTCATTTCACACAACTATACCAAAAAATTCTCACACCCATCGATTATATATATCCGCAACATGTAATTACACCAACTACAGTCGGCCTCAAGAAAACTTAGAAACTTTTCAAGATCATTGTTCTATTGGCTTAATCTATTCACAAACATCAATGCAGACAAAAACTTATGTATTCAAGTCACCACACATGTCGGCCAATACCACTAGATATCATAAATTGCTCAACCAACCACTTCCCTTAATTTGCACAAGCATCAAACACCAGGTCAGCCTGTTCTTCACCGAACTGAACTGTCTAACCAAAACTCGATACTCAGATGCTTGTAACATTCAATCCCTTCATCATCGGAGGCTAAATCTTTGGATTTGGGTAGCCCTAACATTACTTAACATTCCCTCAGATCCACAACACAACATGATTACCTATGGAGAAATGTGGACCAAAATGCTGAACCTTGTCATATGCTTTGTTCCTGTCTATCGGGACTTAGACAAATCTGCAATCTAACTTCCGGTATGATCAAATGATATAATGCGATGTGTAAGATAGTTCCAGTTGCCATCAATGACAACACATGACATGCCTAGCAGTATCTCTTGCCAACAGGTAGGTCACCCATGGGGGATTCAATTAAAATGCAGGGTCACCCATGGGGGGTTTAGAAGTCAAAGTGGGCAACCCACAAGGAATATGTTTTATAGGTGGTTTCAATGGTTAAGATTGGACATAGAGGCTAAAGATGATTTCATGACCCATAAACAAGGTGTTGGAGTTCAAGGGAGTGGGTCGCCCAGTTCACTAGGGCTGGTCACCTATGGGGGTTCTGGAGTCAAAGTGGGTGACCCAAAATTAAAGAAATGGGTGTTCAAACTGATGATGGAGATGGTTTGGGAGGTTAATTGGAGGCCTCTAGAGGGTTGAAATGGTTGAAAGGGGCTTAGGAAAAGTGAATTTCCCATCTTTTGATGTAGGTAGGTCATGTCAACAGGGGTAGAAAGCGACATAATTGAATTGTTGACATAGGGTAATTGGTGAATATGCATGACTTCGAAGGTTAGCTAGGAGATAGGGGAGGTACAAACAAAGTGATGAACATCAATCCACATGTTGCCAAGAGGAAATATTGCTGAGAGGTCATATTTACATGCTTACACATATGTGTTTAGGACTACAACTCATCCTCAAATTACCATGTAGACTCGTGCACTTTTTTAGTGCTTACAAAACCATGTTGCATCCCTACATTCCACATGAGTTAGCATGCCTTGTTCCAAGAACAACATTGAGTACCTCATTGTTATCTCCAATAATTCCTTATGTACAAAGACAACCATCTCACACATCACCATGTGCAAGTCCTGTAAGAATTGCTCTAAAATCCCCACATGGATCCTCAAATCGTTGGCATCAGTCTACATTCTCTTTAGCCAATAATCAATTTCATCATCTTCCATTTTTTCTTTACTTTTACATTGTAATGTTCTTCCCAACCCTAGTTTGCTTCCTACATTTCCAACTACCCCTGAGAAAGAGCCAGTACCAATAATTTCAATAGGCTATCCCTAAGCTTTGAATTCTTGACCATCTCCTTGAGTTTTTCCTTGAATTTAACCATAATTGTGGCTTGAGACCTTAGTAACCCATTATCAACAAAACTTACATTCCCCAAAATAGGTTTAACTGTTCTCGTATTAATGGTAAATTTTATATGAATATATGCTTCAACCTATTTTTAGGTACTGACATGTGCCTTAAAGGATCATAGGCATTAGCACCTCCTGCCATAAATAAATAGAAACCAACTACAAACCACACCAGCCTCTCAAACACTAGATTCTCCTTCTTCAACTAAAAAACATATCCTAAAACTAAACACCATGGAAGCAATGAAAAAAATTGCATTATGGAAGACAAACAATTTACAAGCTTATAGTAAATGAAAGAGGAGTCAAGTGTGTGAAGGGGAGTACTCCAAATACAACACCACTACTAGCCGCCTCAAACATCAATAACACATAAAAATAATGTCTATCACGAACACTCCTCATATATAATTTCCCTCAAATTATCCATCATCGATATCCAAACTTTCCATTAATGAGAAGAAGGATTATGATGCTCCTTGGTTAGCTTTAACAAATCATCAACCCTATTCTATTCCCTAAAGCAATGGGAAATTCGAAAGGAGCTAGACTTCTCTTTCCATATTATTATTTCTTCTAGGATAGCCTTAAGGCACCAACTTGAATAGTGCCCTTTATTAACAACACTAACAACTATTTGCAAGTCACCCTCAATTTCAATTTCTTTATGCCCCGCTCTAAAAGAGGCTTGTATACCTACTAGGAGGGCATTCCACTTAGCATAGTTATTAGTTTTGTTGTCAAAAAATTGCAACCTTTTAAGTATAATCTCCCATTCTTATCTTTGACTACAAAGCATGCTCATGCTAAACCAAGATTGCCTTTAGAGGTGCCATCAAAACTAAGTTTTATACCCTTAGTCAAATTTTGCCATTTATTTATTTTTTTCTCTTATTTTTACAATATATCAACCCTTTAACAAGAACCTTTGGTGTGAACTTTATTTAAACTTAAAATTATTAATTATTAAGGCTTTCTTATATAAATAAAGAAAATATTTTATTAGCATCAATAACTAAACCTTTTTTAATGAGAGAAAGATTTGGCTTTAAACCCTATTTATATTTATAGCTTGAAAATAGGGAAACTTATAAAAATAAAAATTTAAAGAACTAGATAATATGATTAAATATTTTATTAAAAAATTGATATAGTAGTAAACTTTGTTTATTTAATTTATTTTAATGTTAGTTTACACTAGTATTCATAGGGAAAAGGGATAGGAGTTAAGGGTTAAAGAAATGCATAAAAAATAAAGGAGGCAATGTGCTTGAATAGAGAACAAGCAATTTCGTAAAGAAATTTAAAACACACATAGATAATGCAAAACTATAAACATATTTCATATTGTAAAGGGTGAAAAGGAGATTTGGGGACTTCAATGTAACCATTAGATGCATAGAGAGTACACTTAATGACAACAAGATACTCGCGGATGGGAAGGGACCTCTTGCAATTGAGGACGAGGGATATAGGGACTACAATACTAGTGTCACCCCACAACATGTGTTCAACACTAACAAGAGAACTATGACCAAAATTTGTAGAGAATGCCAAGACATGACCAATCTTCTTTATAGAGTTGCCCCCACTCCTTCCCCTTCCCCCACCCCCTAAAATGAATAGAATTCTCTTATTTGTCATTCACCCTAAAGAAGACAGATGATTTGTAGCAATCAATGAGTAAGATTTCAAAAACATGCTATCCACTGTTATTGCACATGCCTACTTTTGCAGCAGGGAAGAGTGGCCTATGACAACATTACTTTTATAATTTTCCTTATTTTGGAGATCATGTGAGTCACTCGTTTGAATTTACTTGCATTCTCTCTTCATTTAAAGATAACAAGCATAGTTTATTAAAGAGATCACTACTATTAAAAAATTCTCTTTCAACATATTATATGATCCACATAATTTCAATAAAAAAAGATTTTTATTAAAATTCAAATGTAATGAAAATGCATCACATAAATTTAAATATAAAAATTTGATGTAAAGTATATTATTATTTTTGATGAGAGGATAAAGGTGGGTTTTTGAAAGGGTCCCTTTTACACATATTAACCCAGATTTAACAACAAAGCCCGACAAATAACATTGAAATAATTAGGACTACCAAACAAGTTGGTCTATACAAAAATTGTTAACCAATAGTAAAAGATACTCAAGTAACAACAAAAAGACAACATGAGGATAACAATAATCAACATGTCAAGACAAGACCCTTAACACACCATAAGCCATTAAGATCTAGAATACATTGATAACCATCAACAACATCTTTCGTTATTTCCCTATAGCAAATTTCCTTCTCACTCCATCTCCCTCTCTTAATTACCACCACTAAATTAGTTGTTCTCTTAAATTATATTATTAGTACCCGCCTTTGGCATTATATCGCAATGAGTTTTTTAATCTAGTGATTAATTTATCTATATTAAACCAATCAAAACAAAGTATTATTTTTCATGTTGAACAAATTTTAATTTTTCCTAAGTCTACATGAGAAAATTTTAACAAAAATTATTGGGAAAATGATTTATCTCTGTTGTGATTGGCTCAAAATTTGACCTCTTAAGGGCGGATTTTGCGGAAATACTATTTTGAGGGAAACAAACATCTCAGAAAAATTCAGTGGGAAGAAGGAGCTAACAATACTAAAGTTAAATTTGTTTAATTAAATTATGAGTGACTAAATTCTTGCTGGGAATATAGTTATTAAATAATTTATTTTTTAATGTTAAACAAATAAATTTTTTCCTGAAGTCTATGCAAATATTATAACAAAAAATGTAATATTTATATTAATATAATACTCTTTTCTGTATAACTATTATACTATATTTATATTATAGTAAAAATAAAATATTGATATATATTTGTATATAAGTATTAAATATTAATATATTTTAGTGATCTAAATATTAATATATTATATTTTGTAATATTTATATTTATATAATTATTTAATTTTTCTTCATTGTAATTATAATATTGATAATTTTTTTTAAAGATAATGCGCCTGGTAAACTTTTTAACGTGACCGGTGACACTGGTGCGACATGCCCTCCAGCTCCACGAGAACACTTTTGGCTGGAGCTATGAACCGATGAGGCCACAACACGAGGGACCTCATCCCCTAGTAAGAACTCTACAAGTTCAAACCCATGAGCTTGTTGGCCCAACGGGGTTTGAAATCTGGTGGCCGCCACTACAGCTGAGTGACCTAACCACCAAACCACGCCCTCAACAACTATAATATTGATATTTTAAATATCTATACAATAATATAATTAATTATACTATTTTTAAAATAAAATTTATTGAAACATAATAAAATGAAATATTGATGTCTATTGGTGTAAATATATTCAATATTAATATATTATAGGGATCTAAATATTAATTTATTTCATTGTGGAATATTCATATTTTTTTTGGTACGTAAAAAAGATATTTTATATATATTCAAGTTTAGAAAAATTACATTAAGAGGCTGCTATAGCCAGATTTCTAGTTGACACTTTCTGAACCTATCCCTAGCTGACCACGTAGGGTCTCAAAAAGATAGAAAATGACCACGTAGGGCCAGAGTAAACATCAAAATTGGCCATGAAGGCCTCTATGACTTGTCTATGTAGCAGGGAAATATACTTTCCTTACAAACAAAGCCGAAAACATAAGCTTTTAGGAACTTTATACATGACCAAAATGTTTACCATGTGGAGGGCAGTGAGAATCACATGAAGTTCAATTCATGCGCAAAAGCCTGGAATACCTACACCCATTCGAAATGCCCATTCACTACCTCCATCTGCAGCACCTTTTTGAGGAAGGAAACTACCTTTTCAACCTTTTCTCTATGCTCCAGCAGCACCATGCATTTCATGTCGAGGATAAATGGAAAGATTTTTACCACTTCGTCTGAGTCCTAAAGCAAAGGGACATCTTTCGGGTGAGGCACCCCAACCCCGGAGAAGACTACACTAATTATCTCCTCGAGACCACCTAGGAGGTCAGCTTTGAAAAGTTTGGAAATTATCAATCTTGCTTCAGCCTTGGGAACCCTTGCATCCAACATTGACGTAAGAAATCTCGAAGAGATGCTTGTGTCCACTTTGTAGATTTCCCCTGATTCCAAAAACCCTCTGCCCAGTATGATTTTAATCACCGCCACAGTGAGGCCATCATTAAAACACAAGACTCTCTTCAACCTCTGATCAATAATCTCACCTTTGAAGGTCATTTGCCTTATTGTGCTTTCCAGCTATATTGGAGTGTCTACTCCCAGATTAACCATGCCTTCAATAGCAATGCGAGCAATAAATCTTGAGCTGCCTACCATTAGAGCTTGGGGATTGCCGCAGACCAAACTTTCCAAGAGAAGAGGGAAGGGAAATGAAAGCTTGCGTGATATTGCAACGAGTAAAAGAATATAAAGGCGCAGAGTCGATCTCTCTGCCGCTAATGTCTTGTCAATTGTCATACAAGTGAATTAAAACTTTGCAGTTTATCTTCCGCAGAGTGTTCAGTAATGATTGCGAACCTCTTTGTTGTATCTGGCAATCCTCATGTGAGGATGCTTATAAATCCTTTTCCATCCACTTATTGAATTCTCCGCTTGTTTAAAACTTCCAGTCACTTGATTCAATGATGGCTTTCAATTCACCTCTCTCAAATGATCGGGCCTTACACACATTATATGTGGATAGGGCGCTCGCCCTTCTGTCCACAATATTCATATTATTTATTAATACTATTTTTAACAACTCAAAAACCACATAGAAACCACATGTTACTTGGGGGATTCAAACTTAGATCTCCATCGTGGCGCTCGCCCTTCTGTCCACAATATTCATATTATTTATTAATACTATTTTTAACAACTCAAAAGCCACATAGAAACCACATGTTACTTGGGGGATTCAAACTTAGATCTCCATCGTGAGAACCTTATGGCCTTTGCCATTTAAGCACAACCCTGTTCACGTGGAATATTCATATTATTATAATATTCACCTCAATATATGTGTGTGTGTGTGTGTGTGTGTGTGTGTGTGTGTGTGTGTGTGTGTGTGTGTGTGTGTGTGTGTGTGTGTGTGTGTGTGTGGATAGGGCAACCGCCCTTTTGTCCACAATATTCATATTATTTATTAATACTATTTTTAACAACTCAAAAGCCACATAGAAACCACATGTTACTTGGGGGATTCAAACTTGGATCTCCATCGTGAGAAACTTATGGCCTTTGCCATTTAAGCACAACCCTGTTCACGTGGAATATTCATAGTATTATAATATTCACCCCAATATATGTGTGTGTGTGTGTGTGTGTGTGTGTGTGTGTGTGTGTGTGTGATTTTGAGTGAAACAAACACTTAAAATTGAGTAGAAAAATAAAGTGGGAAGAGTTGGCATATTACTAAAGATTAACTTGTTTAAACAGATACTCAATTGAGAATGAGTAAACATAATTCTATGCATAAGAATTATATCTTATATATGCAGATAGAATCACGTGGAAAGTTGTATTCGACGAAAGTTGTATGTACGGTTTGGAGGGAGATCTTTCATACCTTTAGAGATCCACTGTACAATATGGAGTTAAAAAGCCGAAATAAGTGTCTAGATATTGAGAAAATTATTAGTCTTTATGAAATCAATTTGTTATTAAACAAATAATTTTTTTAATGTTAAACAAATAATTTTTTTTCCTTAAAGTCTATGTAAATATTATAACAAAAACTGTAATATTTATATTATTGCAATAGGGTTTTTTTATCTAGTTCTATGTAGATTAAACCCATCAAAACAGAGTATTATTTTTCATGTTGAACAAATTTTAATTTTTCCTAAGTCTAGAGAAAATTTTAACAAAAAATATTTGGAAAATCATTTATTTATTTGTAAATTTGAGCTCTTAAGGATAGATTTTGGGAAATACTATTTTGAGTTAAATAAACAATTAAATCAAGCAAAAAAATACGGTCATGAGTGACTAAATTCTTACTGTGAATTTGGTTATTAAACAAATAATATTTTTTTAATTATTAAACAAATAATATTTTTTTTCTTTAAGTCTATCCAAATATTATAACAAAAATTTAATATTTATATTAATATAATATTCATATTTTAATGTGATTAATTAATTTTGATTCACTATATATATTATTTATAAATTTGATATTTTAAATATTAAATGTATATTAAATTAGTAATTATCATTATAATGTATTTATATTTATGTTATATTATAGTAGAATGAAATATTAATATATATTTGTGTATAATATTAAATATTGAAATATTATAATTTCAATATTCACTTCCATTATGAAATTTCTCATTTAGTTAAATACTAATTAATGAATCTAACTCCACCATTCAAATACCACTTTTAAACTATTTCCTAACATATTAATCTATAGACATAAATATACTTATATAAATTAAGTATATAATATAAATATGATCAAATATTTAAATATGATATGGCAAGAAAAATTAAAGAAAAATAAAAATATCCTCTCCCCGTATATTCTCTGCCCCTTAATTTATCTATTCATTTTTGTTAATTTGTATTTACTTCCACTTACATGCTTATTATTATTATTTTAATGAATTGATTTTTAATTAGTTCCACAATTAATTTAAACAAACTCCTAATTTTTGTAGATAACATCACATACAATATTCACTTTCATTATGAAATTTCTCATTCCATTAAGTACTAATTAATGAATCTAACTCCACCATTCAAATACCACTTTTAAACTATTTCCTAACATATTATATAAAATTCACATTTTCTACTATGTCCAATGCAAGCAAGGGTAGGTTGAATGGGTCAATGATTTTTTAAACATTTTTAGTCTCTCCTCAAAAAAATGCATTATCAACTTCTTAATGATGAGATTCAACATCTCAAACTAAAGTCTTATGAATGTAACTTCTTATTATTGAAGAATTAATCTACAACCACTATCTCTAATAGAATTATTATGTTACTTTAGGTGTTGCACTTAAATGTTTTAATGTCACTTTTATTTACAAAATATGTTGCATTTTTCTCCCCACTCAAATTAGATTGTTACTTTTTGTCATATTACTCCCAACTCTAACCACTTTGGAGTTCATCTAGAATACCCTTTGCTCACACAAACCCAATAAATCCTCTCAAATATCCATAAATGTGTCAGCGTTGTATATGATAATGAGATGGTAATCATTATTCATCATGACTACCAACCCCTCCTAAGCTTGGTAACTTTACAATTAATTTATTTGTTCATATGACCACAAGACAACCATACATGTGTCATGAAACTCTCTTCTATCTCTATAAATGCTTCAAAGCACAACAATCCTTTATCCATAAGAGCAACCCTCCCTTACTCTCCCTCCTCCATAGCCACTCACTATTCACTCCATTGTAGTGTATGCTAACTAAATAAATATTAAACTAGCACTTGCACCCATTGGAGGTTTAAGGAATACGCCAATAAAGAACAACCAACGAGTTTAGAAAATTTTCTGGCCTGAATTTTTTTACGGCATGAGACAATTTGGAGCACTATAATGCTCACATATAAAAGCCTATCTGCTAATCAAAGTCAAAATCAACTAATCAATTAATGAAGACTATTTACTAATAAATCATTTCTTCATCAATATTAAACAAATATTTGATCTAAGAAACTAATTTCAACTACGGAGCTGATGAACGTCGTAAAAGGTTTTGGGAAGTTTTTTTTTGCTCTGCTAGGTTTCTCTGAAGCTACTCGCCATTGTTCTTTCTAGGCGTCATACTGCGCTCTAGGCACAGGAATTATAGCCTTTCCTTCTGTATGTTTACATTTATTGCGGCTTTTTGGCCATTTAAATGCCTCCTACCGCTTCTGACCCAACACTTATTGCTGGTGTTGGCGGTTTCACGGCTCTGCACAATGGCTCCTCCATCGACCAAGCGTCCCTGGAAGTTTGTTCTGAAGGTGTTTCACGAGGTAAGCCCTCAGTTTCTCCTGCTGATGTAATTATGCCCATGCAGGAATTTGATTCTACTTGTTTATGGTTAGAACATCATACTCTTATTGGTTACTTTGTAGGAAGAACTGGCCCTGAATCTATGCTCAAGGAATGGGTTCAAAAGACTTGGGTCCCTCATGGGGTCCGCCTTGATATGGTCCAAAATCTGACCAAAGGCTTTTTCCTTTCACTTTGCGGAAGTTAGCCATGTTCAGGCAATTTTGAACCATGGTCCTTGGTATGTTCGGTCTTCCCTGTTAGTTTTCCAATAGTTGACCTGTAATTTTGTGGCTTTAGATGATACCAAACACCGGGTCCGTGTGTGGATTGAATTCCTTGGTTTGCCTTTGCCTTGCTTGCATTTCTTGCATGATATTGCTTCTTCTCTAGGAAGAGTCATTTGTGTTGAACCAGATAAGTTCTTTCAAGTGCGTCCTCAAAAATGTGTCTGTGTTGAGGTGGATCTTTCCAAAGACCTCAAGGATTTTATTGACATTCAAATTGGCCCCTTCGGCACACTCAGAAAGTCACATACTTTAATTTGCCAAATACTTACTACCGCTGTCAGTCAACCGAGCATAAAATTAAGGATTGCCCTCTTGCTTCCACCCAGAGAGGCTGTTCGGCCACGTCCAATGGAAAATGTGTCCAAGTAGGTGGTTTCCAAACCAACGGATACTTGGGCAACTATTACCACTCGCAAACACAAAGCTAAGGTCTCTGTGGATGCTCTCAAAGCTGCTGAGTCAACTAAGGATGTTTCAAAGCCTTCTACGAATGATGGGAAGGACAAACTCAAGAGTCCTACTGTGCTGCCATCGCAGCAAAGGTCACCACCCAGGGCACGAGCACGTGCCAATCCATCTTTGTCACTTTGCAGGCGCTCTTGTAGCTGAGAGCTTCCTGAGGAGGGTGAAATTATTCAGAAGGTTAAAAAACAAAAAATTCCTCCTCTACAATTTGGGTCTAACCCCACCGACTTCCTACAGAATAGTTTTGCTTCCTTTGAAAACATGGATTCTAGGGAAATGGTGGAGGATTTTAAATGAATTTTCTCTCTTGGAATGTTTGAGGTCTAACTAACCTCGCTAGGAAGTACTCTGTTCGAGCTACTCTCCAACACTATGCTGCTCTTGATGTTCTGTGCTTGCAAGATGTTAATGTTACAGGGTTTCTCTTATCTTCAGCTTGCCGTTGTATTTGGCCAGCCAGTAAATTGTTCTCCACCGCCCATGAAGTTGGCAAAGGTGGTGTTGTTACCCTTTTGTCCCCTCGGTGGCATGATTCGGTGGTGGCTCATGGGGTGGACCCCACCAACCATTTAGTCTGGACTCTTCTTAACATTGATAATCATTCCTTTGGGATTATTAATATTTATGCATCGAATGATGCAACAGAAAGATCTGCTTTGTGGCAGTGGATTGTGGATTCTTTACTAGTTGCCACATGGCTTATTTGTGGGGATTTTAATATGGTTGAAACGATGCATGATAAAGATGGCATTCTACCTTTTCGCTAGCCAGTTGGTGAAAGAGAAGCGTGGTTTCATATGCGCAATAAATTGGGCTTTTTTGATCCCAATGTTGGCCTCTGTCAATCCCATCCTTTCTGGCATACTTGGTGCAATTTTTGAAGTAGATCTAACAAGGTCTTTAAATGCCTTGATCGTGCCATGATCTTAGCTCAATCTTTCTTTAATTTTGCCACGTCATCCACCCTTCCTGTACAACCGTTAGTGGATGTGACGTTGTCAGACCACTTTCCAATTTAGTTTTCCATTGAATGGCAACTCAAATAGCCACGTGCCATGAAATCTCAGTTTTTCCTGAACACCTCCTTGCTAGCTCACCAACCCACCTTGGCACGCATTGCAACTATATGGAATTTAGAATGTCGCCCTTTGCATTCTATTAGCTGGATAAAGTGGTGGAATGATGCTATCACCCGCACTGTGAGGTTTCTTTGCATCTATGGCCATCAGCTAGCCACTTTCAGGAGACGGGCCTATGAGGCTACAATTACTGCTTTGAAATCAGCCTCAGTGGTCTTGGTAGCCGACCCTTTTTCTCCTTCTATGCAAATCAATGTCGCCAATTTAAGGCATCAAAAATAAAAAGGCTGATAGTCATGCTGCCAGAGGAGCGCAACTCAAAGCTAGGATGCATTGGCTAAAGATTGGAGATCGTGTTTCAAAGGAATTCTTTCTCGCTCTTCGAGCTAGACATTCCTCACACGATATTAAGCAAATCAAAGAGGATAATGTTGTTCATACTGAATTGCCAGACATTCTCCAGGCTTTTGTAAGGCATTATGAAAAAGTTTTCACAACCCAAGATTATACTCCTGAGCAACAGACTGCTCTGCAGGATTGTCTTGCAGTAGTTCCAAAACAACTCTCCTCAGCCCAGATGCGCTTCTGTGATCAATTATTGACCATTGAAGACCTTAAGGAAGCTATTTGTTCTATGGCTGATGGCAAAGCTCAAGGAATTGATGGCTTTCCTTGTGAGTTTTACAAAGCCCTTTGGGATTGCTTGGGAAAGGATTTACATAATGTTTACCTTGAAGCTTTTCATTCAAATTCTTTAGGAAATCTTATTAATCAAGGAAACATTAAGTTCATACCTAAAGCTGGTGATCCAGAGGATATTTGCACTGGTGACCCATTACGCTCCTCAATGTCTCCTACAAGATCATTGCTAAAGCCCTTTCGCTCAAACTTCGCAACCTGCTTCCTTTGATTGTTTGCCCTGAACAGACTGGTTTTATTAAATCTAGATATATTTTAGATAATATCATTGCAGTCTGGGAGGGAATGGAATGGGCAAGAAAATCAAATCAAAAGGCCATTTTCCTAAAAATTGATTTTGTCAAGGCCTACGATGGCATTGAATGGTGCTTTATTCTTGCAATGCTTACAACATTAGGGTTTGGGCCTTCTTTTATCCAATTTGTCAACATGCTCTTCTCAGATGCCTCTGCATGTATCACTATCAATGGCCACCAGTCTCATACCTTTGGCCTTTTTTTCTCAATCCGACAAGGTTGTCCGCTTGCTCCAGCCCTGTATGTTTTAGCAGTAGAAGGTTTTGGATACCTTCTTGCACACTCTATATCCAATGGGCTTGTTCATGGAATTTCTCTGCCCAATTCTTCCAGCCAGCTGGTTAATGGTCATTTTGCTGATGATTCCTTTTTAACATTACTAGAAGAAGAAAATACCGTAAAAAATGCTCTTGGATGTCTGGAGACCTTCTGCCTAGCCTCGGGTTCTTCCATCCAGTGGCACAAAACATTATGTTATAGACAATCAATTCTTCCCATTCCTCATTGGTTCTAGCAATATGGTTGGCGCTGGGTTGCTCATGGTGAAATTTTTTGATTCCTCGATATTCCTTTTGTCTTCTAGGGCACTTCTGCTTATCTTTGGCAAGCTGTTCTTACCTATGTGGAATAGAAGCTTGCAGTCTGGATTACTAAGCCACTATCTCTGGCTGGTAAATTCCAGGTTTGTTCTAAAGTCTTGGCAGCAACCCATGTTTTTTACTCTTTTTGTTGGGCACCTTCAAAAGCTTCATATGCCAAACTGGAAAAAAACTTTTGAGGGATTTTCTCTGGACCTCTTCTGAAACTCGCCATGGCTTTCACTGTGTTGCATGGGAGTTTTGCTGTTTACCCAGAGATTCTGGAGGTCTTGGTATTCTTTCTACTCAACGCCAAGGCACTACCTTGGCCATCAAGTGGATCATTCGTGCTCTCACTGGCAATGAGGCATGGAAAGTTTTACTCAGGCACAACATTGAAATGGGACATCCTTTGCACAAGCCTGCTTGGAAAGTTATTGGCTTTTCAACTCTCCTTGTCATGAGAGAGCTAATTCAGATCTCAGGCACGTTTGTGGTTAAAAACATTTGGAAAGCCTGGGAGAAAGTTAAACCTTGCTATGCTGGTTTGGTGACGGGTTTCATGCTGGTCTTTCCTTCAATCACCTTAATATCTGGTGGTCACCTCTCTGATCCACTCCAGGCTAGCCTTTGGCCAAATTGCCTGGTTTAAAGGCTCTTAGATTTCATAAAAAAGGTATTCAAACCTTACAGGGTATGTTTCATCGGCCCACAATGAGCCTCATGGCATGGGAGCCACTTCGAGTCAAATTTGGCCTTCAAAGAACTGATCAGGCTACATATGATAGAGTTATCACAACAATTCCAACGGAAATGCTTCACAAACTTGGAATTCAATCCAACAAGCATTGGTGGAAGGACTGGAAATGGTATCCAAAAACACCAATGCATCATTACAAGCCAAGGCTTGCTTATAGATGGCTCTCACCCCATTTGCCAATGATAGATATGCTTAATAAGCGATGGCTCATTCATAGTTCAATGGCTCATTGACATAACAGATTTAAAACTGTTTGGTCTGCCATTCTTGAGCCAAAGTTAGCTCATTTTGCCTGGTGCATTCTTTTTCAAGGGCTGCCAGTCAGAGCTAGGTTGTTTCATCTTGGGGTTCAGGATCCTCGATGTCCTTTTTGTGGGCAACCTGAGACGTTTCAACATCTCTTCTATTATTGCACCAGAGCCCAACAATTCTAGCTACGGATTCATGATTTCTTTTGCCCTTTCAGACCAGAGCCTTTATCTTGGCAAATTATCCTTCTAGGTGATTCTCCTAGGTTTCTTGCAAGATTTACTTAGATTTGGCATATTTCCAGGGTGGAGATTCTTTTTACATTATAGAAAGATCGTAATTCTTGTATATTTTCAGACAGTCACATTGGAACATTTGTTTCTCTTTACATTAAAACAATTATCTGTTCTAATGTTCTTCTGTAGATACAAGTTCAAGCAAATAAGGTTGCCTTGGAAGTGGCTCACTTACAGGAATTACTGGATCATTGGGGGAATGCCCCTTGTATTGTGGCACGGGTTCCTCCCTCTCCTTCCTCTGTCAGAGCCCGTTCTCCTTCCCAGGGCCACAGACGAAGAAGTGGATCGGCCAGAGACTCTCAACCTCGCTCCCAGCCTGCTCCATGCCGTGGACCTCACCGTTGCAAACGCTCGGCCTCTCCACGTAATCGTGGATGGACTTCAGGCCGTCCTGCCAGTGCTACAGGGGATAATACGGGTTGGCCTTCTAGAGATAATGCAGGTTGGCCTTCAGGTGATAATGCAGGATGGCTTGCTCTTGGTCCTTCCAATCCAACTAACACTGGTTGGGACAATACTAAGGTTTTTCCATGGTTGAATTTGGCTATCTCACCACAGCACGAGGAGCCAAATGCACAGAATGAAAACCAGAAGAATGATGATGGCTGGGCACCACCAGATGTCACCTCAAACCTCGCAGCAATCTGGGGGAACCCGGATGACATGGATCCGCTATCTGCAGGCGTGGCTTTGGCAGCGTAATTTTGCCTTCTATTATGTTTTTGTAATTTCTATTATGTTTTTATGGGTGTGTACCCTTTGATACTCTGATACTCTAGAAGTTTTTGGGCTAGGCCCATTTGACGTTTGGGGTGTGCCTTTATATCACTCATATATTTTTTGTGAAGATGTTTTTATTTACCTTTAATAGGTAGATGGCATTTTCATAAAAAAAAAAAAAAAAAATTTCAACTACAAAACACATAAGTGGCACTTGTTAATTATTATATATATAATTTAAAAAAAAAATAAAAGTGAAGTTTTAGGTATTAAACCTTATTAAATTATATTGAGATATTAAAAAAACACAAAAGCTTTACTTATTGAAATAAAACGAATGTTACGTAAGAAAAAGTGAAAATCAACAGTGACAACACGGCAATGCAATTTTCATGCTAATTTTTATTTTATTACCAGATAAACGGTGCTAAACAGTAACAGAAAAAAACATTCGAAAGGAGGTAAACCTAGAGCTCTGTAATTAAAAGGAAATATAGAGGCGAAATTTCTTCACATTGTGTGAAATTGAAGGAGAGGCCACTGGAAAAAACTGAAACCTGGTAATGCATGTAATTCCTTTCCTTTTCGATTTTAATCTCACACCCCAAACTCATTAAAAAAAAAAAATTGGTTTTTATTTTGACGAAAACAACGTGCTAAGAGTGGATCGATTATTTGATGTTTGCAGAGAGATGTCAGCTTCATTGCTTAAACAATTGCAAGAGAAACTTTTCATTGGGAGTAGGTACGTGGCCAAGAATGGAGCTGAAATATACAAGCAAACCCTCGAAAATAACAAGCATTACATTGACAAGGAGCCCACGGTGGAGAAATGTCGGGAACTTTCGAGACAGCTTTTCTACACTCGCCTTGCCAGGTAATAACTCGTTCCATTCCCTTAAATTTTTTTACAGGCTTGATTGTAAATGTAATCAATAAATCTCTTCACCTTTTTTGTGATGTAATGTCAAATCTGTTTTCGATGTCAATGTATGCTAAGCATTTTCATTTTATTTTATTTTTTTTGGCGTGGTCTGGAAAGCATAATACTGTGGACTCTGTTTCTCTTTCATTGATACGGGAACAACAGGTAGATCTCACTTGAATTTATATTTATGTAAGCGATAATTCAAAACCCTAGTTTCAAACCCCTCAAGGCAGGTCTCAGGTAAATAGATCAAAACCCTGGGTGCATCGATTTGCAAGGTGGGTAATTTGCAAGCCATTTCAGTAAATCTGTAGGCTGCAGAGAGTATAGGAGCATATTATAATAACAATTCAAATTATAAGTCTTAACGGGTTGATGTAGTACTAATGGAAATGGGGGACACTGTAACTACGCCATTGCAATAAGAGGGCTTATTAGCCCCAGGAAAATTTGTTGTCACCATTATTGGGTAAATTTGAGCATATTGTGGTGTAACCATAATATTGAAACTCAGACTCTGCCGACCTTTTTGGGCTCAGAGTCAAACTCTAACCTCCTAAAACTTGATGGCCAAAATTCATTTAAAATCACCCAAATTAAAATACCGTCTAAAATTTAAGTCACTGGTTTGGGTTTGGGTATGTGGGTACAGCAGATTTTTTTCTGGGGATGGGTATGTTTTGGTTATGCCTGTATTAAAAAATTAAAAAACTTTTATAATTTGTAAATATATACATATTTTAGCCAAAAATCAGGAATTAAGTTCAGATAACACAGAACATACATATAATAAACAAACAACCATAACATTTTTATAAGATTGTATTTGCGTCAATATAAAAACGGTAACCCCCTTTTGTGGACCCCATTGAGAGCTCTGTTTCATGTCGCTCTCAGGTGGACCTGATAGTGAGTGTCTATGATGAAATCTAGTCAACTGAGAAAGCAGAAAAATAAAATCCATGATACAAATTAAGTGGACGGCTCTAAAATATTAAGCATGTATTGTTTCAATTTTTTAATAATGTGAAGCCAGTAATTATTGCTTTGTGCAGAAAAATGCAGCAGGTAATACTTCAAGACTTACTGTAAAAAGACAGGCCATAAAATCCTCCCACAGCTGTACAAATCCCCAAAACTAAAAAAAAGAAAAGAAAAAAGTGAAAGAGCAGCATACAAACTTAAAACAGCAGAAGCACCAACAATAATAACAACACCATGAAAACGCCATCATTTTTATGCACACTCATTGGCCATCATTGGACAGAGAAGTAAGTAAAGAACGAGAAGCCTCAGGGAATGATGGCCTTCCTATCACATTCTTCTCGTCTTCTTAACTGTAATTGTGCCATTTGTTCAAGTTCCCCATTAATGGGTTTTATATATTCTTTCCATGAAATATGATGACAAAAACAAAAATTACAATGTGAAGACAAAGGAGAAAAGAGTAAAAGAAAATTATATAAAGGCTGCAGTTTGCAGAGGGTTCACTCTGGGTGGAGGATTTGGGCCCTGGATTTGCCTGGGTACATCCATGGCCTGGCTGAATCCGAGGCCCAAAGTCTGCACCCTGCCTGCACCCACAGTGAACTGGACTGTGGACCCTGACTGGGAACGAGCCAGACCTGGATCAGGGGGTTTTCCTAAGTGGACTGGTAACTTAGTTTAAAATCACTACAAATGAGTCCTCCATGTTGGAAATCCTATTTTTATTTCATGGGTGCTGCCAAACAGAAATTTAGATATTAAAATAGGGAAGGGTAGTTTTGCGGCTGTTAGGTTATTCTTCCCTTTTTTTGGTATGTTTTTAGTGTATGGCAAGTCTGTGAGTCAAGTCAGCTGGATTTAGTAAGGATTACTTGCCTCATAACTATAGGTCTAACAATTATGGGGTACATTTAAGTGCAATTCATGTTGCAAATCTTAAGAATGTTGCTTAAGGATCTTCCTTACTAGATTAAAAGCTACCCATTATCTCATTCAAGCCTTGCCAAGCATAAATACAATTTGCAAAATTTATCACGGAAATACAATAAAGAGAATTTCTCGTTGTAAAATATATTTTCTTTTATTATTCCATATTGTTCTCTTCTTGTCAAACAGCTTCATTAGATACATGTTGGTAGTTATATGAATTACTCATAGGAGTAGCGACATGATGGTTACAGGTTACAAACTGTTTATGGCTTACATGGAATAGAAATATATAACCACATAAATAAATGATAATTCTAACATGCATCATTCATTCATTGATGTGCCAATAATCTGCATAGAGGTTTACTAGCATAAACATACTTGTGTGGAACTGATGACTGTTCCTGTGGCATTTTATAAAATGATTGAAATTTTGCAGTATGATTGATGCTAATCCCTATATATAATGAGAGGTACATCTAAACTTAAAACATTACGAGTTTTTGTACTTCAAACTTATGTTGCAAATCTATGCAATAATTTTGTTTATCATAAAAATAACCTGTATGGAAGTTTACTAGCCTGGAACTGATGACTGTTCCTGTGGTATTTTGTAAAATTATTGAAATTTTGCAGTATGATTGAAACTAATCCTTATATATATGTATAAGAATAGCTAAGTCTAAAATCAAAGCATTATGGGTCTTTGCCCTTCGAATTTACGCTTTCAAATATGCAGAAGTTTGTTTCTATTAAAAATATCTGAGGCAATCTGTATATTTGCTGCCTTCACTTCTCATACAGATCATCCATATTTTGAGAGATGTATGTCGTAAGCTGGCTGGTTTGGATAGAAAAGATGGAAGTTTGAGCTTAGTGGTGATGACATCAATTTATAAAACTGTCATTTATGATTTTTCTTTCATTTCTTTGATCTTTAACGACCCATGGATGTTTATAAAATACATGTTCTGTATAGTGGGTACAACTTTAGATATTGTCATTTTATGATGATCTTACCATTTGGAAGCCGTTTAGTGGCTGCAGAATTTAGAAATTCTATGTTAATTTTTTCTTGCATGCTACTTCAAGAAGAAGACAATATGATCGATTGTTTTTGGCTTTTCAAAGCTATTATGTTAGTTTTCCTATTAATGTTCCATATGGAAGGTAGTTTCTTTCTTTGAGTTTTCTTCTTCAATTTGTGAGGAGTATATGATATGCTAGCAGAACTAGCATCTGAAACTTCTTGCATCTACTCTCAAAACAAAGATCATATACTTAATTTCAAAACTTCAAGATATGGTACAGTTGCCCCACTTTTCCTTTTTGATCTTGATATTCTTAACTTAAATTGTGTTGAGTTGTCAGCCTTGTAGAACTTACACAGTTATACACTACTGTGCCATTTTTCCCATGTTGTAAATAGATGAGCAACTCCACCTCCCATGCTAACTTCTAGCAACAGTTTCTGTTTCCATATAAAATTTTGCATATATCCCCAACTGTATCCTATTACCTAGTTCTCAATATTTGTTTTCAATTTTTGTAACACATCATTAATCCCAGTTGGCATGAATTTTATGGAAAGTGATCTCAAATATTAGGTATGATTTTGGGTCATTTCATACTCACAGAACTCATTCTTATTCTAATTGCTTATCAATATAATGTAAAATCTGAGACGGCATACTTTAAAAAACTTGTACCATGCATCCTTTCAAGCTTTGATTACATGTATGAAGCTCTGCAAATAGTGCAAATTGATTCAGAGTTCTTTTGTATGATAAATATTTGAGTCCATAAAAGTAGGTCAGCTTATTATAATAGCATCATGTATCTTGGAGAGTTGATTCATCTAAATAATGTTCCCTGGTAGTTCATGCAAATTCTAAGGAATGGTCTTCTTGTCTTTCAAGGATCTTAAGTTGAAACTTAGTTTTAAAGGTTGTAACCTCTAGTCCTGAGTCTTTAAGTACTTTATGGTTATGGCCTTAAAGGACTTGAACTTAAGTCTTAAGTCACGACGTGACCCATGATGAGTTCTGTTCACTTCTAAGCAAAAGTTGGATTGGCTTCATTGAGATGCTTGCCTTAAAAATGGAGCCCATGTTTGAAAAGATATTCTATAAAATGTAAAGGCCTTAGAGTTCTTGTTTTCACGGTCAAGTTTCCTTTTATTGGAGATGTTTTGCTACATGGTGAAGTCTTGTCAGCTCTTCCTTTCATTTACTGGTCCAAGTTAATGAATTTGAGATACAATAGTATATTGTACATTCTAATTATTTATTTACATCCTTTTGAAATGGATTTCAATTATTGTATATCATGGACATAAAATCATGTTGAGCTAAGTTGCTCTTGTTTCAAACTTTCTTGTAAAATTGTGGCGATTCACAGTATAAAAATAGTACAAGTCCACCCTTTAAAGTGCACTTTAGTGTAAATGAGTCATGCTTGACCCAGTAGTCATTCTAACGTTCCAATCAGTGTCACAGCGAACCTGTAAAAATTTCATTTGATAGGGAGAATTTTGTGTTGTTTTTGTTCCAGGTTTCAAAGATATTGTGAAATCCACATAATAGGGTCCAATTGGAGCAGCATGAAGGCCAGCAGAGGTCATCATAATGTCGAATTTCACCTCACATTTTATTGCTTGATTCATTTATTTACCACTTGGCACTTGTCTCAGCATGTTAAGATCACAATGTTTTTGGTAGTTCATAATCTACTACACTAGTTCTTGCACAGTTTTCCACAGTATCGATCAAAACAAAAAGAGCTCTGTTGGTAGATTGACTAAGCACCTTGGCATCCACAACTTCAGAGAGATTTTATATTATAAAGCTACTTTGACTAAATTTGATACTTATTCTGTAGCTTTTTGGATATGTATCCTTTGCAAGCGATCCTTCTTAAGGTTATCGCAGCTGCAAGTCTAACATTCAGCACTTGATCCATTCAGTTGTTCTGGTTTGCCCAGCTTTGCCTTAACATGTGGTATAAACATGGTAACTTGTAAGTTACATGTGGCGTTCTATACCATTCCCTTTGTGCTTTTAGAGCTTTGTCTTCTTCCTTTTCTTTAGTGGATTTTGATGTTTTGATTTGTCCTCGTAGTATTCAGCTTCGTGGATAGCTCCAAATGAGTGTAGGGTTTCAATGTTTGAGATTCAATGAGTTGGAGTATTCAGTTTCTGTTAAAGACAATAGGGATTAATTTTAACATCCCTAAAACGGTCTATATACTACAAAACTTACACGAAGTTCTTCTTATATTCCTCTGTGGTTATCATTCCCTGCATTAGATTGTGGAACTTATTGATACTCTAATTGCGAAATCTAGATGTTACAATGAAGAGGGAGGGATAGTTTTTCATTTGGATGTTTTCTCCATCAAGAGTGCTCTAGGAAATAGATTGCAGTAAGAGATATGATTCTTGTTCAAGAGTAATCTAGGAAGCGGAGTGGTGTAAGAGAGTGTGCATGTGCAGCAAGTTGCAGAAGCATTTCAAGTAGTTGGATACTGTGGATATGGTAATTGGTGTTCAAAAAGGCCTGAAAAAGCAGTATGTTTGTAAATATGCAGAGAAGATAGTGGCAAGAAAAGGTAAGGCTTTGCACTTTGGGAGTTTCTTGAATTCTTCCCACATTGGGTGCTCTAAGTTGACTTTTTCTCTCTATCTTTCAGTTGTGTGTGATGCATCTTTTATTTTTTTTGTCGTACTTTTCCCCCCACTATAAGCTACTACATCATCTCTTGAGCACTTAAGAAAGTATTAGAAAGATATGTTCAGCTCACTTTAATATAGAACTTATTCATAATAGCAATTAAGAGTTGAATATGTTCCTCACATAAATAAAACAATATACTCTCTGTGCATTACTGTTCTTGTGGTATGGAGAAGTATCACATGTTGGTGGTAGCAGGATGAGAAATGCAAAAGCTGATATGCATAAATGTAGGCATGTAGCATGATGAATATATGTGATGTAGACTCTAGAGGTAGTGATAGAGCTGTAGAAAGCATCAAATCTAGATTGTTGTTTCAGTAGCATCGAACTTGCGAACGACAGAGGAAAAGTGAAATCTGTGTTGGTGAATCTTTTATTGGAATATCAAGGCTGATTAAGAACCAAGTTCCAGTTGCAATTCATCTTGGTGTTTTTCTCTGCCAATATTTTGCCTAAGTATGGGAATTGCTGCACCTAGTGTGTGGGTTTTATGTCATAGGCCAGATCCACATCCTTTTCATGAAAACAGAGGATTTTAAGCTACTTTTGCGGCTTCGTCACTCCATGTACTCTGTCTTTTACCTTTTGGAAGCAGTCAATTTGAGATATTGGGGTCCACAAGGGACTGTAGGACCATCAGACTGAATACATCTCTCTTTCAACATATTTTAGCCATTAGGATGTCAAATGTCAGTTGTTAATTGATATATACATGTACATATAAATTTTATGATTTGTTTTAAAAAAGAACATTTGAGTTGTATAATTCATTTATTCACATAGATGGTGGCAGATTATTGAGCGCTTATTTGTATAGATGATGACAGATCAGTGAGTTATCACTAGGGTACCTCACTTCTATTCTTGTACCATGCATAGAGGGTCATCTACTACTCCTAGGCATTGTCTACATATAGAGAATCATTGGCCATGGATGATAGGAGAGGGGTGGGGAGGATTAATGTGTTTTCTCTTAGGATTGTTCATCAAGGTCTTGTTATCCTAGGCATTTTCCCATGGATAATATTAGACTTTGCATTGATCCTTCTATAGCAATTGATGAGGATGCTGGTCCTCTCTATACTTTGATTTGTTGGCATATTTTGGTGAGGGGTGCTCCTTTTGCATGATTGTGTGTATTATATAGCTTTGTCAATAGTGACTTGTCTAGGATATCCCCTTTTGGGCTTAAGCCTTCAGGTTAGATTCTTTTGCTTTTGAAATACATTATGTTGGGTTGGAGTTCTTTTTAGTTTTCCTTGCTATTTTAACTTGCACTTTTGAGTCCCATGGCTCTGCTTTGGTCATGTGTGAACATTAATATAATCAATGTTCCTTGGAGTCTTTGAGAAAGGGGATGCCAGGATTTGTTTTGGGACGACAGTTAAAATAATATATAAAAATTAATATTTGTAAAATTAACTATAGAAATTAGTAAAGGAAGTTACAATTTATCATTTACGTAAACAATTTGACAATTAGTTGATCCAAAATTCCAAATATATATTATCATATTCAATTTAATGATTTCATCAAGTTTGCAATACAAAGTTACAAGTACAATGCACCAATGGCTAATCGAATTCATTGTCTTATGCAATTGCCATGGCATAATCCTCATTGCTAGAATTTGTAGACTTATTTAGCTCCTGCAACTAGACACCAACCAACCCTGTGTGTGCAACAATAATCCTCATCATTTTGTGTTAGATCCTTTTGGTCTACATCCCACCATCCTGTTGGACTCTCCTTATACTCAAATGTCTTGTGTCCACCACACATTGCATGCTCTATTTTGGTCCTTCTTCACAAAGGAATTTATTAATTCTCTTCCTCTTCCTCTTGCACTTGCAGCTTGGTGTTGGTGGTTTGAAATGAGGGTGGGCAAGCATTTTTATAGTTTTTGGGGGTTCACCTTTAGAGTAGGTTTAGGTTTCTATTTTTTTAAAATTTTGAGTTTTATAAAAAATAGGCATTTTTTGAAGGGCATGGGGATGCCTTGTTGTCACTGTGACGATTGAGGGATGTCTGCACATCCGTCAATCTCTTGGGGACGACAGGGCAACCTCAAACACACTCCTAGCGGGGAGTTTTCTCTTCATTGGAGGGCCATCCTTAGGATGATACCATTTGGGGTGGCACTTTAGGGGATGATAGGAAGATGCTTCTTCCTTGTTCCTCAATAAGCTTGTTTTACCTTGGGGATGTGTCCTCGAGGAACACTAAATATTTTTTTTCATTCTTTTAGACTTTGCTCCTTCTTATCTTTACTAGCAATATTTGTTGATTTTCCAACATTAAGTGGGATTTGGTCTACACGTTCATGCCCATTTGATGTTGGACTTATAGTACAACTTGCAACACGTGGGAAAATTTGGTCAAATCGGGAGAGCATGTCTGGTATCATGTGATAAACTCTAAGAGAACCTAAGTTAAAAGTGCTTAACAGGGAAAATCTAGATGCGAAAGGCAATTAACTAGGTTAAACTTGTTTCGGATTTGGGAATCTTGAAGGGAGCACTTAACAATTAAAAGCCTTTGAGAATCTGAATTCATCGAGATATTAAAATCAGATTAATACTAATATTGGGACCAGATGTATCTTGGGAGAAATGCTTGGCAATTGGCAATTGGAAATTGAAATCATTTTGGGATTTGAGCTTTCTGAAACAATAAAGATGTACTAAAAGGTTGTCAAGTTTGGAAAGGCAGGCAAAGAACATGTTTAAGGCAAACCTGGTTGCGAAAGACAATAAACCAGGGTTAACACTGCTTTTAGGTCAAAGGAAAGCTTGAAGAAGGAAGCTTTTTTTAAAAGGCTCTACAACCCTTTGGGGCAATTGCTAGTTATGTACTTGATATCATAGAAGGGCCCAATATAGTTATTTTTGTCTTTACACAATAAATTTATTTAATTATTTATAATTTTACATAGACTTTTAAAGCTTGTTATGCCGATAGGAAATTTCATGGTAGGAATAATTTTAGAGAGTACAAATCAAGGAGTGGAATAGGAATTATATTATTTTATTTACATAGAATATCATGTACAAGTAGATGCATTTGATTCTCAATATTCTTCTAGGTAATATGTGTATCCACTTTAGGAGGAATATTTTTTTTTAGCAAAGGAATTAAACACATGGTGGGACCTTGCAGTACTTGTGATGCGGGGTCCTAACACGCACCACTATAACCTCCATCCGCATGAACTGCTCTCCACCCATGCGGTGGGTAAATTGGGGAGAATCGAACACGTCATAGTTGGCAGATTCTGACTCGGCAAAAACTTGGCAAACCCAAAATTTTTGACTCGGCAAAAAATCGACAACTTAAAACATTGATTAAAGTTCATTAAAAATGCATTTTTTTTGCAAAATTCAATGACAAAATGTATCCAATGAGTCCATAAATGACTACAAAAGTGTCTTCTATTAGATTTGATTCATTTGAATACAAAATGAATTCAAAATCACATCATCATGAGGAATCCCGATAGGCTGATACAATAGTTTGGTAGCAACTATTATGAATTCATGATGGTTGCCTTTGGAAATTATCATCATAATTCATAAATTGCATATTACAACATTTTACATCTTCCTCTTCCCTAATCTAGTGAAAACTAGGGAAGGGGTTCTAGTCCTTGCATTCTGTTGTGGCTCCTCGCTCGGTATAGAAGGCTGTGTTTGTGGCTGCGGCTTAACCTCCATTCTGCTGCTAGATGGCAATGATTCCTCTTCCTCATCAATGTTATCCAATGACAATCTAGTAGCTCCTTTTGCTGCAACCACATCCTCCATTGGTTGCCTCTCAAAATCAAGAATCTCATTTGCAATAAACAATGGGGTCTCGTGACTCTCCTCATCTCGCCCCGTCTAGCCGCTATAAGGATAAATGTCATCCAAATCAATGACCTCTGCTTTGTCCTCGACCCTTCTTGTGCGAAGTCGAAGGTTGTATTGTACAAAGACCAAGTCATTGAGGCGTTTTTGAGCTAATGTATTCGGCTTCTTCGTGTGAATGGCTTCAAACAAACTCCATTTGCACTCACAACCAAAAGCACTACAAGGTTGACACAAAATGCGGAGGGCTAATCTTTGAAGATTTGGGGTATTTGCACCCCAATCTCCCCACCAAGAACCTACAAAATAAGATATTCAAGAGTTAGTAAGCAAACCATATTTTATCAATAGTTGTCAATTTGAAATTTGTAACTTGTAAGATGCATGTAAAGACTCCATTTTTTGTTCCTGGTGACTAAGTGGTTCTTCCTCGGATAGCTAGTGATGAAGAAAAGAGCTTCCCCTTAGCAGTCTTGTAATTCTGCAATTCCTGAACCATGAGGTCTCTCACCTCAAGCTTGGGTGTCATCCTCTCAATGCATGTCGTGAGGCCCTCCATAACGTTTGCACTAGGAGTCACGAAGCTATTCAAATAGAAAAAACAGAGGTTGAGGAAGTACCCCACTACATGAATGGGTTGGTGGAGTTGATTGTTCCACCTCCGATCAATGATTTCCCAAATGGGATCAAATTTGAGTCTATCCCCCTTGTAATAGTTTTGGATGGACTCTTTGGCCATATCCATGGCCTCATAAATCTACCCCCTTGTAATAGTTTTGGATGGGCTCTCTCACCCTATCCATGGCCTCATAAATGTACCTGTTGTGACCTAATCACACATCGCCCCATTGCAAATGGGGACCCCCCTTTTTTTGAGCTCCAGTGCTTTGCTTTAGTCTTGGATGATGTCTTAGCACTTTTCATGATGAAGTCAGTGGTGTTTGAGTCTATAGCTTCATGCTGGAAACCGTAATCTCCTGGAGTGAGCCTCACCAGAAGCGAGTCAAGTGAGTTAATCTCCTTGCAAACAAGAAATTAGGAAGGTCATCCGTCAAACAAGGTGTAATTAGGAACACTGAAGTCAATCCCTAAGACACTGAAATTGACTAAGTCTGATAGCCTGAAGTCTGATGTTTTGAGATCCTGAAAATTGACTAAGTCTAAAATTTGGTGGATCCTCAAAAATCTAGAATCTACATGTTAAATCCTATGGATCCGGGACCTATCTCAAACATCCTGGAAGTATATTTCAAAAATATTTGAAGTATAGGAAATTCAATAACTGAGCATATACTTAAATATATTTTTTAAATATACTTCCACCCAGGGATCTTCACCTTTAACATCTCGACGAATGACAAGCTCAAACCAAGGCGCAATTCAGGTGTCAGACAGTGGGAAAAGTGCGCCTTCATCAAGACAAGCTTAATTCAATGTGAAATTTGGGCGCCTCGATAGAAATTGATGATTTGATCCTCAAAATGCTTTAAACGTTGAAAATTTTACAAGGAAATGACCCAATGACTAGGCGCAAATTTGTCCTTGCAGAACCACCAAAGTGCGCTTGAGATTGTTGGAGGGAAAAACATCATTCAGAGACCCAATATTGTGCCTAAGGTTGAAACATAAGTGTTATGACTTAGAAAATGCTGAGAAACACCAAGGGTAGTTAGGCGCAAATATGCATCAGTAGGACCCTAAATGGGCGCCTAAGGAAGAATCTTGCTAGAAAATGATGTTTTGACCCTCAATATGCTTTGAACATTGAAGATCTTGCAAGAAAATGGCTAAGTAGTCTAGGTGCCAATTTCCACTTGTACAACCTCAAATGTGCGCCTTGTAAAAGAAGGCTTGAAATCATGAAATTTGACATTACCTTGAAGTAGGAAGTCCTCTAAACATTAATGCATCGGTTTGAAAGCAATTTGTAGCATAAATACTATCTCCAAGATGAGGCGCACTTTCCCACCTCTGGAAACCAATCTTGGTGCCTAGGGATGAAAAGGTCACTTGAGCATTTGAACAAGCAATTGAAATCATTAAAGTGTCAAAAAGCAAGCCAAGATGATGAAGGCGCATTTTCCGGTCCCTAGAAACCCAAATTTGCGCCTCAAGTAGTGAAGGCTGGAATCAAGGGTGAAAGACCTCACCATTGTCCAAGTTGAACATTTTAATCATCAATAATTGGTTGAGATCATAAAAAATACACTAAGTATGAAGGTGCGCTTTTCCTCATCTGCAAACCTAGATGAGCGCCTCAAAGAAACCACATGAATTTGCATCCTTGATTGAGCCTTGAGAGATATAATCATTCTAAGGCATCTTCAACTGTTGAGATCATAAGAATGGCAATGCAAGGTCAGTTTAGTGCTAGGCGCACTTTCAGCTCTGTAGAAACTTAGGAAGAATACTTGAATTCACATGTGGGAATGAGCGTCTTGAGAAGGGGAAGTATTCTTAGACTTTCCCAATGGTTTGAAATCACAGTAGTGATAAATATAAGGCCAATTTGGTGAGGGTGCATTTTCACCTCTCCACAGACCTAAATCTGCGCCTAGACTTGGAAAAGGTTATTTAGACTTTTGAAGATGAATCCTTTGTGTTATCAAGTGTTTATCAAGTGATTGATCTTGTTTCTTTCTTTGTGTTGCAGGAGCTAAGCGCTTGGAGTCACCTTCATCCAAGGAACGAAGTCAAGAGGTTGCCACCGCAGAGGAGACATCATGCTACTATGCCAAGAGATCACTTCAGGTTCATCAAGTTAGTACACTTCATCATCGGCATCAATAAAGACATTCATCCATGAAGCTTCAAGTTCTTCTTGAAACTTCAAGTCTCTGAGAAGTTTCCTACTTCATGTCATCTTCATTTATATTACTCTCTATGAAGGAGCATCCGGGAAGATCAACGTACATCCTGCCAAGAAAAGAAGAAGAATCACAAAGTTAGACAAATGAGCAACATGCATCGTACACATCCGACTTGTAAAAGAGACAAGGCAAGATCAACAAGGATACATTCCCAAACGTTCAAGTTCAAAGCAATCACATTCGAAGACATCACACAAGATGCAATTTGGGAATATGCTAAAAGGCAAATTGAATAAACTGTTGAAATCCACAAGAGTTGCTGAGGTGGTACCTACGTGGCAGATACACATCATCAAGCCAATCATAGTTTGCCACATCATTCAACAAGCAAGAAGCCAAAGAGGACGCCCATATTGAAGATGCTCTAAAGATTCCATTTCATCCTTATCTTCTTGGAAAGCGTGCCTTTGTTGCCTCTCTTATGTACTAAAAATAGCAAGTTGTTATAACTAATTGCTGAGATGGCATGATTTGGGCCCTTGGCTACTTGAATTGATCCAGGCCATTCATTGTAATTCTAAAACTCTATATAAAGGCCTTGTTGCCTTATTTGTAAAGTTAGTAGTCAGTAGGCGATAGACTAGAAGAGTAGAGTAGAAAGAGAGACTTGAAATTCTCTAAGAGTACTTGAAGATTGTTATAAATATTTCTCAAGATTAATGCAAAGACATTGGAGTTTGCTTGGTGTTAAGTGTTGTCTTGTGGAATAACATGGTTTCTTGTATCTTGATGAAATGGAGAGATGTTTTTAAGTAGATTAGAAGTAGAGTAATAGCTTATTGATGTAATGCATGTTTGTATTGAATATTTGATCAACTCCTAGCTCATGCTTTTGACATTCATCGTTGGTGAAGTGTTGTGTAAAGCTAGTCTGAGCTTCATTATCATTTTCTTAAGTTCGATTGTGGATGCTTGTTTGAGCTGCGCCGTTTAATGGGTGCTTATATGAGCTTTCATGATTTGAAAGCCGTTCGCTAACCTTAGGAGATTGCACCTACTCCATGTAGTTGTAGGCATTTTTGGCGAAATGGAGTTAGGGTGATTAAGGAGTTTGTCTATTCATGCATCATCATTGCCACATTGACTGTAGATTAGTTTCTTTGAACCCTTACCTTTTCCCTTTTTTTTTTTAATATCGTACATACATCATCCACACTGAAAGGAGAAATAAGCTGAATGAAGTAAGAAGTCTGCGTAAGTCCCTTTGTGATTACCATCAAGATCACATGTATTCACTGAGTTCATCCACTGCAAATCACGAATAAGGAACCTTGAAGTTGTCTCATTGGATCACATAGCTTAGCCTTTGAGAGACTTTATTCAAGAGAGAATAGGATACTTGGTGTTTTATTCTATTGTTGTTGTTGGCACAAAAACATCATCAACAGTACCCCATTGGGTTTTGATCCCCATCTACCAAGCGCAAGACTCTGACTAAGGGCTCTGACACCTACAAATACAAACAAATCAAAGTTACAAATTTATAATGAAAGTAAATACTTTTAAAGTTTAAAAATAAAAGATTCAATTTGAATTTTAAATCGAAGTTTTGAGGTTACCTTGACGATCTCTGTAGCTCTTTGTGCAAGAGATTATCAAAGACTATTCTTGCAACCTTCTCTCCTTCAGGCTTCTTTGAATATGATGAGTCTAGCCATGCCTGACTCACAAACATTTGTTTCAAAGAAGTCAACAAATCAACAGTGCTTTGCAACGTTAGGACGATTGTTGCAAACCTCTCTTTCCCTTTGGTGTGATCTCTCATCAAACTAAGAACCCAAGGGTGATTATAAATAAATTTTGTTACGCTTCTTGCATTTTCTACAATCAGTCTCAGCCAATCAAGTTTGCCAATGTCCTCCAAAAGAAGGTCAAGGCAATGTGCTGCACAAGGGGTTCAAAGGAGTGACAGATGCCTCTCTTGGAGCAGTCTCCCAGCCGCCACATATGCTGCTGCATTGTCATTTATAATTTGTACTACATTTTCTATGCCCACCTCTAAGACAATTTCCTCCAACATTAGACTCAAAGTTTCTACATTTTTTATTTGTCAATGGCATTAACTGACTTCAAAAAAACTATCTCACCATTTGAAGCTACCAAAAAGGTGATAAGGGTGTGGTTCTTTCCATCCGTCCACCCATATGAAAGAATAGCACAGCCATACTTTCGCCATTGTTTCTTTTGTTCTTCCACAACTAATTTTGCATTTTCAACTGCATCCATGAGCAACTTCCCACTTAAGTCTTTTTGAGAAGGTGCCTTGTAGCCTTTTCTTGCAATTGTCAATGCAGTTACCAAATTCTCCTAATACGGGCTCTCTGCCACATTGAAGGGAAGGTTGTTGAAATACTAAAAATTAGCACATGCCTCATTTGTTTCTCTGTGCACCTCTTTGTTCCACTCTATACCTTCCAATGACGGTTGTGCTCCAGGTGTGTTTCTGGGGTACAAAAAATCTATGTGGTGTTCATGTAGCCGTAGGTGCTCTACTGAAAGTAGATGAGGTGGATGTCGATGTGCTACTGCTTCGTATGTGTAGGCCACAAATAGAGCCCACTATGCTTTGGAGTGTCGTACCTTCATTTGTTTCTTCTTGCAATTGAGGACCATGTGCACTAGCTATGGATGCTGTTATGGTTGCTCTTGTCTTCTCCCTCTGTAGTTTTCTCTTTTCCATCAATGCAAGGTGTGCATTCATCTCTCATTTTATCTCTTCTATGGTGTTCTCACAGGGCTTGGCATCACGGTGAGTAATGCTTGCAAGATGGTATTTGATGTGATTGATGCATCCATGATATAGGTTCCCCCATCTAATGCAAATGATTGTCCTAGGTGTTGGTACATGTATGACATATTTTCAAGCGGGGTCCTTGGCACTAGGGGGACGAGTTCTAGTAACTGGTAGTGGCTGGGCTGAGCGTGAGCCTGATGCGGAGTGGGAGCCTGATCTAGAGCCCAAGGGTTCTCTATCTACCATTGTATCTAATCTACAAGTACAAAGTACAACATATTTAATTTTTAAATACAAAAAAATTAGCATAAATTCAACATATATTACTTTAAATCAGCAGAAATTAGTATAAATTAGCATAAATTTAGTATAACCTAGTAATTTCATTTCAAAAAAGGAGTATAAATCAGAAAAATAATTCATTTATAGGAAAAAAAAACAGTGATTTCATCAAAAAATCAGTATAAAGGAACAAAAAATTGCTCGTAAATCCATTTTTTTGCAAGTAGAATCGTAAATACTACTAAATACTATGTCATTATGAATTGTTTACAATCTACATGCTAGATTTTAGTAGCTAAAATGAATTTAAATGCTTGGAAAAGAAAAAAAAGAAAAAGAATTACTAACCTGCCTTTGAATTTCTTCGAATTTGCCTAAAAATCCTTGCAATTAGCTCAAAGGAATGCAAGAATGTTGTGTGACGAAATGGGGCAAATTTGCATTTAAAGGCAAAAAATCCACGAATTTTCAATGTTTTCCCTGCGTCCCAGGCTTGTTCAGCAAGTTTTTTCGTGGGACTCGTCGAGTTTTGGCACTCAACTCACCAAAAACTTGGTGAGTTAAACTTGGAAAAACTCGTTACGGAAAAAAACTCGGCGAAAACTCACTGAGTTTGCCAACTATGGTTCTATAGATGGCTTGTGTAGACACCTAAAAGTGTCCTCAAGTTGCAAAACCCTAATCTCGGCCACATTCTCTTGATTTTCCCTAATTTGCCTCTATGGTTAAATAATTGATTTGAATTAATTAATTATTTAATCATTCATACCTTAATGTCCCCTTCACTTGATTTATTCAAACAAATAAATCAATCCCATCACTTAATCCCCTTTCACATAAATTAAATAAATTGGACAAATTTATTTAATTTAAATCCCATTATCCACCTCACAATTCTTCCAAATTTAAAATTCATTTTTGTCCTCTAGTGATGAGAAAACCCTAATCAACCTCCACCCTTGATTTGCCTCCAAAGTCAACAGGCAATCCTGACCATTCATTCAAATAAGCTCTTTTATAAAACCACTTATTCAGCTTCGTTTTGATCTCTTAACCTCTTAGAATTTTCTCTCAGCTGTAAACTCTCCGATATCTTGCTATCCATATTCATGAGCTTCTCTAGATGATTGCATAAAACTGCAAATCTGAGAACAAAATAGTGCAAGATGGAGGAGGACAATAGAAGTTAGTTAATGTTAGCTTAGATTTTTACTGCTTTTCATGTTTATTTGACTGTTTTCTAAGCTTGCTTGCATTCTATTGCAGTTAGGGTTTTATTGTTTGTTGTTTTTTACATTAAACCTAGTTTTTCCCTAACACAGCTTGCAATTCTCCATCGGGCAATTCCAATAATGGAATGACCTTTAGGAACTTCAATATTCAAATCAATGCCCCATTTAACTACATTGACTAGAATCAATCAAATCATTCTAAGTGTAACTTCAACTAAATTCTTCCCATGAGTTACCTTTTCTCGAATTCTAGAAAAAGAATAGCTGCATTAGTGAGGAGTAAGTTAGTAACCCGACTATAGGTCACATGTACTCATAGTCCATCATGGTCAACGTCAAGTTTAGTAAATTATAAATACAAGAGTCAATATTAAAAAGTCAAAGAATTTACTATTTGGTGATGTTCCTTGTTCAAAATTCTTGCTGCAGATAAAACAACATAAATGCCTAGTCAAAAAAGTCGAGCATTCAGGGGATTAATGGTTAACTTATCTCCGGAAATAATAAAAATTCTCTACCTTATAGTAGGTCCATCTTAAACAAGAAGTAGTGAGGAAATAACAAACAACAGATTTTGGTCAAATAGCAGTCAAGGTGCACAGTCAACAGTCTGGCCATTGTATAGTTGCTTATGTAACAATCAACTGCATCGACATTACGTGATCCAAAATTTGGTTGAAAACGTTCGGATCGGGGATGTTTCTAGTCAGGCGTAGGCTGCAAGTTCACTTGCAGCAAGGTGTAGGTCACTATTAGCAGTGCCGCAGGTGTTGAGGAACATGTTGCAGGTGTCCATAAAGCTGCTGCAGGTGACTGGTAAGCTACTGCAGGTGTTATATTTATGGTCCAAACTGCATAAGGGTCTTTTGAGGAGTTGTTCCTGACCTTATGAAGGTTGCTTGGGCATCTTTCTTCTGGAGGATCATTATTGGGAGTGATTTTTATTGCATTCAGCAATGCTGTGAGTGTTGGAAAGGATGGACATCGACTGTGTGCTTGGAGAATGGTTTGATATGCGTTTTGGTGATGGTCCGGAACATTATCAAGATGTGTGTGGAGTCGACTTCTATATTTATACTTGCTGCAGGTTAGTTTTTGTGCAAATAGCAGCAACTGGGAGGTGTCTAGGGCAGAAGAATTTGAAGAGGCAGTTTTGTCTCTTGTGGAGTGGCATTACGACTTTGTGTTTACCACATCTCATCTCCGTCGAAAATGGCTTTATGCTTTGTCTTGGTGGCATTGGTTAGGGCAGTGACTGTGTGATTGTATGGTGGGGATGTTTCTTCATCATTGAGCCATGACAAACTGGCTCTTCCCTTTGGCGGCCGACTTATTCCTTCTTCCATGGTGGCAGGCCGTTATGACTTGCACTATGTTTTAGTTACCTACATGGGCTGTGTGGGCGATCTATTTTGGTGGGCAGTTTTTAGTGGTTATATGGATGATCGTTGCCATCCGAGTTAACTGTCCATCTTCCAAAGGAGGGCAGTTGCAAGGGCAGCTGTTGCTTTGCTGAGGGATCATCGATCTTCCATTGCTGGGGATGACCAGAGAGGAACAAAAGGCAACAATGAAGTCGATTGCAGGGCGGATCAGCTCGTGAAAGAACTTTCAATACTGGTTCGAAGGGAAGTTGGAACAGAGAGAGAAGTGCAAGGTTTATGTTACACAAAAGTAGAGTAGAGGTGTAGGAGTTTGTAGATTATTAGAACAGCTCCAAATTGACCTAATTGGTATTCTATGTAGTAGCATTGGAAGTAGTATTGGGATGCTAGATGCATACCTTTCCTAGAGTTTTCCACCTGATTGGGTTTTCTCTAGAGGAACCTTGGTGTTATGTATTCTTGCATGTGTGTGTGTCTTGTTCATTTGCTCAATTCCTTGTGTTATTCGAATATTAATGCTGTTATGAGTTAATAAACCATTAGGACAGCACCGTTGAGAGTAGTAGGAGTAGAGCTAGCTTGGGAATCCATTGCTGATGCAACACTAGGGTTACAAAACTAGTGGTTTATGGATCACTAGGGGTTCACAATCCATCATAGCCCCCTGATTTGTCCTCTATCTTTGCTTTTTACTGGAGATGGAAAGTGTGATTCATTTCATTAAATGAGGTTCCTTATTCATTTTTATATTCCTAAAATATCAGTTATAATGGTTATTATGGCTCTGTGGGGCAGTCACCTATAAGGGGTAATTAATGCACTTGAAATGGTCAAGTCGGATATGAGAGAGAAAATAGTCATGCCTATAGAATAAAGGATTTGATTGCTTTGGTAAAGTAGAATGACTATGTCCTAATGAGGTTACGAATGAGTTGATGTCATCAACTCTTTGTTATTACTTTTTGCTTAGAGCTTTCTAAACTCCTCTCTAGTATTTGAATATGCAATGATGGTTTCTTTTGTGGTGAACGTATTCTCTTAGGGCTACGGCGATTTGCAACTGAAATTGCACTTCCCGATCATCCCATTGCAGAACATCTGCCTAGTGATGAATTGAGTATAAATCAGAAATCTCAAATTTGCTGAAATTTTATGCTTGCTGTTTGAAAAACAACGAATTTTATGCCGACCTTTCAAAATTTTGTGATTCAGTAGTTCAATTCATACAGAACTCTTTTTGAAACTTTTTTCTCTTTGTTCTTTGCTGACTCATTCTAAACAGCTTGCTAGTGATGTTTGCAGATATTAACATCTTAATATTTGTGAGATTTCAAAAGACTGAATCCATAAACAAGAGCTTGAATTTTGCAGCGCATTATCCTGTCAGGGTCGGGAGTTGCTGAAAGACCTAAACATTCATTGACATTACTAACTAGAACATCATTAAAACACTGCTTTAATTCGCTTCTCTTTTAAAGACATTTAATGGTATTCAATGATATATTCTGATATGTCAATGTTAGTGAATAGATTATCAATATTAAGCATTAATATTGATTTATGGTGTTTCCTACAAATTTTGCCTTAGGCTCTTTTCAAAATTTTTGGTCGCTATATTTCCTTGTTGAGTCAGTTTGGGTAGTTAGAAATCATCATCTTTGCCTATTGAGGTCATTTACAAAAGATCATGTCTTTAGTCTCAGGCTAGATTCTTGTAGCAGCAAAAATTCTAAGTTTTACCTCTGTTGTTGGCAGATTTGAGTTTTCTCTAACCTTGTTGGTAAGTTCACGAGCTTGCGAACTTCCTGAAAATCTGACGAGTTCTCTTTTTCTTTCATCTGATGCTAAGTTCAAAGGTTCTAAAACTTACTGAAAACTCGACAAGTTGTCTTTTCCTTGTTATTTGGCACTTAGTTTCAAAGTTCTCAAACTTTCCGAATTGTCGAGAAAGTTGTGTCAGAAGTTTTCAAGGTTCTCGAACCTTCGAAAAAGCCGATAGAGTTCTGCCGAAACGTTGACAAAGTTTCAAGTTTGTGAAAAACTCTGTCCAAATGTTTTTAAAGAACAAGTGGTGCTGGTTCGAAAGTTCTCAAATTGCTGAAATGCCGATATGGTTCTAAAGTTCTTAAAAGCTTTGATAGAAAGATGATAAGTGATAGACGTTGGCTTTTCGAGGAGTTTCAAAACTTTCTAACTTGCAGAAAAGCTAGGTGTAGTTCAAAATTGTCGATTTAATGTATTTAAAGATGGTTTGCGAGCCCAGACGTCACTATCATTTGCATTCAAATGAAGGAGCCCTGCTGTGACCTGTTGCCGTTAACGACTCTACAATTTCTCTTATCAATCTTTCTTTGCATAGTGAGGTAGGCCAAACACGTTCTCCATTGAAGTTTTGGTTCACGTCTAGCTGTTTATCTGGAGCCCTCATTGTTTGAGTTATTGAATTCCCTTTCTTCGGTTTGGCCTTTTAATGAACTGTGTTCACTCTAGCTATTGCCCTCTTCCAGACAAAATTATATTCCTTGTGGCTCATCAAAATCTCATTGAAGCCCTAGCTCATTTAGTTTGGTTATTGTCAAATCCTCACAAAATGAAGTACAAACACCGAGGTTATGAGCACACCTCTATTATTCATGATTTATTGGCGGAGGTAAAAGATAGCAATCTAGGGCATTTTAATTTGGAAAACTTTTGGGAGAGAACAAGGGAAATTCCTAGGTTCCCATGGCAGAAGCAACTTTCTCTAGTGGCTTGGCTCATGTAGGGTGTTTCCCAACCGCAATTCAATGCCCAGACTTGGTCCTTGCCTATATGAAGAATTATAAACCAAAAACTAGAGAGGTAAGGACTACTGATAAGAAGTTGATAGCCAAATTGGATGGTCCATCCCTCGGCATCACAATAAGACTGCTCGTTAGAGAAGAGTAACATGAGCCTTGATACAAGAAGGCATTATTTCCGAGACAAGAAGGATACTTGTCTAAACAATATTTCCAAGCACTTGAAAGTGCCAAAAAAAGGAAAATCCCATATTCCTAAGAACCTACAAAGGGCACATTTCAAGGAAGATATTTTTGACATAATTACCCTATTGTATAGGGTAGTGGGGAGTAAAGATACTAGCACTTTTGAGCATTGGATGTGTTGATTCATCATTGTTATTGGATATGCCTCTTAGTTTGTTACTTGGGGGAAGATGATAAGTGGTCATTTACATGATCAACTAGTGAACTTTCAAACTAATCAATATTTCTATATGTCTTCCTACTACCTCTTCTATGCCATTGCAAGTATGAGGGAATGGCTTGGTTTACAGACTCGGGGTAAATGACAACTCTACACAAATTTATGACTTCTACCCAGAATTCCAGCTTGAAATTGGGAACAAAGATTTCAGGAGAGTTAATGATGCTTTCAGTATGTTGACTGTGAGAGTTGGAGGGAGATTTTTGCCCAAAATCTCTCTTGAGGCAGTGTAGTTGATCACCCAGTTTGGTAGCTTTTTCATTCAATATAATAGGTTTTCATACCTCAGAATAGGTGGCTTTGAAGGCACTCCTTACAAGTTGCCTTGTTATGTGAGTGATTAGCTCATTCATGTTGAGGTATGCAGGCAAATGGGTGAGGTAAGCAAGAAATACAAGGAAAAGAAAGGGGCGGGATATCCTTTCTTTGTGAGCCCAAATTACTATACGTATAAGTCTTTTGCAGATGTACATAATATTGATAGGATTCTGTCAAAGATAAACCTTCATCCTTTTACAACAAGACTATCTTATGATAGTAAGAATTATGTCAAGGATAACTTGTGCCTTGGGACAACATTCAATCATATTTCTCATTTGGAAGACTATTGGGAGGATTGCACAGATGACTATGAAGTCAAAAGAAGAGATTGGATGAGGTTAACCATAGACTAAATGAGAGGTTTCAACCTTGGTTGGGATATCCCTGATATAGTAGATGATGGCACTGAAATGGTTGATAATGCCTACCCCTCCATTCAAACACAACAATTGTCTCCAATTAATTGGTCCGACAAGGAAATAACTGATATAAGAGAAAGATCTTTGTTTGTGCTCAAGAAAAGTCAAAAGTGGCCAATGGCCAAGGTTGTTGAGCACACAACCACTAGACCACCTGTAAAGAAATGCATCTAGGAGGCAGAAACAAGCTGTTTCTTCATCTCAGCCTCCCATCATAACATATGTCACTAGGTCTAAATATGCTACAGTTGGAGGAGGTGATGTTGAAGATCTTGAGAAAGAAGCAAATTTGAAAAGTGGTTGTGAAGGTGGAGACCAGGAACCAAGAAAGAAGTTGGAAATTAAGAGACCACCTACTCAAAAAGATGATGGTGGCTCTCAAAATCTCAGTGATGAGCGTTCACAGGTAAATTCCATTCCATCTTCCCTTGTTCCACATCTCCCTCATACATCTCCTTCTCATACACCTACTCTGCCTTCGCATCCTCCATCACCACCACCAATCAACACTATTGTTGATTCAATTCCAAAGACCACTCTTCCTCCTCCGATAGTCAAGTCTTAACCAGTGTCATCTCCATCTTCATGGCTCAAAGAAGTGGTTGCTGAGAAGAGAAAGTGTTCCCAAATGGTGGATCCTAGTTTTGATGCAGTAGCAAAGTTGCTACAAGCTACACCTCAACCTACAAAGGTTCGCATAACTTCTAGGTTGATGATAGACCCCTCTTCAGGTAATCAATATGTGGAGATTGCAGAGCTTACAATTGATAAAAATGAAGAGGAAGCAATTGAGGCAGATTATAACATCACTAGAGTAGATCTTGGCCCATCTACACATGAAGGTGATATTCATAATGCCTAGGTGTCTGTTGCTAGGCTTGTAGAAAGAATAGAGAAAGAAAAAGAGACAAGGGATCAACTTGAAGAGTAGGTGAGAACATTGATTGCCTATGTCAAATCCATCATTGATACCTCTGCTCAGCTCCTTGATACTTTACCAACAATTCCATCCAAAGCATTGCCAGGAGGAGTAAGCTCTAATATCATAGAAAAGATTGGTAAATATTAGGATTATGGTAAAGCAGTTGAAACCTGGGTTGAGAAAATAACTCTCAATGGTCTTCTTTACATTGAAGAAGTCATGAAATTGTATGAGCAGGTTTTGGCTAAGAAGAAGGAAATTGATGTTGAATCCTAGGCAGCTAGAAAAGAAGATGCAGTGTTGCAGGTAATTGGTAGGGATTTGCAGGAAATGATAAAAAATAATGCAGACATTTTAGTTGCAGGGCAAGTTTTTAATAAACCTGAAGAAAATGATACTTTCAAATGGCCTCGGGATAGAATGGTAATTACTAAAGCTGAAGCAAACCTTAGTAGAATTCAAAAGATTGGTTAAACTATGTGATTCAATTTTGATGGATATTTGAGCTAACTGCTTGTCTCTTGATGCTGATATTCTCAAGGATGATGAAACCAGTTTGTTTGATGCTGATACCGTGAAGAAGAACTTCAAAGAAATGGTTTCAGAAGAGCTGTTCAAGAAGAACATTGTGGATGGTAATACCATGGAGAAGTTAAGTAACATGTTTGCTGCTTTGGCCACTTTTCAGAAGGAAATCTCTGATTTTCACAAAAAGATTGAAGAAATTGATGAGACTTTGTCAATGTGGAAAGTATGCCTCAGTCGTATGTCCATTCCAAATGGGAAGGCAGTAGCTCCAACAATTGCCAACTCCAGAGACTACAAGACCAAGGCAGCTTCCTCATCGTCAAAGACTTCAACAGACAACAGACGATACAGTCAACAACTAGAGCAATGGAAAAGATAAAGATGTTTTCTAGCGACACTTTGTTTTTCTTTATCTTCTATTTGTAAAGTGATCTTTATAAGTTGTTTTGTAATAAATTAAAAGTAACTTTATTCTAATAGTGAAAGAAAAGAAAAATAAAAATGTTTATTTTTATTTATTTTTGCTTTTCGAGGAGTTACAAAAAAGGAGTTGCAAATGTAAAGTTATAAAAGGGAGATTAGGTGTAGAGAAAAGGATCTTCTTCGGCTTCTTTTCTACTTCTAGTTCCTGATTTGTTTTCCTCTAGGGTTATCCCTCTCCCATTTTTCTTCTGTTAGGAAATATTTGTGCAAATATTGTACAGGAATTCTTGAAAGAGACTTTGAGCTCTCAGATTTTGATGCTAGGAATATAAATGAACTTTGGGTCATTGTTTCTAAGTTGCTGTTTGTTTTTCTTATGTTAAATTTATAGCAACATATTGACGATTTCTTTCACAGTTTTGTGTATTTTATTTCCCTATCTTTGCATGTTGGAATACGAACAATCATCTATATGTCCGGAGCTTAATCTTTCGCTTAGATGTTCTTGTTCTTATGTTTAAACAATATCTAGTAGATATCTTTTAGATCTACATACTTTGAGTTGTTTCTTATGCCGTCATGCCTTGTATGAGACTTTGTTCTCATACCCTGAAGTTTTCTTTTCCTCTTTTAGTTCTAGTTTGCATGCCTTTTTGTTTTCTGTTTAAAAGCATACCCCAAAAAATCTCAAATCCATCATACAAGAGAACTGCCCCTCTCAGATGTAGAGGAAGATTTTTAACATAATAACAATCTCTCCAATTTTTGTAAACTTTGTCACTGCCCGTTGGGCGAGACAAGCTGATTTTCCAGCAAAGCATTGTGGTGACAAATCTGTTTACCAACATACGGTATGAATGATTTTATACAGTGTACCTCGGGGACGCGTCCCCCGGGTTTTTTAGGCGTTTCCTCAAAGGGGGACGCCCCGGGGACAGGGGGATGGGGACAAAACGTCCCCCTGTCGTCCCAAAAATCCAGGAAAAAATGGGGATGTCCCAGGGACGCCCCCTCTGGCAGAGCCGTCCCTGTTAAAATTTTAAAATTTTCGCAGTCAAATATCTGTCTAATATCCACGGGCTTCTCGGCTTCCACGGGTGACCAAATACAGCTCATAGAATTCGTGCCCTCCACCATCGCCACCACTGCATATTTTGCTAGCACTTGCATGCATAGGAGGTTCAATGAAAATGCCGATAGGAATCGCTGACGAGTTTTGAAAATTTTCTCGCATGATTTTTTTTTTCTGCGTGAGACAATTTGGAGCACTATAATGCTCACATATAAAAGCTTATCGGCTAATGTATATGACTCTATTTATAATTTTATTATAATATATATATGCTATAATAATAATATATATATATATTATAATTTATTATTATTATTATTATTATTATATATAAGTATATATTTTGTTATTTAATATTTATATTAATATATTATTATTTATAACAAATAAGATTATTATAATATTATTAATATATTATTATTATTTAATATTTATATTTATACATTATTACTTATAACAAATAAGATTATTATAATAATAATATTATTATTATAATATATAAATATATATATTATTTAATATTTATGTTTATATATTATTATTTATAACCAATAAGATTATTATTATTATTATAATAGACAAAAACGTCCCCTTGCCGTCCCCTCGCCGTCCCCTAAATTTTTGAAAAAAACTGCCGTCCCTGTCCCCCCGTCCCTCTGTTCTGGAAACTTGGAGAAACAATAATTTTATATTGTATGATGAGATAAGAGTGCATCAGATGATTATAGATGTTACAACATATAAATTGCTACATAGCTACAAAAACCGACAAATAATTGCAAGAAGATAAATTGGAAATTGCCCAAGAAAACAAATTTTTAAACTGAAAAACCACGATTTTTTGTTTAACTTGTGGACAATGGTCTTGACGAGATAATTTGCGATAAACTCACAATTAAATCGGCAGTCATGATTAAATCACATCTTTTGGCAGTTTTTTGTTTGTATTTTGTGACTTTTGCATTCTTTTGTTTGTATATTGTGATTTTTGCTTTTTAAAAAAAATGCTAACTTTGACTCTATTTTTCATCATTTTTTTCAACAATCCTGACCTGAATTTTTTCCAATTAAAATGCGATTTATTTCTGGGAACAATTTTTGCTACTATGGTTTATTATTTGCTTAATTTTAATATTTTACATACCACATTATTTTTTATTTTTCATTTTTCATTTAATTTAAAATTATTTAGTTTTAGAGTACAAAAAAGAATATGGCTATTGGATGTATTCTAATAATATGAAAATAAATTAAAATAAAGAATAATGTTAATTAAAGGAGAGTTATTATCAAAGTATATTATAGTTGTAAAAGTTATTTGATAATGTTTTAAAATATATAATATACGTTACCTTAAAGTTAGTTATAAGGTATAATTTTAATATTTAATTTGGTAATCAATAAAATTAATATATATTGCTTTTGGAGTAAAATAAATAAATGTTTATAGGAATGTCTATATTAAGCATGAAAGTTTCCATTATTGCATAATACTGTATATTAAATCTTCCTAGAAAGCAAGTGGTTATAACTTAAGAAAACAATGAAAATAAATGAATTTTCATTTTTAAACTTATTACAAATTTTATACCGAATTTGATCCAGCTATGAATTGAAATTCTTTTTGAATTTTATGCTCACTGAATATAAACACAAACTCAAACCTTGATACATAGATTTCTGCCATTAGTTTGTGTTGTGTGTGTCAATATTGGCTGGAGTAGCAGGATGCTTGACCCCTCTGCTAGCTGAAATAGGTTTTGCGGTTGCCTAATCAAATATGAGAGGTCCACATACTTGCATTGCTTGACACCCGAAGCCCCATGTTTAGTTTGTATCCTAAAATGCATAGAAGCAGAAATCGTTTTTAAATCGCGATTTTTTATAAAAATCGCGAATCGTCTTCATTCACAATTTAAACCCTAGTTAAAATCGGAAAATGGTAAAAATCGCGGCCCACGGTTTTTTTTACAAATCTTTAGGTCTAAATCGTTTGAAAATCGCGATTTTATTGTGCTTTGTGAATTTATTGGCTCAAAAATCCCGCATGTTTTGACCTTTCTGGAACCCTAGGGCTTCGGCTATTCTTCCAAGCGTTGAATTTTCCCGCGCCTCGGCTGTTCGGCTGTTCTTCCTGCGTGAATACGTGGATAGGAAAACCGACGAGTTTAGAAAATTTTCCTGCGTGAACGTGAATTTTCTTTACGGCGTGAATACGCGGATAGGAAAACCAACGAGTTTAGAAAATTTTCCTGCGTGAACGTGAATTTTCTTTACGGCATGAGACAATGCCGAGCATTATAATGCTCACATACAAAAGCCTAATTAAAATTTATTTCGTATGTCGTTTTAAATCTTAAAATATTTAATTTCATTATTAATGGAATTTATATATTACATTTATATTAAGTAATACTTATATTTTATAATATTAAAATATAATATTTATATTGATATATTTTAACATAGTATTATTAATATATAATAATAATATAATATGATATATAGATAGATAGTTATATATTATAATATTAAAATATAATATTTATATTGATATATTTTAATATAGTATTATTAATATATAATAATAATATAATATGATATATATATATAGTTATATATTATAATATTAAAATATAATAGTTATATTATTAATATATTATAATATAATATTATTAATATATTATAATAATATAATATGATATATATAAATTGTTATATTATAATATTAAAATATAATATTATTAAAATATAATAATAATTATACGATAATATATATACATAGTTATATATTATAATATTAGAAAATAATATTATATTATAATATATTAATATAAATATTATATTATTAATATTAATATTTATTATAAATATTATTATTATAAAATCTTTTGGGGAAAAATTATTATAAAATATTATTATTAATAGTTATATATTAAAATATAATATTTATATTAATATATTCTAAAATAATAATATATATATACGATTTTTTTCCCCATTTTTTGAAAAAATCTTATATTTTTGATTTGCCGATTTTTTCCCCAAACGATTTTTGCTTCCTTGCTAAAATGGACAGTTTTCAACAAATTTTTGTGTGTGTGTGCTATGGATCAATGTAAGTGTCCAGATTAATGTATCTTAGCTCATATTTCCAGACATTGCATGAATTTTGGTACTTAAAACTTGATTGATTAAGACCAAGTAAATCAAATAGCCCATTGAATGTCATGGATAAAGAAACCTCAGACATGTAGGTAGAGTCGGAGTCAAAGTCTTTAAATTAACTGTCTTCAATGGAATGTTTTGTGTGTATCACAAAAAATGCAGCTATGGATCAATGCAAGAGCAAGAGTAATGTGTCGTTCTATACTGATTATTGTCATGATCATACTTATGCAAGCATAAGAATGCAGAATTGAGTTTCAAAATCAATAAAAAGCTAACAGTAACAGAGTTCAATTTTATGCCTGTAATAGGACCTACTTCACAGCGGGGGAAATATCTGCACACTTTTATGTTATTAATGCAGAACCCCATGTCATAAATGCATCTGCATGATGTTTTAGTGATATTAAATTCTGGATCTGCAACTTGGAAATTAGACTCAAAATTATCAGAAATGCTTAGATTATCAAAATTTCATACATTTCATACATTAGGTTTTGGAGGGAAGATTTTCAAAATATCATACGTCATAAATGCAGAGAGATTTGAATAAAAATTATCTAGCATGTCTTGAAAGATTTGGCTGGAATATTAATAAAAAGTCATGACTGCAGTTTGCTGTGAACTGAGAAGAAAGTCTTTTTATGATATTTGTAAATTATCCAGTAGTTACGTAAAACCTGAGAAAAGCAGCAACAATCTCTATCTCAAAAAATTTAAGTCACTCTACAACTTCAAACTTAATGTGCTTTATATGTTTTACTTGATGCAGATTTACACTGAGAACTTCACTGTCAGAAATGGTTGCTATTTTGAAAACAGATCATTGTGATATCCCCTCTTTAACAAGGATATTGAAAAAGGTAAAACTTATTCCTAGTCGAATCAAAGATTGCAATCCTTCATATGGCCAACTCCGCTTTCATACATATACATCAAAGTAAGTATACATGGTGAGGTTTCTAAGTGCCGATGGGAGACGCAATCATCTACCAATAGAGGCAATGGATAAGATATTTAAATATCAATTACCAAGCAGTCCATGAAGAGCCAAACAACGAATCTATAAAGACAATTATTTTATGCATAAGAAAGGATTAGTAATTGGATCGATTGTCATCAAGTTAACAATGGCCATACGAATTAAAATAAAAGCGATTATTAAAGATCATAAGAAGCGCCGATAGTTAAAAGATGAATTAATAATAACTAAGGACACCCGAGCAATGTGATCGGGGGGTAGCAAGGGGCGGCGGAGCATCAAAACAACAATCTTTCTGCAGATCGAATCCCGAACATACCAGAAGCAACATCATCTCTTAATCAGCCTATCATTATCGACCCAGCAAAGGCAATCTAAAGCTATATATATATATATATATATATATATATATATATATATATATATATATGCAATATCATTGATAACAGCAAATCCTATCAGCATCAAGCCTACAAATAGAATACCATCTGCATCATTGAATCATCCTTGGAACAGCAAGGGAAATCATAATAAATAAGTGGAATATCAGCGTTATATCAAGAACAAACCTGCCACCATTCAAGCAGGTATATAAGGTATAACTCATGCATTTTGAATAAATATTATCTCACCAATATATCTAAATCATGCATTGATAAGATAATATATAAGAGGCCATCAGCCATATGATTATCCATCATGAATGATGGAACAAAGTCCAATTCCTATAAGAGGAATATATTCATAAGAAGCATTACCTTTATGATCCATGGGATCACTAGAAATAAGAAGGCAAAGTCCTTAATGGTATGATTCCTAACCTTACTCATCATATACAAGGGATGAGTGCAATGTTGCCTCATCATTAATCTTAGCTATCACCCTACGAAAACGTGTGGATAGTTAGGGAAGGGCGGTTTGGTAGATCTCACACCTAGATGACTCTCAAGTGGGTGAAGTATTGCCGGGTGTAGCATGAAGCCCTGGGCCTATGGTAGTGTAGATTAATTGTTATTAAATGGCTTACATGGTAGGTGACTCTCAAGTGGGTGAAGTATTGCCGGGTGTAGCATGAAGCCCTTGGGCTGACGACAGTGGAGTCTTGTTATTCAGCGCCCTAACGAATAGATACCTCGTCTCCATAGGGTTAATGATTAGGTTAGATTAATGACCAGGCACGTTGATCACCATTCCTGAAGTATATCACGAGGCCTAAATAGGGTAAAAGAATAAAAATGAGAAAATATATGTATTGGTTACACATAGTTGTTCATTATTATCATAATGTTACTAACCTTAATTAATGATATTGGTTTTATTATTGATCTAGTAATTATTAATGTTCTCTTTAAGAAGCTATACTTGTGTGCAAGGTGAAGAAATCTTGAACTTCCTAAAAGGGGACATTACAATCATCCTGTAAAAATTACAAGTAATCTGTGTGCTAATAGAAGCATCTTGGATGCTATTGACATTGACAGAGTTGTTGCTGCTTCTGATCTGTTGCCTGATTTATATATTATATGAATTGCATGTCTAGTTGATTGTAGTTCCATCAAAGCAAGCAAGAAGCAAAAATAGTTTGTTTGAAAGACATGGGGTATATTGGCAGTATGTTTTCTCTCGCACAGGAGGCATAAACCCATTTTGCAACAATATTTTCTTCTAAAAGCAAGGATTCTTTCTCTTCTGAAGTTGAGCTATACACTCTGGTGTCTATGAATGTTTGAAACCATAGTTCACTATTGGCATGTACACATACATACATGCATGTATAAATATAAAATGAGTTTTGTTCTCTATTGGATCTGTGGTGTTTTAAAGGTGTCAATTATAAATATTCTTTTTTGTCAGTATCTGTTTCTGGAATTGATAGTTCTCAAAATCTTGGGCTCTACATTTTCAAATAACTACATAGAAGATTTAGAGTTTCTGCATCTCCAGTGCTTATGTGGTCCTTGGTATGCCTAATTGTTCCATTTCCTGACTTCTACAGTTTGCCTCATCGCTATGAAGCATTTTGGAAGGAAATTGATGCTTTGAAGAAGAAAGCAATGAACAGACAAGACCTGAAGATAGAAGAGGTTGGAGTGGCAGCCTTGTTTGGCTTAGAATGCTATGCGTGGTTCACTGTGGGAGAAATTTTTGGTAGAGGAGGTACATTGACTGGATATTATCCTTGAGTAATTTACTCTACATATGAGTAACCTCTATAGATGCTAGAATAACTCAAATCAATTTTGGGCCTTGTTATTTTGCGTTTTGCTAGCACCCCAGAATATGTTATTAAAAACCCATATTCTAGGAGGGGCTAAATAATGATAAAATAAACTTCTGATTTGTTTGATTTCTGCCCATGGTTATTAAGACATTAATTTTTTCAGCAAATGCCGAATGTTCATAGTCTTGTAACTTAAATGGCACAAAATATAAGTAAACTTATGATTGTGTTTGGTTTCTGCTCCCGTTTCTTAAGATATTGAATTTTGGTGAATGCTTGAAGCTCAAAATATCGTGACTTAAATAACTCAAAACAGAAGTTGTAACAAAATTCATTGAGCATGGCAATGAGCCGTCTGTTGGTTTCTTGAACTTGCTGTTTAAAATAGGTTCTGGCTTGGCTTCAATATAGAATGCTAGAGTATACATTTTCTTTATAGGTTTTAAATGTGTGTTGGTATGTTGAAAGATTATCAGATGTAGACCTGGGAAATTGGGTATGGCATGTTGCCAAGAAATTTGAACAGTAGTATTCTGCAAGTCAAAACAACATTATTGATATTGGTAGCAGGATTGTTTAGGATTAAATTCTAGATTTGGTTATTTAATGTTTAAAATGCATGCCTGTACCGACAGAACATGTTTCCTGAGATAGATTCCTCTCAAAGTCTGCAGGATTTTTTTGATTATAATATTGAGGTTCTATTATGGGGCCTTATCCCAATACACTTGAAAGAAAAACACAGCTAGACTGAACAAAAGCCTGTACAAACACTGGCATGGGTGACAGGCACTAGAAAGAATCATAGACAGCATAAAACTACATAAAGATAATACCAATGAGAATCAAGTACCTACATAGAGCCATATATAACTAGATAGCACTAAAAGAGGAACACCAACAACAAAAACACAATAAATGCCATATACGACAACACAATACCCAAAAACCACTACCTGATCTTCGAAAACAAATAGAAGACACCATTAAAAATTATACACTTACCATGTTGGAATACGTGCACTACCTGGAATGGTTTGCCACTTGTCACTAGTTCTATTTGACACGCTTTCGCCCGAAATAGAGACCACCTCTGCCCATGACTAGAGAGACATCTCCGGACCAACAAGCTGAGTACCATCAATTAACTCTAGATAATGTATCATAGTCAAAGGCCGGAAGGGAGTACCCACTGGTTACTTCAAGAATCTCATTATGATGAGAAAACACCAAGTGTTTAATTACCAACCTAATATCTTGAAATAGATCCATGAGTAATCCCACGTCCCTACTGAGAGTTGAAATCTGCTGCTGGCACCTCATTTTTAGCCTCCATAGGTATGGAATTACCAGAAGTTTGTACCAGTAGAGCTGACTTGGCCAAACCCTCATCCATTGCTGCATTAAAAGACATCATCTCCACACTATTGTGTTGTCCAACGACATTGCTCACAACTTCCTCCAATTTCTTGCAGAAGTCTGCTAGAATAGTAGCATGCGATTGAAACATATGTGTGTCCACTATCCCGTCCAAACCCAACACTGTCTTAACAAGATTTAGAGCTTGCACAATTGGACAACAAAAAATTTCTTCAAACAAAGATAGAAACTTGCCTTTTGTCAAAGGATCTTTGGGAGATTGAACTCCTTGATCCTTAATTTAATCTTATAGTGTGTATACGGTTATGAGTAGTTGACTTGTGGCTACCTTAATTCTTAATTAAGTTTTAGGATCATTAGTATAATCTTATTTAGATATTTTAGTCGGCCTAGGTTATATAATTAGGTATTTAAGTTGGCTTGGGTGATATCCAAGGCATAAGTAGGGTATATATATGAGGTAGCGAGTGTTATTGGAGACTTTTGGAGGTTTGCCCCTTCGAAGTGGTTTTTTATTCTCAAGTATTTGCAACATATTTCTTTCTATTATATGCTTCTCTTGTGCAAGTCCTGGTTTTGGAGATCATTTTTGGGAAGCCTATATCTCTTTTATTTTGGTAATTTTTTATGTTGATTTTTGGAGTGCTGATCAAGGTTATATTGAAGTTGTTTCAGTCTTGATTTGAGGTCAATTGGAGTAGAATTAGAAGAGTTATTGCAGAATTAAGATTTCCACCAATTTTGCTCTCAGGACTGCAAATCAACGATTTTTTTCTTGATTTCGAGAGGGTTGAACAAGGGCACATTGATCCACATACAGTTTTGATTTGAAAGCCTTTCAAGTTGTTTTCAGTAAGTTATTGCAATTCTAGGGTTTTTTCATAGATTTGCACTTTAGGCTGCAATTTGTGGAATTTTTCGTATTTGTTTACATTTATGGAAAGCTTGGAAAAAGCTTGAATTTTTAATTTTGAGGCTGAATGTTTTTGAAGTCATCTAATTAGGTTTTGAACAACAAAAAGATTAGATTTTGCACTATATGGCTGGACCACAGACTAGAGGCAGGCGAAAGAATTCCTACTCTTGGTAAGACTCTTGACAAGGGCGATTCATAAATAGAGAAATTTTAATTTTGAGGCTGAATGTTTTTGAAGTCATCTAATCAAGTTTTGGTCAACAAAAAGATTAGATTTTGCACCATATGGCTGGACCATAGACTAGAGACAGGGGAAAGAATTCCTACACTCTTAGTAAGACTCTTGACAAGGGTGATTCATCAGTAGAGGAGATGGATATCATATCCATGGAAGACGAAACAACACAATAGAGGATGATATGCAACACTTGCAAGGAAAACTTGATACTATACAAGGAGATACATCTAGCATCCGTAACACATTGGCAAATATCAATCCTTATATTCAGAATCAATTAGGTTCACAACCAAATGTTTCAAGCAACCGATGTGGATCATTCAAGTTAGCTAATCCAAATCTAGATGCTTACACTCATATGGGATCTAGGAACTTGATACTGAAGGTGGATATGTGCAAGTTTGATGACAAGGATCTATTGACTTGGATAAATCAAATGGAGATTTTTTTTTTTGATGTACATTAAATTCCAAGTGGGCAAAACGAGGCAGTGGCTTCCTCATATTTAAAATCAGAGCAATTCATTTGCCATCGATGGCTATGTTGACAACGAAAGAAAAAAGGCTCTCATCGTCACATGGTTAGTTTTTATAGAGGAGTTGTAGTCACAATATAGCAATAATGTGGCCAATAACTACTTCAACGAGTTAGTTAAATTACATCAAACAAGATCAGTCAAGGATTATATTCAACAATTCCAGAACCTATCCTTGAGAGTAGATACTATTCCAAAAGAAAACTTGAATGACTTAGTTTTTGGGTGATCCCAAGGATCACATTCAATATGAGATACACATGTTTAACACTAATTCTATATCTGAGTCTTCTATCCTAGCATGCAAGGTAGAAGATAAGTTTTTAATTTCTAGAAGGGTTCAATGACAAGAGAGAAGAGCTTCTTACCACAACCATACCCTTAACCTACTAGATTGACTCAACAAATTGAAGAGAAAAGGGCAAAAGAGCTATGTTTTAACTATGATAGCAAACATAGTAAATGGGATAAGTGTGTAGAAAGAAATTGTTCTACATTGAAGGGGCAAGTGAGGAAGAAGGTGAAGAAGAAATATTAGAGTTAGGCTCAAGGCAATGAGCTAGTTGAGGAATCAAGAATTCCCCACCCACCCATTTCATTGAAATTAGCACATTGCAAACTCTTAAGGTAGCAATGTTCTTGAAGAAAGAGTAACAATGTTAATAGACCCAGGGAGCACTCACAACTTCATCAACAAGAAGTTAGCTACTCATTTGAATTATTTTATATATCTCACTCTAGAATTTCAGGTCCAAATTGCAGATGGGTATACTATTAGTTGTTTAGGAAAATGCCATAACATTAAATTGACCATGGGAGAATATTGACTTGATTGTTCAATGTTTGCTAGTCCATGGGTGCATTAGATATTATGTTGGGAGTAGAGTGGCTCACAACATTGGGGACAATTGAGATGAACTTTCAGCAGCTATTCATGAAATTTCATTCAGAGGAAAGGATAGTTGAATTAAGAGGGTTGCATGCAAATTTCCCATAGATGGTAAGCTCTCATCAAATGCATATGATGCTTAACAAAGGGATTGATGGATTTGTGGCCCAATCATTTTCACTAGCAGTGTATCAGTCAAATGTTCCTATCCAACAAGATCCACAAGCAATTATAGAAAGTCACTCAGTAGTTTTTGGAAATATGCCTATGGGATTGCCTCCTAAAAGGATTAGGATCATGCCATTTAGGTAGTACTAGGGAGCCAACCACCCAACATTAGGCCCTACAATTACCTTCATGTACAAAAAAGTGAGATCGAGAAGATGGTTCAACAGATGTTACATGTAGGTATTATTAGGCATGGCCAAAGTGCCTACTCTCCCTTGGCGATGGTACATAGAAGGATGACACTTGGCACGTGTCTAGACTATAAAGAGCTCAATAAGTACAGCATCAAAGATAAGTTTCCTATTCCAGTCATTGATGTTTTATTGGATGAATTGAATGGAGCTGTGTTTTTTTACAAAATTTGATCTTAGATTAGGTTATCACCAAATTAAAATTAAGGAAAAAGATATTCCCAAGACAACATTTAGGACTCATGCAGGTCATTATGAGTTTCTAGTGATGCCATTTGGTCTTAATAATGCTCCTTCTACATTTCAAATTTTGATGAATGCCATCTTTAAGTCATTTTTGAGGAAGTTTGTATTCATGTTTGTTAACGTTTTAACGTGCACCTTTTGGTGCGATGCAAAACTAAACAGATGTGTAGTATAACCACTCTTCAAATTAGAAGGTGAAACTCCCTATAAATTAAAATCAACTTAAAACTACACTATGTATATGCAAATTACAATTTGTATAATGATTTCAGGGTGTTTTCATGTTCATGTTAAATAAACCATAAATATATGATCTTTTTGAGTTTGCAACGTACAAAGTGCTAAAACATGCTTTCAACACGAGGCAAGAGTTTTGTGTTTTTTTGACTTGAATTGAAAATTCTACTACTAGATGTTTACACCATTTAGTTTAAAACAAAGATTGAGTAGGGTAAGTGCAAACGAATTGGATAGATTAACACATAAACACATAATCATGAATGCTATGGTTAAATTGAATGTAAGACTCGGTACAAAGCCATGAGCTACATCTTCAAGTTCGTTTGCAATACAAAGCTTGCAAACTCATCGAAGTAACTTAACTTTTTACATACATATCGACACATCTCAATAGAAATTTAAAAGCAAGATAGGCATAGTAAATACTATTGAGCGAATAACAAAATCACAAGAACATTGAATATACGATGAATAATAATTTCAGCATAATGCAGGCATAAAAATTCCCATTCATCTCTATTCATTGATTGATAATAATTGATACAACTCTCTCCTAAGTGCAAAAATACACTTATTTATACTATTTACAAAGTTATTGCAAAAAAAATAAAAATAAATTAATTGCACTTTTATCTTAACTACAACTATTTGTATGACATGCAAGATTTATTACAAAATCTGTTCCATTAATACTAAAACTAAAACCATGCAATCTCTAGTACAATTGATGATTAAAATAATACAATCATGCATAAAAAACTCACATTTTTTTGCGTGATGATTGAACAAAAGTTAACTTCAAGTTAATGCTAAAATTAGTAGGAAGCTAAAACTAGTTTGCTAAAAATAGCAAGTCTTTGAATATGGTCTTTTATTTGAAAACGACGATGGCTGAAAATAGCAAGATGGGCTAAAAATAGACTTTTGGATAGGCGGCTCTAGATGACTTTGATGATTCTGTAGTTTCTTTTTTGATCATAGCAAACCTTCTAAAAAACCTAAAAATCTGTTTATTCTTTCCTCCTATGTATTAGCATGCTCCTGCTAGCAAGCACACACCCACTTTGTATTGGCATATCCTTAGTCTTAGATGCGCCCCATTACTCTAGCTGAAATGACAACAAATTTCCTCCTATGTATTGGAGTGTGAGATGATCATTAGGTGTGCTTTTACACTAGTTCAACATTTTCTCAAAAAATGTCATCCTTTGTGTAGACATTTGAAATTGACCATCACCTAGTTATCCATCTTTTGACACCTTGTCGACACCTTGCGACACATTTGTCCTAGGTCCCCTTTTATCCTAAATTAAATAAATCACATTTATTTAATTAATTAATCCATTTTCCAAATCAATTAAATAAATCATATTTATTTAATTAATTTATCCTCACATTGTCCCCTCTCTCCAATAATTAATTAAATAATTTTATTATTTAAATTAATTAGTGAGTCACATGTCTCTCATAATTGAATAAATAATTTTATTATTTAATAAATTATCTCCTATTTTGTCCTTATCCTTATCCCAAAGGTCAAACTAACTTTTAATCCCATCCATTCATTTCAAACAACACCTCTTAATCTCAATCATTCACATAAGGATAAGCTCTAGAAGCTTCTATTCTTGCCCTAATGTTGTCTCAACAAGTCCTAGCCATCGATTTAACCTCTTAATCTTAGCCCTTCATCCTATTAGCCATACATCAAGGAGAAAGAGTGATTGGAGGTGAAGGTATTGTTTTATTGCATTTGTCTTACATCATTTTTTGTTCTTCATTTTGGCATGTTGGGTGGGACCCATGTCCCTTGATTAAGCTATTTTGTAGGTTTTTGCAAGCTTTTTGTTTCAGGTTTGAAGTCATTTTGGTGAAGATTTGAGGGCGACTTGTCGTAGAAAGCCTCCTACGCTAAAACAAATGTCACGGTTGCGTCCGGAAGACCAAAAAACCCTAGTAAGCATATAAATTTTGTCAATTTGTCATTGATTTTTTTGACTCTTTTTAAAGGGTCATAGGGTTGCAGACTCGTACTATACGGATTCGTACTGTATGACCCCCGGTGTGATCTGCAGGCGGGTCGACTTTCATTCCTTGGTCTATCGCTGTCGCTTTATTGTTTGACCGTGGTGTTTTATCCATTGGCTAAAATCATTGTCTGTAGGACTTCTTGTCTGTTTGCGAGTTTTAGGTCTTATTCTCAAGTTTTTGGGTTTGTAACCACTGGTTTTTGTTTTTAACTGAGTGTCCTCCACGGGTGAATTTCCTGCTGTATCTGTTTTTAAATCTTCTAGCGTTCGCGTTTCAATCTTTGATCCCCCACTTTAACATCCGGTCCCATGGGTATTTAGTCCATGGTTCCATCGAGATCCAACGTGCTAAACCTTGCCCTAGAGCAATAATCGCGACCTCCGGAGGTCCTTTTGTCCCTAAGCTTTGATCACATCTATGACTTGGGGGCTTGTCTCCCCCTTGACCGCTAGCCTGTGACCCTAAACTGCAACCCAGACCGTTGCCCAAACCCTTGGCTAATTGCCGGTTCCTCTGATTGGTAGCCGCCTATGGCGCTAGCCGCCACCATACAACTATTGGGCGTGGCATTTTATGCCACGGTTAAATGCCACAACCACCCCTAAACTGCCAAGGTTAATTGCACCCACGCTTAGCTCTCACTGTCTCTTTTTATTTTCTACCGACAACGGCCTTGGTCACATGAGTGTCCAGGGTCTCGGCTAGCCCTGACCACCATGACAAACCTTGACTCTCTAGCATCCAATCTTTGCATGTGACTAGTCGGGTGCCTAGCCACCAACAATTTAGTTAACTGCCAGACACTAACCACTAGTAGTCTATAGACAGACTTGCCTCCTCCATAGTCCATTTTCTCACAACTTTGTCAAATCGTATCGAAATTTGGCAAACTTATAGGTGTTGGAAAGCTGATTCGACCAGCTTCACAATGGTACAAGCCTCATCATTAGATTCAACCCGAATTTTCAGGTATAATCAGTCAAATTCATTGTTTACTTGCAAACTTTAATCGTAGCTATCTTTTCAATTTTTATCAAAATTTGACATTTTTTTTGAAACTGCACATAATTTTGGAAGCAATCTTATTATCTCATCTAATCTGTTGTATCTTTTCAGCTAACATCTATTTTTTTGCAAATTTCATCATTTTTCATCTAACACACTTATTTTGTATCACCGCTTGTCAAAGGCCAAATTTATGAAAGCTACTAACAATTGTGCTGCAGGATATGTTGGTCAAAGCTTTATCTTTTAAAATCTTGTGTTTGCTTTGCTTGGTGGGCTTGATTGTGCCTTGGGGTATGTATGCTCTTCCCTTGCACGTAGTGTGATATTGGGAATCAAAAGCATCCTCTAGTCACATTCATTTTCACACACACACACACACACACATTTTTTTAATCTATGGGAATTATTCTTGCTTGTATGGATCAATAGTGTGTTTATGCTCTTCCCTTGCGCCTAGTGCGATCTTGGGTATCAAAAACACCTCTTGCATTCACTTTTGTCACCCAAGGTGTGCTTGTGTGTATGCTCTCTCTATGCACCTAGTGCGATCTTGGGGATCAAAAACACCTCTTGCATTCACTTTTGTCACCCAAGGTGTGCTTGTGTGTATGCTTTCCTCTCTCACCACTTGGTGATCTTGAGGATAAAAACACCTTGCGTTACCTTTCCCTATAGGAGGCCTGCTTGGAGATTTCATCACCCCAAGGGATGATCTCAACCGCACATTCCGATGGGGTATATCAAAGGGGGGAGAGTGAAAGCTGTACTTCAATCTAGTCACGTAGTCATTGGCACGACCTTGGGGCTCGGAATAATTTCGGACACAAGGTGAAGTGATACTTAACTGTGTTGTATGCCTTCAATGGACTAGTGTTCACGGACTTGTGTCCCTCATTTCTTGCGTATATTATGGACTCCCTTAGCAAGCTTGTACATCCTAGCTTAGGACTTTTCGACCGTCTTCTAGTGTGGTGCAAGGTTCAACAAAAAGCCTAAAGATACTTACCATGTACATCCTTAAGTAGAGATAGAAATTTTCTTTGCGCAAGGCATAAAAGCCTCCAAGGAAATGGATAGCGAGTGCAATGCTTTTATCCCTAGGTATTCGCTCTTGGTGAAGTATTCCTAGTTAGGTAGGAGTATGGATAGGTATTGAGTGTGGGCGTACACTACGAAGACACACCTACTTGAATAATCTAGGGTGTTGTGTATTGCGTGTGTGTACATTTTGTTGATAACTGAGAGGGGCGGTGAATCAGTTATCTTAATTATTTCAGCTTTCTGAATTTCCTTATCAATTAGTGCAGTATTAAATTAAATAAGCAAACATAACCATGAAATGGAAATAACATCAATACACATGACACAATGATTTTGACGTGGAAAACCCTGTTAGGGGAAAAACCACGGGGTGATTAACCCAAGATGTATTCTCTGTTAGAAGAATAAGATAGTACAAAATGACACTTGCTAATTAGGGCTCACTGCCCGAGCACACTGCTCACAAGAGGCTCACTGCCTACAATAGTTTATACAAGGAAACTAGATACTTGAACTGATGAGAAGCATCCACATATGCTGAGGTTCAGTTCTGGTTAAGCTTAATATACTGATCTGCTACACTTCATTCTTACTCTCCTTAGGTGCTGTTGTCCTATTACATTCCGGACTTGTCTTACTGCCTTCACACTGCTCTTCTGCTTTTCTTCGCACCACACTATATACCACACATACATTCATATCTAAATCTATCATATATATATATATATCCGCACCAAAGATTTCATCCACTTTCTAGTCGGCATCTAGAATACTTAATATTTTCCCAAACTCTGATCTGTCAGCTGAATCTTTGCATACCAAGTAATGCGGATCAAAGAGATGCTTATAGAAGTCATCAATCATGTCGGCCAGTCATGATTGATACCTCAGGAAGCTTGATCACCATCAATATCTCATCCGGATTTAGGTTTGATGCTCTACCGGTTAGTTCTTCCTCTGTCTACTCTGCCAAACAGAAACCCAACACTCAAGTGCTCATGTCTCTTCACTCTTCCATCATCAGAGACTCAATCCCTGGAATCTATTAGTCAAGGTACTCCTATTGACTTCCCCAAATCCGCAATTTACTGAGATACTTCCTTTGAGAGATCCAGACCTGATTGTCGGACCCTGCTGCATGCTCTGTTCTTGCTTACCAGACCACAACACTTCTTCAATCTGACTTCCGGTATAGGCACACCATGTTCTACGAATGGGTGGGATGAACTTTGTTGCCATCAATGACAACACTCATGAAGCCATATAGTGTCTCTTGCCAACAATCTCCCCTTTTGGCATTAATGGCAACACTTAGTGAAAAATGACTAAGTGTCACACTATACTCCCCCTTGGCTGATGCTCTGTTCTTATGTATATTTTTCGGAGCTCCCCCTTAGTTGGATTCCTCATTTTTCACTGCTCCTCACTCCTCCTTTGACATCAATGGCAAAGGGTGGGGTCCGCATACCAAAATTTCCAAAAACAATCTATACTTAGCCACATAAAACATATATACATGTTTTACCTACATATACTGAAATATATCTGCAAAAGTGGTCTTTAGCTGTACCACTTCTGTCGCCCAACTCTTCTTCATCCTATCCAAAATTGAGATGTGACCACTCAACAAGGATGCAAAAGCTTCTGCCCTTTTTAGATCTATCGGATCACTGGTCTGGGCTGTAGTCTGAGCATCACTTAGGGCCTCATGCATGGCCTCTAACTTAGGGATAATGATCCATCTAAGTTCACTCAACCTACTTATTCTATTTTTCTTCTCCTTCTCAAACTTCTTAATTTCATTCAAGACTGCAATAGTCTGACATCCCTGATTTATTACAGGAGATGAGAGAGGATCAAAACTTTGAGACAAACTTAGTAGTTTATCTTCTTGCTCTTTTACTTTCTTATCAACATCTTTGGTCACTTTGGGCCAGGATAAACAAAATTTATAAATATTTCTGCCATCTTTGAGAGCATTTTCTAAACTCTTTATCCCAATATCCATAACTCTCCTATCATTTGAGATTAGACCCTGTACTTCAGAGAATCTCTTATTCAAGAATTCTTTCCTGACTTTCTCTTCTGCTGCTTTCTCTAAAGAATCAAAATGTGTATTAACAGAATTTACAAGAGACTTTAGATTACCGGATGTGGAGGCTGTAGGATCCTTTTGGAAGGATGGTACGATCTTTTCCAATACATCGGATGCAGTTTCTATGAGCTCATAGTCTTCCATGTGAGACTTCAACATTTTTTCTTTTGCCTTTGCTTGAGTGAAGGATGCTAGTTTCATGGTTTGAACCAGAGAGAGGGAATCAAAATTGAATGGACCTTGAAGCAATTCCGGTTCATCAAATTCCATCATCTCTTTGGTCAAGAAATCTTTGACTGCTTCTGCTGTGTCTCTTGCCGGAGACAGAATTTTCTCCCCTTCTGCACCTTTACCACTATCATCTGTGGCCGCCTTTGTTGGAGTTTTCTCTCCTTTGGTAGCCTTACTACTGTCATCTTCTTTTTCCTTCTCCTCTGCTTCTTGACTGATCTTTTCTTCTACTCTTTCTTTTTCTTTGGATCCGGAGTCTGCAGGGGAAACCGGAGGAGAGATGTTTGCTTGTTCATGGACCTCCTCTTCCGGAGCAGAGGAATCTAAGTCCCTACCTTTTTCTTCACTTGTCTCCTTTACCTCTTTTGCCATTGTCTCAGTAGATTTTTTTTCAACATCTATAGCCGAGGGATCATCACCTAAGTCCTCTATAATAGGAATGTTAAATCTTTTGTATGCATTCCGGAGGATCTCTTCTGTCTCTTTTGCTACTTTGTCAGTTTCTTCGAGCATGAGCTAATTCATTCTGGCTTTGCTCCAGAACTCATCCTTACAATCTTTCAAGATGATATTCTTCTGCTTAGGAGTGATTGAAGGATATAGCTGAATAGCTATCTGTTCTCGGATCTCAAGATCTTTTGCCATAGCATTATTCTTTCTTATTTCTAATTCCTTCTCTAAGCTTTTGGGAATGAGAGATGATTTCAATAAAAGCCTTGTTGTAGATATTCAGTTACTTGATTGCGGCTTCTTGCAAGATCTTTTGGTCAGCTTCATTGTAATCATCATAGAATTCAGCCATTGGTTGAAGGTTCCCATCCACAGTAACTGATTTTATGATGTCATCAATGCACAGAGTAGGCTTCTCAACAAATTCTTCTGTTACTTCTTCAGCAGAGGGTTCATCAGATGTTTTCCTTTTCTTCTTCATTTTCTTTACTTCCTCATCTGATTCTGTCTCTTCTTCATCCTTTTGGCTTGTGTAAGACCTTGTTGCCTTTTTCTTGGTTCTCTTTTCTCCTTTTCCGGATGTCTGAGCTTCCGGTTTTGAAGCCTTTTAACCCTTGGAAGTGGCAGGTACAAAGCTTTTGGTTGATCTGGTCCGGGAAGGGGCTTGCACCGGAGCACTTTCATTTTCTGCCTTTTTCTTTTCTGCCCTTTCCATCTTTTCTCTATTTGCATCTAGTGCCTCTTTTGAGATTCCATGCCTCTTGGCAAACTCTTCTACTTCCCTCCTCACTTTTCTTTTTATTTCCGATTGTCTTAGCTCCACATGGATCTTCACACTTAATTCTTCAAAGGTTCCAAACCTTTCTACTTTAGGATCCTTGGGTTGACTGAGCATGTGTTGAACATGTAGCTCAACAATTTTCTCATTTACTTCATACCCCATTGGCATGATCCAAACTATTCTTGGCTTTACTGTCTCCATTAGACATTGATCAGTTTCTACCATAAAGCATACTGTATCTTTATACTTTTCAACTAAGGATTGGGGGATTCTCTCTCTTGCTTGCATCATGCTCTGAAAATTCTTGAAGTAGCCCCAGAGTGCTGTATTCTGTGCCTTGGCATCACCAAGCCCATGTATATAATCTTTGATTTGGATGGCTACTGGTCTAACATTCTGCCATACCCAACCATTGGATCCGGGAAGCTCATTCATGAAGTAGAAGAACAAGCACAGTAACAGCCCACCATACTTGAAGGAGTTCTTTTTGTCCTTCTTGATCTTTTGTAGGTTTTCCATTAGTTGGTTCAGAAGGAGTTCACAAAGATCATAATCTACATTTTTTCTCAACATTTCATAAGTAGTGTAGATTGCAGTTCCGGGTACTGAATTTTCCCTGCTAGAGTGATATATCTTATAACCGATGATCATGGAGGCAAACTTGACATCCGGATCAGTGACGTCTTCTATTGTCATTGCTCTTTTATCAAATTTTGATCCGGTAGCCTCACTCACAGTTTGATTCTTGACAGATTTGAGAACAAGAATCCCATCGGATGAGTGCAATCCGGTTACTGCCCTAATGGCATCCTTGGTTATCATAAATGGTCCATTCAACCACATGAAGTTATCATGCACTATGCTCAAAATATATCGGACCCATTCTTCTTCTGCAAAACAGGGGAAATGAATGCATTGTGCAAAATGCTTGTCCCAGATGGCTTTATACTGAGTTTTGAGTTCAAATGAGTCATCTATCAAATGCTTGTGATAGATATCAACCAGTTTAGATTCCCCAAAATCTTCAATATTCACATGAATATATGCCCTAACATCTTCTACATACAGAACCCCATGCGGAATGCTTGAAAAGGCACCTAGGGGATCAACTTTTAGGGATTTATATGGATGTTTCTTGAATTTAGGACGCGGCCTATCAGTGATCTTTACAACATTCAGTGTAGTCATCTTCAAAAGATTTTACAGAGAAATATTCAATAACGAAAAATACCTTTTGCGCTTCTAGGGTTTGCGGAGTAAGTCAGATTGATTTGCTGGATGAATCGACTTCAACGGTTGGTCTTTGAGAAATTTGAAACAATTTATTGCTGAGCTCCTTTTCTTTTCTTTTCGAATGCAAATGTGCGAATGACGAGCGAATGAACCCTTTTATTTCTGGGAAAACCCTAATTTCATATTGCAATAAATACACAACTCAAGTAATTCCGGTTGCCTAGTTCTTCTTATTTTGAGAAAGATCTTTTACCGGATCACTAAGATATACTTAAAGTTATCCTTGGAGATTAATAACAAATTATCTTACTTTTCCCAAACACTTGATCTATCCACAGAACAAGATGCCTCGAATTTGAATCATACCGGATTTAACTGTGATAATCCTATCTTATCGGATGACTGTTAAACCAGATCAATCTTGGAAGATTAGACTCTTCAAATCTGCCTGCGGATCTTCCATATCTTTACCAAGCTTTCTTTAGATGTTTCTCTGAGAATCCTTTAATCCGCAACTTCCCATGTGCCAATTTCAGGCACCAATTGACTGGCTGGGGGATTTGTTTTTCTTAGTGACTCCCCCTGAGCCAGAGCTCATCTACTCAATTTCCAGAAGGATTATCAGCACCAGATTCTGGTGCGGATCCATCCCCAACATTCTCTGTGCTTCTCTTCACCCAGATCTTATTCATCTCCCTTTGAATTTCATCTAAGTTTACTTTTCTTTTTCCTTTGTCTTGGCTATGATTATACTATTCTGAACCCCTTTTGTCTTATTCTTACTTTTAAAGAATTTGGCAGTATGACCGGATCTATTGCAACTATAGCAGACAATATTTCTTTGCATATTTGACTAATATCCTCTTGATCTACACTGATTAGCCATATGTCCCATTCTATTGCATGCAAAACATCTACCATTAAATGAATTGTTTATTTTTATGTTTCTACACTCATGGGATTTGTGACCATACCTTTTGCAATTGAAGCAATGTCCGGAGAAGGATGTATTAGTCTGATTCATTCTTTTTTTGCATTGATTTGCTTTGTGACCAAAGTTGTTGCAGTATCCATTGAAAGATGGATATCTTTGAGCATTTGGTTGTCTTACCAGAGGTCTTCTAGGCCTGTTTCTTGGATGTTCTAATCTTGAGTTCTTTTGACCGGATCCAAAGCTTTCACCTTTTTCATACCCCAAGCCTTGCTTGTCATCCACCCTCTTTTATCTTTGAAGAAGAACTTCAAGTTGAGCAGAGCTTATCTTGAATTTCTCTTTGTATTCATTTGCTGATTGAAGATCCCTTTTAAGAGTGTCAATCTGATTCTCAAGTTGTTCTTCATTATCTCTAGCTTCTTCAAGATCAGATTCTAGATGCCTGATTATTCTATCCATTTTGTGGCAGTCTGCTGACTTCTCCTTGAGAGATTGTCTTAGATCATCTTCAGTTTTTCTTTTCTCTTCAATTTCTTGGGTGAATTTCATAACTCCTGATTCCATTTCATGTCTTACCATAATGACCTCTTTTGATAACTTTTCACATAACTTGGTTTTCTCCTTTAGATCTTCATTTGTACCATTGTCTTCACTTTGACTTGCCAATTGCTGAAGTAGATCTTTTCTCTTTTTCATAGAGATACTCAGTTTCCCTTTTAGTTCATTTATGAAATCATCAGCCTATTTGAGTCTTTCCTTCAATTCATTGACTTCAGAGTTTGATTGCTCAAGATCATCTAGGGCAGACTGAAGTTGTTCCCTCATACCATACACATCCATTTGAGTTCCTAGATATTCCTCAAGTTGTTAGGCTTTGTTTGGAGGAACTTGGCTCTAATACCAATTGTTGATAACTGAGAGGGGGGGGGGGTGAATTAGTTATCTTAATTATTTCAGCTTTCTGAATTTCCTTATCAATTAGTGTAGTATTAAATTAAATAAACAAACATAACCATGAAATGGAAATAACATCAATACACATGACAATGATTTTGACGTGAAAAAACCTGTTAGGGGAAAAACCACGGGGTGATTAACCCAAGATGTATTCTCTGTTAGAAGAATAAGATAGTACAAAATAACACTTGCTAATTAGGGCTCACTGCCCGAGCACACTGCTCACAAGAGGCTCACTGCCTACAATAGTTTATACAAGGAAACTAGATACTTGAACTGATGAGAAGCATCCACATATGCTGAGGTTCAGTTCCGGTTAAGCCTAATATACTGATCTGCTACACTTCATTCTTACTCTCCTTAGGTGCTGTTGTCCTATTACATTCCGGACTTGTCTTACTGCCTTCACACTGCTCTTCTGCTTTTCTTCGCACCACACTATATACCACACATACATTCATATCTAAATCTATCATATATATATATCCGCACCAAAGATTTCATCCACTTTCTAGTCGGCATCCGGAATACTCAATATTTTCCCAAACTCTGATCTGTCGGCTGAATCTTTGCATACTAAATAATGCGGATCAAAGAGATGCTTATAGAAGTCATCAATCATGTCGGCTAGTCATGATTGATACCTTAGGAAGCTTGATCACCATCAATATCTCATCTGGATTTAGGTCTGATGCTCTACCGGTTAGTTCTTCCTCTGTCTACTCTGCCAAATAGAAACCCAACACTCAAGTGCTCATGTCTCTTCACTCTTCCATCACCGGAGGCTCAATCCCTGGAATCTATCAGTCAAGGTACTCCTATTGACTTCCCCAAATCTACACTTTACTGAGATACTTCTTTTGAGAGATCCGGACCTGACTGTCGGACCTTGCTGCATGCTCTGTTCTTGCTTACCGGACCACAACACTTCTTTAATCTGATTTCCTGTATAGGCACACCATGTTCTGCGGATGGGTGGGATGAACTTTGTTGCCATCAATGACAACACTCATGAAGCCATATAGTGTCTCTTGCCAACACATTTGCATTAGCCTAATCGAGATCCAAATTCTTTGTAAACCTATGCATGTATTGTGAAATCTTTTGTTTGCAAGTTGTCCAAAGTCAAGCTTTAAACCATCCCCAATAACCTTTTCCATCTAATCACTTTATCCCAACTATCCATAACCATCCTTATCATCCCTTGTTATGTGATTTTTTACCCAAAATAGAAAAAAATGCTATTTATGAATAACCCTCTAAAATTATAAGAGGATAAAGTTTATTTACCCTTTATAATTAAAGGGGAGATGGAAAATAAATGATATTATGATTCTTTTGGTTAAAATGAAGATAAATAAAAAATAATTATGAAAATCCCTTTAAAAAGGGAGGAGTTATTATGTTTATTAAACCATTATTAATGATAACCTTTGTGAAATGGTGTGATGATTTAGAAATCACCCCTTAAAAGGTTATATAAGGCTTTTGTGTGAGACTTGGAATAGGAGGCAACATCACTCAAAGAAAGAAGAAGATAGAGAACACTCAAGGAAGATAATGAAAGAAAGGAAAGAAATCACGAAGGAGAAGGATTATAGATTTGACATGCAGTGAGCATTGGAGAAGGGACACACAACGTGTGTCCAACTCAGGGTACAACATATACCTGGGATTGTCATGGCCAAGGCTTGTGTGTGCACTTGTGTTGAGCATGTTTTGTTGAATATGGCTCTGGAGCACTTGTGTATGTGTGTGTTTTCTAAAAAGAGTTGAATGCTTGGGAAACACACGGTTGGTTCTGAATAAGAACTAGATTCCTCTTGGAAGTGCTCACTTGCTGAAAGGGGGTTGAATCTGTAATCCATTCTCTGGAGTGACATTTGGAAGAACTTTCCAAAACACCAAAAGGTATGTATTTATTCCTTTTTTATGATGGAAATTAATTAAATACTAAACTTAATGCTCATAAAAGATATTAGAATCATGATATATGTGGGATTTTGATATTAATTTAATCATGTGATTATGTTATCCAATTTGCTTTGTTAATGATTTACTAAAGAGTTCTTATTAAATTATCCCCTGTTGAAATTTACATTTGTTATTACATCTATTTTAACATCATTGAATATATTATTCTATCTTAACTCTAAATATTAATCATAACAAATTTGTTGCAATTAATTAAATACATAGGGGAAAAAGTAGCGTTACATTTGGTATCAGAGCCGAAAACTGGACTATTGAGTTGTTAATTGTTAAATTGAAATTTAATTTAAATTCCTTGATAAATCTATCTTCAACAGTGTAAAAAGAAAGATTAATTGTATTAGGAGAAAGGTTAGTGTTAGGTAAATTAATTCTTGTCCTTAAGTCAATGGATTTTATCATGATAAGAAATAGTGCTCTTAGGAAAACACTATCAATACATGCATAATTGTTAATTTATCTTGGAGGAAGTGGTTCTTTATAGAGATTCATGTGAGATATTTTAAATTTTCTTAGCCATAAAACATTTCTTAGGTAGGCACAAACAAATTTTGTCTCTAGGATGAAACATAAGTTTATTATACATAATCTATTTATTCTTCTCTAACTTTCTTAGTTCAGGGTAATTTGTTGCTTATGGAGATCTTTTAAGGTGTACATGATATCAAGGCCTTGATGATTAAACATTACATTCAATGTGAAATATAAAATTCCTTAGGTCTTTTAGTTCTAAAATGAGAAGGTACATAAGTATCATTACATTGAATCACAATAAACTTTGTAGTAAATTCTTGATTGTTCACATTTATGAACATTTGTATAGATGACTCCTCATATTAAACTCCAAAGGATGTGTCCTGAGGTCATGTCTTCTTGTTTTTCTATAAGACACCCTTGCTTTCGTAATCTTTCATAGAACTATCTACTATATCGTATATGGCTGCCACAGTGGACTTCTCTATGCATTTCTTAATGGCTTTGATTCCTTTCATTTATTTCTTCTATGTCACTTCTTCCATAATCCCGAAACTATTTCCTACTCACCCTACGTTTCACTACATATAGATTTATTCATGTTGACCTTCACCATATTTGTCTACTCACCTTTTCGACCAATTGTTATTTTAAAAAAGGTACGTCCTTTCACCTTTCAACCAATTGTTATTTTAAAAAAGGTACATCCTTTCACCTTTCGACCAAGCTTTATTTTGAAAGGACGTGTCCTATCTTTAAAGAATATGATCATTTAATTTAAACTTCCTTCCGCCATTTTACACTCATTGTAGGTACTGTAGCAATCATTTTCATCCTGAAAATTGGAAACTTACAGTCTAGCTGACTATTTCAGCATGTCAAAGCAATAAAACATAGTCTCACGTGCTCCATTTGAACTTGATTTTGCACATCAATACCAACTCTTCAAACTGTGTTCTTCCCTATGACAGGCGTACCTCAAAACAGTAGGCATGCATCTCAAACTAGTAGGCTCAGAGCCCTCTCAAAAACACCTGAAGATTGCTCTCTTTGTTAAAAAATGGCCAGCCAAAGACAAAGCGGGAGGCTTAGAACGCCATGCTCTCACCCTCCACCGGGTCTTGGAAAAATGAGGCAACCAAGTGCACATTTTCACAAGCCTCCCCACTGATCCCACTGCATCCATCACAAGTGATAAATCCATGCACTTTCACTTCACCAACTACATCAACCCAGTGAACAGGTTCATCAACAAAGAGGAAACCTGGTCCAAAGTGGAACCAAATATTGGAAAAACTAATTTAGCAAGGATGTGGTAGTTTGTTTTAAATATCAAATCAAAAGAATAAAAGGGTGACTCAACTAAGAAAAGTTAAAATAAAGACCATGATAATGGATATAGGGTATGGTTTGAATTCTGTGTTGGACAAATGCTAATTGCAAGCTAGAATATGTGCTAGTTATGGTTTATAGTTAATGGTACCAGGTGAAGGATTAGTTTCTACATCAAAATCACATATCATCCTAAGATTTCAAGCAAACATAATAACATTGGTGTTAGGATATCCATACTATTGAAATTCTAATGCTAAATTAAGATGCAAATATTAAAGAGGCAACCATGGTAGCAACTATTAATAACAATTAAAGTCATAAGTGTAGGTAAATAGAAGTGCATCAAGAGCTGGCATAAAAGTGTTTATAGCTATAGCTTAACACTAAGGGGGAGGTGCAAGCTTTATAAGAGCTTTTCGACATTATCTCCACCAAATGAGGACATTCAAGAGTCTTTTGAATAAATGATAAAGTGATATGTGTGGAGGAAGATTCATGTTCATTAACATATGTTTCATGTTCTAGTAGTAATTATATATAAAAAAATGAAGCTAATTTTTGCTAGGTTGGGTGATCATTGCATATGACCATTTATCCACCAATGCTCACTTACATAGTCATTCTATAGTTAGCAATGAGGTGACTGGTAGTGTGAAAATTTTGAGATGTCACTCTCTAGTTAGTTGAGTTAGTTTGTGGATTGGTAGATGGTGGGTCCACAACCCATAGGTCTTAGGATCATTTTTACTTTTAAGGTTGGGACACTATGATACTATTGTTGGAGTGAGTTAGTTGGTACAAATAATATTTCTATAAGATGTGAAATTGATTAGTTTCCCTTAGGTTCAAACATGGCGACATGTAAAATTTTATAGGGGGAGAGATAACCTCAATAAAAAACAACCTCGAAAAATTCAAAAATTGTAAAGTTGTACTAATTCTTCTCCACTACATACACAATCTAACAATACCAAATATCAATAGATTCCCAAGAATCTTACTTTATAGGAATGATTCATAATATTTCCTCTCCTTATGTACCTCTAGTTATTTCATTTTTATGTCAATGTGAGGGCGACCTCTTTTTATATCATCTTACATTAATTGAACAAAAAATTCATCATTCTATAGTTGCTAGAACATTTAACCCAGAGTTAATATTTTTCTATGGAGTGTTTTGTAGGTGGTAACTATTTGCTACTATTCTTTTGTTTCTTAAGATGAATTGTAGGATTTCTATTGTACCATCTTTTGTTTTATTGTACTTTGTTATTGGACTTGATCAACCCAACAAACTTGTACATATGTTTTATAAATATTGTATAGAAGTGATATGCTTAGAATGTTATATCATTAATTACATATAAGTCTATGACAAAGGGATATATGTTGAAAGATGTTTTGAGTAGATTACATTGCATCCTTGTTGGATTCAAAACTTGTCCCAAAACATTGTTTTGAGAGACTATGTGAAATGATATGAACTTTTTTTAAGAGTAATTGTGTACTTGTTTCCATTCAATTGTATTTGGTATATGAAAAAGGGATATTTATGTAGTCTGAAATGCATGAATATCATATTGGAATGTATTTTGAGTATATTATACTCAATGATGAGTGACTACATAGTATGGGATATGCATGTCATTCACTAGGTAAGTGTTATGTGATCACATAATAATACTTTTGTATATTTTATGTTGAAGTGACACCTAAAAGATTAAAATATTTGTATTAAAGATAAGGTTACACATTAATGACCAAATTTAAAAGATTATTTGATAGGAGATTTATTGTATACACTTGTATTAGCTTATCAAGTATAAATTCATGATCTATTTCATGTGAAAATATACAAGTATAGTTCTAATCATGTTATTGATTAACAAAGTATTCATATGGGATTTAATTGTGGTTTCGGTTAAAGTAGAAGAGTTATTGGGAAGATCTAAAATTTGAGAAATATGACTATAAATGAAGTAGATTCATTGTGATATCAATAAAGTTACTTGACTAATTACTTTTGTTGAAACATGTTGTAGATTCAACTTGAGCTACTGAGGACAACAACTAATTTACAAGGGGAGAAATGTTATGTGACATTTTACCCAAAATGGAAAAATAATGCTATTTATGAATAACCCTTTAAAATTATACGAGGTTAAAGTTTATTTACCCTTTATAATTAAAGGGGAGATAGAAAATAAAGGATATTATGATCCTTTTGGTTAAAATGAAGATAAATAAAGAATAATTATGAAAATGCCTTTAAAAAGGGAGGAGTTATTATGTTTATTAAACCATTATTAATGACAACCTTTGTGAAAGGGTGTGATGGTTTAGAAATCACTCCTTAAAAGGTTATATAAGGCATTTGTGTGAGACTTGGAATAGGAGGAAACACCACTCAAAGAAAGAAAAAGATGGAGAACACTCAAGGAAGATAAGGAAAGAAAGGCAAGAAATCACGAAGGAAAAGGATTATAGATTTGACAGGCAATGAGCATTGGAGAAGGGGTACACAATGTGTGTCCAACTCTGGGTACAATGTACACCTAGGATTGTTCTGACCAGGACTCTTGTGTGCACTTGTGTTGAGCATGTTTTGTTGAACATGGCTCTGGAGCACTGTGTGTGTGTGTGTGTGTGTTTTCTAAAAAGAGCTGAATGCTTGGGAAACACATGGTTGGTTTTGAATAAGAACTAGATTGCTCCTGGAAGTGCTCACTTGCTGAAAGCGGGTTGAATCTGTAATCCATTATCCGGAGTGAGATTTGGAAGAACTTTCTAGAACACCAAAAGATATGTATTTATTCCATTTTATGATGGAAATTAATTAAGTACTAAACTTAATGCTAATAAAAGATATTAGAATCATGATATATGTGGGTTTTTGATGTTAATTTGATCATGTGATTATGTTATCCAATTTGCTTTGTTAATGATTTACTTAAGAGTTCTTATTAAATTATCACCCATTGAAATTTACATTTGTTATTACATCTATTCTAACATTATTGAATATATTATTCTATCTTAGCTCTAAATATTAACCATAACAAATCCGTTGCAATTAATTAAATACATAGAGGGGAAAAGTAGCATTACATCCCTCTTATCACTCATCCTAATCCATCTAATCCAATCCACTTTATCCTAATCCTCCAATCTCATCCAATCCCATCCTAATCATCCTAATCATCCAATCACTTCATCCCAACCTATCCCCAATCCAATCTTCATCCATCATTGAGGACCCTAATCCTAATCAAGTTATCCAAATCCAATCAAGGTCCTAATCCACTATCCTCATCCAATTTCATAATTCATCCTTATTGTAATCATCCATCATCCATTTGTCATCCTTAATCCACATTATTATCCAATTATCTAACTTAAGACAATCCTTTATCATCATCTTAATCCAATCTCTTTATCCACCAAATCCCATTTCATCCAATCCTAATCTAATCCATTTATCCCACATCAATAATCCATTGACCATCTATCCATTTGAATCGAATATCCAATCCCCCATCCTTAATAAAGAATTCATCCTTTGAGAATCCAAATTTGGTTAAGGACAATCTCCTTCATAGCCTACCCACTTTTATCCAAAACCCTAATCACAATCTATCCAAATCTTCATCAAAATCCCTCATCCAAGGATCCTAGCCCTAATCTATTATCATCCATTTGAAATCAAATAAAAGTCGAGACCTTAAGTTGATCCTATTATCATCATCCAAATTTGCTTAAGATCGTTAGTCTATCTTAAGTATAGTCATCAAATCTCATCAATTCCTGCTTAAAAACATTAATCTATCTTAAGTATAAATCATATCAAATCCAATCCAATGCACTCTTACTTAATAACGTTAGTCTATCTTAAGTATAGAGAATCATCCCTATCCAATCAAATTAAGCCATTTTAAGGTCTTGATCCCCAATCATCTATTATCCTATATCTTTCAAAATGCCCATCCACATTCCATCAAAATCCCCATCCAATAAATCACCTAATCCTAATCCAATATCCACACACACCATGAGTTGGTTTGCTCAATTCATTATGGAACCTAGAATACCCATGTCCCCTCCTTTGTGTGAAGACAATGCTAAATCAAAACTCATACTCCAAGGAGCCCCTCAAATTGACAACCCCAAACCTAAAGTCACACTCCTAGGAGCTCCTCAAATTGACAAACCCAAACCTAAAGTCATACTCAAAGGAGTCCCTCATACTAACAATAATGCCTATGCCCAACCCAAAGTCACAATCCTAGGAGGTTCGCAAATCGACACTACTAATGCTGATAGCCTTGTAGAACAAGAGGAGCCTACCAATTATCCTAGCAAAAGCTATCCCTTGCGTCCAAATCAAATGTCCAAGTCCTCATACCAATCTTGACAAGGTAAATACCATTATAGCTTTTGTATCCTGAAAATTCTCCACCTTTCAATCTACCAGTCCCTATGATCCCTCCATAATAATATCCCTCCAACCTAATTAATCTTGATCCATTACCCTACATACCTCCCAATCCATCAATCTCTATAGTCCCTCCATCAAAATCTCCCTCTACTCCTAATCCTAATCCATTGGTCCACCCATCTCCTAATCCATCAAACTATATAGTCCATCCACCATCTAATCCAACATCAAACCTTACAAGCACTAATCCATCAACCCATGAATCCATGAAGGATCTTCTCTAAAGACTTTGCAAAATCCAAAAGAAAAAGAAAAGCTATGGAGCCATCCAAATCCACTCATCCTATGTCATCCCCCTCTAGCACAAGCATTCCCAAGCCCATCAATTGTGAACAAGAGTCACTAAGTACCATGCCTATCTATCCAAATCCACCATGTAATCCAAAACCTATCGTTGAGCCTACCAAAGAGCCTTCAAGTATCATGCCTATCCCTCCATTACCATCATGCAGTCTAACACCTATCAATCCTCTTGAAGAACCTCCAACACCATCATGCATTCAAGATCCATCATGTGGCCATGTTATCGAAGATACAAAGTTTATTGAGCCCATCCAAGAACCTTCCACTTCCACCCAAACCTAAGAGCTATGTTATGAGCCTAGTCCAAACCATGTGGAAACACCAACCCCCATCCTAATCAAGATCTAAACATCCAATCTAACCTCATCCATGATTCCACAACCACTCATGATCAAGACACCCACATCACTTCTATCCATCCTCCAATTAGCCCTATCCATCATCCACCATCCTATGATGAGACACTTGGTCCCCAAGACAACGTAGACAATCCAACAAATAACATGGTTCATATCATACATCTTAATGAGCACAATGTTGAGCAAGATCCAAGCATTCAAACTCATCCCTTTCCCATTCCCACGCTATCTTCTATTGATCCCATCCTAAATCCATCATCCCCTATTGAACTTATCCCAAATCCATCATCCTATCCTCTTGGTCCTGCTACCTTCATCCGTGGTGGTTCTCTAATAGGAGAGGAACAAAATCTATCGACCACCCATCCTCCCCCAAATAATAATGGACTCACGTCATGTTTCCAAAACAACAAACATCCCATCGCACATCGCATGCTCCAAAACATGAAATATTGAGGCAAAGGTTTAGACCTTCTTGAACAAGGTATCTTGGAGCCCATCCATATCACAATCCATCCACGATCGCATGGCCTTGGCTATATATCCTAAGAAAAACAATCCACACATGTTGGTACCACCCACACACCTTATAAAGCATCTCCTAATCCCAAGCTAGGTGCCCCTTATCGCACCTCCAAGTCATATGTCACCATCCCTCCTCCATCGTCTTATAAATCTCAAAAGCATGTGACCATACATCTCCCTCCATCCACTCTACTGCCACTCCTCCCAACTCCTAATATCCCCATCCTCAAATCCCCTTATCCTTGATGAGCACACAGTGATATTGAGGGGGGGGTGAATCAATATCTAACAATCTTTTACTTTTCAAAACTCAATCAATTACATTAACTACACATATGCAAGATCTAGCAATTAAGTACACAATGAGAACACACAATTTACATGGAAACCCTTTTGGGAGAAAACCATGGTACTATATTGCTTATATATATATATATCTCCTTTCTTCTTCTTGTAGGCTCCGACCTACTTCAAATACAAATAGTGAGCTCCAACTCACAAGACACACCAATCTCCACTTGATAGAATTATAGGCACCAACCTATTGGAGGATCCAACTGTTATAAATGAAGGTGCAAACCACAACAAAAATCTGATTCGAACCTTATTATCCTCTAAACAATGTAGAATCAATGGAGATTGCAATAGAAATCAAAACCCATTACACAAAAATAATATGCACTAAGAACTGAACACAACACAATATGTAACATGGAGAAAACCCTTTTAGGTAAAAAACTCCAAGAAAAGAGGCTCTAAGTTGTATTATCTTCAAAAAAGAGGTTACATTACATGCACTTCCTCTCTCCTTTAGTCTTCAATCTAGCGCCACCTGTTACTCTCCAATCTGATAAAAATGTAGTACAAATATCCTTATAAAAGGTGGTTGCCTTCTAGGGCAAGATAATCGACAAAATATCGACTGTCAGTTCTGTGACCTAATGATGAACAATCCAGATTCAAAATGATAAAATATAAATAAAATGAGGTTTCAGGGGTGCTGCCCTCGAACCCCTGTCGGGGCACGCGGCCCCCGGACCCCCCGCTGGGGGGATGATCCCCCTGGACCCCTCGTAGGGAGAACCCCCCTATGACCCCCCGTCACGGATGAATGAGCATCGTGTATCGGATATAAACATACAGTTGAAACAAGATCTTTGCTGGTGAAATGTTTCATCCCTTATGGGTGATTTACAAACAATATTAGGAGTAATTAATTGCATAGTGTTGAGTTGTTTGTAGCTTCGATCAGATAACATATTCATTATGATCGAATGATATATTACCAAATCATAAACATCTTTTGCATTCTAAACGGTGATTAGTAACTGTTAAAATCGGTGAAACCGATTACAATACAATTGGTGACAAAGTCACACCTGTGATAGGCGTGACTCCTTGAGGAGTCACGTCTATCACAGATGTGACTCCTACCGTCACTCACATATTTATATTAATGTCTTTGTCCTGCAATACCATGGATTGATACAAAAATCAGAAGTGTATGAGAAGTGGAAATTGCATCTGAAATACAAGAGTGTAATAAGTTAAGTCTGCTATATAAATATCCAACTTTTAGAAAATACCAAGTCAGAGATTATAAGTTCGATTTGAATTTACATGGTATTAGAGCCAAGTTAAGCAGAATCCAGGTAGAAAATCAAACTTGAGAAATTTAGATTTAATACATCTCATTTCTCAAATGACAGCAGCAATCCGATTCGAAGACAGATTGGAAGGAGGAAATAACTTCTCATCATGTAAATTCAGAATTATGATGATACTAAAAGAAAATAAAGTTGATTCATTTGTGAGAGAAAACAAAACGGAACTAGAGAATGATTCTGATTAAATGACATGGATTGAAGGAAATGACAAAGCCATGAAAATCATAGTTGATGGAGTTAGAGATCATATCGTGCCGATTCTGACAAAACATGAGACTGCATATCATATGTTTAAGTCACTTGAAGGCAATTATGAAATTAATAAATCCAGAAGAACCTTATCCCTAAAGAGAGAAATAAATCATATAAGTATGAACAAAGGAGAATCTATCAATGCATACTTTATGAGAATATCTGCACTAAGGGATCAACTATCAACACTTGGGTACCAAATTGAAAGAAAGGAACTAACACTTATTGCTCTAGATGGTCTCCCAAATTCCTGGGAGACATTTGTTCAAGGCATTAGTGCAAGGTCCAAATTTCCAAAATTTGACCGCCTAAGATCAGATTGTCTTCAAGAAGAATCTAGACAGACAAAGAAAGGGTCAAAACAAAAAAAATATAGATGAAGACCTTCATGTTCTAAATACAAACTCTCAAAAGAAAGAGAAGAAGAAATACTTCAAGAAGAGGAAAAATTATCACGGGAAAGGTTCATTCAAGAAAGACATTTATCGCATCCAATGTTTTAGATGCGACCAATATGGACACTATGCAATCAGATGTCCTGACAGAACCAAACAACAAGCATCTTATGCCAAAATAAAGGAGCATGAATCCGAGAAATATGTATTCTACTCTGCACTTTCAAACCAAGTATCAAATAAATCCAACACTTGGGTTATAGATAGTGGTTCATCAAGACACATCACAGGGTTCAGGGAACTACTAGACACCATGGTAGAAGAGACTGACGAAGAAGTAACAATTGGAGATAACTCTGTACATCCAATCAAGGGTGTTGGCACATGCACCCTCAAATTAAAGACTGGCATCTCCATCCAACTTATTGGAGTATTGTTTGTCCCAGGCATCAAAAGAAACCCAGTCTCCATATATGCACTTGAAGATAATGGATATAGGGTGACGTTTATGGATAGCAAAGTATTGGCATGGCCAAAGAATTCTACTATTAAGAAAGCCAAAACCATAGGTCATAGACAAGGGTACTTGTACGAGTTATGTATGGAACCAAATCAAGCCCTAATTCATGAAATTGCAGACTCTAATGAAATATGGCATAGAAGACTAGGACACCTAAATTTCCGTTCCCTATCTTCCATGGAAAGACTAGTTACAGGGTTACCCAAACTCAAACGATGTAATTCAGGGGTATGCAAGGGGTGTGCCTTAAGGAAAAATACAAAGGGGTCCTTTCAAAATAGTTCTAGCAAAACAAATAAAGTATTAGAACTAGTCCACTTAGATTTATGTGGACCCATGTCTGTACCCTCCTTAGGTGGGTTTCTATACTATGTAATCTTCATTGATGACTTCTCTAGAAAGACATGGATCTATTTTCTTAAATGTAAAGAATCACAGGAAATCCTTAAAAGATTTAAGGAATTCAAATCCATTACTGAAAACTCTTCCAGGAGAAAAATCAAAACCTTAAGAATTGATAATGGGAATGAATGCACTTCAGACATTTTTAAAGACTTTTGTAAAAACACTGGGATTAAGAGGGAGTTCACTATACCTTATAATCCTCAACAAAATGGAGTTGCAGAAAGAAAAGATAGAACCATTGTAGAAGCTGCTAGGGCTATATTACTTGATCGAAATATAGACACTTCACTTTGGGCAGAAGCATCTAATACTGCTGTCTATATTCAGAACAGATGTCCTCACTCTCATATTGATGACAAAACTCCTAAAGAAGCTTTCACTGGTACAAAACTAGACATTAGTCATTTAAGGATATTTGGTTGTCCTGTTTACATTCATGTGCCCAAAGAGAAAAGAACTAAGCTAGAACCTTCTGGGAGAAAAGGCATCTTTGTAGGCTATAGTGAAACATCAAAAGCTTATAGAATATATATACCTGGTCAAAGACAGATTGAACTAAGCAGAGATGTGATTTTTGAGGAAGACATAGCTTTCAAAAGAGCCAAAAATCATATTGAGTCAAAAATTCAAACTTCCAACTCAAGCATAGAAGAGGATCCTACACCTGAGTTTTAGAGGGAGTATCCTGAGGAAGAGGTAAATCATGAACAAATCACATCACTAGAAAATCCCAAGAAAAGACCACTCTGGGCCACCAAAACAATGGAAGAAGCTAAAAATTATGCCGCTGCATCAAGGACTTTTAGGGAAAGCACAAGACCTAAGAGATTCTCTAGTTATGTAGCTTTAATGAGTGAATTCATTAAATCAGAACCTTCTAGTGCTATAGAAGCTCTTAAGCACCAAGTATGGAAGGATGCCATGACAGAGGAGTATCAATCCATCCTGAAGAATGATGTGTGGGATATAGTACCTAGACCAAAAGGGAAATCTGTTGTTTCTTCAAAATGGCTATTTAAAATCAAACATGCTGTAGATGGCAGTATAGGGAAATACAAAACAAGATTTGTAGCCAGAGGATTTTCACAAAAGGAAGGAATTGATTACGATGAAACCTTCGCTCCAATTACTCGATATACATCAGTCAGGGCAGTTCTAGCTATTGCAGTAGCCAAAGGGTGGAAAGTCCATCAAATGGACATAAAAACTACTTTCTTAAATGGAACCATTGAAGAAGAGGTTTACTTAGAGCAACCTGAAGGATTTGAGATTCACAATGCAGGATCCCATGTATGTAAATTAAAGAAAGCTCTATATGGACTTAAACAGGCCCCCAAAGCTTGGTATGAAAGAATTGACAGTTATCTCTTGAGATTAGGCTTCTCAAAGAATGATGCAGATCCAAATCTCTACTTCAAACAAAGTAAAGGTGATATGTTAATATTGTATTATATGCTGATGATTAATTGATTACAGGGGAAGATCACCTTATTGATCAGTGTAAGAAAGATCTAGCTTCAGAATTTGACATGAAGGACTTAGGTCTATTACACTACTTCCTTGGACTAGAAGTATGACAGAAATCAGACTGTATTATTCTAAACCAAGGGAAGTACACAATTGATATATTAAAAAGGTTTGGTATGATGGAATGTAGACCTATGTCTTCCCCCATGGAAACAAATCTTCACAAATTGAAGGAAGCAGCAACAGATTCTCTGTTGGTAGATCCCACTCTGTACAGACAAATAATTGGATTCTTGATGTATTTGGTCAATACCAGACCTGATATCTGCTATGCTATAAATGCCTTAAGTCAGTTTATGTGTGAGCCCAAGGAGATACATCTTGTGGCTGTGAAGCATATAATGAGATACCTTCAAGGTACTCTAAATTATGGCTCAAAATATGAAAAGGTTGACTTAGATCTACATGGATTCACAAATTTAGATTGGGCTGGAAGTGTAACAGACTGGAAGAGCACCTCCGGATGTTGTTTCAGTTTAGGGTTAGCAATGATATTGTGGATCAGCAGAAAACAGTCTCCAGTTGCTCAGATCTCTACATAAGCTGAATATATTGCAGCTTCTATGGCTGCTAGAGAGGCAGTATGGCTTAGAAACCTGCTTGTGGGATTATTTGGTAAACCTCTAAAACCAACTATCATCCACTGTGACAATCAAAGCTGTATTAAGCTATCCGTGAATCCAGTATTCCATGATATTTCTGTTGTCTCTCAAATTTGCACCCTCGTCGAGTTGTGAAACTGGGCAATCTGGAGAAACATGGGATCTTTCCTAGCTCTGTGTGTGGCCTATGACAGAAAGAACCTCCGAAGAAGGCCGGCTTCCTCTTGGTACTCCACCTAAACTACCTAGACTAAAACTTTGCAGAGAAAAGGGTAAGAAGGATTGCATAAAATGAAACCTATTGTCTAAGGTGATGCACCAAACGATCATCAGAAAATACACAGAAAAATGACACACTACAGAACCAGTAATAATCAGAATCACTTACACAACCCAACAAATCACAATCTTTACATGATCACTTTGTGAGGAGGCTAAATAACAATAGTCCTGTTTAGGAGAAATAGGTTTTCTCACTACCCAAAACTGATTATTATCACTTGCACAGCTCACAACCTGCAAAAATAATGTAACCCTGCCAAAAAGGCATCAACATGCAGTACAACTCTAAGGACAAAAAAATATCACAAAGGCTTGTAATAACACTGGAAATACACAATATCACAAGAAAATGGGAAGGTATATAGTGCTTATTACTGCCAAAGAGGTGTTACAATGCTGCATATCTCTGAAAATGGGTTACAAGACTCTCCACTTCTGCAAAAGAACTCATAAAATTATAATATGCAGAGCAATGAACAGCCAAAACCTCCTAAGACTGAGCGAGGAAGAAGATTAAATACAGCTCAAACAGCTATAAACAGCTCATGCTCCACTCAAAAAAGATCAACCTCCACCAACTCCACTAGCTCCATTCTTGTGCATCTCATGAATAGTGAAAAAATATCCCCTTAAAATGCTCCAAAAAGGGGTCGCAATGCAGAAATGGTGGAGGCATGTCATCCACTATCATGAAGGCACTTAAAAATAGTATAAAATACCTCTTAGTGCTCTCTAATGCTTTTGACATATGTCATCATCCTCTTGCAGCATCATAATATATGATATTTTCAAATAAATGATAAAATAACATATTTTCTGCATTTACTTAACATTTAACTAAGAGGTTTATAATTATACCACCTTAGTAAATGTTTTACAATTTATAATCATACAGACCTATGCAGAAAATAATGATATTTATGACATTTAATTCCCTGATTGCGATTATGCAAAAATTGACACAAAAATGCTTGCTACTCCTCGGCACAATAATATGACTCACATCTGCATCATCTTGCATCTCAATGCTATGTCAACATAATGCTTCACAATCTCGAGCCATCCCATTTCTGCATCTCTCGTGTCATACCTATACACGGTTTGAAGCAATATATTTGGAATGACCCTTATGACTCCCAAAACACGTCACCATGCCACTTTCAAACCACATCTCTCCATACACATTTTGACCCACCTTATAACTCCTAACCAACACCAAATCCTTGTGCACATCACTTACCCTTGACCACCACCTTCTATCTCCTAGCTGTGACACAACTTGGCAAAATATACACTTGGTATTGTATTTTCTACAATACAGTTTATGCCTTGACAAGAAAAAGGCATTCGACCTTGAAGCTATACTTCATAATCCACCTTGTAGTTATAATTTTACCAAGACATGCCTTATAATACATAAGGCACTCAAGGGCGAAAAATAAGCATAAGACTTTTTTTAAAATCTTAGCCTATAAGGTCGAACACTAAGTCATATTCCTCATTTTCTTGGACTTTTATAAAAATGCCACTAAGGCATGTCAATTTAGGGTTATGAGAACCCTAAAAGAATAAGCCACAAAACAAATGACAAAATATCTCATTTGCTCGATGCCTTCTGCTGCTTTCGAACTTGGCCGCCGCCGTGGAGGGTTTGAAGGCGAAATATGGATGTTTTTGCCGATTTTAGAGCTTTCCTGGGTCGATTCTCTGAGATTTTGGATGATTTTGGTTGATGTTCTGAGGCAAATGCAAGGTAAGTTGCATTTTGTGATGTTTTTACTCCATGTTTGATCGATTTTGGGGCATTTCAGGCCGTTTTTAACTGCGAAATGATGCATTTTTTTCACTGTTTCTTGCTTTGGCCGACCTCCATCATTGTTGTCTATGTGATGCCATCGTCTGAGAGGAAGAAACATGATTATGACACAGCAAAAGGCAAAAAATACAGAGCTATCTCGTGTCAAGCTTCCTCCATTTTCTGAGTTTTGCTTCTTTTTCTTGAAAATTCGTTGCCTGGGCGTGATTTTGACTATATTTCTGAGCATATTGTGTGAAAGAGGTTTGAAGGGCCTTCATTTTTTCCTTATACCTGTATTCCTCTGGCTTTAAAATGCAAACTGTGTGTCTATATCTTTCTAGGTGCTACTCGAACTTGCTGTTTGACTGACTTTCTTGAAAATCTGAGTATTTCTAAGGATTATTTCTTGCAATGAGTTGAAACCTTCGATTCTTTCTTTCCGTTGTTCAAAATATGAAGAACACTGCATTTTCTGGTTATCATCTCATACTAATATCACTTGTTCAGTGCCAAACTCATGCTTTTCATTTCCAAAGTTTCCTCGACGACCAAAAATGGTTGTAATGGCATTTTCCTCCTCCTTAGTATCTAGAAATGTAGGAGCTTCTCCATATATTTATCTATAGCAAAAGGAAAGTAATGATACAATAGCTCCACTACACTCTGTGCTAGTTTGGTTATGCCAGTATGAGTTCAGAAATTTTGGCTCAGATGAAACAAGTCAGGCATGATTTTTGTTATGGATTGATCATTGTCTGCTTCAAGAAATTCTTTATAGAACAAATTTCTAATGTCTTCAAAATGAAAGTAAACACCTCTTGCAATAGTTTGGGCAGTGTCACCAGCAAAGACAAAGCCTTCCCTAATATTAGAGCACACACATTTGAACAACGAAATTTGAGCCATGGGAAGATCTTGAACCTCATCAATATAAATAAAGTTCATTTTCACACCTAAATATCCATTAGATCGGATCTGACAATGCAAGTGATTTACCACATCAACAATGTCAAAGTGGCCAATCCTTTGTTTTTGTTTTTTATAGTGCAAGAAAATCTCATAGAGTGCTTCTCTTTGTTTGACACATAATGTAGAAACACGACTTTCTGCCATTACAATGTAGTCATTCCGACTCATCTTGAAGTTAGGAGAACTAAGAGATTTTAAACTGCCTTTTATGTGTGATATAATTTCAGTGAATACCACTGAAGATTCGAGCCCTCTTCTTAGCTTTGCATTGAAATGTGGCCAATAAATTGAGTTAAAATGTTCATAGTTGACTTCATTTTTTCTCATGATTTGCATGAGTGCAAGAGATCTTTTATATGTGGACCCTTTTAAATCAACAAAGAATTCTCGGTCTTCAAGTATTTCAGTATCTTCCCCACCATCATCAAAGTCCTTACAGTTGCTGTCTGATTTTGTTGAACCCGCTTCCTTGTCAATCTCGTCATTTGAACAAAAGTCTTTTCTTTTGTAACTGGTACCCTTGTTCTTCACTACATCTATTTTGGAAGAACTGATTCAGTACACTTCCATCCAACATTTATCAAAAATTTCTGAAATGCAATAACCATAGGAAAATGTTTTTTTATCTATATCAATAAAACTGTCTGGAATATTTTCCAATTCCTGTAGGCTATCATTACTGTCATGCATTTCCATGGACCCTGCTATTCTGAATGACTGATAGGGTATTAAATATCACCTAAATGTAGCCTTGTGACTGCTGTTTATGATGTTCTTCACTGTAAATGCTATTCTTTTCATCATGATTGTTGTCTTTTTACTGCTGTGCTGTCTTTATTATGCTAGTCAGCTGATCCAGATGATCTTTGTTGGAATGTTGTACCTTGCTGTCTTGCTTAGTATGCTAGCTCTTGACAGCTGTATCTATTTTTCTGAATGCGCTCCTTGAGTTGTGCCTTTTGCATTTGTTCATTGTTACTAAGTTGGGCTCAACCCTTGTGGGAGCCACATTTCCTCCACTCATAACATAACTGATGAATCAAACATAAACATACTTATATCTGTATCTGCACATGAAGCAAACTTGTTAGAAAATAAATGCATGCTTGTAGTCGATATTCTGGAGTTATTTTTCTCAAAAGCTTTTGTGACGCTAACTGGTTTACTGCATCTTAAAACATAAATTGTATGTTTATAGATGATTTCATATGATGTATGATGCCTCGCCATTGCTCTAACATCGGTTTTCCAAAATTTTATGCAGATGACCAGGGAGTAGCAAGGAGACAACAGCTGAATGCGGGACAATGCAAACAAGATAGGACGACACAAGACACGACAACAACATGAAGGCTTGTCATTCAGGCAATGACGAGTCACCCTACCTCTTATGCATATTCATATTTCAGTTTTTATAAATGTATTGTTTGTCTTTTCATTTTGCAATGAAACAACTAGTCTCACGGCTTGTGTGAGAACTTATACACTTATTTTTTTTTAATATAAATTGCTGATTTTTTAAAAGATTTGTTCAATCTCTTAAGTTCTTTTGAAATGCATCTAAATGCAACAATACAGTTTTATCTCAATTTGTATCAAACATGCTTGGGTTTAACACAACAGAAGTAAAAATGTACCTTTTCCTCTTTTAAAACTGAAAAGCTCTACCAAATTTAGCTAGTAGTGATATTTAGGTAACATCTTTGGCGACATCTGCTATATGTTTGCTTGCTAAACATCAGACCAGTTGCCTGAAGCTTATCCATTGGGCATAGAGTCACACATGCTTGACAAAAATTTGAAAACACGTCCTTTCTTTTTGCAATTAACCTCAGACTGTCAACTCTTCTAAGTCATTAAGTGCATTGGTATGGTCAGTGATGGTGAATAAAAACACCATTACTGAGGATATGCATCTACTTGATGAGTTAGAGGGGATAGCCAACAAGAACACCTCTTGAGCAAATTGCTGCAATTTATGACAGCTCTATGAGGGATATAGGCGTGATGTGCAACAGTGAGTAAATGTATTCATTGTTTCATATGATGGCTGTCTTTTATATACAGCTGTAATACATTACAACAATTTCAAACCTTGCATAACCAGACCCAGAGAAACTGACTAATTGTGACGAAAACTACCACTAATCTAGTGTGCAGCAACACTTATTTAACAACTAAAACTTCATGAAATATGTACAAATAGTTTAGACCCTACCTCAGAAGCAATGTTTGAGGTGAATCCCATTGACTGGGATTGGCTTGACGCCACCATCTAGCTTAGACAGCTGGAACGCATTATTCTCTTTGCATTCTGAAACAATGTATGGTCCACTCTAAAAAGCGTCGAACTTGGAATGCTTCCTAGGTTTGCTTTTCAACACATCCCACTTCAATACTATGTCACCTTCCTGGAAAGTCCTTGGAGATGCCCTTTTGTCAAAAGACCTTTTCATTTGGGCTTGATGATGCTCTATGTTTCTCATAGCATCATTTCTAGTTTCTGCAAGCTCGACCAGTTGAGCTAACCTTACGGTCATTGGGCCTTCTTCTAACATGTCCAACTGATTTACCAAATCAAGTGCTGGTAACTCAAGCGTGATAGGAAGCCTTGCTTCCTTGCCGTATACTAACATGAAAGGCGAATGTCTTGTTGACCATTTGGTAGTGATCCTATCAGCCCATAGTGCTGATTTTAACAGTGTGTACCAAGATCTCTGGTTGCCCTCCATGGTCTTCTTGATGATTCTGATCAGATTCTTATTTGTTAATTCTGCTTGGCCATTGCTTTGCGGATAGTAATTCGAGGATGTACTAAGATAAATGCCATTCCTTACAGCCCAATCAGAAATTTTTGAACCAACAAAGGCAAGGGCATTATCTGAAATGATGGACTCAGGCACTCTAAATCTGATAACCAACTCTTCATAAAAATTCAAAACAGTAGACTCATTATCTTCCTTAAGTGCGATTGCTTAAGTCCACTTAGTGAAATAATCAGTGGCTGTAAGAACCCATTTATGGCTAGTGCTGGATGAAGGGTTTATAACCCCAATAAAGTCTAATCCCCACTTCATAAAGGGTTGTTCAACCTGAACTGGTTGCAAAGGTAAGGCTGCCAACTTCTCCTTTCCGGCGAACAGAGCACATTCCTTGCATTTTCTGACCCATAAATATGCATCTTTAAACAAATTGGGCCAATAATAGCCACCTTTCATTACCTTAAGAGCTGTTGCTCTAGGTGAATAATGGCCTCCAGCTAACACTTTTTCGACTTGGTTAGGTTTAATGCATCTTAATAACACTCCATTAAAATCCTTCCTAAAAAGCAAGTTATTTAAGAGCACATAAGGTGTAGACTGCAATCTGAAATACCTTCGTTTGACTCTATCCAAGCCCTGAGGACACTCACCGGTCTGCAAGAAATGAACCATTTCTTGAACCCAATCAGCAACAGGATCTGAAACAGCTGTTCGTTCTTGATCTTGCATTGATAAAACAACTTCTTGATCACATTCTTCTTTGCTGATAACACTATTAGCAAGCTATTCGCACAACCCTTTTCCTCTAACCAACTTGGTAACCTTAATATCCATGTCATACTCCATAACCTTAGTCACCCAACCAACTCTCTTATCACTGAGATCTTTACTTAGCAAAAATTCTTTAACGCTTGGATGAGAAACCATCAAATTAATCTTGTTACTGGATAACATGTGTTTAAACTTTTTTAAACTTCTTATAACAGCAAGTACATGTTTCTCAACAAAAGTATACCTTAGCTCATAATCTTTCAACGCCTGATTGAAAAAGGCTAAAGGTTGCTCCATTACAAGCTCATTTTTCTGTACCAACATTGCTGAAACAGAATCAATATTACCATATGCATATAAAGTAAAATCTTTAGAAAAATCAGGATTTAGCAGTGTAGGCACAGCAGCCAAAGACTCTTTGATAAGCTCAAAACTTCGTTTTCCCTCTCTAGTCCAGCTGAAAGACATGTTCTTCCTTAACATAGCAGTTAATGGATTTAATAAATCAGCAATATCAGGGATGAACCTCCTGACAAAGTTGATCCTACCAATGAAACTTTGTAGGCCCTTTTTGTGTGTTGGTAGAGGCAGAGCCAAAATTGCACTTATTCTCTCAGGATCAATAGTGATACCTTGCTTTGAGACTACGTAACCAAGAAATCTGCCCTCATGGACAGCAACTACACATTTTTTGGGATTAAGTGATATCCTAAACTTCCTACATCTCTCAAAAATCTGCCTTAGGTGATTTAGATGATCTTTGGCTTCTTTAGAGAAATCGGTAATGTCGTCAAGGTATACCAGAACGATTTTATACATCAGCCCTTGAAAAGCCATAGCCATAGCCTTTTGAAAGGTTGCTCCAACATTGGACAAACTGAAAGACATCTTCTTGTAAGCCATAGTTCCCCACTTTGTAGTGAAGGCTATTTTGTATTGGTCCTCCTCTCTGACTAAAATTTGATTGTAATCGGAATAGCCATCTAGCAAAGAAAACCTTTCTGATCCTGAAACTACTTGGAGTATTTGCTCCATGGAAGGTAAAGGATGACGGTCCTTCAAAGAAGCCCTATTCAAGTCACGGAAGTCTACACACAGCCTTATCTCCCTGTTTTTCTTCCTAACTAGCACAAGGTTGGAAACCCATGAGGTGTGTTTGATAGGAAAAATTATGCAACTCTCAATTAGCTTATTCAGTTCCTTTTTCATGAGGGGTTCTAATTTGGGATTCAAAGGCCTCTGTTTCTGCCTAACTGGCTTAGCATCAGGTTCTAACTCAATAGTGTGTTGAGCAAGCTGGGGATCAAAACCCTTTAAATCACCATATTCCCATGCAAAAATATCACTAAATTCTTGAAAGAGCTGAATAAATGCATGTCTTTCTTTGGCTGTACATACCTTGCCTAGTTTAAGGAGTTTACCTTCAAAAATCTCAAATTCTTCATAATGATCTTGTTGAACCTATAGGCTGGACCTAGGTTTTACAACTTCATCATTAGTGTTAAAGATGGACTCCAAGGTGACCAAACCTTTTGGCATCTTGTTATTTTTCAGCTAAATGATTTGGTCACTGTACTGGTGATGTAGCTTCCCTTGGTTGGCATGAGAATTCAGATTCCTCTATCAAGAAATTTACAATCTGTTGATCATTATCAAACACCTGCCAATGTATGTTATTATCTGGCACAACAGGCCTAACAACAATCTTGACATGCTGATTCGTCTTAACACTACTGATTTCCTTGGGAATGTCAAATTCTGCCCCTATAGTAGCCAGTTTGTCAGCGTGTTTATTCTAATTTCTAGGTATGTAAATTAAATTGAATGCATCAAAACCTTCCAAAAGGTCCCATACTCTATGCTTGTAAGACTTAAGAAGATCATTTTTTGTGACATTAAGCTTTCTCACCTAATTTACAACCAGTTTGCTATCTCCATAAACTTTCAGACAGCAAATACCTCTTTGTCTTGCCCATTCTAGGCCTTGAATTAGAGCTTCATATTCAGCTACGTTGTTCGTGCAGCTGAAACAGAATCTGAAAGCTGAATAATACTTTTTAGCCTTAGGGGAAACAAGCATGCATCCGCCTCCGACACCTATTTTACTCCTTGAGCCACCAAAGAATAGCTCCCAGACCTCATTTTCTTGCTGCCCACTCTGCTGTTCTGCACTTTTTTCAATATTAGGAAGAAATAAATCAGCCTCAACATCATATATATGCGTAAACAAACCTCGTCCAAGTGTTCACCCGGCTCAAGCTCTTGAGTTTGATCTGCCCATTCATCAAGAAGGACCTCTAGTATGCCTTCAATCAGCGTATTGCCTTCTTGAATAGCAGGCTATTCCATTTCTACTTCACTTGCAATCAAGTTGGCATTGACGGGGCGTGTAGTGTAAGGCTCAATATGGTCTTTGGTGATGGGCTCTGACCTGGTAGTTACTTTAGTGCCGTACTTGGTTCTAAACAGCATATGAGACCAATCTAAGGACAGGTAGCCTCCTATCTTTGCTATAAAATCTCTTGACAGACAAATGGCAAAATAAGGAGCTAACTCGATTACATATATGTCTTCAGGAATAGAGAAATTTGGGCAGGCATGAAGGGTTAAACTCAGTCCTTTGATAACACCCACTGTATTCACAGAAGTTCCATCCAGCTGAACAACTCCATTCTCTAACGGCTCATATTCAATGCCTAGCTTGTCGACAATCTGTTTGGGCATGACGAAGCTACTAGCACCTGAGTCTATCATGTAGTTATGAACTAAATGATCCCCTATGATCAAAGATACGTAAAATGGTGGGGGTTTGACTTGTGAAACTTGCTGTTCTGCATTTTTCTCACATTTATTTGTCAAAACAACTCTAGATTTACCTATATCAGACTCTTGAAACAGTTTTAAATTTGACAAGGCTGATTGAAGGAGGTCTTTTTGGCCAGGGATACTTAGGGAATCCCACATAGTCATGGATACATTTACTTTTTTCATATGTTCAAGAATATTGAAAGCAGATGTACCTGATTTAGCTTGGCTTTTAGGGACAACCACGTCACCTTGAGCGCAAGTTGGTTGAATTGTTGGTGTAAGCTGTTCCTTGCCTATCAAAGGCTGATCCTTTGATAGGACTTGAGTTTTTTCAACCTTTGATGGGTGAGAAACACCTTGACTGACATTCGGCACTTGCTGCCCATGATTTTGAACTTTACAAGTTTGCTACCCTTCATCAATAGCCATTTTCTTGCTGCGTGTATTGTCTGCAACTGCAGAACCAACTTGGTACATACCGCAGAATTCTTCTCCTTGCCAGTTGAGAAGTGTTGTTTCATGTCCCTATTCTTCTTGCTGTGGAACAAGAGGTTCTACAGGCACATGAGACTGCACTTCTAGATTGTTTTGAACCATCAAAGCTTGGTTAATCACTCCATTGGCACATGTGTTTTGGTTATGGGGTTGATTACAAGGAAAACACCAATCATATTCTTGAGCCAAATTGTTTTGCATGGGTACAATCTCCTTCGAGGAACCGGCAACATTTAGATTGTAGGCTTGATAAGGTCTAGAGTTAAATGATTGCCTTGGACCCTAAGTATTAGGTGGATAAAGTGTCTTATTTGGCTGATTTTGTTGGTAATTGGACTGGAATGGGGGTTGATAAGGTCTGAAATTTTGACCTTGCTGCCTCTTCAGGTTCACAATCTCATTACCAAAAGATTGCAGCAGTCCTTTGATTTCTTGTAACTCATTTGACTGGGTTTGGACAACATTTTCTGAGTTATTGGGCTGTGCATTAGGTGCTGGTAAAGCTGGCACAGCAGGTATAACAGCTATAGGAGGCACATGCATTGGTGTTAGTGGCTGAATAGCAGGGAATATTGGCAAAGGAAGTCTAGGGGCAATTTTACCAGCGTGCATGAGGCTATTTTCAGCTCTTATGGCTATAGCATAAGCCTGTGGTAAGGAATTTCCTCCCATAGATTGAATCATAATAGAAATATCACTGTTTAAAGCTCTCAAATAATATAAGAAAGCATGAGCAGCTGTAGGTCTTACCGTTGGCAAAATTCTGTCCCAAGTCTTCTGAAAATGGTGGTTGAAGTCTGTCATGACTTCGTGAGGAGCTCTCTTGATTGTGGACAACTGCTCCACCAATATAGATGATCTGATTTGTCCTCGAAAAAGTTGCACAGCTCCTCTCCAAAATGATCCCATGAATCTATGGAGTTCACCGGCAAGCTTTTGAACCACTGCAAAGCCTTCCCTTTGAGAGAGGCTGCCAACAATCTGATTGCGACATTCTCTTCTGTCACATGATGGACAACACATAGGTTCGCAATGTCTTTTATGTGTTCAGCTAGAGTAATCTGATCTTCACCATTAAAATATGGTAAACTTCTCAAGGCAGCAACAGGAATATCATCATGTTGAAGTAGATTTAGTGGGCTACCCTTGTTGAATGCAACAAAAGGCTAATTTTTGACTGCAGGAGTCATTATAACTGGGACTCTTGTGACAGTATGAGATCCTACAGCAGGAGGAGTAGACTTGGCTCTCCTAGAATAGACACGAGTCTTTTTGGGCTTCTCAGCTATTATCCCTCTTCTCCTAGGTGGGGATAATTGCAAATATTCAAAGGATGAAGAACTGCTTCTGGTTTGTATCCTTCTCATAAGCAAAAATCTACTGATCTGCTAAATCAAAGCTCAGAGTTGCCAGATATGTAAAAAAAAAAGACCTCTAAATGGCTGAATCTACTGCTGTACATATCAAACAACAGTAACAAAATGCAGAAAATGGACTTCAGTGTCCCACCAAGCGTGCCAAAAACTGATAGCTCTTAGATTTGCACCCTCACCGAGTTGTGAAACTGGGCAATCTGGAGAAACATGGGATCTTTCCTAGGTCTGTGGGTGGCCTGTGTTGGAAAGAACCTCCAGAGAAGATCGGCTTCCTGTTGGTACTCCACCTAAGCTACCTAGACTAAGACTTTGTAGAGAAAAGGGTAAGAAGGATTGCATAAAATGAAACATACTGTCTAAGGTGATGCACCAAACGATCATTAGAAAATACACAGAAAAATGACACACTACAGAACCAGTAATAATCAGAATCACTTACACAACCCAACAAATCACAATCTTTGCATGATCACTTTGTGAGGAGGCTAAATAACAATAGTCTTGTTTAGGAGAAATAGGTTTTCTCACTACCCAAAACTAATTATTATCACTTGCACAGCTCACAACCTACAAAAATAATGTAACCCTGCCAAAAAGGCATCAACATGCAGTACAACTCTAAGGACAAAAAAATATCACAAAGGCTTGTACTAACACTGGAAATACACGATATCAGAAGAAAATGAGAAGGTATAGATTGCTTATTACTGCCAAAGAGGTGTTACAATGCTGCATATCTCTGAAAATAGGTTACAAGACTCTTCACTTTTGCAAAAGAACTCATAAAATTACAATATGCAGAGCTGTGAACAGCCAGAACCTCCTAAAACTGAGCAAGGAAGAAGATTAAATACAGCTCAAACCGCTGTAAATAGCTCATGCTCCACTCAAAAAAGATCAACCTCCACCAACTCCACTAGCTCCATTCCTGTGCATCTCATGAATAGTGAAAAATATCCCCTTAAAATGCTCCAAAAAGGGGTCCCAATGCAGAAATGGTGGAGGCATGTCATCCACTATCATGAAGGCACTTAAAAATAGTATAAAATACCTCTTAGTGCTCTCTAATGCTTCTGACATATGTCATCATCCTCTTGCAGCATCATAATATTTGATATTTTCAAATAAATGATAAAATAACATATTTTCTGCATTTACTTAACATTTAACTAAGAGGTTTATAATTATACCACCTTAGTAAATGTTTTACAATTTATAATCATATAGACCTATGCAGAAAATAATGATATTTATGACATTTAATTCCCTGATTGCGATTATGCAAAAATTGACACAAAAATGCTTGCTACTCCTCGGCACAATAATATGACTCACATCTGCATCATCTTGCATCTCAAAGCTATGTCAACATAATGCTTCACAATCTCGAGCCATCCCATTTCCGCATCTCTCGTGTCATACCTATACATGGTTTGAAGCAATATATTTGGAATGACCCTTATGACTCCCAAAACATGTCACCATGCCACTTTCAAACCACATCTCTCCATACACATTTTGACCCACCTTATAACTCCTAACCAACACCAAATCCTTGTGCACATCACTTACCCTTGACCACCACCTTCTATCTCCTAGCTGTGACACACCTTGGCAAAATATACACTTGGTATTGTATTTTCTACAATACAGTTTATGCCTTGACAAGAAAAAGGCATTCGACCTTGAAGCTATACTTCATAATCCACCTTGTAGTTATAATTTTACCAAGACATGCCTTATAATACATAAGGCACTCAAGGGCGAAAAATAAGCATAAGACTTTTTTTAAAATCTTAGCTTATAAGGTCGAACACTAAGTCATATTCCTCATTTTCTTGGACTTTTATAAAAATGCCACTAAGGCATGTCGATTTAGGGTTATGAGAACCCTAAAAGAATAAGCCACAAAACAAATGACAAAATATCTCATTTGCTCGATGCCTTCTGCTGCTTTCGGACCTGGCCGCAGCCATGGACGGTTTGAAGGCGAAATATGGATGTTTATGTCGATTTTAGAGCTTTCCTGGGTCAATTCTCTGAGATTTTGGACGATTTTGGTTGATGTTCTGAGGCAAATGCAAGGTAAGTTGCATTTTGTGATGTTTTTACTCCATGTTTGGTCAATTTTGGGGCATTTCAGGCCATTTTTTAACTGCAAAATGATGCATTTTTTTCGCTGTTTCTTGCTTTGGCCGACCTCCATCATTGTTGTTGGATGTGTGATGCCATCGTCTGAGAGGAAGAAACATGATTATGACAAAGCAAAAGGCAAAAAATACAGAGGTATCTCGTGTCAAGCTTCCTCCATTTTCTGAGTTTTGCTTCTTTTTCTTGAAAATTCGCTCCCTGGGTGTGACTTTGACTATATTTCTGAGCATATTGTGTGAAAGAGGTTTGAAGGGCCTTCATTTTTTCCTTATACCTGTATTCCTCTAGCTCAAAAATGCAAACTGTGTGTCTATATCTTTCTGGGTGCTGCTCGAACTTGCTGTTTGACTGACTTTCTTAAAAATCTGAGTATTTCTGAGGATTATTTCTTGCAATGAGTTGAAACCTTCGATTCTTTCTTTTTGTTGTTCGAAAGATGAAGAACACTGCATTTTCTGGTTATCATCTCGTACTAATATCACTTGTTCAGCACCAAACTCATGCTTTTCATTTCCAAAGTTTCCTCCACAACCAAAAATGGTGGTAATGGGATTTTCCTCCTCCTTAGTATCTAGAAATGTAGGAGCTTCTCCATATATATATCTACAACAAAAGGAAAGTAATGATACAGCAGCTCCACTACACTTTGTGCTAGTTTGGTTATGCCAGTATGAGTTCAGAAATTTTGGCTCAGATGAAACAAGTCAGGCATGATTCTTGTTATGGACTGATCATTGTCTGCTTCAAGAAATTCTTTATAGAACAAATTTCTATTGTCTTCAAAATGAAAGTAAACACCTCTTGCAATAGTTTGGGCAGTGTCACCAGCAAAGACAAAGCCTTCCCTAATATTAGAGCACACATATTTGAGCAACGAAATTTGAGCCATGGGAAGATCCTGAACTTCATCAATATAAATAAAGTTCATTTTCACACCTAAATATCCATTAGATCAGATCTGACAATGCAAGTGATTTACCACATCAGCAATGTCAAAGTGGCCAATCCTTTGTTTTTGTTTTTTATAGTGCAAGAAAATCTCATAGAGTGCTTCTCTTTGTTTGACACATAATGTAGAAACACGACTTTCTGCCATTACAATGTAGTCATCCCGATTCATCTTGAAGTCAGGAGAACTAAGAGATTTTAAACTACCTTTTATGTGTGATATAATTTCAGTGAATACCACTGAAGATTCAAGCCCTCTTCTTAGCTCTGCATTGAAATGTGGCCAATAAATTGAGTTAAAATGTTCATAGTTGACTTCATTTTTTCTCATGATTTGCATGAGTGCAAGAGATCTTTTATATGTGGACCCTTTTAAATCAACAAAGAATTCTTGGTCTTCAAGTATTTCAGTATCTTCCCCACCATCATCAAAGTTCTTATAGTTGTTGTCTGATTTTGTTGAACCCACTTCCTTGTCAATCTCGTCATTTGAACAAAAGTCTTTTCTTTTATAACTGGTGCCCTTGTTCTTCACTACATCTATTTTGGAAGAACTGATTCAGTACACTTCCATCCAACATTTATCAAAAATTTCTGAAATGTAATAACCATAGGAAAATGTTTTTTTATCTATATCAATAAAACTGTCTGGAATATTTTCCAATTCCTGTAGGCTATCATTACTGTCATGCATTTCCATGGACCCTGCTATTCTGAATGACTGATAGGGTATTAAATATCACCTAAATGCAGCCTTGTGACTGCTGTTTATGATGTTCTTCACTGTAAATGCTGTTCTTTTCATCATGATTGTTGTCTTTTTGCTGCTGTGCTATCTTTATTATGCTAGTCAGCTGCTCCAGATGATCTTTGCTGGAATGTTGTACCTTGATGTCCTGCTTAGTATGCTAGCTCTTGACAACTGTATCTATTTTTCTGAATGCGCTCCTTTAGCTGTGCCTTTTGCATTTGTTCATTGTTATTGAGCTGGGCTCAACCCTTGTGGGAGCCACATTTCCTCCACTCATAACATAACTGATGAATCAAATAGAAACATACTTATATCTGTATTTGCACATGAAGCAAACTTGTTAGAAAATAAATGCATGCTTGTAGTCGATATTCTGGAGTTATTTTTCTCAAAAGATTTTGTGACGCTAACTGGTTTACTGCATCTGAAAACATAAATTGTACGTTTATAGATGATGTCATATGATGTATGATGCCTTGCCATTGCTCTAACATCAGTTTTCCAAAATTTTATGCAGATGACCAGGGAGTAGCAAGGAGACAACGGCTGAATGCGGGACAATGCAAACAAGATAGGACAACACAAGACGCGACAACAACCTAAAGGCTCGTCATTCAGGCAATGACGAGTCACCCTACCTCTTATGCATATTCATCTTTCAGTTTTTATAAATGTATTGTTTGTATTTTCATTTTGCAATGAAACAGCTAGTCTCACGACTTGTGTGAGAACTTATACACTTATTTTTTTTTAATACAAATTGCTGATTTTTTAAAAGATTTGCTCAATCTCTTAATTTCTTTTGAAATGCATCTGAATGCAACAATATAGTTTTATCTCAATTTGTATCAAACGTGATTGGGTTTAACACAGCAGAAGTAAAAATGTACCTTTTCCTCTTTTAAAACTGAAAAGCTCTACCTGATTGAGCTAGTAGTGAAATCTAGGTAACAAGATCTAAACATATTGAGATTCCTCATCACTATGTGCGTGATATGGTGGAAAGGAATGTGATTCAATTGGACAGGAGATCAAACTGTAGATATTCTTACCAAACCACTCCTCAAGGTGAAAGTTGAATACTTCAGGAAAAATCTTGGTATGATTCAAATGTAAAATTCTAATTGATTTGTACTAATCAACTAAAGATGTTTAATGTGTAAACATCTTGTGTCATATGTGTGACTCTATGACATTATGGGCCTACCCATTCTGTGTTTATTTCTAAAAGGTGACAATCTTTTGGATAATCTACACTTGTACTTAACATTATAAGGTGATGATCTTATAATGTTTATTAGACTGATATCATGTGACTTGATATTTGTATGAATCATGGAGTTATCATGATTAAGTTATGGTAGACATTATGTGACTTAATGTCAGTGCACATACCATAACTAGGATATATAAGGAGAATGTAATGTTCTTGAGTATAGTATATCCCTTAGTATCACGAGGTAGGTGATGCTACGTATCATGAGATAGGTGATACTATATATCATGAGTTATGTGATATTAAATTACTTTGTGAAATTCATTATAGATCAGATAATTGATATTCACAGAGATTATTGTGATATTGTTATCTTCCTGAGCTAAGAGGGAGTGTTGAGTTGTTTATGGCTTTGATCAGATAACATATTCATTATGATCGAATGATATATTATCAAAGCATAAACATCTTCTACATTCTAAATGGTGATTAGTAACTGTTAAAATCAGTGAAACTGATTACAATACAAACGGTGACAAAGTCACACCTATGATGGGCGTGACTCCTTGAGGAGTCACATCTATCACAGATGTGACTCCTACCTTCACTCACATATTTATATCAATGTCTTTGCCCTGCAATACCATGGATTGACAAAAAAATTAGAAGTGTATGAGAAGTGGAAATTGCATCTAAAATACAAAAGAAAGTAATAAGTTAAGTCTGCTATATAAATATCCAACTTTCAGAAAATATCCAAGTCAGAGATTATAAGTTCGATTTGAATTTACACATAGGATTTACAAGGTTGATGGCACGTTAATCCTAACACCAACCTCCACACAAACTGAGCTCCAACCGAGCAAGAGGCTCCAACCTCTATTTGATAAGCTCCAACCTATTAATCCTTCAATGGATGATATATTATGCTTCTTCACAAGATCTTCTCACAAATCTGATTACAACTCACACAATATGATCATAATCCTTCCTTTACAAATATGATCACACACTTCCTTTCACAATCCTATTCCAAACCCAATTATGATCCAACCACAAATATGCTCCACACTCGAATCTGATCCACAACTTTCTTTCCAAAATCTGATCACTATTATGCACAAATTTCTCACTAATTTGATCACAAACATGCCAATATCTTGCTCTTAAATCTTACACATATCTTTCATATGATTCTACATTTATACTTCATATAATTTTCTTATATTCTCTACATTTTAATCACACATCCTTTCTCTTAGAACAAATTAGAATTACACTTCATTTTATGCTCTTCCCTCTCTTTATACTCATAAATATATCATTGGATTCTTGCTTTCTATCCACTTTTCTTCTTACATTTTATATGTCTTCAATAAGGGTAAAGGACATACCCTTTCACAATGTCTACCACCCTTCAAAATGGATACAATTCTTCAAAATTAACACATACCTCTTCACATATATTCATCCTATATATTTGCATTTATCATTCATACCTGAGCTGCATATACACTCAAAATAAATCTGAGTTACACTTCATATTTCTGCCCTTTACTATCTTTTCGATCTTCTCTTATTCTCATTATATTCATTACACACTTGCCTTCAAATGTTCCTATTATTTACCTCTTATACCTTTTCAATAGATCTATCTTTTGTGGATGGATATGTCTCTAGCTGATTTGTCTTTACTCACAATTCATTCTTTGTGACTATTGTCTTATATGCTTTTGTTTTCTTCTCCAATTTGTCCTCTAGTGATTTTGTCTTCTTCCTTAAACTGATTTGTCTTTATTTGCTAACGCGATTTGTCTTCTTGTTGCCTTCATAAAATCACTTCATGTATACTAATGATTGTTGTTCCTCTTTGCAAAATATAACACTTGAAAATCTTTGGTATCCACAATGTATTCACACCATACAAAACTGATCACTGCATGTGTATATCAAAGTATGGTTCTTTTGAAATGTTTCCAAATGTCTTTTATATCATTCTTGTCTCTTTCATTCAAGGATTCGACCTCATATGTATTTAAATCTTTAATTTAAATTCTTCTTCTTTCAGAAGTCGACCACCTTGGATGTATAATTAAATTTGAACTACATTCTATGTCGACCCAAAACACTTATATCTCAAATGTTAAAATCTTTAATTTAAACATGCAATCTCCCAACGGTAATGTGTAATGGATGTATGCCTTGCTCTCTAATGGGGATGTATAAGAAACACCTCTTATTATAATAGACCATTCTTACCTTGATATCAATGACCACATGTGTATGCACCTTTGACATCAATGACAAATATTCAAATAATCTCCCCCTTTGTCATTGATGTCAACACTCTCCTTTTGCATTGCTCCCCCTTTATCTCTCCCCCTTTGACATCAATGGCAAAGGGATGTAACATACTTTTCTTCTTTATAATATGATTGTCTTTCTTGTGATGCACCCCCTATTTTAAGGCTCCCCCTTTCTCAGGCTTCCCTTTCCTCTAATTCTCCCTCTTTGTCTCTTTGTCTCTTGGATGATATGCTTCTTTTATAGCTGCCCAAAAGTAATTTTGATGATCTTCTTAAGTTTTAACAAAATAGGATCTTGTTTTGTTATCCCATCATTCACTATGTCTTCAACTCTTCACAAAGGATCTTCTCCTGTCTGTCATGGCATCATTCTTCCATTCTATAACTCTATTCTTGAATATTTCTTTTTGATATCAATGGTAAGAAATTTTCATCTATCTCTGATTTTTCTCATCCATGAAGCTGTAGCTTTCAATTTTTCTATAATTCTCCTTCCACTATCCATCTCTTTTGCTTTTACCAACACATGCTTTGTGTGATCAGTTTAAACTTTTCACAAGTGTACTCTTCAAGCAAGGACTCCTTTGGATCATTCTCATCTTCTTGTCAGGTTTTTGGAAATTTCTCTCATTAAGTGTAGTCTTACAAACATATTTATCATCTCTTCTTCTTCTTCATATCTTCTTGCATCATTATAACAAGTTAGAGCTTTGTGATCCTTATTCTCTCATCCATAGTAACTTTATCATGAATTCTTCCTTCTTTCATTGTCTCATGTATTCTAGGCTCTCTATCGTTTTCTTCATTATATTGTAACTTTCTAATATGTAGTCTTCTACTACCATAGCATGACTCTTCTTATGACTCTCTCCCTTTGATCAACATAATGCTCATATAGAATATGCCTTTAATTGATCTATCTTTAATTGTTTTCTCCATGGAGCTAAATTAATGCAATAGTTAGCTCCCCCTGGACTTGTACTTCTCCTTAAGGACTTAGTGAAACCTCTTGTGCATGAAGCACAAGTATAGATTCTTCCTTCAATTCATTATCTTGCTCTAGTTTCTTTCTCCATACCTTTGTAGATCCTTCTGTTTGCTTATTCATGGCTTCCACTTTCTTGTTTTGTCTGGAAGTTTCCTCAAAACCACTTTTACACTATTGTGCTACATGCCCATAGTTGTTGCATTTGTAGCATATAACATTGTAATCCACTAACTAACTGAAGGAAGTATAGCATCTTCTTGGAAACTCATAAGCACTTCTATTCTTGTTCCATCCATAATTATATCTTGCTTGTGTTCTACAAACTTCTTGCCTTATCCCCAAGATGGTTGCATTTATGGAATCTAATGCTTGGATTCAGTAGCAGAGCAAATGAGTTGACACTTCTATTTGTCATCCTAAATATTCCCATCTTGTCTCTTGCAGGGTTAGTTGTAGCATATGCACTATAGTTCATATTTCTATGCCTATAACTATTTCTAGCATTTAACCTACAATCTATTGCTTTATGCCCAAATTTACTGCAAAAGAAACAATAGCCAAAGAAATAATGATAGTACATGTTTGTACTTTCCTACCTTCGTGTGATAGGTTGTCTAAATGAGATATTCATGTTTTTCTATGGATTTTCTTCTCATTTATTCCCTTCATTTTTGTTGGATCCTTGTACGGCTTGTGAATGTGTTTTTGAATCCTCCTTTTCTTCTTTAATCAGCTCATCCCCTTTTGCACTTTGTCCTTCTTCATATCCGATCCCACTCTTGTCACATGTGGGCTTTTGAGCATTTATAATTTCCTATAAATATTCTAAACTTTTCACATTTTTAATTTCTTGGTTCAATTGTGTTGGTCTTTTCCAACTCCTTTCTTAGAGACACAATCTCAACTTCCAATTTCTCATAATTTTCTTCCTTTTCTTTTATTTGATTTTTCATTCCTTCTTCAATCCTATTTGATTCTTCACATTGAACTTTCAGGTCTCAGATTATTCTCTTGGTTTCTTCCTTAATTTTCTTTGCTTCATATTGTACTTTCATATCCTTAATAAATTTTTCAACTTCTTCAAGGGCTTGTGAAACCTTAGCCCTGGAGTCAATCTCTTCTTAAAAATTTGATCTTAGATCTAAATTTTTTCTTTTGAGGGAATGAACCTCTTCATATGCAAGGTGAATTTCTTCCATAAGATCCACTTCTTCATCATCTTCACCTTTTGCTTCCATCGCCATGAAAAGTATTTCTTCTCTTGAATCTTTCTCTTCTTTTCTTTCTTCTTCGCTTTTAACCTACACACGTTCAAAAACACAATAATTAGTTTTATCACAATTAAAACATTTATACTTACCTTTGTGTATGTTGGATTCTTCTTTGAGCTTTTTATCAACATGGGCTTCCTTTGATTCATCGCTAGAGTTTTCGCTTGATTCATGCTTTGAATTCATCTCCTTTGATGCTTTGAACCCTGCCTCTATTTTAGATGATTTCTCTTCTAACACCATTTCCTCTTCTCTTTTACTCACAATGTTGTCTCTATTTTTCATGACATCATTCATTGTTTCTATTGCCATGTGTATTCCAAGTGCCACCTCATCATTTTTCACCTTATCACCCTTTCTTACTTTTGTGTTATCACTTGCATTTGATCTTGTTTGTGCTTATAGATCAATTTTTTGCATGGTATTTCCTTTTTCCTTATTTCCTTTTCTTTTTGCCATATGTGCTCTTAAGATCTACCTTCTAGTGATTAGGCTATCTTTGAAGGAACCCTCTCTTATACCAATTGATGAGCTAATACTAAGAGGGGGGTGAATCAACATCTAACAATCTTTTACTTTTCAAAATTCAATCAATTACATTAACTACACATATGCAAGATCTAGCAATTAAGTACACAATGAGAACACACGATTTACGTGGAAACCATTTTAGGAGAAAACCATGACAGAATATTGTTTATATATATATCTCCTTTCTTCTTCTTGTAGGCTCCAACCTACTTAACATACAAATAGTGAGCTCCAACTCACAAGACACACAAATCTCCACTTAACAGAATTATAGGCACCAACCTATTGAAGGCTCCAATCCCCACACAACCTGAGCTCCAACCCAGCAAGAGGCTCCAACCTCTATTTGATAAGATTCAACCTATTAATCCTTCAATGGATGATATAGTATGCTTCTTCACAAGATCTTCCTCTCACAAATCTGATTACAATTCACACAATAAGGACTTCTTCCAAATCTGATCACAATCCTTCCTTTACAAATTTGATCACACACTGTATTTCACAATCATGTTCCAAACCCAAATCTGATCCAACCATAAATTTTCTCCACACTTGAATTTGATCCATAACTTTCTTTCCAAAATCTGATCACCATTATGCACAAACTTCTTTCACTAATCTGATCATAAACATGCCAATATCTTGCTCTTAAATCTTACACATATCTTTCATATAATTCTGCATTTATACTTCATATAATTTGCTCATATTCTCTACATTTTAATCACATTCTTTCTCATAGATCAAATCAAAATTACAGATGAAGGAGGTAAATCATAAAACACACAATAACAGAAATTGTACACATAAAATATAATGATATTTTATTAATATGGGCAAAACATTACATTACAGAAGCTCAAATATAATCAGAGGATGAATCCCCTACAGGTTGCAACACATTACAGCTCCCTCTCCCAAGACTCTAGAATCTTTAGCCTTCTGTAACCCCAAATCAACTAGGGTTTCTATTTTCCCACCTTTTCTTGACTCTACACCTTCCCCCTTAACTCTACTACCCTAAGGGTTCCAAAAAATGGTCATATATAGCCCTTTTTGGCAGCCACCAACTTAATTTCAAAATTTGCATCTCCCCCCCCAAAAATAGGTCAACTTCGTGAGGCCATAAATTTCAATTCGACTATTAGATTTTCATTTATAATACCTTTTCAGAAAGCTCTCCAAAAGACGGTTGTGCACTAGCAGTACCTAAAGGTAGACTGCTTGGGTTTCCCACCAAATTTTGGGCCCATTCGGAGCCTCTAAGTGCCTCAAATTTGACTTTGAATATTTCAATAGGATTTTTTGAATTTAAAATTTTAATATCTCACAAATGACAAATGATATTGAAGTGATTTCTTTACCATTAGCCTCAATTCACGATTCTGGAGGTCTGTGTAAGATTTTGTATCCAACCATGCACAAATGCAAACTTACTAAAAATAGTAACCCTACCAAATTTAGCCCTTATTGAAAAGAAACAACATTTTTTTTTGGTTGATGTAAGATTGCTCTTACACCCTGGATGCTACTGCATCAAACACTCAGGGTAATTTGAAAAGTGACCCTGTCACTTCTCATGAGTTAGAGGGAAACCAAAATGGTTAACCTCAGTCTCAGATAACCATGATGAATCCTCAACAAACCTTCCTTTCCATTTCATCAAGTATTTTGTATACTGCCTATTTCTTGTACTCTTACCCACATGGCTATCTAGAATGCCCTCTATCTCCTCCTCCTCTAAAGTAGGTGCTAGAATGTCCCACTGTGTTCCTTTATCAAGTCCATCATCATGATACTCTGTCAAATCAGAAATGTTGAACACTGGTGAAATATTGATGTCATCAAGAAACTCTACCTCAAATGCATTTCCTGAATCATGTTTCTTCAGGATTCTACATGGTTCAAATTTTCTCATCTTCAGCTTATTATATGTACCAACTGGAAATTTTTCCTTTCTCAAGTGAACCATGACTTCATCACCCTCCTGAAACTCCTTATGTCTCTTCTTCTGATATGCTTTAACATTATACTGAGAATTCATCTTATGGATATGCTTTCTTACGTCTTCGTGCAAATTCTTCATGTGCTGAGCAAAATTTTTAGCTTTGGCACTACTCTTCTCCCCCTTATCCATTCTCAATTTGGAAGCAGTTCTTGGGCTACTCCCATACACAACCTAGAATGGAGATTTACATGTACTCCTATTGACAGAATTGTTGTAAGAAAATTTTGTCTGTGGTAAAATCAAATCCCATCCCTTGGGCTTATCTCCTACTAAGCATCGTAGCAGGTTACCCAAACTCCTATTCACTAGTTCTGTCTGTCCATCAATCTGTGGATGGTGCACAGAAGTGAACTTCAAATCTATCTTCAACTTCTTCCACAATGTCCTCTAGAAATAACCAACAAACTTGGTATCTCGATCTAAAACTATGATCTTTGGTAGACTGTGTAATCTCACCACCTCTCTAAAAAATAATTCAGGAATATGAACAACATCATTAGTCTTCTTGCAAGGAATGAAATGTGCCATCTTCGAGAATCTTTCCACCACCACAAAAATGGAATCATGTCCTCTCCGTGTCCTTGGTAAACCAAGAACAAAATCTATACTGATATCATCCCAGGGCTTCTCTAGTACAGGTAATGGCTGATATAGCCCTATATTCTGACTTGTTCCTTTTTCCATTGGACACACTCTGCAACTCTACACAAATTTCCTCACATCCTGCTGCAACTGTGGCCAATAATAATTTTCACCAACAATAACAATGGTTTTATCTCAATCAAAGTGTCCAGCCAAACCTCCACTATGCTTATCCTTAATCAAGTTCTCTCTCATGGAACTCCTTGGAATGCACAACTGGCTTCCTCTAAACAACATGCCATCTTGGATTATGAAATCCAACCATTTTGTCCTGTCCAAAGTAACAGGTTCCAAACAAGCTTTCCAGGCTTTTGCAAAATCTGAATCCTCAGGATATAAACTTTTGAGCTCATCGAACCCAACAACCTCTATCTTCATTTCTGTCAACAAATTTTGCCTTCTGCTCAAGGCATCTGCAACTCTTTGGACTTCCCACTCCCATGCTTCAAAACAAAAGTATAGCTCTGCAAAAACTCAACCCATTTTAAGTGCCTTTGGTTCAACTTTCCTTGACTATTAAGATACTGCAAAGCCTGATGATCAGTATATAAAACAAACTCCTTTGGCAACAAATAATGTCTCCATTTCTTCAAAGCCTAAACTATTGCATTAAACTCTTGATCATAAACATAATAATTTTTCTTGGCATCATTAAGCTTCTCACTAAAATAGGCAATGGGCTTACCTTCTTGACTCAAAACAACTCCTAAAGCATTGCCACTAGCATCACAATCTACCTGAAATACCTTATTGAAATCTAGAAGTGCCAAAATAGGTTGCTATGCAACTTTCTGTTTCAATGTATCAAAGCTTTTATCTACTCCTTTAGTTCATCTAAACTCTTTTCTATCCCCTCTCATTGTCTTAGTTAGGGGTGCACAAATGCTACTAAAATTTTTGATAAACTTTTTGTAAAAATTTGCCAAACCATGAAAAGATCGTACCTCCGTTGCACTCCTTGGCATAGGCCATTCAATGATAGCCCTTACTTTTTTTGGGTCCATCTTAAAACCTTCCTCTGAGACAACAAATCCTAGGTATACCAACTCCTTCTTTGCAAAACTACATTTCTTTAGATTGATCAACAACTTCTCCTCTCTTAGCTTCTCCAAAACTCTTCTGATATGCATCATATGCTCATCCCAAGTCTTACTGAAAATCAAAATATCATCTAAATAAACAATAACAAAACTTCTCAAAACTTCTTTCAATACCTCATTCATGAGCCGCATGAATGTGCTCAGTGCATTGGTTAGCCCAAAGGACATGACTAACCACTCATACAAACCTTTCTTTATCTTGAAGGCTGTCTTCCATTCGTCTCCTTCCCTGATACGGATCTGGTGATAGCCACTCTTCAGGTCAATTTTTATGAAGTATTTGGCTCCACTCAAATAGTCCATTATGTCATCCATTCTTGGCAATGGAAACCTGTACTTGATCATGATCTTATTTATGGCTCAAGAATTTGTACACATTCTCCACTCTCCATCTTTCTTTGGTGCTAGTGTTGCAGGTACCACACATGGACTCAGACTCTCCCTTATCAATCCCTTCCTTAACAACTCGTGGACTTGTTTGTTCAACTCTTCATTCTCTACTGGAGTCATTCTGTGGGCTGCCTTATTTGGCAAACTAGCTCCTAGTATCAAATCTATTTGATGACTTATCTTCCTCACTGATGGTAAACCTTCTGGTACATTATCAGAGACAATATCTTGAAATTCTTCCAACGTTTCTGAGACTTCTGCAGGTACATCTTCACATTTCTCTTGACTAATCTTAGAAATCAATGCAAAGCAATGACGCTCATGCTTCATACCCTCCAAATTGTTTTGACCATCTACCAAGCAAATTTTGGTAGTACTACATACCTTTTCTTCCACTTCCTTCAAGGGCTTCAATTTATGACGAACTCCATCCTTTGTTTGGGAATATGTGTTTGCGCAGCCATCATGGACAACGCTCCTATCATACTGCCACGACCTCCCCAACAGCATATGACATGCGTCCATTGGCATGATATCACACAACACCTCATCATGGTAGTCTCAAATCTTGAACTTCACTAAACATGCTCATTGACCAAGGCTCTGTGGTCCTTCTGCAACCATGCAATCCGGTATGGATGTGGATGTTTTCTTCTTGTCAACTTCAACTTGTCAACCATCTCCTCTGAAACAAGATTGTCAGTTCTTCCACTGTCAATAATAATATCACAACATTTACCTTAACATTTACACCTTGTGCGGAATAAACTCTTTCTCTGATTGGGTTCTTTTTCTTCATTCAACAAAGTTCTTCTGACAACTAGGGTTTCTCCCCTTTCAACATCTTCATAATGCTTAGACTGCGCATCTTCATCTACACATGCAAATTGTGCATTACCTTCAAGTCTTTTATTTATCCTTCTTTGATGTTGCGGACACTCGTATGCTCGATGCCCTTCTTCTCCACATTGGAAATAGGTTCCTCTGAAACCTCCTCTTCCAGGTCCTTGCCTAGGTCTACCTCTTCCTCTTACTCTTTGCTCACCATTATTTTTGGTCACGAGGGCGGTAGGTATTATCTCCTCTCTGATTTTGACTGGTTCCAGCTTCTTCACTTTTCTTTGGATCTTCATTTCGGCCTCCATAGGGTCTTCCACCAATCCTTCCACCTTGATCTCTTCCCTTTTACTTGCTTTCAAATCTCTTATTCAGCTTCTCTTCCAACTTCAGGGAAAACTGGTACGCATCTTCTATGGTGGTCATTCTGACCAATCTCAACTCTTCTTGAATACTTGGCCTCAACCCATTAATGTAATGGGCTACCTTCTCCTTATTGGCCTCTCCATGGCCTGTCCTGATAGTGATCTTATAAAAATCTTCTGTATACTCCTTAACAGACTTGTTACCTTGTTTCAATCCTTGCAGCTTCTTCAACAACTCCATCTCATAGTCCACAGGAATGAACTGCTTCTTCAATTTCTCCACCATCTGATCCCATATGATAAACTTTGCTTTTCCTCTTCTATTTCTCTCTAACTGGACCTCCTTCCACCAAATACTGGCATGGCCCTTCAACTTTGTCTTTGCAAACTTGACCTGTTCTGGGTCTTCCACATCTTCATACTCGAAATACTCCTCCATTTCATTGATCCAATCAATAAGTTGTTCTGGATTCAAATCTCCAGAATAGGTAGAAACTTTGATCCTGGGCCTCTTTTCGATCTTTGAAATGGCCCTCAACAACTTGACTTCTGCAGGATCTCCCGCAGCTTCTTGTTCTTCCTCAGATAGCTCTTCTTTAACTTCATCTTTGCTTTCCTCTCTCCTTCTTAGCTCGAACCCTCTTTGCAGCTCCTCTTGCATTGCATCGATTTGTCTTTGCAGGGCTCTAAAACCCTCTTCCATCAAAGAATTCCTCCCACCACAGTTTCTTCGTGGAGGCATCTTGATCTCTGCAACAAACCCACAACCTTAGGTCTTAGTGCAAACTACCTCATAGTCGACGATCTGTCTACACACTCAGGAACCCTTGCTCTGATACCACTTGATGAAGGGGGTAAATCATAAAACACACAATAATAGAAATTGCACACAGAAAATAGAATGATATTTTATTAATATGGGCAAAATATTATATTATAGAAGCTCAAATACAATTAGAGGATGAATCCCCTACAGGCTACAACACATTACAGCTCCCTCTCCCAAGACTCTGGAATCTTCAACTTGCTGTAACCCTAAATCAACTAGGGTTTCTCTTTTTCTGCTTTTTCTTGACTCTACACCTTCCCCCTTAACTTTACTACCCCAAGGGTTCCCCAAAATGGTCATATATAGTCATTTTTAGCAGCCACCAGCTTAATTTCAAAATTTGCATCTCCCCCCCAAAAACAGGTCAACTTCACGGGGCCATAACTTTTTATCTGACCATTGGATTTTCATTTATAATACCTTTTCGGAAAGCTCTTGAAAAGACGGTTGTGCATAAGTAGTTCCTAAAAGTAGACTACTTGAGTTTCCCACCAAATTTTGGGCCCATCCGGAGCCTCTAAGTGCCTCAAATTTGACTTTGAATATTTCAATAGGATTTTTAGAATTTGAAATTTTAATATCTCACAAATGACAAATGTTATTGAAGTGATTTCTTCACCATTAGCTTCAATTCACCATTCTGGAGGTTCGTGTAAGATTTTGTATCCAACCGTGCACAAATGCAAACTTACTAAAAATAGTAACCCTGCCAAATTTAGCCCTTATTGAAAAGAAACAACATTTTTTTAGTTGATGCAAGATTGCTCTTACACCGTGGATGCTCCTGCGTCAATTACACTTCATTTTTTTCTCTTCCCTCTCTTTGTGCTCATAAATATATCATTGGATTCTTGCTTTCTATCCACTTTTCTTCTTACCTTTTATATGTCATCAATAAGGGTAAAGGACAAACCCTTTCACAATGTCTATCACCTTTCACAATGGATACAACTCTTCAAAATTAACACATACCTCTTCACATATATTCATCATATATATTTGCATTTATCATTCATACATGGGATGCATATACACTCAAAATAAATTTGAGTTACACTTCATATTTCTTCCCTTTACTTTCTTTTCAATTTTCTCTTTTTCTCATAATATTCATTACACACTTGCCTTCAAATATTCCTATCATTTACCTCTTATACCTTTTCAATAGATATGTCTTTTGTGGATGGATATGTCTCTTTATAGTATGTCTCTAGCTGATTTGTCTTTACCCACAATTTGTCCTTTGTGGCTTTTGTCTTTACTCACAATTCGTCCTTTGTGACTTTTGTCTTATATGTTTTTGTCTTTACTCACAATTCGTCCTTTGTGAATTTTGGCTTATATGCTTTTGTCTTCTTCTCCAATTCGTCCTCTAGTGATTTTGTCTTCTTCCTTAAACTGATTTGTCTTTATTTGCTAACACAATTTGTTTTCTTGTTGCCCTCATAAAATCATATCATGTATACTAATGATTGTTGTTCCTCTTTGCAAAATATAACACTTGAAAATTGCTTGTATCCACACAGTATTCACACCATACAAAACTAATCGTTGCAAGTGTATATCAAAGTATGGTTATTTAGAAATGTCTTAAAAATGTCTTTTATATCATCCTTGTCTCTTTCCTTCAAGGAGTCGGCCTCATATGGATTTAAATCTTTAATTTAAATTCTTCTTCTTTCAGAAGTCTACCACCTTGGATGTATAATTAAATTTGAACTCCATTCTATGTCGACCCCAAACACTTATATCTCAAATGTTTAAATTTTTAATTTAAACATGCAATGTCCCAACAGTAATGTTTAACAAATGTAATGACCACATGTGTATGCACCTTTGACATCAATGATAAACATTCCAACAATGCCTTCATCCCAAGTTCACTAATCCCTCCATCCACACATCCCAATTCCTTAAATCACCGAAAATCTTTAATCAAGATCAACAAAAGCACACATCAACGAAACATGAAGCTACCACCACACCCATGTGATTCAAAAATACAAATTTAGATGCCTGACCACATAAATCACAAACTCCACAAAAGCTTCAAGCTTATCATGCCATACGACATCGATATAAAACATCCAAGAAAAATAAAAAATCCACAAGGCTACCAAAGCCCACACCCCCAAAAGCAAAAACAATAAAAATCGTGTGGGTCCCCATGAAAATAACATTAAATCCAAATGAAGCATCCAAATCTCACTGTGTCTAAAAATCTTGCTCCCTATCCAAAAATTAGAAGAATCCAAAGTCCATTTGGATCCCTAAATCCCCAAATTGGTAACCCCAACATCCCTTATCCCGATCCCATAATAAAAAATCCTCATTACTCCCAACACCCCATCCTAATCAAAGCTTCAAAATCTAAAATGGTGTGTGCAAATGTTGGTCTTGGTTCCCCTCGACACCATGACATTCCAACATACCTCCATCTCCCCATCCTATATCCGCTATCCCATATATCTCCCCCATCACATCCCCATGGTCCATGATTTTGTATAATCCTCTCATCCATCATCATTTTATCCATCCATCTCCATCCATAATCCACATCATAATTGACTATCATACATCACCATCTCATCAACTCATCTACCAACATCCATGCGTCTAATGACACTCGACATGGTCCATGTACGACATACATCCAAAATGGGACATTATCACCTTGATATGAAAGTAGATGCTCGAGTCACCATATTCCTCCAAATACTTTCCTCCATCCTTCCCCCCATCCCATCCAAATAGCAAAAATAAAAAATCAAAAAGAACAAAAAAACAAAAAAAAAAAAAGTAAAGAGAAATCATTCATCCAATGGTGAAAACCACCTTGGTGGCACCCTGGATAAGTACCATGATGAAAACCTAGAAAACATGCGTCATGTGTAGATTGATTATATATGTGCCTTACACTTGGGGGCAAGCTGTCTCATCTATTCCATCCTATCATTTTTCTTCTATCCTATCATACCCATCTATTCTATCCACATACCTATCCCATTGTACCAACCCATCTTCCTCTCTTGCTTTTAATCTTGAAAAGGACAAGGGAAAAATGTTGAAAAATGTTGCAAGTATGTGCTAACCGGTGTTGTCATTGATTTCAACATGTTTAGGTTGTCATTGGTGTCAATTGTGTCTTTTAATACTGCTGATTGTTGCCTAATTGAGTTGTAATGTTAAAGTGATTTTAATGCCTTATAGAAGTGCTGATGATGTTGGTATAGTGCTCTTGTTGCTGAGTTTCCAAGTGCTTTTGAGAAAATTTTCTCTCTAGAGGAAACAATGTGTTGCAGAGTATTTTGGATTGCAGGATACTGTTTGAGTTTTTGCTCTGCATTTGTTCTATGTTGAAGATCGAAGTGTGAGATTTGGATATGTTTTAGAGAAGTGTTTGACGATGCTAAATCCAAAATTTGGTGGTCCGTATCGCTGTGCAGTAGAAGTTATGTTCACCAGTTTGAAGACTATTTTGACAGAGTTTCTGAGTTGTGTAGAGGTGTCTTGGAGAAAGTATTTTGCTCTGCATTTCTCCACAGAGTGGTTTCAGATGATGTGGTTTTGAACATATATTTATAAGGTCCATAGCTATCTTCATTCCAAAGGATTTGTGATTTGGTCTGAAAAGTAAGTTATTGAGCAATAGAACTTAGTAGTGTTGATTGTAAGTTGTCTTCAAGTGAGATTTGTTGTCTTCAAGTGAGATTTGTTGTCTTCAAGTGAAACTTGTTGTAGTGGGATTTGTTGGCTCCTAGGTGATTTTATGTTGTTCGTAGATGTCTCCAGATCATGTTGAAGGCTTGTGCTTGGTCCACAAGTTATGGTTATGTTCTTGGAAGCATGTGCCTAAAGATCTTAGTGTTAATACTAGTTTTGGCCGACCCAGTTGTTTACACTCTTTGTGTAAGTGCTTCGTGGATTGTGGAAGTGTACTGAAGTGTGTGAAGATGTGTTTAGGTCCGATCTAAGCTATGAAGTGGTCTTACTTCATTCATTTTCTCCACAAGTTTGTTTAGGTCAAGACCTAATTTGAATTGTGTATGTTTGCTGACCTTGGAGACTGTTCCAAAGGTTGTAGATTGTGTTACCAACCTTAATGTATGTTCCAAGGTTGATGAATGGTATAAATAAATGTAATGAATCCATGACTAGTGTGTGTGTGCAAATATGAAAGGTTTTGTGTTGTGAGGTAGCAAAGGTGATATGTATTGCACTTCATTGGAACTGAACTTAGGCATGTGGTAGATGCTATCATATCAGTTCATAGCAGTGAGCCACCCTTTGGTAGTGAGCCTATTGTAGTGAGCCCTTTGGCAGTGAGCGTCTTTGTAATTCAATATTGATACTACATTATATTGTGAGCTAATCCTCACCATGGTTTTTCCCTTTTAGGGTTTTCCACGTAAAAATTTGGTGTTCTCTTGTGCATGGTGTTGATATGATTAAGTTTTTGTTATCTATTTTTCATGTTTAATCTTCATAATAGAATTAAGGTTTAAGTGAATTGATGTGGATGTGATTATGTCTGTGAAGGCTTAAAGTTTTGATATAATTGATTCACCCCCCTCTCAGTTGTCTTGTGCACTTAACAATTGGTATCAGAGTGAGGGTTCCTTAGAAGAAATCCTAATAGATTAAGGTAGATCTGGGATGGCGCACAAGAAAGACATTCCTCAGTTTGATGGAACCGACTATGCCTTCTAGAAGGTACAAATGCAAAGTTATCTTGTTTCTCTTGGTTACAATGTGTGGAGAATAGTTAAAGATGAATACACTTTACCTAATCATGATCTGGCGACAGCAAGTGAGATAAGGGATTATGAGACTAATGACAAAGATAGAAATGCCCTACTAAATGCTCTATCTAATACTGAAATGGAAAAAGTGTTGGGTCTGGAAACTTCTCATGAGATCTGGAAAAAAATGAAGGGTATCTATGAAGGTGATGAATCTGTTAAGAAAGCCAAGATGCAGAACTTGAAGTCCAGATATGAAACTATGCAGATGTTTGAAGATGAGAACATAAAAATCTATATACAGAAGGTTGATGAAGTTGTCAATGGCATCAAAGGTCTTGATGGAACTCTGACTATTGAAGAATTTGTGAACAAAATACTCAAAACACTTCCTAAATATTATAGTCATAAAGTGTCTACCATTGAAGAATTGGTAGATACACGCAAGCTTTCAAAAGATTAATTGCTTGGTAAATTGACTGCTTTTGAGATGAGAGAATTTGGTACCACTAATGGTCCTGTGAAAGTTGAGATTGCTTTTAAAGCTAAATCAGAAAAGGCTGTTAGATTAGGTAAGTATTTTATAGAATCAGATGAGGAAGACTTTGATGAGATTGAGGCAAACTTTGTAAACATAATAAAAAAGGGAACTGGAAAGTTCAAAGGTAAGTTACCTTTTGAAAGGAAGCTAGGTGTGTGGAAATCGCTTCCTAGACTAATCTAAAGAGGAGAGAAGAGTGTAAATTTATTTTAATCCTTACAATTATAGAATGTTAATCACAACAATGGAGATATTGCAACAATACACATACACACAGAAATGAGACAAAAGAGAGAGACACAAGATATATGTGGGAAAAACCCTTATCGGGTGAAAAACTCCACACTCAAAAACTTGCACAATGTATTATCAAAACTGAAATGGTTTACAATACACTTGCAATGTAATCTCTCAGGAGTCTTTGAAACTCGTATATGGAAACAAACTGGTAGAATAATAGTACCTATCAATCACATAGTACATCTCCTCTCAAAATCACCTATTTATAAAGAAGATACAAGGCAAAATTGACTCTATCCTAGGATGGGTGTCCAACATGGCCTCATGGCCCAAAATCCACCCTTGGGGACACTTGTCCAACACTGTAGAATGTTCATGACACTTGTCCTATCACCCCATCCCAAAGAGGTCACCTATTCCCAAGTTGGGCAATGACAAATACTCTTACAACACTTACACCTGTTATAGAATCCGTCACTGCTGTCATATCTTACAGCTGTAAGAGAATCTGTCATACATAGGCTAAAAATAACATATTCTCTTACAACATGTCATAACCCTCCTTGGGGTGCCCAAAAATGCCTTCTTCCAAGATGCCTTGTGACACATGACTTCATCTGTCATAGAATCTTCCATTTATGACTCTTACGCGTCATAGATTTGTCATAGGAATCTGTCATAACCGTTTCAGTCAATATTCCCTTACACACTATCCAAGATGTTGACACATGGAAAAATATTCCTACCACTAAGTGGGATGCCTATCTCCTCATGTGAGGACAAATTTACATGTTGTCACCTTCCATGTAGGATGACACATCACCATGCCAACTTCCACAAGATTACAATAAGGATTTACATCCTAATTACAATAATAGGCAATAAATAAATAAATACAAGGAATTACCAAGGTTGAGACACCTTAATTACCAACACCTTTCAAATGTTTTAGTTATGGTAAGATTGGCCATTATGCTTCAAGGTGTCCTGATAGAACTTTGAAGATTAAAAACAAAGAAGGTAGAGGTAAGATGGTATGGAAAAGTTACTATGTTAAAGATGATGAAAGTGTAACTGATGATGAATTTGATTTTGAAAAAAGGAAAAGAGATGTCTACATTACATGCTAGAAAGGAGAAGGATGAATGGGTCATTGACAATGGATGCTCAAATCATATGACAAGAGATAAGAGTAAGTTTGTCAAATTAGAAAAGTATGATGGAGGACTAGTTAGATTTGGTGATGATGCAGCTGGTAAGATTTGTGGAAAAGGGTCAATTACTTTTGATGGAAAGCATAATAAATATGATGTTCTTTATGTCAAAGTCTTAAATCATAATCTTCTAAGTTTTGGACAGATGTGTAACAAAGGATACAATTTGATATTTAAGGACAATTAATGTGAGATGAGGAAAAGCTCCAAGACTATAATTTTTGCTAGTAAGAAGACTCATGGTAGCGTTTATCATTTGAAAGGTATTGACAATTGTTGTTTGTTGGCTCAGACAAATGAAAGATGGTTATGGCATAGGAGAATGTGTCATATTAACTTTGATAATCTAGTGAGAATAAACTCAATCCAAGATGTAAGAGACCTGCCTAAGATTGTGAAGCCTACTAATGCCATTTGCAAAGAATATCAATTTGGGAAGCAAACAAAGACAAGTTTCAAGAGAAAAGAACAAACTTCTACTGGACTGTTGGAGTTGGTGCATATATATTTATGTGGTCCTACAAGAATAAGAAGTCTACAAGGTGACATGTATTTCATGTTACTCATTGATGATTATTCAAGAATGATAGGTTACTTATCTTAAAGAAAAATTATAAGCCCTAAACAAGTTCAAGGCATTTAAAGCAATGGTTGAAAATGAAATGGATTTGAGGATCAAGTGTATGAGGTTTGATTGAGGTGGTGAGTTTATTTCAAATGAATTCAATGTTGTTTGTGAAGAACATGGGATAAAGATACAATTATCTACCCTAGAACTCCTTAGCAAAATAGAGTAGTTGAAAGAAAGAATAGAATAGTTTAGGAAGCTGCTAGAATAATGATTAAAGAAGTTGATCTTCCAGAAGTATATTAGAAAAAAGCTATTCATATTTCCATCTACATTCAGAACAAAGTGCAAGTCAAAGTAAATGGAACAAAGACACCTTATGAGCTGTGGTATGAAAGAAATTGTACTATCTGGCATTTCAAATATTTTGCAAGCAAATGCTATATCAGAAGAGATGAAGAGTTGGGAAAGTTTGATGCTAGATGTGATGAAGGCATATTCCTTGGGTTCTCTACTAAGAGCAAAGCTTACTAGTGCTACAAAAAAAGGTTGAGGAAGATTATTGAAAGTGCAAATGTGAAGGTAGATGAAGATATTCGAAAGAACTCAGAGCCTGATGGATATGAGTCAGATGAGCCTGCTAATACAGAAGCAATTGAAGAAGTCAAAGACAATGAAGTTCAAATTGATGGAGAAGAAGCTCCAAAAAGAGTTCCTAAAACCCCCAAGTATGTGCTAAAGAATCGCTCAGAGGATCAAATCATTGGTGACAAAAACAAAGGAGTTTTGACAAGAAGAGTTGCAGAAAAACATGTAAATCTTTCATTAATTTCAAAGGTTGAACCTAAGATTGTCTCTGATGCATGTAAAGATGAACATTGGGTCAAGGCAGTGGAAGAAGAATTGATGCAAATTGAAAAGAACAAGACTTGGGAACTTGTCCCTAGGCCTGTAGATAAGAATGTGATTGGAACAAAGTGAGTTTTCAGGAATAAGTTGAATGAAAATGGAGAAGTGGTAAGAAACAAAGCAAGACTTGTATGCAAAGGCTACTCACAAGTGGAAGGAATAGACTATGAGGAAAATTTTCCTCTAGTGGCAAGATTGGAAGCTATCAGGTTGTTTTGGCTTATCCAGCACATAAAGATTTCAAGGTATATTAGATGGATGTAAAGTCTACCTTTCTGAATGACAAGTTGAAAGAGGAACTATATATAGAGCAATTGGATGGATTTCAACTATCAGACAAACTAGACATGGTATGTAGATTGAAGAAAGCATTGTATGGACTGAAGCAAGCTCCTAGAGCTTGGTATGCTAGATTAGACAGGTATTTGTTGCAACAGGGATTCAGTAAAGGGTCTGCAAACAGTAATTTGTAAATCAAGGTAAGGAAAGATCAAATCCTGATTATTGAGGTCTATGTAGATGATATAATCTTTGGTGGAAATGAAGGTATGTGTAAGAACTTTGCAGATGAGATGTAAAAAGAATTTGAGATGTCAATGTGTGGTGAGATGAACTACTTTTTTGGATTGCAAATTTATCAGACAGATAAGGGTATTTTCATTTAACAATCAAAGTATGTCAAGGAATTGTAGAAGAAGTTTGGAATGGAAGAATCTAAACCATTTTTTACTCCCATGACAACTAGTTTCAATCTTAGCAAAGATGATAAATCCCCTAAGACTGATCAGAGAAAATATAGATCAATGATTGGAGGACTGCTATACGTAGCTGCTACCAGACCAAATATCATGCATGTAATCTATCTTGTGGCAAGATTTCAAGTAGAACCTAGAGAGTCACATGTCATGGCAGTAAAGATAATATTCAAGTATTTAAAGGGCACTCCATATCATGGTTTGTGGTATCCTAAGAACAATGACTTCAACCTAAGTGCCTACACAGATGCAGATTGGGCCAGATGTGTAGATGACAAGAAAAGTACAAGTGGTGCTGTGTTCTTTCTTGGAGACAGAGTTGTGTCATGGCAAAGCAAGAAGCAAGATCCAATATCACTATCTATTGCAGAGGAAGAGTACATTGCAACATCACGTTGTACACAAGTGCTATGGATGAAAAAAACTCTGAAGGATATCCAAGTTGAGTATGAGGATCCAATTCCTATTTTATGTGATAATACCAGTGCCATTACATTTCAAAGAACCCAGTGATGCATTCAAGGACAAAGCATATTTCTATTAGGTATCACTTTCTCAGAGAGAAGGTTGTAGAGAAAGAAGTGAAGCTTGAGTATCTACCTACAAAAGATCAGATTGCTGACATTTTCACCAAGGCTCTTTCTAAGGATACATTTGAGTATCTCCAGGATAAGTTAGGGGTTATTGCCCCTCCTGTGTTGAACTAGATGCATGAGGAAGTGTATCAGTCCAGTGTGGTTTAGGAGTCATCCTTTTTTGGACTAATGATGGAGGCTACCTCTTAGGGGGAGCAGGTAGTGACTTTGAAGAGTGTTGCAGTCAGAGGAAAGTATTCAGAGTAGCTAAGGACAATGCAAGTATATGTTGTATCATACTCAGGGGGATAAATCTTGAAGAAGGTGCATCACCCTTTGCCATTGATGTCAAATGGGGAGAGAGTTCATGTGAAAAACAAAGAGAGAGTAAGATGTATAAAAGAAAAGGGGAGAATGAGATTAGTGTAGAATTGTGTCATGATGGTTTTTCATATCATATGTTTCCATCAATGACAAAGGGGGATATTGTTGCAAGTATGCGCTAACCAGTGTTGTCATTGATGTCAACATGCTTAGGTTGTCATTGGTGTCAACTGTGTCTTCTGATATTGTTGATTGTTTCCTGATTGATTTGTCATGTTAAATTGATTTTAATGCCTTATAAAAGTGCTCATGATTTTGGTATAGTGCTCTTATTGCTGAGTTTCCAAGTGCTTTTGAGAAAATTTGCTCTATAGAGGAAACAATGTGTTACAGAGTATTTTGGCTTGCATGCTACTGTCTGAGTTTTTACTCCACATTTCTTCTGTGTTGAAGACCAAAGTGTGAGATTTGGATATGTTTTAGAGAAGTTTTTGAAGATGCTAAATCCAGAATTTGGTGGTCCAGATCGCTGTGTAGTAGAAGTTATGTTCACTAGTTTGAAGATTGTATTTGACAGAGTTTCTGAGTTGTGCAGATGTGTCTGGGAGAAAATATTTTTCTCTACATTTCTCCGAAGAGTAGTTTTAGGTGATACAATTTTGGACATATGTTTATAAGGTCCATATCTATCTTCATTCCAAAGGATTTGTGATTTGGTGCTCCAGAAAGCAAGTTATTGAGTTGTCTTCAAGTGAGATTTGTTGTCTTCAAGTGAAACTTGTTGTAGCAGGATTTGGCTCCTAGATGATTTTATGTTGTTTGTGGACGTCTCCAGATTATGTTGAAGGCTTGTTCTTGGTCTACAAGTTATGTTTATGTTCTTGGAAGAGTGTGCCTAAAGATCCTAGTGTTAACACCAGTATTGATTAACCTAGTTGTTTACACTCTTTGCGGAAGTGCTTCATGGATTGTCGAAGCGTGTGAAGATGTGTTTAGGTCTGAGCTAATCTATGAAGTGGTCTTCCTTCATTCATTTGCTTCACAAGTTTGTTTAGGTCTAGACCTAATTTCAATTGTGTATATTTGCTGACCTTGGAGACTGTTCCAAAGGTTGTAGATTGTGTTGCTGACCTTGATGTATGTTCCAAGGATGATGATTGTATAAATAAATGTAATGAATCCATGTGTAGTGTGTGTGTGTGTACGAAGATGAAAGGTTTTGTGTTGTGAGGCAGCGACATGTGATATGTATTGCACTTCATTGGAACTGAACTCAGGCATGTGGTAGATGCTATCATATTAGTTCATGGTAGTAAGCCACCCCTTGGCAGTGAGCCACCCTTTGGCAATGAGCCTATTACAGTGAGCTTATTTGTAATTCAGTATTGATACTACATTATATTGTGAGCTAATCCTCATCGTGTTTTTTCCCTTTTAGGTTTTTCCACGTAAAAATCTAGTGTTCTCTTGTGCATGCTGTTAATATGATTAAGTTTCTATTATCTATTTTTCTTGTTTAATCTTCATAACACAATTAAGGTTTAAGAGAATTGATGTGGATGTGATTATGTTTGTGAAGGCTTAAAGTTTTGATACAACTGATTCATCCCCCCTCTCTGTTGTCTTGTGCACTCAACAGAAAAATGCTTTGGACATATTTGATATAGATAATCTTTTCCAACTACTCCTATTAGCTATCCTCATAAGTATTGTCATGCAAAGTCCTTAGCATACTATCTAGAGTGGGCCATCTTATTCCTATGTGACATAGTCCTTGGAGATCACATCTTGAACCCCTCTATCTATCTATCATAAATCTTCCATCCATCCACCATGTATCTCCCACCCATTATCGGTAATCCTTTTATCCATCAATCCAATCCTATCTCCATCCTTGCCTTTAGACCTAGTTTTCCCTTGTCAAATTGATATCCAACACATAGGCTATCCTCAATGCAATCCAATGCAACAATCCCATAAAAACAAAAAAATTAAAACATACCAAAAATCCAAAAATTAAAAAACATATCAAAAATCTAAGCAATAAATCCAAAAGTAATTCATCTTTAATCCATGCCAATCTAGCCAAGCAATCTAGCCAAACATCCAAAAGTATCCAATGGTTTTGTTTTGAGCCTTACTACAAACCTAATCATCATCATCATCATCATCAATCTAATCAATCAACTCTTGCTTAAGAATGTAAGGCTATCTTAAGTATAGAAATCAATAAATCAATCACTCATGGTGTTGATTCGCATGGCAAAAAACATTTTCTAATCAATCTTTCATTAGTTTACAACTTGACAGGTGCAATGACCTTGTTTATGTTTTTATCTTTTGTGCATGCTTGCTTATGTGTGTTATCATTTTTATATTCTATTTTTATCAGTCCATGCAACATACTATCACCATGACATCATAATTTTCTATATCATGGTGCCTAGCGGCATATGTTTTCTTAGTACCTTTATCTTTATGCACAAGATACATTATTACCCTGGTCTTTATACCTTGGTGCATAATGTCTAGTGCTATATCAAAATTCATGATTGCTCACCTGATGCAACATTTAACATATCATTCATCCCTTATCTCTCCTTCATCTCCTTAACCAATCCGTTTTATCCATTTCAAGAGTATACCATGTTCTTCTAACTCATCTATCCTCTCGAGGGGGCATACCATCCCTCTATTGTTCTTCCTTGTCACTCATCTAAGTGGCTAGAGCATCCCTTACCAACCAAGCACTATCTTTTAAACTTCTTTGAAATGATGTTACTTCTCCTAGTCACAACACCATCTCAAAGAGGGGCAAAATGTAGACACTTAAAATTGACCATCACCTAGTTATCCATCTATTATGGAGTAAAAAGTGGCCATATGACTTTTTACTTCCTAGTTAAGTTCCTAGGCCCTATTTTCTTCATTATACATTCTAATTGATCATCTCGAAGGAAATTACCCAACATGCATGACATTTTGGACCCTTGGGACCTCCTTTAGCTTAACCTTGACCTAATTTGGGTCCCTGGACTTGGGCACCAACCACCCAAGTCTCCCCTGATTGGTCAGGGCTAATTAATGGCATGTCAGCTTGGTCCCTTCCAAAATGTTTCTCCTTGTCAGCTTTTGTAATTTAAATTCGTGAATGTTAGTGGGAAAACATATATAAGTGAGTTTATGATTTCATTTTAAACCTAGATAGATAACACAAACTTATGATATTGGAGCAAAGAGCATTCAAGGCATTCATTGTGTTATTGTTGTAGATTTATGTTTGTATTTGTGTGTTTGTTGTAGATATGGCATCATCATCCATCTCCTTATGAGTTGAAGAGATTTCATTTTGCTAAGGACTTCACCTTTGAGGTGACATCATTGCTATTTGAATCCTCTCATCATTTGGATTATCTTTAGCCTCTGTCCTATAAGGACACACTCTCTCATTGACTATGGTGTTGGGAAATCTTGAATGCTAACCTAAGATTTGATTGAGGCAAATCCCTAAACACCACAACCCCCAAATCCCTGTCTTGTCTTCTTGTGTGTAGGTTATAGGTATAGGTTTCGGGAAAAGTGGAGCTATAAGAAGGCAATGTAGGTATTAGAGTTTTAGGAACCAGAAATAGTTCTAGATTATCTCTCCAAAGAGACTTGGGTAGTTGGCACCCTAGTCCACAGGGCTTCTAGCTTTTGGATTTGATCCATGAGCATCATTTACAACATCTTCTTAGTTTTGACCTTTAACAGAATCCCACTTCTGGACTTGGGCGGTTGCCAAATTTGTCCTCCAACACCTCTACTTTCGGGGGATAGGTTCTAACATCTTACTGATCATCTCTATACTTTTAGTTTCTAGATTTCTGTTGTCGATCATTTGTTTCAAGCTGATTATCTCATAACTAGGGTTTTACTCATACTTAACCTAGGATTTGATAAAAAGATTGGTTGAATCTTATCTTTCCTTGAAAAACAAGAGCACAAAATTTGTAGCCGAGTCCTCTTCCATCTTGTAGTGACTTAATCTCTATTTTTAACTTGAATGTTATAGTGAAAAGAGGGTTTGATCTAGTGTATTCACATATTCCATCATCTCTCTTTTTACCATATAATATTTTGGTGAACCTATAGCAACAAACCTTTGCATCTTGCTAGTGTTGAAATCAGTCTTTGCATCAAATCATATCATATTTATCATTCTACATAGAAAAATATTTCATACATTTGAAAAAATTAAAAAAATAAGCATTCTAGGCTTGCATAAAGGCATAGTTTTACATTATTTCCTTGCATATCATTGTTAGAATTTAATTTTCTGATTTTTACATCAGATCTGAGATAAATTACAACATTTAATCATTTCATGATCTCATACCTTGCATTTGCATATCTCATTTGCTAGGGTTTTCTTAAAAAATTGCATTCTCATATAACCTAGTTTTCACAATTAGCTAGGGTTAGTAGTCAAAATCTTATTTTAGATTTTTCTGCTCCTTTGAACACTCATTCAAATATGATTTTGAGTTTTAGTGTTGCTTCATTGTGCATTCTTGTATTAAAACTTTAGATTTTGTAATTACACAGTGTATATTTCAACATTAAGGGTTTTTTTAACATACTTTCTTCACAATTAATTGAGAAAATCTTACATAATTTATTTTGCATTGTTGTGAAGCACTAGTTACATCATATTTTCTTTGTTTGTCATGAAATTCATGTGTTTTTCTCTTTCAAAACCTAATTTCCTCAAACAAGTGCTTTGGTGTAAAATAGTCTCACATACATGGCTTCTCATCACAACACTATGCTATGGTCCCTCCTCAAGTTTATAGAAAGATGAAGACTCCTGAACCTGAAATAACATTTACACCACATGATAGAACAATTGGAGACATTGAGGGACCTCTTTACATCACCGCACGTATAAGTGGAAATTCTACAAGAGGGGTCCTTATTGATTCTAATTGTATGATGAATGTGATTACTAAAGAGTTCCTCTATGTGTATGATTTGATACAAGAATCTTATGAACCTACACAAATAATGATTAAGATACATATTGGAGCTTTCCTCCCAACTCTAGGGAAGATTACATTATTGGTTAAAGTAGCAGAGAAAGCCCTGGAACAATCATTTGACATCATTCCTACATCTGACCTATTTTGTGTGAAACTAAGCCATCCATGGCTCAAGTCCATGAAAGTGGTCCCCTCTACAATTCACAAATGTTTAAAATTTCCTCACCAAGGGAGAGTGTATGTTGTCCACCATAGTAGATGGAAGCCTATGGTTACTCAAGGAAATTTTAGCCTAGACTACTTTTGGCCACAATCTACCGAGCCTCCTCAACCAAGGGAAGATGAATTCTTCTTGGGATATCAAAGATACAAAGCAAAGTTAATAACAAAATTGGCTGGACCTCCTATTGAACAAATGATAAGTGAGAAACAACCTGAATTGAAAGAACCTCCTTGACCATGAGGTAAGGGAGTCTTTGCCAAGGTTCCTCCTTCGCCATCCTTACAAGGATATGGAGATACTTGTAAAGAACAAAGCATGTCATCACAGAAAGTCAATATTGTACCATCTTTCTCCTCTGAGATGTCAAATACCATGGAAAATCATGAAAATCCTTTCGCAAATGTCACTAATAAAACAAAAAGGAATAGGCAAGCAAGAGAAAGAAGGAGGAAGAGACAAGCCTTAGCTTGACAAGCAACACCTCAACATGAAAACATTCCACCAATAGATATTGAACCAAATAAGGAAGAGCTAAAAGTTGAAGAGTTAAAGGACAATGATTTAAGTCAAGAGATTTTACTTTATGTACCTACTTCCTCTTGCATTTGAGATTGGGAGGAAGATGATTTGCTCGACGACAACCACTAGTTCAATTGTGCAACAGGTAAGTATCTCTAACCCTTTTTAACCACTTTTGTTGTAGCATCTCTTTGAGTTTCTCACTTACGTGGCCTCCTCTTATGTGTTGTGTTAGTGTTAAATGTTGTTTAGGTCTCTTTGTATGACCCTTGATACTCTTGTAAGGTCAAGGATACAAGGAGATCACGTTTGTTGTGACCATTCTTCTACTTTCCTCTCCTCTATTTTATTATTGTGTGTTGTGCCTTGGGGGCATAACATTGTGGAGTATGTCTTGGGGGCATCTTCTAGTGTTGTAAACCCAAGTCACTCTTGTTTCCTCTCTCATTTTTATTGTTTACATTCTTTAGTGATTCTACTTAGTCGGCAGATGACGAAAACAAACAAATATTAATAAGGACCGTGCGTCCTTTCAACAAGAAAAGCAAAATGGACCTAGTCAATTTTTTAATATGGGGTTGATATATATATATATATCTAACACTTGACTAGTAGAATCACTTCGTGTGATGTATCATGTTGTGAAATTTTGTTGTAACAAACCTTTTGCAAATACTCTAAATCTACTCCAATGCACTTTGAATTGTTTGTATATCACCTTGTACTTACACTCAGTTCTAAAATACCTGCAGTATAGCCCAACATACTTAGCACCAAACCCACAAGTGTAGACTTGGTATTTGATGATCTAATATACGATTTATGCATAGCATTCATGAATTGATTTGGTTATCTTAGAGTAAGATTTTCTAACCAAAGCTTACATCATGTTGATGATCTTAGCAAATCATAATGATGTGTTTGTGGGAACATTCGATGATCATGGCACATGTCACTTTTGGGGCATGGGCTTTGCGAAATCTCTTGTTCCCTTGCATGTTTTCACTCTACCTTAATGTGCTTGATACCAGCAAGCGGGATCAACCACCTTAAGGTGGGGGAATATATAATGGTATCTGCTTGATTATCTTTGAAATTGACAAAGGGTATTTGAAAGCCCTCATCACGAGGTGGGATGGTGTATCTCTTGAGCTAGTACACATCCTTTTAAAGCAAAAATCTCTCATCGCAAGGCGGGATGGCGTAGGGTGCTGCCACAATAATGGGTTACACTTTCCGGGACATCCTGATTTTTACTGAAATCACATATTTTTAGAAAATATAATGATTTAAGCCTTGAAAGGTTCCATTTAAAAGATTTTAATTGAAGAGGGTTTGATCAAACCCCCTTAGATTCAAACCCTCTTGGATAGAACCCCGCTAGTTTTAAATCATACCTATAATGGAGTCTCCTCTACACCTATCAAAATGCTGATAAAAAGCCACTTTTGATTTACCTTTTGGGGGACCAAATGAATTCATTTAAAATTTATGTTTTGTAAGTATGTAGTTCTTATTATAAGTTTCTCAAAAATTATAATTTTAAATATATTTAATTTGATTATTATATTTATTTTTTATTTCTTGTGAATGTAGGTTTTTCACCGAACATCAAGTTTACTGTTCTACACACATGGAAAATTAATAAATTAGTGAAAAAAATTATAAAAAATATATATGCCCTAGGTATTGATGTCCTTGTTTCAACAAAAAAAGAAAAATTGAATTTCGATGCATACAAAAAAAGTTATGTTTTACGGAATACGCATGTCTAAATTATAATTGGTTTGACTTCAAAACTTAATTAAAAAAATATTCAACAAAACATTATGAAACCAAATGCATGCCCTATATATCAGTGTTACCAATGTAAATTCAAAAGAATCAAAATTTTATCCTTTGTAGAAAAAAAGTTATGTGCTACAGAATACACATCACTTTTAAAAAAATGTTGTTTACTATAAAAAACTAGTTATCAAAGGAGCCACAAAAAATTCTACAATTTAACTCCAATTTTTTTAAAAAAATATATTTAGAATCTACAAATAAAATATCACAAATCATTAGTTTGCATCATCTTCAAATTCCTAACGGTTTAGCGGCTATAGGTGTCAGAAAGTGAAGATTTAATTCAAAATGTTGATTTCAATGTGAAGTTTGGCCAAAAAGTGTAACCCATTATTGTGGGATGAACCCACATCTCTTCAGCTAGTGCGCATCCTTTTATAAAATCCATCATTGTGATGCGGGATGGTGTATCTCTTGAACTAGTGCACATCCTTTTATACAAAGTCCTCATCATGAGGCGGAGTTGGATCTTGAGTCATTCACCCTTAAGCGTGTCTTTGGTGGTTGTGGTAGCATAGCTCAATTGTCAGTTGTGTTTGGCATGTTTTAGTTAGTGGATTAGTGATGAGCTCCTCCATATCACTCGTGTCTGCTGTGTATAAGATGTATAGTATGTCAATGTCATACTATGTGGTGCTTGTGTATTCCATGTGTTTTCCGTGTGTTTTATGTGTCTTCTTTGCATGTCTTGTGTGTTTTTGGGGTGGTCTAAAGTCATGTGGCGATGAGTCCCTCCCCATGTTGTATGTGTTTTGCGTGTCTTTATGTGTGTGTTTTTTTACTTTAGTTAGCATTATATATAGATATGTAATTGCTTAATCATGTCTTATCTTAATGTCTTCTTTGTGTATTGCATGACTGTGTTCATGTCTTCTCTATGTATTGTGTGCTTTCACTATATTCTCCGTGTATTGCGTGTTTCCTTACTGTATTCATTGTGTCTTATGTGACTGTTAAGTGTTTTCTTATGTTTGCCTAAACTTGGGGGCTAGCAATAGTCTTTAAACTTAAGGTGTGTTTGATGTGCTTTGACTATACTCTAATGCACGTATGGATCGTAAGAACATACACACATTAAAGTGGGGGCTAAATGTTATGGAGTAAAAAGTGGCCACATTCCTTTTTACTTCCTAGTTTAGCTTCTAGGTCCTATTTGCTTCATTATACATTCTAATTGATCATCTCGAAGGAAATTATCTGACACACATGACATTTTGGACCCTTGGGATCTCCTTTAGCTTAACCATGACCTAATTTGGGCCCTTGGACTTGGGTACCAACCACCCAAGTCTCCCTGATTGGTCGGGGCTAATTAATGACATGTTGGATCAAGGGCCCTTCCAATATGTTTCTCCTTGTTGGCTTTTGTAATTTAATTTTGTAAATGTTAGCGGGAAATCATATATAAATGAGTTTATGACTTCATTTTAAACCTAGATGGATAACGCGAACTTATGATATTGGAGCAAACAACATTCAAGGCATTCATTGTGTTATTATTTGTATTTGTGTGTTTTTTTTGTAGATATGGCATCATCATCCATCTCCTTATGAGTTGAAGAGATTTCATCCTCCTAAGGACTTCACCTTCGAGGTGACATCATTGCTATTTGAATCATTTCATCGTTTGGATTATCTTTAGCCTCCATCCTGCAAGGACACACTCTCTCATTGACAACAATGTTGGGAAAGCTTGAATGCTAACCTGAGATTTGACTGAGACAAATCCATAAATACCAAAACCCTCAAACCCCTCTCTTGTCATCTTGTGTGTAGGTTATAGGTACATGTTTCAAGAAAAGTGGAGCTACAGGAAGGTAGTGCAAGATTTAGAGTTTTGGGATCCAGAAATAGTTCTGGATTATCTCTTCGAAGAGACATGGGTGGTTGGCACCCTAGTTCATAGGGATTCTAGCTTCTAGATATGATCTCTAAGCATCATTTACAACATCTTTTTAGTTTTCACCTCCGACAGAATCTCACTTCCGGACTTGGGTGGTTTCTGAATTTGTCCTCTGACACCTCTGCTTTTGAGAGACAAGTTTTGACATCTTACTGATCATCTCTGTACTTTTAGTTTGTGGATTTCTACTTTCAATCATCTGTTTCAAGCTAATTATCTCATAACTAGGGTTTTACTCATACTTAACCTAGGATTTGATAGAAAAGCTTGGTTGAATCTTATCTTTCCTTGACAAACAAGAGCACAAAATCTGTAGTTGAATCCTCTTCCATCTTGTAGTGACTTAAGTTTAGTTTTGTCCTTGAATGTTATAGTGAAAGGAGGGTTTGATCTAGTGTATTCACATATTCCATCATCTCTCTTTTTACCATATAACACCATCTTTTGACATGTCGACAACACCTTACGACACCTTGCGACACATTTGTCCTAGGTCCTCCTTTGTCCCAAATTAATTAAATAAATCATATTTATTTAATTAATTTTATCTATTTTCCCTTTTATCCAACTTAATTAAATAAATTAGATATTTATTTAATTAATTTATCTTCACATTATCCCCTCTATTCATAATTAATTAATTAATTTTATTATTTAAATCAATTATTGAGAGTCACATGTCTCTCATAATTGATTAAATAATTTAATTATTTAATCGATTATCTCCTATTTTGTCCTTATCCTTTGTTAGAGTTGGCTATTATGGTAGCCACCCAAGATCTAGGACTTCATAAAAGCACAAGAGAGATCAAATGAGAGAATAATTCTATTCTATCAATGAATGCAAAAGATTGTTACAATGTACATGATATACATTGTTTATAAAGACAAGGATGAGATGTAAGATGTTGTAGTCATGTGACGAGTGTCTTAATCCTATGACATGAGACAACTATAGGATAAGACAACTATCAACAACTAGAAACATCTAGAAGACTCACTAAGTCAACATAACATATGAATGTGTGTGAATATTATTTAACTAATAAATAGTTAATTAATATGAATTATTCACACAAGGGGTAAACTGGATAGGCAATAATCTTGTTCACACCAACAACACCCTTACGTGCAACTTAGGGAGTAGCTGACTAAAGAAAAGATGCAATGATGGATGAAGATGATGGGTCCAGGCTACTAGGCCATGTTAGGTACCCATGTACAAACAATTCTGTCACAAACAGAGTAAAGGAGAAAAACCCATAGGGAAACAAATTCCTCTCCAAAAGAGAGAAAAACATGAAAGTGAAAGAAGTGATAGTAGGAGGACTCAACATGACCCCCAAGGACTACTTCTATCACATATGTACAATCACATACCCCCCATAGGAGAGAAAGAGTGAGACTATAGGTCCCCCCACAAAGAAGTAGATCCTATACCAAGGAATGCTTGAAGACAAAATACAATCCAATGTCTGCAAACAACATTTCTTCCCTTAGGAAGAAACCAGTCCAATGGTTGATGTAGAAGCAACTCCCAAAACATGGATGAAAAGGGAATCCAAATCAATGTGTTCCTCAGAATGCAACTCTAGTGTCCTCATGCTCGAAAAAGATGTCTTCTCCAAATCAGGAATGCAATGCCCAATCAAAGAAGTAGAACTAGGAGAGGAAGGACAATGAATTGCATTTGAAAACATTGAAGATGTGATGATATCATGGTCATCAAAGTGGAGGGTTAACCCCTCAAATGTGTTCTCCAAAACACCAATGTGAGACTCCACAAACAAAGAAGCAATGTCTGATAAATAGGAATCTCAATGAGGTAGATCAAGAAGATTGATGTGATCTTGCTGCAAAGAATCACTAGAAGCTCTCAAAGAAGCATCATTGAACTTTGATGTAACAACAAGTGATGGTGGAGCAATGGTCTCAATAGGAGCAGAAGAGATCTCAACAAGGAATTGAAAAAGATGATGTGAGAAATGATGACACATCTTTTCCTCATGCTGATTACTCCAACAATATCTACAGTTTGATTTATTTTGTTGATAAAAGCCCATCTCCTTAAATGATTAGATATCAAAACTTGCAAGATTACCCCCAAATATTACTCAAACATGAGATCACCCCCTAACAAAAAATGATTGTGAGACTTTATATTCAGTTCAAATATAATTTCCACAAGCCAAAATAGCAAAGTGGTCTTTAATTTTGGTACAATGCAAAAACTAAGATTAGTCTAAAACTAAAAGTTTATTTTTTGAGTAAAATTGGATCAAACTGATAGTAGATCTAAAAAGTACTCAAAAAATTATGCACTTTCAAAAATAATTTCACCAAAAAATGTTACCGTATGAGCCCGAATGGAGCCTTTGAAGTTTTAAAAATGGGAATTGATTAGCAACAGCGATGCAAAACTGCGATTTCTAGAAAATCCAGGAAACAAAATCAAAATCTAATTCCACCAATGGAAGCCTGTGAAATTCTAGCACACATAAAAAATTGATAAAAAAGGAGCACAAATGAACAAGATATGAGCCTTTGAAGATCAACTATCAAACTGAAAACTCCATTCGAGAGGGGGCCTATAGAAAATTTTTGATTAAATTTATAGACGATCTATTTGCTGCTTGCAAAAACTAATAGATACCCAGATGGGTTTTTGATGCGGCGAACATAACCTAGATCTTTTTTTTTGTTTGATGTGCATTACATGTGGATCTAATGCAAAAAAATGCCTCTAACAACAAAAAATGACATGTAGAAGCTGAATTGCACACCTAAGTTAAGAAAATGCATGCTGCAACCTGCAATACAAGTCCACAAAGAGGAAAATACTCCAAATCTAGTTTTTTTATCAATTTTTTTGATTCTCTAGGTCATAATTTGATACAAGAGAAGAGCATAGTGAACTATCAAGATTCACCATGATTTACAATCAAGATCTCTCAAAAAATGACTAACAAGAAGTGATTTTTCTTAGAGCTCTGATACCATGTTAGAGTTGGCTATGATGGTAGCCACTCAAGATCTAGGACTTCATGAAAGCACAAGAGAGATCAAATGAGAGAATAACTCCATTCTATCAATGAATGCAAAAGATTGTTACAATGTACATGATATGCCTTGCTTATAAAGACAAGGATGGGATGTAGGATGTTGTAGTCATATGACAAGTGTCTTAATTCTATGACGTGGGACAACTATAGGATAAGACAGTTGGGATAAACTACAATTAACTTGCAATCCTAACCAATTCATGTATCTCCAAAGTTCTTGGAATGTGTTCCCCAACACATAAGGACTTTGAGAGATTAATTAATTATTAATTATATTACTTTGACTTATTGCAATCAATTCCTAATTGATAGGGTCAAATTTGGGCACCCACTTTTGGAGTAGGGGCCATGAAGACTTTGTTGACTTCTCCTAAGTCTGTTTTGAGATTTTGATAACTCCTAGTGAGTGGGAGTTGAACTTGGGCATCCACTTTTGATGGGGACTTATATTTAGACTTGGAGTTGTGCTTTTTCATGTACATGAGTGGATATTGTTGGGACATGTTACATGGATATAATGTTGGAGTTAACTAAAGTGTTAGAGATGCATGAATTGGATATTGCTTGCATGAGTTCATAAAAACTTGCATGGACTTGCATATTTTTGCATGTTACTTTTGTGTACTTGCATGTTACTTGCATTTACTTGCATGTTGCTCCTATGTTGTTGCATGTTACTTGCATGTACTTGCATGTTGCTCCTATGGACTTGTACGATTTTGCATGTTGTTGCATGTCAGTTATATGTGTTGCAAAGACAGTTGTCGTTGCACCAAAAGATTTACCTGTTAATGCCCAATACAACCGCTAGAGTTATTGAATCCACGGGAAGTGGTTAAGCCTTGTCACGAACCCAAGTGCTGTAATACACAACACATGGAGACTAAGGGCACACACCTTGCAACAATCCCCCCTAGCACAAGTGAGGGGTTCAAACCTGTGACCCAGTCTTTGATACCAATTATTGCAAAAATAGTTGTCATTGCATCAAAAGACCGACCTGTTAATGTCTGATACAACTGCTAGAGTTATGAATCCACGAGAGGTGGTTAAGCCTTGTCATGAATCCAAGCGCTGTACTGCATAGCACAAGGAGACCAAGGGAACAAACCTTGCAACAATATGATCTTGTATGTTGTTGCATGTCAGTTTTATGAGGTTGCTTACAGAACGCCCCAACTCCAAAAACTTGTAGGATGGTTCATCTCAGTGTTTCAGATAATAGGTATTAGTTGCATGTTGCTACAAGTGTTTGCATGTCACTTGCATGTACAAAACAAGTTAATTTAGAATAATATTGGGGACATCAATTATGCAGATTGTTGCATGAGAATTGGTGTGTGTTGATCACTTCAGTTGACTAAAATAGATTGGGCTAACTTGGGTGCCCAATCTTGGGACTGTCAGTTGTTTCTTTTATTTGGAAATGTATTTAATGTTGACTAAGTTCACTTAGGCAAACTTGGGCGCCCACTTTCAGAACAGGCAGTTAACATGAAGCTTTGGATTGTTTGACTTTAGCTTTCTCAATTTGGAGCGCTTGGGTTTTGCATGAGGACTTGTCTCATGTTATCAATTACAATTTATAGTAATTTGAGTTTCAAGCTTTTGAATTAAGAATCTTTTGTATTAAATAAAAAGCACAATGTATTTTCCAGAGAGCAAGATTTGAAGCTTTCATATAGAAGCTTTGAACTTGTAGGAAAAATGCATTATAGGAATTGCAGCATAACAGGTTTATAGGTTTGAAGATTGAAGAAGCTTCAGAAGTGCATCAAGGATCAAAGGAATTCTAGTATTGAATGTAATCTTTCACAAGAGATTTAATAAAAGCATAAACACCTTTGGTGTGAAGTTTTTTCTCAAAAGGGTTTCTCCACATAAATACTTGTCTTCTTCTTACAAGCTATTTTCTTCTACTGCACTATTTAAATTGGAGAAATACTGTAACATCTAAATTTAAAGTAAATTTTCAGATTTACACATGCTATTAATTTCAGATTTGAAAACATTTTAAATCTACATAGCTACAACTTTACCTTGTCCTCTCTCCTATTTTCCAACATGTGGTATCAAAGCCATTGGTTGTAGTGAGAGAGGGATGCTTTTTTTTAAGTATTGAAGGAATTTTGATTGCAAAGGAAGTTCTGTGTTAATATTATCTTACAGATCTATGAGTTTGGAAGCCATGATATTTACCTCTCAGATGGATATTGTAAAAAGAATCTTTGTTGGGCTCTTGAGGCTCAATGTTATGGATCTTTATGGAGTTAATCTTGTGGTAGTGATTTGGAGCTCCATTTTGACAATATGTGTATACTCTTTTGTTTGGTGGTTTTATTCCTTTACCTTGTGGTCATGTGCAGTGAAATGGTGTTTATGTTGGATAGTTACTTTGGGTACCTTGATCACATGAAAAAACACTCATTTTTTGGAATACAGTTTGGAGTACTTATGTTGGGTTCATGGTTTTAGTCCATGGTTATATGAAAGCACTGGATGATTTATCACTAGTTGTATGTAGGTTGTGGAGTTGGTATTTTTATGATATGGACACTCCTAAACAACCTAGCTTCTTCTTTCTCATGTTCATGCTATTTTGAATATGTAGGTTTTCATAATTTTCTTGTTTCAAAAGATTGTGGGTTTGTAGATCTGTGATATTCCATTATTTCATATGACATATTTGATGGTGTTCATTGGTGTGAATGTTTGGATGTTTAAGTGGTTTCAGATTTTTACATGTTAACCAAATATGTGGTTTGTAGATCTGTGGAAAAATGTGTTCAAACATTTTCTAGATGAAAGCAATTTCAGATTTGCAAGGCTACTTGTTGGGTTCTAATGATCTATGGTTTCTCCTATGTGGATTTATTTGGCAAATCAGATCTAGAATTGATTTTGTTGTTTAAGTCTTGGAAATCTACATGTTATACTTGGTTACATTTGTTCTACATGTTACTGATGTGGGGTTGAATCTATTTTTCAGTTATTAAATGTTGAAGCACTGATCATGTTTTTTTCTCCTATGAGATGTTGCATGTGTGTAGATCTTGTGAATAAGCTAATGTGGGTTCTATTTGATAGGCCTCTTCTTGGTCACCTTAATTACATTGATATTTTTTGTATTGAGACAAAAAGGTAGTTTGGAGTACCTGATTTAGTTATTCATTGGAATTTATAGCAGTAAAGTTATGTTGCATGAGAAGCTTTTTCACTTTCAGTGAAGTTTTGGTAATGATGTCGATCATGATACCATGCATAGCTTGGTATCACTTTTAGTGTGAGTTTTTTTTGCAGTTTCATAATGTATCCTATTTTATTTGTTTCAAGATATTGGTTCTAAACTATCATTGTTGCAGTGTTGTGAGCCATGCATAATCTTTTTAGAATATGGATGATCTTTTGTAATGGTTGTTGGTTTCATAAGAAGCTCTTGGATTATGCCTTCAGTTTGCAGTAATGGTTCATTGACATTTTTGGTTTTATTGATAGAGGATGCTAGATCTTCACGTTATTTGAAGAGGTGTTGACATCTTGGCTTTCCATTGAGAACTCTTGGAGTTTTTGGTGAGGTGTTGAGTTTATAACTTATCAGTTTTTGATATATGATCCTTGGTTCAGACGATGCACAATATTATGTCATGATGCACTCTTGATCATGAGTTAGAGTTTTTGGCTTGATACAAGTGCTCTTGGGACCAGAATATGTTCATTGGAGCATATGATCTTTTAAGAAGATGGTAGATCATGATGTCATGATATATTCATGATTATAGAGTTGGAATTTTGACAATGGTTTGGTTAGTTCTCTTTGGTTTTGAAGTATTAATCATTTGCTTGGAGCTTCATGATTATGTAGATTGCATTTTAAGTTGGCATGGATTGATTGGTAAAAACTCATGGATACTAGAGAGACTTGGGTGAGGCTTGATATCTCTTGAACTTAGAGATATGTGTTGGAAAGATTTCTCATTATGAGATGTCAACAAAAAGGACTGAGAAGCCTACACATGGAAATGGATGTGAGTCCATTATAGACCTTATGAGAAGGTTGTCTCTATTATAAGCTTTTATTGCTCGGTATTATATGCAAGGACAATCTTGTAACCCACTCTTGGTCTACTCAACAAGTAAATGATCTAATAGGTGTTGCCCACCTGATTATTAGATGCATTCTTTACATGTATCTTGTCTTCTCTTTTACATTAGTCTCTAAAAGGACTGTTGAGAAGTAGAAGCATGGGTTTATGGATTTTTGTTGTTCTCATTATTATTTGATCTTGAGCTATGGGACTAGTTATGAGGATTTGTTTTGGAGAGGTACATAAATGATTTGTGGTTTTTGGGCTTATTCCCTTTGTTGTGGGAATGTTTGGCTAGTTTGATCTACTTTCAGTGAGAGTTTAAAATCTATTTCTACCATATTTTCATCATAATTTGGATGTTAGATGTTGACACCCTTTCAGTTTGGGAGTGTTGAAAGAGATCTTACTTTACACAGTTTGGCACATGTTAGTGTGGTATAAAGACATGGTATGATTTCACAGTTTCTCTCTTTTCTATATATTGTCTTCTTCTTAAAAGTTCTCATATTTATGGAGTTGAGGTATGTATTGAAGTCAAGTGTTATTGTTAACAATAATTTGGTAGCTCCTTGATCTCTTTCTTCATTGGTTAAGAGCACTTGGGAGAGTTATTCAGAGATTGGTAATGAGAGATGTTTTATACATATCATTATATGTTTTGATACTATATGGTAAAGGATTTATCCACATCCTCTAAGAGAAGTGCTATAGGAGGATTTGTTAATGCCTTGATCTTATTTTCAGATTTGACATTACCTATGCACTGGGAGTTCCTAGATATGTATGCTCTTTATTGTCACGATATCTTCTTGGTTGTCTCAGTTTGTAGGTTATTGATGTGAAGATGAGTTTGCATCTTACATTTGTTTTGGATCTTTGAGTTTTGTAGTTGTGTGGATTAGCTACCCCTTGGTTACAGTGGAATGACTCAGATGTGGAATGTCAATATCCATAGAGCCGTTCAATGTTATTGCAGATTTTGTTTGTTGGCCTTGTCTTTGGTAATTTGTACATTGGTATGTTTCTTTGAGATGGGAGGATGGATGATTAGCAGGGTTGTTTTATAGGGACTTGATTACAGTTTTGGGTTGGTATGTTGATGACATGAAGTTTTTCCTATGATGGTTTGTTTACCTTGGTTTTTGAGGTATGATATTTTGGATGAGCTAGCAACTTGATGTGGTTGCTTTTCCATTTGGTATGAGTGTGGCAGACACTTAGAGTCATATGTTATCATTTGATTTGATGCTTGTGTTCATGTTGAGATTGGTGTAGGTTTCCATGATAGTTGATATGTTTCATCTTGGCTTGTTTCCTGTTTATCATGGGTGACATGATGTGAGGAGTTCTTGTTTGAGATGATGGTTATCATGGTTTCTTTTGCAGGTATCTTGTTGGAGCACAAAAGCATGTTGAAGAATCAATGGTACATTGATGTCTAGGGATGTTTTTCCCCATGATTTAAAGTTTGGTTATATCATTTAGAGTAATTGCAATGTATAATTTCAAGTGGGAGAATGATGGTATAAGTTGCCATTAACTTGCAATCCTAACCAATTCACGTGTCTCCAAAGTTCTTGGAATGTGTTCCCCAACACATAAGGACTTTGAGAGATTAATTCTTTATTAATTATATCACTTTGACTTATTGTAATCAATTCCTAATTGATAGGGTCAAACTTGGGCGCCAACTTTTGGGGTGGGGGCCATGAAGACTTTGTTGACTTCTCCTGAGTCTATTTTGAGAGTTTGATAACTCCTAGTGAGTGGGAGTTAAAATTGGGCATCCCCTTTTGATGGGGACTTATATTTAGACTTGGAGTTGTGGTTTTTTATGTACATGAGTGGATATTATTGAGACACCTTGCATGGATATAATGTTGGAGTTAACTAAAGTGTTAGAGATGCATGAATTGGATATTGCTTGCATGAGTTCATACAAGATTGCATGGACTTGCATATTTTTGCATGTTGTTGCATATTAATTTTATGTACTTGCATGTTGTTGCATGTTTCTTGCATATTAATTTTATGTATTTGCATGTTGTTGCATGTACTTGCATATTGTTGCATGTTGCTCCTATGGACTTGCATATACTTGCATGTCGTTGCATGTTGCTCCTATGGACTTGCATGCACTTGCATGTTGTTGCATGTTACTTGCATGTACTTGCATGTTGTTGCATGTTACTTGCATGTTGTTGCATATTGATCCTATGAATTTGTATGATCTTGCATGTTGTTGCATGTCAGTTAAATGATCTTGCATTTTGTTGCATGCCAATTTTGTGAGGTTGCTTACAGAACAGTCCAACTCTAGAAACTTGCAGGATGGTTCATCTCAGTGTTTCAGATAATGGGTATTAGTTGCATGTTGCTACAGGTGTTTGCATGTCACTTGCATGTACATAAAACGTTAATTCAGAATAATATTAGGGACATCAATTTTGCAGGTTGTTGCATGAGAATTGGTGTGTGTTGATCACTTCAGTTGACTAAAATAGATTGGGCTAACTTGGGCACCCAATCTTGGGACTTTCAGTTGTTTCTTTCATTTGGAAATGTATTTGATGTTGACTAAGTTCACTTGAGCAAACTTGGGTGCCCACTTTTAGAACAAGTAGTTAACAAGAAGCTTTGGATTGTTTGACTTTAGTCTTTTCTATTTGGAGCACTTGGGTTTTGCATGAGGACTAGTCTCATGTTATCAATTACAATTTATAGTAATTTGAGTTTCAAGCTTTTGAATTAAGAAGCTTTTGTATTAAATAAAAAAGCACAATGTATTTTCCAGAGAGCAAGATTTGAAGCTTTCATATAGAAAGCTTTGAACTTGTGGGAAAAATGCATTATAGGAATTACAACATAATAGGTTTATAGGTTTGAAGATTGAAGAAACTTCAGAAGTGCATCAAGGATCAGAGGAATTTTAGTATTGAATGTAATCTTTAACAAGAGATTTAATACAAGCATAAACACCTTTGGTGTGGAGTTTTTTTCTCGAAAGGGTTTCTCCACATAAATACTTGTCTTCTTCTTGCAAGCTATTTTCTTCTACTACACTGTTTAAATTGGAGAAATACTATAACATCTAAATTGAAAGTAATTTTGAGATTTACACATGCTATTAATTTCAGATTTGAAAATATTTAAAAGCTACATAGCTACAACTTTACCTTGTCTTCTCTCTCGTTTTCCAACAAAGACAACTATAAGACAACTATTAACAACTAGAAACATCTAGAAAAGTCACTAAGTCAACTTAACATGTGAATATGTTGGTGAATATTATTTAACTAATAAATAGTTAAATAATATGAATTATTCACACAAGGGGTAAATCAGATAGGTAATAATCCTGTTCACACCAACATCCTTATCCCAAAATTCAAACTAACTTTTGATCCTATCCATCCATTTCAAAACAACACCTCTTAATCTCAACAGTTCACATAAGGACAAGCCCTAGAAGCTTCTATCCTTGCCCTTATATTGTCTCAACAAATCCTATCCATCAATTTAACCTCTTAATCCTAGCCCTTCATCCTATTAGCCAAACATCTATAAATCTAGCCTCAACCAAGCCATTGTCATATGAGCATTAAAAGTACTGTTATGTTGCTAAAATACTGAGCAATCAACATATCAATCAATAGTATCAATGAGCATAGCTAGGTAGTACTAGGGTGCATACTACTTTCTATTGAGGGGAAAGAGTGACTGGAGGTGAAGGCATTGTTTTATTGTATTATCGTTATTGCATTTTCCTCACATCATTTTCTGTTGTTCACTTTGTATTGGCACGTTGTCTGCTAGGTGCACACACCAATATAAGGTAATTCCTTTTCTATTTTTTTCTTTGGAATGAAACATCTAGATGACGTTAGGTGCACCTTTACACTTTGGTTGAAAAGAAGAATTCCTTTTGAAGTGTGTCTAGTGTGGAATGCTTGTACTCATACATTGCAATTTGCGAGCAACTTCTCTGTTTTGGTGTGGTTCGAGATAAGGAAGAGACACATTTTTGAACACTTTTGTAATGTCAGAAAATGTCCCCTTGGGGGCTTTTCCCTCGTAAGGTTTAGCTCCCAGGTTTTTTAGCTGCATTTAGGACATCTTGTATCATATTTTGGAACCCCGATGAAATGAGCCCTAAGTTTCATGGCAAATGGGACCTAGGGGATCCCTTGAACTTAACCCTAACCAAAATAGGGGGGAGTACTTGGGTGCCCACACCCTAGTCCTACCCTATTTTGGGTCAGTCCCAAATTTTGAGTGTCAGCTTGTGACCGTTATTTGGGTCCTATACTGACACGGTAAGTTTGAATTACGAAATTCTTGGCGGGAGTGTTTATAGTTGCATATATAAGCATGTTTAGGCAATCATTTAGGGCTATATGGAAATTTTATGAGCATTGGCATTTTAAAAGTGATTCAAGGCATTCATTGTGTAGCAAGAGCATATTTGTGTTGTCTATGTGTTTGTATTTACAGATTTGAGCAATCATCTCCTCATGGCATATAGAGCTTCTTCCTTCCATGAGATCTTCACTACAAGGTGACATCATTTGTGTTTTTAAGCATTTATCATTTAGTTTTTGCCTTTGCCTCACAAGGGCACACACTCTCTATCTGACAACGGTGTTCAGAAGACTTGAATGTCTCTCCGGGGCTTGATTGAGGTAAGCCTCTAAACACCACAACCCCCTCCCCACTTTTTTGTGATTGCAAGTTACATGTTGAAGATACAGGAAAAGTGGATTTGCAGGAAGGTACTACAGAGTGTCAGATTAGAACTAAAAACAACACCCTGGACTTGGGCGCCCACTACTAAGTCCTTCAGATTCTGTGATGGGAAAATCTCTAATACAGCAGGAAGAGGTTGCAGATCAAGTTTCTAGATCCTAACAAAAACTTGGACATTGGACTTGGGTGCTTGCTACCTAGGCCCCGACTGTTCTGCTTCTGAACCCTGAAAACAGGTGCACAGTTATCTGTCATTTTACATCTTTCTGTAGCAGTATTTTCTGATGTTCATCCATTTGCTTTTGTAATTGCATAATTAGAGTTTTGTTGTATTATTGAGAATAAGTGAGCATAATTGACAATACAATCATAAAAATCTAAGTTTCCCTACATCTCATAGTGACCTAGGGTATGATAGTACATTGCCACTCGACCCTAGGTCCTTGAATGAAAGGGTGAAAGGAGGATACATACACAAACTACAAAAAACTCAACTATCCAAATTTTACCCTTTACATTTTGGTGAACCTATGTTGTTGGACTTGTTTGCACCTTGCTGAGTGTTTTGCTTCATATTTTTAGTAATTTCATTCATTCATATAGTCATTCATCTTATTGCATTGGAAAACTTAAGTAAAAATTGAAAAATTGAAAAAAATGATTTTTTTTGCATGCTAGGGTTTCTATTTTGCAACAATTAATGTGAATTTCATCAAATTTATGATTTTTGCATTAGATCTGAGATAAATTGCAGAAAATTACAAAAATTAAATAGCTTACATTGCATTTTCATCATAAATTTGTTAGGGGTTTGTTAGAAATTTTGCATTTTTCATATAACCTAGTAATTCCAAAAATTAGGGTTTGTAGGTAAAATCTTGTTTCATATTTTTCTACTGATCTTAGGCACTCATTCAAATTTGTATTTGGCTAAAGTGTTGCATTTTAGTATAAATTTGCATTTTTACATAGAAAATTTCAACAAAAATAGCATTTTCATTGATTTTTCCTTAGATTTGCACTTGCATTTTGCGTGGTAGGGTTTGAAAATTATTTTCAGATCAGAGTGGACCTAATTTTTATCATAAATTAGACTATAAGAGATTCATATAGCATTTTACATTAAGATCTCAAACCTAGGGCTTGAAAAACCTTGATTTTCACTAGATTTGGCCTTATCGACTTTCAAAATTTACACCATAGGTATGTTGTGAAGAATATTTTTGCACTAATTGATTGTTATTAGGGTAATTATCTGCTTCCCCTCCTAAAAATCTTCACAACACCTTTTTTCAGGCTCTTGTATTGAAAATTTGGTGAAAATTTGTACATTTTTGCTATATTTACCCTAGGGTTTGACCTAGATTGCACTCCAAGCGTGTTGTGACAAATTTTATGGATTGAGGTGACTGATATCATTGCTATTATATTCTACACATAAAATTATTTACAACACCCCTTTTGCTAGGTCTTGGAGTTGAAAAATTGTGAAAAATTGCATATTTTTGCTATATTTTCACTAGGGTTTGATCTTGAGTGGCACTATTAGTGTGTTGTGACAGATTTTTTGGCATTAGATGTCTAATATTACTGTTATTATTTTCTATCCATCACCATTTTCCTCATAACACCCTTTGTCATACTCTTTTGCTTTGAGATTTGGTTAAAAAATCACATATTTTAGTCTATTTTCACTAGGTTTTAACTTGTCATCATCCTAGATTTGCATGAGTCTGATAACTTGCTGCCCTAAGAGAAATATTCCTTTAAGAAGAAGCATAAGACACATGGGATCTAGTTCTCTTGAAGAAGTTGGCACATTGAACACCTTCTTTACAAAAGGAGAGACACAAATATTACAAAACATTACACCTATCACAAGTACAATGGAAGATCAAACTTTTTATGATGTTGATGATACTATTGAGGTGACTGGACATGTATCTGATGAGAAAATAGATAAACTTCATAAAGACCTAGCTGAATTCCAAGACTATGTGCAAACTGAGAGGACAACTGAAGAGGCTATACCTGTGATTCACCATGTAAGAGAATTGATAAAAGAGGGACAAGATGGTGTTAATGCAATCCGTGGTTTAGCACATATTGTACAAACCAATATCATGCCAGTGACTGAATGTGTAAAAGTGATAAATAACACTTTGTCACCATCTCATACACAAGTATCGGTACCTATACTGACTACCAGAATATCTACATTTACATCAACGATCTTAACAACTGATGCAAATGCTTGTAGTAATGCTACCATTGGTATTGGAGTATCTAATGGCACTAATTACAAAGTTGTGGGATTTAATTATCAGAATTTGGTTTCTAAGGGGACCTCTTCTATGAATAATTGCTCTCAACCACCTCTCCATCCCATTTATTCTCAACCTCCCATTACATATAGTTATTCTCAACCACCTTCCACCTACCATTATGTCCAACCACCATTGACCTATCCACAACCTCCGCCTATCATACCTCAGGCTCAATCACCTCCTCACTTTGGTTCCAATTTCTCATAGCAAACTGCATCTCACAATGATGCCATCCTAAACCAACTTTTGTAGGGCATGACTACTTTACAACAAAAAGTAACAAATTTGAAAATCCTTCGCAACCTAATATACCAACATATCATGCCTGTAATCCACTTTTGTACGCAATCTTGAGAACTCCTATGCCCATGAGGTTTGAGAACCCTCGCTTTAAAAAATATGGCAGAAAAGGTGATCCTAATACTCATGTGGTATCATTCATAACTATGTGTAGTGATTTTTATTTTGAAGAGGACTTGTTGGCAAAAATTTTCTCACGATCTCTCAAAGATACTGCTTTAGAATGGTTTTTCTCTTTGCCTCCGAATTTAATACACTCCTTTTCGTAGTTGATTGATCAATTTTAACAACATTTTCAAGTAAAAATTGGACCTCAAGTCTCCTTAATTGATTTAGTTAATTGTAAACAAGGTCTGAAAGAGAAGTTAATAGAATTTATTAGTTGGTATCAAGCTTTATATACGCAAATTTAATATCAGATGAAAGATGAGGATGTTCAGAGGGTGTTTATTACAAATCTACAACCTAACATCTGTGATAAGATCCTCTTGATGAAGTATAACTCCTTTCAACACTTATGTACCGCCCTTCGCAATTATCAACTTTCATTTAGTCAGTATGAAAACCAAAAATCATCAGCTCAAGTTGGTCAATCCATGGGTGGATCGTCACAAAACAACTTTAAGAGGAATAATAGTAATAGGAGCTTCATCAAGATTAATGGACCAAACACGAGCAACTTTTCTAATGTGTCTACTTTTAGTAATCTGAAGAAAACATCATATCAACCAAGAATGTTTACTCTAATATATGAGTCTTATCATTCAATCATGAATCAAGCTGTGAGTAATAACATTTTGAAGCTTCCCCTGATTAAGCCTATTGATCCTAGTAAAGCACAAGGACCTTATTTTGATGCTAATGCCTTGTCATTTCATCAGACACAAGGACATGATACTGAAAGATGTATGTGTCTTAAACATGAAATACAAGACCTCATTGATTTGAATATCATACATGTATCGAGTGTGAATGATAACAGAAATAAGTCGGTTGCTCTGCCGAATCAAAATTTACAAATCTTCACTAATCCTTTCCCTAAACATACTGATAACAATATGTTGGAACAAGGACTAATAGAAGTAGTTGATGACGATTACTTGGACTATGATAACATTGTGGGTATGATTGAGGTGGATAAGGAAAAGTTGGATAACCCACCTCGTCCACGAAGAAATGGAATTTATGCTAAGGTTCCTCCTCTGTTATCCTTATATGGATTGGGAGATAACCAAAATGCATCAGAAAAACAAATAGAACAATCGATACAGACGAGTGAGATGGTACAAGATGATTCCTGTTACTGTTTTAGATGGCTTCAACAATGAAAACTCGCTAAAAATTGGAAGAGTAAGACGACTATCAGTAGTTGGAAATAATAGTGGTTCTCCCCCTCATAAGCGACAAAAAGTCTCGTTTAAACAAGGATTTAAGGAACAAGCATCATATGCTAATAAACAAGACTTTCATCAGAGCCACTCAAACTTTGCACTAAACATGATTGAGTACCTCTCCAAGAGGTTTGCAAATTCAAAAATCTGATACAAAGATCCTACAGGTAAGTATTTCTAACCCTTTATCTCTCTCATGATGTGTTTCCCTCGTGATGTGTTATGTGTTGTTTAGGCCTCCTGGGATGACCCCTAATTCTCTTGTAAGGTCCAAGATACCAGGAGACTACCTTTGTTGTGAACTTATTCTATTTGTATCATCATTATTCTATATTGCCTCTCTCTCTGATTTCATTATTGTGTGTTGTGTCTTACGGACATAGCGTTGCGGTTGGTGACTTGGAGGCACCCTCCTACATGACTGTCCCTAAGATAATTGTTCTCCTCTCTTATTTATTGTTTCCTTCCTCTAGTGTTTCTATCTAGCGGGTGGATGATGAAAAATATTTATACTGATGCGGACCTAGCGTCCCTTTAGCAAGAAATCAACAATTAGACTTAGTTCCTAACATGATGATGGGGTTGTATATATTATCCAACGCTTGGCTAGTAGCACTCATGCTTTCTACGTAGTGATTTTGATGATATTTATCTCATTTATAAACCTTAACAATACTGCTACTTCATGCACTTTGTTTGTCTTTGAATTTGGCCTTGGTGGTACTCGGTTCAGAGATTTTCATGATATAGCCCCATGGTTATCCTTGATCTCTGAATTCGTAGTATAACCTTGGCTCTTTGTGTGATTAATCATATGCATTGATGTTGTTTATCATGATTATGTGGACACTAACATGTTTCTTGTAGGGATGTGTTTATAGAAAAATTTGGCGATCGTAAAGTACATATCACCTCTGGGGAGCATGGTCTTTGTGAAAGTCTGTGTTCCCTTGTGTGTTTTCTTCCAACCTTAACGTGCTTGATATCGATACCTAATATCAACCACCTTAAGGTGGGGGCATATATAAGGTAAGCTATCTATTGTAGATGTTATTAATGTGCTTGTCCTCAGGTGTAGTTTAAAGATTGGTGGCGATGAGTCCCTCCTGCACTCTGAGCTTGTTTACAATCAATCAATCATCTTAAGCCCTTTGCGGAGGCGGGGGTGGCATATCTCTTGTGAAGAGTACCCATCCTGTCATTTTTAAAAAGTCCTCTAGGGAGGTGGGGAGTGGTTCTGTGACTAACTCAACCCTTAAGTGTGTCTTCAGTGATTGTTGTGGCAAAGTGCAATCATCGATGTGTGCCTGTAATGTGCATGAGATGGTGATGAGCCTAGAAATAGGAACACTCCATCGCTTGTCTGCCGTGTTTTATCTGTGTCTTCAAAGTGTGTGTTTGGCGTTGCTTGCTTTTTTTGACATGTTTGTTGCCCCATATGCAGTCTAAAGACCAACGCAATGAGTGCTTACTGCATTTTGGGAGGTTTGGTGTGTCTTGCGTGTGTGTTGCCCCATTTATGCAGTTTAAAGACCAGCGCGATGAGTGCTTCCTACATTATGGGAGGTGTGTTAACTTTTCTTGTACTTGCATTTACATTTCATATATATGAGAAAAAGAAAAGAAAAGAAATCATTCCTGTCTTCCATGCATTAACTGTCTTCTATGCATTTGCTATTTTCTCCATGTTTTGTGTGCCTGTCATTATCTTCAATGTGTCTGGTGTGTCTTCTTCATGCTTGGTGTGTTTGTTGACCATACTTTAATGCATGTATTGACCTTGCATTTATACATACATTAAAGTGGGGGCTAAATGTAACGTCAAAAAATGTCCCCTTAGGGGCTTTTCCCTCATAAGGTTTAGCTATCGGGTCTTTTAGCTGCATTTAGGACATCTTGCATCATATTTTGGCACCCCGATGAAATGAGCCCTACGTTTCATGACAAATGGAACCTAGGGGGATCCCTTGAACTTAACCCTGACCAAACTAGGGGGGAGGACTTGGGTCTTGCGCCCTAGTCCTGCCCTATTTTGGGTCAGTCCCAAATTTTGAGTGTCAGCTTGTGACCGTTATTTGGGTCCAATGCTGACATGGTAAGTTTGAATTAGGAAATTCTTGGTGGGAGTGTTTGTAGTTGCATATATAAGCATGTTTATGCATTCATTTAGGGACTAGATGGAAATTTCATGAGCATTGGAAATTTGAAAGTGATTCAAGGCATTCATTATGTAGCAAGAGCAGATTTGTGTTGTCTATGTGTTTGTATTTGCAGATTTGAGAAATCATCTCCTCATGGCATGAAGATCTTCTTCCTTCCATGAGATCTTCACTACAAGGTGACATCATTTGTGTTTTTGAGCATTTATCATTTAGTTTTTGCCTCTGCCTCATAAGGACATGCACTCTCTATTTGACAACGGTGTTCGGAAGACTTGAATGTCTCTCTGGGGCTTGACTGAGGCAAGCCTCTAAACACCACAACCCCTCCCCACTTTTCTGTGATTGTAGGTTACAAGTTGAAGATACAAAAAAAGTGGAATCGCAGGAAGGTACTACAGAGTGTTAGATTTTTGCAGATCAGAACTAAAAACAACACCCTGGACTTGGGCGCCCGCTACCAAGTCCTCCAGATTCTGTGACAGAAAATCTCTGATACAATAGGAACAGGTTGCAGATCAAGTTTCCAGATCCTGACAAAAACCTGGGCATTAGAATTGGGCACCTGCTACCTAGTCCCTGACTGTTCTACTTTCAAACCCTGAAAACAGGTGCACAGTTATCTATCATTTTACATCTTTCTGTAGCAACATTTTCTAATGTTCGTCCGTTTGCTTTCATAATTGCATAATTAGGGTTTTGATGTATTATTGAGCATAAGTGAGCATAATTGACAATCAAATCATACAAATCCAAGTTTCCCTACATCTCATAGTGACCTAGGGTATGATAGTACATTGCCACTTGACCCTAGGTCCTTGAATGAAAGGGTGGAAGGAGGATACATACACAAACTACCAAAAACCCAACTATCCAAATTTTACCCTTTACAACTTTATAAACATTTTGTTTAAATCCTTTTATAGGCACGTCAGGTTCTAGGATCACACACTTTTACAAAGTGTTGTTGTAGTGGTGAGGAGTGTGAGGTAATTGTTGAGCATGCCAATGGTCACAAGGTCCCTTTGGTAAGGCACATGGAGATTGAGGGAAGCACACTTTTGTCTACAACAAATTTCAAAATTTGAAACCCTTTAACATGGCACACCTTTACACTGGGGTGAGTGTGTCTATACTTATGCAACTTTTAAAATTTAAAACCTTCATAGTGATGCATGCCATATGAAATAGGCATGCTTCTACTTATTGCTTCAATTTCTACAGTGAAGCATGTCAGATGTGACTTTGGGGTGCCTTTGGTCTAAACTTTAAAACTTGTTTCTCTTTATGGTGTGTGAGATGGAATAGGTGTGCACCTTTCCATGAAGTTCCTCCTCCATTGTTTAGGTGTGTGGAAAGTCAAGCAAGTGTACCAATTTCCTTGGACAATTTTCTTGTTTCTTTCTCAGTGCACGAAAAGTCATACAGGTGCACCAATATTTGAAGCACAATTTCCTTTGTTGAGGTGCATGTGCCTTTACCCCAAATGTAAACAAAATCATCACTGCTTTTAGGGCAAGAAGTCTTTGGCACATGCTCTTAGCAACCACCATCATTTTCTCTTTGCATTGACACTTTTGATGCCTTATAGGTGCACTTTTGCATTAAAACCTCTTTAAAACCTTTTGGAATGGAATGTGGAAGGAAAGATATGCGTGCTTTTGTGCATAAACTTCTTTTTACTTGTTCAGACATGTCCAGTGACTACTAGGCACACTTTTGTATTGGTTTGGAAACCAAATGTATTGAAATGATACTTCTAATTGATTGTCTTGGTCTTGTAGAGTTAGCAAAATAAACAAAGTGGTGTATAGGAGGCAATATTTTTGGGGCAAATAAATGAGGTTTTTTTCCTAATAGGATTAACAAAATATGAAAGTTTTTTATGGGTACAACAATGTACTTTTATAATATTTTGATTTATAGCAAGACATGGGAAGACCATTTGCACCATGTAGATATGACATTACAAGTTCTCAAACAACATTGGTTTGATGCTAAACATTTCAATGGTGTTTTTGGTCTCAAAGAGGTGGAGTACTTGGGTCACATAGTGTCTAATGAAGAAGTAAAAGTTGATTTTAATAAAATCAAGACTATGATGGAGTGGCTTATTCTTAAAACCATTAAGAATTTGAGGGGTTTCTTAGGACTCACTAGATACTAGAGATGATTTGTGAAGAACTATGGCTCCATAGCAACACCCCTTACAAATATATTGAAGAAGGATATTTTTTAGTGGAATGAGTTATCTAGTACAATATTTTAGAGATTGAAGGAGGCTGTGTGTATCATTCTAGTTCTAACCACTCTAGACTTTCATAAAAATTTTTATCGTGGAGTGTGATGCTTTAGGAAATGGTATAAGATAAATTCTCATGCAAGAAGGTACGCCAATTACTTTTGAAAGTCATTAGATGAAGGGTAATAATCAATTCAAACCCATTTATGAGAAGGAAATTATATCTATTCTTTTTACAATAAAACAATGGAGGCCATATTTGATGTGCAGACACTTCAAAATTAAAATAGATCATGACAACCTAAAATATTTTTTGGAGAAATGGTTATCCTCTGAAGAACAACAAAAATAGGTCACTACGATGTTGGGCTATGACTTTGAAATAATCTATAAGAAAGCGAAGGAGAATATAGTGGCTAATGCATTATTTAGGAAGGATGAGGCATTATTGTATGCCATTTCAATATTACAAGTAGATTAGTTTGAAGAAGCCAAAGTTGAGTGGCATAGTGATGTTACTACAAAGAATCTCATTCAATAGTTGCAAGATGATCCCAATAGTTTAGATAAGTTTTTTTTGGAATGGAGACTCTTTTGTTGAAATGCACTGGACAACTGAGAGGGGGGGTGAATCAACTCTCCCAAAAACTTCAAATGCTTATGCTTTTAAACATTAATCACTTGTCCACAATTATTAAGATTAAACAATGAATGCATGAGATCAGAAACTTAAACACAGATGCAACATTAAATAGAAGAGACACCAAATTTTTACTTGGAAAACCCCAAGGTGGGGAAAAACCACAGAGAGGATTAGCTCTCAAAATATATTGCAATCTTTGAAAAATAATGTTCAGGCTTGGTCACTCCACGAGCCTAGAACATACTGGCTCACTGCCATGAAGTACAACTAGGTCTAGCGGGCTCATTGCCTCAACCCTAAACCTAGAAAGATTACAATGAGGGCTGTTAAACCCTATCAGCAGCTCACTGCCAAAACCAATATCTTCTTCATGTCTAAGATTAATACATTGAAATACAATAGTTCCTCTAATCTTCTATGCCTTTCCACTTCTTTCCTTATGTTCCCATCTTCGCACAAGGACATCTTTTCCTTGACTCAATTACAAGTATTTATACACTTCATCAACCTTGGAATGATCATCAAGGTAGGCACTACAATCATCAACCATTGGAACAATCTCCAAGGTTGGCATTACAAACACTTACAAAATAGGTCTTGACCTAATACAAATATATGCTAAGTAATTGTAGTATAGATGTATACGGATCACGCCATGCCTTAGCTGGGACTCAAACATGATCTTCCATGCCACAATATGCTTCCATAATCTTCAAGGGATCTCTGCAATCACTAGAATTAACCAAGTCGACTAAGACTGGTTACATGCTACGTCATTTGGGAATAATATTCAAACATGTTCTCAATTCCTTAACATAGACCAATGTAAAGGTAGGAATATGATTAGGAGGTATCCACAAGCACGTTGAAATCACTAGAAGAAACCACACAAAATCAAACCACTTTATCCATGAGATTCTTCACACCAGAGCACATGAACTTCACTGTCTTCAACTGTCATAAAAGAAAGATAGCTTGTAGACCACCAAAACATGAACCATTGCAATTGTAGGCACTTATCATCATCCTAGACTTCCCTCTAGAATCATAGAGTAAAATACTTTAAGGCAGAGGAATGTAGAGCAAAATACATTCTCTCAGGTACCAGTGAATAATAAGAAAAAATAGGTTTTAATCTGGTGAATGTAACTCACTCAAATCTTCATACCAGAGGCTCAAACTTAGGATTTAGCAACTTCAGCCATATTTCTAAATAATTTCCAATCCACAGACCAAGATCTTCAGTCAACAAGAAATGCAGAGCAATCTTCTGGACTGTTCTTCAGTATGCAACTCACTGTCTTCACTATAATTCACTGTTTACTTTTTTATTCTTCCGGAGAGGCCAATTTTCTCAATATCCTCAACATAGAAAGCTTCTAAACAAGTAATAGAATAAGATAGTTGACACCAATGACAACACTGATTAGGCACATACTTGCAACAATCTCCCCCTTTGTCATTGATGGCAACATATGATGTGAAAAACTACAACAACCATCAAGACAAGGTTCTCCTCCTTTCTCTTTATGCATCTGCACTCCTTGTCTGCTAGAGTTTTTCACACGATTTCTCTCTCCCTTTGACATCAATGGCAAAGGGCACATACTTGCACTCTTATGCTCTAATCCAATCTCTCTTTTGAACTCTCTGACTACTCCCCCTAAGAAGTAGCCCTAAAAGCATCAATCTAGATCTAGAGAAGGGACTCTAAGCACCACTAGATTGATGCACTCTTGTGCATCTTAGTTTAGATTAGGAGGGGTAATAACCCCTAATTTTTCTCTAAGATACTCAAAAGTATCCTTAGGCAGAGGTTTGGTGAAAATGTCTGCAATCTGGTCTTTTGTAGATACATATTCCAACTTGACTTCATTCTCTGTCACTTTTTCCCTCAAAAAGTGATATCTTATGGATATGTGCTTTGTCCTTGAATGCATTACTAGATTTTTTGATATGTTTATAGCAATTGTGTTGTCACAAAAGATTGTAATTGGATCTTCATACACAACTTTGATGTCCTTCAATGTCTACTTCATCCATAACACTTGAGTACAACTACATGCTACTGCAATATATTATGCTTTTGCAGTGGACAAAGATATTGAATCTTGTTTCTTGCTTTTCCAAGATACCACCCTTTTTCCAAAAAAGAATGCACCTCCACTTGTACTTTTTTTGTCATCCACATCTCCAGCCCAATCTGCATCAGTGTATGCACTAAGAGTGAAATCATTGTCCTTTGGATACCACAAACCATAATCCATTGTGTCTTTCAAATATCTTAGAACTCTCTTGATTGCCATCACATGTGACTCCTTAGGTTTTGCTTGAAATCTTGCCACAAGACAAACTGTATGCATTATATCAGGTCTGGTTTGAGTCAAATAAAGTAATCCTCCAATCATAGATCTGTACCTTTTTTGATTTTCCATAGGTGAAACATCATTTTTGCTCAACTTACAACCAATTATCATGGGAGTATTTACTAGTTTAGAGTCTTCCATCCTAAATTTATTTAACAACTCTTTCACATACTTAGACAGAGAAATGAAGATACCTTTATCTAATTGGTTTATTTGCAGACCTAAAAAGAAATTCATCTCACCAAACATGGACATTTCAAATTCACTTTACATTTCTTCAGCAAAAACTGTGCACATACCTTGATTGCCTCCAAAGAAAATATTATCAACAAAGATTGCAATAATTAGGATTTGTTCATTATTGATCTTGAAATAGAGATTGCTATCGGTAGTACCCATGTTGAATTCTAACTATATTAGATACTTATACAACCTAACATACCAGGCCCTAGGGGCTTGTTTTAATCTATACAATGCCTTCTTCAATCTGCATACCATGTCACCCTGATGTGATGATTGGAATCCTTCCGATTGTTCAATATAGACTTCTTCATCCAATTCTCCATTCAAGAATGCTGAATTCACATCCATATGATATACCTTAAAATATTTATAGGCCAAAAACATTCTTATATCTTCAATCCTTGCTACTGGTGCAAATTTTTCCTCAAAATCTATTCCTTCAACTTGAGAGTATCCTTTGCATACCAACCTTGCTTTGTTTCTTACCACTTCACCATTCTCATTCATCTTGTTTCTGAAGACCCACTTGGTGCTAATTACATTTTTATCTACTGGTCTGGGAACAAGATCCCAAGTTTGATTCTTCTCTATTTGTATCAATTCTTCTTTCATAGCCTTTACCCAAATCTCATCATTGCAAGCTTCATTCACAGTCTTGGGTTCAATCTTGGAAATCAAACACAAATTTACTTGTTCTTCTGTAGCTCTTCTTTTGGTCAAGATTCTTTTTCTCTTATCTCCTATGATTTGATCTTCAGAATGATTAAGTTTTACATACCTTGGTGTCCTGGTAGCACTTTCCAGAGTTTGTTCCTCTTCATCTGAGCTGTCTTCATGTTGCACCACTTCTGAAGCATCTAGTTTATCTGATTCATATCCACTTGATTCTAGAGACCTCTCCTTTCTTTCATTGACTTTGACATTTCCACTTTCAATGATCTTATTTAGCCTCTTATTATAGCACTGGTAGGCCTTGCTCTTGGTGGAGTAACCAAGGAAGATTCCTTCATCACATCTAGCATCAAACTTGCCTAGATCTTCTTCTCTTTTGATATAACATTTGCTATCAAAAACTTTGAGATATTTCACAGTAGGAACTTTACTATACCACAATTCATAAGGAATCTTAGAACTGTTACCTTTGACTTGGACTCTGTTTAGGATATATACAGCTGTGTGAATTACCTCTCTCCAATATGCTTCCGGAAGATCAGCTTCCTTCATCATGGTTCTAGCAGCTTCTTGAATTGTTCTATTTTTCCTTTCAACAACTCCATTTTGTTGTGGCGTTCTAGGTGCAGATAACTGTTTCTGTATCCCATGTTCTTTACAAAAGAAATTGAATTCATTTGATGTAAACTCTCCTCCTCTATCAGACCTTAAACATTTGATATTCAAATCCATCTCATTTTCAACCATTGCCTTAAATGCCTTGAACTTATCTAGAGCTTCTTCTTTTTCTTTCAAAAAGGTAACCCAAGTCATTCTAGAATATCATCAATAAGCAACATGAAATACTTGCCTCCTTGCAAACTTCTTACTTTGGTAGCTCCACACAAATCTATATGTCCTAGTTCTAGTAGTCCATCAACTGATTGGTCCTTGCTTTTGAATCTTGTTCTTGTTTGTTTCCCAAATTGACACTCCTTGCAAATAGGATTAGCAGACTTCACAAGCTTAGGAAAATCTTTAATAGCCTATGGAGTACTTATCTTCATAATGTTATCAAAATTTATGTGACATAACCTTCTATTCCATAGCCAACTTTCATCAGTCTGAGCTATCAAACAATAGTTATCAGTTTCTTTCAAGTGATAGATATTAGCTCTAGTCTTCTTACTAGTTGCAATGACTGTTCTGAAGCTTTCCTTGATCTTACATCCATTGTCCTTGAAGCTTAAATCATAACCTTTGTCACACATCTGACCCACACTCAAAAGATTGTGCTTTAATCCTTTCACATACAAGACATCTTCAGTATTATGATTGCCATCAAAAGAAATAGATCCTTTTCCACAAATCTTACCAGCGGTATCATCTCCAAACCTAACCAGTCCACCATCATATCTTTCCAAACTCACAAAATTACTTTTGTCACCAGTCATGTGGTGAGAGCAGCCACTATCAATAACCCATTCATCTTTGTCTTCAACAACCTGAGCAACCAAAGCACTTTCCATTGGTTTTTCTTCCTTCACACAGCTAGCAGGATTAGTAGACATAGGTTCTTCCAGATCCTCTTTGCAGTCTATCCACAAAGTTGGCTTCAATTTCAACAAACTCATCATCAGATTCTACCTTGTAGTTTTCTAATCTGGAGGCTTTCCCAGAAGTACTGGCTTTGAAGGCAGTCTCGACTTTTGGTAGGGCATCACCAAACTCTCTCATTTCAAAGGCAGTAAGCTTACCAACTAACTGATCTCTATCAATAGCTTTTACTTGCATACATTCTTCAATTGCAGCTACCTTGGGATTGTAGGATTTTGGTAGTGATCTGAGAATTTTCATCACAACTTTTTTAACACCGAGAGTCCCCCCATACCTTTTATCCCTGTGACAAGTTCATCAACTCTTTGCATAAAGACTGCTATGTTTTCATCTTCATTCATCTTTAAACTCTCATATTTCACTTTTAGACTTTGTAGCTTGGACTCCTTCATAGAATCATTTCCTTCATACAGATTTTTTAGCTTCTCCCATACCTCATTTGCAGTTTCAAGATCCACAACTTTTGTCAGTACTGAGTCATTTAATGAACTTAATAGAGCATCTTTTGCTTTGACATCCATCTCATATTCTTTGATTTCATCTTTAGTCGTCAAACCATTTTGAGGTATGGTGTATTTTTATTTTGTAGCTTTCCATACTTTGTAACCAAGACAAAGAAGATGGATTTTCATTCATGCCTTTCAGAGAGCATTATTCGTCCCATCAAAATGCGGCGCTTCCTTCTTATAAGACATCTCGGATCTTCTTCAAGCTGTTAGACTTTCTTTAGAGGAACCTCGCTCTGATACCAATTGTTGAAATGCGCTGTACAACTAAGAGGGGAGGGTGAATCAATTGTCCCAAAAACTTCAAACACTTCTACTCTTAAACATTAATCACTTGTCCACCATTATTAAGATTAAACAATGAATGCATGAGATCTGAAACTTAAACATAGATGCAACATTAAACACAAGAGACACCAGATTTTTACGTGGAAAACCCCAAGGTGGGGAAAAACCATGGAGAGGATTAGTTCTCAAAATATATTGCAATCTTTGAAAAATGATGTCCAGGCTTGGTCACTCCACGGGTCTAGAACATACTAGCTCACTGCCATGAAGTACAACTAGGTCTAGCAGGCTCACAGCCTCAACCCTAAACCTAGAAAGATTACAATGAGGGTTGTTAAACCTTGAGGGATGTTAAACCCTACTGGTGGCTCACTGCCAAAACCAACATCTTCTTCATGTTTGAGATTAATACATTGAAATACAATAGTTCCTCTACTCTGCTTTGCCTTTCCACTTCTTTCCTTATCTTCCCATCTTTGCATAAGGACATCTTTTCCTCGACTCAATTACAAGTATTTATACACTTCATCAACCTTGGTGTTGGTTTTTCTTCTGAATCAGCATTAGGGTTTGCCACTTCTAATGCATAGGCAGATTCAGCCAACTAATACAGGAGGTTGCGTGTGCTCCTCCCCTTCACTTCTGGTTCTGCCGCACCAAGGGGGGTATCCCTTATAACTCAAGATGTAACCTTGACTAGCTCAAAGATAGAAAGATCTAACTTGACAACAACAGGCAGAATACTCTCATGTATGGACCAAGATCTGTATGATAGATCACAAGGTGGGCAACGTTCTTGGACATATATGTCTGGTTAGGGATGAGAGCATGCAAGGGTTTACTACTCCTAATCCTACAACTAACAGATGGAAGGGAGAGATGGTTTGAAATGGTGTTTGGATGCAAACCTGGACCTGGTGTATAACCTCAACACAGAGCTAGATTGGTGCCTATCCAGGGCTTGGAGTCGGTAGACATACACCTGTGAATGATTAGCATGAATAGCTAAAACTGGATTTCAGGGGGATACACATGATACCTGCCTTACAGATATCTCCCAATACAGAGTGTTAAGCTGTCGATACTTATGGCATCCCTATTGCAGGAAGAAAGATACATGCAAAACTGGAGACAGAATCAGCATAACACATGCAAACATAGCATTATTCATATAAGATTAACCATGAAATCAGTGGATTCATGCCAAAACATACAACAGGAGATACATAAACTCACAAGTTTTGCTGCACAAAGCAACCAAAACTAGTTGTATCTTATTACAGAGCCAAAATGTCCAGTTTTCAACAACCTTCAAATGAGCAACACAACCTGCTATATACAGCAAGGAGGTGCTCAGCCTTAATTACATAGTTGACCAAAAAAAAAACCTGCCAGATACACAGTATCATCAGATTGGCGCTCAAACATTCAATGTAGCAGGTGGGAGAGGAGACAGGAAGAAATCTTGAGCCTTGCGCCGCTGCCTAGGGATCCACATCTTTAATCGGGTACTAGATCTGTCCACACCATCGCCCATACCCCTGCAACAATCGCCATTAATGGCACACCAACCCGCGGCCTTGGGAAATGCAGAATACTGTGCATCGCAACCGTTTCCTGCCAAGATACATCGTCATGATATTTGAAAATATGCAGGGTCGAATTATCCCACATGCACCCCGCAGCAACCTCCTCATCACCTTATATACTAGGTCGCGAGCATATATGATGTCGGTGCTTTTGCTCCTAACGACACTAGTATAAACCTTCATCATCATCCTCCAGCAGCATGATATCCTGTTGCTTGAAATATCACCTTGACGTCAGCATCATATCGCAATATCACCTGCTTGATAAATGCCTTCATCGACACAACCTGATCCATCGGAGGAAGATCCTCCTGCTTAGCCGATACCAAATGTCTGGCCGATGAACATCCTGATGACGTCACCATCATATCCTGCTAACGCCATCAGCATATCTGCCTACTGCGCACCTCCTCATATCCGGATGACGTCATCGTCATATTCGCAACATTGGGGGATCTTCATAAGATGAGTAATGTTAGAAATATGACCCCCCGGACCTTGATGACGTCACCACCACATGTCGGCATCAGGATGATATTCAGAAGATAACCGGATATTTGGAAATATCATCCTGATGCACAAATATCATGCTGCACTGTAGCTCTGCTATAAGATCAGGGTGATATATGAATATGACAGATATTTGAAATGATCACCCCCCACTGGATAATGCATGAAGCCGACAGGCGGATATCTCCCTGATATCAGCATCATCATGATGCTGGAACAAACATACATCCGGGTGATATTCAAATATGAAAATATCACCCCCTCCTTCAGAAATATCATGATGCAGATAGGCAGAGAAATAGATATCACCCTGACATAAGAATGACGTCAGCATCATCAGGGTGATAAAACAACGAACATGAAGTGATAAAACAACATCAGGATGATCTTGACTAAGATCACCCGATGTTCAAATATGATGACCCTGATGAAGATCGGATCATACTTAGGACTTTGCAGCAACATCATCAGGATGATCTTAAGTAAGATCACCTGATGTTAGAATATCACCCCAGCGAAAGATCATGCTGACAGAAAATATGATGACCCTCGTAAGCAACATCAGGGTGATGTCTGGAAACATGATGATGATGACCTCCTCCAAAGAAAATATGATGCTGATGTTAAAACATGCTGAGGAGGCCCAAAGACTTAGAACTTTTTAGATTTTTTGGGAAGGTGCCTGCATGTTTATATGCTTGAAAACTGACTGCTCATGCAGGCACCAACAGTGGCTCTGTCTGGGGACGTGCAGGTGCAAGACTGCAGCGAGAACCCCAGATCTCTGGGATGCAGACCAGTCCCCTATCCATTGGGCATAGAGTCAAACTTGCACCAATCAACATCATCAAACACATTATTTCAAAATAAAAATGGTGGCCCAGGGCCACCAAAAAGGAAAAACCAGACTTTTCCTTTGTCAAACACCTGATTTTCTTTTGATTTCTTCAAATGAAGCCTAAAAGCATTTAACTGTCTGCAGCAAGCCCCTTGGCAATTATTTGTGCTGCTGCTCATTTCTTTTTCTTCAACAAATCTACAACTAGCTTCATCAGCATATATAATTATCAGTTGTAGAATGTCATCATCATATGAGTCACTGCTGTTGCTTGGAAAAATAACAGACTCACATGAAACAAATGAATCCACATCAGAATTTTGCCCCTCCTCAAAAAATAAGAGCTCCTCTGTATCAAACATGCAATATTCAGGCACAAGCAACATCTCATAATCAAATTTATCTTGATGAACATATAGATATCCATCATCATCAAGCACGACAGTTTTGTCATTAATGTCCACCTGAAATGTCTCAAGAGAAGGCAGAAATAACTCAGAATGCAGCCCTACACTGAAAGCTTCATAGTCACCCCTGCAATCAACACTATTCCCAACTGTATGAGCACACACATCTACAATTTTCCCATCCACCTCTGAATAGTGACCTTGTTTTTTATCTTCACCAGTGCCCTGATAATCAAAAGCAAAGTTTTCAACCTCTGCACTATGAAGGTGGCCAAAATCTTCAAGGAAACACTCATAATCAGCATCCAGATATATTTCATCATCTGAAAGGCTCACATATGCATCTGAATGTTGGCAATCACTAGCATATTCACTGCCATCCCTTGAATCAATGTTTTCTATATTCAGAGTGAAGCTCTGCATATCCACTTCATATAAATAATCAGGCATAACTGGGATTTGCACACTGCTGCAAGACACAACTTCTTGTATGTCACTCATTTGATCAATTGGAGGGCACCTTGTGTCTGCAGGCTTGTCTTCTAAAGGCTGATAACAATCTTTGTTTTCATTATTACAAGATGTGCTTACATTTTCTACAACATTTTCTTCATGCATCACATCATGGCTGCACACATTATCCTGAAATATATTTCCCTCTATACAATCATCTCTCAATGCACATACTGGGAGAGCTGAAATATATTCACTTTGATAACTGCTTTGACAACTTGCAGCCATGAAACCTACTGGCATTCCATATTTCTCATTGTTTTCTATGTCCATAGCAAATTGGAAAGCCTGGTGAAGTGTGACTGGTTCTTTATCTCTCAACAGATAACTCATTTCTTCATCAAATGCAGCCAAATAAATTGTCAAGCACAATGCATTATTAGGTCTCATATATTCAGGGATCTGCCTGAGCAATTTAATAAACCTAAGATTAAAGGCTGGAACCAGTTCCTCATCTTCCCTTTGGATATTCATAAAATGTATGATCAATGAGGCCACATCAAACCTTTCACCAAACTGCCCTAGGAATGCAACTTCTAAATCTATCCATGAAGAAACTGAACAAACAGGCAGGTCTGAAAACCATATCCTAGCATCATCTTCTAATGACTGAACAAAGAGTCTCATTACTACATCTTCATCCTCTACCTCATAATCTTCTATTAAATTACAAAATCTTTGCAGATGTTTGTTTGCCGATTCAGAATCTGATCCACTATATTTTGGCAAACATCTTCTAATTTTATTGGGAATAATATTTGGGTAACCATATATCCCTGTGAAATTTAGGGCTTTATATCTTTCAATAAAGAATGGCCTTCTCTGAGAGCACGACCAGGCTTGCTGTTCTAAACTCAACATTTTGAATCAAAGATGAATACCTAGATATATGTTGCAGCACTGATTGGTTCTTTCAACAGAGTCGCCACCTCTCAGAGAGAGGACAGAATGTCAGCAAGGCACTTTTGTTTTCTGGATTCATCACCCCAGCAGAGCACCACATGGTTCCTTTTTGCTGCAACAACTTCACTGGAAACTAGATTTTCCAGCCCTTAGGTTACTTGACTCTCTCTGTCCCCAGCAGAGTCGCCATTTTTGTTCACATGAAAGACTCCCCAGTAGAGTTGCCATTTTGTTGGTGACTCGGATGGGTCACAAGATATAACCCTTTCTCAAATTTCTTCCCCAGCAGAGTCGCCATTTTGTTGGTTTTTTCTTCTGAATCAGCATTAGGGTTTGCCACTTCTAATGCATAGGCAGATTCAGCCAACTAATACAGGAGGTTGCGTGAGCTCCTCCCCTTCACTTCTGGTTCTGCCGCACCAAGGGGGGTATCCCTTATAACTCAAGATGTAACCTTGACTAGCTCAAAGATAGAAAGATCTAACTTGACAACAACAGGAAGAATACTCTCATGTATGGACCAAGATCTGTATGATAGATCACAAGGTGGGCAACGTTCTTGGACATATATGTCTAGTTAGGGATGAGAGCATGCAAGGGTTTCCTACTCCTAATCCTACAACTAACAGATGGAAGGGAGAGATGGTTTGAAATGGTGTTTGGATGCAAACCTGGACCTGGTGTATAACCTCAACACAGAGCTAGATTGGTGCCTATCCAGGGCTTGGAGTCGGTAGACATACACCTGTGAATGATTAGCATGAATAGCTAAAACTGGATTTCAGGGGGATACACATGATACCTGCCTTACAGATATCTCCCAATACAGAGTGTTAAGCTGTCGATACTTATGGCATCCCTATTGCAGGAAGAAAGATACATGCAAAACTGGAGACAGAATCAGCATAACACATGCAAACATAGCATTATTCATATAAGATTAACCATGAAATCAGTGGATTCATGCCAAAATGTACAACAGGAATACATAAACTCATAAGTTTTGCTGCACAGAGCAACCAAAACTAGTTGTATCTTATTACAGAGCCAAAATGTCTAGTTTTCAACAACCTTCAAATGAGCAACACAACCTGCTATATACAGCAAGGAGGTGCTCAACCTTAATTACATAGTTGACCAAAAAAAAAACCTGCCAGATACACAGTATCATCAGATTGGCGCTCAAACATTCAATGCAGCAGGTGGGAGAGGAGACAGGAAGAAATCTCGAGCCTTGCGCCGCCGCCTAGGGATCCACATCTTCAATCGGGTACTAGATCCGTCCACACCATCGCCCATACCTCTGCAACAATCGCCATTAATGGCGCACCAACCCGCGGCCTTGGGAAATGCAGAATACTGTGCGTCGCAACCGTTTCCCGCCAAGATACATCGTCATGATATTTGAAAATATGCAGGGTCGAATTATCCCACATGCACCCCGCAGTAACCTCCTCATCACCTTATATACTAGGTCACGAGCATATATGATGTCGGTGCTTTTGCTCCCGACGACACTAGTATAAACCTTCATCATCATCCTCCAGCAGCATGATATCCTGTTGCTTGAAATATCACCTTGACGTCAGCATCATATCGCAATATCACCTGCTTGATAAACGCCTTCATCGACACAACCTGATCCATCGGAGGAAGATCCTCCTGCTTAGCTGATACCAAATGTCTGGCCGATGAACATCCTGATGACATCACCGTCATATCCTGCTGACGTCATCAGCATATCTGCCTACTGCGCACCTCCTCATATCCGGATGACGTCATCGTCATATTCGCAACATTGGGGGATCTTCATAAGATGAGTAATGTTAGAAATATGACCCCCCGGACCTTGATGACGTCACCACCACATGTCGGCATCAGGATGTGATGCATAGGCATCCACACTAAAACCTTGACATACAGCATGTATGTCCGCAACCCTTCATCATCATCATCATATTTCCCTTAACACTGTCAGCATCATCATATTTTCTCTGCCGACCGATATCCTCCTGCAGACAAACCTTCGACCCTTCGCCTGTCAGCAGCATCATCATATCCAGCTATCGGTAGCATCATCACATTCGGCAAGCGCAAACATCCTGCTGATGTTCACTGTTCATCTTACCGCCAAACTCTATCTGCAGCATCATGATGTTCAACATCATGTTCATCAGCAGGATATAAAATATCCGGTTCCCTCCATATATCCTGATGACGACAACTTCATGCACCTTTCCTTCGATGCTTACGTCACCCCGATATCCTGATGACGATTATCCTGATGACGATGACGTCACATGCAATTCCTCCAATATCCTGCTGTCGGCCAAACTTAACATTATCGGCCCGCGATGGTTTTATCAACCCGATCTTCTACCTTATGCCGATACGCTCCTCCTCGGCAACACCTGATGATGATCACCCCAATGCACATTCACCTTATGCAAACAATTGCATCATGCTCACCCCCATCTACTCGGATGACGCCCGAAGTAACTGTAGGATATACACAGAAATATCCTGATGATGCCGTTGCGATGGATTGTCCAACCTTAGCGAATTTTCAATCCGCCGAACCTCCTGGGGTGACCCGATCCGCTTCCTGGACAACTTTCCAGACTCTAACTATCAGCACGACCTAGCACATACCCATGCTAGGGTTCTCAACACCTCTCGACGACGATCCTGCACACCTGCATGCAAACAAACACAAAATGCAGACTAGATCCTAAACTACTATACATAGCCATTCCACCGATTCGACGAATGAACCGGTGGAATGGATCAGCGAATCCATGCAACCACCAGAACAACAACTCGATTTCACAATGGAATTCAAAACAGAGAATTGACACAACAGGATCTCTTTATTGATTTCAAAAGATGCAATTACAATACTCAGTCTCACTCTCTCTGATCGATGATCTGCAATACTACCTCAATCTGTATCTATCTCTAAAACCAACCGATCCTAATGCATAAATAGGATCTCTTGCGAGTACTACCGACCCGACTCCAAGCGGCTGGGAAATCTCTCCAGGCGGCTGGGAGATCCAACCGGACATACATCATAACAAACTAGCTAAAAATAGTAAAGCATGGTCAACATGACCTTATTACATGCATTGGTCTTATAAGACCTTCTTGGAAACATTAACAAGACCTATAACAAACTAACTCCCCCTGGACCTTGATGACGTCACCACCACATGTCGGCATCAGGATGATATTCGGAAGATAACCGGATATTTGGAAATATCATCCTGATGCACAAATATCATGCTGCACTGTAGCTCCGCTATAAGATCGGGGTGATATATGAATATGACAGATATTTGAAATGATCACCCCCCACTGGATAATGCATGAAGCCGATAGGCGGATATCTTCCTGATATCAGCATCATCATGATGCTGGAACAAACATACATCTGGGTGATATTCAAATATGAAAATATCACCCCCTCCTTCAGAAATATCATGATGCAGATAGGCAGAGAAATAGATATCACCCTGACATAAGAATGATGTCAGCATCATCAGGGTGATAAAACAACGAACATGAAGTGATAAAACAACATCAGGATGATCTTGACTAAGATCACCCGATGTTCAAATATGATGACCCCGATGAAGATCGGATCATACTTAGGACTTTGCAGCAACATCATCAGGATGATCTTAAGTAAGATCACCCAATGTTAGAATATCACCCCAGCGAAAGATCATGCTGACAGAAAATATGATGACCCTCGTAAGCAACATCAGGGTGATGTCTGGAAACATGATGATGATGACCTCCTCCAAAGAAAATATGATGCTGATGTTAAAACATGCTGAGGAGGCCCAAAGACTTAGAACTTTTTGGATTTTTTGGGAAGGTGCCTGCATGTTTATATGCTTGAAAACTGACTGCTCATGCAGGCACCAACACTTGGAATGATCATCAAGGTCGGCACTACAATCATCAACCATTAGAACAATCTCCGAGGTCGGCATTACAAATACTTACAAAACAGGTCTTGACTTAATACAAAATTATGCTAAGGAATTGTAGTATAGATGTATGTAGATCACGTCACGCCTTAGCTAGGACTCAAACATGATCTTCCACCCCACAATATGCTTCCATAATCTTCAACAGATCTCCACAATCACTAGAATTAACCAAGTAAGCTAAGACTGGTTACACGCTACGTCATCTAGGAATAATCCTCAAACACGATCTCAATTCCTTAACGCAGACCAATGTAAAGGTAGGAACATGATCAGGAGCTATCCACAAGAATGTTGAAATCACCAGGAGCAACCGCACAAAATCAAACCACTTTATCCATGAGATTCTTCACATCGGAGCACATGAACTTCACTGTCTTCAACTACCATAAAAGAAATATAGCTTGCAGACCACCAAAACATGAACCATTGCAATTGTAGGCACTTATCATCATCCTAGACTTCCCTCTAGAACTGTAGAGAAAAATACTTTCTTGTATGCACTAGTGAATAATCATAAAAAGTAGGTTTTACTCTGGTGAATGTAACTCACTCAAATCTTCATATCAGAGGCTCAAACTCAGGATTTAACATCTTCAGCCATGTTTCTAAATAACTTCCAATCTGCAGACCAAGATCTTCAGTCAGTAAGAAATGCGAAGCAATTTTCTGGACTGTTCTTCAGTATGCAACTCACTGTCTTCACTGTTTACTTTCTGATTCTTCCAGAGAGGCCAATTTTCTCAATATCCTCAACATACAAAGCTTCTAAACAAGTAATAGAATATGACACAGTTGACACCAATGTAAACAAAGATATGTTGACATTAATGACAACATCGATTAGGCACATACCTGCAGCATCTTTGTGGTATAAAGAGAGATTGTACCTATGCAAGAATTCCACCCTCAAACATAATATTCTCAAGGAGCTCCATGGTTCTCTAGTTGGAGGCCATTTAAGATTTTTGAAGATATATCATCAAATCAAGCATGATTTATTTTGGGAAGGGCTTAAAGGTGATGTTCAAAAATTTGTGATAGAATATTTGGTATGTCAAAGAAACACATGGGTTATAGTTAAGCTATTCAGTCTTTTGGAGCCCTTAGTTATTCTTAGTCAATTGTGGGAAGAGGTCTCCATGGATTTCATTATAAGCCTTCCAAGATCTGAAGGTAAGAGTGTCATCATGGCAGTAGTAGATTGCCTCACCAAATATGACCATTTGATTGCAATATCTCGTCCTTTTACATCAAAGTATAGTGGCAAAATTTTTTATGGAGAATATACAAAAGTTACATTGTACCCAAAAGCTTATTGTCAGTGATCATGATCCTATCTTTACTAGTAACTTTTGGATACATTTATTCTCTTCTCTTGTTTGGGTACTCAATTGGCTCATAGGTCTTCATACCACCCTTAGTTAGATGGGCAAACTGAGGCAGTCAATACGTGCTTGAAAGGTATCTACATAGTCTCAATGGGTGCTTGGCTACCACTAGCATAATGGTGATATAACAATTCATTCCATAGTTCTTAAAAAATGTTCCCATTTATGGCATTATATGGATACCATCACCCATCCATCACATCATTGAAGGTGACACCAAGAGTTCAGGTGGTGGAAGACCACATGGATCATCAACAAGAAGTACTTTTAGGACTTAATGGGAATTTGACCATGACACATAATTGAGTGAAACAACAAGTTGACCAACATCGTAGTGGAAGGAGTTTTGAAGTAGGTGATTGGATTTTCTTGAGATTGCAACCTTATAAGCAAATGTTGTTGAACCAACAAACAAAGAATAACACACCAAAATATTATGGTCCATATCAGATTATTTAGAAGATTAACAGTGTAGCTTACAAGCTCGAGTTCCCTCCACCAACAAAGATACATCCAGTTTTTCATTTTTCATGTTTAAAGAAGGTGATTAGTCGATAGATCCCTACATAGATAGTGTTACCATAGTTAGATGAAGAAAAATAATCTTGGATCCAAAGTTAATTCTCCAAATACACAAACAAATTGAGGACTAATACAATCACAGAGTATTGTATTTAGTGGAGAATTTGCTAGTCGAAGATGTGACGTGGGAAGATGAAGATTTTGTTCAGAAGCATCCATAGTTGATTAGCCTTGAGGACAATGCTTCTCTAAAGAGGGGAAGGGCATGCTACAACCTTAATCCTATAGTGTATATAGGGTTATGAGTAGTTGTCTTGTGGCTATTGTATACAAAAAAATTGGATAAAATGAAAATGATAAAACAATGAAATGCATTACCTAATCCAAATCTTCAATACCTCAGATAGATAGATGCAAGATAGATTGATCGATTGATTTGATATGTTGGTTGCTCATAATTTAGAAGCATAACATTTGCATAGGATGAAGATGATGATGATAGGGTAAGAGATGAAAAGATAATGGATGGAAGATGAAAGATTGTAGAGAAATTTTGGTAGCATAAGGATGTATGAAAGGTGGATCCCCAAATGGCTTGTAGAAGGCTTGATTTATAGGCAAGGCTGATTTGGATGGATGGTTGAGATTGAAAGGCTAAATGATTGATGTGGACAGCTAGGATTGATTAGGTTATCCCACTCCTCAAGGAAATTGTAGTCATTTGACAAGTGGAGGGAGGAGAATAGGGCTCATGTGTGATTATGTACACAAATACTTTTATTTAATAAAATTAAGTCTTATTAGTTGTACATGTGAAGGATATTAAATAAAAGTTGTACTACCACACATGAGTCAATTGAGAGATGGACAAGTGTCGAAATGTGGTGAGAGGTGAGGATAAATGATGGGATATGTGAGGGAAATTAAATAAATAAATAAAATTTATTTAATTAATTGGGAAGATGATTAGGATAGGATTGGGATATGATGTGGAAATTAATTAATTAAATAATATTTATTTAATCAATTAGAAAGTGGGATTATGAATGTGAAATTACTTAAATAAATAATTTAATTAATTGGAAAGTTGGATTAAGATGAATTAAGAGTGGGATTATGACAAAATGGTACATGATGTCTAAATAATATTTTTAACTAGGTGTTACAAGACATGAACAAATTTGGGGTCAATTTTAGGTGTCTACATTTTGCCCCTCTTTGAGATGATGTTCGAGATTTGTGTCGAGTAACATCATTTCAAAGAAGTTAAGATATGGATAGAGGAAAAGGATGGGATGATGGAAAGGTAGGATGATGATGAAAATGGGATGATGATGCCCCCTCGAGAGGATAGGCGGGTTGGAAAAACATGGGTAGGCTCTCGAAATGAAATGGATTGGTCAAGGAAGAAAGATAAGAAAATGGATAGAAGAAATGAAGGATGATGCATTATGCTACAATGAAAATGAGTAACCATGATGTTTGATATAGCACTAGATGTTATGCACCAAGATATAAGGACCAGGGTAACGATGTGTCTTGTACCCCAGTGTAATACAACTTTGTCTAACGTATGAGGAAGAAAACTTAGAGCATTGAAGTACTAATGCACAAAAGGTATGATATGACCTTAGATGCAAAGGATAGTGCAAAAATCTATTCCAACTTACACAAGACATGAATATTAGCTGGAATGATACGGATGTGATAAAAATGCAAGATAAAAATGATAACACACACAAGCAAGCAAGAAAGCATGCACAAATGATACAAAAACAAACAAGGAATTACCCTTGTTAAGCTGTAAACCAATGATTAAGTGATTGATTGATTGATTGATAATGATGATAATAATAATAGTGTTGTCATTACGGGGAACGATATATCCCTAGATCAACGCAAGGATGCGGGAACGATATATCCGATTGATGATGATGATGATTGATTGATTTAGTTTACGACAAGATTAGGATCAAGACCATTGATTGCGATTGGATAATTTGAAAAGATTGATTAACTTAATTGGTATGGATAAAGGATGACTTGCATTTGGATCATCGCTTGAAATTTACTTGATGAAGTGATTGGATTGGAAGAAATGATTTGATTTGATTGATTTGATAGATTGAAGAAATGATTGGAAGAAGATTGATGATTGGTGAAGATTGGAAGAAGGATGAAATATGGAAATGGTCTATAGCCTATGCCTGAATCTAGGTACTTCCTTCGTATCCCAGATTGCCTACATACCCTGTATCTACGGGATCAAGGCATTTACGATAGAGATGAGATGTAGTTTTGATAATGTTTTATTGATGGTGATGATGAAGGTGAATGGATGTTTGATGATATATGATGTTATTGATGGGATGATATGGATTGGATTGATGTGATTTTGATTGATTGATATATTGGCTTGATTTGATGATTTGATTTTGATGTTGTGATTGATTTGATTGGATTTGCTTTGATGGATTTGATGAATGATTTGTTTGATGATGATTGATCTTATTGTTTGGATTTTTGTGTTGGATATTTGATTTTTTTGTCTTTTTCAAATGTTTTTTATTTTTTTGGATTTTTTGGGAATATTTGGCATGTCAATGGATTTACAATTTGAGTAGCCTTTGTGCTAAATACCAATGACAAGGGAAAAAAAACCAAGTCTAGGTGCAAGGATGAATGTAGGATGGATGGATAAAAGGATAGGTGATAGTAAATGGGATGGAAGGCTCATGATAAATGGATAGGTACGAGGATAGGCCATGAACATAAAGCTCATGATAAATGGATAAATACAAGGATAGGCCATACGGGATGGATGTCTAACTCACAATGGAGCTAGGATGTGATCTCCAAAGACTATGTCGCATAGGAATAACATGCCCCATTCTAGGTAGAATACTTAGGATTTTTCATGACAAAACATATAACAATAGGATGACATGATGGATTTTACATGACAAGGCTTATGATAAGTGGATAATGATAGAGTTGTTTAGAAAGGGTGAGGTATATCAAGAGATGTCCAAAGACTAAGGATGGTAGGATAGGATACGACAAGATAGGACATGATAAGATGAAAAATGATAGGTTGGAAATGATAAGATGGATGAGACAATGTGCCCCCAAGTGTAAGTGACATAGAAGATCAACCTACACATGACACCTATTTGCCAGGTTTTCATCATGGTACTTATCCTGGGCACCTGTTTACCAGGTTTTCACCGTTGGACGAAGGGATTTATCTTTACTATTTTGATTTTTTGATTTTTCTCTCTCTCTCTCTTTTTTTTAATAGGATAGGATGACAATTACACATGGAGCCTGTGAGCAAGTTTTCACCATGGTAATGGATAGGGGGGACTCAAGTGTCTAGTGCTATGAAAGGTGATAGTGTCCCATTAGAGAATGATGTCATCGCATGGACCATGTCAAATGTCATTATGCTCATAGATGTTGGTAGGGGATTGCATGAGAGGGAGATGGATTAGGTGGATAGTGGATTATGAAATGGATTATGTAGGGAATGATAGTGGATTATGATGTGGATTATGCAAGATTCATGCAAAGATGGATGGATGGGGGATAGTGGACTATGACGGGGATTATGTATGGAAGGATAGTGGATTGTGATGTGGGTTATGTAGGGCTTATGGAAAAGGATGGATGAAATACTTATGCAAAAGCATGGACCATAGGAAGGTGACTGGAGGGATATGTAAGATAATGGATGAAGGATGGGGACATGGATGTATGTGGGATTGTGGAATGGAAGGGAATCATGACCAACGGTTGCACACAGCGTGATAAACATTGAAGCTTTTGATGGGAAGGTGGTGTAGGAAGCAATGGAGATGTTTGCTTAGGAGATGGGTGATTGAGTGATTTAGGGACCCACGTGGACTTAGTATTTTTATGATTTTTGCTTTTCTTGTGGGATTTTTAGAATTTTTGAATGGAAGGGGGTGATTGAGATTTTTGGATGGAAGGAGATGGTTGGGATTTTGGAGATGTGGATGAGGATGCCTCATTTGACTTACTTGGTTTGTGCTTAGGGACCCAAACCATTTTACTTTTGGACTTTTCTTTTGAAGGTTTGGGCTTGGGTAGCTTTTTAGATGTATTTGACTTGATTCTTTACATTGATGCCCTAAAGCATTAGAATATTTAGGAATTTTAATAGGACTTTTAGGTTTATAGGTATATGCACCCAAATTTGTACTTTTGAATCCCATGGACATGATGGAAGTGAGGTTGGTAGAATGAGTGGAAGCTTTATGTTTAGACAATGTGTGCATTTGTTGGTCATGATTAGGATTTTTAGGGAATTTATGGATAAGTGGATAATTAGGCATTGGTAGATGTGGAGGTAAAGTGGATGGAGGGATATTAGGAGTTGGAAGTAGTGGAGGTAAAGTTGATGGTGGAAGGTGTATGGTCACATGCTTTTGGCATTTGTAGGATGATGGAGGTGGAATGGCTACATATGTTTTGGGCATATGATAGGATTTATGATGGAAAGTGGACTTAGGATGCATGGAAGAAGTACCAACATCTTTAGATTGTTTACCTTGCGGTGTGTATCTAAGGCCATATGAGCATGGAGGGATTTTAACATGGATGGGCTCCAAAATACCTTGTTCGTGAAAGCCTAAGCCTTTACCTTGGTAGTTCATGTTTTGGAGGATGCGATAGACAATGGGACTTGGTGTGGTTCGAACACTAGACTTGAGTTTATTATTGGATGGAGAAGGTGAGATGGAGGACAAAGGTTGTTGTTGTGCTAGGGAAGAACATTCATGGATGAAGGTAGTAAGACCACTAAGACATGATAGTGGATTTGAAAAATGGTCGATAGTGGATACGGAAGGACCATTAGGATCTTGCTTAGCATTGTGTTCACTAAGATCCAAGTTATTTGTTTGATCTTATATGCTTATGTGGAGGACATGTGTCTCATCATGACAAGTGGAAGTTGTTGGATCATGGATAGGTGGAGAGGCCTCTTTGCTTTGAATGAAGGCCATGAAATGAGGTGAATGCTCAAGTAGGTCAACAAGACTTTCATTGGATGGAGCATGTAGGTCTTGGGTGTCTTGCTCATGAATGGTTGTAGGGACATGGATAGGATCAAGTGGCTCATGGATAGGTTCATCATGAATAATGTCTTGATCATAAAAAAGATATATGTTATGGATAGGGTGGATGCAAGTGATTTGATCTTGATTAGGACTAGGGGTTGATGTTTCCACATACTAAATAAAGGATTATGCCCTTGACACATCTCTTGACTTTCTTGAATGGAAGTGGAAGTAGGAAACTCTTGGATAGGCTTTTGGTCAACAATATGAAGGCATGATGGTTCTTGACTTGGGTTCATGATACGAGGTTCATGAATAGGTTTGAGGGATTGTGGACCACATGATGGGCTTGAAGGGCTAGGCATGTTAATGGAGGGCTCTTTGTTGAGACATGGACCAGCTAGGACTTGAACCTAGGACCTTCCATTCGTTGCTAGAGTGCTCTACCACTGAGCTACTGGCCCCTCTTGGACCAGTCCATCGTCGGTCCGGGTGTGGCTTATTTCCAACACCAACACCCCCGCTTAAGCCACACCTCTCGTGTGCTTGGGGCTCCTAGCCTAGGCCTGGCTCTGATACCATGTTGAGACATGGACCAGCTAGGACTCGAACCTATGACCTTCCATTTGCTGCTGGAGTGCTCTACCACTGAGCTACTGGCCCCTCTTGGACCAGTCCATCGTTGGTCCGGGTGTGGCTTATTTCCAACACCAACACTCTTTGATAGGCTCAAGGATAGGTGGACCACATGATGGGATTATAAGATTGGACATGACCTTTGGAAGTTCTTTGCTAGGCTCATGAATGGGTGTTTGACATGGGGGTGTTCTATTCCGTGCTAGTAGCCAATGGATCACATCCTTTATAAGTGTATGTGTGGATGGAAATAAATAAGGGATGGATAATAATGGTAGATGACATTGTAGTCTTAGGATCATGATTAGGTTGAGGGCTAATTGGATTGGATGTATTGGGACTTGGGCTAGATGGAAGAATAATGGAATTAGATAGATTGGTTTTATCTAACACAATCTTACCACCATTTTCTAGGTTCTTGACCAATATTTTAAATTATATACAAGTAGATAAGGCATGACCATTACACCTATGGTATGTGCAATATTTGTCATCTTTATACCAATGGGGTTTAAAGTACATTTTTCCAAGGGGTGTTATCGGTGGTAGCTTAATCACATTTTCTTGGACCAATCTTTCCAAAAGTATCTCTAAGGGATCCTTTAATGAATGGTTAGTGGAACATGGGGATGAAGGTGATGAAGGTTGATGGACCAATGGACTAGGATTGGAATCACATGAAGGTGTTAGGATAAGACTAGTAGGCTCATGTGTTGGTATGTGATTGGATGGTGAAGATGACTCTAGATTGGTATCTCCCTTGTCAAAGGATATTAAGTCTTACATAGGATAACTTGGACTTATTTGAGTTATGTACAAGGGGCCATTTGGACTTGGATATGCTTCTTGTTGCAAGGGTGGACTTAGGTCTATCAATGATGCTTGATGGTCTTGGTGTGGAGTGAAAGGATAGGTTGATGTGGCATGGACATGGAAAGGTGTGGGATAAGTTGATGTGGCATTGTCATGATAGGTGAATGGATTAGATTGGTATGAAGTTAAGGGGGGTGACATGTAGGACTGTGGTTGAATTTGTTGGAAGTTGTGATGGTGTTGTGGTGGTTGAATGTGTTGATGATGATGATGGAGGGGTTGCATAGGATAATGGTTGTTGTGATATGGATTGATATGGATAAGGGTGGATATTGGAAGAGGTGTGATAGGTTGATGAAGGATTGATGTGACATGTGGATGGATGAGGTTGATATGATGATGTAGGTGATGACATGTAAGGTTGAGGTGGCATTGGTTGATATTGAATGGATAGAGGATAATGTGATTGTTGGGCTTGACATGTGGCTATGAGGTGTTGGGCTTGTGCTATGAGTTTTCACATTTGAGGTGATTGGCTTGCTTGAGGTTGAAGTTGTTGGATGATGCCTTGTAGTTCTTGAATGATTCCTTTGTTTAGGGGTTGTGGTTCTTGGTAAAGTGATTGGAGGAGGTCTTGGAAGTCGAGTACTATGTCTTCTAATGTCGGCATGTTTTCACACAAGTGTTTAAGTTTTAAGTACCTTTTTGGCAAGTGCTTGGTTATGATTCAATGATGATGATGTGGATTGTTTTGGATGATGATTTGATGATTATGATGAATGTGATGAGGAATGATTAGGATGAAAGTGACTAGGATGATTTGGCTTGGAATGATTGGATGATGTGTGACAGGTTGTCGTTGTACCTCATCATTTAATCTATTTTCAGATGTCAAAGAACCAGGGCTATGTCCATGGCTATCTGCAACTAGGGATTCTAAGTGACCAATTTATAGCTAATCCTAATGCTTAAAGGAATGACTAATCTATCTGCTTGTTGGATAAATGTAATGAATGCTTGTAAAACAGAAGAAAATAGGAAATGTACTCAAAGCAAAGAACGATAACATGCATCTATCTACTAAAATAGGAAATACTTTTATAAAAGAAAACTTGAAACAATAAAACAGAGATACTAGCCTCCTGCCTGATTGGTGAGAGTGGGCCCTTGCTCCGCACCTTTGAGGCTGAAGGCTATTGCAGGAAATCAACACAAAAGATGTTCTACACTAAATTCAGTCCAATTCATTCATTTCTAAATTCATGAAAATGTATGGCTATAACAGAACTGGAATCTCTGAAAATTAGAATAATTTTATCATTGTTGTTCTATTACTATTTCTGAAAGTATATATAAAAAGAGTGATGATATATCACTGAACTTATCTATCAGTCTTTCTAGGAGATGACACCATCTCTTATTTGTACTTAACTGTCAAACTTATGAAAGATCATCATGCAAGAAAGGTAGACTTGAGTGGAACAGAAGTCCACTCAGAGGTCTAAGTTTAGGTCTTAATACACTTGGGCATCAAAGCCCTAAAAATAAGAATATTGGATTAGTTCAATTCGTAACTCATGCAAAATCTTTGGAAAGATAAAACTTCAGCAATTTAACTAATAGTTGACCCTTCACCACTCAGGTGATGATTTGAGTGAAGTAAGGGGGGTGTTAGGATTGCTGCTGAAGTGTCTGATTAGCGGCTCTGACTGGAACATGCCCTGTTCTCAGGAGGTTCCGAAGATAGCTGTTCCTGTCTGCAGCTCCGGAGATATTCCAGACACTCGCAGAGCTCCGGAGATATTCCAGACACTCGCAGAGCTCCGGAGATATTCCAGACATTCGCAGAGCTTTGGAGAGTCATTTCCCCAAATCTTCAAAACCCAGGTGTCACTGTTCTTTGTTATGGTCTCCAGAGATCATTGAAGGCGATCTCTGGAGATGCACAAAACCGCTGTTTCTGATATGTACACCTGCTGATTCAAAAAGAAAGAGAAATTCTACATTTTTCTATTAATCCCACGCACATTAGCCACTTAATCAGAAATTCTAATCTCAAGCAATCTATCTTAATTAATCACTAATTAGAACAATCTTGCTTACCTAATTTGAGTGTAGACACAAGGAAGATGAACTGAATAGGGGAAAAGAGAGGCAAAAAGGGTGTATTTTATGAGTGCAATTTGACACTCATCATCCCCCCCATACCTAAGGCTTGGCAGGTCCTCCTGCTTTTCATATTCTGGATTTGTTTTGACGAAGCAATCTGTCAGTCAGACTATACTCCTGGAGATAGGTTGTCCAAGTAGTTTTACTGGTGTTACCATTCCCTCTGTACTTGTCAACTTGCTTCATCCAATCTTGCAATTTTTCATCTTCTAGCTGCTCTGTCCATATAGGGAGTGGTTCAATTATCAGAGGAGGTCTGAACTACCCTCCTATCCATTCCTGTTTATGTTTATCCATCAATTTGGATATCATTTTTGCCTTCCTCATGAATAGTCTCAGGTTTACAGGGGTGATCACCTCTCTAAGTTTTTGCTCTAGTGTTAAAATACTCCATCTCCTCTTTGCTACAGCAAGGACATGATTTGCTGAATTAATCATAAAAAGACCAAAGTCAATGGAGCATTCCTGCAAATTTTTCAAGTATAATGGCAATATGCTGGTTGCACTTGCAGGATGATAGATTATGGACCTGAATTGGGTCTGAAAAGCAAAGGATTGGGACATTCTTTTCTGAGGAGGAGATCTGTTTTTGAATCCTTTTGAAGATGATCTTCCATCCTTTCATCCCAGATCTGGTGGTTTCTCATGAGGGACATGAATGCCTTAAGCTGGCATTCTCCCACAAAGTGATTAATCATGAAGGCTATATCATTAATGCAAAACCCATGTAAGTATAATTCACATAGGAAGTTTTTATCTTCATCATTGCTTCTGGTGTAAGCTGTCATGAAACCTTCTGCTGTCTCAGTATCCTCATTCATGTCAGATAGGACCAAGGAGAGTTTCCTTTGCAGTATCCTTTCCTGTAGGAACATGGAATAGCTGGCACTTGGAGGTCTGCAAGATAGAAGTTCTGAGGAAAGGGAGGCCATTTGAATGATTTTGCTTTCCAAATTGCTATCCTTTCTGCTCTGGTAGTGACTGCTCTTTGTAATTGCAACATTGGTTTGGAAGCTTCAAATTCTCTACACCTTTCCTCCCAATGAAACAGGGCTTTAGGAATGTCAATGGGGATTGGACCCACATAGGCATCTGTTTGAATTTCCTGCTCATTGGTTGCCCTTGGGCCAGATAGTTCTTGAATATATTCTTCTTGGTCATCCAGTTTGTTATTGGCCCAAGTTAATTGTTTATCCTGGCTTTGGACCTTTTCAATCAGTGCTGCCATTACTGTGAGGCCGTTGTCTCTGGCCATGGTGAGCTCAGAAACCTTTTGTGCTGCTTCTTTTTCTTTTTCTTCCATCACTCTTGCTGCCTCACATTTCTGTGTTTCCAATGCTGCCTCCCTCTCTTGGATGATTCTGTCCTTGTTTTGGAGGTCTGTTTGGATTTCTGCAATAGTTTGCTTCAGTTCCATCTCCATTTCTACCCTGACCTTCTTGAGGTTAGTAATAATCAAATTCTTCCCCCAGAGCATCCTTTTTAAATTCTCAATTTCTTTCATTAATTGTTGCTCTGCTAAGATTTCTATATCCTCTTGGTCAGAGGGATGTGATAGAGTTTCTGCCTCTGTTTCTGTGGTTGGCGGCTGACTATCAATATTATCCATGGCCACCTGCCCTGCTTCTCCTTCTACAATGCCCTTGTCCTGAGGATCCTCTGCTGCTGCTGGCACAACTAAAGGTCCTGCTTTGTCCTCATATGTGCTCAATTCTAGGAGTGCTTCAGCGAGCAGGGTAGTATCCTTCTCAGCCTGTGAGAGCTGCCTCTTCCTTTTGCTTCTCCGGAGAACAGGTGGAACTGGTGCCTCCAGAGCAGGTCTTCCTTCCTCAGAATCTGAGGAGATAGTAACAGTTGGTAAGCTTCCTGTCTCAGGAGCACATGGTGGTGTTGAAATTGGACTTGACTCCATATGAACAGAAGGTGTTGGAGAATTTCTACTTTGTTTCCTCTTTCTGACCAGAGGTACCTCATCGGAGTCATGGGATGGTTCTTCAACCCACCATCTCCCTTCAATTCCCTACTCTGCTTTTTCCTCTGTTAATTCCCTAGGCCTAGATCCCTCAGGTAAAATCATTTGTCACCTAACTGACCGAGTCATATATAGAGGTCGTGTAGGAGCAGGCTCTGCAATTTGTTTGCCTTTTCTTTTCTTGTTAGGAACAGGGGCTGCAGATGATGTAGCCTCCTATGAGGGTGATGTCCTTTTGTGAGAGGCTGTGGAGGAAGCTGTAGGCTCAGTTTCTTCATCATGGTGGGAGGGAGAACCCTCATCCTCTGTTTGTGTTATCTCTGGTGCTCTGTCCTGAGGGTTATGCTCAAGAAAGTTCTGTAATAGTTCATCCCCATTGGCCTGAGATAAGAAATGGTGCTTGACTATCAGGAAGATGAGGCCATGATGTTTCATGGGTCCCTTACCCTGCTGGTATTTCTCTGCAGTTGCCCTGATGGCAGAATAGAGGAAATTGGGGATATTTATGTTATATTCGAGGTGCCTATTTCCATGTCTGAGAAAAATGAGCATTTTCATTATGGGCCCCAAAACTATGGAGAATTGGCCATCATAGGTAAAGTATTTCATTAACCAGGTAGCAACAGTTGCCCAAGGGTTTGGGAGAGTGGACCTCAAAATTACTTTAACCTCATTCTTATACATATGCAATTGAATAGAAGGTTCACCACGAATAGAAAAATTTCTAATTAAATCAGTATACAGGGTTTTCAGGTGGTAGAACCTCTCACCTTGTTCGGGGAGTCTGGAGATGTGGCTGATAATTGTGGAGGAGAGATTGATTTGGTTTCCTCTCACAGTGGTCTAGTCATGTCTTAAATTCCTAAGGAATTCGTCCACAATATCCTCCTGAAACCCTTCGAACTTATCTAGGAAATCCAACCATCCAGCAGCCCTTAAAATGTTCACTGCAGCTGCATCCTTTAGAAGACCCGCAGTATTTTTTGGCTCAGACTTTTTCTTGACCCCCATTGCTAAATTGATGGTAGTTTCTATGTTTTATTCTTTTACTTCTGCAATCTATAGTCTATCTGTCCCTCTGATCTCTGTGGGCTCCAGAGTATTGTTCAAATTACTCTGTAGACTCCGGAGAGTTGTTTAATTTATCTTATGCTTTAGTCTATTCTGGAGGTTTGAATGAGGGACGCTATTGTTTTCAGGCTAGGCTGATGCAGATGGGTTAAGGGATCAAAGCAGCCATAATTGTAACAGATTGACAGGGCACTCCGGAGGTAAGGTGGCATTAAGGCACAGATGGCGGCATGCTTGGATGTGAAAAAGGAAATGACGGCGGAGGGACGTGTCATCATAGTAGCACCCAAAATAGAAAGACATGACAGTTACTAATTAATGATTAATGAAAAATAGATTTACTTGGATCAGTTTTAATGATGAGGCAACGTACGCGGGAGAAATGCTGCGCCGCTTTAGAAACTGCACGCGTCGTGGCATTTAAGCGGCGGCCTGAAATGACATCCACTTCCTACTTGCACACGACCTGCAATCATTGCACTGAGTGGCACTAAGATCCACGCCCACGGGTGATGTCAGCGCCGGCTTGTGGTCACTCCTACAATTATTAGTATCTTAATTTTATTTATGTTGTGCAATAAAGTAGAATATGAGTCATGATGACCTCATCATATGAGTTGTCTACTTTACCACCTGGCGAGGTAGTTCCTGCCTTTATTATGGACATTGTCGGCATTAGTAATAGAGCACCGGAGGTGCTCCTAATTGGAAAGCGCCGGAGGTGCTCCTTATTGGAAAGCGCCGGAGATGCATTGGGCCAATTTTTGGCAACTGATCATATCTGGAGCTCAATTATTACAACTGTTCTGGAGAAGGGAACTGCCATTTACTGGTTTTCAACTCCCTTGGTCGAGAAAGACAGCCATTTGCTAGTTTTCCATCTTTCTCTAAATTTTTTTTTTTTAGAAGGCAGCCATTGCTAGTTTTCAACCTTCTTTTTTTTTTAGAAGGCAGCCATTGCTGGTTTTCAACCTTCTCTCTCTTTTTTTTTTTTATTCTAACATCGTGACAGAGGTGGTATCCCTTGTATCAAAACTCAGATTATCAAGAAACTCTTCTTTAGTAGACGATCTTTTGTAGAGCTTTATCCGGTGACCATTTACTAGAAATGTGTTTGTGCTCCCGTCAATTGGTTGCAATAATACAGTTCCATTTTCAAACACTTCCTTTATTTGATAAGGACCTAGCCAGTGAGTCTGTAATTTCCCTTTGAATTCTTTGAATTTAGAATCATAGAGAAGAACCCAATCTCCTTGTTGAAATGTCCTCCTCTTGATATGTTGGTCATGCCATTGAAGAGAAGGCCAATAGTAACCAGCTCCAAGGATCTTGTGGACTGTCCTGTGAAAAGAGTAGTGGCCACCAGATGGCTCATCATGACATGCTCTCAACACATCAAAAGTCTCATCAACCTTCAAGCACCTACGTAGAATGAAATCAGGACCACATTTAAATAGTAAACCATTCAACCATTTGTAGGATAAGTTTTCTTTAAACAAACATTTTCTTTGTTTTGAAGTAAAATGGGATGGATACAAGCCTGTAGCTAACAAATTAGCTATGTCAGCAAACCAAGGTGCAGTAGTGAATATGGCAAAAAGATGTTCATCTGGAAATTTGTCCTCCACTGGTTGATCTTCTCCTCATGTATGCAATCTTGACAGAAAATCAGCAACCAAATTAAACTTTCCTGGATTATCAACTATGGTAATATCAAATTCTTGCAATAGCAACAACCACCTGATGATCCTTGCACCTACTACTGGTTTATTCATTAGGTACTTGATGGCTGCATGATCAGTGTGCACAAATATTTTATATCCGGTAATATAATGTCTGAATTTGTTTATAGCATAGATAACTGCCAAGAATTCTTTCTCAGTTGTTGTATAATTTCTTTCTGCAGAGGTAAGGTTTTTGCTGATGTAATAAATGGCATGCATACTCTCTCCTTCCGCCTTTTGTCCTAAAACGGCCCCAATGGATTCATTTGAAGCATCAGTTTGTATGTGGAATGGTAAAGTCCAATTAGGTCCCCTTAAAACTGGTGTCACAGTAAGCTTCTCCTTCAAAGTTTCAAATGCTGATTGACAGTCTGCTGTCCAGAGAAATTCTGTTTCCTTGTTAAGCAGGGTAAACAGGGGGGCAGCTATTCTGCTAAAATTTTCTATGAACCTCCTATAGTAGCCTGCATGACCTAGAAAACTTCTGACATCAGTCTGATTTTTGGGTGAAGGCAATTGTGTGATTACTTCTATCTTGTTCTGATCCACTCTAATCCCTTTTTCTGAAATATGGTGTCCCAAAACAATTCCTTCCTCCACCATCATAAAATATTTCTCATGGCTAAGGGACAGTTGATTTTTATCACAACATTTTAGTACTTTTCCAAGGTTTGTGAGAGCTTCCTCGAAGTTATTCCCATAGACAGTAAAGTCATCCATGTAGACTTCCATGCATTCATTAGCCAGTTTAGCAAAAATAGCTAGGACCAGTCTCTGAAATGTAGCTGGGGCATTACACAACCCAAAAGGAAGAACTTTGTAAGGAAAGGTTCCCCAAGAGCATGTGAAGGTGGTTTTGTCTTAGTCCTCAGGTGCTACTTGAATTTGATTATACCCACTGAATCCATCTAAAAAAGAAAAATACTTTCTCCCAGCAAGGTTGTCCAGAACTTGGTCAATAAATGGTAAGGGAAAGTAATCCTTTTTTGTGGCCTTGTTGAGTTCTCTATAATCAATACACACCCTCCATTTCCCATTCTTTTAGGCACAATGACAAGGGGTGAGACCTATTGACTGTCTGAGATTGGATATATGAACCCTGCCTGGAGTAATTTTTCTATTTCAGTTTTGACAATGTCCTTTAAGGCGGGATTCAATCTTCTTTGTGGTTGTCTGACAGGTTTAATATCCTCAGTGTAGATATGATGGGTATAGATTTTAGGAGGTATGCCTTTCATATCTTGGTATTCCCAGGCAAAAGATGTTGAGTGGAAAACCAAAAGCTGAATAAGTTTTTCTTCCTGACTTGCTGTTAACTTAGTATTTATATTAAGTGTTTTCCCTGGCAGAATCATGACCTGTTTTGTAATTTGATCCATAGATGTGGTGGGTCCATACATTGGTGTCATGGTATTGAGAGGACAAGAATGTGGGAGTAACATGTGGAAGGTGGCTAAGTCCCTGTAAAAGGTTTCCCCATAAGAAATAATGTTGGCAAGGGTACAATGAGAAGAAACGAGAAGTTCTCTCTGAGGGTCTTGGGTGAGTTCCATCACATCTTTGTTGATTAGGATGTGAGTGAAGTCTTCCATTGTATCATAGTATACTTCCTCTCCTAATTCTCTCAGATGTTCCCTAATGGTTACCATAGCTAATGAGGCACTGTTGTTCATGTTATCCGGTTCATCCACCCATACTCTTCCTGTGTAATGCACTGATGGTTTAGCTGGAGGATACAGAGATATTTTCTTTAAATCTATCCCATTAGAAATGACCATATCTCCAGTTCGACAATCAATAGATGCTGCTGCAGTAGCCAGCCATGGCCTTCCTAAAATCAACGGATAAGCATTTCTCTAGTTTCTAGGTTCCAGTATTAAGAAATCCACTGGGAATTCCCATGAATCTATCACAATAGGTATATCAGTGATGACTCCCTTTGGAACAGCCACTGACTGATCAGCAAGTTGAAGAATTGTAGTCGTGGATTGGATACCTGACAGAGCTAACTTGTCTATTGTATGAACTGTCATCACATTAATTGCTGCTCCTAAGTCAACCAAAACATTTGAAATTTCTACCCCCGAGATGAAAACAGTTATGACAGGGTTCCCAGGGTCTCCATATTTTGGGAGGAGAATTTCTCCTATCAATAGATCCATCACTTTTCCTTCTGTAGTTAGGGTAAAATTGCAAATCAGGGCAAATGAATAAACAACAATGATAAAAACCCTAGCAATGCACAATAAAGCACAAGACAACATGAATCAAAATAACAAATGTAAATGCAAACCGATCTCCACGCTATGCTTGATTTATCTCCATTGCTCTTCTCCACCTCGCATGAGCATGCAAGATTTTGAAGGATTATTGTTGGAAGAATGTTGGGTGCTCACTTTTGCAGCATAACATTAAGATGAAGATGCTAGAATGAATGATAGATGAAGGATGCAAAGGCTCTAATGATATTTCAACAGAATAATGGTACTTGAAGCTCAATGCATGCTAATGATAATTTGGCAGAATAATGTTACTTGAAGCTCAATGCATGCTAATGGCTTGTGAGGGGTTTGATTTATAGGAAAGGCTTGGTTCAAATGAATGGTTGAGATTAAAAAGCTAAATGATTGATGTGGATGGCTAGGATTGATTCGGTTATCCCACTCTTCAAGGGAGTTGTAGTCATTTGACAAGTGTCAAGGAGAATAGGGCTCATGTGTGTTTGTGTACATAAAAAGTATTACATGTGAAAGATATTAAATAAAAGGGTATAGTACCACTTATCTTTTTTAAATGAAAGAGGCACACATGTCGGCTTAATGATAAGATAAATTAATTAAATAAATAAAATTTATTTAATTAATTGGAAAGTTGGCTTATAATGAAAACTTAATTCAAATAAAATATTTGAATTAGTTGGGATATGAGTTGGATATTAATTAAATAAATAAAATTTATTTAATTAATTAGATAGTGGGATTAGGATATGATTGGGAAATTAATTAAATAAATAAAATTTATTTAATTAATTGGCTAATGGAATAAGTGGGGTTAAGAGTGGGATTTAGGACAAAATGCTACATGATGTCTAAGTTAATGTTTTAACAAGGTGTTGTAGGACATGGACAAAGTTGGGACAAATTTAGGTGTCTACACCTTCCACCTGTATTGTGGAGGGAAAACTTCTCTTTCTGCCCTGTGTTTTGATGTAATACTGTTTGATGAATTGATTTAGTTTAGGTACATCTCTGATGGCCTGGAGGAGAGGAATTTCAATGTTTAGTTGCTTGAGTTCTTGTAAAAGCTCTGATTCCTGATTGGGTTGGATTTGTTTTTGTAAAACCTTTTTCTGGGGAGCATTTTGTTTAAGTCATTCTGGGTAGGGTGCTAGTTTTTCCATCTCCGGAGCATCTCTGGAGCTCTTATCAGGATTGTGTTCACGACTGTTCTCTGGAGCTGGCTTTTTAGGAGTAACTCCAGAGTTGTCTGTGGTTGATTTTTCTAGCATTTTTTCGTTAGTAATCTCCTCTAAGGGTTGATTGGATGGATTTTTAGGTTCCTCATCATTGGTTATTTCAACTATAGTTGGAGGAGAAGGTCTTGGGAATGCTTTCCCAGAACGCAGCTGGAGATTATTTGAATATATGGCATTAATTCCAGCCAGATTTTCTTGATCTGTCATATAGACAGCTGCTCGCTGTTTATTCCGTGGGTTTGGTATAGGCTGAGCTGGTAAAGGTGGTTGACTAGCTGGCTCATTTTGCATTTGACCCTGTGTGTTGGAGGCTCCAGTTAGTAAAGCCTGCTGTTGAGGTTGGAAATGTCTAGGTTGTCCTTGGTATTGTTGATGATATCCCTGTTGAGGACCCCATTGTGGTTGCATGCCTTGTGACCCAAACTGTGGTGGCCATTGTTGATTTCCCCAAGGCTGATTTTGCCAGTTTTGGTTTTGCCAATTTTGGTTTTGCCAATCCTGCTGTCCCCAAGGAGGATTATTTTGAGGGCCATACCAAGCTGGATTCCACTAATTATTTCCCCAATTAGTAGGACCCCTGTAAGAAGACTGGCTTGGGTACTAATTATAAGGGAAATTTTCAGCTTGTTTTTATCCCACATAGTTCAACTCCTCCTCTATCACAGCATTCTTTTTACTCAATCTTTTCAAGGCTGGAAGCTGACTACAGTGACTCGTAGGATGCTCCCTATCACAGATTTGACAGATCTCTGATTTGTCCAAGGGACATTCTCTCAACAGGTGTTTGTTTCTACACCTAGGACAATAAATGGAAAGTGGTTCAGTTGCTCTACTTTGATCAGTTGTTCTAGTTTTTGCTTGGATCCCATCCAATGTGGTATTTAGTTGGACCAGAATATCTATTTTTAGATTTGCAATTTCCTCCATCAACTGTCCTATCTCATTCTTCCCTTTAAAAGTTTTGGAAGACCTTACTCTATCTTGAGTTTTGGAATAATTCCTGCAGAGTTCCTCTATGTCAGGTATTTCCATTTTATTAATGTTCCCTTTTCCCATTAGGTCCAATGCCTATTTTGATTCTTTATCCAATCCTTTTATAAATAGGGTTTTGGCCAAGGAATGATCCACCGAATTGCCATACCTTGTCAAGGCAAAATTAAACCTATCCACATAGTCTTCTAAGGATTCTTCCTCCCCCTGCCGAATTTTAAACAATTCTTCATTTTTATTACTGGATCTGCAATAATCTTGGTATTTTTCCAAAAACTCTGTTTCCATTTGATCCCAAGAACGGATAGAACCCTGGGGTAAACCCATAAACCATCTCATCGCAGAATCTTTCAAGGTTGCAAGGAACAGTTTGAGTTTCTGGTTATCTGATCCATAATCATAAGTTTGGCAAACTACTTTGAATTCAAACAAGAACTGATCTGGATCCTCAGAGGAAAGTCCTCTGAAATTTGGCAGATGTGCTGGTGAGATATTCTTCATGGGAGCATTGTCTCCAGCAGCCAAAACAATAGGATAAGAGAAGGTTCTTGGGGCCTGGTTTTCCTCTTCCCCATGATTATCATTTTCCATGTTTAGTGCTAGTTCTTCTCCCTGAGGTTCTAGGAAATTAGGTTCTACCAAAGGATCTGCCTCAACTTTTTGTTGTAATTCCTAGATATAATTGGCAAGTGGAATGTCTGTGGGATCTAAGGGATTGTTGTTTTAAAGTGCAGGTTCCAAATTAAGATCTAGGTTTCCTTCTTCAACAAGATTTTGTACCACCTCACTGCTTTCCCCTATGGTGTGTTGTTAGGGTGTCTGCTTAATATATCTTCCTTTGAGATCTCTAGCTCTAACCATACAGGTCTGTTCTAAAAACTATTTTTAACTCAGTGTCCCTAATTAACACAAACTACATCCCCGGCAACGGTGCCAAAAATGACAGGTTGTCGCTGTACCTCATCATTTAATCTGTTTTCAGATGTCAAAGAACCAGGACTGTGTCCATGGCTATCTGCAACTAGGTATTCTAAGTGACCAGTTTATAGCTAATCCTAATGCTTAAAGGAATGACTAATCTATCTGCTTGTTGGATAAATGTAATGAATGCTTGTAAAACAGAAGAAAATAGGAAATGTACTCAAAGCAAAGAATGATAACATGCATCTATCTACTAAAATAGGAAATACTTTTATAAAAGAAAACTTGAAACAATAAAATAGAGATACTAGCCTCCTGCCTGATTGGTGAGAGTGGGCCCTTGCTCCGCACCTTGAGGTTGAAGGCTATTGCAGGAAATCAGCACAAAAGATGTTCTACACTAAATTCAGTCCAATTCATTCATTTCTAAATTCATGAAAATGTATGGCTATAATAGAACTGGAATCTCTGAAAATTAGAATAATTTTATCATCGTTGTTCTATTACTATTTCTGAAAGTATATATAAAAAGAGTGATGATATATCACTGAACTTATCTATCAGTCTTTCTAGGAGATGACACCATCTCTTATTTGTACTTAGCTGTCAAACTTATGAAAGATCATCATGCAAGAAAGGTAGACTTGAGTGGAACAGAAGTCCACTCAGAGATCTAAGTTTAGGTCTTAATACACTTGGGCATCAAAGCCCTGAAAATAAGAATATTGGATTAGTTCAATTCGTAACTCATGTAAAATCTTTGGAAAGATAAAACTTCAGCAGTTTAACTGATAGTTGACCCTTCACCACTCAGGTGATGATTTGAGTGAAGTAAGGGGGGTGTTAGGATTGCTGCTGAAGTGTCTGATTGGCGGCTCTGACTGGAACATGCCTTGTTCTCAGGAGGTTCCGAAGATAGCTGTTCCTGTCTACAACTCCGGAGATATTCCAGACACTCGCAGAGCTCCGGAGATATTTCAGACACTCGCAGAGCTTCGGAGATATTCCAGACATTCGTAGAGCTCCGGAGAGTCATTTCCCCAAATCTTCAAAACCCAGGTGTCACTGTTCTTTGTTATGGTCTCCGGAGATCATTGAAGGCGATCTCCAGAGATGCACTGCTGATTCAAAAAGAAAGAGAAATTCTGCATTTTTCCATTAATCCCACGCACATTAGCCACTTAATCAGAAATTCTAATCTCAAGCAATCTATCTTAATTAATCACTAATTAGAACAATCTTGCTTAACTAATTTGAGTGTAGACACAAGGAAGATGAACTGAATAGGGGAAAAGAGAGGCAAAAAGGGTGTATTTTATGAGTGCAATTTGACACTCATCAATGTGGATGAAATTGAGTTGGATATGATGTGTAGGATGACTTGTTTATGTGTTTGGTATTTATATCTTGATTTGGCAATGTTCAAACAAACGATTATGCATGTACACACATGAATCACTCATGCAAGACACATAAGCAATTTTAAATTTGAAATATGAAATGGGATTATTATTAAGCACATACTTGAAAACACATCACAAGCCTAATGTCTAATCAAGTGGATATGGCCAATTAGGTCTTAGGCTAGATTGCACAAGGTTGACTAAGGTGTAATGTAAGTAAAATCCCACCACACAGCTAGGAGAAAGGGGTAACCCACCATTCACCTTTACTTCCCAAAGGTATAAAATTCTTTGGGGCTTAGCCAAGAGTGACAAGATTCCAACTCTCAAAGGAGGGTGTCTTTCAATTCAACCTTGGTTGAGGTCATCCCTTGGAGTGGTGTGTCTCCAAGTAGGCCTCCTAGATAGGGTAAACAAAAGCAAATCAAGTGAGGCACTAGCACACACTTGCAGTTGGGTAAGTGCAGGAAGATGGTGGGCAAAAAAGGGGTCTTAAGTGGCCACTTTTTTCTGAAATCAGGAAATACTGGCCTTGGATGAGAAATTGAGCATAGTTACACTCAAAATTTGTAGATGCAACCAAAACAATGTTCGTATGCTCCAAGTCTACTTTCTAAACTACTATTTTGTTTTGAAAATGGCATAGATTAAGGGGTTCAAAAGAGGGAGCCACAGAAATTGGTGTTGTTTCTGTCAAAAAAATATAACATAGCATGTTTTGTAGCTCCCTCAAAAGATTAACTTTTTTTTGGTATTTTTAAAATTGCTTCAGTGAGAAATTAGCTAATAGAATGTAGTTTATGCCTAATTTTTCTGATAATTTTTTAATGAATATTTGATTTTTTACTAATTTTCAAAGTGGACACATCTTAAAAAATAGAATTTTGGCCGTGCTACCCCTATAAATTTTGAAAACTAATTGAAAATCATTTTTTAATTTTTTTAATATTTGTAGAATGGAGTTTAGTTTCTAAATATGTAATTTTTTTGAAATTTAAATGAATAGTTATTTTACAATGAAAAAAAGACCAAACAGTGGTTTTTGCCTAAAAACAGACACACAAACAAAAGAAATTAAAGATGAAAGGCTTAACATTGTTAAAATGTGAAAAAAATCACATCGTCAAATAGCTAAGAGAAAGCCTAACATTATCCATGTGTTCGATTTGTTCAACCTTGAAACATGTGCAAATCTGAGGGTTAGCACGAACGAAATTATGTGAAATTTTGAAGAATATAGTAAAACACGTCTGTGACTATTCATAAGGCACTCCAAGCCTTTGGGTTGGAAATCCAAAGCAAATCCCAAGCCCAAGGCTTGGGATTCCCAAAGCAAGACATAACGCGAGCGCGTTATAATGCGCTCGCGTTATGTTTTGCTTTGCATTTTTCCTTTCCCGCAAGTCTGTTGTTTGTCATGTTTGACATAACGCAAGCACGTTATAACGCGCTCGCGTTATGTTCCCCTTAAATTTTTTTACATTCAAGGCTATTAATCATGAGGGTTAAGGGATAAGGGATAGGGTTGGAGGGTTTAGGGATAAGGGATTAGCATTTTAGGTATAGTATCGAGCCCGTTGAGGGTCTAGGAATAGGGATAGCGTTTAGGGTTTAGGGATGAGGGATTAGAGTTGAGGGATGACAGATTAGGGTTGAGGGTTTAGGGTTGAGGGTTTAGGGATAGGGTTGAGGGTCAAGGGATCAGAGTTAAGGGTTGAGGGATTAGGGTTTGACATTGAGGGTTGAGGGTTGAGGTTCAAGGGTCAAGGGTTTAGGGATAGGGTTTAGGGTCGAGGGATTAGGGTTAAAGTAGAGTGTGGAGGGTGTAAGGATTAGGGATAGGGTTGGAGGGTTTAGGGATAAGGGATTAGGGTTTAAGGTATAGTATCAAGTCTATTGAGGGTTTAGGAATAGGGATAGCATTTAGGGTTTAGGGATGAGGGAATAGAGTTGAGGGATGATGGATTAGGGTTGAGGGTTGAGGGATTAGGGTTTAGGGATAAGGTTTAGGGTTGAGGGTTGAGGGATTAGGGTTTAATGTATAGTGTTGAGGGTTGAGGGTTTAGGATTAGGGTTTAGGGTTGACAGATTAGCATTTAATGTCAAGGTTAGGGTTAGAGTGTCGAGGGTAGAGGGATTAGGGATAGGGTTTAGGGTTGAAGGTTTAAGGATTGAGGGTTGAGGCTTTAGGGATGAGGGTTTAAGGCTTAAGATATAGTGTCAAGTGTTGAGGGTGTAGGGATAGGGTTTAAGTTTTAAGGGTTAAGGGTTGAGGGATAGGGATTAGGGTTTAAGGTATAGTGTTGAGGGTCGAGGGATCAGAGTTAAGGGTTGAGGGATTAGGGTTTGACGTTGAGGGTTGAGGGTTGAGGTTCGAGGGTCAAGGGTTTAGGGATAGGGTTGAGGGTCGAGGAATTAGGGTTAAAGTAGAGTGTGGAGGGTATACGGATTAGGGATAGGGTTGGAGGGTTTAGGATTAAGGGATTATGGTTTAAGGTATAGTATCGATTCTGTTGAGGGTGTAGGAATAGGGATAACATTTAGGGTTTAGGGATGAGGGATTAGAGTTGAGGGATAACGGATTAGGGTTGAGGGTTGAGGGATTAGGGTTTAGGGATAAGGTTTAGGGTTGACGGTTGACGGATTAGGGTTTAAGGTATAGTGTTGAGGGTTTAGGGTTGAGGGATTAGAAGGGTTGAGGGATTAGAATTTGATGTTGAGGGTTGAGGGTTTAGGGTTTAGGGTTAGGGTTGAGAGATGAGGGATCAGAGTTAAGGGTTGAGGGATTAGGGTTTGACGTCGAGGGTTGAGGGTTGAGGTTTGAGGGTCAAGGGTTTTGGGATAGGGTTGAGGTTGAAGGGATAAAGGTTAAAGTAAAGTGTGGAGGGTGTAAGGATTAGGGATAGGGTTGGAGGGTTTAGGGATAAGGGATTAGAGTTTAAGGTATAGTATCGAGTCTGTTGAGGGTTTAGGAATAGGGATAGCATTTAGGGTTTAGGGATGAAGGATTAGAGTTGAGGGATGAGGGATTAGGGTTTAGGGTTGAGGGATTAGGGTTTAGGGATAAGGTTTAGGGTTGAGGGTTGAGGGATTAGGGTTTAAGGTATAGTGTTGAGGGTTGAGGGTTTAGGATTAGGGTTTAGGGTTGACGGATTAGCATTTAATGTCAAGGTTAGGGTTAGAGTGTCGAGGGTAGAGGGATTAGGGATATGGTTTAGGGTTGAAGGTTTAAGGATTGAGGGTTGAGGCTTTAGGGATGAGGGTTTAAGGCTTAAGATATAGTGTCAAGTGTTGAGGGTGTAGAGATAGGGTTTAAGTTTTAAGGGTTAAGGGTTGAGGGATAGGGATTAGGGTTTAAGGTATAGTGTTGAGGGTTGATGGTTTAGGGATAGGGTTTAGGTTTGAGGGATTAGGGTTTAGGGTTGATGAATTAGGGTTTAATGTTGAGGGTTGAGGGTTGAGGTTGAGGGATAGGGTTAATGGTCAAGGGATTAGGGTTAAATAAGAGTGTCGAGGGTAGAGCGATTAGGGTTTAAGGTATAGTATCGAGCTTGTTGAGGGTCTAGGAATAGGGATAGCATTTAGGGTTTAGGGATGAGGGATTAGAGTTGAGGGATGACGGATGACAGATTAGGGTTGAGGGTTGAGGGATTAGGGTTTAGGGACAAGGTTTAGGGTTAGGGTTGAGGGATTAGGGTTTAAGGTATAGTGTTGAGGGTTTAGGGATAGCATTTAGGGTTGAGGGATTAGAGTGAAGGGTTGAGGGATTAGAATTTGACGTTGAGGGTTGAGGGTTTAGGGTTAAGGGTTTAGGGATAGGGTTGAGGGTTGAGGGATCAGAGTTAAGGGTTGAGGGATTAGGGTTTGACGTTGAGGGTTGAGGGTTGAGGTTCAAGGGTCAAGGGTTTAGGGATAGGGTTGAGGGTCGAGGAATTAGGGTTAAAGTAGAGTGTGGAGGGTATAAGGATTAGGGATAGGGTTGGAGGGTTTAGGGATAAGGGATTAGAGTTTAAGGTATAATATCGAGTCTGTTGAGGGTGTAGGAATAGGGATAGCATTTAGGGTTTAGGGATGAGGGATTAGAGTTGAGGGATGATGGATTAGGGTTGAGGGTTGAGGGATTAGGGTTTAGGGATAAGGTTTAGGGTTGAGGGTTGAGGGATTAGGGTTTAAGGTATAGTGTTGAGGGTTGAGGGTTTAGGATTAGGGTTTAGGGTTGATGGATTAGCATTTAATGTTGAGGTTAGGGTTAGAGTGTCAAGGGTAGAGGGATTAGGGATAGGGTTTAGGGTTGAAGGTTTAAGGATGAGGGTTGAGGCTTTAGGGATGAGGGTTTAAGGCTTAAAATATAGTGTCAAGTGTTGAGGGTGTAGGGATAGGGTTTAAATTTTAAGGGTTGAGGGTTGAGGGATAGGGATTAGGGTTTAAGGTATAGTGTTGAGGGTTGATGGTTTAGGGATAGGGTTTAGGTTTGAGGGATTAGGGTTTAGGGTTGATGAATTGGGGTTTAATGTTGAGAGTTGAGGGTTGAGGGTTGCGGTTGAGGGATAGGGTTAATGGTCAAGGGATTAGGGTTAAATAAAAGTGTCGAGGGTAGAGGGATTAGGGTTTAAGGTATAGTATCGAGCCTGTTGAGGGTCTAGGAATAGGGATAGCGTTTAGGGTTTAGGGATGAGGGATTAGAGTTGAGGGATGACGGATGACAGATTAGGGTTGAGGGTTGAGGGATTAGGGTTTAGGGACAAGGTTTAGGGTTAGGGTTGAGAGATTAGGGTTTAAGGTATAGTGTTGAGGGTTTAGGGATAGGGTTTAGAGTTGAGGGATTAGAGTGAAGGGTTGAGGAATTAGAATTTGACATTGAGGGTTGAGGGTTTAGGGATAGGGTTGAGGGTCGAGGGATCAGAGTTAAGGGTTGAGGGATTAGGGTTTGATGTTGAGGGTTGAGGGTTGAGGTTCGAGGGTTAAGGGTTTAGGGATAGGGTTGAGGGTTGAGGAATTAGGGTTAAAGTAGAGTGTGGAGGGTATAAGGATTAGGGATAGGGTTGGAGGGTTTAGGGATAAGGGATTAGAGTTTAAGGTATAGTATCGAGTTTGTTGAGGGTGTAGGAATAGGGATAGCATTTAGGGTTTAGGGATGAGGGATTAGAGTTGAGGGATGATAGATTAGGGTTGAGGGTTGAGGGATTAGGGTTTAGGGATAAGGTTTAGGGTTGAGGGCTGAGGGATTAGGGTTTAAGGTATAGTGTTGAGGGTTTAGGGATAGGGTTTAGGGTTGAGGGATTAGGATTTGACATTGAGGGTTGAGGGTTTAGGGTTAGGGTTGAGAGATGAGGGATCAGAGTTAAGGGTTGAGGGATTAGGGTTTGACGTCAAGGGTTGAGGGTTGAGGTTCAAGGGTCAAGGGTTTAGGGATAGGGTTGAGGTTTAAGGGATTAGGGTTAAAGTAGAGTGTGGAGGGTGTAAGGATTAGGGATAAGGTTGGAGGGTTTAGGGATAAGGGATTAGAGTTTAAGGTATAGTATTGAGTCTGTTGAGGGTGTAGGATTAGGGATAGCATTTAGGGTTTAGGGATGAGGGATTAGAGTTGAGGGATGACGGATTATGGTTGAGGGATTAGGATTTGACATTGAGGGTTGAGGGTTTAGGGATAGGGTTGAGGGTTGAGGGATTAGAGTGAAGGGTTGAGGGATTAGGATTTGATGTTGAGGGTTGAGGGTTGAGGGATCAGAGTTAAGGGTTGAGGGATTAGGGTTTGACGTCGAGGGTTGAGGGTTGAGGTTCGAGGGTCAAGGGTTTAGAGATAGGGTTGAAGTTCAAGGGATTAGGGTTAAGGTAGAGTGTGGAGGGTGTAAGGATTAGGGATAGGGTTAGAGGATTTAGGGATAAGGGATTAGAGTTTAAGGTATAGTATCGAGTTTGTTGAGGGTGTAGGATTAGGGATAGAATTTAGGGTTTAGGGATGAGGGATTAGAGTTGAGGGATGACGGATTAGGGTTGAGGGATTAGGATTTGACATTGAGGGTTGAGGGTTTAGGGATATGGTTGAGGGTTAAGGGATTATAGTGAAGGGTTGAGGGATTAGGATTTGACGTTGAGGGTTAAGGGTCGAGGGATCAGAGTTAAGGGTTGAGGGATTAGGGTTTGACATTGAGGGTTGAGGGCATTTTCTATCAAGAACTTGATTATGAGGGCTTGCCCCTTCATTTTTATGCCTATCATATGGCGGAGCATCTGGCAAGCTCTTGCAGGAAAGAGATGTGATCAATGCAAAGGATGTGATGGATCTATAGCAGGACAAAATGCGAGCGCGTTATAATGCGCTTGCATTTTGTCTTTCTATTGAAATGGTAAAAAAGTGGTTACCCCCGTGATCCAGGCCCACATGCTCTGTTTTCTTACTGATTCTGCGTGTGCTCTGACAAAAAAGAAGTGCTTTCATGCTGTTGGGAAGTTCACATGCACATTTGACACATTGTACACCTTTGCATGATCTTTCCACCACCTTTTCTGCTTTGCCAACTTGAGACGGAGGAAATAACATAGTTTTCACACCAAGTTTGATATATATCTATTCAAGTTTCAATTTTTGTAGTGTTGCAATGTTAATTGTGATTCAATTTTAGGAATTTAACATTATAGATTAGTTAATAGTATTTTTGTTAGTAATGATATTTGAGTGTTATTCAATTTAACATTAAAAAGGAAGCAAGTGGTGAAAAACTCAAATTGTTGAGTAGTTTGATGCAAGAAGATAAAAACACTACATAATTGGGTACTCTCTCCATTTGAATCTTCATTTTTTAGGTATGTCAAGTCTTTGCATGCATGTTCTTTACATTTTCCTTATTTCGGATTGAATTACTTTATCATGCTTTATCATACATGTTTAAAATAGACACATTCCCAATCAAGAGAACAACCTACAATCTCACATGATGCCATGTATATTTTCTACACTTGGGCTCTTTAATAATTATGTGTAATAAACAAACCTTAACATACCATGATGTCAAACTATACAAGAATAAATCCTTACAACATAAAAAAAATACAATCCCACTATTATCTTGTATTCATTTCTTAGGAACTAATATTGGTCTCTTTATCATGCTACAGACAAATTCTCCGTCATGCCGAGGAAACAATCAAGAATTAAACCAACACAGGAAGAGATAGAAGCTAAGAATGCAAAGAAAGCAGTGGCTATGAGGGAACTTCATGAGAAGAGGAAATTGGACATGATAAATGAAGACATACCAATTGAAGAGGAACCACAACCATCACAAATATATATGGTATTGGCGGCACAAAGAGAACGAATGCAAAAACTTCGTGGTATAAGAGATTTGAATACCATAGTTGGAGACACATCCTTTACCGCAAGTCAACATGTAGGGACACCATCGACCACATCTCAAGTTGAGAGTACATCATCACTCACATGTGATGAAGGAGGTACACCATCGTTCCCACCTCAACCTCAAGGTATGTCATCTATTCCATCTTCGATCGAAGGTATGCCATCTAACCCATCTCATTTAAATATTGATGAAATTCCTAATGTTGAGATGAATTTACCTAACTTGACACCACCTAGAATTTTGCATAGAAAGCCAAAGTATTTGATTGATATTGATGAGAATATTTTGCAACCAATGGAAGGTAAGATTCCAAAACGCACTTGTAGAAGATATGCTAATAAGATTTGGAGATTGTTCTTTGAAAAGTTAAATGAGACTGCAAGATGTCAACTATTCGTTGAAATGATGCGAAGTATAAAGTATAGGTCTATCATGAAGATTCTTGGGTTGAGAACATCAGAGGCTTCAAGTGAAAAATCTATTGTCAAGAATCTAATTAGTGCATATGAGAGTGTGGGTAACACCTCACACACAAAAGATAGTAATGCAACACGTCATGTGATTACATCGACTATAGTAAGTAGTCAAATGAGGAAAGCTCGTCTCATTAGAAAGACAAGTCAAGAATTGAGAATTAATAGGAAAAATTTATCAAGAGTCGTTGGAAGACGCCAAAGAATTGAGGACACTAATGCCAATGAATTATGGGCATTCTCGAGGAGACTACCACGAAAAGATAAACCAATTGTTGAAGCATTGAGATCACTAATTGAAGACTTTTGGAAGAATTACACAAGGGTATCTCTGAATCAAAGGGATGTGGTAAGAAGGAGAATCGGTAGTCAGAACCGCGAGCCACATCCAAAGCATTTTTTGGATGAGACTCAAACACAGTTTTATGGTAAATTTCTAGAGAAGTATCCTCAAATTAAAATTTGTCAAAGATATTTTGAATTGCTAAAACCTTTCTATGTTAAGATAATTCACACGCACTACTTGTTGTTGTAGATTACATATTGAATTTTCTAACCATTTTGATGCTTATAGGTCTATATGTTTAGATATGCGTACTAACAATGATTTGCAGGGTTGTGCCATATGTGCCCCACCAACATCTTCAAGAGACTTCATATCAAGAATTTTATGTGAAAGAGAGGAAGGTCAAATATTCTACAAGAAATTATGCTTGGATGGCACATGTCATCGTTGTGGTGGCTTGCAACATTTGCCAATATGTGAACATATGGAAATAACACATGCCGTTGGAAACAAACTAGTAGAGTTTGGAAAGTATAAAACAGTGGCATACAATTCAAAAGATGGTAAAGAAGCAAAGAGGTGTGAATTAGTTATTGAAAAGATTCCAGTGTATCAGTTTATGCCTATATTTCGTGACAGCATAGTGTATGAGTATGCAAGACATGCCCATAGAGCTCGATGGTTGGACTTGCAATTCAAGTTATGCAAGGACACATTTCTGGTTGGTAGCATTGTTTCAGTCGTCTACTTCGCAGAGAACTACAGTCTACAGCCATAGCGTGAGGTGCAATCACAATATTACAACTCCACACAGGTTTCTATATTTGTGCACATCGCATTCATTCATGCGAATGATAGTACAGAGGATGACAGAAAGGTCATAAGGGAGTATAATTTCTATATTAGTGATGATCGCACGCATTCTACGGAGTTCGTGCAAGGTTGCTTTCAGCTATTCTACAATGATTTGGCTAGAAGGGGCATATCATTCGGTCAGCATATCATATGGTCGAATAACTGTGCATCATAATTCAAGAACTCACGGAATTTCTATTGGCTGAGTAGGAGGCATAATTTTATAGGTATTCAACATATGTGAAACTTTTGTGAGGCCGGGCATGGAAAGGGGGAGCATGTATCAAAAGAGCCATAGCACGAGAAGAGTTAAAGTATAAAGACAATGCAAAGTTGACAGATGCAAAATCAATTGTCGAGTGGTGTAATGCTTCCATGGGTCCAGGTAATGAAGGTAAGTCTTTAGTTCGTAGATTTTTTTGGTTGATAGATGATACTAACATTGCACCATATGAGGATTGTTGTACACTGACATGATCAAATGAGATGCACTCTTTTAGAAGCTCAATTGCAAGTTCATGGAGTATCCATACACGAAAGATGTCATGCTTTTGTTCTTCCTGTACAATTCAAGTCTGGGATGAGTGCGAGTCAAAGGAGTGGGTTGACGAATGGCAGTTAAGTTATCTTAGCCCACTTGACATGTATTGACCCTCGACGACACTGGAACTAACATAGATGGAATCGTCAGTTGACTTTGACCACATATCAGATTTAGTTCAACCAGGAATATAGGACACGTATATGCATCTAATTTCATCTAGTTCAACTAGGTAATGTCATCTTACTTTGTAGTGTTTTTGTAATGTTGACTAATTTCATCTAATTTGCTACACATATCAATGTAGGGCACGTATATGCAGTTATTGCAGATGAAGATAATGAAGAGGGAATAGATTATTACTTATGTCGTTGTGTTGAGGCCAAAAAGAAATTGGAGGCCCCTGTTACAGATGGAGAAAACATCGAATACCCTACAGGATCAGTGGTTATTACTGGAACATGGCTTAGAAGGTACCCACATAAGAGTGTTAATATTTGGCTATTTTAGAACTTTGACACGCATCGAAAGATTCTTCATTACTCGAACCTTGTCGTGGCATCCAATGTTCATTTGATAAAGTATCGGGGTAGACCTTTGAACAAAATATTGTGAAGGTGCATGAGTCTAACCATGATGCAATACTTGACACAATAAAGAGTAGAGCAGACCCGGATTGTTCATTGGATTAATTTGTAAGTATTCACATTGATTTTGTAAAGTTATGTTACATTGAGTTGTAAGTATGCACATTAATTTGTAAGGTGTCTTTTTTTTATTTTCTCCTACATTTTTACACATATGTACACATTTTTACATCATCATGTTATGCATTTTTGGTGTCCTGCTCCTGATGCGACCAAACTCATAACTCACCCTACTTCCTTTAGACACCATTTGATGATCTCTCCAACACTCTGGATCCAGGGCGTCCAATCATGATGATGACCTATATACCATTCTCCCAATGCACTCATAATGAATGAAAAGAAGACCAAGGGTGCCCAAGCTTAATAGACTTATTTCTTTCAATTTTGATGATCCAAACTCTTGCAATATGACATCCACTTTCATGCCTTTAGATCTTCCTTCACATACAGGGCACCAAATCAAGTTGAAAAATCTACATAAGGGCACCAAACTGGATGAAAGGAGACATGAAATGCGCCTTAGGACTCCATGCTAAGGTTTGAGCCGTTAAAGTCTCTTGATATTAGGCGCTCATGATGATGAAACTTAGAGCTTTTTCCTTTCCTATGCGCTCATCTAAGATGTTTGAATGATAAGGAGCACCTCAACCTCTATAATGTACATTGGGCACCAAAATCAAGGTGATTTTAAGTCACTTTGAGTCATTTGGGGTTAGTTTGAGTCTTTGAGTCATGTTGCAAAAAAGTGTCAATGTTGTCAAGTTGCACAAAGCAACTTTTGCATTTTTGGTATCCTGCTTGTGATGTGACCAAACTGACTGTTCCAATGCGTCTGGATGGGTACATTTACGCTAGGCATGGTCCTGTTTTTCACCCAAACATGTTGAAACAGTCTGAGCTACATTGTACCGACGATATCCCTGAAGAGTCCAAAGTGCAAAAAGGCAGCAATCTTTGACGAGATGTTACTCGAAAACCGTGTCACTTACAAACATTCCGTCTGAGGCAATGCAATCATGTAGAGTGCCTCTACAATAACCTCTCTCAGATTTTTATATCTCTGAGGCATTTGCCCGTGGTGAAAGGTTTTCTGCTGCCCCAAAAATCATCAGAAGGAGGCAATGTAAAGTTGCAAAGGGGTGTAACTTTTGTCCTGCTCCTGATGCAACCAAACTGACTGTTCCAACACGTCTAGATGGGTACATTTACGCTAGGCATTGTCTTTTTTTTCACCCAAACATGTTGAAACAGTTCGAGCTACATTGTACCCACGATATCCCTAAAGAGTCCAAAGTGCAAAAAGGCAGCAATCTTTGACAAGATGTTACTTGAAAACTGTGTCACTTAGAAATATTCTATCTTAGGCAGCACGATCATGTAGAGTGCCTCTACAATAACCTCTCTTAGTTTTTTATATCTCTGAGGCATTTGCCCATGGTGAAAGGTTTTTTGCTGCCCCAAAAATCATCAGAAGGAGGTAGTGTAAAGTTGCAAAGGGGTGTAACTTTCGTCCTGCTCCTGATTCGCCCAAACTAACTGTTCCAACGCATCTGAATGGTTACATTTACACTAGGCATGGTCCTATTTTTCACCCAAACATGTTGAAACAGTCTGAGCTACATTGTACCGACGATATCCCTAAAGAGTCCAAAGTGCAAAAAGGCAGCAATCTTTGACGAGATGTTACTCAAATATCGTGTCACTTACAAACATTTCGTCTGACAACGCGATCACGTAAAGTGCCTCTACAATAACCTCTCTCAATTTTTTATATCTCTGAGACATTTGCTCATGGTGAAAGGTTTTCTGCTGCCCCAAAAATCATCAGAAGGAGGTAGTGTAAAGTTGCAAAGGGGTGTAACTTTTGTCCTGCTCCTAATGTGACCAAACTGACTGTTCCAACGCGTCTGAATGGGTACATTTACGTTAGGCATGGTCCTATTTTTCACCCAAATATGTCGAAACAGTTGAGCTACATTGTACCGACGATATCCTTGAAGAGTCCAAAGTGCAAAAAAGAAGAAATCTTTGACGAGATGTTACTTGAAAATCATGTCACTTACAAACATTCCATCTGAGGCAACGCAATCATGTAGAGTGCCTCTACAATAACCTCTCTCAGTTTTTTATATCTCTGAGACATTTGCCCGTGGTGAAAGGTTTTCTGCTGCCCCAAAAATCATCAGAAGGAGGCAGTGTATTAAGTCAGGATGAAAGCCTATTCACTTTAGGCGCCTGTTGTGACCAAATCACACATCGCACCGGAGAATCCCAAACATGCACCTTGAACAAGTGATGCTACAAGTGGTGAACAAAATGGGTGCCTTGAAGAATTGAGCCCTCCAAGACATCTTGCAATTGCCTAAAAGTCCAAAATTTACATAAGTGAGTTAAGGCGCTATTTTCCATCTCCAGAGCCTCCTTTGAGCGCCTTAACATGGAGTGAATGTTTTAGTCTATGAAAGATTGTGCTTAAAGAATATAACAACCCCATGAGTCACTAGGATGAATTAAGTTAACAAAATGAACTTCATTGAGGGAGGCACACTTGTGCATCTAGACAACTCCAGTTTAGCGCCTGAGAAAAAGCATGTTTAGAGACACCCCTCGAATGAACCCTCTAGAACCAATAACCATAGCTCAAGATCCATAACCATGAGAAGATAAAGCATTAAAAAAATTCATCTAAAGGATGGGAAATACCTCTTAGATGATAGTCTACCGAGTAGACCAAGAGTGGGGAATGAGAATGCTCCTCGAAGATACACCAAGCCACAATGACTCTCTCCAATAAGAATCTTCTCTAGGTCCATAATTAACTCACGCCCATATCCAAGTGAAAGTCTCCTTGGTCTTCCTACTAAAACCTCTAAAGGGTAACCATCTCAACAAGTGTCTCTAATCCCAAGAGAACTCTAGCCTCACCCAAGTCTTGAAGTATGTATGAGAACCTACAACCAATCAATCCATGTTAAGCTCCAAATGCAACACCACATTATCATGAAGCTCCCAAGCACATGACCAATGTACTCAATACCAAGAGAACCAACAAGACCACTGTCAAAACTCCAACTACAAAATTAGGTATCCAAACATGACATCATGATCTAACATCTCCTCCTAGAAGATCACATGCACCAATACAGACATCCTAGTCTCAAGAGAACTTGTATCATGCTAATACTCTAATCTAGAATCAAGAGTCCACCAAGACACACTACCAAACACCTCTAAACCAAGGATCAACATCTACAACCACATGAAGATAACCATCTCCTAAAAATAGTAGCCAAGATGTCAAAGCACTCTCACTACAAATAATAATCATAATCCAAGAGTTTGTCCATTACACCCAACCACTATATAAGATCATCCATCACTAGGTGACGAATACACATTACTATCAAAGTTCCCATTGAACCATGATATGAACTACACATGGCATTGTGATAACCATCTCCTAAATGAAGATCACCATGGTCCACACACACTCAACTATAATACTAATAACTCCAAAGTAGAACCAAGATCTCCAATCTACGAAGATAAACCATCATTACTGTCAAAAGCTCACACTAAACTATGCAACTAAGATATCCATGACATCATGATAAACATGCTACAAGTCCCAATAACCAACTATCCAATCATTCTCATCATCCATCCTCTCATCCCAATGCAACATACCAATGCGCAAATAAGCATAGACAAGGAAAAATAACAAAGTCTACATCAACACTGCATTAATCCCGTGGATATAGGCAATATGCATTCAAGTCATCCCACTACAATCAATGAGGTGTGCATCCCAAAAAAATGCATAACTTGTAGATCCCAACCATTGAAAACATGCAAAATCATCATCACATTAGTAACTTCCAAACTGAGATATCAAATAATATAACTTATAGACTTCACCAAATCAATCATAGATTCAACTTTCCAAACAAGTTTACAAATGAGTAATCATACTCAAGGAACTAATCAAGCATCTAAGAGATAAGAACAATGTGTTAAAAGTAAACCAAAACACCACCTGTAATCATGAATCAAACATCATAACCCATACCTATCAACTACAAACATGGTCAACTCTTGCCAATGCTCAAATGTACCTACATATCCATGACACCATAATTATCATCATTGCTATACCTATGCTCAAATCCCACTGAAACAAGACTCCTAGTCTCACCATGTATCAACCATGTCCTCAAACCAGAATATTGCTGAGCCCATGGAGATTGATACACCCACTTCAATAGAATAGGCAATTAATGTACCTGATGTGTCTTCATTTAATAAACTAGTAAACATCATTTGCATCCATACTTAAACCAATCTTATTGTTGTGTTTGATGTGTCCTCTTTCAAACAACCATTTAACAAAATTTGAGTCCAAACAATAAACATTTACAACCATAAACATCTCAAAGTCCAAAATCCAAACATTCTATCATCCTTAATCATTTCCATCATAGACCCTTGGTTTGAAAAAAATATTATGCAAGATAAAAACCCTATGCCTATTACCTTGTGCGAGGCTCATGCAAAACCCAAAATCACAATCAAAATAGGTCCTCAAACCATGCATCCTTTAAATGAGATCTTTTATCCAAATCAATCAAAAAATCCCTTTGACAATGATGATGATGATAGTCTTGTAGATCAAGATGATGTCAAGATGACAATAGCATTAACTATGAGATCATTACATGCAAACTTTCCATAAACCTTCATCTCCCACTCATGAACATACAAGAATATTTCAAACAAGAAATGACTAGCACTAGCTATCATGCCAATCCTAAATACACATCTAATGGTCATCCTTATGGTACCTTTGGTAAGGGAAGAACCACTTTAGACCAAGGTCCTCATATTCAATTCATAACTCCAATCCCAACCACATGTGAGAACTGTTTATCCTATGTATCCTATTCAAATCCTCCATCTCATAATCCTTACATTCCAACTTATCCCATCAATCCAAACCCACTACATCCAAATCATCCTTTTTAGATTTCCTCCAAGGACTTCTAGTGGAGGAAAAATCTCAAACTAGAAATCACAAATTCAATTAGTGTACCTCTCCCAAGCCTATCCAAAAGTCACATAGTACCATGCCTATCCATCAAACACCACAATGCAATCAAAATCCTAACAACATGCCCATGATCCAAGATCAAGTGCAATCATGTAAAGATATTATCAATCACAAGCCTATTAAGAATGAACTAGAGTCTTCTAGTACCATACTTTTCCATCAAACACCATCATTTAATCCATGGCCTATCAAGCCTATCAAAGAAAATGCAAACATCCTATGTAATACAATCGGACTCTAAATATTTGAAGTAGCCATCTACAAATATCCATTCAAACGTGGATTTATAATGCAAGTATGGACGCCATCAATAAAAAAGATTTGTATTAACCAAATATCCATATAGGCATACATCAATATCTGTTGATATAAGTATAACATATATACAAAATAGCCATATAGGCTTACAAGAATGCCATATAGGCATACAATGTCAACTATGTACAATGCAAAATATATGTCCACAAATGCCATATAGGCATACAACAAAGGAACACAATAAAAAGTCATTCCCCTCTGGCTGGTGAAGAGAATAAATCACGAGCAGCCTTTGATCTTCTAGGGGATGGAGACGCGCATGTGGGTGGTCTACTACAAACCCGAGGGCTACTCCTCCTATTTAGGTCTTCCTGCATCTTTACCTGTACAATACAAAGTATAGACATTAATATATAGAAATTACATGTTATAAAAAATGAAACATTTAACAAAATAATCACTTACCGCTAACATGTAGCAGGAATAGGCCCTGGTGATGTCATGTCCTATAGAAACCATCCAGATAGAAATTAAACTTCAAATCAATAATCTTTTGATTTTTCAAAAATAGACAACTATAACAATGAATGTAAATTGAAATTTACTAATCTGCCTCATACCCCTGTCAATGCCATGGAGCTATGAATCGCAGAGGCCACACCCTGCTCCATTGCCCTATGAACATGGGGAGGTGTCTCCGCAGCCTACATCATCTGGAAATAAAACAACATTATTCAATTACGAAAACTATAATAGTGATGCAAATCATGGCTCCTAACATACACACACGTTCATCTAAACATTGAAGTACACACAATAAAGCACACAAATCACATACAAAAATTTAGTAAGTACAATTCATTCATTAAACTATTTATTTTATTACCTCCGTAGAGCTTTGAAGTCCACCACCGCTGGTAGGTGTTGCCATGAAATCTACAGTATTAACCTATTCAACATCCAAAATTAGAAATTAGAATACCATTCATATAACGATGCTATTCACATGTAATATTTATAATTGTTTACTAGTTACATACCTCGACAGCAGATGATCTAATGAAAAATGCAGGTGGAGAACCACTGAAAACTGCATCGACGCTATGACCCTGAAATTTCATTAAAATCATCAATTTAAATTAGTTAATCTTATATTTCAAAAATAAAATTTAATAAATTAAATTTAATAAACTTGCTAATATTTACCTGAGTATCAAGGCCGAAAGTCTCCCTCAGGAGGGTATCTGTCATCACCATCTACTCAACTGCATATGTAGCTTGTGCACCTGCATCCTGATTGTCCATGGGGTCATAACCACAGGCTGACCCACAAGCCTGGCAAGTATGCGGTGGGACCCTACTCCTCGCACTATCTCCCAACCCACTATGTGTTGCAGGACCGGCATGCTCTATGATGCTCTGGGTCAAGGCACTAATTGACTGAAGTGTATCGACCTCAACACTCTCCTTCACAATGGAAGGGATAGAAACATGCTTGTGGGCTGGTCTGCTGATTACTTGTCTCACTACCAGTTGTGGGTCAAGACGTGCCCCTGGTCTATCTTGTGCTGACCCCCCACCTCTACCCTAGAAGTCCCGCATATCAAAATAGTTTGGCACTTTATTGAGGACAAACTCGCAGTAGAGTTTCCTCAAAAAGTATTGCGGGACCTCATTATTATTGCATGGAGGATGGTCAAAAACCATCCACCACCTCTGCCCGAAATTGTCCCTTATCGCTTGGTTGTTGCACCAATGGATAGGGAACCTCTTGCATATAATGGGTGGAGGTTGATTTGTTTGTGGGTTTGTGAAAATTGAACACAAGTCTAATTTTGTAATTTGTAATTTTTTGACATCTTGGTATGACAACTTGTCTGCATAGTAATCTCTAAACTCTCTCTTTTTATCCGTCCAACTAGTTATTTGCTTGCTAATTGAATCTACATTTGATAACATAGACTCAAGAGATTCGGCAAGCGTGGACCTATGCAAGGTTGAAGTGGAAGGATCTTTCAACCTTGTAATTATATCTTCAATTTCCTTTTTGTTGTTTTCAATTTGCCCCATTATATTATCTTGTGTTCCAGGGGCATGTCGAGGAATGAATGGAGGAGGTTATTGTTCTGTAGGTATTTCCTCCTTAGGATTTTGTGAATTTTGAGGAGGAGGAGGAGGAGGAGGAGGAGGAGGAGGTGCATTAACATTTCTTGATAATTAACGAAATATACATCAAAAATTAAAAAAAACCTACCTATTTAGAAACAAATTCAAACAAAAAAACAAAGATAACTCACCCCTTTGGCGTGCTCGACGTCGCGGCAGCATTTTAGCGACGAATCGATAAACTTTTTGTGTTGATTGGTGTTTTGCAAAATGCGAGCGCGCTTTTGAGGGTTTGGAAGCCGCGGGTAGAGGAGAAAACAGAAAGAAATGGAATTGGAATGCTTTTTTTTTATATTTATAGTAAGTCATAACGCGAGCGCGTTATAACACGCTAGCTTTATGACTTAATTTTTTTTGAAATTAATTTGGCCACTTTTTGGCCCCCCATCTTCTTGCACTTACCCAGTTGTTAATTGCCCTTTAGAAAATAAAATGTGTGGAAGACAATTCAAGCACTTATTTTTTTATATCCAAATCCCAGATGTGATAGAAGACACTTATTTATTTTAACCTATTTTTTTGATATGATTGCAAAGCAAGTTGTTCGTTTTAAGCCCAAATCCAAATGTGTTTGCAAACAATGATTAAGAGATGAAAGATTAGAATAAGTGCACCTTATAAAATTGCTTTCCAATTTGCTGTTATGACTGATCCAAGTGTTGCTCCAGCTCCTTTGATTCACCTCTACAAGTCACAAAATCAAAAAACGACCAAGTAAACTTGTAAGGAAGACAATTATGCAAAAAATAAAGAATCTGATAAAAAACTGACTCAAATGATCTAATACAGAAAAATGGATTACATAAATAGATTCTTGAGGAAATTCTATGCACTTTAAAAAAAAAATTTCGTTGAAATCAGATAAAAAATACTCAAGATATGCTTGATTGAAGTTTAAAAATAAGTTTGACTTTGACTGATAAAAAAGGTAAAATGATACTGTCACCTGATAATTTTTTCTCCACTGCATAGTTCATCAAATTAGCTTTCCAACGAGTCCTTGTTTGCGCGATTTTGATACTTTATGCAAAAGTTATGGAAAAAAGAAAAAATAATGCCCCCGGCTGTGCCAAATGCGACCTGCTATTGCCAAATGTGACTTATTGTGCTTCAATTACGTATGAAATAAATCTAATTGCGAGGATCTATGCTTCAATTGCATATGGATAAAGCCAATTACGAGGATCTATGCTTCAATTGTGTATGCCTTTGACCAAATGCGAGGATCTATGCTTCAATTGTGGCTAAGGATGACCAAATGCGTTTACAGGGGTTTTAGGAGGAGTTTTTTTAGGGAAGACCAATTGCGAGCCAGAATAAGCCAATTGCGACGATGGATAGCTCAATTACGACTAGGGATAAGCCAATTGCGACATGCTGTTGTTTAATTGAGGCCGAGATATTAACAAATGCGATGGGCTACTATTCAATTGCGCTTGGATCTGGACAATTGTGCACACCCTACAAAACAGAAACCCTAGCAAACCAATTGTGGCTGAAAGTACCAATTGCGATGCTCTGCTGTGCAATTGCATTCAGATTTCGACCAATTGCGATTTTTTGTTAATCAATTATGCTCGATTTGCATCCAATTGTGACGATCTGTGGTGCAATTGCGATTTTTTGTAGATCAATTGTGCTCGGAACCCTGCAAAATCCAACCTCACAAAAACAACTTGTAAAAAGATGTTAAATCAAGGACGTGAGTCCCACTAGGCATGCCAGAATGTGTATACAAAAAATTTGGATAAAATGAAAATGATAAAACAATGAAATGTATTACCTAATCCAAATCTTCAATACCTTAGATAGATAGATGCAAGATAGATTGATTTGATATGTTGGTTGCTCATAATTCGGTAGCATAACATTTGCATAGGATGGAGATGATGATGATAGGATAATAGATGAAAAGATAATGGATGGAAGATGAAAGATTGTAGAGAAATTTTGGTAGCATAAGGATGTATGAAAGGTGGATCCCCAAATGGCTTGATTTATAGGCAAGGTTGATTTGGATGGATGGTTGAGATTGAAAGGCTAAATGATTGATGTGGATGGTTAGAATTGATTAGGTTATCTCACTCCTCAAGAAAATTGTAGTCATTTGACAAGTGGAGGGAGGAGAATAGGGCTCATGTGTGATTGTGTACACAAATACTTTTATTTAATAAAATTAAGTTTTATTAGTTGTACATGTGAAGGATATTAAATAAAAGTTGTACTACCACACATAAGTCAATTGAGAGATGGACAAGTGTAAAAATGTGGTGAGAGGTGAGGATAAATGATGGGATATGTGAGGGAAATTAATTAAATAAATAAAATTTATTTAATTAATTGGGAAGATGATTATGATAGGATTGGGATATGATGTGAAAATTAATTAAATAAATAAGATTTATTTAATCAATTAGAAAGTGGGATTATGAATGTGAAATTAATTAAATAAATACAATTTATTTAATTAATTGGAAAGTTGGATTAAAATAAATTAACAGTAGGATTAGAACAAAATGCTACATGATGTTTAAATAATATTTTTAACTAGGTGTTACAAGACATGAACAAATTTGGGGTCAATTTTGGGTGTCTACAGCTACCTTAACTCTTAATTAAGTTATATTATTGTTAGTATAATCTTATTTAGATATTGAGTCAACCGAGGTAAATATAATTAGGTATCCAAGTCATCTTGGGTGATATCCAAGGCATAAGTAGAGTATATATAGGAGGTAGTGAGTGTTATTTGATCAACAATTGTGAATTGTATTTTTTTTGGAGACTTCTGGTGGTTTGCCCCTTAAAGTGGCTTATTATCCTCAAGTATTATTAAGTATTTGTAACATATTTTCTATTATATTCTTCTCTTGTACAAGTTATTTCATTACACAAACAATACTAGAGAAAGCTAACCCAACAATCCATAGCAAATAACCACCCACCAAAACACCATACCATCGTAAAAAACCATCGAACAAGCTGCCATTACCATCTAATAATGCCTTGCCTACTCCTTTGAAATACAACAAGATCAAACTAATCACAACTATTAAAAGCAATCATAAATACACACGAAGGCTGATGCTCCATTTGCAAATAGTGCTCCCTATAGGAGCTTAGGATGGCAGTTTAAATGTGGGCTAAATATCATTCTCAACAAGAATATTAATACCCTCCCAATCTTTAATAGACATACTCTCTTAGGCCGATAAGATAGAACATTCTAAGCCCTTGTTAGCTAGAAAATTAGCTAATTTGTTTTGTTCCCAAAAACAATGGAGATACTTCACCAATTCAAACTTTCTTACCCATAAACTTGCCTCTTTGAAATATGACCTCGTCTACCAGTTAAGATTATTGCTTTTTTTCAATGCATACTATTTGGATTGCCTTCAATTTCGATCTCTTGGAATCCTTACTTATAGCCATGATTAAACTTGCAATAAGAGCTCCCATTCAACTTTGTTATTTATTTTTGAGCCAAGAAATAGGGAACAACAACACAAGAACTCCCCCAACCATCTCGTAATATATAACTTGTGCCTGCTATTCCAGGAATCCCCCTTTCGGCTCCATCAAAATTCAATTTGATACTTGCCTTCGATGCAATCCATTTTTTTTTTCTTTCTAATTTTTTATGATCTCTTAATCAAATTCTGCAGGATTGTGTAGAATTAAATTCTAGATTTGGATCTTTTATTTTTGAAATTCATAGCTGTACTGATGGGACATGTTTCTGCCTTAGTAGAAAAATTATTTTGATAGCAATCCATACATTCATCATTTTATTAAAACTAACCTCATAGGTCTTGATAGCCTGCACTTAACCAAAATGTAAGAGGAGATTCTGATGGCATTTACCAAAATCTGATCTGAAGCAGGTATCTCTTTGTGCATGGAACATATAGAGAAGTGGTCATATCATATTTCGAATCATTCCATGTCCCTACTTTCCCCACACCTTTCCCACGTGCATAGATTTTGTAAACTAATCAATCTTTCATATTTCAGCAGCCCTAACAATATGTTGGCTTAATTGAAGTTTATCATATTTCTTAACTCGTACGTGTTGGCTAAAGTAGCATACAAAGAGCAAGAGCTCTATGGAATAGGGTATTTGTCATATTTATTATCCTTGTATCTTCCACGGAGTTCAAGGAAATCCCATTTGGGATATCAATACCTATGGGAGCTTTGTATGCCAATGAGGTCCTAGGCAACATCTTAAAGAGCTTGAAGCACCCTCCACGACCACTTTAGTTTCAATTTGCATCATCCGATAAATGCTTAGATCAGCCCTGACATCTCTTTTTCAATGAAAGATAAAAATATTGGACCCATTGGTTTTTTCTTAACGTGCAGTCACTTCAACAATGAACATTTTTTTTTCTTTTATCTAATTTACCACTTTCATGCATTCATGATATAATAGGTGGGTTGGTATGTAGTCCCTCACAAAAGCAACAGGTTTTTGGTTCAAATCCCAAACTTTTTACCACTTAAAAAATTGCAAACAAAATTGAAGTGGGTGCATGATAAGTAGAGCTCATTGATTATGTGGGATAAAAATTGCGAACAAAATTGAAGTGGGTGCATGATAAGTAGAGCTCATTGATTATGTGGGATCTATACAAAAAAATTAATTAGAGTCCACCAATCCTTTTGAGATCTTTATTGCCTTATAAATTATTAAATATTTATGTTGGTTTGGGTTTACGGTTTGTTTATACATACAATTTGTACAAAATCTACAATATTAAATATACCACATACTCTAATTGTGAAATGTTAAAGATAAATCAAAATGGTTTAAATTAGTGTTTTTTACATTAAATAAATAGAAATCATTATATTATTTTTTATCGAAAGCATCAATGTCATTAGTTGGTTTATTGCAAAGACAAATAGTGCTCGTTGTCACTCCCACTAGTTATACCATGCAAATGATGACATCTACCGACTACGTGCTCATCATCCTAGGTTGAAATTAAGGAAAACTATTAGTTAGGTTTAGGATTTTAATTTACTTTTTACCCTTTTCATTATTTTTTGGGTCCTAGGGGATTCTCCTGGGTTTGCTTTGGTCTTGCCTAGGGTCTTGCCTTGGGCCTTTGGATTTGGCTTGGGTACATTCACCAAATAGGGTAGGACCCCATGCAAACCCAAGTTGGACCATACAAGTGCCTAAAAAAGACATACATGGCAAGTCTAATGATGATTCAACATTCCAACACATGACATATGTGGTGTGAAAATGACCCACTCTATTGATTTTAACTAATGGCAATGTCTAGTCAGCACATAGGACTCCTCTTGGCCTTTTGTTTCATGCTCTCTAGCCTCTTGCTTCGTTGTCATGCTTCATTGCCCTTTAAAACTTGCATTTTGGCCTTTACGTTACAAAATTGTCCCTATTGATTTGAATTGCCTAGATGATTTTGGAACCATTCAAACGACTGTGAAATGGCCTTGGCAATTTTATTACTAGTAAGGCAAGTGATTTTGCAAATTAAAATTGTGCACACAAATTTTTGCATGCATCCATCTTGGTACTATTTCGGGTATTTGAACTCTTGTTTATTTGATCTTAAAGTGCACCCAACATTGTTAAACTTTAGTTCTCCTCCATCAATCATGGATGTGAATGTACTAATAGGTGAACTTTTGTTATTTTGGGGTCTTCTCTTTGGCCAATTTTATAGGTTTTTAGCATGTTTTTTTTTCAAGCACCACTAGTAGCTTCTTTTGTCTTTGCCATTGCTTTTGGATAGAGATACCATTTTCTTTGAGTTGTTCACAACTCCTATAACATTATTGTTGCATTTTACCATTACCATGGAAACTTCGGGCTTTTGTTGAGCCATTGCACCACCAAGTTCTTAATCAATAGCTCCTAAACTCTTCATACATCAATAATCCTTTGTTCTAGGTATTGCTTTTGTGTTAAGAGCATAATGTTTATTAGGTGTCTATACATTTATAAATATGCCTAAAATAAATATTAATAAAATTTTATAATATCAATATGCTTTTAGCATATTACAAAGAATAATGAGTTAATTAATTAATTATTATAAACGATTTATCTTTTGATAATCAATATGAATGTTGCTTGTAAAAGGTATGGTAACTTCTTGAAAGGGTGGTACTTACCTTACTTCTCTATATTTAAAGGATTTCCATTGGGCATAAATTATTGAGAATAATTTAAAATAGTGAATATTAAAATATTCACTTTGTACTAGAGGTATATGTGAGGCCATTTGGAAGGAGGAATGAATTATGCGGTTCACAATACAATAGGGCGAGACTGACTAATCCTTTGGGCTACGCGAAAGCCCCTCAATTGACCCAAATTGGGCATGACTGGGTGAGGCGATGCTCAAACCTGTGTCGATTGTCCTTGTTTTTCAATGACTCGACCAACCGGTCTACACCCCAAGGTCTTATTACATATTTATGTTTTAATATAATTAAATTAATTAAATAACTACCCTAAATCATTGATAATTCTAACATTTGTTTGTAAAAAATTGAATTCAAATTTAAAAAATAATCCAAGACAAGTTTAGATAGCTATAACTATACATTTTTTTTGAGAAATAACTTCATTCAAAATCCTATTCTTAAAATAAATTTAGAAATTAAGGTTGAAAAATTAAACCCTTAAAATAGATTTTTAAGAAAATATTTTACATTATGTAATTAAAAATTTGATTGCCCAATTGGAATTCCTTGAAATAGAATTCATTACTATTACACTGAAAAAATAAGTAAAATTATTATTATATAAAATCCTTATATAACTAGCATAGATATCATAAATGCATCTATTTAAAAGAGGTCGAGAGATATCAATCTCGAAGCACATATCTATTTTCAATAACAATTTCAATATAAGCGTCTAATCTTTCAACTTCTTTAAATAGATGTATTTAAGATATCTGTGCTAGTTTAATAATTTTATTAATTGATTAGTTTGATTATTTTTATTATTTATTTTATTTTATTAATTTTATCTATTTATATATATTTTAATTTTCTTTATTTTATATTTTATATTTTCTTAATTTTCTTAATTTTAAAATAATTATATGATTAAATATGCATAAATTAGTCTTTTCAAATTTTAGAAAAATAAAGTACATATTATTTATTTAAAATATACACATTAAATTAAAAAAAATACTAAATATAATTTTAGATTCAAGTATAATTAAAGAGATTATAACGAGTATGTTAAGAAAGAGACATGACTGTTGGCAATATCGTCATTGATGTCAAAGACGTATGAGGGATTAGATGTCACACTTTTATCATTAATGTCAAGAAGGAATTCATCATCCAAGTGATCGTGAGTTACTAGATCTTATAATAGAATAAATTGGACAAGCGATGAGAAAAAGCCAAAAGAGAGATTGATATGTGAAGTAAAGTATCTCATTAATGTAGCGATTATCATTTATACTTTAAGCACTGAAATGAAGTTTAAGTTAAAGATTTAAACTTATTTATATGGGCCGACACATGATGGTCGATTTGTCTTTGGAACTAATGAAGTGGAATCTAGAATCATTAGTGATGGATGAGGTATAAGGAACATTTGAAATTGATAATTGTCAACAATTTGAGGTTCAGTCGATGGTATTGTATGTGTATTCACCATATTGCATGGAACCTAGTGTCTGAGATTTCTGTTCTGGCAATTGCTGTGAATGATGAAGTTCTTGTATTCTTCGATAACGAAGGCAGCAAATAGATTTTAGAGATGGCTACGAGTATAATAGAACAAGTTGCAAAGTTGTGAAGTAAAGAGTTGATAGAGATCTTGAAGACACCCGCCTTAGATCTGATACATACACATATAAAATGCCAGTCTTGGAACGAAACGTCAGTATACTGCAGTGGATGAACATTCAAGATATGCCTAATCTAGTAGAGGTCACACTCGGACTTGGTATGATTATTCTTCTCCTATTTCCAGTAGTGCATTCAGATCATCAAATACAAAGAAAGGAAAGTCATATGAAAATGAGGCTTCAGATTCATATTGATACACTTACACCTCTATTCGGGTCTCAGGATTATTAGCATGAATGGATGAAACAACGAAGTCATAGAATATTAAAACAAGGCAGAAAAATGTTGTATGCGATTTTGCTTTGGTTTGTTTCTTATTTTACTTTAATTTTTAATTTTACTTTTAGTAAAGAGAATCATGTCCTTTGACGATAGGATCATGACCTTTTAAAATAAAACTTGGTCAACTAGCGAATGGTCATATATGATTGAGAAGTTTTTCTTATATGTATGTAAGACAATTACAACAAACTTCTAACAATTTAGTTAAGTTTTCCATCTTATATACATAGTTTTACAACCACTTTTGATCACAAATATATCTATTGCTGAGAAAAATTGATAGTAATTGTAATTATATTCAACCAATTATGCCATGTTTCATTTCTACTTTGCAAATTCAGAACTTGATTGGCAGAAGGGAACTAAGAAATACAAATTTATCGAGGAGTGCTTAGCATCAATTGATAGACCAAAAAAACACGGGCCATCTTTATTGCACATTGAGTTCTTGTGTATTCATCAAATTCATGGCTTGCCTATCATGGAGCATTTGAAGAGCCAATGGGAGAGGAACATATGAAAAACTTTAGCAAGGATATAGGTTGACATTACTTTCTTTGTGTGAATGAACTTGTGTTTCTATTACAATATAGTTATTCTTTATATATAACATAAAATTTTCACCATAACACACCAAATTTTAGAATTTTTGTATATGGTCCCATAAATAACTCATACAATTTATATTCATATAGTTTCTTAATAACTTCCATGTTTAATAAAATAATTTAAAACTAGAGCCAATTTTTCCTTGGGTTAACATATGGTACAAAAAATAACAAAATAAATCTTGTCATACCAAGCAAGACATAGATGACTTTCCATTAGTCAATTATTTTTTAATATTTTTATTGTTATAGAGGCATCTTTAGGATTTGTTAACATATCAAGAATTAGATGATATTATAGAGTTAAGAATTTTTTTTAAACCAAAATTTTCAAAAATAGATATGCAAGTTGGGTATAACTTTGTATAGAGGGTAATGGAAGCATAAAAGTTGTTCAAGTGTAGGCCAAACAGAGCATAAATTTTGCTAGATAGACTTTCTATATTCAATGTTAGGCACATCACTCAGATCACACGAGCAACCAATGGCCGAATCATCTTCTACCAAAAATACTAATGTTTTAAGGCATATTGTACAACTTCGTATTGCCATGGTAGCTCACAAAATTTATAAAACTATGTAAGTTGATGAATGTTAGCCTATAGAAATGATTAGTATTGCCTAACCTAGCTCTGATACCAACATGTAAAGCTACTTTTCTCCTAAGGTTATTTAATTATTTGTAGTGGATTTATTATAGTTAATACTAGAGTTAAAATAATTTAGAATATGCATTGATATTAAATTGATGTAAATAACAAATGTAAAGAACAACATGTGATAATTTAATAAGCACTCCTAAAGTACATAATTAACATAGCAGATTAGATAACATAAGCACATAATTCGATCATATTAACATCAAGATCATATAAAATATTCTCAATATCTTTTGACATCAATGGTTTTCAAAACTTATTTGAATTAGAGCACTTAGATCGGCCACTCTCACCCTAGTAATATTTCAATCGTCTTTGCCCTCATGGCTATGACATATTCTAGAGAACCTATGTAAAACACAATGTGTGCTTATGCACCATGCTTATGCATCAAAGTTGTGGCTAGGACAATCCTGAGAGTACACTATACCCTGAATTGGACACACTCCATGTGCCCCCTTCTCCAATGCCCATAGCCCACCAAACTACCTTCTTCTTCCTTGAGTGATCTCCATGCCCTTTCCAAGTCTCACATAAATGCTTTATATAAGCTTTAAGGGGTGGTTTTCAAACCATGACACCCTTTCACAAAGGTTTTCTTTAATAATTATTTAATAAACACAATTATTCCTCTCTTTTAAAAAGGGTTTTTATAAATATTCTTTATTTATCTCCATTTTAACCAAAGGATCATAATATCCTTTATTTTCTATCTCCTTTTTAATTATAAAGGGTTAAATAAACTTTATTCTCTTGTAAGTTTAAAGGGTTATTCATAAAGTAGCTTTCTTTTCCATTTTGGAGAAAATGTCCCATAACATAAACAATTTTCTTTTTCATTCTCATAAAATGCATCATTTGTTCCTAATTTGTCGACACTCTTATGTGCTTTGTTTGGAGATAACAAAATTTTCTTCTCTAATTTCAACAAGTGGTACATTTACCTACAATCATGATTAAAAAATAAACTTACAATCAAACATTGTCTTGAATTTAGTTTAGACAATGTGTTTTAATGCCTTTAACTAGAACCATTCTTAAAGTTGAAGCTTAGAATTAATTTTGATCTTAAATTTATACGAATTTTTTTTTTTAGCATTGATTACCTATCTTTTCTTAATCTTGCTTCCCTATTATTTCTTTTTCTTTGGATTATAAATTTGCTAGATCCATCCAATGTATATTTGATGGTTTGCAGACCACCAAATGAGCTATGATCTTGGCCATGCCATACTTAGTAGGGGCCAATGTGCCATTATGTCATTGTCAGTTATAGGTTATGTGGTTGTCTGTGGCTTAAGTTTTGGATTGAATAGAATGGTTATGATAAAGGAGTGGATATACTTTATAATGATTTAAAGGTTAGTGATCTCTTAATTGATATTCATCAACTATCTCCCTAAGTACTGTGGTATAACTATCAAATCCCATTGATAGACACATAATAGAGTCTATTGTATGCTATTATTTGTCCCGTTATTTGCATGTCGACCTTTATTTGATGTATCTTGAAGGCCTTACTATTTTAAATGTCTTTAGTTGCCATGAGTGTTCCATTCATCATTTTTTATATCTTGTTATTTCCTGTTACATGGTAGTTCTCAGCTATGGGGGAACATAGATGGGAATAGGCCATTCCAGTCCTTAGTCCTTTCTTTCCAAAACAAGTTGGCCTCTAGACTCTCTAAACCAATGTTAAGAGGACTTGATTGGGGTTTGTGTGTGGATGGAAATTGAATTAGTTACAATTTACAATTTGTTATTTATTATTGGATCCCACTTACAGAAATCATAGTTACTCATGCATTGTGTAAAACTTGATCATTTAGTTCACTTCATTACCATAATATGTCCCATATTCCAATATCTCCCAAGTAATCCATCAATAATGGTGACTGGATATCAATTAACTAATGTTCTCATCTCAGTAGGTAATGTAGGAGCATCCGGTGGTGTAAGGGAAATTTTGCATCACCCCAAAAAAATGATTTTCTTTTCTATTTCTTTCAAAATTGGGGTTTTTGGATACCCATTTGCTTGAATAATGATTCAGAACCTTTAAAGTTTCCAAAAGGGTCAAGAATACCAGAACTTACTATTTTTTAGTAACCCTATATTAGAGAAGCAGTTAAGCTCAAAATTTTTGCCAAAGCTTTAGAATAGTCAAATAAGCATTCTTGGTAAATTTCAACTCAAGATCATGTCTGGATTTCAAGATATTAAAGATTTCATCCAAGGAAGTTTCAAACTCAAAGTTGAGGGCCTTACAAGCCTTGGAAAGGGTTGAAAGTTGCTAATCTTACATATCTGATGAAAGCACGGTGTAGATATCTTCACAAGCTTTCCAACGGTGTATAATTATTGAAAATCCAATGGTCAGATCAAAAGTTATGGCTCCTGGAAGTTGCGCTATCCAGTTTTCCAATTTTAAAATTCAAAAAATCTTCTTGGGAGGGAAAATGGACAAATGGGTTCATTTTGGTGCCCAAATGGAAGTTACACATTTCAAAGCAAGCTGAGATTGGGGAACATTACACTAACTAGTTCTGACATGTATTTAAAGCCTATCTGGGGATAGTTTCAGAGGCAGTGGTCAGAGGAAGTGATTGGCAAGTCCTGTTCATGCAAATCAGGAGGTTAGATAGATGTCAGAAGGCTTTATCTGTCAAATATTTCTATTGTAAGACAACCCATATGCTATAATAAGCGGGCATATGACCCTAGAAATTGTATTTCAAATTTGTCACCTTTTACATGCAAGTTTAATGAAGAAATTCTGAATTAATTTGCATATTGTTTAGCTAATCTTTCTTGAGATCTTGTTCTTGTCTATTTGAAATCTATAAACTGTTGTTGTATGTGTTTTGGGTGGAGTCCACCCTCATCATTAGGAGTACTACTAAAATATTGGCTAACATGTACACCATGTTGTATTATATCATCATCATATGGAATGTCTATGACATTGTAATTGCACACTACATATCTAAACTTTATTTTCTTACATGTACTATATATTCAATCATATGGGTTGTACTTGCACAATAATTTGGACTCTGAGGCTTTTGTATTTTTATATGGGAGGGAGATCCCTAATATATTGACTTACTAATATCTTTCTCAACATTCTAAATTGCTTTTTCATTGAATACAAAAGCCTTAAATACTTTCATAGTAATTTACATTTCAGAAAGTGCATGCAGAGAGAAGAAATACTTGTAGTACTCCCAACATCCTAGATTTTGAAATGGGAGGGATTTTTCTGTTTATAGAGGTTTACTAGTATCTTGCTCCACATTGTACATTATTTTTTGATCAATTACAAGTACTAATAACCTATACTTAAGAAAACATAAGCAGAGAGAAGAAATGCTTGCAATTAGTCATTTTTTAAGTTGGAACAAGTGACTAGATGTCCTCGACACCAATTAATATATTTCTACATAGTTTTGGTATCACTTTAAACATTCCTAAGGGTAAACTAACTAAAGAAAGGAGATCTAAGAGATGAAGATGAACCACATTAACAAGGAAGAGTAACCAAAATATAGCTTTACATATGTTGGAATTAATCTTCAGTCAATAAGGTTAATGCACCTCACCCGCACCAGATTTGGGGATCTCCTCAATTTGTATCCAATCATTGGCCTGCCAGAAGTAAATATGTATCTAGGTGAGTTTGAAATCAGTTTTGAGCACCATTTTTTTGTGGACATGTAAATGGGACAAAAGAAAAAAAAGATGTGATATGTTAAGAGGGAATATAGAGAAGTTGAAATTGCAGTAGAAAAGAATAGAAGGAGAATGTGTAGCAGTGAACAGAAGGAATGTTCCAACAAATATTAGAGTAAAAGTGTAGTAGCACAGTGTAGTAGAATAGTGAACTCCAGAATCAATAGACAACTCTAGATTGGCTTGGACCGTAGCTCTAGAGTAGAAGCAAATCATTGTTGAATGATCAGAAAATAGAGTAGCAACTCTGCATGTTTTTTGTAATGTATTTGGCTGTGAGTTTTTTAAGTGAAAATATAAAATATATTGTTGTGTGGTTGTTTTTGAAACTTGGGTTCTCTCTCTCTCTCTCTCTCTCTCTCCCTTTTCTATTTTATGTTTTGTTTTTTCCTTCATCTAATCACAATAGTGATTTAGGGTTGCCCCCTGTAAACAAGTGGTATTAGATCCCTATTTTTTTGGGCAGTTAGAGATTTTTGTGGGTGTTTTGGAAAAGCTATAGATTCTTTAGGCACTAATTAGTCTTCTCCCATTTGAGAATGACAAGTAGGGACAATAAAGGTTGGTAGCAACCACCGAACTTTGATGGGCAGAACTATGACATCTGGGCTAAGAAAATGAAGACAATCTTAGTTGCAAATGACATATGGGAGTTGGTCATTAATGGTTTCATAGATACTACAAACCAAGCAGCCTATGCAACCATATCAAATGCTCAAAGGAATCAGTTAAAGGAAAGCCAAATGAAGGATGTAAATCCCTATCTGATTGAGGTAGCCTTGACATAGGCTATTTTCCTTTGCATTACAACAACAAACTACTCAAAATAGGCATGGAAAATACTCCATAATAGTTATAAGGGGACTGAGAAGGTGAGATTGGTAAAGCTCTAGCTGCTGAGGAGAGATTTTGAGACCTTACAAATGAAGAACGGTGAGTCCATTTTAGACTTCCACACTAGAGTTTCTACCTTGATTAATCAACTTAGGATAAATGGAGAAACCAAGGAAGATGAAAGGATTATTGAAAAAATCCTAAAAAGTTTGCCCTCTAAGTTTGATCCTATAATCATTACCATTGAAGAGGCCAAGGACCTGTCCAAAATGATGGTAGATGAGTTGACATTTGCACTACAAACCCATGAGAAGTGGTTGAATAGATCCTTTCCTTCCCTAGAGCAAGCCTTCAAGGCTCATACCAATGTAAGAGGAAGAAATAATAGAGGTAGAGGTCAAAGAGGTAGAGGAAGAAGCAACTTTGGAAGAGGAGTTTCAAATAGCCAAGAGGAGGCAAGCACCTCATAGCTAGCCTACCAAGTCAATAAGAAGAACAACAATTCAAATCAGAGGTATGAAAAAAGTAATGTTCAATGTTATTACTATCATAAGTTTGGTCATTATGCTAGTGAGTGTAGGAAGAAACAATGTGACCAAGGGAGTCAAAATGCCAATGTAGCAAATGAGAACAAGGCTAAAAATGAAAAGCAGTCAAATGTATTTATTGTTTGCAACCTTGCTGAGTGGAGTAGTGATGAAGTATGGTACTTAGAGAACACTTGTAACAACCACATGAATGCTAACTAAATCTTCTTTGCCTCCATAGATAGCAATATAAAGACTAAAATTAAAATGGGAAACACTGAGAAACTTCCTATCACGGGAAAAGGTACAATCAACATCCAAATGAAGCATGAAAATCTAGGATGTCTACTATGCCCTAGGCATAAAACATAACCTATTGAGCATTGGACAGATGGTCCAAAATAGTTATAAAATTCTGATAGAAAATGGAGAGTGCGTGATATTTGACAAAGGATGCAGCAAGAAAGTGATTGTAGCAGTGTGGATGACAAAAAATAGAATGTTTCCTCTTAGGATACATATTGAGTCTCTGACGCTATCTCCAGAGCTATCTTTGTCATAGTTTCTAGCACTAACTTCGGCACTCATAGCAGTGGGACAACAATTTGTCTCAGTCATCAAAGACTCATCCAAACTTTTACATTTGAGGTATGGGCACTTAAGTTTTTCTGGTTTGAGTTTATTGTCCAAGAAAGGCATGGTTAGAGGGCTACCATCTATTGTAGAGCCTAATGGAAAATATGAAGCCTACATTTTAGGAAAGCAACATAGAAAACCCTTTCAATTAGGGTATTCTAGGAGAACAAAAGAACCATTGGAGTTGGTGCACTCAGATTTGTGTGGACCCATGAAAACCCATATGTTGTTTGGAAACACTTATTTCATGATGTTCATAGATGATTATACAGAAAAGTCTAGGTTTATTTTTTGAAAACAAATCATAATCCTTCAAAGAAAAATAGAACCATCCAAGAGATGGTAGAAAGCATGTTGAAAGAAAAAGGATCGTCACATGATTTTTGGGGTGAAGTTGTAGCAACAACAATTTACCTATTGAATAGGTGTCCTACAAAGGTTGTTCGTGATAGAATTCCATAAGAGGCGTGGACAAACAACAAATAGAGCATGGACCACTTAAGAATCTTCAGGTGTGTGGCATATGCATTCATGTGTCAAAAGAAAAGAGGCATAAATTTGATGATAGAGGTGAAAAATGTATCTTCATAGGCTAAAGTGAAGAGTCAAAAGCCTACAAACTGTATAATCCCATCACCAAAAAGGTTGTGATCAGTAGGGATGTTGAGTTCATTAAGAATGAAGCATGGGATGGAACAGTGAGAGCACCACAGGTATTTTAGTCACAATACCCCTTGAAGATGAAGAAGCCTTGGAGGACATCAACTCCAGAGGAGCTCTGGAGAGAAACAACTCAGGGAGAAGCTACCGTAGAGCTTTGGAAAACAATAGGTCTAGAGGTATTCAACAGAACAATAGTTTCAGAGGTGAACAACATTGCAACAACTCCAGAGATCAGCAACTCTGGAGATCTACAACTCCATAGATTAGGAACTTTAGAGTCCAACAGAGTAGCAGATCTAGAGGTCATTAGTACAGTATCTCTAGAGGTTAGAATATTAGCAAATATGGAGGTAATTCAGATCCTACACTCTCATCATTGATGCCACGAAGGACAAGGAGTGTGAGGGAGATTTATGACAACACTAGGTATGCTGATTTTGATGAGAATTTGAATTTTGTATTATTTTCTTATAGTGTTCCAATGCATTTTGAGGAGGCTGTGAAAGAATAGAAGTGGTGTAAGGACATGGATGAAGAGTTGGATGCTATAGAGAGGAATGAAACATGGCAGCTAACTAATTTACCCAAGGGTAAACAAGTGATTCAAGTTAAGTGGGCCTACAAGACCAAGTGTACTATTGAAGGAAAGATTGAAAGACATAAGGCAAGGCTATTTATCAAGGGGTACAAACAATAGACTAGAAGAGATTATGATGAGACATATGCACCAGTTGCAAGACTGGAAACAATATGATCAGTCATAGCAATAGCATCCCAACATAAATGGAAGGTGTATCAAATGGACATGAAGTCAACCTTCTTGAATGGAGTGCTGAAAGAAGAAGTGTATATAGAGTAGCCACCTAGCTATGAAGTCCTAGGGCAAGGAGATAAAGTATATAGGCTCTAGAATGAGCTAAAACAAGCACCTAGGGCATGGTACAATAGAATAGACTCATATCTAGTGAGTAATGGCTATAGCAAAAGTAGTAGTGAGTCCACACTTTACATCAAAGTAGTTCAAGGTGAGATTTTGATTGCTATTTTATATGTAGATGATCTAATTTTTATGGGAAATAGTGATCTCTTTATTGCTGATTACAAAGAGGTAATAAAGAATGAGTTTGAGATGACAGACTTAGGTTTGTTGAAGTATTTTCTTGGCATTGAAGTCCAACAAACAGAGCATGCTAGCATATTTATTTCACAAGCTAACTATGCCAAACAGATCTTGAAGAGCTTTAAAATGTAGAAAAGAAAGCCTACCCCAACACCAATAGCTACAGGTCTAGAACTGAGCAAAGAAGATAGCAATAATGTAGTTAACCCAACCCTCTACAAAACCATGGTTGGAAGCCTCATGTACTTGACAACTACTAGGCCTGATTTGATGTATGCAGTAAGCCTAATTTTTAGGTTCATGGAGAAACCTAAGGACACACACTGACAAGCAGGAAAGAGGATCCTGAGATATGTGAATGGCACAATAGGTTATGACATCTTATATGGTGTATCTAACGAGTTTAAGATAACTGGTTTCACAAATAGTGATTGGGCAGGTAATGTAGATGATAGGAAGAACACATCGGGATATGTATTCCACATGGGTTGAGGAGCAATTTTATGGGCATCCAAGAAGTAGCCCATTTTCTCTCTCTCCACAATAGAAGATGAGTATATTGCAGCAAATGTAGCAGCATGTCAGGCTATTTGGTTGAGAAGAATCCTTGTAGACTTGAGAGAGTAGCAAGAAGATGGTACAACCATTCATTATGACAACATTTCATCAATAGCCTTGACAAAGAATCCAATCTTCCATGGATGAATAAAGCACATTGATATCCATTTTCACATCATAAGGGAGTTGGTAGAACATGGTGAGATTGAGCTTCAATATTGCAAATCTGAGTAGCAACTCACTGACATTTTTACCAAGGCATTGCCAAAAGATTGTTTTGAATGCCTAAGAGATAGGCTTGGCATTGTAGACAGCTCCATAGGTGTGCATCCTCAAAAAGGAGACAGCTCTGGAGGTTCAACTCTAGAAAGACAATCTTAGAATAGCTCCAGAGGTGCTCCGGAGATGCAAAAATAGAGCTTTGGAGGTGCAAGAAATCAGCTCCAAAGATGTAGGGAAAGTGGTCTAGAGATGCACAAAGGTGCTTTGAAGGTGGTCCAGAATGACAAAAATAACTCCAAAGATCTGCTTCGGAATGACAACAACAAAGGTTTAACTCCGGAGATCAGTTTTGAAAAGAAAATAGTTGAATGAGTCAGGTGACATTCAGATTAAGGGGGAGTGTTGGAATTAATCCTCAATCAGTGCATTTAATGTACCTGCCCTTGTGTCAGATTTGGGGATCTCCTCAATCTGTATCCAATTGTTGGCGTGCTAGAAGTAAATATGGTAGGTGAGTTTGAAATCAGTCTTGGACGCCATTTTTTTGGGCATGCAAATGGGACAAAAGAAAAAAAGATGTGATATGGTAAGAGAGAATATAGAGAAGTTGAACCGACAGTAATAGAGAATAGAAGGGGAATGTGCAGTGAACAAAAGGAATGTTCTAGCAGAGAACAGAGTAAAAGTGTAGTAGTATGATGTAGAAAAATAGTGAACTCCATAATCAGTAGACAACTCCAGATTGGTTTGGATAGCAGCTCCAAAGTAGAAGCAAGTCATTGTTGAATGGATAGAAAACAAACTAGCAACTCTACATATTTTTGTAATGTATTTGGCTATGATTTTTTAAAGTGAAAATATAAAATATATTGTTGTGTGGTTATTTTTGAAACCTGAGTTCTCTCTCTCCCTTTTCTGTTTTCTGTTTGTTTTCTCCTTCATCTAATTACAACAGTGATTTAACGCTGCCCCCTACTAACAACATAAACTTAATTCAGCTAACAATACCAGAAATGATTTTTTTAATAAAAGAGAATTATATTGATAAAAAGAGGTTGCTTTTACAAAATACCACAACGGACACATGCTAAGTAGGAGCTCTTAGAAGGTGTTGGTTCTTTTTCCTGTAGTCCCTCAACTCTAAGGCATTCACCATACTATCAAGACACAAGGATCAAATAAATCCTGATAGAGGGAAGAGACCTATGGTCAAATTGAGGGTGAAGAAAAGCCAATGAACATGAAGGTAAATAAACCTCCTCTACACTTTGAGCCTTGCTAAGCTTGGGAGGGTATTCCCAAAGATCTCTGAACAATTTGAAAAATAGATAAACAATAAGGAATATCTCTATTTAAGACAATTACATTAAAATGGTGCCAACATATGATAAAATGGTTTATAATCCTTGTAAATGCACTCATTGGCAATTTCTTACAACACCATTGACCTAGAAAATATAATATGCACAAGTCCTATGAAGATTTGCATTAGCTACAGGTTTCACATGAGGTTCAACAATATTTAGAATATTGGACTTTATGCATAAGGTAGGGTAGAAATAATTTAGAATTTGTGGACATGGCTTTGGGTTTATCATTTTGATTGTGGTTTCTACGGTTGGAGTAGACAAAAAGAAAGATCAGTGCTTATCAAGAGCTACAGAGTCATATGTGATGAGTTTTACATAACTGCAATCTAACATATCTTGATGATCATTTGAACCATTATCATTTTATGATAATGTGACCTGCAAAAGCCTATAATAAAATCATACTTGGCAATCCATTTGAAAATATAACATCCCCATCATTGTCAAACAAGCACTTACACCACTCCTTAAGTAGCAAGCAAACTTGAGAAGAACTCAATGCAGCAAATGTACATGATGAATTTATTAATCCTTGATTAAAACTTTCAAAGAACATTACATTTCATACTGGAGACAATTTCATTGTAGTGTGATTTTCATATACACACAATTCAAGATACATCAAATACAGTCATAAAATGACTTACAGACATAGATCCAATACCCTATAATAGACTTAACTTGATCACCCCTTTAAAGAGTCTTTTCCAATCCTCCCAGAACCCTCTCAAATGATGTAGAGATTACAATTTAAGAAACAAAGAAGAAGATGAAAAAACCCTAGATTCATCTGAGGCATTACATCTGGAACATTTATGTCCCTCTGATCTTGCAACTAATTTTGGCATAAGAGAATAGGCCACAACATCCTTTTAATTTCCCTATAAATCTCGTGCACAATTTTACCCTGCTGGTAAAATTAACTTCTCAACTACAATTTCACTTGGCAAGTAAAATTTTAAACCCTAGGCAGTTTCCCAATTTAACTGGCAAGTGAAAACATATTTAACCATACATTTTAACCCCCAAAACTTCCAATGAAATATCCAAGGCATTTTTGGCAATGACCAGACATTTTACAGTGACGGGGCATTTTTCATTTGCCAGAGCACTTAAAACTAATGTAGGGGCATTTTTAGCCATGGTTGGGTATTTAAAAACTTGCCAGAGGCATTTTTATTCATATTGGAGGTATTTTTGGACTTTTCCAGATGTGTAGAAGAGTGCTAGGACATTTTTCCTTGTCTAGAGGTGTTTTTTACCCATCCCCAGCAATTAAAAAACTTGCAGGGTCATTTTTATCAATGTTGGCCTATTCTTAACATTGCTGGGTATGTAAAAATGCTGAGAACATCACTGAAAAATGTCTTCTGGGTGTGAGAAATGCCTCAGGCATTGTTCTGTACGTGAGAATGCTCTTTTATAGCTTGTAAAAAGCCTCAAAACTCTACTCCAAACTTGAAAACGTGATTCACAACACATTCTACTTTGTTTTACAACCTCCCCGCAATTCCGCACCCAAATTTGGGCCTCAATCATATAGTCTGCGAAATAGCAGAAAGCTAGAGTTTTGCACAAGAAGCTTACAATACATCTCACATTTTAATCTTTAACCTTTACACCAAAAATAAAACATTAACATGTGGCGTTTTACAACCTCTCGACAATTTTGCATCCAAATTTGGGCGCTCACTTCTACTGTGTGCGAAATAGCGGAAATCACATTAAAGCTTATAATAAAGCTTGCTTCACAATTTTAACTTTCACAACAAAAATTAAAACATTAAAATATTTTTAAAAGCCGGCAAAGTTAAAATATTAACTTTGGAAAAAAATAAATTTCTCTGCCAGCCAAAATGACGCAATGACACCACTGACACACGGGATGTCCGAAGACCACAAAAATTTGTGGGAGACCTGTTGACCTATTTTCCTCTGCCTAGAGTCAAATATCCCAACTTGAAAATCTTGTTGAAATTCCTTGGAACTTAACTGTGCAAGCCTAAAAACCTTCAAATTCTAGTGTTTTGCCTTGTAAAAATCCCTAAAAATTCATCTAGGGAATCCTTGTAGAAAACCTAGAAAAACCTAGAAAATTTGAAGCTTTTACCTTAACTTTTACCCCGTTTTGGCCTTTGTCAGCAAAGTTTCAGATTCCTGAACTAGTGCAAAAAATGACTAAGGCATGAGGCTTTTCCTTCCCTTTATCGGCAAAATTTAGGTTTTACAAACTCAATGAAAGTTCACTTTTTCTCAAGGTTCGCTGATTCAGCATTTTGCCGACAAAGGGACAAGGGCGCATATTTCTTTGAAATGCAGCTAAGGAAAAAGCAAAGAAAAGATGCCTTTATTGATGGTTTTGTCTAGTCGTGAACTTTCCAGAAAGTTTGAAAAAACTTCAGTTTGTCGACTGGGTGATTTCCTGATAAAGGGAAGGCAAAGGGGAAGATTTGCAAGAATCGACAAAGTCAAAAGAAAGCAAGGAAATGTCTTTATCGAAAAAGTTCACAAGATGTGAACTTCCTTCAAAGTTCAAAAGGTCTACGGTTCGTTGATAGAGTATTTTTCCGACAAGGCAAAGAAGTAGAAGGTGGCCAAACACATGGTTCGGCAAAAGAACATTTTGCCGATAAAGGGAAATTAGCTAAGGCATCCAAGGTTCAAGATTTCAAGGTTTTGCCGATTGGCATTTTTCTGATAGGACAAAAAGAAGAGTGAAGACTTGCGGCTAAGGAAAATGGTCTGGCAAAAAGGAGCTTTTGCCAATAAAGAGGCCCAGGTTCACAAAAGATGCATTTTGCTGATAAGGAAAAAAAACAAAGAATAAATGGTTGGGCAAAGATGTATTTTACTGATAAAGAAAAAAGTAAGGCACAAAGGTTTGACAAAACAAAGTTTTGCTGACAAAGGAGCAATGGTTCGAAAAATTTGCTTTTTGCTGATAAGGAAAAAAGAAAAGAGAAATAGTTCAACAAAAGTAGTTTTTTCCGACAAGGGCAAAAGTGATGAAGAAAAAAAAGTTCAATGATAAGAGACTTTTGCCGATAGAAAAGGGAAGTAAAGAGCCAATGTTTAGAAAAAGATAGTTTTGCGATAAAGAAAAAAAGAGCAAGCAAAGCAAAGTTCGGTAAAATGGGTTTTGCTGACAAAGAAGAAGAAAGTGAGATGAAAAATACAAAGTCAAAAAGAGTTCATAAACAAGAAAAATTACCAACTAAGGATGAAAATGTGTAGAAATAGAGGCAGAATGGTCTATATAATACTGATTTTTGTTGACAGAGCAAAATATGGGCCAGAATCTTGGAATTTCCAGAAAAGACAAATATTGTAAAAACAAAGTTGTAATATATTGTAAACTTCAAATATTTAGATTTAAATATTTGAAGTGTTGAAAAAGCTCTATATAAAGAGGATTTTGGAGGGAAAATTTATTTGATTTTCCTCAATTGCCATTAATGCAGAATCAGATCTTTCATCTACCTCAGTTACTCCATTTTAGATATTTTGCATTTATGATTGTATGTGATGAATCGGTTGGTGCATTGAAGAGACCAAAATGTCTCCCAGCTACTCCATGATCCAAGATATTTTCTGCATTGAATTTTATCAGGCAGACATCCCTTTTGCAGGGATATTTTCTAACAGACCCATGGGGCGAATTTATTGATGAAATGACTGAGGTAAATGTAAATAAAATGATATATATGCATATTTGTAAGATGTATTGAGGGTTGGATATAGAGACATTTTTGTACTCCAAATAGAGCCCTCCTCTGCTATAGCCTTGCCTTTTGATAAAATACAGACTATGTTTTTACCCTTTCTACTGTTTTAGCTTTGTGTAATTCATAATTAGTTGTCTATGAATGTTTATTTCCTCTCAACTTAGTTCTTTTCTTTACCTTTGCTAAGAATTTGTTAGATTTGTGTGAATGATCAGCTGTATCTAGTTATTTTGTGCATTTCCAATTTTGTGAGAGATTTTATATTCAAACTTGGTGTATCACCTCCATTAATTTATAGTTTTATCTCTCTTCCTATTTTCCTCAATAGTGGATAGATTAGGTTTAGTCTTAGGAATAGCTAAATTTCCCATTCAGCGAAGGAACCAACCTCTCTCTAGAGATTTGGCCTCCTTGCAGGGTCCCACACCTGGAGGTCATCTCAATGTTTCGTTGGATTGTTGAAGACCGTTAAACTTCTCCAACACAGGGCAAATCCAAGTGACAAAAAGACCATAATCAATTATTTAAAACATGGGTGTTATATATGAAAAGTGGGAAGATGATGAATAGTGCCAAGATCTATCAAATCAAACCCTCCTTTCATAATAACATTCAAGGACAACAACCAAGGCAAGTCACGACAGATGAAGAGGACTCAGCTACAGGTTGATGTACTTAGGAATGATATGGAAAGATTAATTAGATTGGAAGATTTGTCAAATCCTAGATTTAATATGCCTTAAACCCTAATTATAATGAAATCAGGTACAAATGAATAAACTGCTACATATCACCGCATAGGAAGGCACTCAGGAAGGAATAGAAACTCACCAGAAGTTGGATTTTCAGAGGCGAAGACTTCAGGGACAAGGGGGCAGGTGCCTTAGTCCAACAGGGTAGTTTTTTTGTAGATCTAGAACAGAGAGGTGTGTCAGATGATATCTTGATCCTACTTTCTAGATGAATCCTATCGAGAGGACTACGGGGTGGGCTCCCTAGTCCAGTAGGGTTGATTTCTACACTTTTTCTCCAGATCTTGAATCTCTATCCTCTGCTTTGCTTCTCTACAACTCCACTTTGCCAAATCCCGCACCTATAACCTGCAATCAAAAAAGAGAGGGGTTTGGGGGTTGTGGTGTTTAGGAGCTTGCCTCAGTGAAGCCCTAGAATAACATTCAATCCTTCCAATACTGTTGTTAGATAGAGTATGTGCCCAAGGGAGGGAAGAGGCCAAAGTAATGATGAAATCAAATGATTGAAGCATAAATAAATGTCACCTTAGATGTGAAGCCCTCATAGAGATGAAGATCTTTGAAACCATGAGGAGATGGATTGATGAAGCCAAATCTATAATAAACAAACACAATGATAACACAATTATGCTCTGCAACATAATGAATGCTTTGAGATCCCTTAGCTCAATATCATAAGTTCACATTATCCATCTAGGTATGAAATAAAGTCATAAACATGTTTATATATGCATTCTCACTAGCAATCATAATTCAAATTGAAATGGCTGACAGAGGGAAACCTTTTTAAAGGTCCTATGCCGACATCCTATAATTTAGGTCCCAAAAAATTAGCCTAGACTAGGGCGTGGGCACCCAAGTCCCAAGGCATGATTTGGGTCTTGATTAAGCATTAAAGTGGAACCCTAAGCCCCATTTGACATGGGTTTCAGGGGAAATTGCTCTAGGATAAGTTTTAAACATGCATTCAATGAAATTAAGGGGACCTAGGAGCTAAACTAGGAGGTAAACAGTCCTAAGGAAAATTTTTACGACATAATAATGTGTTTGTTGCTAAAATCATCAAATTTGACACTTTTTCAAGACACTTTTCTAGCCCACTTGCAGTCGCAAACGCATTAAAAAATAAGTCAAAACTCACCCAAGAACCACGAAACTAGATGACCTTACTAACATATGTCCCAAAAAACTTTCTACCAAATGGATTTGGATGACGATGACTAAGATACAAAATTGTAATCGTCAAAGTTGGGGTCTCAGGTAGATGTGACAAGAGTCACACTTGGCCCCTATCGCCAATTTGAAGGCATATAGGCATTTCAAATTTGCCAAATTTGTAGGTACCAACAATGGCTCATGTTCGGGGATGCATGCCCCTTGTAGGCATGGTGAGAATCCAGACTTCTTCGGGACGTAGACCAGGTGCCTACTCCATTGGGCAGCTCTGCCACTACTCAGGAAACCATCAATCAAACTTCATTTGGTGGCCGTGGGCCACCAAATGAAGAACTAGTATTGACCTCTATCATACACTTGATTTTCATTAGACTGCACCAAACCCAATCTGTTTATACCACTGAAATCTGCCTAATTACAAACACTGTCACTAACATCTCTCACCATTCCTCTGAGCATACCATTGTTATTGTAACCTTTGTCATTCTACATTGTATAACCATGCATAAACTAATTTTTTTTATCATCACATGACATATATGTATTATATTCATCACATAAACATATTCATATTGAAAGTAACATTCCTCACTCTTCATCTTATTGTCACGCTCCATCAAAATACTTCCCAACTGAACTAAAAACTGAAAGTGTTCATACTCTACCAAACAGCTGGAATCATGATATTCAACTTCATCATTTGGTTGCACATCAAACAGAAAGCTCTCATAGGGACACTGCTGCAAACTATGCAAACAACTTTCAGTTGTATGAAAAGAGGAGCATTCATACACAGGTGTCTCCTGCAACTACAATACATTATATTGGCAAGGACATTCATCTAAGCATATTGACTCAGCCATATCACCACTTGTTCCATTATCTTGTAAATGCAACTTATCTGCATCATCAACATCCCATAACTGCACAAATGCACACATTTTTGGTTTAGTGACATAATCTGATTCAACTTTAAAATCATCACTCATAGCCATGTACACAACTTCATAAGAAGGCTCAAACAAGTCTGAAAATATCCTATTATGAAGATCAACATATCAACTCCTCAGAACTTGACCACTTTTTCAATGAACTTCATATTCAACCTTGGTCTCCATCATATCAACATGAAACTCTAATTTTTCATCTGCATTAACATCTTCAAATTCATCATTGTCCATGTCCATTTTATGAACACAATCACAATCAACCTAGAAGCAATGATAATCAATATAACTTTTCACTTCATCCTGTGATTGTTCCACACACATGTCTGAAATTTTTGCCATATCAACATAATCTGAGATGGCATAGTCAGAAGGCTCTTCAAGTTCCATAATACTATTAACCAACAATGGTGATATTCTATCATTCACATATTCATCATACTGCATAACTTGATCATCTGAGAGTGAACTCATGTTATCAACATCTTGCATGCTAATGTGATCTTCATTTGGAATAAAACTTTCCAACTCTACTTCATATAAGCCACTATGACCAACAAAATAACAATCAACATGATCAACTTCATGAGTTGAGTATATATGAACATGCCTAATGATATCATGATCATTATTGACAAAGCTCTCAACACTGGTAAGATTATGATCAAGATTACATGGTTCTTGCACACTCAATGATGAATATATTATCTCATTAACACTCATACCATTGAACATATCATCATAATCATTTATATCACAATGCTGCAATTGAACTTCTTCTGTGATCTTATTACTGGAGCAACTAATAGTTCCATTACCTAGTGTAGTATGCCAAATATCTAAAAATGCCTTTACCTCTTCACCATTTGTGTCATGACAAGATATTATTTGATGCATTTGCATTATTTTAATATGTAGTGCATTTAAACTTCCATGAATACAATTTTCAGGTATATACACCACATTATTTGGCTACTCATAAACATTTCCCATATTAGCACGAGATGTAACTTCACTTTGAAACATGTTCTTTTCACTCACATATATTGCATCATTGTTTAACTCATACCCAACAATAGGACTAATGTGATCAACACTATGAAATTTTCCATTCTTATCATCATGAATCTTAGCATTCTTTACAATGTCTATCCAATCAAGAACCCGAGAAAATTACTTGGCTTCAACCTTTGAGGTAATAAACTCAAACCTGACCCATACACTTCACAAAACAAACCAATAGGGATATCCATATAGGTGTCCAAGATTCTAGAAAATAAAGAATATCCTGATTCTCCCTCATGTCTCCTTATGTCAAAGAGAGATTGAACAAACACCACAGGATCACTAATGAGTGCAACTTGTTGACAATTTCTTTGGGGCTCTATGTGATCAACGTTATGGATTGATGTATGAGTTGGGACAACATGGATGTAATTTCTTTGACAGTCTTTTTTGATTTCTGATTTACACTTCACATCAGCATTGGGTGCTTTAGGACAACAAACACTTGCAGACAAATAGCCCTTGAGCACTCCATACTTCTAGTTGTTTTCAATTTCCATGGCGATCTCATAAGCCTGATGCAAAGTTGTAGGATCTTTGTTTCTTAATTGGTAACTCATCTTTGTGTCAAAAGCTCCCAGGTAAACAACCAAACTCGTTGAATTATTTGGCCTCATAGTCTTAGGAATATCCCTCAACATTTTTGCAAATCTCAGGTTAAATGTTGGAACTAGCTGATCCTCTTCTTTTTGAATGCTCATAAACTTGCTGATCATTGAACTTGTAATGACCCTCTCACCAAACTGCTCCATGAAAACTACTTTGAGTTCATCCTGTAGATCAGGGAGAATCAGGAGAAAGCACTAAATCATCAATAGCAACCACAAAACTATCTAAATTCAAGCCATAAAGACCCTAATCTAACAATGAAGCACAAGATGACAATAGAAATCAAATGATAAAGTCATAATATCTCAATTCCTATGCCAAAGTTGGTTCTCCTCCATTGCTCTTCTCTATTTTACTTTGTTTTCTCTCAGATTTGTAGCATGCAATATATATGATAAGCTCAATATGGATGTATGATAGCAAGATCACAAGATGAATGACAGAAAATTATTGAAGATTGTGGTTCAGAAAAATATTGAAGATTGTGGTTAACCTTGAAATGAAGATGAAGGCTTGCTTTTATAGAGGACTTGGATTTGAATGAAGGGTGATGATTGAAAGGTCAATTGTGTGATGTGGATGACTAGGATTGAAAGATAATTTAATTCAAGGCCCTTTCATTTAATAAAAGGTAGTGGTGTGACAAGTGTGAGGATAAGAATAGAGGTGACTTAATTTAAATAATAAAATTATTTAAATTAGTTGGTAGTGTGACAAGGCATTTAATGAAGGTGGTAGTGTGACACATAATTCAAATAAAAAATTACTTAAACTATGAGAGAGGGACATGTGTTGTGATGAGAATAAAGGTGAGGGCTAATTTAAATAAATATTTTATTTATTTAAATTAGATGATGGAGGAAATGAAAAATTATTAAATAATTGAAAACCATTATTTAATAATGTATGAAAATAGATAAATGACTAATTAAATAATTAAAAATAATTATTTAATTATAGAAGAAAAGAGGGAAGATGGAGATGAATAATTAAATAAATAAGAATATATTGAATTATATATTAGAAAGGGATAATTAGTAACATAATTAAATAAATAAAATTTATTTAATTATTTAAGAGGAAAAGAGAGAACTAAAATAATTAAATAATTCAAAACTATTTAATTAGTAAAAGAATATGACATTAGGAAATAATTAAATAATTAAAAATTATTTAACTATGTCAAAGGAGATGGAAGTTTGTGTGAAAATGTTACTCACAAATTTGAGACATTTTTGAGTGTCTACATTTTGCCCCTATTTGATACAATGTGAATCTAAATGTTATGTCAAAGAATAATTAGAAAAATTTGGCTCAAGACCTGCTCCAGTGTGCCCCGGCTAAAGTGGGATAGCATGATACCCCCTTAGGAAATTTGACAAATTTTTGAAAAAATTCTAAAAAATTTGGTAAATTTACCGATAGGTCAATTTGATAGACGCAAATGCATTGGCGATGAAAAACTAGGATGATAGGACATGCATCCTCGAAAGATAGAGGCAGTACAGGGTAGGCCTGTATTTAGACTCATGTATTTTTGATCAAGCCTGCGAGCTCCTTTTTTGACAGACATATGATATTGTACTATGACATATTTTTTGATATATATATGAGATGTATCATTTTTGGCGGTGACTATATGATGTGTTATGTTCTATATGCATGTTATGTGATGGATTTGTGTGATGTGATTTTATGATATGCATTCTATGGTTATGTGATGCTTTTCTATATGATATGCATTATGGATTCATGATATATGGTTTATACTTACATATGTTACAATGTATGGATTGGATGCACATGACCTATGGATACAAATTATATTGCAGGATGGTACTATATGTGAATGACATGCATATATGATGCTTATGCAGATGGTGATTCTATATGATGTGATGCTATCTATGTTTTTGTATTTTCTTATGCAATATGGATGACTTAACATGTATATGATGATGCCTATATTATGTTCTAACATGATTATGTATGCAGGAGGACGAAACTAACGCATTTATTTTTGTGTCATAGTGTGCCATCAAGATGACTGCAGAGATGAATAAAGGAAATTTTAATGCAAAAGAGATGATATTAGCAAGAAAATGAAGAATGATTGAATGAGTGAAAATGGAATGAGATCTTGCTTGATAGATTTTGAGCTTTAATTTAATTGTATGATTATCATCATATAGCTTTTATTATGGCAATGGATAACGAACACCATGGTGCGATATAGACCAAGGCGCACAATGTGATCCCTTGAGGAACAGGCACATGATAGACAAGGAATGCCATGATGCAGACTAGTAACCATAGAACCTTGTCAGAATATGTGAGGAAGTAACCATGAAGCATGTTAGTCCTAGCATAAGAAAGCATTAGATGACCTTTCAATTGCACAGGATATTTTGATTATGCTAAATGGAATCCCAATCACACACAAGAAACTTAGTTGCCCCAGTCATATTGCCAAGACAAACCACAAACATAAGTCAAAGAGAAAAAGGTCATGACCCATCATCACTCCTCTCATCACTTGTAGACTTCCTTGAGGTGCATAAGAAAATGACCAAAGATCAATTAGATAAAAATGATAAGATAAACTAGACCAATAGAGTCAAAAACTGTTTAAATCTTCTTGCTAGATAATGAGTGTTTGTTTGTTAGGAGTGCAAGATCACGCTTGGTTTTAGGGAAGGAAACATGATGTATAAGGTCCATCAAGTCTGGTTTCAATGATGTAACCACCTGTATAAGGCAAATGATAGGATTGTGTCTGGTTTTAGAAATGAGACACTCGTATAAGACACCTGGTCTAGTTTTGAGAGTGTGGCAATCTATATAAGACAATTGATAGTTGATCGATTAGGATTAGAGACTTGATGGATAGTTTCACTTGTTTCGATATTTGTTGAGCTGGGTTCTCTGCGGAAGATAACTAGTTTATATCTGATCAAGGTGTCAACCTTAGCAAGGGATGACTTATTATAGGCTATGGATTATGGTAGGCTCAACTCAACGGACCCTAAATGACTAACCTAATGTCTTAGGGGCTCATCGATGATGGCCTTGCCTACGTAAAGCACAGAGACAATGTAGTTTGACAATTTAGACTGACATTGACATAGACTTGATGACTGACACTATGTTTGAAATTTTGTGACATTTTTTGATTTTTTGGATTTTTGGAATATTTTGATTTTTTTGGATTTTTGGAATGTTTTGTTTTTTTTAATTTTTGGAATGTTTTGATTTTTTTGGATTTTTGGAATATTTCAATCAGTGTCCTCTAATACCAAGTCTAGGATCCCATATGGAAACCTAAGTCAAGGATTTGCCCGCAGTCAGGTATAGGACCAAATTATTAGGAAGGAAATGGACGGGGTAATGTTTATTATAGATGGGTATGGAAAGTGAGAGACACAAAAGCCAACTATTCTTAGGCCATGAGAAGGACAAGAAAGTCTTATTGTGGATTGGATAGGAAAGTGGAAGTTTATTATGGATGAGGCTATGCATAGATTGTGAAGGGCGAAGTGAAAGACCGGATAGAGTGATGGTAAATGGTAGAGAAAAGATTGACTACACATGGCGCCTATTTGCTAGGTTTTCACCACGGTACTTATCCAAAGCACCATCGAAGTGGTTTTCACTATTGGACGAATTATTTTTCTTTACTATTTTTAAAATTTTTTTTTGATGGGGGATATTTGGATGGGGTAGGTGGATATGGATAAGAGGGACTCAAACATCTAGTTCCATGAAGAGTGATAGTACCATTAGAGATGGATGCCAACATATGGACCATGTCAAATGCCATTATGCTCATAGATGTTGGTAGGGGATTGCGTGAAAGGGTGAGATGGATTAGGTAGATAGTGGATTATGAAAGGTTTATGCAAAAGGATGGATGAAAGGCTTATGCAAAAGCATGGACCATAGGAAGGTGATGGGTGAAATGTGTAGGATAGTGGATGAAGGATGAGGAGATGGAGGTATGTGGAAATGTTCTAGAATGGGAAGGAACCAAGACCAACAGTTGCACACACCGTGATAAACATTGAAGCTTTCGATTTGGAGGAGGTGTAGGAAGCAATGGACATGTTTGCTTAGGAGATAGTTGATGTAGGAATTTAGGTACCCACATAGACTTAGGATTTTTATTTTGCTTGTGGGATGAAGGAATTTGAGATTTTTTTTAAAAAATGCACCTGGTAAACTTTTTAACGTGACTGGTGACGCCGGTGCAACATGCCCTCCGGCTCCACACTAACGCTTTTGCCCGGAGCGATGAACTGGTGAGGCCACAACATGGGGGACCTCATCCCCAAGTAAGAACACTTCAAACCTGCTTGCTCGTTGGCCCAGCGAAGGCTTAAAGTCTACGAGCTCGTTGGCCCAGCGGGGGTTTGAACTCTAGTGGCCACCACTACAACTGAGCGACAACCACCGAACCACGCCCTTAACAACAAGGAATTTGAGATTTTTGAATGGAATGGGATTTTTGAGATTTTTGGATGGAAGAGGATTGTTGGGGTTTTTGAGATGTGGATGCTTCATTTGACTTGCGTTCTTTTTGCTTAGGTACCCAAACCTTTTTAGTTTTGGCCTTTTCTTGTGGAGGTATGGGCTTGGATAGCCTTTTGGATGGATTTTCTTTTAATTATTTGTATTTGTACCCTAAGGCATGAGGATTTTTAAGATTTTTAGCTTGATGGAAGGAGGCATCCAAATTTTTATTTTTGAATCCCATGGGATTGGTGGAAGCTTCATATTTAGACGATGTGTGCATTGATTGGTCATGATTAGGAATTTTAGGGGATTTTTGGATGGATGGATTAAAAGTGGATTTTTGGATAAATGGACAAGGGGGTTGGAGGATAGGGATATTAGGTGTTGGGAGAAGTGGTGGTAGAGTGGATGGAGGGATATTAGGAGTTGAAAGTAGTGGAGGTAAATTGGATGGTAGAAGGTGTATGGTCACATGCTTTTAGGATTTGTAGGATAATGGAGGTGGAATGGCAACATATGTTTTGGGAGTATGATAAGGTTAGTGATGGAAAGTGGTAGATTTAGGAGGCATGGAGGAAGTACCAACATCTTTAGATTGTTTACCTTGGGGTGTATATCCAAGACCACATGATTGTGGAGGGTCTTTGACATGGATGGGCTCCAAAATACCTTGTTCATGAAGGCCTAAGCCTTTGCCTTGATAGTTCATTTTTTGGAGTATGCGATGGACAATGGGGTTATGGGTGTTTTGAACACTAGACGTGAGCTTATTATTTGATGGAGAAGGTGAGGTATTGGATAGTGGTTGTTTCTTTCCTAAGGGTGTTTTGAACACTAGACGTGAGCTTATTATTTGATGGAGAAGGTGAGGTATTGGATAGTGGTTGTTTCTTTCCTAAGGAAGAACATTCATGGATAAAGGTGGTAAGAGCAAGGGGGTATGATGGTTTTCCAATATGGTCGATAGTGGATGAGGAAGAATCGCTAAGATCTTGTTTATCATTATGCTCACTAAGATCCAAGCTATTAGTTTGATCATCCATGTTTACTTGGGAGCCAAGTGTTTGATCAAGGGAAGTGAATGTTTGTACATCATGGGTAGGGCTAGATGGAGGATGGATAGGAGTAATTTGGAAATCTTGATCATGGATGGTTATGGGATTATGGATAGGTGGGGTGATTATCTCTTGATCATGGAATGCATAAAGTTGGCTAAGAGGATCATCATGGCTTTCTTGATCATAGATGGGAGCTTTATCATAAATAGGATTAAGTGTGCTATGTATGGGATCAATTTTCTCCTAGATATCTTCATAGATAATATGTTGATCATAAAGAAGGTATAGGTTATGGATAGGTTGATCATGTGATGGAATGGAATCAAGAATGAAATTGGATAGGGTGTTTAGATCTTGATTAGGATGAGAGGCTGGCGTTTCCACATGCTTTGGACTAGGTTCTTGACATAGCTTTTGGTTTTCTTAGATTTTATTTGCATTTATAGTAAGAAGTTTGTTAGGCAACATAGTAGGCATTAGACTAGGGAATGATAATGGGTAATAGGAATGATACGTGGAAGCTTTTGGATAGGCACAAGGATAGATATATTTATTGGAGGTTCTTGGATAGGTTCAAGGATAGGCATTTAATTACATGGAGATGGTTGATTCCTTGCTAATAGCCATTGGATTGCATCCTTCATAAGTGTATGGGTGGATGGACAATATAATGGATGGATAATAATGGTGGATGGTGTGGTAGGCTTAGGATTAGGATTTAGTGGAGGGATAATAGGGGTGAAAGGCGTTGTAAGCTTAGGATTAGGATTTGATAGAGGGATAATGGTATTGGATGGATTGGGATTAGGATTGATTGTGCTAGATGGGATTGACATCGAATGCGTGGATTTATGTTTTTTGTTTTTGTAATATAGTTCAAACATTCTATCTAGGGGTCTTTTAAGAGAGGTGATTAGAATTTAGGGCATGGTGTTGACAAAGGATTAGATGATGGTAAGGGTAATGAAGGGCTTGATGGATTAGAAGGTGGAGGGACCAATGAATTAGGATTAGGAGTACATGGTGATGTTGATATAGGACTAGTAGGCTTTGGGATAGGCATTCAATTGGATGGTGATGGAGGATACCCATAGGATGCATAAGCTAGAGTGGTGTCTCCTTTGTCAAAGATAGCATGAGGACTTAAGGACTCTTGATCTTGTTGCATAGGGTAACTTAGGCTTGCATGTTATTGTTGTGTAGGTACTTGATAGTCTAGTGTTGGGATAGATTTATACATATGTCGAAGTCTTTGTATTTTGGCTTGTTCAAAATATGCATCATAATCTACAAGGTTCTCATCATCATTGGAAGGAAATTGGGGACCTCCTAAGATTGTGACTTTGGGCTTGGCATGGTCCACTTATAGAGGTTGTGGTGGCATATCCCTATAAAAGGAGGAAGGGTGATAAGAGGTTGTAGGATGGCTAGAAGCATTCACATGATGATAATGTTCACGTTCATCAAGATATGCATCATGATCTACAAGGTTCTCTTGTTCAAAATGTTCATCATATTCTAATAGGACCTCACAATAATTGGTACCAAATTCAAGACTTCCTATTATGACCGGGGGTTTCCTATTGATTATGAGTTTAGTAGGCTTCTTTTTTATTGTCACAACCATTTTGACAAGATATGGATTAGTACTAGGATATGATTAGGATATGAGGTGGATGAAATTGAATGGATTAGAACTAGGATGATGATGTGGAGTAATTAGGATGGTTATGAATGATGGGATTAGATGAGATTGATATATGGATGAATAGGATTGGATGGGTGAATAGGATGATGGTGATTGGATAAAGTGAACCTAAACTAGACACATGAGTTTAAGGCTCAAATTGATGATGATGGAAGATAAGTAATGACAAGGTCTAGACAATCCAAATATGTGACAATGGTGTGATCAAGTATGATAAGCTTCCTAATTTCAAGTCTCAAAGATGACTATGAATAACCTAGGATGACAAAGGCTAACTAGAAAATACAAGCTAAACTGGGCAAATGAAATGGAAGGACTAGATAAAATGAACAAGTCCTAGGTATGAATGTATGGTCACTGTCCAAATTATATCAGAAACATGGATACTTAGGTATTTCCCCAAAAAATTTGATTTTGACATATGTGGTGTTACAGGCTACAAATGCGGTGTTTCAGGCTACAGATGCAGTGTTAGATGCCATAGATGTGGTGTTATAAGCTACATATGTGGTGTTAGAGGCTACAAATGTGGTATTTTAAGCTACAAATGTAGTGTTTCAGGCTACAAATGCAATGCAGAAATTGATAATTGCGGCTCAAAAGGTAACAGTTGCAGTTTTCTGTCTGACAAATGCAGTTCTAAATGTGATAGTTGTGTTTTTGTATATGACAAGTAATTTTGTATATGATAGTTTTGGTTTAGTGTCTGACAGATGCGGTGAACTATTTTTTGTAGCCTAAAATCAAGGGTTTCTAAATGATTTTACGTTTTGGATAGTTTGAAAGGTGATCAGAAAACACAACAAACACTTGAAATATAGATCTTTGGCTGTTTTGACTCTTTGAATCTTGGGAAATAATGTATTTCACAAGTTTTCTTCAACAAAACTCACTAGGCATTGGTTCACAAACAATTTAGATAAGCACAGCCTAGCTAGTAGTAAAGGGTTGTCTACTATAGTGGGTTTACCACACCTTTCAATGTTTTTAAATATGAGAAAAAGGAGTGGGTGACTAGAGTATGCCAAGGTCTTGGACCACCTTGACACCTCTCACCTTGAAAGGATGGATCCAAACAAGGAATTGTGTCACCTCAACCAACAACCATACGTGGTAAGTAACTTCAGGGTATGGTTCACATCCCTTGCACCACCAATAGTAGATGGCCAAAAAGGTCTTAGGCTTCTACAAACAAGGGTTCATAGTGGAGGAACTCCTAAGAACATGACATAGTAGCGATGGGAGACCAAAATATCTAACCCACAACTAGAATCACCAAGGACCGCAAAGCCCATCCCTTATAGCACAAGTGAATTGATCTCACCTTTTAGTTTTTTCCCCTTTATATAGCCCACTGGAGATACATGTTTGTGGTCTAACCCTGGGGTGAACTCCCAGGTAGGCCACCTACTAAAATAAAAAAGGGAAAGCTTATGTATTGCTCTTTCTCATCACCTAGGAATCACACAACGCAAGGGGAAAGGATACTCAAGACAACATGGTGCTGCTATTTCTCATCACCCAGGAATCACACATAGTGTAAGGGGAGAGGATACTTTAGACAAAAATGTTTTTGGTAACTGACTCACATGAGTGCAAGTGCACAAGACATAGAAGACACTTGTTCTTTTTAAGCACCAAATCCAAATGTTCCTAAATTGAAAATCACAAACACATAATGGAACCTTGCAAGAAATTGGATTAGTAGTTTGATTAGAAGGTCTTCTCCCAACGATCGCCACACAACTAGAAATCAGATATCAGTAACAAATAAGCTTTGCCCTAGTGAATGAAAAAAGTGGAAAATGAATGAAAAGCATAGATTTATACCCTCTTTTTGCTTGATAGTCAAATGTAATGTAGAATCTGACAGTTGTGTTGCAAGATTTTATAGATGCATCACATGATATGACAAATGTCGTAGGACCTAACAAATGCATCGCAGAATATCACAATTGCAGCTCTGTATCGAACGACTGTGGCTTTGTAACCTGTAACTCAAAAACACATCAAATCTGACAAAAAGCAACCCATATAAAAACCCTAATGATGTAAGTTCACTATCAAAATGTCAAAGAAATAGCCAAAGCCCTATAAAATGATCAAAAAAATAACCAGATCCCTGCAAACATGATAAAAAATAAGAATGATTGAAAGACTTTGAAATTTGTCAAATAATAGTCAGATGCGATGTTGTATAGAACAAATGCAGCACACTGTGTAATAGATGCATCACTCTGCACAACAAATGTGTCACTCTGCATAATTAATGCATCACTCTGCATAACAAATGCATTGTAGAAAGCAACAAATGCATTGCATAAAGCTGCAGATGTTGCATTGGAAGGAACATATGCGTCGCACTGTTTGAAAACCACAAATTCTCAAAAAATTGGTTCAAAATTCTTTTAGTTCACGCTGAGTTCACCAGATGTAGATTAGGGAAAATTAGGGGAAAGCACAGAATCATCAATAGTAATCACAAAACTATCTAAATTCAAGCCATAAAGACCCTAATCTAATAATGAAGCACAAGATGACAATAGAAATCAAATGATAAAGCCATAATATCTCAATTCCTATGCCAAAGTTGATTCTCCTCTAGTACTCTTCTCCATTTTGCTTTGTTTGCTCTCAAATTTGTAGCATGCAAGATATATGATAAGCTCAATATGGATGTATGATATCAAGATCACAAGATGAATGATAGCAAAATATTGAAGATTGTGGTTAACCTTGAAATGAAGATGAAGTCTTGCTTTTATAGAGGACTTGGATTTGAATGAAGGGTGAGGATTGAAAGGTCAATTGTGTGATGTGGACGGAGAAGATTGAAAGATAATTTAATTCAAGACCCTTTCATTTAATAAAAGGTAGTGGTGTGACAAATGTGAGGATAAGAATAGAGGTGACCTAATTTAAATAATAAAATTATATTATTTAAATTAGTTGGTAGTGTGACAAGGCATTTAATGAAGGTGGTAGTGTGACACATAATTCAAATAAAAAATTACTTAAATTATGAGAGAGGGACATGTGTTGTGATGATAATAAAGGCAAGGGCTAATTTAAATAAATATTTTATTTATTTAAATTGGATGATGGAGGAAATGGAAAATTATTAAATAATTGAAAACCATTATTTAATAATGTAGGAAAATAGATAATGACTAATTAAATAATTAAAATAATTATTTAATTATAGAAGAAAAGAGGGAAGATGGAGATGAATAATTAAATAAATAAGAATTTATTTAATTATAGATTAGAAAGGGATAATTAGTAACATTATTAAATAAATAAAATTTATTTAATTATTTAAAAGGAATAAAGAAAAAGTGAATTAATTAAATAATTCAAAATTATTTAATTAATAGAAGAATATGACATTACGAAATAATTAAATAATTAAAAATTATTTAACTATGTGAGAGGAGATGGAAGTTAGATGTTACTTGTAGTCTCAGAACATTTTTGAGTGTCTACACATCCCAAGAATTGATTGAGCATGCTGGTAAATAAGAGAACCAATCTCTTGCTTCATCTTTTAAGGATTGAGAAAACATCTTCATGAAAACATTTTCAAAATCTATCTCATAGTCTCCTATTACATCAATGAAATCATGTAGATGCTTACTTCCTGATTCAGATGTACTACCACTAAACTTTTGTATTTTATCTCAGATTTCATGTGGTATATGATTTGGAAAACCATAGATATTGTTGAAATTTATGGCTCTATATCTTTCAATAATGAAACTTCTTTGATAACACAGGTGGGGTTGCAAACTATGTATTGTTACATTTGAAACCATACAGGGATGCATAGGTTGATGACACAATTTACTATGCCTTTACAAACTTTTCACATTAACTTTGCAGTTAAATATTGAAAACTCAACTTCCTTTTACAACATGATCTTAAGATTTTACAATGCATATTCCTATCTCAGCTTGCCTAAGATCTTCTAAATGAGTTTTTTCAAAAATATGCATACTTCATTTCATAATACAGACTGCAATCTAGAAATACAGAAGTATGCAAGCCTATCACTACTTTTTTCCTTTCTCTTAGTGCTTAATTTTCACTCAATAATGGACCAAATTATTCTCAAGGCCTTCCATAAACTACCTTCAAACATAGAACAATCTTTCATAGAGACAGGAACATGTAAAATACCTGGAAGTGTGTTACAACTACTACAAATTCTTCCTGACTGGAAACTATGAGTATTGAAATATTCTTCACACTTTTATCAGGTTCTTTCTCACAGAGTCGCCACCTCTTTTCATAGAGGACTGAACTTGAAACAACACAAAGTTATTTAAATCTTACTTTCATTCTGGGTTTTCTCCATCAGCAGAGCCACACAAAACTTCTTCAAATATGTTGTAACAAAACTCCTTCCAGATCTGAAAACTTCATTACTAGAGACTCTAGGGTAGGATTTGACAACACTTTCACTTCAATCCCTAGCAGAGTCACCAATTTGTTGGTTATTTTTCCTACAGTCCCTCAACTCTAAGGCATTCACCACACTATCAACACACAAGGATTAGATAGATCCTGACAGAGGGAAGAGACCTATGGTCAAATTGAGGGTGAACAAAAGCCAATGAACATGAAGGTAAATAAACCTCTACACTTTGAGCCTTGGCAAGCTTGAGAGGGTATTCCCAAAGATCTCTATGTTGAATGCACAAGACAACTGAGAGGGGGGGTGAATCAGTTGTAACTTATAACTCTAAAACCCTCACACACATTTAGATCCACATTAATTCAATTAACCCTTAAACTATTAAGATGATTAAGCATGAAAGAAATAACATAAACTGAACCAAATCAACATCATACATAAGAGAACACCAGATTTACATGGAAAACCCAAGAAGGGAAAAACTACAGTGAGGATTAGCTCACATTATAAAGCAATATCAACATCGAATATAATAGGGCTCACTGCCCAAAAGAAATAAATGCTCACTGTTAGAATAGAAAAGAAGATAGAGAAGATTGTTACAAGGAGAAAATTATCTCGATGCAATAGAGAAGTCCACCATAATGCCATCATCAACTCTGTAGTCTCACTGAGGAATTGTAGTCACCTTCTGCTCATTGCATCCAGTAATCTAACACATGAAAGCTTGCACTACACTGCACAAATTCACACTCTATAATTCTACAATTCACATCACACACATCATACTCATCTATCTTACCATCCTTCAACAACTCAACACTTATTTATATCATCTTCAATCTTCAAAACATTCTCCAAAGTCCAAAAAACACCTTAATCTCACAAATTCAAATTAGGTTAGCACCAAAACATTCTTGTGGTGGAAAGGAATGAAGGTAGACCTCAACACACCTTAGCTTGGACCTAAATCCACTCATACATGCCACACCATGCTTCCACAAACACCTAAGTAACTCTGTAATTAGTGTAAACACCTAAGGTCGACCGAACTTGTGTTAACACCATAAACAGTTATGTACACGCTTCCTCAAAACCAAAGGTGACTCACGGACCACACACCATTCTTGAGAAGAATCTAGAATATCCCACAAACATCATGAAATCCAACAAATTCCTCCACAACAACTTTCACCTACCGAATAAACTTATCCTGTTTACCCAGTATGCTCAAATATCTTTGTTATGCACTATAACTCAAGAAATCAACTTACGGAGCAGCAAATCATGAATAATTTCAACTAATGATAGATATGAACCTTATAAATACACTTCCAAAATTGTAAGACCTGAAACCATTCTGTGGAGAAATGCAGAGCAAAAACATTTCTCCTAGACACCTCTGTAATACACAGTTCACATAGTGGTGAACACATCTTCCTTTGCACATCGATCCACCACACCAAATTCTGAATGTAGCACCTTTGAAAACCTCTAATCAACATATCCAAACAACATAAACAAATCTTCAATATAAAAGAAATGTGAAGCAAAACCAAAACACTACTCTGTATGCCAGAACATCTTTACAACACACTATTTCCTCTATTATTCAAATTTTCTCAAAAGCACTTGGAAATCAAGCACTAGAAACATATCATCACCATCTTTATCACTTCTTCATCATTACAGACAACATCCACTCAACATCCTCTTGCTCATGTAGTTAACACCATTGACAACACAAGCTTGTTGACATCAATGACAACATTGACTGCACATACTTGCAACAATCTCCCCCTTTGCCATTGATGGCAACACATGATGTGAAAAACCATCAACACAATAGCATCCTCAATATCAACTCTTTTCCTTTCTCTTTATCGCCCCCTCAACTTACTACTCTCTTCTTGACAATTGACTCTTTCCTTTTTCACATTGTTCTCTCTCCTCCTTTGACATCAATGGAAAAGGGTGACAAAAATCTCTCTCTCATTCTCCTCTTTTGACATTACTCATACTTGTACCTTCTCACCATTGCTTTGTAACATCTTTTCTCTTTTCTTTTACTACTCTACATACTCCCCCTTAGGAACACACAACAACCTATATTAACACTTAGTCCCCCTAAATGTAACAACCAACATGACCACTACCTACTCCCACTGAGAGGTAGCCACTAGCATCAGTCCATAACAAAGAATGAATCTTGAAATCCACAAGACTGATGCATCTCCTTATGCATCTAGTTCAAAGAAGGAGGGGCAATAACCCCTAAATTCTCTCGGAGATACTCAAAAGTATCCTTAGGAAGAGCCTTAGTGAATATATCAGCAACCTGATCCTTTGTAGGCACATACTCAAGCTTCACTTCATTCTCTGCAACCTTCTCTCTTAAAAAGTGATACCGGATTGAGATATTTTTTGTCCATGAGTGCATCACCAGATTCTTTGAAATGTTAATAGCACTTGTATTATCACAGAAGATAGGAATTGGTTCATCATTTACAACCCTGATATCCTTCAAGGTTTGCCTCATCCACAACACTTGTGTGTAGAAAGATGCTGCTACAATGTATTATGCCTCTATAGAAGATAAATACATTGAATCTTGCTTCTTACTTAACCGTGACACCAATCTACATCCAAGAAAGAATGCACCACCACTTGTGCTTTTCTTGTCATCCACATAACCAACCCAATCTGCATATGTACAAGCACTTATAGTAAATTCAGTATCCTTTGGATACCACAAGCCATGATCTGGAGTGCCCTTTAAATATCTAAATATCCTCTTCACTGCTGCAACATGTGACTCTCTAGGATCTTCTTGAAATCTAGCCACAAGATAAACTGCATGCATAATATCTGGTCTAGTAGTAGTAAGATATAGTAATCCTCCAATCATTGATCCATACCTACTCTGATCAACCTTAGGAGTTTCATCATTCTTGCTCAGCTTGCAACCAGTAACCATAGTACATATTGGTTTATAATCTTCCATTCCAAACTTCTTCAACATTTCCTTGACATACTTTGATTGTGAAATGAAAATACCTTCATCTGTCTAATTGATTTGTAACATAAGGAAGAAGTTCATTTCCCCATAGATTGACATTTCAAATTCTTTCTGCATTTCATCTGCAAAACTCTTACACATACCTTCATTTTTACCAAAGATTATATCATCCACATACACTTCCACAATCATAATTTGATCTTGTTCTACTTTGATGTATAGATTGCTATCTGCGGTACCTTTATTGAATCCTTGTAATAAGTACCTGTCTAACCTTGCATACCAAGCTATGGGGGCTTGCTTCAATCCATATAGTGCCTTCTTTGATCTACAAACCATATCCAATTTATCTGATAACTGAAATCCATCTGGTTGTTCTATGTATACTTCTTCCAATTCACCATTCAAGAAAGTAGACTTCACATCCATTTGATATACATTGAAATCCTTATGTGCTGCAAAAGCCAAAAACATCCCGATGGCCTCCATTCTTGCCACTAAAGCATATGTTTCCTCATAGTCTATTCCTTCTACTTGTGAGTAGCCTTTACACACAGGCCTTGCCTTGTTTCTTACCACGTCTCCATTCTCATTTAGTTTGTTTTGGAATACCCACTTAGTTCCAATCACATTTTTGTTTGTTGGTCTTGGAACAAGTTCCCAAGTCTGATTCTTTTCAATCTGCATTAGTTCTTCTTCCATAGCCTTAATCTAATACTCATCCTTGCATGCTTCAATCACTGTTTTAGGTTCAACTTCAAAAAGTAAATGTAGATTTACCTATTCTTCAACAACTTTCCCTCTTGTTAGTACACATTTTCTTTTATCACCAATGATCTGTTCTTTAGAATGATGTTTCTACACATAATTGGGAGTTGTAGGAGTCTTTTCCAGAGCTTCTTCCTCTTCAATCTGCACTTATTTGTCTTTATCTTTTTCTTCTTCTCTGCAAGAAGACTCATCTGATTCATATCCATTTACCTCTAAATTCTTTTGTAGATCTTCATCAACTTTGACATTTGCACTCTCAACAATCTTTCTTAGCCTCTTTTTGTAGCACCGATAAGCTTTGATTTTAGTAGAATACCCAAGGAAGATACCTTCATTAGACCTTGCATGAAACTTTCCTACGTTTCATTCATCCCTTTCCAAACACTCTAAAGTATTTGACAATAGGAATCCTTCCATACCATAGCTCGTAAAGAGTCTTTGCACTATTTTCCCTTTCTTGTACTCTATTCAGTATATAAAAAGTAGTATGAATTGCTTCTCTCCAGTAGACTTCCGGTAGATTTGCTTTTTTTATCATTGTCCATGCAGCTTCTTGAACATTCCTATTCTTTCTTTCAGCCACTCCATTCTGCTGAGGAGTCCTAGGGGTAGATAAATGCCTCTTTATTCCATGATTCTCACAAAACATGTTAAACTCATTAGAGGTGAACTCTCCACCTCTGTTAGACCTCAAACATTTTATTTTTATATCCTTTTCATTTTCAACTGACTTTGAATTCTTTGAACTTATCTAGGTCTTCTAATTTTTCTTTGAGAAAACTACCCCATGTCATTCTAGAATAATCATCAATTAGTAGCATGAAATACCTATCACCTTGCAACTCCTTACTCTGGTAGGGCCACAAAGATATGATTGCACCAATTCTAATAGTCTAGTAGAAGATTGATCTTTGATTTTGAAACTTCTTCTTGCTTGCTTTCCAGCTTGGCATTCCTTATAGATAGCATTGATAGGCTTTGTAATCTTTGATAGATCTCTCACAGCTTGAACTGAACTTATTCCCACTAGGCTATCAAAATTGATGTGACACATTATTCTATGCCATAGCCAGCTCTCATTGATCTGAGTCATGAAACAATAACCATTAGCCCTTTGATTTGATATATATTTCCATCTGTCCTCCTTCTAGCAACAATCACAGTTCTAGATTCTTTTCTGATCTCATAGCCATCATTCTGAAACATAATCCTTGCTACGCATTTGACCAACACTCATAAAGAACATAATTAGTATTATGCTTGCCATCAAAACTGATTGAACCTTTCCTTTATACTTTTCAATTTTAAAAAACTTACTCTTATCACTAGTCACATGATTAGAGAATCCACTGCCAATGATCCAGTAGTTCTTTTCCTACCTAGCATGAAAAGCATGTATCAAGGTGCCTTCAACATTAGTACTTACTTCTAGAGCCATTTCCTTCACACATTCCTTAGAGTTAGCAGAAACAATATCATCTTTTAAAGCTATGAACAAGCATTCACCATCCTCATCATCTTCATAATCAAATTCATCATCAAATATTCTTGCATCTTCTCTAACATAATAGCTTTTCTTAATCATCTTACCTCCGTTCTCCTTATTTTTGTTTTTCAAGATTTTTTTTGGACATCTTGAAGCATAATGGCCTACCTTTCCACAATTGAAACAATTGAAGGGCAATTTACCACTATACTTTCCAGTACCCTTTTTCATTCTTCTCACAAAGTTATCTTCCATATCATCAGAATCCTTCTGATCTAATTTGCTAGTATTAAAAGCAGTCTCAACTTTTGTACTACTTGTACCAAATTCTCTCATTTCAAAAGTAGTTAAAGAACCATACAATTGATCTCTGGTATATTGGTCCAGATTTTCCAATTCTTTAATAGCAAAAACTTTATGACTATAAGCTTTGGAAAGAGTTTTGAATACCTTCTTTACCACTTCTTTTTCTTCTAGCTCTCTACCAAGACCTCTGATGCCATTGACAACTTCATCCACCTTCTACAAGTAGCTTGTGATATTTTCATCTTCAGACATTCACAGGGTCTCAAACATGAACTTCAGATTCTGCATCTTAGCTTGCTTGACCTTGTTATCTCCTTCATAAATGCTTTTTAACTTTTCCCAAATTTCATTTTTTAGATTCATAACTTTCACAAATTTAGAATTAGTAAGACCACTTAAAAGAGCATACCTTGCTTTACCATTGTTTTCATAGGCCTTGATCTCATTAGCAGTACTCAGACCATTCTTAGGTATAGTGTATCCAAACTCAACAGACTTCCAAATTTCATATCCAAAAGAAACTAGATAACCTTCCATCCTTATTTTCTAGAATGCATAGTCTGATCCATCAAACAGGGGAACATCTTTCTTGCGCGCCATCCCAGATCTACCTTAACTGGTTAATCTTTCTTCCAAGGAACCTTGCTATGAAACCAATTGTTGAATGCACAAGACAATTGAGAGGGGGTGCAAATCAGTTGTAACTTATAATTCCAAAATCCTCACACACATTCAAATCCACATTAATTCAATTAACCCTTAAATTGTTAAGATAATTAAGCATGAAAGGAAATAACAGCATCTGAACCAAATCAACATCATACACAAGAGAACACTATATTTACATGGAAAACCCAAGAAGGGAAAAAACATGGTGAGAATTAGCTCACATTATAAAGTAATATCAACACTGAATACAATAGGGCTAATGCTGAAGGGCTCACTACCAGAGGGATCACTGCCCAAAAGAAAGAAAGGCTCACTGCCAGAGGGCTCACTACCCAAAAGAAAGAAAGGTTCACTACCATAATAGAAAAGAAGATAGAGAAGATTGTTACAAGGAGAAAACTATCTTGAACTACAACAAAGAAGTTCACCACAATGCCATCATCATCTCTGCAGTCTCACTGAGGAACTGTAGTCACCTTCTGCTCACTGCATCCAGTAATCTAACACATGAAAGCTTGCACTACACTGCACAAATTCACACTCTATAATTCTACAATTCACATCACACACATCATACTCATCTATCTTACCATCCTTCAACAACTCAACACTTATTCATATCATCTTCAATCTTGAATACATTATCTAAGGTCAGAAAAACACCTTAATCTCACAAATTCAAATTAGGTTGGCACCAAAACATTCCTGCGGTGGAAAGTAATGAAGGCAGACCTCAACACACCTTATCTTGGACCTAAATCCACTCATACATGCCACACCATGCTTCCACAAGCACTAAAGTAACTCCACAATTAGTGTAAACACCCAAGGTCAGTCAAACCTGTGTTAACGCCATAAATAGTTATGTACACGCTTCCTCAAAACCAAAGATGAATCGCAGACCACACACCATGCTTGAGCAAAATCTAGAATATCCCACAAGCATCTCAAAATCCAAAAAATTCCTCTACAACAACTTTCACCTGCCAAACAAACTTATCCTGTTTACCCAGTATGCTCAAATATCTCTGTTATGCACTGTAACTCAAGAAATCAACTTGCAAAGCACAAAATCATGAATAATTTCAACTGAAGATAGATATGAACCTTATAAACACACTTCTAGAATCACAATACCTAAAACCATTCTATGGAGAAATGCATAGCAAGACCATTTCTCCTAGACACCTCTGCAATACATAGTTCACACATTGGTGAACACATCTTCCTTTGTACATTGATCCATCACACCAAATTATGAATGTAATGCCTTTGAACACCTCTAATCAAGATATCCAAACTATATAAATAGATCTTCAATATAAAAGAAATGCAGAGGAAAACTAGAACACCACTTTGTATGCCAGAACATCTTTACAACACAATGTTTCCTCTATTATTCAAATTTTCTCAAAAGCACTTGGAAATCAAGCACCAAAAAGATATCATTGCCATCTTCAGCACTTCCTCATCATTAGAGATAGCATCCACTCAACACCCTCTTGCTCATACAGTTGACACCAATGACAACACAAGCTTGTTGACATCAATGACAACATCGACTGCACATACTTGCAACACTCTAAACAATTTAGAAAATAGATAAACAACAAGGGAGATCTCTATTTAAGGAAATTAGGTTAAAATGGTGCAAACATATGATAAACTAGCTTATAATAATTGTAAATGCACTCATTGGCATTTTATTACAACACCATTGACCTAGAAAATACAATATGAACAAGTCCTCTGAAGATTTGCATTAGCTACAGGTTTCACATGAGGTTCAACAATATTTAGAATATTGGACTTTATGCATAAGGGTATGACATAAATAATTTAGAAATAATTTATGGACATGGCTTTGGATTTATCATTTTGAATGTGGTTTCTAAGGTTGGAGTAGACAAAAAGAAAGATCGGTGCCTATCAAGGGCTATAGAGTCATATGTGATACATTTTAAATAATTGTACTCAAAAATATCTTGATGATCATTTGAACCATTATCACCTAATGATAATGTGACCGACAAAAGCCTATAATGAAATCATACTTGGCAATCCATTTGAAAATATAACATCCCCATCATTCTCAAACAAGCATTTACACCACTCCTTAAGTAGAAAACCTAAGAAGAACTCAATACAGCAACTGTGCATGATGAATTTATTAATTCTTGATTAAAACTTTCAAAGAACATTACATTTCATACTGGAGACAATTTCATTGTAGTGTGATTTTCATATACACACAAGTCAAGATACAGTCAATATAGTCATAAAATGACTTACAAACATAGATCAAATACCCTATAACATACTAACCTAATCACCCCTTTATAGAGCCTTTTCCAATCCTTCCAGAACCCTCTCAAATGATGCAGAGATTACAATTTAAGAAACATAGAAGAAGATGAAAAAATCCTAGATTCATCTGAGGCATTACATCTGGCACATTTGAGTCCTTCTGATCCTGCAACTGATTTTGGCATAAGAGAATAGATCACAACATCCTTTTAATTTCCCTCTTCATTTTCCCTCCTTTATAAATCAAGTGCATAATTCTACCCTACTAGTAAAATCAACTTCTCAACTGCAATTTCACTTGGCAAGTAAAATTTTAACCCCCATTTTACTGGCAAGTGAAAACATATTTAACCATATATTTTAACGCCCAAAACTTCCAATGAAATATGCAAGGCATTTTTGGCAATGACCAGACATTTTTACAGTGTTGGGGTGTTTTTGCATTTGCCAGTGTGCTTAAAACTAATGCAGGGGCATTTTTAGGCATGGTTGGGTATTTAAAAACTTGCCAGAGGCATTTTTATTCATATTAGAGGCTTTTTTGGACTTTGTCAATGTGTAGAAAAGTGATGGGATATTTTTCCTTTCTTGGAGGTGTTTTTTACCCATCCCCAACAATTAAAAAACTTGTAGGGTCATTTTTATCAATGTTGGCCCATTTTTAACATTGCTGGGTATATGAAAATGCTGAGAACATCACTGAAAATGTCTTCTGGGTGTGAGAAATTCCCCAAGCATTGTTCTGGACGTGAGAATGCTCTTTTATTGTTAAAAATAAGATAAACAAAGAGCATAAAAATGCACACAAACACAAATATTTAATGTGGTCTGCCAATATGGCTACATCCATAGGAAAGCAACGAATAAATTTTATTATTGTTTACAACAACATACATAAAAATTTTCCCCCAAATATATACAATAGTCTTCAAGAGAAGACAAAGAGACAAAGCACGAAATATGAAATGAAGAGTCAGACTTCACATCCAACAATCTCCCACTTGAAGTCTGATCCATGCTACGACTTCACATCTGAACATTCTCCCATTGAAGTCTGCTTTCCATGGCCTATTGTCTCATAAAATCAAGAAATCTACATTAACCAATATCCAAAGACAATCACCAAATCCCTTGGTAACAAATAGGCCTCCATAGTTGGAATAGCAACCACAACTAGTTGCTAATCACATCCAACTAACCATACAACATCAATAAACTCAAGTCAATGACATATCTAGCCCATATTGTAGCTCTTATCCCTGTATAATCCACTATCCTGCTCAAAACATTACCATCTTCTAGGATAACAAACACACCAAAGCCATTGATGTGAAAAAATATGAAGACCCTTGATATTGTAGTCCAATGAAAAACACATACATCCTAGAACTTATTCTACATGAGCTCAATGTCAACAAAAAATAACTCAAGTCTACCAATCAACACTTGCATGAAAAAGTGTGGTAAATAATAAAAAAACACAATGGTCTACAAACTACAACCAACCTGCTACAAAAATAGAGCATACTTCCACAAACAATTTTATGCTCACTTCTCACACCTTTGATCTCACTTCTCCCAAGTCCTCCACATCTCAAATGATATGCATTAAAAGACCATATACTATTGTTAAAAAACAATAAATTACAACAATAGTAGATGACCACAAACCAATGATCATACTAGATGAATAAGAGACCCTAGGAAGAAACATAATGCCATAAGAAGAAGTTGCAAATCATATATCACATCCTTCTACCAACACCACCAAGTGCTAAGTTGTGCCAAGTATGATCTCCTTTACCACCCCAAATAAAAAGCATTAACAACACCCAACCAACATGGATGTAAGCCTCTCTAACCAAGGAAGATCAAACTCAAATCATTCCAAAACTAGGAACTAGCCTAATCAACATCTCCTAAACTCATATACACAAGGAGATAACCATGCCAACATCCCTCAAATGAACCCTCCAGAACCAATAACCATAGCTCAAGGTCCATTAACCATGAGAAGATAAAGCATAAAGAGGAATGCATCTAAAAATAGGATGAACAATACCTATTTGAAGATAACCTGCTGAGTAGACCAAGAGTGGGGAATGAGAATGCTCCTCTAGGATACACCAAGTCCCAATGATTCTCTCCAAGAACAATCTCCTCTAGGTACATAATGAACTCATGTCCATAACTAGGTGAAGGCTCCTCGGTCTTCTTGCTGAAACCTCCAAAGAGTAACTATCTCAACAAATGTTCTCTAATCCCAAGAGAACTCCAACCTCACCCAAGGTCTCCAAGTATCCAAAAGTACCTCCATGAACAATCCATACTAAGATCCAAAAAACAACACTGCACCATCATGAATCTCTCCAAGCAAATGACCAAAGTACTCAATACCAAGAGCACCAATAAGCCCACAATAAAAAACTCCCACTACACATCTGCATAACCTAGGAACACAACATGACACTGTGATCTAACATCTCCACAAAGGAAGACCACATGCTCCAAAGAGCATACCCTATATCAAGAAAACCAGCATCATGCCAACACTCTATTCCATCATGGCAAAATAAAAAACATCCTGTAAATGAGGACCATCATCTCTAATCACATGAAGATACCATCTCCTGACAACAACAGATCTCTTGCTACCAAGAGCTCCCACTGAAACCTGATATCGATGTATCCATGGTATCATAATAAGCATGCTATAGGTCTAGCCAGTCACTCTAATTATCCGTCCACTCATCTCAAATAAGCAAACCAAAAAACTGTATCAACAACAAAGAATCTTGTGGATATAGACATCCCACATCTGAGTCATCCCACTGCAATCAATGGGTTGTGCATACCCATTAACTACATAAATTGAAGATCCAAAAGAAGCATACAAACTGGGATATCAAAGAGGATAATCTGTAGACTTAAAGATTCAAACACCAGATCCACTTCAGAATGATTTGTCAATCTACAACGAGTATCACATGGACCTCATAAACAAAATCTGTAAAATGATACCATAAGAAAATGCTATAGAAAGATACCAACAACTCCACACTGAGAAGGCTGCTAAATGCCTCCTCAAACCATGCACAAAGCATGAAAACATAGATTTTAAATAGAAAATCTACAAAACCAATAACCTACTCAATAACTATAACTCCCTGCTCCACTGGGACTGTGCACTACCCTCAAAAAATAGTCTAGTGTTGTTACATCATCTATATCAGACCCAATTTCATAGTACTCTGAGGACATAGATAACACATTAGAATTAACCACCTTGAACATGAAAAACATACCCCTTCTTCTATAGGGATTCCTTCAAAAGTCCTAAAACAACATCAAGCTTCTCAAATGCAGACTTAGTCCATATAATAAACTATCCCAAGTCTCCTCCTGGCACAAGATTCAACAAATTCAATCTGTCCACACAAGCAACCTCAACCCTGGGAAGATTCCTGAAATCCCTAACAATCTTAGTGGCAGCAAACCTTCATGTATTACACAGATAAATTGAGAGCTTTGAACACTGTCCAAAAGTGGGTACTTTTCCAAATGCATCCTTTTTCCACTCAAGCATGGCGTATGTTGATTGCCCCACACCTCTCAACTCCTACGCTAAATACCTTTCTATAGCATAGTTTCAAATAACTGGATAGCCTCTATGCCAAACCTATGTTGAACATTTCATTGTAACAAGGTTGATTGTAGTATCTCTTCAAAAAGCTCTATAACATTCTATCAAACAGTTAACGTGCAAAATCTATGCTGCTACACTTAAGGTATCAGGTTGTCATCTTTCTCCATTTCAACCAACTGGGACATGAACAAAATGAAGCGAGTGACCAATTTCTGATCTTCATCACCACTCACTAGAAGAATATCTTGCCAACTAGATATGTCTGCAAAGTTGATCATGCTATATCCTTCCAAAATCTCACACCATGTCAAATTAACTTAAGCAGATACTTCCAATTTTTGATAATTTTTAGTAGATGCAAAGGGTCCTTCTGTTTCTACTTTTGGCATGACACTTGCAAATGTTGGATGTATTTCTTCAAAGTTTTGGTCTGTTACAAGGCAAGAGAGGATATGGGAAGAAGCTTGATGTTCTATGTGGCCTTCTGTGGAGAACACAAATGTTAAAAATTTGATCTTTGCTTCGTTGGGTGGATTCAGAAATTTTTATGCAAGCTATTTCCCATTCATTACTTATGAAACTACTCTCAGTGATTCCAAGTGCAATGACCTAAAAAACAAAAAGCTATGTGATAGAACTACCGTCCCCTCTAATTTTGTCTCAATTGTGGATGTATTGAAAATCATCTTTTACAAAGTCCCTTGGGGAATTTCATTCATCTCTTTAGAGCCTTCATTCTTTGTAAAACCCTCAAGGTGGGGCTCATTGCACCTAAAACACTTGGAGCCAATATAAATTTTATCCCCATCATCTTGTTTGCCTTTTCATTGCAATATGTGAGCTTTGCCTAGGCACTTCATTATTAAAGAAATTTCACAAACAATAAACATACCTCCTCTATCCTTCTGGCCGCACCTATTTCTTTGGCATTATTTGTCATCCCTTCAACATCTTTCTTAGTGATGTTCACTACATTGGGTACATTATCAAATGATTCCTCATTGATTTGCACTTCTCTAGTGATATGCCCTACTTCAGGTCCATTATCAGATCTAGTGACTTCCACTTCTTTAACAATAGTTTTCTGACCTGCCCAACTTTAACATACTTTCCCATAAATTTGTACTTCCAGTCTTGAAGAGAAACTAGTTTGAAAGGACCTAGGCCTTCAAGGTCCCCAGTCAAATCTTTATCCTTAAAGGACATTTTTGCCAAGGCTCGGCTAGCATCTTTTCCAACAAACAAGGCATATGGACCACCTAGGCCATAAAACATTATGGACTAAGACACATCATAGATCTAGCTGTTGATTGCCATGAGCAAGGGCTTCTTGGGATCCATTCCATCATAGGCCTTCAATTCCTCTTCTGTGACATCACCAAGATGAACCGGTTGAGGCATAGGCTCCATAGGCACATAGTCCCTACTTCCATGGAATTCAGGCGCTACAAACATGCCACTTACAAGGTGATAAACTACCACCAACAAAGCCAACAGATTGAAAAATGTTACAGGGGTTAGCCCTATTGGCAAGAGACACATTGTAGCTTCATGAGTGTTGTCATTGATGGCAACAAAGTTCATCCCACCCATCCGCAGTATATGGTGTGTCTCTACTGGAAGTCAGATTGTAGAGTAACTTGGTCTGGTGACCAAGAATAGAGTATGCAACAAGGTCTGACAATCAGGTTCAGATCTCTCAGAGGAAGTATTGTGTTAATTACCCCGTGGTTTTTTCCCTTAACAGGGTTTTCCATGTAAAAATCATTGTGTCATGTGTATTGATGTTATTTCCATTTCATGGTTATGTTTGCTTATATGATTTAATACTGCATTAATTGTTAAGGAAGATCAGAAAGTAGAAGTAATTAAGATAACTGATTCACCCCCCTCTTAGTTATCAACAATTGGTATCAGAGCAAGGTTCCTCCAAACAGAGCCTAACAGCTTGAGGAAGATCTGGGAATTCAAATGGATGTGTATGGTATGAGGGAACAAGTTCAGTCTACCCTAGATGATCTTGAGCAATCCAACTCTGAAGTCAATGAACTGAAGGAAAGACTCAAACAGGATGATGATTTCATAAATGAACTAAAATGGAAACTGAGTATCTCTATGAAAAAGAGAAAGGATCTACTTCAGCGATTGGCAAGTCAAGGTGAAGACAATAATACAAATGAAGATTTGAAGGAGAAAACCAAGTTATGTGAAAAGTTATCAAAAGAGGTCATTATGGTAAGACATGAAATGGAATCAGGAGTTATGAAATTTACCCAAGAAATTGAAGAGAAAAGGAAAACTGAAGATGATCTAAGACAATCTCTCAAAGAAAAATTAGAAGACTGCCACAAAATGGATAGAATAATCAGGCATCTTGAATCTGATCTTGAAGAAGCTAGGGATAATGAAGAACAACTTGAGAATCAAATTGACACTATTAAAAAGGATCTTTAAACAACAAATGAATACAAAGAGAAATTCAAGATAAGCTCTGCCCAACTTGAAGTTCTTCTTCAAAGCCAAAAGAGGGTACATGACAAGCAAGGCTTGGGGTATGAGAAAGGTGAAAGCTCCGGATCCGGTCAGAAGAAATCCAGATTAGAAAATCCAAGAAACAGGCCTAGAAGACCTCCAGTAAGGCAACCCAATGCTCAAAGATATCCATCCTTCAATGGATACTACCACAACTGCAATAATTTTGGTCATAAAGCAAATCAGTGCAGAAAAAGAATGAACCAGACTAATTCATCCTTCTCTGGACAGTGTTTCAATTGCCAAAGGTATGGTCACAAATCTCATGAGTGTAGAAATATGCAAACAAACAATTCATTCAATAGAAGATGCTTTGCATGCAATAGAATGGGACATATGGCCAATCAGTGTAGATCAAGAGGATATCAGTCAAATATTCAAAGAAATGTTGTCTGCTACAATTGCAATAGATCCGGTCATATTGCCAAATTCTGCAGAAGTAAGAATCAGAACAATGAGGGTCCGGTATATCATAATCAAAACCAAGATAAAGCAAAAGGAAAAATGAATGCGGATGAAATTCAAAGGGAGATGAACAAGATTTGGGTAAAGAGGAGCACAGAAAATGTTGAGGATGGATCTGCACCAAAATCTGGTGCTGATATTCCTTCCGGATACTAAATAGATGAGCTCTGGCTAAGGGGGAGTAACAAAAGAAAAACATTTTCCCCCAGCCAGTCATTAGGTGCCCAAAATTGGCACATAAAAGGTTGTGGATTAAAGGATTCTCATAGAAACATATAAAGAAGGTTTGGTAAAGATATGGAAGATCCGCAGGAAGATTTGAAGAGTCTAATCTTCCAAGATTGATCTGGTTTAACAGTCATCCGGTAAAACAGGATTATCACAGTTAGATCCGGTATGATTCAAATTCGAGGCATCTTGATCTGTGGATAGATCAAATGTTTGGGAAAAGTAAGATAGTTTGTTATTAATCACCAAGGATAACTCTAAGTATATCTCAGTGATCCGGAAAAAGATCTTTTTCAAATAAGAAGAACTAGGCAACCGGAATGACTTAAGTTGCACATTTATTGTAGTGTGGATTTAGGGTTTTTCTTAGAAATAAAAGGGTTCATTTGCTCGTCATTTGCACATTTGCATTTGAGAAGAAAAGAAAAGAAAAGGAGCTCTACAACAAATTGTTTCAAATTTCTCAAAGATCAACCGTTGAAGTCGATTCATCCGGCAAATCAATCCGGCTCACTCTGCGAACCCTAGAAGTGCAAAAGGTATTTTCCGTCATTGAATATTTCTCTGTAAATCTTTTTGAAGATGGCTACATCGAATGTTGTAAAGATCACTAATAGGCCACGTCCTAAATTCAAGAAACATCCATATAAATCCCTAGAAGTTGATCCCCTAGGCGCCTTTTCAAGCATTCCGCATGAGGTTCTGCATGTAGAAGATGTTAGGGCATATACTCATGTGAATATTAAAGAATTTGGGGAATCTAAGCTGGTTGATATCTATCACAAGCATTTGATAGATGACTCATTTGAACTCAAAACTCAGTATAAAGCCATCTGGGACAAGCATTTTACACAATGCATTCATTTCCCCTGTTTTGCAGAAGAAGAATGGGTCCGGTATATTTTGAGCAGAGTGCATGATAACTTCATGTGGTTGAATAGACCATTCAAGATCACAAAAGATGCTATTAGGGTGGTAACTGGTTTACACTCATCCGAAAAGTTGCCTATTCTCAAATCTGTCAAAAACCAAACTGTGAGTGAGGCTACCGGATCAAAGTTTGACAAGAGGGCAATGACAATTGAAGATATCACTGATCTGGATATCAAATTTGCATCCATGATAATTGGTTACAAGATTTATCACTCCAGCAGGGAAAATTCAGTCCCTGGAACTGCAATCTACACAGCCTATCAGATGCTAAAAGAAAATGCTGACTATGACCTTTGTGAGCTTCTCCTAAACCAACTTTTGGAGAATCTATAGAAGATAAAGAAGGAGAAGAAGAATTCCTTCAAATATGGTGGCCTGATACTCTATCTGTTCTTCTACTACATGAATGAGCTACCCGGATCTAGTGGCTGGATGTGGCAAAATGATAGACCGGTTGCCATACAAATTAGGGATTAGTTGCATGGGCTTGGTGATGCCAAGGCACAAAAAAAAACACTATGGGGTTACTTCAAAAACTTCCAAAGCATGATGCAGGCTAGAGAAAGAATTCCTCAATCCCTAGTTGAAAAATATAAAGATACAGTATGCTTTATGGTAAAAACTGATCAGTGCCTAATGGAGGTAGTGGAACCAAGAACAATGTGGATCATACCAATGGGGTATGAAGTTGATGAGAAAATTGTAGAGCTGCATGTTCAACACATGCTAAGTCAGCCCAAGGATCCTAAGGCGGAAAGGTTTGGAACCTTTGAAGAATTAAGTGTAAAAATCCATGTGGAGCTCAGACAATCGGAGATGAAGAGAAAAGTGAGAAAAGAGGTAGAAGAACTTGCCAAGAGGCATGGAATCTCAAAAGAGGCACTTGATGCCAACAGAGAGAAAATGGAAAGGGCGGAGAAAGAAAAGAAAGAAACTGGAAAAGAAAGTGCACCGGTACAAGCCCCCTCCCGGACCAGATCAACCAAAAGCTTTGCATCTACCACTGCTAAGAGCTCAAAGGCATCAAAACTGGAAGAAAAATCATCCGATAAAGGAGAAAAGAGAACAAAGTCAAAGGCTTGGCTAGCATCTTTTCCAACAAACAAGGCATATGGACCACATGGGCCATAAAACATTCTGGACTAAGACACATCATAGATCTAGCCGTTGATTGCCATGAGCAAGGGATTCTTGGGATCCATTCCATCATAGGCCTTCAATTCCTCTTCTATGACATCACCAAGATGAACCAGTTGAGGCATAGGCTCCATAGGCACATAGTCCCTACTTCCATGGAATTCGGGCGCTGCAAACATGCCACTTACAAGGTGATAAACTACCACCAATAGAGCCAACAGATTGAAAAATGTTACAGGGGTTAGCCCTGTTGGCAAGAGACACATTGTAGCTTCATGAGTGTTGTCATTGATGGCAACAAAGTTCATCCCACCCATCTACAGGACATGGTGTGTCTCTACCGAAAGTCAGATTGTAGAGTAACTTGGTCTGGTGACCAAGAATAGAGTATGCAGCAAGGTCTGACAATCAGGTCCGGATCTCTCAGAGGACGTATCTATGTAAAGTGCAGACTTGGGGAAGTCAAGAGGAGTACCTTGACTGATAGATTCCAGGGATTGAGCCTTCGGTGATGAAAGAATGAAGAGATATAAGCACCTAAGTATTGGGTTCCTGTTTGGCAGAGTAAACAGAGGAAGAACTGACCGACAGAGCATCAGACCTTGATTTGGATGAGATATTGATGGTGATCAAGCTTACTAAGGTATCATTCATAATAGGCCAACATGATTGATGACTTTTATGAGCATCTCTTTGATACGCATCACTTGATAAGCAAGGATTCAACCGATAGACCAAGAGTTTGGGAAAATATTAAGTATTCTGGATGCCGACTAGAAAGTGGATGAAATCCTTGGTGCGGATATATATACCAGATTGTTTTCGGTATGAGGTGGTGTGTGTGTGTTATTGTGTGCAAAGAAAAGTAGAAGAGCAGTAAGGCAGGTCTGGTATGTGATAGGACAACAGCACCAAAGAAGAGAAAGAATGAAGTGCAGCAGATCAGTGTATTGAACCTAACCGGAACTGAACCTCATCATATGTGGATGCTTCTCATCAGTTCAAGTATCTAGTTTCCTTGTATAAACTATTGTAGGCAGTGAGCCTCTTGTGAGTAGTGTGCTCGGGCAGTAAGCCCTAATTGGCAAGTGCCATTTTGTACTATCTTATTCTTCCAACAAAGAATACAATCTTGGGTTAATCACCCCGTGGTTTTTTCCCTTAACAGGGTTTTCCACGTCAAAATCACTGTGTCATGTGTATTAATGTTATTTCCATTTCATGGTTATGTTTGCTTATATGATTTAATGCTGCATTAATTGTTAAGGAAGATCATAAAGTAGAAGTAATTAAGATAATTGATTCACCCCCCCTCTCAATTATCAACAACCCCTATGTATGACAGGAATGGCTTCCATGAAAGTTCCCCATAAATACTTTTTGCCCCCAAATCAAAAAGCTACCCACTATTCTTTGTAACCACCCAGATACCAAAAGAGACCAAACATGCACAAGCAAATCCTCAAACTTCAACCCGCTTTCCCTGGATCTCACAAGCTCTGATACCAATTGTTAAAAATAAGATAAATAAAGAGCATACAAACATGCACATAGACATAGATATTTAACATAGTTTGCCAATATGGCTCCATCCATAGGAAAGAAGGGAATATTTTTTATTATTGTTCATAGCAGCATACATGAAGATTTCCCCCCAAATATATACAATAGTCTTCAAGAGAAGATGGAGAGACAAAGTACAAAATATGAAATGAAGAGTCAAACTTCACATCCAACATTTACAACCTACAAAAACCTTCAAAATCTGCTCCAAACCTGAAAACATGATTCACAACACATTCTGCTTAGTTCTATAACCTCCCCGCAATTCCACACCCAAATTTGGGTGCTCACTCCTACAGTTTGCCGAATAGTGGAAAGCTAGAGTTTTGCATAGGAAGATTACAATAAAGCTCACATTTTAATATTTAACCTTTACACCAAAAATAAAACATTAAAATGTGGCATTTTACAACCTCCTAGTAATTCCACACCCAAATTGGGGTGTACACTTCTATTGTGTGCGAAATAGCGGAAAGCACATTAAATCTTATAATAAAGCTTGCTTCCCAATTTTAACTTTTATTAGGACCTAAAATTTCCTACAATTTTTGGCAAAATTTTAGGTTCCCATGATAAAAAAGTTAATTTCAAAACTCAGAAATACAGTTGTAAGATCTGTCCCAGGAGCATACAGAGGAGTTGGCAATTCAAATTGTAGAGCAGATGTTTGGCTTCCCACTGACACTGCTGTAGATAGTGGCAATGCATATACTTCTAAAACCATTACCATAATTCAGTTACCTCCTTTTTACATAACACTACCAAAGACATTGAAGAGTGCAAGGCATTTGAATTGCTCAAGTCCACAGCAGGTCAGGTGTTAGGGACTGTGTATATAATTTAGATACAGAAGATATGGAAGAGGACAATTCTCTTTTGAAAATTGATCTTACTCCAGTTTAAAAGGCATATCATATACACTTGCCTTGGTCTCCAAGACTAGCTCCAAGATTACTATTATAAGAATCGGTAGCTTTAGCTGAATTTAGATTTGCAAATATCTTCGATGCAGCCCTTTCTTGAACCCCATCAAGTTTTCTTTGTGCATATTTCTAGGTTTTTTATAGTTGAGGATCGCATTCTAAGGACATCAGGAGGATTAATTTCCACTATCTAGGGAGAAATGATGTGGGACATGGATGTTGCAAAGATGAGTTCTATTTTGGAGGATCAGTTCTCACGGATGCAGATTGTGAGTCATCTTCTCTTGATAAAGGATTATGTTACTCTACTTGGTGCAACTTTGAGAAGATATGGCTACCAGGTTGATCCCCTGCTAGATGCTCTAGATAAGAACAAAGACAAATATCACGAGCTTCTTCTCAATGAATGTAGAAAATAGATAAATGATGTTCTGGTGAATGACAAATATGAACATATGGTAACCCTAAGTGTTTCTCATACCCCCGCAAGAAATCAAATGATAAAACCTAAAACTGGCACATCACTACAAAGCAAAATCTTATTAGAGGGACTTTGACCTATTAGAGTGAGTAAAAATGAGTCCCTCCGGTGTCTTGAATACACCTTCTTCTGTCTCTTTAATATGCTCATACACATCGAAGGCAAAAGGTATCAGAGACATTCACAAATATCGTTGAGACGTCTTACTTAGTCCCTTCGATAAACTGAAAAGATGGATACATAAAGCCATCGGGAGAACCCTATCATATCAGAGTGACACTTTTACTGTCCCTCTGATAAAAGTGAGTAATACTTCATCAGGCAGATAGATGAGAATCAGAAGGACTAGTTAACAAGTCTCTCTGATAAAGAACATACCATACATTCATCGAAGGGAAAATATTATATCAAAGGAATGCTTGAAGAAGTCCCTCCGATAAAACCAAAGTGCAAATAAAAAATTAAATGAAGTGAGACTATAGTAAGATAAAATGTAAATTTCACACTTTCATCAAGGGGTTATAAGGTGGGAAATTATTGAGAAGAATTTCACTCGGAAGTGAAATACTTTTCCTGGAAGAATTAACTAAGTAGGTAATTATTTTACCTAAAGAATACTTTTATTATGTGAAAGTGCACATAATTGGAAGTGAAGCATTTCACCGAGGAGGGTAAAAAATATATAAAACCAAAAGTGAGGAATTATTTAACCCAAAGAACATTTTATGGGTGAAAATACATACAAGTAAAAGCGAAGTGAAAATTGCCAGCAAATGAAGGATTATAATAATCATTAAAATTATTTTCACGAGAGTGCAAAGATCAAGGAGATTACAATTAAAATATTTTGATCTAGATAATTAATTAAGTGAAGAGTTGCACCAGATAGATATGTGAATGATCATAACCCTTGAAAATATAATGTATATATGAAATCTAAAAATCAAAGAGGAAGAATCATCAGCAGCGGTAGGAGTAGCAATCTGTAGGATTAGGTAGTAAATAAAAAATATCAAAATGAAGACTTCTGATGCATATTGTAAAATCTTCTGAAGCAATTTAACGGAGAAAGAATATTATAATCTAGTGGCTAACCTTTTGGTGTTCAATTATTTGTTGACATTGACTCATATAAGTTATCTTGTTGTCTCCAGAGTGGTCTTTTCTTGTTATTCAAATTGAGTGCATCAAGTATATATTCAATTTGTCATGTCACATTTGCTGCCTTTGTGTGATTCATGTTGTTTGATTTCTACAAGAAGTGAATTAAATTCCTTTTAAGAGATTCTTTTTAATTCATTTCTACCTAGAATTAAAATCCTTTTAAATAAATCATCTTAATTGGTTTCCTTCCAGCAAGAATTAAAATCCTTTCAAATAGTCATAGTAACCTGGGGAGATATCACTGGGATTTGTAAGAAGAGCCTAATAACTAACAATCTTGCACATTTATACAAAGTATGAACATTTGAAAAGTGCCAAATAATTTGAGTTAAGCCAAGGGGGAGGACACATTTATCATACACATCTTGATTTGTTGCCCAAAGTAGATAGAAAGGACTGGTGATATTCACCAAAAAAAAAACTTCATTTAAACTTCATTCACATATTCAAAATTCAAACATTAGGAGTAGGAGTAGCTATCAAGTTTGCATCTATTTCACATTTTCATGCCACTGTGGATAGATCCCTAAGTTCAACTAAGTCACACAACCTTTAAATCTACATCAGTTATCAAGGTTCACCTACCTAGGTATGACATAGCCTAAAGTGCAGGGGGTTCTCAACCATATCAATTAACCTCGTTTCGTTGGCCAAAAACATTACAAACTTGACCATAGATCCTGGCATCCTCTTAGGGTTTACAACCTCCATTTTTGAGACCTAACAACTTTCATAGAAAAAATTAAAACATTAAAATGTTTTTAAAAACTGGCAAAGTTAAAACATTAACTTTGGAAAAAAATAAATTTCTCTGCCATCCAAAATGATGCAATGACACCACTGGCACATAAGATGTTCGAAGACCATGAAAATTTGTGGGAGACCATAATCAATTATTTAAAACATGGGTTTGTCTTCAAAATTATGAAATTCTACACTTTTTAGGATGCTTTTCTAGCCCGCTTGCTATCGCAAACACATTAAAAAACAAGTCAAAACTTGCCCGAGGACCACGAAACTAGACAACCTTAGTAACATATGTCCCAAAAACTTTCTACCAAATGGATTTGGATGACAATGGCCAGGATACAAAATTTTAATCATCAAAGTCAGGGTCTCAGGTAGATGTGACAGGGGTCACACTTGGCCCCTACCGGCAATTTGAAGGCAAATAGGCACTTCAAATTTGCCAAATTTGAAGATACCAACAAAAGGGAAGATGAATATTTATCCTTTAGTAGACCTCCTCTCTGTTGGAATATAAGTTCCAACACAAATAAATGTAATAGCAAACTATTGTGCGTGTAGACAATTCATGGATATGTGATGTTAACTGTATGTTAGGTATAGGTTTATGAGCAATTGTAAGGTAGTTTGTTAGTGTAGAGGTTGGAAAATTCCAATATAACTCTACGTCTGTGTATTTGCATAACTAAACATATCTAAGAGTGTAGTGAAAGATTTGTGAACTTGAGAGCATATATTATTTGTCTCTGTAGTGCTACAATCTTCATTTTTTATTACTCTCCTCATTTTTTGCTCTTTGTTATCCTTGTGTTTCCTTAGTCTACTTTTGTTTTCCTTTGTGAGTGATCTTTTCCTTTTTGTCTATTTTGGTGTTGATTTATTTTCATGTTGATTGTCAAGTACAACCCTGCCTTGTCATATGGTTTGTCTAATACCATAGAATTGGAGTTCATCTGAGTGTAGGAGATTTTTGCAAATTTGCAATAAGGTGATATGTCCGGAGATTCAGATAATAAGATTGGTAATGGAAATTTTGGAAAAGATAGATTAGACTTGTCTATAATTCTAGAGGGAAAATTTGTTAAGAATTAAATCCCAGTGGAAGGGAATAAAATGTTTATGCAAGCATTAGTTAATGAAGAGGGGGTCTAGATTTCAACAAAAGCTAAGTTTGTGTTTATAGACAACCATGGAAGGTTCTTCCAAAAGATAGATGAAGCAGATGGTGAACATGGTGAGATCATGTCATCCCTTCATCTTTGCGTAAATGATATTCTAAATTTAGTTCTTGAAAAGGAAGAAGCGACGTTAAAAAATGTGGGCATATTTTTTGTTTGTTTGAACCAAGTTTCTTAGCCCCCTTACAAGTTTTTTGATGACTGAATTGCATCTTTTTGGGAATTAAGGTGTCGCAACCTTAGTAATTCCTAGCATTGGTTATTTGATTATTTATTTATTTAATTGCGTATGTTGTGATTTATGTTGCACATCCTATTTTGTCATTTAGTGTGAAGTGGCATGATGTGTTGTCACTCCATTTGGAATGTGACTAGGATGGTCAACTCATCCCATGTGGATATAAGTGTCCCATATTGTGGTAGATTTTTTTTGCCATGTGTTGGCATCTTGTGTAGTGTGTAAGGAGTTATGACACGTAAGTGTTATGACGGATTCCTATGATAGATTCTATGACGCGTAAGAGTTGAGAATAGAAGATTCTATGACAGGTGAAGACATGCGTCAAAGAGCATCTTTGAGGAAGGCATCTTTGGGTGCCCAAGGTGGGTTATGACATGTTGTAAGAGGAATATGCTATTTTTAGGTAGTTATCACAGATTCTCTTATAGTTGTAAGAGTTGTCATGTATGACGGATTCTATGACAGATGTAAGGTGCGTAAGAGCATCTATCATAGCCTATCTTGGGACTAGGCACCCACATTGTGATGGGGTGTTGTGAAAAGTGTAAAATCCATGTTTTAATGTTGGACAAGTGTCCTTAGGCATGGGTTTTGGGCCATGAGGCTAAGATGGACGCCCATCTCTAGAAGGTGGATGGGAGATGCATAGTATTATTGATAGCTACTATTATGCTGCCAGAATATCTCTAGATACGAGTGTTAAAGACTCCTAGAAGACTTACATTGCAAGTGTGTTGTAAACATTCTTTGTTTTGATAATACATTGTGCAGGTTTTGGAGTGTGGAGTTTTTCTCTCGAAAGGATTTTCCCCACGTTATATCTTGTCTCTCTCTCTCTCTGTGTATTGCTGCAATATCTCTGTTGTTGTGTTAACATCACTATAATTGTAAAGGTTAATTTTTTTTTACATACATCTCCCCTCATTAGATTAGTGTAGGAAGCATTTTCTGCACACCTTGCTTCCTTTCAGTTGGTATCAGATCTTGATCACCTTTGGTCCTAGTTGTTGGGTAGAGGTTTTTTGAGCTGATCTTAGATTGAGTGGGAGTCTGTACAGAGTATTATGTAATCTTGTTGCAGGAAGGAGATGGCAGGCACATCTAGAAGAGTAGAGGTGGAGAAGTTTAATGGCACCAATTTCGAGTTGTGGAAACTTAAAATGGATGACATGCTTGTTGATAGAGACCTATGGGAAACCATTTCTAGTATAAAACCAGCAGAAACATCTCAAGATGATTGGGATCTCAAGGATCAAAAGGCTAAGGGTCTTGTGAGACTGTCTAGCTGACTCTATCTTCTTAAATGTCCATGAGGAGAAGACTGTGAAAGACCTTTGAAAGAAGCTGGGAGATGTTTATCAGGCCAAGTCCCTGGTGAACAAGCTATTCTGGTGGAAGAAGCTATATTCTCTGAGGATGGAGGATGGAGGGTCTATTGCAGATCACTTGAATTCCTTTAACATGCTAGTTGCACAGTTGACATCCATTGGTATGAAGATGGAGGATCATTGTATGACCTTTCTTTGTTCTTTGCCAGACTCATGGGATCATCTTGTAATGACCATCAGGAGTACTACATCCACTTTCAAAATGGATGAAGTGGTTTCTTCACTATTATCCAAAGAGATGCAGAGAAAATCATCCAAGTCAACCAAAGAGGCTCTTACGGTTTGTGGAAGACCCAAGGAGAAAGGGAAGAAAAAGAAGGACAAGAAAGATGATAAGGGCATATCCAAATCCTGTGGGAGATCCAAATCTCCTAGAAAGTCCAAGACTCTTTGTTGGAACTGTGGTAAATCTAGCCATTTCTGAAAGGAATGCAAAGAGGAGAAAAAGAAAAAGAAGAAGAATGTCCCAGATTTAGATTTTGACAAGTCACAAAGATGATGGTGATGCTTTCATTGCAGTCTTGGCCACCCATGCATCTAATGATGTGTGGTTGATTGATTTCGGTGCCTCTTTTCACATGATCTCACATCGAGATTGGTTTACAAAGTATGAAGAGTTTGATGGTGGAATAGTGTACCTTCGTGACAATTCTCATCTGAAGATTGTTGGCCATGGAAGAGTCTCAATATGATTCCCTGATGGATGAGTGAAGGGAATCTCTGGGCTTATGCACATCCCAGGCTTGGCACAAAACCTACTTTTTATAAGTAAATTAAATGATGCAGGTGTGCAGGTTGTCTTCTCTAGCGGAGGATGCAAGATGACTAGAGGTGCTATGGTGCTTGCTAAGGGTACTTGGAGAGGTACTCTGTTTCAGATGGATGCATGCAGTACAAAGTGCAATAGTGCTTATGTTTTGAAGAAAAGAGCTTTAGTCACTTCATCTTCACCATTGGAACCAGCAGCTAAAAGATGTATTGCTTCTACTTTTGATGGTAGTGCATTTTGGGTACCTAAGGGTACTCATGCTTTGGAAATGAAACTTCTAGCTGAGAAGACAATGTTATGGCATAAGAGGCTTGGCCACATTGGTGAGAAGGGTCTTAGAGCCCTGAAAAATAAAAACCTCATCAAGGAGTTAAATGATTGTAATCTCGAGTTTGACTTTTGCGAACATTGTATATATGGAAAGCAAAACTGTGTTCAGTTTTACTCAAGTTCTCATAAGTCTTCTGGTGTGTTGGATCTTATTCATTTTGATGTGTTTGGTCCTGTGAATGTTCCTTTGATCTCTAAATCTACATATTTTGTTTCATTCATTGATGACTACAGTAGAAGGACATGGGTTTATTTTCTCAGAAGCAAATCTGAAGTCTTTAGTCAGTTCAAAGAGTTTAAATCTTTTGTTGAGAATCAGAGTGGTAAAAAGATTAAGTGTTTGAGAACTGATAACGGTGGTAATTTTTGTTCTGCAGAGTTTAATAATTTCTGTAAAGAATGTGGGATTGAAAGACATAAGACAACGCCATATGCCCCTTAGCAAAATAGAGTTGCAGAGAGGATGAATAGGATGTTGATGGAGAGGGCTAGGAGTATGCTTAGTGATGCTAGCCTTGAACAAAAGTTTTGGATTGAAGCTGTAGCCACTGCTTGCTACCTGGTAAATAGGTCTCCTACATTAGCTCTTATTGATAAGACACCAATGGAGGTGTGGTCTGGTAAGAAGCCCTCATTAAGACATCTTTGTGTTTTTGGTTGTGAGGCATATGCTCATGTGCCTAGAGAGAAGAGGTCAAAATTGGAGAACAAAGTTGTTAAGTGTACCTTCATTGGCTATGGTGTTGGTGTGAAAGGGTACAAGCATTAGGATCCTATGGCCGAGAAAGTGTTGTATAGCAAAAGTTTTATTTTCAGAGAGCTAACACCTTCTCCTGTTGTTCTACAGCCAGAAGAGAAACAAAAGAAAGAGGATGTGGTTCAGTTTCCTTCTACCCCTGGGAAGACTGAACCAAAAGACCTTGTGAGACTTGAAGATGAGGAGAGCTCTAGTAGCTCTGAAAGCTTAGAAGAAGAAGTAGAACCTCAACCTCGGCCTTTAAGGAGGTCTACATGAACAAGGAAGCAACCTGATAGGTTTGGTTATTCATTGCTAGATTCTAATTGTGCTTTTGCCTTGATTACTAACACTGATGAGCCTAGAACTGTGACAGAGGCTATGGGCATGAAAGCTGCAAGTTCTTGGAAGGAGGCCATGGAAGATGAGATGGCTTCTTTGGAGAAGAATAAAACTTGGGACTTGGTGCCTTTGCTTGAAGGACAGAAACTTGTTGGCTATAAATGGGTGTTCAAGAAGAAATTTGGAGCAGATGGCAGTGTTGAGAAATACAAGGCTAGATTGGTTACGAAGGGGTATTCACAAGTGGAGGGAATTGATTATGGTGAAATTTTCTCTCTCATTACAAAGATGACATCCATTTGGTTTCTGTTATCTCTTGCAACAACTTATGACTTAGAAGTGGAGCAGATGGATGTGAAGACATCATTCCTTCATGGTGACTTAGAGGAAGAGATTTACATGTCACGGTGAGAGCATTACATAGAAAAAGGTAAAGAAAATTTGGTTTGCAAGTTAAAGAAGTCTTTGTATGGTTTGAAGCAATCTCCTAGGATGTGGTACCTAAATTTTGATGCCTTTGTGTTGTCCATTGGATTTTTGATGTTGAAATTAGATCATTGTGTGTATTACAAGTTTGACAATGATCATATTCTCATTATTGCATTGTATGTTGATGGTATGATGTTAATTGGGAATGGTAAGAATATGATTTTTGATTTGAAGTCTCAGTTGTCAGCACAGTTTGACATGAAAAACTTAGGGGCAGCTAGGTACATTATGGGAATGGAAATTAGAAGAGACAGAGCAAAAATAAAACTTTGGTTAAGCCAGAGTAAGTATGTGAAGACCATGTTGGAGAGATTCAACATGGCAGATTGCAGACCATTGTGTGTTCCTGTTTCTTTGGGGACCAAGTTATATGTTAATGATTGTCCAAAATCTCCTTCTGAGGTGGAGGACATGAGCAGAGTACCTTATTCTAGTGTTGTTGGTAGCTTGATGTATGGTATGGTTTGTACTAGACCAGACATTGCCCAAGCAGTGGGAGTCCTTAGTCAGTTTATGGCTAATCCTGGATAGGTACATTGGGATGCAGTGAAGAGAGTGTTTAGATATTTGTGGGGTACTTCCAAGTATTCCCTATGTTATCATGTTCATCCTATAGGACCTTTGCATTCTGTGAGTATTCGTGGGTATGTGGATTCTGATTGGGTGGGTGACATTGACAGTAGGAGATCCACCAATGCTTATGTGTTTACTATGTTCGGTGGTGCAATTAGTTGGATGAGTAAGCGGCAAACTATGGTCGCTTTGTCTAGGATAGAAGCAGAGTATATGGAAGCTACTCATGCTTGTAAGGAATTCATTTGGCTTAAAATATTGTGTTCAAATATTGGTGTTGATGCAGGACATATTACTATCTGTTGTGACAGTCAGAGTGCGATTTGCTTAGCAAAGAATCCAACTTTCCATGCCAGAACAAATCATATTGATGTACAGTTTCATTTTGTGCGAGACATGGTAGAGGATGGGAATGTGATATTGGAGAAGATAGACACTTTGAAGAATGTTGCAGATGCATTGAGGAAACTAGTAGGCACAGACAAGTTCATATGGTGTTTGGAGTCTATGGGCCTCTCGACCTATAGTAGTTAAATCCTATTATTTCTATTGGCTCTTACAAGGTGTTCGACAAGTGAGAGAATGTTGGGAATTAAGGTGTCTCAACCTTGGTAATTCCTAGCATTGGTTATTTGATTATTTATTTATTTAATTGCATATGTTGTAATTTATGTTGCACATCCTAGTTTGTCATTTAGTGTGAAGTGACATGATGTGTTGTCACTCCATTTGGAATGTGACTAGGATGGTCAACTCATCCCATGTGGATATAGGTGTCCCATATTGTGGTAGAGGTTTTCTGCAATGTGTTGGCATCTTGTGCAGTGTGTAAGGAGTTATGACGTGTAAGTGTTATGATGGATTCCTATGATAGATTCTATGATGTGTAAGAGTCAAGAATAGAAGATTCTATGATAGGTGAAGATATGTGTCGAAGAGCATCTTTGAGGAAGGCATCTTTGGGCACCCAAGTTGGGTTATGACATGTTGTAAGAGGAATATGCTATTTTTAGGCAGTTATGATAGATTCTCTTACATCTGTAAGAGCTGTCATGTATGACGGATTCTATGACAACTGTAAGGTGTGTAAGAGCATCTGTCATAGCCTATCTTGGGACTAGGCACCCACATTGGGATGGGGTGTTGTGACAAGTGTAAAATCCATGTTGTAATGTTGGACACTTGTCCTTAGGTGTGGGTTTTGGGGCATGAGGCCAAGATGGACACCCATCTCTAGAAGGTTCCTATTTTTCCTTATTAACTCTATAAAAATAGGTGCTTGGATGGGAGATGCATAGTATTATTGACATGTACTATTACGCTACTGAAATATCTCTAGATATGAGTGTTGAAGACTCCTGGAAGACTTGCATTGCAAGTGTGTTGTAAACATTCTTTGTTTTGATAACACATTGTGCAGGTTTTGGAGTGTGGGGTTTTTCTCCCAAAAGGGTTTCCCCACGTTATATCCTCTCTCTCTCTCTCTCTCTCTCTCTCTCTCCTGTCTACATTCTCTGTGTGTGTGTGTATTGCTGCAATATCTTGGTAGTTGTGTTAACATCACCGTAATTGTAAAGGTTAGAAAGAATTTGCATACATCTCCCCTCATTAGATTAGTGTAGGAAGCATTTTCTGCACACCTTGCTTCCTTTCACCTCTATTTGGGGGAAAAAATGGGCTTGTATGTCTCCTCCTACCGCATGTTACAAAAATGCTTGTTTGTTTATTTTCAAACCACTTGTATCTAGTAAAAGGGTGATTTGCAAGAAGTTTTTGAATTTTTGTTGGTCTATGTTTAGAGCATTTCCTTGGGATTCTATTGCAAACCTTAGAGATGTATTTCTTTAGGATGCTAGCTGTTGGGTTGTGAATTGCAATGTTACTCCTTAGTTATGGCTTCTTCCTCATGCTCTAAAACCATTGGGAGAATTCATAAACCTTGGAGACACTAGGTCCTCTCTGCCACATATAAATGCTAGGGTTCTTATATCCCTAAAGCCTGTTGACAACCTTCTTGGCTAGCATTGTTTTGTCCTCCATGGCTCTTCATTTTATTGTAAAATCAATGGTCTAGGAGGGATCAATTTGTTTTTTTTTCGATAAGAAAAATGGACATGTGAGAAGAGCTTATCCCTTTCTTAAAAGAGAAGATATTTCTTGATATTAATGGGATTATGGGATCTCAATCTAGTGGTAGAAATGTAAATAGTAATAATAGATTAGTTGAAATTGTTGATGTAAACCCTTTTGGAAAGAAAAGGAATGATTTTTCTCTTTTTGATCAAGGGTATTTTGAAGTGGTTTTTTCTAATGGAGAGACTAAGGCTAATATATCTCTCGCTAAGAATATTTTGCACTAAGTTGATGCTCCTAAATCCCAATCCTTTTGTTACAGATGAACTTTAAATAAAGTCTTGGAAGTTGAGAGCATCCCCCCAGACAAGATGTCCTCTTTGAATTGGTTACCAATTGTTAACCCTCTCCTATGATTCAAGAAGGTAGAGTTTCCAAGATTGGTTTGGATAGGAATGTTAAACCAAATAAAGAAGCCTTAATAAATTCCTCCTCCAAAAGGAAAATGATTCCTAGTAATAATGAGAAGCATGTTAGTAGGGAACCTTCCCCTATGATGTGTGATAATCTTGATAGTATGGTTCTAGGGAATGGGACTTTTTTAAACTATGAGGGAGGAATGGAAAGGAATCCTAGTAGTAGCAAGGATAAGGAAAATAAGTAGCCCCCTTGCTTTGAAGGACCTCGAAAGAAGGGAAAGATAATGGCCCCCCCTTTCATGAGTTTTGATTTTCTTTTTGTTATGAAGATTACAAGTTGGAATGTCAAAGGTCTTGAGGTCCAAGATAGGCATTTCATTGTTAGATCTTTCTACAACTCTACAAAAGATTTTAATATTTTGCTTCTTCAAGAGGTTAAAATTGTCAATTTTGGCCTTGATTGTGTCTTGAAAACTATATGGCATGGAAATGTTTGTTTCTCTACTAACCATTGTAAAGGTAGAGGGGAACCCTTCATTCTTAACCCCAAGTGCTCCTTAGTTGTTATTGATTTTGGTTGTTCCCCTTGAAATAAGGTTGTTTGGATTTTGATGACTATAGATGGTAAGATTTTGGTATTTAATCAATCTATTCCCCCAATGATTATAGGGAGAGGTCTTGACTATAGATTGGTTGGCCCTTAATTTGATAGAGGTTCCCTAGCATTTTTGAGGGAATTTTAATATGGTAGAAACCAAGGAAGATAAGCTAGTTGGCATATTGTTTGATTGGAAAGGTAATGAATTGTTTTTTGGTCCAATTTTCAAAGGAAAGAAATGTGTTTGATGCCTTGTTCAAGGTAAAGACTAACAATAAAGGATTTCAATTCACATGGTGCAATTTTCAAAAAGGTTTTATATGGATAAATGATCTTTGGGATGGTACCTAAGAGTGATAACAATGTTGTTGAAGTTCTACCTCTCACCCTCTCTAATCATAATCCCATTGAGATAGAATTATTCATTTGCTTTTCTCCCATGTCTACTCTAGAACTCAAATGCCTTTATAAAATGAATTTCTGTCAGTTAAAAGATCAAATCTTGTATTGAAGATCTAACTACTTTCTAGAGTCTTTATTTTTGAGGAATAATTCTAGTTCCATGGTTGATAAATGGTGTGTAACTTTTGAGGCAACCCAAAAATTTATGAGGCTCTTTGGAAAAGATAAAGCTAGGAATAAAATGGTTGGTTTTAGAAGGAATTAGGAAAAGCTTATTAATCTTGAGTTGTAGCTCTAGAGTTCCCCTCACGATTCTATTTTCCTAGAGGAAGCTATCAAGGTTAAATGTTTCATATAACTATCTATAATTATCAAGGTAGAAGGAGTAGGTTGAGATCCCTAGTCAATTGGTTGAATTTGGGTGAAAAGGGCACCAATTTATTTTTAAAGCTCTTAATGTTTAAGTACATTAAGGAATAGATTAGGTCTTTGGATATTGAGTGTTTTTTAGTTGATGATGAGAAACATTTAAGAAGAGTGTTTCACTCCTTTTAGAATAAACTTTTCAACTCTAATTCGTTGTGGGAGGTGGTCATTGGTGCTAGAGTGTCATGACCCCTCTTAAAACCTTAAAATAATTACTAATTTAATAAGCAACTCTTTAATTAAAAGACCTAAAGTGTTTAAATTATATGCCTAAAAGAAATGTATTGTATCATAAACATCAATCAACAACTTGGATATTAATACTAGTTAATTTTTTCATTATTCAAACAATATAATCTAAAATAAGGGTAATTTAAAACTTATGAACACATATTTATATATTTGTATTTCTATTAGTAAAATAAATGTAGAATTAAAAATTAATTAACCCTAGGATATCAAAAAATATAAGGCTTTCGAATAGACCTAAAGTAAGTAATAGACCTAATGCAATTAAATTATATATAAATGTTAATATAATTATGAATTAAAATAAAAAAATGTGGAAAGTAATAATTAAATCAAGTGATTTAATTTTATAAATTGTATTAAAACTAAAGTAATAAAATTAAATTAATAAAGTAAGAACTAATAAATAAATCAAATGAGGATTTTGGAATAGTAATTTAATAGTATAATTTAAAACAAAATAATTAATAATAAGGACAAGTCATAAATTACGCCTAAAACTTAGGCAAGGTTATTTTATTCCTAATTTAAGGAAAATCAAATCATTTTGGCAGTGGAGAAGAAAGAGGAAATTCCTCTAGGTGCTAAGGATTTTGGGTATAAAGAATTGTTTTTATGGGAGAAATTGGTTTTTTTTTTTTTTGGGTTTTTCTTTTTGGATTTTTTTTTCTAGGGGAAAAGAAAATTCTTTGGAGAGTTCACAGATTGGAGGTATATTCATATCTTTAATTTTGTTTATTCTTTTCTTTCTGTGTTTTTTTTTTGGTTGATTCTCCTTACAACATTATTTTTTGTTTTTCTCTGAAAATGACTAATTGGGTCTTGAAGGATTTGTAAGATTTTGGATGGACTTATTTGAGATTGCACATGACTAATTGGGTCTTGAAGGATTGGTAAGATTTTGGATGGACTTATTTGAGATTGCACATGCATCATGTAGGCATTTTTTTTAGTTAATTGAACATGGTTTGATTAAGTCATATATATAAATACGTATATATAATCATATAATTATATTTCAAAAAAAGTTCATATATATATATATTTTAAAAAATCTCAATGATATTAGGGTTTGAGATATATATACTCACATCTATACATTCAAATTAGGGTTTCTTTTGGATGTCTATTTTAATAAATGAAATTAAGAAAATACATTAAAAAATAAAATAAAATAAATAAATAAAATAATTTTTTTAATATAATTTTTATTTATTTTGTCATTTAAAAAAAATTTATTTGATTTAATTCTCAATTATAAATCAATTTACTAATTATTATTTATTTGGTGTGATATAAAATTCATTTAAATTAACTTTGATCTATTTTGCTTCGTAAAATATTTATTTAAATTATCTTTTTTGTTTAATAATAATAACTTATTTAATTTAATGTTATTTTATTGCTTTAAATAAAATAGTTATAATTTACTTTTAATTAATAAAATTAAGTTTTATGTGTACATATGGATCAATTCAAAGGAAAAAGAGAAATTACTTAAAATGATATATTTCCATTGAATAAGTTATTCTTATGAATATGAGATGAGTTAGAGGGCATAGTATTTAGATTTTCATTTGAAGCAAAAAAAAAAAAAAAAAACAAACAAACAAATTGATAATCATGCAAATAAAAAATGATTTTTGGGTGGAGATGAAATAGGTAGGAAAAAAAATAGTAATAGGTTACTTTTAGTTGTCATAGATAAATTAGGGTGATTTTTAAATTAAGTTTATTTGTATGTTTGATTATTTCATATGTTATTTATTAAAACCTTGAGGGAGTAATTAGCCATTTTTTAAATTATTTCTTTTTATTACATTGTAACTTAGTTGGAATTATAATTAATTCTAGAGGTTTTTGATATTAATTTACTTAAAGTTTTATTTATTAGGAATGCTAGGTTATATGTAATATTTTAGAAGTTTCAATTAGAAATTCAGTCTTTAATTAATCAACATTAATAGTATCCTTACCTACGTGGTACATTATCCAAAAGTAATTAGAAATTAATGGGAGAAGAATTATTTAATGAAATTAAATAGTAATTTTATTATGGGTTAGTTTTATTAATAAAAAAAGATGTTATTGATTTATTTATCTTCAATAGCTTATTGATTTATTTATCTTCAATAGCTTAGAATGTTGTGACTTTATAATGTAGTTATAAATAATTATTAAGCTAGGGCTAGTAATTTCTGTTTTATGAGATTTAGAAGGCTAGCAAAAAGGGGAGATACTTTAGGGATTTCTAACTTTAGTTTGGCATTCCACAAAGACTAATATTTTTTTTTCTTTTGATTATTTAATTTAATTTATTTTGTTCGGTAACATATATCCTTATATTATGTTTACATTAAAGCCTATATTATCTCTAGATTTCTTTCTATGAAAAATATATTACAATTTAAATGTTTATTAATTAATATTAAATTATTAGTTATTAATATTTGAATCTTTAGAGGTGTATATTAGTAAAAAGTCATTAATTTAAGAATCTTAGTGATAGTGATTGGTTAAATTTAGATAATCACAATGTTTCTTTTAAAAATTGAGATTTAATTAATTAATGGGTTAAATGAATTTCGTTCTTGGGTCATTATTAAAATTTTAGAATTTAATTATCAAATTTTGTTAGACTTAAATAGACTACAACTATTTATGAATTTCATTCTTTTTATTTGTTACAATGTCAAATGTAATTTATTTGGTTAACTCGTAGAATTATTTAAATTACTAAACCAATTGGTCCTCAAAAAGGGCTATTAATGATTTTTCCATGGTTAAATAATTTTAGTAACTTTAGGAGGCAAGCCATAATTTTATTTTCTTAGTAAAAATAAAAATGCAATCATGGACAATCAAATTTAATATTAGGGTAAGGAATATATTTCAATTTGCAATCAACAAAATAAGCTGAGCATAGCCATAATCTCTGATCAAGAGTAATTAGATGAAATAATTCAATCAATAACTAAGTTAGTAAAGTTAATAAATGAACTTAACTTTATGCTCAAAACCTTTCATCTAATTCACAAAATATAGATAAGGTCAATTAATCTCAACTACAATATTATTAATTAAGGAACTATCACAAATGATCTATAAATCTTCTTTGATGTGTTCCTTCTTACAACTTACTTTATGTGGCTACAAATGGATGGAATTGATAAAGCTATAAATGTAATACCCCTCCATATTCACTTTGGTTGTGCAGTGCGACACACGTATGATATCATGATGAACATGCAGAGATAAGTATTATTTGGAATTTAAAAGGTTGGAAGCTGCTTGTTAGAGGGGACAACAAATAGAGAAGAAGAAATTGTTTCCAAAGAGACGTATCTGAGAATCCATCTATTTCTGTGAGTTCCACTTTTTCCTAATAGTGCCTTATCCTTGCTTCATTAATTTGAATTCATGTACCTTCTGGTAACTGTTGCAAATCTAACATATGACAAAATCATTCCTTTCAATATGTATTGATGGAGGTACCCTCATTAATTATAGATTTCTAATTGTGGGTGTTTTAGTGCTTGGAGTTGTCCCACGACGTGAAATAATGATATGGGAAAATGTTCTAACCCTTGGTTGTTCCTATCCTTAGAAGATTTTCTAAACTTGTCCGTTGTTTCTATCGGCCAAGTTATTTCCCACTACCATTTGTCTATTTTGAGATAGCCAGATGTTAACTTCAGGCACACGCTTACAGTAAATCAGAAAAGATATTCCATGCCTTTCAAATTTGAAAGGGGAATCAAAGTTTTGAGGAAGGAGAAGGCAGTTCATTAAACCCTCATCATATCATAACAACTAGAACAGGCCTTCCGCAACCTATTGCAAAAATCGGATGCGCTCTCAATACAGAAGAAATGTGCAAATCATGGTTGTTGCTGGATGTGTAGCTGCATGGTGCCTTTTGAATTCAGATCAATTCCAGTTACTGTCTATTGTCTTGGCATTGCTAGCCTTGGAACCAAAGAGCTTGTGGTGGAGCTAGAGCACGCCTTTTTCCTCTTACAAGATGAAGAGCAAATTCTGTTATTTCAATTGGAGGGACTAGGCATATACAAATTTTCTGAATCTTGGTATCGAACCCTTCCAGGTACATTGGTATTTATTCCTCCACTTAAATTTTAGATATGTTTACCAGAGAATTTCTAACTATAATATCTGTTACTTGCGATTACATTACGGTCTGTGGAAACATCCAAACACACCCTATATTGCAGGTAGTGATCTTTTATCACTGTGGTCTTTGCTTCTTATTTAAGAAATATGCGTTGTTAGTGTGGGTTGTGCCTGTTATAGCATTCGAACATTTTCTGTAGATCCATTGGTGCATATCCTGCAAACATACCAGTTCATGACATATGCATTCTTTAAAGAAAACTCTAAAAATAGTGCGGGTGCATGAGCGTCTATTAGGGCACTAGTAACTTCAACACTTGATTAAACTTCCATTCGCAACCTCCACATCTAGAAAAACCTTCCCTTCAATTATGCTCCGGTGGATGCTCTTTTTGTTATTATTGGAAATATGAGGAAGTGCACATTATTATAATCCTGCAGCATTGAATTCCATCATACTCTTCCACATCTTGTAATCATTGCTTTCCAATAGATGACAACTTTTTGAGGTATTATGTCAAATAGTTCATATGCCTTGTCTGTCAATCAGACAATTTGCATACATTTGTAATGCTTAGATATCATTACAGATAAAGGGATTACATATATTGCTTCAGGGTACTAAAACTACCAGACATGATTTTGTAACGTATGTAGATTAGCTGATTTGTTTGGTATTTCCACTATCAATATTTTTATTGAAAAAGCAATTCAACAAATTGCTAATCATGTCGGAATTGTGTTATAAGATTATGATGTTATCTAACTCTTTGGATGGATGACTGAAGAACATGTAAAGTTTTCTTCCATTGTGCCTGCGTAGAAGTGTTCTATCTGTGCTTCCTTAATTTTATAGGTTGATGGTCCTTGGACGTATTTGAATAGTCTATAAGCCTTTCTATGCTTTGTAATTCAGAATTTACATACTTGTCTACCACTGCGGTTGCAATTACAACATCTGACATAATTTCTTTATCCTTTACATTTTTAAGGGAGTCCATGATGGTTCAGTTGCCCATGCACGATGCGGCTTAGGTTGTGGATTTTGGCTTCACACCAACCATTTGTTTTTTTTTTCTTGAAATTTTCTTAAGTCACTCATCAAATCCATTTTGATCTCTGTATAAATAGGGATTGATTTTTGTCCATATATTGTTTGATCTCTATTATTAATATCGATTGATCTTTATTCATATTCTATTTGATCTCTATTGTATATCGATTGGACTTCTCTTCTTATACCAGTTTGATCTAGAGCTATTTACGGACTTGAAGTCTACTTATATATTTTTCGATTTGATCACTGGTTGTATATTGATTTAGATAATTAATCACCTTTCTATCAATTTATATTGTCCTTAATAATGTTGGCTGCTCAACTTCTTTAAAAGAAATATTGTATCCGGGAAAGGCTAGAGAATCAGGCAATTGCTATGCTTGTAGTCATCGCATGATATATATATGATTGGAGCCTATGTGGTCCGTGCATAAGCCTTTGTCCTAATTAGGTAGAAGTTTCCAGACTAGTTGGTCTTATAATTTGTGTCAATTCATATTTGGCTTAAGCACTTGGGAGTTCTCCTTCAGAGTGGCATTGCTTCACTTTATTCTATTATAAATTTATTTTGGTTATAGTGATTATGAATATATATATTAAAAAAAAAGAAAAATTATCTTGTTTATATATAGAATAAATTTATCTGTTTATTTTATTATGACTTTATCTTGTATTTATAAATAAATGCATAATATTTGTATTAGCTTTTTAATTCCTGAAGAGATAATCGATATGCTAATTATGCCTCGGTGCATAGAAGTTTATAATGATGGTATTAATGTGTGATTTTGATTTTGATGAAAAAACATAATTATATTGGATAACATATGGTATTTTAGTAAGGGAGATTGAAGAATGTTTAAGTAAATAGTCAAATTGAGTCAACCAGCGATATGTGAATAATTTGGTGCAATTAATAAATCAAATTAGTCTCTTATGCCTTTTGTAGTATAAGTAATCTTCTCTTAGTAAATGAGGTTGCTTAGCTTGTACAAGTTGAGCCGAGATTAGCAAGTGATTATATGGTTTGTGTAATTAATCAAATCCTTGTGAATGGAACTACTAGAGTACGTTTGTATCACCTAACCTTTCATGAATGAATGAATATGATTTGATGTCATTCTATCTTCAATTGTTCGAAAATACTATTTTGAGAACATATATACTATTTTGTAGAGTAGAGGATTACCTAACTTGTGATCTTGTATGTACAACGGAAGATGAAAGTGTCGCATCATGAATGATTGTTGTATTCCTGCATTACATATCAATGATTGTCATAAGTTCATGTGTTGAGAATGTATTTTCTATTTAATCTTTTAGTCATAGAGAATAATATTATATGATGAACTAGATTCCTTATGAGTTATTGTAGCTAAGTCTACCGTATGGTTGCAAGATTAGTTGCCTCGAACTACGGAGTCTCTGCGCTACGCGTGCAAAGGCAAAGCCATCATGAGCCCCCGAGACATTAGGTCGGCCCTTAGGGCCTTAGGCTTGTCATTTTATGCAATTGATATTTGTTTTGAAATTAATAATCATGCAGAACTTTGAGATTATAAGCCATGCAGGACTTGGAAGCTAAGGAGGTACCTTTCCACTTGGCGAATAGATGACTATCTGGTAGTATTGGTATGGTGTATAAATGTGTATAAACTCATTGAAACATTTGTATCTTACATTTCATTTTTATGAATGTTGGTTACTAAGATAAACTTTGTAAACTAATGTTTATTCATCCTAATGAGTTCATTAATGCTATTTTCTTGAGTAGGCATTACAATTTGTGCATGTGTGTGTATTCCTTTGGTACTTTTGGATTTAAAACAAACCGTGGCTATTAGTTATATCATGTTAGTAATTGGTAAGGTAGCCATGTAACTAAATATCCTTTGAATGAGTTTTTGTATGTTCGTTGAATATTGCTTAATTACAATAATGTAGTCATGTTATCCCTAGGAATATTAGTTAACTTGTAGTATCAGATTATGTTATATTTTGTTATCATTAATTCTATTTAAATAAAAAATCTACCTTTTTATTGCTTTAGTTGACTTATCTCTAGGGTTGCAAAGCAGGGCATTATAATAAAGAACTTGCGTAGCAAATCTTCTCTTCTTGATTCTTTTAAAAAGGAATTAGTTTATTTGGTAACAGGATGTGTTAACTACATTATATCTAAAAAATAACCTTGCTTAGAGGGAAAGGGGTTTTCAATGCATAGCTGAAATCTTATGAGGTTAATGACTGAAATTACCTAGGGATACTCCTTAATAGCACTTGTGCAAGTCTTAAATTAAGAAAACTTAACATCATTATAAAATTAGTCTAGGACTCTTATGTTATCAGATAATTGAGATTTAGGTGGTTTTATTTCAAATTGTTTATTTACTTTCTCGTACTAGCAAGTAGCACTCAACTAAGAGATAATTCTAGGCATCGTGACCTCTTGTGAACATTAAAGTTCTTAATTCCTTAATTCATACTTGAATCATTCAACCAATTAATAAAAGGTAGGTTGGACAGTATGTGAAGGTTATAACCTAAATGAATTACTATTTGACTACGGTAGGGATATCATGAGGACCCTAGTAACTAAGTAGAACTATGTGTGATGGCTAGATGCAAGATATTGATATATGTTACCTTTATAGGATGGTTGCAGTGCCATGAACATGAGAGAATAGGTGTGTAAGTTCTTAAGGGTTAAGTCAATTTAGTGAATCTCTTTCATAAGTATAGACATTGAGGGACAAGGCATTCTTGGAGTAGAAATTTCATCTTAATATTTATGGTTAGCATTCACTTATAAGGTTATTAGATAATTGTAGATTCGGTAAGATAGGCCTTGTTGATGATCGAATTCTCTTCTTTACTCTTTTAGTCTTGTTGACCCTAGTAAATCAAACATGATGCCAAAAAAAGATTATGTGGGAACTTGTCAAAGAAACCTTATTGTTTAAACGAAAGATCTTTTGAGGTGAGGTTATCATTTAGTAAACTTTAAACATCTTGAAACTGAAACATTTCACGTCAAACACCCCTATTAGGTGTTTTATTGTAGTTATTCTTAGGGTTCCATCCCTATTCCACCTAAGTGGGTGGCAGTTGATGAGAAACTGTCTAGGGAAACTGGACCCTAGAAAGGGTTGCGTACCCACTTGGCAGTTACATAAACCTAGTGCAAACAGAACTACATACTACGTGAGTGCAGTCAAATTCTCCATAGCCTTGATCCCATGGAGACAGGGTATGTAGGCAGTCTGGGCAACGAAGGAAGTACCTAGTACACAAGCATGGAGAACATAGTCTAAAATATTTGTTGTGTGTTGAGAGAATCATTATCTTTTAAGTTTGTGAAAAAAAAAATTTGGGTTGGGTCTTTACATAGAGAACTAGTGCCTAGGATTGTCCTAATAAATTGAATAATTCTTTGGCAAGGAAGCTAGATTTTAATATCTCTTTAGATGAAGTGTGTTAATGGGTCATTGAAAAATGAAAAATCTCTGGGGATTGGTGGGTTTCCTACCAAGTTATACAAAGCTAGTAAGGTTTGGATTGTCACAATACTTTTAGACATGTGCAAGAAAACTATTTTGTTGGCTCTTTAGGAAGTGGTATTAATAAAGGGGTCATCAAACTACTTCCTTTAATGGGAAACTTAACTAAGATTAAAAATATGAGAACTATTATCCTTCTATATGTCTCCTCTAAGATCTTTGCTAAGTTTTGGGCCTTTAGGTCAAAAGAGAATCTCCCTCTAATTATCTTTCATTTCTAAATTGGTTTTACAAAGGGAAGATATATTTTGGATAACATGTTAGCTAGTTGGGAATGTGATGAAGGAGCATCTACATCCACGAGCAATCTTACATCACCAAAGATTAAAATAAAGGAAATTGAGGAGAGTTTTGTCATTGTGTGTGATTTTTTTGAGAATAAATGACATGTTTGGATGAATCTTGAGGTCTAAGAATGTTCCATCTGGCATCATTAGCATTTTAGGACACTAAACTGTCTTTTGCAACAACTTTTTTCACTCTTGCAATATTTTATTTCACTTTTGCAACCACTATTGTGCACTTCATCAACAAATTTTTTGAGGCCATAACTTCTTCATTTAGACTTGAAATGAAATGTTTTTTTTTTTAAATTGCATAATTTTTTTAGAGAAGTGTGAATATGTTAGCAGATTTTACACAATACTGTTCACTTCTACGACATCCATGACTTCGTCAACAATGGGAATGACTTTGGCAATAGAAATAAAAATGATAGCTAGTTGAAGTAACTTGTAGTGGATATGTATTTTTTATAGATCAATTTATATGCTTCCAACCTATATTTATGGGTTGCATATTTTAAGGGGAAATTAGGAAAAAGTATGATCTTGTTTTAAACAACCTGACAAAAGTGAAATCACTTTTGGAAGGCAAAAGAGCAACATCTAATTGTTGGGATCTCTTATCCAATCAATCTTGAGACAATTTAAGGAAATAAAAAGAGTTAAAATCATTGCAAAAGCATTAGGTATGCATGAAAAATATTGACAAGTCATTTTAAGGAAAATAATATGCCCAAAAATGTTCAAAATTTAGAAATAAATGGCCAAGAAGGGAGAAAAATAGTTGGGGTAGGTGAAAGGGAAAATGGAAGGTTATTTTGGAATTGTAATAACATTGGGAAACCATTGGGAAAGTAGAAAAATCAAGGTTGAAGGAAAAACATTTTTATGACTAACTTTTCCTATAGAGGGACAACCTAGGCATGCAAAATTGGGCCAACTAGGAATGGAAGAGTATAGACTAGAGATATGAAGTCAATATTGATGTCATGGGTGTAAAGGGTAAAATTTGGATGTTTGGTTTTTGGTAGTTTTTGTATATATCCTCCTTTCACCCTTTCATTCAAGGACTTAGGGTCAAGTTACAATGTACTATCTGTATACGCCTAAAAATGACACAACTCTGTCCAAATAAATATTCTTAATATTTATTTAAGTCAAATTCTTCTATCAATAAATAAATAAACAAATTTATTTGTTTGATTCATATTCTTCCAATAATTAAATAAAATCAATTTATTTAATCAAAATTCCTAAATTTTTCTAATTCTTCCAACAAATTAAATAATACCAATTATTTAATTAGTTCTTCCAAATTCATTCTAAATTAAATAGTATCAATTAGTTAATTGTCTCTTCCAAAAATATCTTCTCTAAATTTAAATAAATCAAATATTTATTTAAGTTGTCCATTTCTTTTAAATTGAGTTATCTCTAAATATAATTCAATCCTTGTGCACATGCAATTGAATATTCCAAATATTTAATTGAGCTAAAATATCTTCTCATCCTCATGCAATTTCCATTCTCTAGTTCTATTCTCTCAACTGATTGATCTATTCTTTTAATTGATTTTATCTCATGCAAAATATAGAAAGACACATGTCTTCTTCTTATTCGCGCACATTCCTCAACCATTCTCAATCGTTGATCTTCTCATTCTTTCTATACCATTGATCTTCTCTCTCACAAGTCTATAAATTGAACCATGTTCTTCCATTTCATTCATCCAAGCTTTTAGTATTGTTACTCTGTAGGAATTACAGCATGCCTTTGGCACCCACATCATTCCATTTTCTCGCAATCAACTTGTTACTATATCACTACCATTGTTGTGAAGCTCATCTTCATTACAAAGCACTATCATAGCCATTCTCCATTGACAATCTTGGAATAGCAAGGAAGTGCACTCTCTGAGGGCCTTATTCATACATGTAAGATCAATTGAAATAGGCAATCAATGGAAGCTGTGAAGCTTTGAGGTTTGCAAAGGTTTTGAAGTTCTTTGTTTCATTGATCTCTCTATTTCTCTATTTTATTGAGTTTTGGGTATTATTGATATTGATATATTGATTATTCATATTTACTCCAATTTTCCCTTAACACTATCCTAACCTAGGTCACTGTGAGATGTAGGGAAACTTGGATTTTTATGATTTGATTGCCAATTATCTTCTCTTATGCTCAATTATACCTTAAAACCCTAATTATGCAAATACGACAATAAACAGATGAATTACGAAAAATGCTGCTACAGAAAGATGTGAAATAACAAATAATTGTGCACCTATTTTTGGGGTTTGGAGATGAAAAAGTTAGGGACTAAAGAGTGGGCGCCCAAGTCCAATGTCCTACTTTTTATCGGGATCTGCAAACAAAACCTGCAACCTGTTCCTGCTGTACTAAATATTTTCCTGTCACGACACTTCGAGGACTAATGAGCAAGTACCCTAGTCCAGGGAGATGTTTTCTTTTTTGATCTGTAATTTTGATACTCTGTTGTACCCTCCTGCAACTTCACTTGGTCTGTAGCTTCAACCTATAACTTGCAATCATGAAAACTTTGGGAGGGGGTTGTGGTGTTTAGAGGCTTGCCTCAGTCAAGCCCCAGAGAGACATTCAAGTCTTCTAAACACCGTTGTCAGATAGAGAGTGCGTGTCCTTGTGAGGCAGAGGTAAAAACCAAATGATAAATGCTCAAAAACATAAATGATGTCACCTTGTACTGAAGATCTCATGGGAGGAAGAAGCTCTTCATGCCATGAGGAGATGGATGCTCAAATCTGTAAATACAAACACATAAACCACACAAATATGCTATTGCAACACAATGAAAGCCTTGAATCACCTTTAGAATGCTTGAGAATCAAAATGTCCATCTAGTTTACAAATGAATGCCTAAACATGCTTTTATATGCAACTACAAACACTCCCACCAAGAATTTTGTAATTCAAACTTACCGTGTCGGCATAGGACCCAAATAACGGTCACAAGCCGACACCCAAAAATTGGGATTGCCCCAAAATAGGGAAAGACTAGGGTGCGGGTGCCCAAGTCCTCCTCCCCTATTTTGGGTAGGGGTTATCTCAAGTGGTCCCCTAGGTCCTATTTATTAAGACACTTAGGGGTTTTCTCATCGGGATGTTGAAATATGATGTAATATGTCCTAAATGCAGCTAAGAGACCCGAGAGCTAAACCTTATGAGGGAAAAGCCCCCAAGGGGACATTTTCCAAAGTTACAATGGGAAATTTATAGAGGCTAGATCAAGGATCTTTAATCCATTCCAGGCATAGATCAACCCATTGCTAAATTTTGTATTTTTCATGTAATAGTTTATGCCTAGTTTCAACCTATTATATGCTTTAGGACATAGTTTCTTTTAAGTAATAAAAATCATCATTGTTATGGCTTCTACACGGTGTATGATTTGTAATTGTTTTTGTAGGCTACTAGGTATGATAGTCCTTTATTAGACTTCCTTGCCTAGAATGTACCGAATAGCACTAGAGCAAGACTTTCTTGCTATTAGGTGTTTTGAGGGCTCTACAAAAATTATTGTAGGTGTCTAAGAAAGCTCTGTAAATGTAAATATGTATGAAAAGGAGGCACAAGTCTTACCTAAGAAGGCTTTATTGTTGAGATGTGAGTTGTGAGATTATAATAGATTTATTACAAGTATGAGAGAGTCATGCAACTGCAAAGATCGATGATAGGAAATGGTGTTAGAGAATATGTGTTTTGTGTAAGAGTGTGATGACTATCCTCCAACAAAAGAGAGATCTAGGTATAAGGTGTAGGAACATCCTCCATTAAGTGGAAAGTGGGTAGATGGAGCTCTGAGAGTCTACATATTTCCAATGTCATTATTGGGTAGATGGCATGTGTAGATTGTTTGAAAGAAAAACTAGTTGGGGTTATAGTATGAGAGTTTCATTATCTCAAGTTGTGTGAGTCCTTGTGATTATGAGTGTGTGAGAGTAAAGATGTCTTCAATAAAGAGGACTAGATTAGCCTTGAGAAGGGTTTTGAGATTTTCATTTATACAGAGAAGATTTTCATTTATACAGAGGAGAGAAAGATATTCTCAAGTGAGAATTTAGGTTAGAGTTGAAAGTATGTGTGTAGAAATGTTTAAACTATTATCTCTAAAGGAGAGAAGAGTTGTCCCAGTGAAGATGAAGGAGTACTGTAAGGAACTTGAATTGTGAAGCAATATTTTTTTCTTTTGGGTAGAGAAAGTTCTAAAAAATTCTTGAAATGAGTGGTGGATTTATAGTTTCTTTTTTAAGAAAAGAACATTGTAGGCCCCAAAAGAGTAGAGATTGCACACACTAAATTTTTTGGTAGTGCAACATTATATTAGAGAGTTCTCCAAGAAAAGTAACTAGAAAGAGGAAATTAAAGGTGAAGAAATGGGAATATATGGTTTCAAAATTGATGAAACATATAGTGCATCCCCAAATGCATGCATCATGTTTGGAGAAGCTTCAAGTCATAATACTTATGCATGGAGAGGATTAGATATTTACCTTGAGAGGAAATGGCAAAGTGAAGTTTTCCTATGAACAATGCAAACATAATCTGAAGAACTACGTAGAAGGAGAATTTACAATTGTTTTGTTGCAAGAAAAAGATTATATTGCTGGGGTAACCATGAAGGAGGTGGAAAATGCTAAACCCCATGATTTAAATAACATTATTTTGTTTGCAAGTATTGAATCAAGCATATTAAGAGGATGAGAATGGAAATGATAAATTTTGATTTAAGTAACTAGAGATAATCTAGATGGCTATGGAGGGTGTTAAAGAGCCCAAACTTGACTAGATTCAAGCATAACAAATGAGAGAAGAAGTCCTCATGCAAGAGGATAGTGAAGAGTAGGAGAGAAGAATCAAAGAAGAGGAGAAAGATATATTAGTAGTAGAGGTTGGTGGAGTTGAGGAAAAGAAGGATGAATTCTTATAAATTCATCATGTGGTAGTAACTTATTATGAGAGTGTAATTAATAATGAAGATTTGAGTAACATGCTTATAAGGTATAGTAAAGGGATGAAGAAGGTACTTGTAGAAGGGTTGAGAATGCTATTGCAACAGTGGTGGAAGAATTGTTTGATGATGGCATGAAGACAATAATAGAGAGTGATGTTGTAGTAGCAAACTATGTACCACAAGAGTTATTGTGTAGTGGAGTGAAGGAAAAAGCACCATTGGAAGAGATGCATATGGGAACTCTTGATTCAATAATATTGTGTGTGTCAATTTGTGTGTAGGTGTAGCAGTGATATGTCCTTTGAAAATCATGGAGTTGATGGAGGTGTAAATTATTGCACAAGAAAATGAGAATGAGTACCTTTGGATGGTACAATGAGAAGTTGCATATTTAGGACCTAAGGTCATTGATGATGAGAAAGAGGAAATACTGGTTGGGAGTGGATAGAAGATTAAAGAAGAACTAATAGATGACTTATTTTATTCCATCATGTAAATTAAGTCGAGTCTTAAGGAAAAAATTTCATAAGTTGCATATTTAGGACCTAAGGTCATTGATGATGAGAAAGAGGAAATGCTGGTTGGGAGTGGATAGAAGATTAAAGAAGAACTAATAGATGACTTATTTTACTCCATCATGTAAATTAAGTCGAGTCTTAAGGAAAAAATTTCACTTGAGAAAGAGAAATTGCTATAATATTGAATAAAGATACAAAATAGGAGTTAGATGTAGTACTTCTTGTACTAGTGCATCAAGATGGGGCTATTTATGTGTAGGATGTAGGAAAGGATTGTGGAAGAAGAAGCGATAAGTGGAGAAAGAATATAATTTAGGTGGTAGTGGACGGATGGTGGTGGATTAAATTCCACAAGAAGATGAAGAAAGATGAGTATCATTTGGAGGTCAAGCTATGGTGGTGAGAGGTCCATAAGAGAAATAAAAATCAATGGCCAAACTTGGTAGAGGACAATATTTTCCCCAGCTAAATGCCAGAAGAGGCGAAGAAATAAGTCTTCTAATGTACCCATTACAACAATAGACCATGCTAAGAATTGTGCGCATTCTAGGAAGGTGGTTCAACACTCAAATTTACTTTGTGAGTACCATGTTCACAAAATTTCTTACCTAACATGTTTGATGCAGGAGCATTCGAGTCTATGAGTAATTTTGCATCATTAAAAAATAGAATAAATAAGGATAAGGATATTTGGCTTTGTGTGTGGGTTTTTGGGAAATAATGACATGTTTAGATGAGTCTTGGGGTCTAAGATTGTTCCATCTAGCTTCAATAGTATTTTAGAACACTATAATGTCCTCTACAACAACTTATTTCACTTCTACAATAGTTTATTATACTTTGTTAACCATTGGCATGCACTTCATTAACCACTATTGTGCAATTCACCAACAAAACTTCTTGAGGCCATAACTTCTTGATACAGACTCAATAAGATGTTTTTTTACAAATTACATAACTTTCAAGAGAAACATGAATATTTGGGTAGATTTTACGCAACACTTTTCAATTCTACAACATCCACAAATTTTTCAGCAACAAGAATGACTTCAACAACAAAAATAAAAATGACAACTAGTTGAGTCAACTTATGGTGGAATCAACCCTAGAGGGACATTTGGCTCTATCTATGTGTAGACCAATTGATTTTATGCTTCTAGCCTATATTTATGAGTCATATGTTTTGAGGGATTGAGAAAAATAGAATCTTGTTTTAAATTGCCAAGGAAAAGCCAAATCAATTTTGGAAGGCACAAGGGCAACATTTAATGATCGGGATCTCTTATCCAATCATTCTTGAGATAATTACAATGGAGAAAAGCCAAAATCATTGTAAAAGCATTGTGTATGCATGAAAAATATTGTCATGTCATTTTTTGGGCAAAATCATTCCTAGAAATGTTCAAAAATCTAAAATAAATGGCCAAGAAGGGATAAAAATAGTTGGGGCAAGTGAAAGTAAATATGGAAGGTTGTTTTGGAACTATGAGAGTATTGGAAAAGCATTAGAGAAGTATAGAAATCCAAGGTGAAGGAAACATGTTTTTGTAATTGATTTTTTCCATAGAAGGACGACCCAAGCATGTAGATTGGGTCAATCAGGAATGGAATAGTACAAAATAAAGATATGGGTTAGTGTTGAATATCACAGGGAGTGTATAGAGACTCTAGATCATGGATCTTTAATCCATTATGGTCATAAATCATCCCATTACCAAATTTTATAATTTACAAGTAATAGTTTAGACTCAGTTTCAACCTATTGTATGCTTTCAACAACAAAGTTTCTTTTAATTAATAAAAAACAACATTGGTATGGATTTTGCATGGCATACATGGTTTTGTGTCTTTGTAGATTGCTAGGTAGGGTAGTTTTTCATTGGACCCCCTTGCCTAAACTATGCCAAAAGTAATGCATTGGGATAATACTTTTGGTCAAAATACATGTATGGTTTTGATTTATTTTGAAAAAAACATATGATAGGATTTAGTGGCCCTTTTTTAATGGTCATGAGAGCTTTTGGATTTAGTGATAGGTTTTGTAGATTTGTTAAAACTTTTTTTGAGGAAGCTTCTACTCATGTTAGTGTCAATGGAGCTTTATTTGAACCTTTTGATCTTCAAAGATCTATACGATAGGGTTGCATATTATCGCCTACACTTTTTGTCATAGCAAATGAATCACTCCATTTCCTTCTTAGAGATTTTTCTTTGGCCCATTTTTTAGAAGTCTTGTGATGTTCAACTAGGAACATTTGTTAGAAATCCAATTTGCTGATGATGCAAGTATCTTTCTTTAATTGGATAAGGATAATTTTGGTAACTAGGATAAGAGACTAAATCTATATTGTCTTACTTCTGGATCTAATTTTTTGCTTAAAAATTAGTTATTCTAAGCTCATTGGATATCCATCCTTGGTGGATTTCATCTTAGGCTTAGAATTGGGGGAGAGCAGGAAGGGGAGATAGAGAACCTACTAAGATTTTTTGTTACCTTGGGATTCCCTTTGTTATTTCACCTTTTCAAGATATGTGGAGTTGGTTATGAATAAGGTGTCCAAGCAATGATCAAAGTGGCAATCTCATCTTCTTTCTCTAGCAAGAAGATTTCAAGTGTGACAAAAAGTGTTCTCTTCTTATTCTATTTATTATTCCTCATGTTAGTTGGCACACTCTTCTCATATTAATCAGTTGAATAAGGTCACTAGATATTTTTGTGGGATCATGGCAAAGGCTTTAGGGAAAGACATGTTATTTCTTGGAATGTGTGTTGCCTTCCTAGATATATTGGTGGCATAGAATTGAAGAATTTAATTTTTGTAGGGTGTTTCAATAGTTGTTAAATGGATCATAAGGGCTCTAATTGGTGATGAATTGTGGATAATCTTGATTAGACATAATATTGAAACTAGTGTTCCCAAAGAGAACACTAGGTAGAATAATTTTGATGTAGGAGCATCTAGTGGTATAAGGGAAATCTTGCATGACCCAAAAAATGATGATTTTTTTTTCTTTTCAATTATTGTATTTTCAGATACCCATTTGCTTGAATAATGATTCAAAACCTTCAAAGTTTCCAAAAAGGCTAAGAATATTAGGACTTACTATTTTTAGTAACCCTATATCGGACAAGCGGTATGCCCTAAAATTTTCTCCAAAGCTTTTGAATAGAAACTTAAATATTCTTGGTAAATTTCAACCCAAGATCATGTTTGGATTTCAAGATATTAAAGTTTTAGTTTTTGAGGTTCATGGAAAAAGTTTCGAAATCAATTTTGAGTCACTTAGAGGTTCTGTAACGTCACATAAATTGGCTAAAAATCAAAATATCTCTTAATGGTACATTTTTGGGCCTTCATTTTTCTGCAAGATTTCCAACGCTTCAAACAATTTGTCAATCGGACACTCGGTTCAAAAGTTATGGCTCTCGAAAGTTGTGCTACCTAGTTTCTCAATTTTTAAATTTTGAAAATTCTTTCTTGGGCGGGAAAAAGGGATAGATGGGTTCATTTTGGTGCCCAAATGGGAGTTACACATTTCAAAGAAAGTTGACATTAGGAAAACTACACTAAGTGGTGCTGATGCGTATTTATAGCCTATTTTTAACAGTTCTGGAGGCAGTGGTAGGAAGGGAGAGTTATTGGCAAGTCCTATTCATGCAAATAAGGAGGTTAGTAGATAGTAGAAGATAGCTCCAGAAGGTTTTTTAAGTCATATATTTCTATTGTAAGATATCCCATATTGTTGTAATAAGAGGGCATATGACCCTAGGAATTGTATTTCAGTTTTGTAGCTTTTTACGGGCAAGCTTAATAAAGAAATTATGAAATAGTTTACAGTTTGCTTAACTAATCTTTCTTGAGATCTTGTTCATGTCTATTTGAAATCTATAAATTATTGTTATATGTGTTTTGGGTGGAATCCACCCTCATCAAATTTGCATTCTTCTGATATTCTTTTTGGTTATTTAAAGATTAAACCTAGAGTTTCCATTATTTGAGGATCCATTTGAAAGGCCAGGAGATTCACTAGTGTGCATGAAGCTTGTTTTGGTGGGGAAGATTCCTTTAAACACATTAAGTCTATTTGGTGGAATTTATATTATAAGGATAAATCTCTTGCTCTTATTAGAGGTTATTCTACCAAAAGTTAATATGCACTTGTATTTAAGAATTTTGAGCAATTGATTGGAACATAAGGGCTTCTATCTTGAGATATTCTCAAGAAGAGATTTTCCTTACTTCAAACCACTAGGATACTCCTTGGTTAGTGATTTATCAAGCAATGCTCCTACTCTAGATCAATAATGTTTTTAGAATTGTTATGATGAGGCTTAGTCGATTGGTGGTTCCAATTTGCTATTAGCTACTATGTTTACTACTTGCTATGATTCTTTGATAATCTTTTTGATGAGCTCAATACCACTTGGGGTTTGATAGACCTACCTAATGTGTGGTATATAAGATGTAATGTCTTGTGGTCTCCTTTTTTTGAAGCTAAAAAATATTTCTTTAGATAGTTTCTTATTCATATTAAACTTGTTGTTTATGTGTGTTCCTTTTTCCACTCTTTTTCTTGTCTTCTCTATGGTGTTTTGGAATCAATCACTCATGTTTTGTTTGATTGTGTTTATGTGCAAAAGAGAGACTTAGCCTAAGAGATTAAATTAGGTCAAACCCTGTTCCATAAACATTGAGACACAAACCGAGTTTGGCTTCTACCCATGAAGGAGAACCAAACTATAGGGGTTTTATCCCTTTGTTGTATAGAAGTTTGTCAACCAAATTCAACCAAAATTAACCAACCAAAATAGGGCAAAAGATGAAACCCTAATTGACCAAGATCTGTAAACAAATAACTGTTGGAAATAGATATAGAGATTCTAAAATTACAACAGAGATTGAGAGATAGAAAAGAACTTGGATCTAAGTTTGCAGAGCACATAATTACCAAGGTGCTGAGCACCATAGACCCTAATTAGGGTTTTGCAAAATTTCAAGATCTGGATGTCTTCACCTGTTAGTCTTCTTTAGTCTTGTAACTTCTTGTAGTTTGATTCTTCTAGATATGACCTACACATAAGCAAAGAGGAAAGGGGTTGTGCTATGTTTAGGGGCTTGCTTTAGTCAAACCCTGTGTTGGTGTTTCCACCTCCACTAAAATGATGATTAGTGATCCAAGAGTGCATGCCCTAGGAGAGCAGAGGCAAGATCAACAATCTATGACGAAAGTATGAATGAAAATGATAAAGATTACCACAAGATGTGAAACCCTAGTTGGAGTAGATAACTCAAGATCATGCACCAAAAAGGAGATAGATGAAGAGAGCTTGATCTTCCTTCAAAACTTGCAAATGAGCATCAGAACATCCACAAGCATATGGCAATTCTAATAATGAAGAGCACTTGAGCATATGAGATCAATCATGTAAGAAAATTCTAATCTTTCATTATCCATCTAGGTGTAAAATGAGTAACAAGACTCCTTTATATATGTATTCTCACTCACTAACAATAAATAAAACCAAATGGGGTCGACATGTAAGAGATAAGGAGGTGTTCTAAGATGACACCACAAAAATAGAGCTAAATTCATCATCTAGGACCAGGATGCTAGGTGCCCTAGTCCTTTAGCCCCACAAACTCTGGGGAGTGTTAAATGTGGTGGGATTAGGCTAGTCCTAAGTTTACTTTGTCTGGTTTATTCATCGGGATCAAGATTTAATTGTTTAATGTTCAAAAAGGTGTTAAAATAGGTCCTGATTAGCAAGGGTAAACACTTTATTGTTGGAAACAAGGCAGATAACTAAGAGGGAGGGGTGAATCAGTTATCTCAAAATTTCTTTAACTTTTTCTTTTGTTATCTTAATAATCAGTTCAGTATCAAATCATATAAGCATATAAGAACAAAAATAAAATCAACACACATAACACAAGGATTTTTACATGGAAAACCCTATTAAGGGAAAAACCATGGGGTAACTAACCCAAGATTGTATTCTCTATTAAAACAATAAGAAGTACAAAATGGCACTTGCCAATTAGGGCTTACTGCCCGAGCACACTGCTCACAAGAGGCACACTGCCTACAAGAGACTCACTATCTACAGAACTTACAGAAGGTAATTAGGTGTTTGAATTGATGAGAGACATCTACAAATGCTAGATTTTAGTTCCAATTAGGCACAATACACTGATCTGATGCACTTCATTCTTCCTCTATTTTAGTGTTGTTTCTCTGTCACATACCGGACTTGAATTGTTGCTTTCACACTTATCTTTGCTTTTCTTCACACTTTATTTCACCCCTACTTCATACCACACACCTACATACTAAAATCCATCTGGTATTTATATCCGCATCAAGGATTTCATCAACTTTCTAGTCAACAACAAGAATAATCAAGATATTTACAAGTTACTAATCTATCAGCTGAATCCATGCTTGATTTGTGATGCGTATCAAAAACATAGACATAGAAGTCATTAATCATGTTGGCCAACAATGTATTATCCTACAAATTGCTTGATCAACATCATTTACTCATCCGGATTGAAGTCTGATATTCTGTCAGTCAGTTCTTTCTTTGTCTGCTCTACCTGTCTAGAACCCAACACTCAGATGCTCATATCTTATTCATGCTTTATCACCGGAGGCTAAATCTCTGGAATATAGTAGTCATGATACCCCTCTTGACATGTCCAAGTCTGCAACTTTTTGAGTTACACCATCTGAGAGATCCGGACCTGATTGTCAAACCTTGTTGCATACTCTGTTCTTGTTCACTGGACCAAAATAATCTTCAATCTAACTTCTGGTATAGGCATACTATGTAATGCAGATGTGTGGGATAGAATTTTTTTCCATTAATGACAACACTCATGAAGCCACACAGTGTCTCTTGCCAACAATCTCCCCCTTTGGCATTGATGGAAACACTTAGTGAAAAATGGCTAAGTGTCGCAGTAAACTCCCCCTTGGCTGATACTCTGTCTTTTGCACTATTTTACCAAAGCTCCCCCTTAGCTGGATTCTACATTTTTTACTACTCCTCACTCCCCCTTTGAAATCAATGGCAAAGGGCGGAATCTGCACACCAAAATTTGCAAAAATTAACCTATACATGGCCGCATAAGTATATATATATATGTTATACTTACATATACTTAAGTATATCCCCAAAAGTGGCCTTCAACTGTACAAATTCTATGGCCTAGCTCTACTTCATCCTGTCCAAAATGGAGATGTGACCACTCAACAAAAATGCATATGCTTCTGCCCTTCTTAATTCTGTTGGGTCACTGGTCTAGGTTGTGGTCTGAGCATCTGTCAAGGCCTCATGCATTGCCTCTAGCTTAGGGATAATTATCCCTCTGAGTTCACTCATTCTGTTTATTATATCCTTCTTTTATTTGTTCAGCCTCTTTATTTCATTTATGATGACAATGGCTTGGCATTCTTGATTCATTAAGGATGTAGTGAGGGGATCAAAATTCTGAGATAAACTTGACAGTTTACCATCTTGTTCTTTCACCTTCTTTTCAATATCCTCTGTCACTTTGGGCCAAGATAGGCAAAATTTGTACATGTCCCCACCATCTTTAAGAGTATTTTCAAGGCTCTTTATTCCAATGTCTAGGGTCCTCCTATCATTAGCAATGAGTCCCTATACTTCAGTGAATCTTTTTCCCAAAAAATTCCTTCCGAACCTTGGCTTCTGCCGATTTCTCTAAAGATTCAAAATGAGTGCTAACAAAATTTACCAAAGATTTCAAGTTACTGGATGGAGAGGCTGAAGGATCCTTTTGAAATGATGGCATGATCTTCTCCAGCATCCCAGATGCAATCTCCAACAGTTCACAATCTTCCATGTGAGATTTCAGGAGTTTTTCTTTTGCTTTGGCTTGAACAAAAGATGCTATTTTCATTGTCTGAACCAGAGAGAGAGAGAGTCAAAATTTAGTGGCCCTTGCAATATCTCAGGTTCATCTATCTCCATCATTTCTTTGTTCAAGAAGTTCTTCACTGCCTCTGTAGTGTCTCTTGCCGGTGACTGAGTCTTCTTTTCTCTTGGGATCTCAGAACTGTCATCATAGGTCTTCTCTGCTTGTTCTTCTTCTTTTCCCTTAACCTCCTCTTCTTGACTCACTTTCTCCTCTTTTCTTCCTTCTCCTTCAGCTCCCGAGTCTGGAATGTCTGCAGTAGGATCCGAAGGAGAGATATCACTTGAGATTACTATTTCATGAACTTCCTCTTCCGAAATAGAGGAATCCAAGTCCTTAGACTTCTCTTCATCTATCTCTTTTAATCCTTCTACATCTTTTTCAGAAGATTCTTCATTGGTTACATTTAATCTTTCAACATCCATGGTAGAAGGTTCTTCATCTATTTCCTCTATAATAGGAAGATTGAATCTTTTGAAAGCATTCTGGAGGATGTCTTTTGTTTCTTTTTCTATTTGGTCAGTTTCTCCAAGCATAAGTTTATTCATTCTTGCTTTACTCCAGAATTCCTCCTTACAGTCTTTAAAGATCATATTCATTTGTTTTGGGGTGATAGAAGGATAAAGATGAATTGCTACCTATTCCCGGATCTCTAAGTCTTTTGCCTTGGCATTCTCTTTTCTCAGTTTAAGTACTTCTTCTAGGCTCTTAGGAATTAAGGATACAATTTCAATGAAAGCTTTATTGTAAATATTCAGGTACTTGACAGTAGCTTCTTCCAAAATCTTCTTGTCAGTATCACTGTATTCATCATAGAATTTTGTTACTGGTTGTAGGTTCCCATCCACAGTAACTACCTTGATGATGTCATCAATGGAAAGAGTGGGCTTTTCAACAAATTCTTCTACCTTTTCTTGTTTTTACTAGCAGAGAATTCCCCAGATGTCTTCTTCTTCTTTATTTTCTTAATTTCCTCATCAGATTCTGTTTCTTCATCATCTTTGAGACTTGTGTATGACCTTGTGGCTTTGGTCTTCATCCTCTTTTCTCCTTTTCCGGATGTCTTGACTTCTAGTTTGGTGGCCCTTGAGCTTTTAGGAGTGGCAGGTGCAGAGCTCTTGGAGGATCTAGTCTGGGAGGAGGCTTGTGCCAGAACCTCTCTTTCTTTGCTTCTTGTTTTTCTTTCTTAGCCTTCTCCATTTTCTCTCTATTTGCATCTAATTCCTCTTTTGAGATGCCAAATCTTTTGGCAATTTCCTCAACTTCCCTTCTAACTTTCCTCTTTATCTCTGGTTGTCTTAGCTCAACATGTATTTTTACACTTAGTTCTTGAAAGGTTCCAAACCTTTCTGCCTTAGGGTCCTTAGGTTGGCTCAACAGGTGTTGAATATGTAGTTCCAAGATTTTCTCATCAACCTCGTATCCCATTGGCATTATCCACACTGTTCTAGGCTCAACTGCCTCCATTAGGCATTGATTAGTGCCAACCATGAAGCACACTATATCGTTGTATTTCTCAACTATGGATTGAGGTATTCTCTCTTTGGCTTGCATCATGCTTTGGAAGTTCTTAAAGTAACCCCATAGAGCTATGTTTTGAGCTTTAGCATCACCAAGTCCATACATATAGTCTCTAATTTAGATTGCAACCGGTTTGTCATTTTTCCATACCCAACCACTTGATCCAGGTAGCTCATTCATGTAATAAAAGAACATAAATAGTATTAGAAAACCATATTTGAAGGAATTCTTCTTATCCTTTTTGATCTTCTACAGGTTTTCTAATAGTTGATTTAGGAGATCACATAGGTCATAATCTGTATTTTCACTCAACATTTGATATGCTGCATATATTGCAATCCCAGACATAGAATTCTCCCTACTAGAATGATAGATCTTATACCCAATTATCATTGAGGCAAATTTGACATCTGGATCTGTGATGTCATCTATGGTCATTGCTCTCTTGTCAAACTTAGATCTGTTGGCTTCAATTACTGTCTGGTTCTTGACAGATTTGAGCGCAGGTAACCCACCGGATGAGTGCAGTCCAGTTACTGCCCTGATGGCATCTTTTGTTATCTTGAAGGGCCTCATTAACCACATGAAATTATCATGCATCTTGCTTAGGACATATTGGACCCAATCATCTTCTGCAAAACAGGGAAAGTGTATGCAATGTCTGAAGTATTTATCCTGGGGGGCCTTGTATTGAGGTTTGAGTTTAAAAATCTCATCTATTAGCTATTTGTGATAGATGTCCATCAACTTAGAGTATCCAAATTTTTCAATGTTGGCGTGGATATAGACCCTAACATCTTCTACATGCAATACCCCATGCAGAATGCTAGAAAATGCGCCTAAAGGGTCAACTTCTAGAGATTTATAGGGATGTTTCTTGAATTTAGGATGTGGCCTATCAGTGATCTTTACAACCATTGGAGTAGTCATCTTGCAAAAGATTCAGAGAGAGATTTTTAGAATGGAAGTACCTTTTTATGCCTTAGGGTTTGAAATAGGAGCCGAAACAAATCGTTGGTTGAATTTGATTTCCCAGTTGATCTTTGAGTGTATTGTAGAAACTTTGTTGCAGAGCTCTTCTTATCTTCTTCACGAATGCAAGTGTGCAAATGATGAATGAAAGAACCCTTTTATTCTTGCATAAACCCTAATTTCCTTTTGCAATAAATGCACAACTTAAGTTATTCGGTTACCATGTTTTAAGAGAGATCTTCTCGAATCATTGTGTTGATCTTAGAATCATTGTCAGTGAGGATTAACAATGTATCTTCTTTTCTTCAGTCATGTCATGGGTCCATAGATCAAAGTATCTCAATTTTGAATCATACCGGATCTGCCTATGAAAATCCTGCTTTACCAGATAGCTGTCAAACTGGATCAACTTGAATAGATAAACTCTTGTAAAACTCCATGTGGATCTTTCATATTTTTACCGAGGGTTATTTAGATATTTTTCTGAGAACCCTTTAATCCACAGTATTCCATGTGCCAAATTTAGGCACTAATTGATTGGCTAGGGGTATTTATTTTTCTTTGTGACTCCCCCTGAGCCAGAGCTCATCTGTTTAGTTTCTGGAAGGAATATCAACACCAGATTCCGGTGCGGATCCATCCCCAATATTTTATGTACTCTTCTTCACCCAAATCTTACTCATCTCCCTTTGAACTTCATACACATTCACTTTGCCTTTACCCTTGTCTTATTTTTTATTATGATGCACTGGACCCTTTTTATCTTGATTTTTACTTTTGCAGAATTTGGCAATATGACGGGATGTATTGCAATTGTAACAAACAACATTTCTTTGCATATTTGATTGATATCCTCTTGATCTACATTGACCAACCATATGTCCCATTCTATTGCATGCAAAGCATCTACCATTGAATGAATTGTTTATTTACATATTTTTGCATTCAAGAGATTTGTGACCATACCTTTTGCAGTTGAAACATTGTCTGGAGAAGGATGGATTAGTCTGATTCATTCTCCTTCTTTACTGAGTTGCTTTATGACTGAAATTGGTTCAATTGAAGCAATATCCATTGAAGGATGGATATCTTTGAGCATTTGGTTGCCTTATCGGAGGTCTTCTAGGCTTGTTTCTTTGATTTCCTGATCCAAAGTTCTTCTGACTGGATCCAGAGCTTTCACCTTTCTTATATCCCAAGCCACGCTTATCATCTACCCTCTTTTGGCTTTCAAGAAGAACTTCAAGTTAGATTGAGCTTATCTTGAATTTCTCTTTGTATTCATTTGTTGTTTGAAGATCTTGTCTAAGAGTGTCTATCTGATTCTCAAGTTGTTCTTCATTGTCTCTAGCTTCTTCAAGATCTGATTCAAGATGCCTGATTATTTTGTCCATTTTGTGGCAATCCTTTGTTTTCTCCTTGAGGGATTGTTTTAGATTATCGTCAATTTTCCTTTTCTCTTCAATTTCTTGGGTGAATCTCATAACCCCTGATTCCATTTCATGCCTTACCATAATGACTTCTTTTGACAGCTTCTCATATAGCTTATTTTTCTTATTCAGATCTTCATTAGTATCATTGGCTTCACTCTGATTTACTAATTTTTGAAGTAGTTCCTTTCTCTTTTTCACAGAGATAATTAGTTTTTCTTTTAGCTCATTTATGAAATCATCAGCTTGTTTGAGTCTTTCTCTCAAGTTATTGACTTCAGAGTGGGATTGTTCAAGATCATCTAGGGCATATTGAAGTTGTTCCTTCATACCATATATATCCATTGAGATTCCTAGATCTAACTCAAGCTATTAGGCTCTGTTTAGAGGAACTTAGCTCTGATACCAATTGTTGTGAACAAGGCAGATAACTGAGAGGGGGGGTGAATCAATTATCTCAAAATTTCTTTAAATTTTTATTTTGTTATCTTAATAATCAGTGTAGTATCAAATCATATAAGTATATAAGAACAGAAATAAAATCAACACACATAACACAAGGATTTTTACGTGAAAAACCCTGTTAAGGGAAAAACCACGGGGTGACTAACCCAAGATTATATTCTTTGTTAAAAGAATAAGAAGTACAAAATGGCACTTGCCAATTAGGGCTCACTGCCTAAGTACACTGCTCACAAGAGGCACACTACCTACAAGAGACTCACTGTCTACAGAACTTACAGAAGGTAATCGGGTGTTTGAACTAATGAGAGGCATCTACAAATGCTAGAGTTCAGTTCCAGTTAGACACAATACATTGATCTGATGCACTTCATTCTTCCTCTATTTTAGTGTTGTTGCTCTATCACATACCATACTTGAATTGCCACTTTCACACTTATCCTTTCTTTTCTTCACACTTTATTTCACCCCTACTTCAGACCACACACCTACATACTGGAATCCATCTGGTATTTATATCCGCATCAAGGATTTCATCAACTTTCTAGTCGACAACAAGAATAATCAAGATATTTACAAGTTACTGATCTGTCGGTTGAATCCATGCTTGATTTGTGATGCGTATCAAAAACTTAGACATAGAAGTCATTAATCATGTCGGCCAACAATGTATGATCCCACAAATTGTTTGATCAACATCATTTACTCATCTAGATTGAAGTCTGATATTCTGTCAGTCAGTTCTTTCTTTGTCTGCTCTGGCTGTCTGGAACCCAACACTCAGATGCTCATATCTTTTTCATGCTTTATCACTAGAGGCTAAATCTCTAGAATAGAGTAGTCATGATACCCCTCTTGACTTGTCCAAGTCTGCAACTTTTTGAGTTACACCATCTGATAGATCCGGACATAATTGTCAGACCTTATTGCATACTCTGTTCTTGTTCATCGGACCAAAACAATCTTCAATCTGACTTTCGGTATAGGCATACTATGTACTGCGGATGTGTGGGATAGACTTTATTGCCATCAATGACAACACTCATGAAGCCACACAGTGTCTCTTGCCAAATTTACTCCATAACATTTAGCCCCTACTTTATCATGGGTACAAACTTATGTTTGAACTCACACTAAGGTAACGAGAAGATATATTTTTAACTTGAAAACATAGAAGCCCATATAATTCTACCAAGTTGTAGACTATAGTAGCCCCCAAGCTTAGGATTCTAAGGTTACAAACATGCAAGACAATGTAACATAATTCACACATACATAGAGTACTAAAAGAATACATAGGAATACATGCAAGGGAAATGTCATACACAAAGGTAATACACACCATACACAATGCATACACACTTGACACAAACCATACACATAATACATGGAATACACATGGAAAACATAATGAAGACACACAATGTTGCATATGGGTTGTCAATGATGTCAATAGTGGTATGGAGCACTACAGTGTGGAAGAGTGTAAGAAATGTCAGAGGGAGATTGCAGCAGTATGGTGATCAATGAAGATGTCATAGAATAAGTGATCATAAGTATTGTGAAGCAAAGAGAAAAATGATGAATATATGCTCTACAACCAAAGGAGCAAATCAAGAAATAACGCAGAAGGAGATGGATTAGTATCAACTATACAAGATCATATCATATCTTCTAAAGTTCTTGTGTAAGTTCACAGTCAACTATACAAGATCATATATATCATATCTTCAAAAGTTCTTGTGTAAGTCCACAACCTTGATATATTTATGTTTGAATTTTGTAGAGTTGGGATCTTGCTAAATAATTATGATATGAACTCATGACACTTACCACATGAAAAATAAAGTTGTAAAAGATTGAAGGAAATTGTCTAAGTATAGTACAAGTCAGGGGAGTTGTTAGAGACTCACAAGAAGGTACCACATTCTACCACAGTTGAAATTAAGGGCTTACAAATTGGACTAATGGCCAAGTATTACACTTAGATACCTATGTCTCAGGTTTGAAGTCATGATGCTTACGCAAGATGTTTTGGAGATAGAAGTGTGAAGATAGTGTTGAAACAGGGTAAGTGCAGTCACAAAGAGATAGGAGAATGCTCTACACTTGTCCACAAATGAAGATATGATGTTGCGTCTTGAAGGATAGGTAGATATGAGTCAAAGGTATGTGTGCTTCAAGTTTCAGGTGATAATATGTACCGTAGCTGCCTCTCTAGATTCATCTGTGTGAATACATGCCTTGGTGCTAATTGAAGTAAGCAGAGGAAGATAACTGAGGCCACCATAGTTCACCTCACAATGGTAATTGGCCTTGTTGATTGAGTGATAAGCTCATAAGGTTGGTTGGTATGCATTGTTCAAGTTTCAAATGATTATGTTCACTGCAAGTATGGTTTTTACTATTTTATCTTATGACTATGTAAGCATAGGTTGTTAAGGACATTGACATCAGAGATCAAGTGTTTGAGCCAACATGAAATATCTTGAGATGATAAGAGAAGTGCACATGAATGTTTTGCAAGTCATATAATATTCAATATGTGGTTTGCATGATGTGATTTTGTCTCCTTTGGTACCGCTTTAGGTTTAGATCCAAATACAAGGAAGGTTAAGTGTTTGTGGAGCCAACTTGGTGTATGATGAAGATTTTGCCATGTGTGCAGTGTACACCAAATTGGAAGAGTGGGCTAAGGTAAATTAGGACTTGATTATGCTTTATTTTTGAATCACACTTGATTTCTACTTATTGCATATGTTTTGGAGTTGACTGTTGTGGCCACTACACGTTTCATGCTACACATCTCATATTGGATGAACAAGAAGAAAGTTTTTGAAGCTTGTGGAGGATATATATGAAGCATCAAAGTTGTTGATGGATGAATAAGTTGAGTATTGTGTGATAGAATTGATATTATGCGAATATATTTACTGCAGAAACAAATTTCATAATGAAATGTGGAGAAGACCAGTTTATGTATTATGATTTGCTATGGAGGCAATTGCTAGTAATATGCTGATGGAGATGAGTTTTTGAAGTTGTTTTATTGTGGTGGAGGTTGATATTCAAAGTTTTTAGAAGTAAGATAGTTGTGTAGAAGCTAAAGTGATCAGCATTCAGCTTTGTAAGAAGAACATTGAGTCAAACAAGTTTTGTAAGTGTTGTAACTGTTCAGGGAGTTACAACATCCTTTGAGTTGTAGCCCATAAATAATATTGTAATCATGTTTTATTTGTGAGGTTGTATTTGAAAAGTAGATCCAAATAGCTTTCTCATCGTGGTTTTTCCCTTCTAGGGTTTTCCATGTAAATTTGGTGTTATGGATGTATGCTTCTATGTTCTTGTGCTTTTCATGTTCTAAATATTTATGGTAGTTAGAATATAGTTAAAAGAATAGAATTTGAACAAGTACTAATTCACCCCCCCTTTCAATACTTCTATGTGTTCAACACACAAAACACAGAATTATTAAGAGAATACAAGTTCAAACAATACATCAAACAAACATTGAAAAAAACACACAAGACACGTGTGTCTGACACTAGCTTGCTCTATTGCTAGGGGTCATGTGAAGATAAGTGTTCGCATGGATCATGGATTACTAAGGACCACTGAATTACTAGGTGACCATGACAAGTCACATGAAGCACATGAGCTAGCAAACTTTTTTATTCTAGGTGGCTCATGGACCAAGAACATAATGAAAACATCACGGGCTAGTTAGGACTGCCAAATCACTAGGTGGGTTCCATGTCAACTATAATAAACAATTATGTAATCAAAAGACCATAATACGATGTATGCCCCCACCTTAAAGTGATTCCTAACTCCTATCAGGGAACAATTTCTTCAAGGTAGAACAAACTACAAGATAGGCACAAGAGATTTCTCAAAGCACATGCCCATATGATATGTGTTCCCAAAAGCAACATCGCAACAAGGGGTTGCCCCCACAAAAGGAAAATTGAGGTGATGCTACGAGCATAATACATAATGGCTTGTGTAGTCATGGTATGATGTCGAGTATAGAAACAAGGTGCCACATAAATCTAATCACACAATAAAAAACAACTTAAATTGAATTATAAATTAACAAAAGAAAGGGATCTACCTGACTGGTATCATTATATGAAAGGTTGTATAATAGGATTATAAATATTAGGAACTGTCATCATCCTCCAGTTGGTAGAACTATGGAGACAAAGGAAAAAATATCACTTGAAATCAAATAAAAACCTTGGGTCAACAAGGAAGAATGTCAAACCATCCTATGCCTTGCTTTGTTTCCAAAGGAAACAACAATGCAACTTATGACATATAGAAGAATGATGATACAAATAGAGAGAATGTCACAATGGATTTCAATCTCTTTATATCCTTACACCTACAAGGGTGTCAAGGGTCATCCAAAGAAAGCTTAACAAAAACATAAATAAAGCATCAAGTAACACAGTAAGGGGGAAAATAATCACATGCACTCATGCCACAATAGAAATAGGGGCCACACTCACAAGTTGGCCTAAAGCAAATCATCCTCCTCCTAGTCTTGATCATCACCAATTTGGGAAGGTGGACAACATGTGAGAGGAACTATGGAAAGTGTGGAGTAAGGAACAAGAGCCATACCTATATTGTTATTATCTTTAGGTTCGTTGTCAGAATATAGCATGATAGGTTCTGTTGCAGGCTATAAAGCATTATCTTTTACTAGAGGAGACAAAGCACTAGTAGATGTCTCTTTTGTATCCATTGGTGATAGACTCTCGCAAGAAGGGAGATTCTCCTCTCCTATGGCAACGTGAGTCATAACACAACAATGTTTTTTCTTTCTCTTGCAATTTTATTTCAATTAGCTTTGTTTGTGATGTTTGTTAAGGGAACCGTAGTATCTTCCAAAGTGAGTTCCTTTCCTTCCTTTACTTCAGGAACATTAGAAGAAACAAGAGGAACCTCCAAAGGTTAAGATACCATAGTGAGAAGGTTCCTCAATGTAGACTGCTCTTCCTTCTCAACTCGTGAAACAAGTGTTAGTAAGACACACTACTAGGATTCATAAGTGTTTTCATTGATGACAACAAAGTATATCCCACACATCCGCAGTACATAAATTACTCATACCAAAAGTCAAATTGAAGATAGGTTGGTTTGGTAGTCAAGAACATAGCATATGATAGGGTTCGACAGTTGGGTCTAGAACTCTCTGATGGTGAAACCCAGCATGTTGTGGATTTGGATGAGTAATAAGGAGTATCTAAACTATTGTATTCTAGAGATTTAGCCTCCGATGACAAAGCATGTGAAAGATATGAGCATCTAAATATTAGACTCTAGTTAGTCAGTGCAGACAAAGGAAGAACTGGCCAATAGGGTATTAGACCTCAATCTGGATGTGCAGAAGGTGTTGATCAAGTAACTTGAGGTGTTATATGATTTTGGCCGACATAGGTAATGATTTCTATGCCTAAGTTTTTGGTGTGCATCATCAAACAAGTATGGATTCAACTGACAGAATAGTAACTTGCAAATATCCTAAGTGTTCTTGTTGCCAACTAGAAAGTTGTTGTAAATCCTTGATGCAGATATATATACCCGATGGATTCAAGCTTGTGAAGGTGTGAAAGTGATAAAACAATGAATTAAGTGTGAACAAAGGCAGAGATAAGTGTGAAGGCAGTAATCCAAGCTTGAAATGTGATAGAAGAGTAATACTGAGCAGAGGAAGGATGAAATGTGCTAGATCAGTATACTGTGCCTAACTAGAACTGAATTCTTACATATGCAGATGTTGTTCATAAGTTCAAACACCTTGTTATCATCTGTAAGCTTTTGTAGACAGTGAGTCTCTTATAGGCAGTGAGCCTTTTGTGAGTAGTGTGCTCGGGCAGTGAGCCCTAACTGGCAAGTGCCATATTGTACTTCTTTATTCTTTTAACAAAGAATACAATCTTGGGTTAATCACCCTGTATTTTTCCCTTAACAGGGTTTCCACGTAAAAATCCTTGTGTTATGTGTGTTGATTTCATTTCAGCTCTTATGGTTGCTTATGCTTTCATGTTTTGATATATCATTGATTGATAAGATAAGAAAAATAAGTTAAAGTAAGAAAGTTTTGAGATAACTGATTCACTCCCCCCCTCTTAGTTATTTGCCTTGTTTCTAACAATTGGTATCAGAGCAAGGTTCCTTAGAAAAAGACTAACAGCTTGAGGAGGATCTAGGAATCTCAATGGATGCATATGGTATGAAAGAACAACTGCAATCTACCTTAGAAGATCTTGATCAATCCCAGTTTGAAGTCAATAATTTGAGAGAGTGACTTAAGGAGGCTGATGATTTCATCAATGAGCTGAAAGAAAAAGTAATTCCATGAAAAAGAGAAAGGAACCGCTTCAGAAGTTAGCAGATCAGAATGAAGCCAATAATACTGATGAGGACCCGAATGAGAAAGCAAAGCTATGTGAAAAGCTGTCAAAAGAAGTTGTTATGCTAAGACATGAAATGGAATCAAGGGCTATAAAATTTACCCAAGAAATTGAAGAGAAGAGAAAGATTGAAGATAACTTAAAACAACCCCTCAAGGAGAAAATAGAAGATTGCTACAAAATGGACAAAATAATTAGACATCTTGAGTATGATCTTGGAGAAGCCAGATACAATGAAGAACAACTTGAGAGATAGATTGACACTCTTAAACAAGATCTTGAAACTGCAAATGAATACAAAGAAAAATTCAAGATAAGCTTAGCCAAACTTGAAGTACTACTTGAAAGTCAAAAGAGGGTAGATGATGAACATGGCTTGGGATATGAGAAAGGTGAAAGCTTTGCATCTAGTCAAAAGAATTTCGGGTCAAGAAGACAAAGAAACAGGCCTAGAAGACCTCCGATAAGACAACCTAATGCTCAAAAATATCCATCCTTCAATGGAAGTTGCTTCAACTGCAACAAATTTCGTCATAAAGCTACTCAGTGTAGAAGAAGAATGAATCAGAATAATCCATCCTTCTTCAGTCAATGTTTTAATTGCAAAAGGTATGGTCACAAATCTCATGAATGTAGAAATATGCAAATGAACAATTCTTTCAATGGTAGATGCTTTACATGCAATAGAATGGGGCATATGGCCAATCAGTGCAGATCAAGAGGATATCAATCAAATAAGCAAGGAAATGTTGTGTGTTACAATTGCAATAAATCTAGTCATATAGCTAGATTCTGCAGAAGCAGAAATAATGATGGAAAAGGTCTGGTGAAACATGATTAGAAACAAGATAAAGGCAAAGGTAAAGTGAATGTGGATGAGATTAAGAAGGAGATAAGAAAGACTTGGGTAAAGAAGAGTGTGATGAATATTGGTGATGGGTCCACACCAAAATCCGGTGCTGATAATCCTTCGAGAAATTAAAAAGTGAGCTCTGGCTCAGGGGGAGCTGCAAAGAAGATGAAATCCCCCCAGCCAGTTAGTAAGTGCCTGAATTCAACACATTGAGTAAGAATCAGAGGTTACGAATTAAAGAGATTTTGGAGGTTCATCTAAAAATCATTCAGTTAAAAATTGAGAAATTTGTAAAAGATTTGAAGAAGTTGTGAGTAGATCCGGTTCCGGCAGCTATCCGGTAAAAACAGAATTACACAATTAGATCCGGTATGATCTAAAAATGCAATTTTATGGTGTGCAAATTTAGAGGCATGTTTTGAAAGGCTAAAGTTATGTTGTCAACTCACTTGGATAATGATTTGAAGATCCACATAGTGATTCATAAAAATTCACTCAAAATAGGGTAACCGAATGACTTAAAGTGTGCATTTATTGCAATGGGGAATTAGGTTTTTGTGCAAGGATAAAAGGTTCTTCATTTGTCATTTACAACACTTTGCATTCACAAAGAAGAGAGAAGAGATCTGAGAAGAGATCCTGCAAAATATTCAAGTTAAAGTTGAAGATTGAAATCAAGCGAAAATTCGCTCTAGTAGTCGCATCAAACCCTAAGGCGTAAAAAGGTATTTCCTTTCTGCAAAATCTCTCCAAATTTCATTACTAGAATGGCTACTCCCATGGTTGTGAATGTCACTGAGAGGCCGAGACCAAAATTCAAGAAACATCCTCATAAATCTATAGAAGTTGATCCCTTGGGTGCATTTTCCCGTATCCCGTATGGTGTTCTGCATGTAGAAGATATTAGGGTTTACATTCATGCAAACATTGAAAACCTTGGAGACTTAGAATTGATGGAAATATATTATAAATAGTTAAGAAGTAAGAATTTTAATCTCAAACCAGAATTCAAGGCTCTAAAAGACAAGCACTTTGCACATTGCATACATTTCCCATCTTTTGTAGAGGACGAATGTGTCCAGTATGTCTTGAGTAGGATGAATGATAATTTTATGTGGTTAATGAGTCCATTTAAGATAACCAAAGATGCCATCAAGGCTGTAACCGGATTGTACTCAACTGGTGGGTTGCCTGCACTCAAATCTATGAAAAATCAAACTGTAACAGAAGCCACCAAATCAAAATATGACAAGAGGGCAATGACTCTAGATGATATTACTGATCTGGATTTCAAGTTTACATCAATTGTAATTGGTTACAAGATTTACCACTCAAGTAGGGAAAGTTTTGTATCCGGTACAACAATCTATATTGCATATCAGATGCTGAAAGAAAATGTAGATTATGATTTGTGTGAGCTTCTATTGAATCAACTAATGGAGAATCTATAGAAGATTAAGAAAGATAAGAAAAATTCCTTCAAATATGGTAATCTGGTGTTGTACCTGTTCTTCTATTACATGAATGAGTTACCGGGATCAAAAGGTTTTATCTGGGCAAATGATAGACCTATTGCAATTCAAATCAAAGATTATATGTATGGACTTGGTGATGCACAAGCTTGAAAGACATCTCTCTGGGGTTACTTCAAGAATTTCTAGAGCATGATACAAGCAAGAGAAAGAATACCAAAATCAATAGTGGAGAAATACAAAGACAAAGCCTGCTTCATGGTTGACACAGATCAATGCTTAATGGAGGTAGTTGAGCCAGGAACTATATGGGTAATGCCCATGGGTTATGAAGTTGATGAAAACATATTGGAGGTACATGTTCAACACTTGCTAAGCCAACCCAAGGACACTGAAGCAGAGAGGTTTGGCACCTTTGATGAGCTAAACATAAAAATACATGTTGAATTAAGGAAGCCTGAGTCAAAAAAAAAGTGAGGAGGGAGGTTGAAGAACTTGCTAAGAAGTTTGGCATAACAAAGGAGGCAATAGATTCAAATGGAGAAAGAATAGAGAAAATTGAAAAGGAAAGGGAAGGAGCAAAGAAAGAAAGCACTCCAGTGGAAGCCTCTACCTAGACAAGATCTACTAGGAGTTCTGCCCCTATCACTCCTAAAAGCTCAAAAACTACTAAACTGAAAGACAAACCATCTATTAAAGGAGAAAAGAGAAAGAAGTGTAAGGCCACAAGAACATATGTGAGTGTTAAGGATGATGTAGAGACAAAATCAGATGTGGAGATCAGAGATTTGAAGAAGGCCAAGAACAAACCTTCCAAGAATGAAAGGAATGATGAGGAGCAGAAGACAGAAGAGTTTTTTGAGAGACCCACTCTCTCCATTGAAGATATCATTAAAGCAGTCGCTGTGGATGGAAACCTGCAGCTGGTAACAGAATACTATGATGAGTACAATGATGCAGACAAGAAAATTCTTGAGGATGCAACAATAAGGTACCTGAACATCTCTAACAAAGCTTTCATTGAAATAATTTCCTTGATTCCTAAAAGCTTAGAATAAGTTTTGGAGTTAAGAAAAGTAAGTGCAAAAGAAAAAGACTTGGAGATCTAGGAAAAGATAGTGATACAATTATGTCCAACCATCACTCAAAAACAAATGCACATGGTTTTCAAGGATGTCAAAGAAGAAGTCCGAAGTAAGTCTAGAATGAATAAACTCATGCTTGGAGAAACTGACCAAATAGCTGATGAGACAAAAGAAATTCTCTGGAGTGCCTTGAAAAGGTTCAATCTTCCCATTGTAGAGGAACAAAATGAAGAGCCTTCTGACATGGATGTTGAAGGATTAAAGAAAATTGATGAAGAGCAATCTGAGGCCTTAGACTCCTTTTTTTCGAAAGAGGAAGTGCACAAAGAAGAGACAAATACTATTGATGGCAATAAGCAAATCAGTCCGGATGCCCCCAAAGGAAAGGAAGGTGAGACTTCAAGAGACACTACAGAAGCAGTGCAAAGTTTCTTAGACAAGGAAGTTGTGGAATTAGATGAACCAGAGTTGATTCAAGGGACACTGAATCTGGACTCTCTCTCTGGTTTAGATAATGAAGATAGCATATTTTGGTTAGGTCAAAGCCAAAGAAAAACTCCTAAAATCTCATATGGAGGATAGTGAGCTGCTAAGTATTACATCCGAAGTGTTGGAGAAGATAATGCCCATATATCAGAAGGATCCATCTACCTCTCTATCCAGTAATTTGAAGAACTTAGTTAATTCTATCAATACACATTTTGAGTCTTTAGAAAAATCAACAGAAACTAAGGTCCGGAAAGAGTTCTTGGGAAAAAGATTCAGTGAGGTACAAGGGCTACTTGATAAGGATAGAAAAACCCTAGATATTGGCATAAAGAGCATTGAAAACGTTCTTAAGGATGGTGGGATATATATAAATTTTGTTTATCCTGGCCTAAAGTTGCAGAGGACATTGAGAAGAAAATGAAAGAACAAGAAGGAAAATTGACAAATCTATCTTAGAATTTTGATCCTTACTATCTCTCTGGTAAAACAAGAATGCCAAGCAATTGTTATAACAAATAAAATAAAGAAACTAGTTAAGGAGAAGAAGAATATAATGGATAGAATGGGTGAACTCAGAGGGGTAATCATCCCTAAGTTAGAGTTAATGCATGATGGCTTAGCAGATGCTCTAAGTATAGCCTGGACTAGTGATCCAACAGATTTGAAGAGGGCAGAAGCATATATACTTAAGTATATGTAAGTTTATCTTATGAATTAGCAGATGCTCTAAGTATAGCCATAGAGCTTGTATAGTTGAAGACTACATTTGCAGATATACTTAAGTATATGTAAGTTTATCTTATGAATTGTATGTACATATGCAACCTTATGTAATATTTTTTATACATTTTTAGTTTACAGATCCCACCCTTTGCCATTGATGTCAAAGGGGGAGTGAAGAGTAGTGAAAAATGAGGAATCCAACATTAAGGGAGCACCAGTAAGTAGTGTGGAGAGATGGAGCACAAGCAAAGGGGGAGTTTTAGCGACAGTCATTTTTCACTAAGTGTTGCCGTCAATGCCAAAGGGGGAGATTGTTGGAAAGAGACACTGTTAGGATTCATAAGTGTTGTCATTGATGGCAACAAAGTATATCCCACACATCCGTAGTACATAAATTACTCATACCAGAAGTCAGATTGAAGATAGGTTGGTCCGATAGTCAAAAATAGAGCATATGATGGGGTCCGACAGTTGGGTCCAAAACTCTTTGATGGTGAAACCCAACATGTTGTGGATTTGGATGAGTAATAAGGAGTATCTGAACTATTGTATTCCAGAGATTTAGCCTCTGGTGACAAAGCATGTGAAAGATATGAGCATATGAATATCAGACTCCAATTAGTCAATGCAGACAGAGGAAGAATTGGTCAACAGGGTATCAAACCTCAATTTGGATGTGCAGAAGGTGTTGATCAAGTAACTTGAGGTGTTATATGATTTTGGCCGACATACATAATGATTTCTATGCCTAAGTTTTTGGTGTGCATCATCAAACAAGTATGGATTCAACCAACATAACAGTAACTTGCAAATATCCTAAGTGTTCTTGTTGCCGACAAGAAAGTTGTTGGAAATCCTTGATGCAGAGATATATACCCGATGGATTCAAGCTTGTGAAGGTGTGAAAGTGATAGAACAATGAATTAAGTGCAAAGAAAGGTAGAGATAAGTGCAAAGGTAGTAATCCAAGCTCATAATATGACAGAAGAGTAATACTAAGCAAAGGAAGGATGAAATGTGCTAGATCGGTATACTGTGCCTAACTGGAACTAAATTCTTGCATATGTGGATGTTGTTCATTAGTTCAAACACCTTGTTATCGTCTGTAAGCTTTTGTAGATAGTGAGTCTCTTGTAGGCAATGAGCCTTTTGTGAGTAGTGTGCTCGGGCAGTGAGCCCTAACTGGAAAGTGTAATTTTGTACTTCTTTATTCTTTTAACAGAGAATACAATCTTGGGTTAATCACTGATGCAGAGGTAGGAGGACCAAAACTATCCTCAATAACATTAACAAATCAAAGAACTAATCCAATTTCTTTGGTCAGGTTAAAGAGAACATTAATACATATTTTTCTTCCAATTTTCATGAAGATCCAATGGTAGGGGAGAAAGTTATGACTCTTTTCTCAAAACTACAAACCCTAGGCAGCGTTCAGACCTGCCCTCACCAAAATTGCAATATCTCTCACAAAACTTAATGAAATTATACCAAACCAAAATAATTGTAAACTAGAAACACATATATTTCCATCCATCTATTATATACATCAATGTGAGGCCGTACCATGCATATTTTCAGACTGCATTTTTAGAAAATTAAACTCTGCAGACCTACCCTCAATAAAAATGCCATAACTTATTCAAATCTTAATGAAATTTGATGCAACAAAAAGAAATAGAAATTAGAATCAAGAATACTTCCAACCATATATGGCTTTCTCCTATATCTATCCATACAAAACCGTACCAAATGCTGCAACAGGACTATTATAGGAGAATTCTAGAAATTACAGTCACTAAAACGGTAATAACTTCCTCAATATTGCACCAAATTTGATGAGACAAAAAGGAAAGGGAGGGTGATTAGATATAATTTCACTTGAAATCAAAAATAAATGTCCTCCTACCCTTACTGGGCTGTACCATGCAAGAAAACAATAAATTTCTGAAATATAATACAGAAAACATTACTTTTTACCATTCCATTCTCAATCATCAATCACCTCCAAGTTTTCAAAGGTATACAAGGCATTTTTAAAGGTATTACAAATGACCTTTCAGTTTCCAACTACTTGGAATGAACCAAGAGCCAAATGACTCTTCACCTTCCCTCATTCTTCATCTTTTTTCCAACTTTACATTGACAACCTTTACATGGTTTGCAATTTTTTGCATATTTGAACTTCCTAGTGACCTCTAATACATAACAATGACTTGATTAACCTTATACAATAATGAATCATTACAATATTGGATTATTTTAATCAAACTCCTATGGAAGTCAAGGTGCTCCTACACCATACAACCAACCAACAAAGATTTCCAAGTCCCTTGGAAATGTATCTGCAACAAAAATCTCTTTCCTCTGTCTTCAATCTTCAATCTTCTCAGCTACAATCTTCCAAATCTTCACATCAAGAAAGGTGACCAACCAACCAACAAAACAAACTACCATCTTCACAGAGTATCCTCAGGCTCCTTCTACTCCCATCAGTGGAGTATTCTTCAGGCTGCAACATCAAGTGCTTCTACAAGTATCCATCTCTCTCACTGCTTCACAACAAACCAACTCACCAAACCATTCATCTCACCCAACAGCAGTCCTGGTGATGCACCTACCACTCTCTCCTCAGTGGTTTCTCTCTGCATCATTCTCCAGCCAAATCTCTATTGGAGAATGGTCATGACAGACCTCATCTTATCTGCCAACACACACAACCTCAGGAAACATCCTTTTGCAGCTAGATGGACCAAGCACCTGCAACCAAACAACTTAGCAAACAAATAATGGTCACCAACACAATCTTTCCTTCAGTTCTTTATCTTAGAAATCAAATACATAACATCTCCTCCCAGAGCTTTCGCTAGCTCTGATACCAATTTGATGCAGAGGTAGGAGGACCAAAACTATCCTCAATAACATTAACAAATCAAAGAACTAATCCAATTTCTTTGGTCAAGTTGAAGAGAACATTAATACATATTTTTCCTCCAATTTTCATGAAGATCCAATGGTAGGGGAGAAAGTTATGACTCTTTTCCCAAAACTACAAACCCTAGGCAGCGTTCAGACCTGCCCTCACCAAAATTGCAATATCTCTCACAAAACTTAATGAAATTATACCAAACTAAAATAATTACAAACTAGAAACACATATCTTTCCAGCCATCTATTATATACATCAATGTGAGGCCATACCAGGCCGTACCATGCATATTTTTAGACTACATTTTTAGAAAATTAAACTCTGCAGACCTACCCTCAATAAAAATAACATAACTTATTCAAATCTTAATGAAATTTGATGCAAAAAAAAGAAATAGAAATTAGAATCAAGAATATTTCCAACCATATATGGATTTCTCCTATATCTATCCATACAAAACCATACCAAACGCTGCAACAGGACTGTTATAGGAGAATTCTAGAAATTGTAGTCACTAAAACGGTCATAACTTCCTCAATATTGCACCAAATTCAATGAGACAAAAAAGAAAGGGAGGGTTATTGGATATAATTTTATTTGAAATCAAAAAAAATATCCTCCTACCCTTACTAGGCCATACCATGCAAGAAAACAACAAATTTCTGAAGTATAATACAGAAAACATTGCTTTTTACCATTCCATTCTCAATCTTCAATCACCTCCAAGTTTTCAAAGGTATACAAGGCCTTTTTAAAGGTATTACAAATGAATTTTCAGTTTCCAACTACTTGGAATGAACCAAGAGCCAAATGACTCTTCACCTTCCCTCATTCTTCATCTTTTTTCCAACTTTACATTGACAACCTTTACATGGTTTGCAATATTTTGCCTATTTGAACTTCCTAGTGACCTCTAAAACATAACAATGACTTGATTAACCTTATACAATAATGAATCATTACAATATTGAATAATTTTAATCAAACTCCTATGGAAGTCAAGGTGCTCATGCACCAATCACCCCATGGGTTTTTCCCTTAACATGGTTTCCACGTAAAAATCCTTGTGTTATGTGTATTGATTTCATTTCATCTCTTATGGTTGCTTATGCTTTCATGTCTTGATATATCACTGATTGATAAGATAAGAAAAGGAAGTAAAAGTAAGAAAGTTTTGAGATAACTAATTCACCCCCCCTCTCAGTTATCTTCCTTGTTTCCAACAACAAGTGGAGGTACTTGAGCATCCACAAGTGGTTTAGAAACCTCAGGAAATAAATTACATGCAATAGATAGCTTTCCACTTGTCTCCATATAGGCAAGTGGGACAAAAGTAATATTGCAATTATGGGGAGGTCTGTTTTGTGCTTGATGATTACCTTGTTGTCCTTGGAAGGATGGCAGAGGGGGAACCTTAGCATATCTACCATATGCTTGGGGATAGGGAGGAACCTTCTATTCAGGATTAACTTCAATTGCCACCTGTGGGATAGGGTGAACTATTGTTGTAGCCTCAGAAGATCGAGGATGTACGAGGACATTTACTAAGTGATAATTCTACAATTTTCTTTGCCTTATATTTTTGATATGATAAAAAGAATAAATCCTCTCTATCTTGAGAAACTCCAACTAGTTTTGGATAGAAGTAGTCAAGTGTAAAGTGTCCATGATGTGTGACGAGCTGGTATCGACTATGATGTACAGTGTGCACATGTCTCTCAAATGGAAACTTTAAGCACTTATGAACCATAGAGGGGACTGCTTTTATGGAGCGGAGCCATGGATGACCCAACTTCACATGAAATAAGTCTGATGTTGGAATGACAATAAAAGTAACATTCAAAGATCTTGGCCTGACCTTGACAATGAGGGTCAATGCACCAAGAGTTGGAAGGATAGACCCATCGTGTGCTCTAATCACTATTTCTGATACATCATAGTTATCACAGTGTAACCCATGCATGTATAGGAATTATTCAATTACTACATTTACCATGCATATAGGATTGATCATAGAACCTCTTATGGGTTTATCATTGATTCGAATGGTGATGTATAAAGGTCCATTAGGAGCTTCAATAGTAGCATCATGAGGAGTGAAAGTTATATCTAGTTCAACTTATGCTCACTATTTATGAGGGTGAGCATCTACCATGCAAATATCTCCATAATCTTGTTCTTAATGATTATAAGTACATAGCATTTCTTGAGATGGATCTACAACATTTGATTCATGATGAGGTAATGGATTTGTATATATTTGTATGTTTTGATTAGGTGGAGCCACTAAATTATTTCCTTTGTCATTTACACCAGCAACATGGATGACATTGAAATTAATGAGGTCTTGAACTTCTTGTTTAAGATGCATACAGCTTTCAATGTCATTACTGACAGTGCGGTGAAATTGACAAAAGGCCTTTGAATCAAAAGAAGATGATTTCATCTTACTTTAATCGAGAGGTTGAATGGGTGGAAGTTTGATGATATTATTGTTCAAAAGTTGCATAATTATAGAGTAAAGAGATTTTGATAATGGTGTGAAATGTCTTGTCTTTGGTTTCAATTTATATAGGGTGGGAGCAAAAGGTGATGCGGCCGCCACATGTTTTCTTATGTTATTTGATGATATTGCATTGATTTTAATTAAATTTTTGTTGTCTTTTGAATGAAGGATTGTGTGAGGCTTGAGATTGACCAACTGGACCTGATGGACTATTCTCATATTGACTAACCGATAGTTGGTAATCATGGAGAGTCGTGCAAAGACGAGTGAAAGATTCATAATGCATTAACAAGATTTTATCACAGATGCGAGGTTGTAAGTTTCCAATGAAGATTCTTTGTGCATTAGCATCCAGAGTAGAATATTGAACTTGTGAAAAGAGGGATTGATAATGCCCCATAAAATTTGTTACTTTCTCCTTTATTCCTTGTTTGCAATGAACCAAATAAGTCAAAGAGACGTGAGGTCCAATATTTTCGTGAAAGTGTTCAAGGAACTTATTGATTAGTTGTGAAAAAGAAGTGATTGAATTAGGAGGTAATGAGAAAAACCAATCCAAGGCTGTGTCTTTGAGTGACCTAGGAAAGAGTTTTGCCAAAATTGCATCTTCAAAGAAGAAATTACTACACATAGTTGTAAAGGTTGCCACATGGTTGATAGGGTCTCCCTTCCCATTATACTTCTCAAAGTGAGGGGTTTCAAACTTATCTGGCATTTCAGCTCTTAGGATAGAATAAGATAAAGGGATGCGAATATAATGTGATGTCATAGAAGGTTTCAAGGGACTTTGGTTTATGCTTGCTAATTGTTGTTGAATGGAGTTCATATTTTGCAAAACCTGATTGATGACGGGGTCAAAGGTGAACTAGGTTGGGATTGGTATGAATTGATAGAGCTAACCATAGGTTGAGACACTATATTATTGTATTTTTGAAAAGTGATATTAGGCTTAGTTTGATTTGATGTAGGTGGGGTGACACTAGGTGTAGTATTTGGATAATTGAATGGAATGGCACTATAATGACGAATAGGATTCCTAGTGGATAACCCAACATATGTGGTAGCACTATTACTTGGTTGTGTAGTTGTGGTAGTAGAAGTGTATGTAGGAATAGGGGGTGTTGGTATGGGTTCTGACACTTGAGTCCCTATTTGATTAGAATAAGTCACATTAGTGATGACTTCGATGCAACTAGATGCAAACAAAATGTTATTGTGCACTATGTGAGCTAGGCCACACAAGACTTCTAATCCCTCTTATCTTTTGAGAAAAAAACTTCTTAGACTCTCAACAATAGGGACAACTTCCTCAACTATATGTTCTAAGCTTAAAAATTGCTGAAAATTAGCCAACTCAGTGTCTAATCTTTGAATTTGAGCTTTAGGAACATGAGCCACGAGGTCCTCTATGTTGATGGTTTCATGAAAAGTTGATGCTTCTAGGATATGTGAAGTAGGGATATTAGGAAGAAGTGATGGGCCTTCTTTTGTGATTGGACTTGCAAATTGGGGTTCCGATGTGTTGAAAATTAGCCAACTCAGTGTCTAATCTTTGAATTTGAGCTTTAAGAACATGAGCCACGAGGTCCTCTATGTTGATGGTTTCATGAAAAGTTGATGCTTCTAGGATATGTGAAGTAGGGATATTAGGAAGAAGTGATGGGCCTTCTTTTTTGATGGGACTTGCAAATTGGGGTTCTGATGTGTTGATATTGGAGTTATTCAAAGCATTAGAACCCATAATTCAAAGAATTTTTTACAAAAGAATGTTTGAATTAGGGCACCAAGTCACAAAACTCAAATTGCTTACAAGCCTTAGTGATACACAAGATGCACACAAAGAAGAGATCAATGAAGTGATGAAAGCATAGGTTGACTTTTTGTTTAAATGAATCAATGTTTTGCAATTTTGATCAAACATAAAAAATATGATGGAATAATAAATCCTTGATCAATTTCAACTCTACTAAAAGCCAATTAAATATCATCAATGCTCATCTTCAAATTAAACCCTAAATTTAAATGGTTTTTTTCAAAATGTATCAATCCAAAAATTGTTCTTCCTTTCAAATTTAAATACAAGATGACATTTATAATGTATTAGATAAAAGTAAATTCAAATTTGGAATGCAAATGTCATCAGCAAAACCTGAAACAAGATATGAATCACAAACCCTAGGTTTCAAAATAACTAGGTTCTTTTGCAACAACTTCTCCTTTTTAAAAAAAAACCCTAACAATGAAGAGGTTCACATGCAAAATATAGCACTATGAAATTATTAATTACTGCAATACCAATAAGATTTGACTTAAAAATCAGAAATTTATATCTTTCTATGATGATCTGTACCTATGAAATGAAAACAAGGCAACAAATATGCTTTTTCATAAGCCTAAAATGCTTGATTTTCTACTTTTTAATGCAAATATGCAAGAACATCTTTTTCTTAAATACAAATGTGATATTCTAAAGAAAATTAAATCAATTTAATCAGCTTAACAATGCTACCAAGATCTGAAACAACTCACTAATCTACAAACCCTAGGTTCAAGACTAGTTAGATTTTCTAGGAATGAAAGGTTTTTGTAAACCCTAATGTTGAAACAATGTAAAAATAAGATATGTAGGTATGCAAAATTATCAATGAATTCAATCCTAATTAGATCTAGGGAAGCAAATAGCTCAGATTTGAAGCAAGAAGGATGCAAGGGTGCAAGATACGTCGGGTTCATCAAAATGTTTAGGTGGAAAAGAGACATAGCCTAAGAGATTAAACTAGGTCAAACCCTCTTCCATAAACATTGAGACACAAACTGAGCTTGGATTCTACCCATGAGGGAGAGCCAAACTATAGGGGTTTTGTCCCTTTGTTGTATAGAGGAGTTTCAACCAAATTCTACCAAAGTTAACCAACCAAACTAGGGCAAAAGATGAAAACCTAATTGACCAAGATTTGCAAATATATGATTGTCAAAAATAGATAGAGATTATGAAAGTACAATAGAGATAAGAAGATAGAGAAGAACTTGGATTTGAGTTCAAGAGCACATAAGTACCAGGGTACCAGGTAATTAGGGTTTTATAGAATGTCAAGATCTAGATGTCTTCACCTATTAGTCTTCTTCAATGCTATAACTTCTTGTAGTTTGATTCTTCCATATACAACCTGCACACAAGAAAAGAGGAAAGGGGTTGTGATGTGTTTAGGGGATTTCCTTAGTCAAACCTCATGTTGGTGTTTCCACCTCCACTACTTTGATAATTAGTGATCCAAGAGTGCATGCCCTAGAAGGGCAAAGGCAAGATCAATAATATATGATGAAAGTATGAATGAAAATGATAAAGATTACCACAAGATGTGAAACCTTGTTTGGAGTAGATAACTCAAGATCATGCACCAACAAGGAGATAGATAAAGATGCATTGACCTTCCTTCAAAACCTACAAATGAGCATCATAACATCCACAAGCATATGACAATTCCAATCATGAAGAGAACTTGAGCATAGGAGATCAATCATGTAAGAAAATTATAATCTTTCATTATCCATCTAGGTGTAAAATGAATAACAAGACTCCTTTATATATGCATTCCTACTCACTAACAATGAATAAAACCAAATGCGGTTGACATGTAAGAATCTAAGTCAACACCAAAAAAATAGGGCTAAATCCATCATTTGGGACCAGGGCACTAGGTGCCCTGGTCCTTTAGCCCCACAAACTTTGGGGAGTGCTAAATGTGGTGGGCTTAGGCTAGTCTTAAGTTTACTTTGTGGGGTTTATTCATCGGGATCGAGATTTAATCATTTAATGTTCAAAAAGATGTTAAAATAATTCTTGATTAACAAGGGTAAACATTTTACTCTGTAACAAATTGCTCCTTTGCTAAACTTGTGTGTAGCTTTTTTTGTACACCTTGGATCAATATGGTTGATAACAATTCTATTGATTGGTTTAACTTCTTTTTGAATCAATTGCTTCTGGGAATTCTAAATAGTTGTCTAACCTTTGGTTGCTCTTCTGAATTAAGGTTTTTTGGTTTTTTATATTTATGGAATGTTAGAAATTTAAGAATGTTTTTTGAGGAGAAATAAGATATCTCATTGGCTTCTCTAGAGAAGTCACATTTTCTCTTATCTCTTTATAGGTGAGTTTAAAATATGAAGTTGATCTTAGTGAGATGAAGAAATTTATTGAAAGTGGTCCAATTCACAAAAAAATAGCATGAAATCACATCCCTCTTGGGTTGTTGATCTTGATTTTTAAAAGGTACACTATAACATAAGGATGCAATCCATAGATTAGCTAATCACTAAGTATTCACAAGTTTTTTTCATCCCCAAGTGTTTTTGACTTTAACTTGTGAATCTACAAAAATAAGTTTCTGATGAGTTTTCAAATCACACAAGTACTCAACAAGTCTGAGTGGAAAACTCATGTTGTGTAAATAGGCATTGTCAAATGGGGAAAAACATGGTTTAGACTTTGAAAACACATGTTTTTTTACCTTTTTAAGCCCTACAAACTTAAGGGGAAAGATCTACTGAAATGGTGAGAAAAATAAATAAATGTAAATCACACCATTGTTGAACAACAATATCAAAAACATAAAATAAAATATTAACTTTTTTATTAATTTTTACAATGTTTCACATTGGCTTATATAGCCTTACATTTCCCATATCAAACCAACTAACCTACTTATAGGAATAACTCCCAACAAACTAATTCATATAATTTATTATTTACTAACTAGAAACTAACTTATATTTATTTATTTATTATCCATTATAGTCTAAACTATATAAAAGATGTAATAAATCCAACATTCCCCCCTTATTACATTAATCTATACAAAGGCCACAACACTACAAGGACTGAACATAGTATCCCTTCTAGAAACTTTGATGAAGTGCCTTCACCAATGTTATATATGAAAAGTGGGAATGATGAATGCGGTAGTGTTATAGATAGATTTAATCAAACCCTCCTTTCACATATATCATTCAAGGACATAAACTGAGTTAAGTCACTTCTCTTGCAAGAGGACTCAGGTATAGGTTTGGTGTCACTTTGAGATGATAAGGAAAGTTGGAATGTATTGATAAGATTTTTAAACCCCAATCTGATTATGCCTTAAACCCTAATTATATGAAATCATATACAGATGGACGAAACACAACAAATAATTACACAAGAAGGCACTAAATGCAGATTAGAAACATACCAGGAATTAGATTCTGGAAAGCGGAAACTTCAGGGACATTAGTGTTGGGAATTAAGGTGTCTCAACCTTGGTAATTCCTTACATTGTTAATGTTTGTATTTATTATTTAATTGCCTATGTTGTAAATATTTGTAAAATTCCATATTGTCATATTGTGGGATGTGGCACAGTGATGTGTCAATCCTACATGGAATATGACAACTTGTAATTTTGTCCTCACATGAGGAGATAGGAGTCCCACTTTATGGTAGGAGCATTTTACCATGTGTTAGTATCTTCCATGTTGTGTAAGGGAATGTTTGACCGAAACGGTTATGATAGATTCCTATGATGAATCTATGACATGTAAGAGTTAGAAATAGAAGGTTGTAAGACAAGTGAAGACATGTGTCATGAAGCATCTTTGAAAAAGGCATATTTAGGCACCCCAAGGTGGACTATGACATGTAAGAGAATATGCTATTTATAGCTTGTGTATGACAGATTCTCTTACAGCTGTAAGTTGTAACCGCTATGACAGATTCTATGAAGGTTGTAAGTGTCATAAGAGCATCTGTCATAGCCCATTTTGGAAATAGGTGACCCCTTTGGGATGGGAGTTGTGGACAAGTGTCAGGCACATTCTACAACATTGACCAAGTTTCCTTAGGCATGGGTTTTGGGCCATGAGGCCAAATTGGACGCCCATTCCAATAAAGGTCCAATATTGCCTTGTATTTTCTATATAAACAGGTTCTTGGAGAGGGAGTTGTATCACAGGTTTTACAGGTACTGTTATGTTGTCGAATTGACTCTAGACACAAGTGTAGAAGACCATTGAAGCTTGCATTTCAAGTGTATTGTAAACATATTTTAGATTTGTTAATACATTGTGTAGGTTTCTAAGTGTGGGGTTTTTCACCCAATAAGGGTTTTCCCCACCGTAAATCTTTGTCTCTCTTCTTTTGTCTACTTTTCGGTTCTCGTGTTTTGCTACAATATCTCATGTTAATTGTTTAACATTGCTGTAATAGTTAGGATAAAATTGAATTTGCATAGCCCTCTCCTCATTAGATTAGTGTAAGAAATGATTTCCGCTTTCAATTAGGGTGGGCACCCTAGTCTAGCAGGCCACTTTTTCCATAGATCTGGAACTGTAAGATGATGAAGACTACAACCTACTTCAGAGTTTCTGACAACGACAATAAGGAGGACATAGGGGTGGACACCCTTGTCCAGAAAGGAATATTCTTTTCTCTTTCTTCAGATCCTGAATCTTTATCCTCTGCTTTGATCTCTTGCAACTCCTCTCCACAAGATCCCGCACCTTTAACCTGCGAGGGGTTAGGGGTTGTGGTGTTTAGGAGCTTGCCTTAGTCAAGCCCCAAAAATGGCATTCAAGCCTTCCAACATTGTTGTTAGATAGAGTGTGTATCCTTGGTGGACAAAGGCAAAATCGAATGATAAGTTAGATTGATTGAACATAAAATAGATATCACCTTGGAGGTGAAAACCCTCACGGAGATGAAGTGCCTTCAAATCATGAGGAAATAAGTTGATGGAGCCAAATTTGCAACAAACACATACGAACACAATACAATTATGCTCTGCAACACAATGAATGCCTTGAATGCTCTTTGCTTGATGATCATAAGTTCACCTTCATCAACTAGGAGTAAAATGAAGTCCTAAACATGTTTATATATGCATTCCCGCTAACATTCATAGTTCAAATTGAAAAGGCCGACAAAGGGAAACCTTTTAACGGTCATAAACTGACACTTTTAAATTTGGGTCTTGTCAAAATAGGTTTGGACTAGGGCATGGGTGCCCAGGTCTAGAGGCTTATTTTTAGTCATGATTTATCATTAGAGTGGACCCCTAAGCCCCATTTGACATGGGTTTTAGGGGAATTTTCTCTGGGATAAGATTTACACATGCATGATTAAATTAAGGGGACCTAAGAGCTAAACTAGGAGGTAAAAGTCCTAGGGGACATTTTAGGACAACATTTATCCCCCACTTTAATGTATGTATGATCTTACGACCCATACATGCATTAAAATATGGTCAAAAACACGTCAAACATGCCAAGCACATAAAGTTAAGGCATACATAAAGATTGAGGAACTATTTCGAGACCCCAGTCTCAGGTGAGCACTAGAAGACACATTGAAGACACACAAGACACAATGAAGACAGTAGGAAGCATGCAAAACATGGTGAATACAGTGAAAGCATGCAAAATATGATGAAGACATGAGAGCAGTCACACAAAACACAATGAATACATTGATATAACATTTTCATATATGAAATAAAATCTTGACTAAGGGGCGGGGGGAGCTCATCGCTATGCCCTTGAAACTACTAAAAACATGTAATACAAAACCCAAAATGTACGGGGAACTCATTGCTACGCCCTTGATACTATACCAAGGGGAAAACACACCAAACAAAACTGAGTGTGGGGGGAGCTCATCGCTACACCCTTGAAACCACACAAGGGGCAAGACATGCCAAACAAAACCTAAGTGTGGGTGGATCTTATTGCTACACCCTTGATATTGCACATGGGGGAAGACACCTAAAGAAGACACATGGAATACACGAGCATCGTATAGCATATCATAGACATACTATCGTCGTATTCACGGTGAACATGAGCAATGGAAGGAGCATATTGCTAAGTCACACCATCTAAAACATGTTGCAGACACACCTGAAGGTTGAGCTTATGCTACAATAAACACTAAAAACACACTTAAGGGAGGATAGCTCAAGATCCAACCCCGCCTCCCCATGAGGACTTTATATAAAAGGATGTGCACTAGCTCAAGAGATACACCATCCCGCCTTCCATAGAAGGGCTTTGTATAAAAGGATACACACTAGCTCAAGAGATGTGTTATCCTACCTCATGGAGAGGGCTTGTTTATTGCAATTTAGATAAGGATGTGCACTAGCTCAAGAGATACAACATCCTGCCTCATGGAGAGGGCTTACAAACACACTTTGTTAGTGCCAAAATCATCATATAGATACCATTATATATGCCCCCACATTAAGGTGTTTGATGTTGCTTACTGATATCAAGCACATTAAGGTAGAGAGAAAACATGCAAGGGAACAAGAGCTCTCGCAAAGCTCATGCCCCTGAGGTGACATGTGCTTACAATCACCGAATGTTCTAATAAACACATTGATAAGATATAAGATAAACAACAAGATCCAATCATGTAAGCTATGCATGAAAATAGTCACATCAAGGACCAAGGCTATACTCATGGGTTCGGAGCCGAGTATAACTATTGGGCTATACTGTAGGTACCTTGGAACTGAGTGTAGCAACAAGGTGAGATAACAATCAAAGTGTACAAGAGCAGATTGAGTGGATTGTAAAATGTTAGTCACAAGAAATGCCATAAGATGATACATTATATATCAACCCCATCTTCATATATGGACTAGGTTCATTTTTTCTTACTTGCTAAAGGGACACACGGTCCATATCAGTATTTGTTTGTTTTCATCATCCGCCAACTAGGTAGAATCACTGAAGAAGGTAAACAATAAAAATGAGAAGGGAGAACAAGTGCCTTAGGAATGCCACATAGGAGGATGCCCCCAAAACACCCTCCGCAACACTATGCCCCTAAGGTACAACACAAGACAATAAAATAGAGGAGAGGCAAGATAGAAGAATGGTTACAATAGAGGTGGTGTCCTAGTATCCTTGAGCTTACAAGAGTATCAAGGGTCATCTAAGGAGACCTAAAAAATACCTAACTCATCATGGGGGAACACAACACATAAGAGAAGGACACATAAACGAGAAAAGGTATGCTACAATGAAGGTGACCAACAGGGTTAGAAATACTTACCTGTTATCTTTGATTCTAATCTTTACATTTATTGTCAAAACTTTGTCCGTTGTTCTTCCTTCTCGTTGAATTATGTTTTCCACATTGTCTTGAAGGTTTTCTCTTCCAATGTTCAAGGATGGTAGAGAAGGGGCCTCATAGATTCCTATTTCAGTTGAGTGAGGTAATGAAGGAGTTGGGAAAATGCCCATTTCAACCAGTTTTTAGGGTGTTGGAATACCTTGGTTGTTAGGAATAATATGTTGTTTTATGTTTTCCAAATTGTTAGTAGTTTCAAAGGTATGTAAGTGTTCAGGTAAGGGTGTGTGATCTATTTCTTTGTTTAATATGTAGTTAAGAAGTGTTTGAAGATCGGTTGATGAATTTTCAGTGTCAGTAGGTTGAAGAAGTTGTTCACAAAGAGAGTCTACATCGTCCAATGCTTCATCTTGGCCAGGGAGAGCATGAAGAGATGGTAGAGTAGTGCTAAATAATGTCTCAATGTTTTCTTCTTCTTGTGCTAAAATCTCCTCACCAAGTGAGGTTATGTTGGGAGAAGATCTCAAATTATTAGATGAATCACCCAGGGCTATGTCAGCCTCATATGTCTTATAAATGATGTCTATTATATCATCATGAAATGTAGGAAGAGAAGGAAGAATGTTTTCATCATTACCTTCTTCATTATCTTTTGTGGAGATGAAATTAGTGAGATTTTCCAAGATCAAAGGGTAGATACCCATGAGAGTGGTGAAACTTTCAAAATTAGATATGTAACATAGAATTTCATATGTAGAGCTCATGGTAATGTCAATATCATAGATGTGTTCTATTTGTTGTAGGACTTGAGGATACTTGTTAGTGAATTTATAGAAATTTTCAACATCTATGATGTATGCAAATAAAGCTTCCAAATATGAATAACAAGACGCATCCATGATGGATAGACTCTTTCACACTAACGCACTTGTTTGAGGAAAACAGGTTATTAAAAATACACGAAGTTCACAACAAACAAAGTGGATAGAGGAAAAAGTACTACACAACAAGGTAAAGTAAGTGTTTTTAAATGTTTTGATCACAAAAATGTGAATAAGGTGTATAAACACTTAGCGTTGAAATACACATTGTGTAATTAAAAATAAGCCAATTTTCACACAATACTATGAAATGAAGCAAAATTTTCAAATGATCAATGGATATATGTTTGAAAATGAATTCAATATCTGAAATGAAAGATATTTATGACAAATGCTATGAAAGCATGCAAATCTATGCTTGTTTATAAATCTAAAATGCTCAATTTTTTTACTTTTTCCAATGTAAACGCACAAAAAATGTTATAAAATTATGCACAATGATGGATGAATAGAATCTAATATGATATAATGTGTAATATAGATTAGATCTGATGCAAAAAGGGTACTAAAATCCTACAATTCTCAATGCACAATCAAAGTTAAGGAAAGATAGATGAATGTTTTTGTTTTTGTTGAAATACACAATGTGGAAATGCAAAATTTGAAATCTAAATGCAATAACACACAATGATGAAACACTACAGTTGAAAATCAGATTTGAAAGAGTGTTAAAATGAATAATAAAATATGAAACAAGATTTTAATTACAAACCCTGGCTTTTGAAATTACTAGGTTATATGAAAAATGCAAAATTTCAAGCAAAACCCTAGCAAATGAGAGATGCAAATACAAAGTAAATGTTGATAAAAAGATGAAATGGTGTAATTTATGTCAGATTTGATGTAAATATCATAAAATTAAATGTTTTCAATGATATGCAAGTAAAATAGTGCAAACTATGCCTATTTTTTTCAAAATTTTCAATTTGATGCAAGATTTTTAAATATATGATGATGAATATGAGATGAATAAATGAAAATCTGATTACAACACTCAACAAGATGCAAGTTCAATTAAAAACACAGGTTCACCAAAATGTTATATATTGAATAGTGGGAATAATGAATGAGGTAATGTTTTAGATAGATTTAATCAAACCCTCCTTTCACATATATCATTTAAGGACATAAACCAAGTTAAGTCACTTCTCCTGCAAGAGGACTTAGCTATAGGTTTGGTGTCACTTTGAGATGATAAGGAGAGTTGGAATGTACTAATAAATTTGTTAAACCCTAATCTAATTGTGCCTTAAACCCTAATTATATGAAATCGTATACAAACAGACAAAACACGACAAATGATTGCACAAGAAGGCACTAAATGCATATTAGAAACATACCAGGATTTGAATTCTGAAAAGAAAAAACTTTGGAGACACTAGGGTGGGCGCCCTAGTCTAGCAGACCACTTTTTCTACAGATCTAGAATTGTAAGATGATGAAGACTACAACCTACTTCAGAGTTTCCGACAATGAAAATCAGGAGGACACAAGGGCAGGTGCCCTTGTCTAGAAAGGAATATTCTCTACTTTTTTCTTCAAATACTGAATCTTTATCCTCTACTCTGATCTCTTGTAACTCCTCTTCACAAGATCATGTACCTATAACCTGTAATCACAAGAGAGGGGTTGGGGGTTGTGGTTTTTAGGAGCTTGCCTTCAATCAAGCCCCAGAAATGGCATTCAAGCCTTCTAACGTCATTGTTAGATACAGTGTGTGTCCTTTGTGGATAGAGGCAAAATCAAATGATAAGGTAGATTGATTGAACAAAAAATAGATATCACCTTGGAAGTGAAAACCCTTACGGAGATGAAGTGCCTTCAAATCATGAGGAAATGAGTTGATGGAGCCAAATTTGCAACAAACACAACACAATTCTTCTCTGCAACACAATAAATGCCTTGAATGCTCTTTGCTTGATGATCATAAGTTTGCCTTCAACTAGGAGTAAAATGAAGTCCTAAACATGTTTATTTATACATTCTCGCTAACATTCATAGTTCAAATTGAAAAGGCTGACAAAGGGAAACCTTTTAACGGTCATAAATCGACACTTTTAAATTTGGGTCCCAACAAAATAGGTCTAGACTAGGGCACGGGTGCCCAAGTCTAGAGACCTATTTTTAGTCATGATTTATCATTAGAGTGGATCCCTAAGCCCCATTTGACATGGGTTTTAGGGAAATTTGCTCCGGGATAAGTTTTACACATGCATGATTAAATTAAGGGGACCTAGGAGCTAAACTAGGAGGTAAAAGTCCTAGGGGGACATTTTACGACATAACAACCAATTCTCCTCGCTCACCTAGGAAACACCAAACTAAGTCTATCAATGGATCTCCTGACTATCAAACTTGTAACTCCTTTATACCACATGAGAGAACATAAATATTCCCATCTTCCATGTACAATGAGAGAACTCTCCTTTGAGAGTTCACATCTCCTCCAAGTGTGTCAAAATCTCTCCTCTAGTGCGGCATATGAGAGAACAACTCTCCTCCAAGAGTCCACATTTCCTCTGAGTGTGTCAAAATCTCTCCTCCAATGCGATGAGAACCAAATCCCTTCTCTAGTGTACAAAAGAAACTGAACCATTGTAGATATGAATCCCACCCTATTTCAAAGATTATACTATCCAGAGATTGAGTAAGTGCAGATACACTAACCCCACCCTATTTCAAAGGTTTCACTATCCACAAACACTACCAAGCCCTCTTTGCTCCATGAAGGGATACAAATAGATGGTGCTTCTCATGCAATGTATCATCTCTGAGCGACAAGCTAGCTCGAGATGAAAAAAACTCCTCCTGCCTCTGGTGCCTCCTACCTCCAATTTTGATTTGTTACACTTTATCCATTTGATGTTTCATTAATCTCTGATAGCACAAGCATGTGAGTCTTTGAAGGCCCTTTCAAGTGTAATAAAGATGGCCCTGAAATTCCAAGCATAAGATAACATAAAAAAATCTTTTAAAGGTGTTAGGCTCAATTGAAATTGCACCTTTATACAATGTGATATACACAAAGAAATCCTTATAACGCCTTATAAAAATATATTCAAAATAAAAACCTTAACTCTCAACAAAATCATTTTTACACTCCAAATAGTTTTGTAGACTTCAATGAAGAATTGTCAACTCTAATTCATAACACAAAAATAGTGTGATAAAAAAACATCACTATGAGTTTTGAACCAACAACCTCTAATTTTCAAATTACCAACAATGAGCCTTATCACCAACTCCTCTATGCTTCATTATTAAAAAATATTCAATTGCTTTTATTTTGAAATGTATCACTGAAAAGCAAATTATTTTTAAGAAAAAATTGTAAAAATATCCACTCAAAAGCTTTAACCTTATTATACAAAACAATTAACTACTTATGTCTCCTGCATCTTTAGAACTTGCAACTTGAATTATTATTTTTGAGAGAAAAAATACTACAGTAGATATGCCATTGTTTTGTTCACTTTTCTACATCAAACTGCTCATCAAATACTCACAATATCCTCAAAACATTTTTGGGTTTTATTCTTCTCTTCGTTATCTTTCTAGAACACTTTAAATTTTTAAATTTTGATATAAAATGAGAAAAATATCACAGCTTTAATGAGATTGTATTAAACTGTTATAAAAAAACATCATTCTAAAATTATAACAATTTATCAGTAGATAGCATGGTAAACTTGAACTTGAATTCTTTCCAGCCTTGACAACTCCAATTTTTAAGATAGCAACAATTTGGATCAACTTCCATTATTATATTTCTCATGGCCCATTTTCAAGTTGCTCTAATACCATATTGAAATGGTGAGCAAAATAAATAAATGTAGATTACACCATTGTTGAACAACAATATCAAAAACATAAAATAATATAGACTTTTTTATTGATTTTTACAATGCTCCAGATTGGTTCATATAGCCTTACATTTCTCGTATCAAACCAACTAATCCACTTACGGAAATAACTCCCAACAAACTAACTCTTAAAATTTATTATTTACTAACTAGAAACTAACTTATATTTATTTATTTATTATCCACTATAGTCTAAATTATATAAAAGATGTAATAAATCCAAGAAGATCACACCAACATTTGAACATTCTTGAGTGAATAGGAGTGAGTTTATAGCAAATTTCAAGAGCAAATTTAAGGAATTGCAAATCGTAAATTCTTGTAATTTGTAACTTGCATGGATGTGCAATTTATGATGATGATTTTCAATAACAATGATCATAAATTCATATTAGTTATCAACTAGTTGTATTCACATGATGAAGTAATTTTGTACTCTATTTGTATCCAAGTCTAATAGAAAACACTTTCCTAACATTGTATAGTCTCAATTGATACATTTTGTAATTGTATTTTGCATAAAAAATTGTCTTTTTTTGAGAAATTTAAGTTTTTTTTAAATTGTCAAGTTTTTGCTAAGTAAAAAAAATTGTTCTCTCAACGGCAAGTCGAGTCCAAGTATGCAAACTATGATACAAACAATGAAAATGCTTCTAGTAAAAGTCCCTTTGTACCAATTGATGATGGGGATCAGAACTCTAGTTCCTTTGATCTCATTTCTGAGAGATTCAATGACATTTATCCTAATTGGTGGATTAAAGAGTGTATAGAATATAGGATCAAAAACAATGAGAACAAAGTGGAAGATGCATTGGTCTACCTTGACAAGAAAATTGCCTCCAAGGGGAAAAAAAGACAACGATGCTAAAGACTGATCTTCTGGATATTTTTATATTGGGTTTTATTAGACTAAGTTTTGTATAGTTCTCTAGTTTAGCCTCATGTAAGCTAAGTATTCTATCTTGTATCTGTTGATTGTTGTTTTCCTTGAAATATTTTTTTTATATGTTTTGTCTTGGACTACTTGCTAGAGCTATATTTGTACTCTTTTCCGAATATAAAAATGTTATAGCTTGTTTAGCCTTAGAGGGAAACGAAGCAAGCCTGAACCAAAATGGTAAGTAAGTCAAAAGTAAAATAAGTATTAAAAAAACAAGACAACAAGAATAGTGACAACATTACATAATGATAAAGGATACATCTAAGACTATCAAAGTTTATAGGATTTTTGAACAACTAGTAAGGAAAAGTAATAAGAAAGCTTCGTAATTATTTGAACTCTTCACACTAGGTTTGAACAAATTGTTTAGTGAGTGTTATGGAAGAGAATTCATCTCATTAGAAGCAATAGCCATGGCTACCATTTTATAGCAACATTCTAAATTTCTTCTTAGAGTCGTCTCTTTTGATGCTTAGAGGTAAGAATATATTTTTATGGCTTCAATTATGTTGGTGAGGTTTGTCTTGTGCGAACAAGTAATTGAAACAATCTACCAATTTGATAGTGATTTTTTTCAAGTGACAAATGGCTTCAATTTGCTAATGAAGAAGGTTGACAAGGAAATTTATGAAACTTGTATCACAACCTGGGTTAGTTGGAGAGTGGCAATACTAATATTGGTTGGTATGGTAGAAAGTTGGTCTTTAGTTAGGTCAGTAATATTTTAGGACTTGACATTTTGAGAATTTGCTTGGTATGGATATTGTAAAAGAGGTATTGATAGTTGAGACATCAATAGTTGAGTTAGGGCCATTCCCTGAAATATAGTTTCCTTTAAGAAGGATATGAGGGTTTAAGCCCATTTTGGGAGTGAAGAGAATTTTGAATGTGACAAGCATAGGAATGTTTAAGGCTCTCACAAGGTGTTTTTGGAAGAGATCTATATGACTATGGACTTTAGAGAGTATTATATTGTCCCTTAAAGCTATGAATGCATGAAAACTAGAAGTAATACTAGTGTGAATTACATTGAAACTTGTATTACGTAGAATATGGATGAGTTCCTTGAATCGGGGATTGAGACTGAGGACGGTGTCTTCCTCATCCATAATAATAGGATGCTTCTATGTGATAGTATTGAGGGACTTAGGAGGGAGCTTACCACCCTACATTTTTCTCAATGAAGCTATTTTTTCCTTTTATACAACCTAATTGGAGTGTAAAGGGAATGCAAACATTTGCATCTATAATACCACATTTCCCCTTTTTTATAATATTTTAGAGGATTCTAAAGCTACTTTTCTTAGGCAACTAAGTTTGAATCTTTGTACAAAAGCATATTAGCATTATACTCCATAAAATTGTGATTAATCCCAAAAAATCATGACCTGCCACATTTGTTGTGTTGTTTCCTGAATTTTTCAAAAAGTAGTTCTAAATGTTTTGATGTACACCTATCCTTTTTTGGCTCATGTTTACACTTAGGGGCAACAAGATAAAAGCATGGGAATACTCAAATGTTTTAGTTTAGGATTAAGGCTAGGGCATTTTAAGTTTTTTTTGTCGTTGGATGGTTTTATATCGAACCCACATAATCATTTAGCTACCCGATATGGGAGCGTGAGCCTTAGGCTAAAACTTCTTCAGTTGAGAGCCAAGGACTAAGGGGTGTTCATTCCACCAAAGTTGCCCAAGCTCTAAAATAGATATATTTTAATGTTAAAGTTTTAAACATTGATGAGGGTTTTCTTTTAATTATACCCTAACGAGGGTTACATAAAAATAATTGGGTTGCCACTAAAATAGCATGCCATGCTCCATGATAGTAACACTAGCTATTTTAGGACCAACGCTTTGTTTTGTACATAAACTGTCTTAAGTAAAATTAAAAGAGATTTTTTTAAAACCTAATCTTTTTATAATTGAATTTTCTATGTATTGTGTTTATTTCTAATCTTTATGCACTATGTTTCATAAAATAATAAAAATCAAAATATTCCCTATTTTTATGATTATATTATTTTTTAGATTCCTAATTTTTTATGAGAGTTTTTATTTTAAACCTAGATAATTGAATTCCATTTACATTTTTTCCACACTACATCAATGCGTGTAAATGGAATGCAACTATGTACAAGACATTAAAAAATTAAAACATCAATCTAAAAAGACCACCTGTGACTATGACAATGCTTGCAAAGATATTAATTTTTTCTTTGCCCTAATATTGACTTGATTAGGTAGGGTGTGTTTATGTGATTTGAAGGATAAATATTAACTCTATTATGTACCTTAGATTGTATCAACTCAACTAAGTTTAGATAATTTGTGTCAAGTCCATCTGAGATGAATAAATGTGGATGTCATCATTCTTGATGTCCACCTTATGTTAAAAAGTTGTCAATCTCCCATAAAGGAATGCCTTGAGCCATTTATGCATTGTGTAACAACCCACACTAATTTTTTTTGTAATTTTTTGCAAGTATTGAAATGCAAATGCAAATCCTCACACTTTATAATCACCAAGATCCCAAGATGGCCAAGGTGAGAGCATACAGTGTTTGGACAACAAACTCTAATTGTATGAATGCACTGCTGGAAAGTAAAGACAACAAGCCAACCAAACTCATATAGGTGGCAAGGCCAACCCAAATCTATATCTCTTCAGCAAACAAGTATGCTTAAGATTCAAAGCCACTCACAGATTCCTACAAGTCTAATCAAGCCAAATTGATTGATTGCTAAGGAGACTTGATCAAGATGCAAATAGGCTATGAGAATGCAATTGGGTCTAGCAATGAACTGACTAGGGCCTCTTACAATTATGAAATGCAAACAACTGGTTGTATAACATCTAGTTTTACAAAATGATCATCATGACATGGAAGCACTTTCTAACAGTACTACTAGCTAGAATTATAATGAGCATGAAATATGAACTACTGATATTATTAACTCATTAACATCGACAACACACTACTGAAACCCACTCAAATACACAAGTTATCACTACTATAACAAATGATTAGTCCATAAATGACTTGGATATAAATAAAACTTAGAGTATCTAGCTGAAACAAACTGAAACATAATACTAATGTTGATGAGGGAATCAATGAAAACTTATTATTGTTGTTGCAGAACTGTATGGCCACTTAGAGGCCACCAATTATATTATACAGCTGCACAGACACTTGTACATCTTTCCAAAAAGATCTCACACTCAAATTCAAGTAAAAATAGAGTTGTATGGCCCCAAAAACTACAGAAAAACCATTAAAACAACTTTATGACCCATTCAAGATCCTTTCAAACTACTACAACTTCACAATCAAATGGTATGACTACACCAAGAATGGTACAACTTAGATTTTACACCAAAATCAACTCACAAACATGATGCGACCCAAAATCTACTTCAAACACCCATTTTCAATCTTGTATGACCAAGAATTAATGGTTGAAATGTTGCTTTAATAGTTGCAACCACATAAAGTACTTAATTCCTCACATTGTAGAACCTGCACAAAATGTATGGCCAACAATTAAATAAGGTACAACTCTCCAAAAGTGTATGACTAACTAAAAAGATTTATGGCCAGGAAAAGAAGTTGTACATTCCAATCCTCCAAAAATCTACGCTTTGGAACTTGCACTAGAAAATAAAGAAAAGATTAACTGCAAACCAACACAAATTCAGACCAAAAAATTTCAACATAAACTAAAACTAAAAATCACACAAATATTCAGCAAAATGGTAATTTCTCAATGGAATTACTCAATTAGCTATGAAGGTTTGAAGAACTAGCATTATTATCTAGAGAAAATAAAAATGAATAAAATGAGCAGATAACCCTTTCTTGGAGACAAAACTTATTTTTATAACTTTTAGAGGGAGTAAAATAATATTATTTATTTTTACTCACTTTTCCTCAAAATTATAAAATATAATAAAGTGTCATTTTGACCGCCTCTTTTTTAGCTAGTGACACCTTATTTGAACAACTTATAAAAACCCTTTTAAATAATTAAATATAAGTTGTCTTTTAAAATATAACTCAAAATCACTTTTTGATAACTTAATTTAATTATTTTATTATTTTTTGCACATCATCCAAAGTCTATGGAAAATATTAAAATAGGCCAATTATATTTTCCTAACAAGTCCATCAACACCTTTAAGTGCATATGTCTCTTGTCCATAGAAAATTGGCACTCTCCAAGGATGTTTGACTTCTCTAAGAATATTGGAACTTTCCAAGAATGTTGGAATGGACCCAAAAGGGGACATTACAAATTGATTTGAAGTGAAGATATAATAATAAAGGAATGTCTATAGGCCTTGAAAACCATATTTCCTTTTATTTTCTTATTGCATACAACTTGATATCGCACTAAAACTTGCATAGTTGCAATTTGGTTTTGATATGTTGTGGGTGTTAATGACATCAAGAGAGTAAGCACCATGTGTTGGTAGTAAAACCAATTGTTTGAAAAGAAAAGAATGAAGTGAGAATGCTTTGAGGTGTGAATGATAGAAAATTAGGGTTTGGATGGAGAGGGTCATGGGCAACATTAAGAAGGGGATGTAAAGTGAAGTAAAGTAAAAAATAGGGCATGGTAGTAATAAGGTGTAAAGTGACATGTGGTGAAGACGATATGAGGTATGAAAAAATTAAAGGTGAGGAGAGGGCATGGGGGAATACAAGTAATGCCAAGAGCATCATATAACAAGATTTTTTTTATTTTCTTTGTTTGCCTCTATTTTTTGTAAGTTTTTGAAGTTACAGTTCAAGTTAGAGTTTGTGGTTCCAATAGTATGTGGTTGTTAACAAGAATAAGTTTGTGTGATAATGCAAAGCCAATTGGTTGAGGAATTGCTGCTAAACAAAGCATAGTTGGCTAAGAGTAGTCTAATTCTTTGTAGTACTATTTCTGACTGCATTCATCACTAGGAAGTTGTGCATCATAGAGAGTTCTTTAGTACATGTTCTACATTGTGGAGTGGCATGAGACCGTAACTTGTCAAGAGGATTGTCCTAAAGATTTCAACCTCTCTTTCCATAGTGCATTGTAAGATTAGGGCCAATTGAACATGTCATCATCAGGGTTGGAATGGACCAATATAAATTCATTATGAGAATGTGATGTGGCTCTTTAAATCAAGGGAGAAATATAGCATTGTGCCAACCAATTGGAATACCTAACTAGCCTCAAGATTAAGGATGATGAATAGTGTAATAAATTTTGTACATGGAGGGTTGTCCCACTTCATTGGGATTGTGTGTGTGTGTGTGCATGTGTGTGTGTGTATGTGTGTGTGTGCATGTGTGTGTGTGTGTGCGTGTGTGTGCGTGTGTGTGTGCGTGTGTGTGTGTGGATTTTGGACTTGCATCTTGTTATAGCATTGTAATCATTGTCATCTATAATGTGCTCATATCTAGATTATAATTGAAGTCTTCCAATCCAATTTTACTATCATCTATAATGTGTTCATATTTTGGATTATAATTGAAGTCTTTCCATCCAAACTATTTGTTTTCTTCTACATAATTATGTGTTGTTTTATTTTACTTGGTTAGACAACCCTTAGTTGGGTTCTCTAACTATGGTATTGTATCAATTGGTATTGAAGAAAACTTAAATACTGAAAGTCTAAGTCCTAAATAGTCTCCATAGTGTGGCTGACCTATGTAGGGTCATAACTCATAGTTACAACTATAGGTTTTGTTTAACCTACTATTGTTATGCCACCTAAAAGAGTTGTTGGAAAAGGCAAACTTGGAGTGGACAATATTGCCAAGAGATTAGATGAAGTTGGAGAAATGCTAAGAGCAACTCAAGAAAGATTGAATGTAGTTGAGGAAGATAGCCACAAAGGGTTTGTTCAAAGTTAAGACCCTACTAACATTGAAAAGGAATAATAAACATAAGTTGGGGGACTGCACATGGATGCAAGAGAAGAAAGAATGTTGCGAGCTATTTCAAAGATCAACAAGGGAGAAAGAATAGATGTGCCAATTATCTTTCGAACTCTAGATCTAGAAGGGTTGATTGATTAGATCATAGAGATGGAGTACTTTGAGTATGAAGATATCTTCAATATACAAAGAGTAAAGGTGGCACAAACACAATTAAAGGGTCATGCTACAATTCGATGGAAAGAATCTCAATTGAAGAGAAATAGGCATGGGAAGGAGATCAACCATTGGGATTGAACAATCACCAAGCTAAAGAGGAAAATTTCTACTTGTTGATTATCAGTTGGATCTATTAAAGAAACTCCAAAACTTGAGACAACGAGAGTTAAGTGTGAAAAAATTATATTGAGAAGTTTTACAAACTCAATTCAATCAAGTCCAAGTGAAGTTGATGAAGAAAAGGTGGCAAGATACATGAATGGTTTGCAACTCATCATTCAAGATGAAATAAACACGCTTGAACTCAAACCCATAGAAGAATCATATCAAGATGCCTTGAAAGTAGAAGAAAAGTTGTCTAGAAGGCAACATAATGAGACAAAAAGGTAAATCTATTGCTAGAAGAAGCCAAATAGACCAAGGAGGCAAAACAAACACTTCTCAAACACAAAGCTATGGCTATGGAGAAACCAACTCCTCTATAGGATGCAATGTATATGGCAAAAAAGCAAGAGGATTCCAAGGTACCAATTTTAAGTGGGACATAGAGCACTTTAATATGGCAAAAAAGATGCAAACATTCCTATGTACATGCCAATGAAGATTCAATTGCATCACTAGAAAGCATTGAAGGTCCAGTGCGCAAGGGGACCCTCACGATGAAGAGGATCCAATTGAAACAACCAAAGGAGACTAATGAACTAGTACAGTGGAGGAGCATCTTCTTTACTATGTGCAAATTTGGAGGTAAGTGTTATAAAGTAATTGTTGATAGTGGTAGCACATATAACCTTGTGCCTAAATAAATGGTTAATAAGTTAGGGTTATAGAGAGTAGCACACCCCAACTCTTACCAAGTATTGTGGTTGCAAAAGGCCATCAAGTGGTGGTAAAAGAGCAATGTTTAGTCAATTTCAATATTAGATCTTACATAGATGAATTTTGGTGTGATATCATGCCAATGGATATTTTCCATGTTCTTTTGGGAAGGCTCTAGTAGTTTGATAGAAGTGCAATACATGAAAGAAAAAATAATAATTGTACCCTTGTCAAGGATGGAAAGAAGCACTTATTAAATCCCTTGGAGAAATGAGTAGAAAGTGAGAATGACTCTAAGATGTTACTAATTATAGGAAAAAATTTCTTGAATGAATTTAAGACTTAGGATGTGAGTTATGCATTCATAGCTAAGACCGCAAAAGAAGCCATGGTACCAACCAGTGATCTACCCAAGGAAGTGACTTGCTGAGTGAATTTGAAAATGTGGTATCCGCTAAGATGCCTAAAGGTTCACTACCACATATAAGTATCAACCATCATATGGATCTAATATTTGAGTGAGCTTGCCTAACAAAGTTACATATAGGCCAACACCAAAGGAAATCAAGGAAATGAATAGACAAGTTGGAGATTTGTTGAAGAAAGGACTAATCTAAGCAAGTCTATGTTTGTCTATGGCACTGGTAGTACTTGTGCCAAATAAAGGAGAATGGTGAATGGGTACAAACTCAAGAGTTATAAATAAGATCATTATCAAGTACAAATTCCCACTATCAAGTATAGACAATTTAATGGACTCTTTAAGTGGAGCAAGGCATTTCACTATGATTGACTTAAGAAGTGGTTATCATCAAATCATTATCAAAGAAGGGAGTGAATGGAAAACAACATTCAAAATAAATGAAGGATTATATGAGTGGTTAGTCATACTATTTTCACTAGAAAATGCACTAAGCACATTTATGTGGTTCATGAATGATCTACAAAAGCCATATATAAGAAAGTTTGTGATTGTATATCTGAATGATATATAAATTTTAGCAAGACCAAGGAAGAGCACTTGGCACACCTAATGCACATGTTACAAGAATTAAAGGAAGATAAGTTGTTGATTAATTTGAAAAAGTGTAGTTTCATGAAAGAAGAATTGGTGTGCTTGGGATTTGTGATTTTTGAAGTTGGATTGAGGATGGATCCATAAAAAGTAAGACCAATACCAAAATGGTCAATGTTGTAAAGCATGTTTGAGGCCAAATCTTCTATGGGTTGGCAAGTTATGACTACAAATTCATTCGCAACTTCAATGATGTCTATGCACCACTAACAAAGACCATGAGAGGTGACTAAAAGGATTGAATTGGATGGTTGTTACTGCAAAGAGTTTTGAGATGCTCAAACATAAAGTAATAGAGCAATCCATACTAGTGCTATCAGAATTTGACAAGGTATTTCAGATGGATTGTGATGTTAGTGGTACAACAATTGGTGCAATGTTGAGTGAGGAATAGTGAATAGCTAAATGATGCTAAGTACAAGTATTTGATCTATGACCAAGTTTTTTATGCTATTGCTCATACACTAAACAAATTGAGACAATATTTGTTGCCCAAAGAGTTTATGTTATACATAAATCATCAAGCTTTACAATTCATTAGTAGTCAAGGAAATTGAACCAATGGCATTTGAAGTGGGTTGAATTTTTGCATAGTTATACATATGTTCTGAAGCATAGGAGTGGGAAATCAAACAAACTAGTTAACACATTAAGCAAAAGAAGCGTGTTTCTCATGGAGATGAGAATATTAGTACCAATATTTGATGCCATGAAGGAACTATATCTAAAAGATGTTGATTTCAAAGATGCATGGAACTCATGCCAAATATGGTTGGTAAAGATAGAACATCTTGTTGATAACTAAGAGGGGGGGGGTGAATCAGTTATCCTAATTATTTCCCTTATTAAACTTTCCTTTTAATTGAAGCAGCATAAAATCAAACACAAAACATTAACCATGAAATAAGAAACATATGACACAGTATTTTTGACGTGGAAACCCTGTTAAGGGAGAAAACCACGGGGTGATTAACCCAAGAATTATTCTCTGTTAGAAGAATAGGAAATTACAAAAATGGCACTTGCCAATTAGGGCTCACTGCCCGAGCACACTGCTCACAAGAGGCTCACTGCCTACAAGAAGACACACTGTCTTACAAAGTGATAAGAATCACAGTCTTGAACTGATTGGAAGCATCTGCATATGCTGGAGTTCAGTTCCGGTTAGGTTCAGTATACTGATCTGCTGCACTTCATCTTTCCTCTGTTCTTTAGTCTGCTGTCCTTTCACATACCGGATCTTTCTTGCAACTTCTGCTCTACTCTGGACTTGTTCGCATATACTCTCACACACTTCACACACTTTACAACTAAATCCATCCTCTATATATATCCGCACAAGTAATTTCATCACCTTTCTAGTCGGCATCCGGAACAGTCTAGTTTCGTACAAACTTAGTTCTGTCGGCTGAATCCTTGCTCACCAAGCAATGCGGATCAAGCATATACTTGTAGATATCATCAATTATGTCGGCCAAACATGATTCATGCCTCCGCAACCTTTATCATCATCTGTAACGCATCCGGAAAGTAGTCTGATACTCTGTCAGTCAGTTCTTCCTCTGTTTTCACTGTCTCTCAGGAATCCGGTACTCAACTATTCATATCTTTTTCCTTGTCCAACTCCGGAGGCTAAATCCTTGGAATATACCACTCAAGATAGTCCTCTTGACTTCCCCAGATCCGCACTACACCAAGACACTTCTTCTGAGAGATCCGGACCAATCTGTCAGACCTTGCTACAAGCTCTGTTCTTGTTCACCGGACCACAACAATCTTCAATCTGACTTCTGGTAGAGATATATCATGACTTGCGGATATGTGGAATGACCTTTGTTGCCATCAATGACAACAACCATGAATCCATATAGTGTCTCTTGCCAACAATCTCCCCCTTTGGCATTGATGGCAACACTTAGTGAAAAATGACTAAGTGTTTACACTATGCTCCCCCTTTGCTGATGCTCTGTCTTTATATACAATTTCCGGAACTCCCCCTGAGTTGGATTCCTCATTTTTCACTGCTCCTCACTCCCCCTTTGACATCAATGGCAAAGGGTAGGGTCCGCACACCAAAATTTTCAAAAATTTTCTATATATAGCCGCATATTTACATACTCACATATACTGCAGAATGTCTGCAAAGGATGTCTGCAGTTGAACCATTTCAGTAGCCCAACTTAGCTTCATTCTGTCCAAGATTGAAATGTGACCACTCAACAAAAATGCAAAAGCTTCTGCCCGCCTGAGATCTGTCGGATCTTTTGTATGGGCGGTGGTCTGGGCATCACTGATGGCCTCATGCATAGTTTCCAACTTAGGGACTATAATCCTTCTAAGTTCTCCCATCCGGTTGGTAATGTTCTTCCTCTCCTTCTCAAGATTCTTTATTTCATTCAAGACTGCAATAGTCTGACATTCTTGATTTATTATAGAGGAAGAGAGAGGATCAAAACTTTGAGATAAGCTTTGAAGCTTGTCCTGTTCCTCTTTTATTTTCTTGTCAATTGCTGCTGTTGCCTTTGACCAAGATATACAAAATTTGTAGATGTCACCGCCATCCTTAAGAGCATTTTCTAAGCTCTTTATTCCAATGCTTACAATCTTCCTATCTTTAGAGATTAATTCTAATATTTCAGAAAATCTCTTATCCAAAAATTCCTTCCGGACCTTTTCTTCAGCTGATTTTTCTAGAGAATTAAAATGTGTATCAATACTGCTGACTAAGGTTTTTAGATTACCGGAAGTGGAGGCTGTCGGATCTATTTGGATTGATGGCATGATCTTTACAAGTACTCCGGAAGCAGCCTCTATCAACTCACAGTCTTCCATATGAGACTTCAGGAGCTTTTCATTTGCCTTGGCATTTGCAAATGAAGCTATCTTCATTGTTTGTACCGGAGAGAGAGAGTCAAAATCAAATGGACCTTTTAGAAGCTCCGGTTCATCAATCTCTAGAGTTTCTTTGCTCAAAAATTGTTGAACAGTTTGTGCAGTGTCTCTTGCCGGAGACAGATGTTTCTTTTCTTCTGCAGTCTTAGAACTGTCAACCTCTTTGTCTGTCACCACTGCTTCCTTCTCCTGCAATTGCTCTTCTTCTTTGGATCCGAAGACTGTAGGGGAAACCGGAGGAGAGATGCTTGCTTGTTCATGGGCCACTTCTTCTGGAGCAGAGGGTCCCAAGTCCTCACTTGTCTGTTCAGGGCTCACTTCTTCCGGAACAGAAGATTCCAAATCAGCAGCTGTTTCTGCACCTAAGTCCTCTACAACAGGAAGATTGAACCTTTTGAAGGCCTTCCGGAGGATCTCTTCTGTCTCTTGTGCCACTTTGTCAGTCTCACCAAGCATGAGCTGATTCATCCTGGCTTTACTTCTGAACTCATCTCTGCAGTCCTTGAAGATCATGTTCATTGTCTTGGGATCAATTTGAGGATATAGCTGAATAGCTATCTGCTCCCGGATCTCAAGATCTTTGGCATGAGCATTATTCTTTCTTACTTCCATTTCCTTCTCTAGGCTTTTAGGAATGAGAGATATGATCTCAATGAAAGCCTTATTGTATGTGTTCAGATATTTAACTGTGGCTTCCTGCAGAGTCTTTTGGTCTGCCTCACTGAAGTCATCATAGGATTCAGTCATTGGTTGAAGGTTTCCATCCACCGTGACCAACTTGATTATGCTCTCTAGTGACAGAGTGGGCTTTTCAACAGTTACTTCTGCCATTTCCTCCTTGTCTTGGCCTGTGGAGGGCTTACCGGATCCTTTCTTTTTCTGTTTCTTTACTTCTCTTACTCCTTCATCTGATTCTGTCTCCTCTTCATCCTTTTGGCTTCCATAAGCCCTTGTGGCTTTTGCCTTTGATCTCTTTCCGGATGCCTGGACTTCCGGTTTTGAACTTTTGGTTGAGGGAGGTGCAGATCTCTTTGTTGATCTGGTCCGGGTGGGAGCTCCAACCGGAGCACTTTCTTTGCTTTTCTCTTCTTCCTCAGCCTTTCTCCTCTTTTCCCGGCTGGCATCAAGTGCCTCTTTTGAGATGCCTAGGCCTTGAGCAATGTGCTCTACTTCTTTTCTCACTTTTCTCTTAATCTCAGGTTCCCTGAGTTCTACATGTAATTTCACGCTCAGCTCCTCAAAGGTTCCAAACCTTTCTGCCTTAGGATCTTTGGGCTGACTTAGCATGTGTTGAACATGCAGCTCTACTATCTGTTCATCAACTTCATACCCCATGGGCATGATCCAGACAGTCCTTGGCTCCACTGCCTCCATTAGGCACTGATCAGTGTCAACTATAAAACATACTGAGTCCTTGTATTTCTCAATGAGAGACTGGGGAATTCTCTCTCTTGCTTGCATCATGCTCTGAAAGTTTTTGAAGTATCCCCATAGAGCTGTATTTCTCGCTTTTGCATCCCCAAGTCCATGCAAATAGTCTCTTATCTGGACTGCAACAGGTTTGTCATTCTGCCATACCCATCCACTTGTTCCGGGTAGCTCATTCATGAAGTAAAAGAATAGACATACAATGAGAGTACCATACTTAAAGGAGTTCTTCTTGTCTTTCTTGATTTTCTGTACATTTTCCATCAATTGGCTTAGTAGTAGTTCACAAAGATCATAATCTGCATTCTTTCTTAGCATTTCATATGCTGTGTATATTGCAGTTCCGGATACAGAATTCTCCCTGCTGGAGTGATAGATCTTGTATCCTATTATCATTGATGCATATTTGATATCCGGATCCGAAATATCTTCAATGGTCATTGCCCTCTTATCATATTTTGATCCGGTGGCCTCAGTTACAACGTTGTTCTTGACAGATTTGAGGATAGGTACCCCCCCGGAAGAGTATAGACCAGTTACTGCTCTAATTGCTTCTTTTGTGATCTTACAGGGTCTATCTAGCCAAAGGAAGTTGTCATGCATCCTGCTCAGTACATACCGGACCCATTCATCTTCTTCAAAGCTAGGGAAATGAATGAATTGCTCAAATTGTTTCTTCTGGATACCCTTATACTCTGGTTTGAGCTCAAAAGCATTGTCTATCAGTTGCTTGTGATAGAGGTCTCTTAATTTGAATTCCCCAAATTCCTCAATGTTTGCGTGTATGTAAACCCTAATATCTTCAGTATGTAAGACTCCGTGGGGAACACTAGAGAAGGCTCCTAGTGGATCTACCTCCAATGATTTGTAGGGATGTTTCTTGAATGAGGGGCGAGGTCTATCAGAGATCTTAACTATGTTTGGAGTAGCCATTCTTCAAAGATTTGCAGTGAGGCAATGAAAAACGAAGAATACCTTATGCGCCTTCGGTTTGCACGGAGTGGTTGGATTGATTTCTTTATGCAATAGCTTCGGCAGGAGATCCTTGGTGTGCTTGATGAACCTTGTTGCAGAGCTCCACTATTCGCTTCTTCTCAAGTGTAGAATGAGCAGATAACTTTTGAGAAATCCCTTATATTGCTCCGCAAACCCTAATATCTGTCTGTAATAAATGCTTCACCTGCATTATTCTGGTTTACCATGTCTGGACAGCTTGGAGTATCCCGGATTAGTCCTGATCACTGAATATCATCCGGATCTTTAAATCATGAATAAATCTAAGTAACATATTACAAGAACATCCCAAACACTCTGTCCAATCCGCAAGACAAGATCGTGCACTTCCGGATCTCTCCGGACCTTTTTGTAATCCTTTATCATACCGGAGCACCTCCCTGAACAGGTCTAACTTAATCGAACACAGCTTCTTCATAACTCCATGCGGACCTCTGAAAACTTGACTGAAGCATCTTAGGACTTATATCTACAAACCCTTTAATCCGCATCTTGTGCCACATCCGGCACAACTTGTTTGGCTGGGGGAACAGAATCTTCTTTGAGTCTCCCCCTGAGCCTGAGCTCACTTTTTAATTTCCGGAAGAAATATCAGCACCAGAATCTGGTGCGGATCCAACCTCTACATTCTCTGAGCTTTTCTTCACCCAAATCTTGCTCATCTGATTCCTAACTTCATCCGCATTCATCTTTTGTTTACCCTTGTCTTGATTCTGATTATACACCGGACCTCTTTTGTCCTGATTCTTGTTTCTGCAGACTTTAGCATTATGACCGGACCTATTGCAGATTTGGCAAATAACATTTCTTTGCATATTTAACTGATATCCCCTTGATCTGCATTGATTAGCCATATGACCTACTCTATTGCATGTAAAGCATCTACCTTTGAATGATTTGTTTACTTGCATAATTCTGCATTCATGGGATTTGTGTCCATACCTTTTGCAGTTGAAACACTGTCCGGAGAAGGATGAATTAATCTGATTCATTCTCATTCTGCACTGATTAGCTTTGTGACCAAAATGGTTGCAGCTGTGGCAGTATCCATTGAAGGATGGATATTTTTGAGCATTTGGCTGTCTTACCGGAGGTCTTCTAGGCCTGCTCCTTGGATTTTCTGATCCAAGATTCCTCTGACCGGATCCGGAGCTTTCTCCTTTCTCATATCCCAAACCATACTTGTCATCAGTCCTCTTTTGACTTCCAAGAAGAACTTCAAGTTGAGAAGAACTTATCTTGAATTTCTCTTTATATTCATTTGCTGTTTGAAGATCTCTTTTGAGAGAGGTAATTTGATCCTCAAGTTTTTCTTCATTATCTTTGGCATCTTCAAGATCAGATTCAAGATGTCTGATAATCCTGTCCATCTGGTGGCATTCTTCTGATTTTTCCTTAAGAGATTGTCTTAGATTGTCTTCAGCCTTTCTTTTTTCTTCAATCTCTTGAGTGAACTTTATAGTTCCTGATTCCATTTCATGTCTTAACATAATGACTTCTTTTGATAACTTTTCACATAACTTGGTTTGCTCAGTCAATTCTTCATTTGTATTGCTTTCTTCACTTTGTCTTGCCAACTGTTGGAGCAGCTCCTTTCTCTTTTTCATAGAGAGACTTAATTTGTCTTTTAATTCCCTCATGAATTCATCAGCCTGTTTGAGTCTTTCTCTTAATTCACTGACTTCAGAATTTGACTGTTCAAGATCCTCAAGGGCAGTCTTGAGTTGCTCCTTTAAACCATATGCATCCATTTGAAATCCCAGATCTTCCTCAAGCTGTTAGGCTCTATTAGGAGGAACTTGGCTCTGATACCAATTGTTGATAACTGAGAGGGGGGGGGTGAATCAGTTATCCTAATTATTTCCCTTATTAAACTTTCCTTTTAATTGAAGCAGCATAAAATCAAACACAAAACATTAACCATGAAATAAGAAACATATGACACAGTATTTTTGACGTGGAAACCCTGTTAAGGGAGAAAACCACGGGGTGATTAACCCAAGAATTATTCTCTGTTAGAAGAATAGGAAATTACAAAAATGGCACTTGCCAATTAGGGCTCACTGCCCGAGCACACTGCTCACAAGAGGCTCACTGCCTACAAGAAGACACACTGTCTTACAAAGTGATAAGAATCACAGTCTTGAACTGATTGGAAGCATCTGCATATGCTGGAGTTCAGTTCCGGTTAGGTTCAGTATACTGATCTGCTGCACTTCATCTTTCCTCTGTTCTTTAGTCTGCTGTCCTTTCACATACCGGATCTTTCTTGCAACTTCTGCTCTACTCTGGACTTGTTCGCATATACTCTCACACACTTCACACACTTTACAACTAAATCCATCCTCTATATATATCCGCACAAGTAATTTCATCACCTTTCTAGTCGGCATCCGGAACAGTCTAGTTTCGTACAAACTTAGTTCTGTCGGCTGAATCCTTGCTCACCAAGCAATGCGGATCAAGCATATACTTGTAGATATCATCAATTATGTCGGCCAAACATGATTCATGCCTCCGCAACCTTTATCATCATCTGTAACGCATCCGGAAAGTAGTCTGATACTCTGTCAGTCAGTTCTTCCTCTGTTTTCACTGTCTCTCAGGAATCCGGTACTCAACTATTCATATCTTTTTCCTTGTCCAACTCCGGAGGCTAAATCCTTGGAATATACCACTCAAGATAGTCCTCTTGACTTCCCCAGATCCGCACTGCACCAAGACACTTCTTCTGAGAGATCCGGACCAATCTGTCGGACCTTGCTACAAGCTCTGTTCTTGTTCACCGGACCACAACAATCTTCAATCTGACTTCTGGTAGAGATATATCATGACTTGCGGATATGTGGAATGACCTTTGTTGCCATCAATGACAACAACCATGAATCCATATAGTGTCTCTTGCCAACACATCTTAGCTTGATTATTCCATTTAAGATGGAATTCCTTTTAGAAATCACTTATTATGTATACCCCAATGTTTAATGCTGGAGAATTTAATCAAACAAAAGCATAGCGGTAGATTGGTTGGTTATTTTAGAGTCAATAAAAACCTTGACACTATTGAAGGAAGGTTATTATTAGTCAAAGATGGTCATAATTGTTTAGAAGTTTGTATAGACACCATACATGTGAGCATGCAAAGAGAAACACCAAAATACTAAATTGTATCAATTGTTTCCTATTCAAAGAAACCATGGGTTGATATAAATATAAATTTTGTAGTAGGATTTCCAAAAACTCAAAGAAGTTATGATTTTGTTTTTATAGTTGACAACCTGTCAAAAATGACACATTTTATAACATGCTAGAAAACTAGTGAGACTACACATAAAGCAAATTTGTTCTTCAAGGAGGTAGTGAGTTGTATGGATTACCATGGATTATATACTCAAATCATGACACTAAATTTGCAGGTCATTTTTGGATAACATTGTGGAAGAAATTAGATGCTAAGTTAAACTTCATTTCAGCTTACATCCACAAAAAATGGGCAGACTAAGGTTTTAAATCGCAATATTGGCAATCTACTAAGATGTTTAGTAAGAGAAAAACCCAAACAATGGGATCTAATGTTAGTGCAAGTAAAGTTCACCTATTACAACTTAGAGAACAAAAGTATTGGAAAGGTCTCATGTCCCCTTTTTCCAAGACAATTCCAACATGTTTGGAGTGTTCCAAGATTCTTGAAGGAGTCCTCAAACCGTGGAGAGTGCCATTTTCAATGGTTTAGTATTTCTTACATTGCTTTAGTTCTTATTCTTTGTTGAAATTATTTGATCATTTCATTTTGGTATAATTTTATGTAGTTTAATGTGGGAATGGAAAATAAATTAAAACAATAATTAAGTCGGTCTTATTATTATTTGTCTTAGCATTGTAAAAAGGCCACTTTATCATTATTATTCAAGCTACCTAAATGGGGCAATTAAAGCCTTTTGTAATGTTAAGTTAATTCTTTCTAGTTGGACGGGAAATTACAAAAAGTAATTAAAAATTAGGTTTAGTTGGGTGATGCAGAGGTAAAGGTAGAGTCGTTGAAGTTCACTCAATGAACTTAAGTCACTCAATTTCCTCCAAGAGGTTTACAAAGGTGTTTGTGTTTACAAGCCTACACAAGGCTACTCCAGAATCAACTTAGCCTAGGATCACCTTCTGATGTCATCCACTCAGGCTACTCACCACTCACTTTGGGGAGTCACAGCTCAACCCAACTTAGAAGCACAACCCGCCTTCAAGAGCTCAACACCTACTACCAATACCTCTACCAACATGAACAAAAACATCCATTAGCATACACTTACCTATGACATGCATGGAATGTGGTCACTGACTAAGAAACTAACATTCCATTCCTAACAAAACAGTGGACAGCAGACCTCTATATGACTGTCTTTTGACAGTGCCAAGAAAGCTTATTCCTTGTGATTGTTATGAACAACTAAACTGCATCCACTCTATCACCAAGGATCTTCCCAACATATACCTACCAAGGATAGGAGATCACTGACACATTACATACTACTGTACTTACTCTGATAGAGACAATGACTATTTTATGACTGTCATAGAGAAACAACATTTCAAGAATGTTTAAAGAGGATTAAACCTTGTAAACCAAGAGGATACTTGCAACACTAAATACTCATAACTCCATATGATCACCACTTCTCAATGTATGATACAAATACTCAACATGAATATGTAATCCACCCCACACATGCAGAACCGTACTATGCTGTTGGAGTTCAGAAACTGCAAATTGTCTTTTTCTTGAAAACAAAGCCTAAATGGAGAGCAATGTGAAGGAAAATGCATCCAATATGCATGTATAAGGTCCACCAAGTCCTGCACTAGTCACTTCCCACCTATAAACATAAACTCCACCATATATTTGTTAAAACAAACTGACTGCCTTTACTGTCACAATACAGTCCATCATCAATTTCACAACTAGTCACTAGTAAGACTAGTTAGATGCATGCCAAGAGACCTGGAGATTGGAGTGCAGACCTAATCAACAACAAAATCATGAAATGAAAGCCTTCTCCTTCCATCTTACTGAAGAATAATGGTGTCTTTCAGAGGATAGAGGAGAAACTATACATTTTTCCTCAAAACCTAGCTTTTGGAGGGTTTAGAGCAGTTTTTCCAAATCGATTGGATACTCCCTCTACAAAAAATGGCAAGAAGGCAAACTAGACTCCAAAGGAAGGTGATTCAATGCATAAACAAATTTCACAACCTTCAAACCCTATACTGACCGTACCACGCCGTACCAGATAACTGTCTTCCACAAAAAAGCAGAAAAAAATTGTTTTCACTCCAAAAAAACTATCTTTTTCATTCCTCTTGGCATGTTTTATACAATCCAAAGTCTTCTTGATAACTTTAGAATCTAGAATGCACTCCAACTGTAAAGGTTTGCTTGGAGGCAAATCCTTGATCTAATCAACATCTTCAGCCACCACATTTGATCCACTTTCATTAGGCAATGGAGGTCTGAAAGGAAAAAGATCACAAACATTGAAAATTGGAGAGATACCAAGGCCAACTGGTAGCTCAATCTCATATGCATTTGGACCGAATTTGTGCGCTATTTTGCATGGCCCAATCTTCTTCATCAAGAGTTTAGTTGGCTGACCCTTTGGCAACCTTTCTTTCCTCAGATATGCCATAACTAAGTCACCAACTTTGAATTGTACTTCTCTTTTCTTCAAATCTGCCTTTTCCTTGTACTTTGTGACTGATTTTTCTAGTTGTAACTTGACTTGATCATGGACTATTTTCATGGAGGTAGCAAACTCTTCACCAAGTGCACTCCTTCTATCCCAACCTTGGAGATCCTTCAACTCAAGTGGCCCTCTTGGATGAAAGCCATAAATTATCTCAAAAGGACTTTTACCAGTGCTCCTATTCCTTGAGTCATTGTAGGCATATTCAGCCTGACTAATAACCAAGTCCCATGCCAAACCATGCTGCTTTGTAAGGCACCTTAGAAGGTTTCCAAGTGATCTATTAACCACCTTAGTCTGACCATTAGTTTGTGGATGGTAGGCTGATGAAAAGGACAACTGTGTGCCCAGCTTCTTCCACAAGGTCCTCCAGAAGTGACCTACAAACTTAGAGTCTCTGTCAGTTACAATGGACAATGGTAAACCATGTATCCTTACTACCTCTCTAAAAAACAAACCTGCAACATGAGATGCATCATTTGTGCATTTACATGGCACAAAATAAGCCATCTTGTTGAACCTATCAACAATAACAAACACACTATCCACCCCTCTGGTTGTCCTGGGTAACCCAAGCACAAAATCCATGCTGATACTTTCCCAAGGTCTATTGGGAATGGGAAGGGGCTGGTATAGACCTGCATTTAAAGAGACACCTTTGGCTCTTTGACAGATTGCACAACTAGCTACATATTTTCTCACATCTGATTGCACCTTTGGCCAAAAATAGAACCTTGTGACTTGTTCTAGTGTCTTGTCTAAGCCAAAATGTCCTCCTAAGAACCATTATGCTTCTCCTTGATGATGTTGTCCCGCATGGAGCACTTAGGGACACACAACAAATTACCTTGAAACAAGAGGCCTTCCTACAAAACAAAATCTGAATACTCTCCATGGAATGTGTTAGCCAAGTTCACACAAACATCATAAGCCTCTTTGAAATCAGAATCTTCTTTATAAAGCTCCTTTAAATAGTTAATACCCATGCTTTCTAATTGAATTTCATGAATAAGAAGCAACCTCCTACTCAATGCATCAGCCACCTTATTAGAGACACCTCTTTTGTGCTTAATTGTGAAGGTATAAACTTGTAGCTATTCCATCCATTTAACATGTCTATGGTTCAATTTTTCTTGACTATTAAGAAAGCTTAAAGCATGATTGTCAATAAACACAATAAATTCTTTGGGCAGCAAATAATGTCTCCATTTCTTAAGAGCTTGCACCATTGCATAGAGTTCTAAGTCATAGGTAGAATACCTTTTCTTGGATTCATTCAACTTTTTTGAAAAGAATGCCACTGGATGTCCTTCTTGGCTAAGAACAGCACCAATAGCTTGCTGACTTGCATCACACTCAACAACAAACACCTTATCAAAATCAGGGAGTACTAAGGTAGGTAACTCAGCCACCTTTGTTTTCAACAACTCAAAACTATCATTAGCTTCCTTTGTCCACTGAAATCTACATTTGACTCCACCCTTGATGGTGTTGAGGATGGGAGCACTAATGTGACTAAAACCTCTGATAAACTTCCTATAGAAAGTTGCCAATCCATGGAAACTTCTCACATCTCCCACTGTTTTTGGGGTAGGCCAACTGAGAATAGCCTCAACCTTAGAGGGATCCATCTTCAAATAGCCATTAGAAATGACAAATCCCAGGTATACAAGTTCAGTTTTCATGAACTCACATTTGTCTAAGTTGATCATCAACTTGTGCTCATGCAGCTTCTCCAACACCTGACCAACATGCTTCACATTGTCTTCCCTTGTCCTGCTGAAGATTAGTATGTCATCAAGATAAACAATAATAAATTTACCAATGAATTCAACTAATACCTCATTCATCAGGCACATAAATATACTTGGCATGGCTAAGACCAAATGGCATAACAAGCCATTCATAAAGACCTTCATTGGTCTTGAAAGCAGTCTTCCATTCATCTCCCTGTCTAATCCAGATTTGATGATATCCAGATTTCAAATCAATCTTTGAGTAATAGCATGATCCTCCTAGGTAATCCAAGAGATCTTCAATCCTTGGCATTGGGAATCTATACCTTATGGTGATCTTATTTATGGCCCTGGAATCTGTGCATAGCCTCCACTTTCCATCCTTCTTAGGAGCAAGTACACTTGGAACTGCACAAGGACTTAGACTCTTCCTAATCAGCCCTTTCTCCAGGAGATCTTGAATTTGCCTTGCCACCTCTTCATTTTGTTGTGGAGTCAGCTTATATGTAGCCTTGTTAGGTAATGTAGCACTAAGTATTAAGTCAATTTGATGACTAATATCCCTCATGGGTGGTAAGGAGTTGGGAACTTCCTCTACCACAAGGTCTTGATACTTATCCAGAAGTTGTTGTACTTCCAATGGAAACTCCTTTTGTTTTTTATCATGCTGATCTGATCCACTCTTGGGCTTCATGACCAAAGCATACCCCTGGTTCTCATTCTCCTTCAAGATGTTTAGGAACTCATTGCCGTTCACCAACATGACACTACTGTTATTTTCCTTTCCCCTAGGCTGCTCCAACAAAGGATCCATTTTGAATGGCCTTCCATTCTTGGTGATGACATTAGTGTTCTTCTCACCATCATGCTGAGCTTCAACATCATACTGCCATGGGCGGCCAAGAAGTAGGTGACATGCATCCATAGGGATGATTTCACATAGCACTTTGTCCTTGTAGTCACCAATTGCAAATTCAACCCAAGTTTGTTCCTCCACCATGAAACTTTGGTTCTTGTTTAACCAAGAAATCTTGTGAGGATTGATATGAGGCAACCTCTTCAACTTGCACTTCTCAACCATCTCAGTGGATACCACATTCTCAGTAGACCCTGAATCCACTATGATTTTGCAAAGTTTCCCATAGGCTAGGCCTTGGGTTCTGAAAAGATTCTTTCTCTAAGGGGGCTCTTGCTTTAATGGCATCTTCAACATAGACCTTTTTATCATCATACTCTCTCCATCTAAAATAGGTGCAGCACTTCCCATTGGTGAATTCACACTTTCACAGTCATCATCTTTCACTAACTAATTTCTCTTCCCACTGTCATGAGAGTTGCTGGCTTTCCCTGGACATTTGTTCATTGTATGGCCAACTTGGTTGCAGCTATAACATCTTCCAGTGAAGACTCCTAGTCCTCTACCTCCTCCACCATTTTTGCCTTTGCTATTATGACTTCTACCACCTCTAAAATCTCCTCTATGCTCTGTTGCTAATTGTGTTTATTGCTGACTGTTATTTTCAATTTTGTTGAACTATCCACGGCCAAAATTGCCTCTTCCTCTTTGGTTTCTGCCACCTCTACCTCTGGCACTTTGTTCACCCTTCCTTCTTAGCTTTTCCTCTGCTCTGGAGGCTAATAAGAAACATTCATCCACTGTCTTTGGTAACACCAAACTTATCTCATCTTGCAGATTGTATTTCAGTCCATTCAGATACCTAGCCACCATCCCTTTTTCATCTTCATTATGATTGGCCCTCATACTGAGTCTATGAAATTATCATGTGTAGGCAGCCATATCCATGTCTTTCTATCTCAGGTTTTGAAACCTCCTTATGATTTGAATCTCATAGTCAGGTGGCATGAACTTGCTTCTGAGCATAGCCACCATTATGCTCCATTTAGTGATGGGACTCTTCCCAATCTTCTCCCTCTCACTCTGCATATAGTTCCACCATACAAGTGTAGAACCTCTTAGCCTTGTCTTGGCAAACTTGACCTTTTTGCTATCATTGAACTCCTTGTAATCAAAGAAGTTGCACATAGCTTCTATCCAGTCGGTGAGAACATCTCCATCCAACTTACCATGAAAAATAGGCACATCCATCTTGGGATCACCACTGTCTCCATAAGCACCCTTAAGTGCATTCAAGAAGGCTTTCTAATCTGCAGACATATCCTGCTCCAGAGGATCCTCTTCTGTCTCTATTTCTTCATTTATATCAGAAGAACTTCCCTCTTCTTTGGTCTTGCTTTTAGACTTCTTCTCTTCTTGCAACTTTGCTTCTTGCAATCTTGCTTCTTGCAGTCTTGCTTCTTGCAGTCTTGCTTCAACCATCTCTTCCACCAACTTCTTGATGGCATCTTGACTCATTGTCTTAGGAGGCATTGTACTAGCCTCTATTTCAATTTCCTCTTCTGACATACACTTGCTTCCAATTAGAATATTGGCTTTGATACCAATATGATGTAGAGGTAAAGGTAGAGTCGTTGAAGTTCACTCAATGAACTTAAGTCACTCAATTTCCTCCAAGAGGTTTACAAAGGTGTTTGTGTTTACAAGCCTACACAAGGCTACTCTAGAATCAACTTAGCCTAGGATCACCTTCTGATGTCATCCACTCAGGCTACTCACCACTCACTTTGGGGAGTCACAACTCAACCCAACTTAGAAGCACAACCCACCTTCAAGAGCTCAACACCTACTACCAATACCTCTACCAACATGAACAACAACATCCATTAGCATACACTTACCTATGACATGCATGGAATGTGGTCACTGACCAAGAAACTAACATTCCATTCCTAACAAAACAGTGGACAGCAAACCTCTATATGACTGTCTTTTGACAGTGCCAAGAAAGCTTATTCCTTATGATTGTTATGAACAACTAAACTGTATCCACTCCTCTATCACCAAGGATCTTCCCAACATATACCTACCAAGGATAGGAGATCACTGACACAGTACATTCTACTGTACTTACTCTAACAGAGACAATGACTATTTTATGATTGTCATAGAGAAACAACATTTCAAGAATGTTTAAAGAGGATTAAACCTTGTAAACCAAGAGGATACTTGCAACACTAAATACTCATAACTCCATATGATCACCACTTCTCAATGTATGATACAAATACTCAACATGAATATGTAATCCACCCCACACATGCAAAACCGTACTGTGCTGTTGGAGTTCAGAAACTGCAAATTGTCTTTTTCTTGAAAACAAAGCCTAAATGGAGAGCAATGTGAAGGAAAATGCATCTAATATGCATGTATAAGGTCCACCAAGTCCTGCACTAGTCACTTCCCACTTACAAACATAAACTCCACCATATATTTGTTAAAACAAACTAACTGTCTTTACTGTCACAATACAGTCCATCATCAATTTCACAACTAGTCACTAGTAAGACTAGTTAGATGCATGCCAAGGGACCTGGAGATTGGAGTGCAGACCTAATCAACAACAAAAACATGAAATGCAATCCTTCTCCTTCCATCCTACTGAAGAATAATGGTGTCTTTCAGAGGACAGAGGAGAAACTATACATTTTTCCTCAAAACCTAGCTTTTGGAGGGTTTAGAGCAGTTTTTCCAAATCAATTAGATACTCCCTCTACAAAAAATTTCAAGAAGGCAAACTAGACTCCAAAGGAAGGTGATTCAATCCATAAATAGATTTCACAACCTTCAAACCCTATACTGACCATAACACGTCGTAACAGATAACTGTCTTCCACAAAAAAGCAGAAAAAAACTGTTTTCACTCCAAAAAAATATCTTTTTCATTCCTCTCGGCATGTTTTATACAATCCAAAGTTTTTGGAAAGTTTTCTGACCTTTCCACTTCCCATTTTGTCCATACAACTGTCCATGAAGGTAGTGAATCGTTGGGAAATAGCATTTTCTTAAAAAACTCCAAGTTTCTGAAAGAGAAATCCTAGAAAATAGGTCTTATCAAACACTCTAGTGGACTAGTCAAATAAAATGGACTAAGTCCTTATTACAAAGTATGAAAATGGCTTTCAAAGCCTTTGGGATAACCAAAATAACATGAAGACAAATAAATAGCCAACAAATTGACTAAACTGGGGAGCTCCTGCACCATTGGGTAGAATGTAAATATTATTATTTTATTTCCTTCATGTGCCTATAAAAGAAGGATGAGAGCTCATTTGAAGGATTCCATATTTTTACAAACTTATTATCTAAATTTGAGCCTTGTGCCCAACTTCTTGCCTAAAGGATGAAAACCCTAAAAGCATATGGGATTGAGGATAAAACCCCTCCATTCCAAGTGAGAAACTCCATTGTAGGGATTTCCAATGAGCCAAATGCATTGTAATTCCAGTTGGTGTTTTTGGTGTGAAGATTTCCATTCTATTGGTTTGGTGTTTTCAATATATTCAAAATTTAACATAGTGTTGTTCCAATTTTTAGTAATGTGTGATTTCCCTTGAGTTTGGTGTGAGTTTACTAGTTTAATGTGGATATCCATTTAAATTTGCTTGCAAATATTAATCTTTTCATTTCAAAGAAGGATTTAATGTCCCAATTGGTCATACAAATTAATACAACAGGTCGTGCCTCTGTAACAATTGGTCATTAACTAGTTGTGATAATTATTGTGATTCAAATAATATCTTTGTTGGTCACTTTAGTTTGAAGCATACTAGAGGACAGTAGGAAGGAATGACCAAACCAAGAGGAGAGTAATAATGATTGTTTGATGCTATATTCCAATGTGCAACAAGCCGTGAGGTTTTAATGCAGTTGTTCCACTAAAGAAAGGTGAAGTGTTGCCTTGTTTGGAGGTTGCAGGATTTGTTAACACCTATCATTGCTTTTTATAACTAGCCACCACTTTGGGAAGATGAATATAAGGATTTGGAGATTGTTGTACCCTAATCTAAGTACTTACAATCTCTAATATCATCCTAAATCAGCTATAATAGTCATATAGGATGCCATTTTTCTTGGGTACACTTTCTAACCTTGGTATATTGTTGTACATATACAAAAAAAAATTGTATGTTTGCATATTGTTTAAATAGAGTCATGTTTGTTTACCTCTTGGAGCACCAAGTTCTTTGTTGTTTTCACTAACTCTGTGGGCAACTTCAAGCCATTCCAAGCAAACTTGGAAATGAAAAAGATAGTCTCATACAAAAGAGTGCCCCTAGAGCAAGAAAGATGCATCTAGAATGAAACCAAGCCTTGGAGGGAATTTATGCAAGAATAGTCTGGGAGAAGAAAAACCCAGTACAAAAGCAATCCAAGATTGGTAAAGGCACACTAGGATTGGTAAAATCGCACTAGGAGTGGCAAAAGCATGCCAGGATTGGCAAAGGCATGCTAGGAGTGGTAAAAGTGTGTTAGGATTGGCAAAGGCACCCCAAGAGTGGTAAAAGCATGTTGAGATTGGAAAAGGCGCACCAGGAGTGGTAAAACCACACCAAATTGAGAAGAGGTGCACCTGAGCAAAGGAAAAGCACATCCACTTCAAAAAGGCATGTCTAAAAAGGAAGAAGTGTGCATGAAGGGATTGAAGTGCACCTAAGAAGGAGATGTTTTCTATAAAAAATGTGTTTATTCATAGTTGGATGCATGTCTAATTGAAGATAAGCATGCTTGGAGAGGACAAGGCACACCTCATTGCAAATAAATGTGCCTCTATGAGGATTCACATGCCAAGTATGAGAAGGATCCACATGCCTAGTGAAGAATGAAGAAAAAGCATGCTAGTTTGAGTTTAGATGTGCTTGGATAGAGAAAAAGTGTGCTTGATGGAGTGAATGTTGAAATATACCAGACAACTGGGGGGTAAATCAGTTGTCACAAAAATTTAGCTTCACATGCATATCAAACCATCAAGCAACTTAATTATTCATAATCAAATTTAACCATGAAACCATGAAAGCATTAACTTAATCACAATCACACATTCAACACAGTAGACACTAGATTTTTATGTGGAAACCCCTAAAAGGGAAAAACCACGGTGGGTGTTAGCCCACAAAATATATAAGTTATAGCAATACTGAAAAACAGAGGCTCACTACCTACAAGGCTCACTACCCAATTTCTCACTACAAAGAATGGCACACTGCCTATGGGTGACTCACTACCAAAGGATGGCTCACTGCCAAAAAGGTGAACTGATTTAACAACATCTACTCCATGCCAAGATTTAGTTCTATCGAAGAACAATATTATTTCTCTGCTCTACTCTTTCACACCTTTGCACTTATCTTTTCATTTTTGCAACACGCACATTCTTTCGCAAATTCATTACATACTTTTATGCAATTCATCAACCTTGGAATGTACATCAAGGTCGGCATTACATTCATCAATCGTTGGATCAATCTCCAAGGTCGGCATTACAAACATACATAAAATAGGTCTAGACCTAATACAAATTTAGCTAAGGAAAAGATGTAAGAATGTATGTGGATCATGCCACACCTTAGCTGGGACTCAAACACAATCCTCCACACCACGAAACACTTCTACAATCTTCAATGCATCTCCACAAATAATGAATTCAACCAGGTTAGCCAAGACTAATGAGAGCACTAGGTCTGCCAAGAACATTCTTCATTCACAATCCAATTTTCTCTTTACAAACCAATCCAAAGGTAGGAACATGATCAAGAAACATCCACAAGCACATTGTAATCACCAGGAACAACCGCACAATCTCTAACAACTCTGTCAAGAAGATTCTTCAAACTGGACCACAAGAACAACACTAACAACCACTGTCATAAGAAAAAGATAGCTTGCGGACCACCAAATCATGAACCATTGTAGTTGAAGTCACTTAACATCATCATAGACTTGATTACATAATTGTAGACCAAAATACTTTAATGTAGAGGAATGCGGAGCAGAATACTTTCTCCTTGTCGCAACTAAATACATAGAAATAGTAGGTTTTACGCTGGTGAACACAACTTACTCAAATCTTCATGCCAGAGGCTCAAACTTGGAATATAACATCTTCAAATAGACTTCTAAATCACTTCTAATCTGCAGGCAAAGATATTCATTCTATAGGAAATCTAGAGCTATCTTTTAGATTGTTCTTTAGTTTTGACTGCAACACACTGTTTCCACTGGAGGGGCTAATTTTCTCAATATCCTCAACATCAGAATCACTTACATAGGTAAATACAAAGCATCTTAGTCATTACAAGCAAGCAACAAAAAAGAGCCTAGTTGACACCAATGACAACACAGATATGTTGACATCAATGACAACACCGATTAGGCACATACTTGCAACAATCTCCCCCTTTGTTATTGATATTACCATATGATGTAAAAAACTAAAAAGATCATTAAGACAAGATTCTCCCCCTAAGTTTTTCACATAATTTCTCTCACCCTTTGACATCAATGGAAAAGGGCACATACTTACATGTTACTGCTCTGATCCACTTACTTTATCAGAAACATCTAGCTACTCCTCCTAAGAGGTAGCCTTCAAAACATCAATCCAGATCAAAGAATGACACTTTGAGCTCCACTGGATTGATGCATTTCTATGCATCCTAGTTCAGGGAAGGAGGGGTAATGACCCCTAACTTTTCTCTGAGATACTCAAAGGTATCTTTAGGCAGAGGCTTAGTGAAAATGTCTGCAATCTAATTCTCTGTGGACACATATTCCAACCTTACTTCTTTCTCTGTCACCTTCTCTCTCAAAAAGTGATACCTTATTGATATGTACTTCGTTCTTGAGTGCATCACTGGATTCTTTGAAATGTTTATGGCACTTATATTGTCACAAAAGATTGCAATTGTATCTTCATACACAACTCTTATATCCTTCAAAGTATGTTTCATCCATAACACTTGAGTGCAACAACATGTTGGTCCAATATACTCTACTTTTGCAGACCAATCTATTACCCAAGAAGAAAGCACCTCCACTTGTACTTTTTCTAGCATCAACATCTCTGGCCCAATCTGCATCTGTATAAGCACTGAGAGTGAAATCATTGTCCTTTGGATACCATAGGCCATGATCTAGAGTACCTTTTAAATACCTCAGAATTCTCTTGACTGCCATCACATGTGATTCTCTTGGATCAGCTTGAAATCTTTCAACAAGACAAACTGCATGCATAATATCAGGTCTAGTTTGAGTTAGATAAAGCAATCCTCCAATCATGGATCTGTATTTTTCTAATTAGCCTTAGGTGATTCATCAGTTTTGGTCAACTTGTAGCCAGTCACCATGGGAGTACATACCGGTTTAGAGTCTTCCATCCCAAACTTCTTCAACAACTCTTTCACATACTTAAACTAAGATATGAAGATTCCTTTATCCGATTGATTTATTTGCAGACCTTGAAAGAAATTCATTTCACCAAACATGGACATCTCAAACTCATTTTGAATTTCACTAGCAAGTTTCATACACATACTTTCATTGCCTCCAAAAATGATATCATCAACAAAGACTTCAACAATCAAAATTTGATCACCTTTAATCTTGAAATAAAGATTACTATCAGCAGTACCTTTATTGAACCCTAACTGCAATAAGTACTTATCCAATAGGAGCTTTCTTGAGTCCATACAAAGCTTTCTTCAACCTACACACAAAATCACTTTGGTCTGATAAATTAAATCCTTCCGGTTGCTCAATGTAAACTTCCTCTTCTAACTCACCATTCAGAAATACAGACTTCACATCCATCTGATACACTTTGAAATCTTTGTGGGCTGCAAATGCCAAAAATATTCTGATTGCCTCAATCTGAGCTACTAGAGCAAAAGTCTCTTCAAAATCTATTCCTTCAATCTGTGAATATCCTTTGCACACAAGTCTTGCCTTATTCCTTACCACTTCTCCATTCTCATTTAGCTTATTCTTAAAAATCCATTTGGTTCCAATAATATTTTTGTCAGCAGGTTTGGGAACTAATTCCCAAGTATCATTCTTTTCTATTTACATTAGCTCTTCCTCCATGGCTTTTACCCAGCTTTCATCATTGCATGCTTCATTCACAATCTTTGGTTCAACCTTTGAAAGCAAACAGTAATTCAATTGTTCTTCTGCAGCTCTTCTCCTTGTCAACACACCTTTGTTTTTGTCACCTATAATATGATCTTCAAAATGATTGATCCTTACATACCTGGGAGTCTTGACAACACTTTCTAGAGCCTCTTCTTCATCTTGATTGTCTTCTTGCTCATCTTTTTCTTCATTTATTATAGTCATAGGTTCATCTAGTTCATAGCAATTCAGGTCTGATATTCTTTCATTGCCTTCATCCACCTTCACATTTGTACCCTCAACAATCTTTTTGAGCCTTTTGTTGTAGCACCGGTAGGCCTTACTCTTGGTAGAGTATCCAAGGAAGATTCCTTCATCACACCTTCCATCAAACTTTCCTAGATCTTCATCTCTCCTGATATAGAATTTGCTTCCAAAGATTTTGAAATATTTTACTGTAGGAATTCTTCCATACCACAATTCATAAGGAGTTTGAGTACCATTACCTTTCACTTGAACTCTATTTTGGATGTAAACAGTAGTATGAATAGCCTCTTTCCAAAACACTTCTAGCAGATCTACTTCCTTCATCATAGTCCTAGCAGCCTCTTGAACTATCCTATTTTTCCTTTCCACAACTCCATTCTTCTGAGGAGTCCTAGGTGCAAACAGCTATCTTTTTATCCCATGCTCTTTACAGAAAATGTTGAATTCATTTGATGTGAATTCACCTCCTCTATCAGACCTCAAGCATTAGATTTTCAATTCTATTTCATTCTCAACCATTGTCTTGAAAGATTTGAACTTCTCTAGGGCTTCTAATTTGTCTCTTAAAAAAGTAACCCAAGTCATTCTAGAATAATCATCAATAAGCAACATGAAGTACATGTCACCTTGTAGACTTCTCACCCTTGTAGGACCACAGAGATCTGTATGCACTAGCTCCAGCAAACTGGCAGAAAATTGCTCTTTGCTCTTGAAACTTGTTCTTGTCTGCTTCCCTAACTAACATTCCTTGCAAATTGTATTAGATGGTTTCACAAGTTTTGGTAAATCTCTCACAATCTAACCTGAACTTATCTTTACTAGATTATCAAAGATTATATGACACATCCTTCTATGCCACAACCAACTTTCATTTATTTGGGTCAATAAACTGTAATCATTAGTTCCTCTTAATTGATAGATGTTACTTTTGTCTTCTTACCGGTAGCAATCACAGTTCTAAAGCTTTCCATAATCTTGCACCCATTGTCTTTGTCACACATCTGACCAACACTTAATAGATTATGCTTCAAACCCTTCACATATAGGACATTGTCAGTATTATGCTTTCCATCAAATGAAATAGATCCTTTTCCACAAATCTTACCAGCTACATTATCTCCAAACCTAACCAGTCCTCCAACATACTTTTAAAAACTTACAAATTTACTTTTGTCACTGGTCATGTGATGTGAGCATCCGCTGTCAATAATCCATTCATCCTTATATTTCTCAACTTGAACAGCCAAAGCACTTTCTTCCACTGGTTTTTCTTCCTTCACATAGCTAGCAGAATTAGTAGACATAGGATCTTCTTTAATAGCAATAAATAGGCATTCATTTGCACTAGTACTAGCATCATCAGATTCATCATCAGTCACACCTTCATCATCAAAACCTCTGACATAGTAGCATTTCTTTGGAACTCTAGGCCTGCTCTCATATATTTTCTTATTTCTTTCAACTCTTTCAGGACATCTGGAAGCATAATGACCTACTTTACCACAAGAGAAACATTTGAAAGGTAATTTACCTTCGAACTTAATGGAGCCTCTTTGCAGCTTGTCAATGAAGCTAGCTTCAGTTTCATCGAAGTCATCATCCACCTTGTATTTCTTAGCTCTGGAAATCTTTTCTGACGTACTAGCTTTAAAAGTTGATTCAACTTTTGACAGAGCATCACCAAATTCCCTCATCTCAAAGGCTGTAAGCTTTCCAAGTAACTGATCTCTATCAATAGTTTTCACAGTCATAAATTCTTTAATAGCAGCTACCTTGTGACTATAGGACTTTGGTAGTGATCTGTGAATTTTCATCATAATTTCCTTATCATTGGGAGTTCCTCCAATACATTTTATTCCAGTGACAAGTTCATCAACTCTTTGCATAAAGGTTGTTATGTTTTCATCTTCAAACCCTCATATTTCACTTTTAGGCTCTATAGCTTGGCTTCTCTTACATAATCATCTCCTTCATACAGATTTTTTAGCTTCTCCCATACCTCATTTGTAGATTCAAGGTCCACAACTTTTGTCAACACTAAGTCACTTAAGGAACTTAACAGAGCATCCTTTGCTTTGACATACAACTCATATTCTTTGATATCATCTTTAGTTGTCAAACCACCTTCAGGCATTACAAATTGTGACTGTGTAGCTAGCCATACTTTATAACCAAGACAAACGAGATGGCTTTTCATTCATACCTTCCAAAGAGCATAATTTGTCCCATCAAACTGCAGAGCTTCCTTCTTATAAGATGATAGGTTCAAATATTGGCTTCTTTTATGTTGTTTTTAGATGCTTTTAGACTTTATGCCTATGATATTTCAAATACTTTTCCAAGACATTACCATCATAATATGTTGTCTTTTTATATATTCTGCAAACCTTGAACCTATTCTACCAATATGAAATATGGTGATAATATTTGTCAATTGAATGAGTTAGACATGAGTATGTATACATATAAGATGAGATTTTATAGTTTAATTGTGAAGGTTATTTACATGCATATGTTCTATGGATTAATTCTATGCAGCAACGAGTATGTGACATCGAGGAAAGAAGAATTCATAGCACATTGCAAAACAAGGCATTAAAGGAAGTCACAGTCGAGCGCTAACTGAAGTTGAACATGATCATTATGGAAGAATAAATACAAAATAAGAAAACTTGTTCTAAGATTTTAATCACAGCTTATGTATTTCATATATGAGCCATTGAATAGAAATTTCTATTTGAATAGGACTCTGCTTCCTCTGTTCAGTTAGATTAATAAATCGATCTCAAACCTGTACCCTGATATCTAGGGATGGATTGATGGTTGAAGTTAGTTGGTGGTTGCATAAAACTCTCTCATTTTCTATATATGTTAGGAGGGATGAGTTAGATGTAAAGTTAGTTACTTTGTTTTCTAGTTATTCAATTATTATTTTGTTTCCATCAAACATGTTTTATGGAGGAATGTTATTATTGAATACAATCTAAAGAGATTATGTTTATGATTTGCAATGAATGGAACTATGTGAGTTGAGATGTGCAAATATCTGAATTAGATTTGATTTTCAGTTAAGTGAGACAGTTCCCTGAGCTGGCCACTCAAGGTACTAATCTTCACTTCATTTATTTCTTCATTTCTTCATGCATTACTTGTTAAATTTGTTCTCCATTTATATATAGACACATCACAAGTCAATTAGAATACTTTGAATGTTAAGCTATAATAGTATGGTTCATGAACAAGTGCATGTTTTGTCTATTTCGAGACCTCCAGAGGTTAGTATTAGTTTTTTTATCATTCTAAACATTTGGAGTTAATTCTGCAATTTCCTATTGAATATAGTTATCTTTAGCTTATACTATAGGTGCCCATATCCAATAGGTCCTGTAGTTGTTTTTACTATTTTTTACATTTCTGAGAATTCCAGCCAAGTAGAATACCCTAAGTAGGTTTGGATAAGATAGTTTAAGATAGATATGAGTCTTGAAGATACATACAGTGCAGTGTCATCATAAGATTACGCTTCTTGATTGATAATTTAATGTAGGAAGTACAAGGGTAGAGTGGACTGTTCAGATAGGTTTACCCCTAATTTATGTTAAGTCTACAACACATTAGTTTTCCTCTACATTTTTGGCACCATTGTCGAGGATCGAACCTAGGTCACCAGCGTGACAGGCAGGAATATCACCATCATAATATGTTGTCTTTTTATATATTATGCAATCCTTGAAACTATTCTACCAATATGAAATATGGTGATAATATTTGTTAATTGAATGAGTTAGACATGAGTATGTATGCATATAAGATGAAATTTTATAGTTTAATTGTGAAGGTTATTTGCATGCATATGTTCTATAGATTAACCCTATGCAGTAACGAGTATGTGGCATCAGGGAAAGAAGAATTCACAGCACATTGCAAAACATGGAATTAAAGGAAGTCACAATCGAGTGCTAACTAAAGTTGAACATGATCATTATGGAAGAATAAATATAGAAGAAGAAGACTTGTTCTAGGATTCTAATTGCAACTTATGTGTTTCATATATGAGTCATTGAATAGGAATTTTTGTTTGAATAGGACTCTACTTCCTTTGTTTGGTTAGATTAATAAATCAATCTCAAACCTGTACCCTGATATCTAGGGATGGATTAATGGTTGAAGTTAGTTGGTAGTTGCATAAAATTCTCTCGTTTTTTGTATAAGTTAGGAGGGATGAGTTAGATGTAAAGTTAGTTACTTTGTTTTCTAGTTATGAAATTATTACTCTATTTCCATCAAACGTGTTTTATGGAGGAATGTTATTATTGAATACAATCTAAAGAGATTCCGTTTATGATTTGCAATGAATGGAACTATGTGAGTTGAGATGTGCAAATATCTGAATTAGATTTGATTTTTTAGTTAAGTGAGATAGTTCCCTAAGCTAGCCACTCAAGGTACTGATCTTCACTTCATTTATTTCTTCATTTCTTCATGCATTACTTGTTAAATATGTTCTTCATTTATATATAGACACATCACAAGTCAATTAGAATGCTTTGAATGTTAAGCTACAATAGTATGGTTCATGAACAAGTGCATGCTTTGTCTATTTTGAGTCCTCCGAAGGTTAGTATTAGTTCTTTTATCATTCTAAACATTTGGAGTTAATTCTGTAATTTCCTATTGAATATAGTTATCTTTGCCTTATGTTGCAGGTACCCGTAGCCACTAGGTCCTATAGTTGTTTTTACTATTTTTACATTTCTGAGAATTCCAACCAAGTAGAATACCCTAAGTAGGTTTGGATAAGATAGTTTAAGATAGATATGAGTCTTGAAGGCACATATAGTGCAATGTCATCATAAGCTTACGCTTCTTGGTTGATAATTTAATGTAGGAAGTACAATGATAAAGTGGATTGTTCATATAGGTTTACCCCTGAATTATGTTAAGTCTACAACACATTAGTTTTCCTCTACATTTTTACCATCGTTGTCTGGGATGGCACTACCTTCTTAGGCTCATTTTACATGCTTTCATAGTTTAAATTTTGATTCCAGCATTAGAGTTAATAAATTCATTTTTCAGGAGACACCAGACATTATACTAACATTGTGCAGGACCACTAGAATATAAAGCTAAATTTACTATATGCGGAGGCAGAGAGATCACCAAGGTAGATTCCTCCCTTCAACTTCTCAGGATAATGAGGAAATGGCTAACTTTATCAACTATACAGTAGAAAGTGTAGAAGAAGAGTTCCCTCTTACATCTTCATCCACACCTTCTACATCTTCATCAGCTTCCTCCACAACTACAGAAGGGACATTTAGAACCATGGCAGATGTTGCGGTGGAAGAACCACCACAGCAAGAAACATTTGAGTTTCCTATCACTGATCAGGAGAGGGCCATAATGCTGAAAAATATTCCACCATCAACATTACCAGTCTTTTATGGCTTGGTGACAAAAGACCTAGATACATTCCCGTTTGAGTTTGATATCTTGTGTAGGAGCTATGACTACACCTCAAATGCTCATAGGCTGAAACTCTTTCCTACCACTCTCAAGGATGTAGCCTTGAGATGGTTTATGGGCCTAGGAAAAGATGTCATTCCAGACTGGGATACAATGAAGGAGAAATTCTTGGAGAAATACCAAAATTACTGTTAAGGACATGATAGGAGGAGAGATGACATCTTTAGGATGTCACAAAAGGAGGAGGAGACACTAGAGGACTATGTTGAAAGATTCCAGTTTGCTCTAAAGAAAAACTCCCAAAATAGATTATCTAAAGAATCATTAAAACTAGTTTTCTTGAGAGGGGTTAAGGATGAGTGTATGGATGTCTTCAATCTCATTGGGAAAGGTGATATTTCCTAGCTACCTTTTGAATCCATTTGCAAAGTATGTCGAAATTATTCAAGGACTTTCACCAAACAACCACGGGGAGAAAGGTCATCAATTACAAACAAAGCAACCAATGGAGTTTCAAGGGTTGAGATTAGTAATCTATTGTCCAACATGAAGGAGGACATAATCAGCCATATGGCCACATAGCTGGACACTTTACATGTCAAGAAGAAATAGGAGGAAGATGATGCAATGCTTACTGAGTTTTGTCCCAATTGTAGGCAAAGGAAGGCCAATTGTAAATGCGAAAGGGTGGTAAGCATCCAGCAAGAGAAGGTTGAAAGACTAGATTTTTAGCCATTTGAAGGAGAGGATGGACAATTGTTCTTCATAGCTCAAAGGAGACCTTGGTAGTAAAGACAAGGTATGCCCTCTGATCCACTTAATTTTAATTCACACTTTCCTACTGCAAACCAAAATTTCTCTGCTTGGAATACTCAATAGTGGCCTGGCAATCCAAATGCATGGCAAAACCCACAATAGCTTACTCCACAAACTGGTTGGAACCAACAATGGCCAAACCCATGGCCTCAACAAAATTTCCAAGGTTCCAACTATAATCCTCAGTGGCCTACACAGCAACCTCAATGGCAACCCCAATGGAACAAGAACAACAAAATGCAAATTACCAGCAGCCTATGCTCCCACATCAACCTCAACAACCAACCATAATGCCTCCAATAGCACCTCAAAATCCACCTCCTAGACCTACCCAAATCCCTGTCCAACCTACACCTAACCCTAACAATAAGCTTGTTCAACCGGCTTATACTAATGAAGTGATGCAATACCCTACCTATGGGGTAGAAGTGAGTAATGTCCATCTTAGATCAAGGAAGCAACTTGCAGGGCCTTCATCTCCCCAAATTATAGAACTTGAAGATGAAGAACCTATAGAGGAAGCCTCAAATACACCACCTTTGGACCCTGAATCAGCTCAAGGACCTCAGACCATTACACATCCTAAGCCTCCTTTTCCTAACCGCTTGGCTATCCAGAAACAACCAGCACAATCTAAAAATGACCTTATAGGCCAAATACAAGATATAAGCATAAAGATTCCCTTAATCCAAGCCATCAAAGATATCCTCATCTACACTAAGACTATCAAAGATCTCTGCATAAAGAAATTAGGAAGAAAAAGGATAGACCCAAAGACAGTTCATGTTTTAGGTAACCTTGCTGACATAATATTGGGAAATATAACTATTCCCAAATACATAGATCCAGGTAGTCTAATAGTGGATGTCAAAATTAATGGGACTCTGATTAAGAATACTCTGATAGATTTAGGTGTTGCAATTAATGTAATGACTAAGGAGACAATGCAGACAATCTAGTTGAACAACCTTAGGCCTACTCAGATAGTTTTGCAGTTAGCTAATAAGTCTACAGTTAAACCTAAAGAAGCCATTGAGGATTTGGTCATTGCATTAGATTCCTAGGAATACCCAATTGATTTCATAGTCCTACAACCCAAGGTTAATCTTGTTGGTTATCCCCTTATACTAGGCAGACCATGGCTTTCCACTGCTGATGCATTTATAGTTTGCAGGTCGAGTAACATGATCATATCCAATGGGACTATCACCAAGAAATTGGTTTTATATCCACCAGCCCAACCATACCGTGAGCTTGAGTAGACCATTTGGCCTACCCTGGAAGATGAGGACAGCTGTTCCCTACAAACCTTGATGACTATTGAACGCAGCTCCTTATTGGATATTCAAGATGAAGATGAGTTAATTGCTCACATTATACAAAATGACTATGGAAGGCACCCACAGTAGTAGGACTGTCTATCCTGCTTACAAGAACCTTTGCGTAGCATAATGCCCAACAGTTCCTCAGAGGAGGTATCCCAAATATTTCATGCTTTATTACCTCAGTAATGCTTACCAGTATTACCTAGCCTTGATTTGTCTTCTGTACAAGAACTGTCCAAACAACTAGAAATCAAGGTCGGAAAGATGTTGACTATTAACAATGCATTGACTGATGAACAATAGCAATCCCTACATAAAGTATTAAAGACCCACTCAGCAGTATTTGCATGGGATTACAATGAAATGAAAGGCATAAATTCTACTTTGTATATGCATAAAATTTATATTGATGATGGCCAAAGACCTATCAGACAACAACAAAGACGCACGAACCCTACTCTTAGAGAGATAGTGAAAGCAAAACTTCAAAAGCTTTTAGATGCAGGGTTTATATACCCCATTTCAAATAGTGAATGGGTTTCACCATTGGTCATAGTGCCTAAGAAAGGTGGCAAATGGAGAGTTTGTGTTGATTACAGAGAACTAAATGTTGCCACCAGGAAGGATCACTTCCCATTGCCTTTCATTGATCAAGTTCTTGACTCTCTAGCAGGTAAGAAATATTTCTCATTTCTTGATGGTTTTAGTGGTTATAATCAAATCAAGATTACACCAGAGGATCAAGATAAGACAACGTTTACATTCCTGTGGGGGACCTATGCATATTCTGCCTTGCCTTTTAGTTTATGCAACGCCCCAACCACATTCCAATGAGTAGTTCTCAGTATTTTCTCTGATTTTGCACATGATAGTATGGAGATTTATATGGATGACTTCACCACATATGGTGAAACATTTGATGAAGCTTTACACAATTTGGAGAAAGTTTTGAAGAGATGCACAGAGCACAATCTATCTTTGAGTAATGAGAAATGTTTTATGATGATGACACAGGGGATAGTTTTAGGACACTTTATCTCAAGTGCAAGAATACAAGTTGACCCAAAGAAGATTGAAATTATATCTACCCTACCTATTCCACAGACAAAAAGATGTAAGAAGTTTTGTTGGACATGCAGGGTACTATAGGAGGTTTATTCAAGATTTTAGCAAAATTGTTGCACCTCTGTTTACACTATTGACAAAAGACATTGAATTTGAATGGACTCCAGACTGCCATAATTTATTTGAAAAGCTCAAAGCATCCTTGACACAAGCTCTAGTCCTCAGAGGTTCAAATTGGACACTACCTTTTCACATTCACACTGATGCATCAAATTTTACCATTGGAGCAGTCCTAGGCCAGCAAGAAGGAAATAAAGAGTATGCAATCTATTATGTAAGTAAAAACCTACAGGGAGCTGAGTTGAACTACATTATGATAGAAAAAGAAATGTTGGTAGTTGTTTATGCCATTAATAAATTCATACACTGCATTACTGGTTACAAGGTGTTCATCCATACAGATCATACAATAATCATATATTTGATGAACAAGCCAATAGTGGGTGGCAAACTTGTCAGATGGTTGTTGTTATTGCAAGAATTTGACATCACAATTGTTGACAAACCAAGCAATGCTAATGTAGTTGTTGATTTTCTGTCTAGACTGCCTACACAATCATCAGAAGGATTGGTTGATGACTCTTTTCTTGTTGAGCATTTATTTGCTCTAACCATACACACTCCATGGTATGCAGACATAGCTAATTATTTGGTTTCAGGGCAGATTCCAGGTTACTTTTCTCCAAGGGAGAATAGACAGTTGGTTCACAAATGTTTCCCTTATTCTTGGATTTCTGGATTCCTCTTCTACACTTGCTCAAACAACATTATGAGAAGATGTATCAGAGAGGATGAGGTGTTTGACATATTGAAGGCCTATCATGATGAACCCTATGGGGGGTATTTTGTAGCCAAAAGGACAACCTTCAAAATATTGACAACAGGATATTATTGGCCAACACTTCATAAAGATGATGTCAAATATACTAGAAGCTGTGATAGGTGTCAAAGGCTGGGGAGACCAATAAGAAGTGATGAAATGCCTTTGCAGCCACAAATATCATTAGCCTCTTTTGATAAATAGGGATTGGATTTTGTTGGTCCAATCTCTCCTACTTCCAATAATAAGGAATATATATTAGTATGTACTAATTACTTAACCAAATGGGTGGAAGTTAAGGCCTTACAGTTTGCTAGAGATGGCAATGTGGCAAAATTTTTGTATGAGGACATCTTAACTAGATATGGTGTACCAAGGGAGATAGTGATTGACCAAGGGCCACAATTTACACCAGATCTAATCACCAGACTAGTGGAAGAATATCAGATTAGACACAACAAGTCTACTCCCTACCACCCTCAGGCTAATGGTCAGGTTGAGGTCACAAATAGGGAGCTTGAGAACATATTGACAAAAATAGTATAGCTTCACAGAAGGGATTGGGTTTCTAGGTTACCAGAAGCTATTTGGGCATATAGAACTACCTAGAAGACAACTACAAGGTTCACCCCTTATGAATTGGTCTATGGAAAGACAGCAGTTCTACCTATAGAATTTGAGTACAAAATATTAAGGACAGCAGTTGATTTAGGGATGGATTTGATAGAAGCTCAAAAGGACAGACTACAACATCTGAATGCTCTTGATGAAATTAGACTAGAAGCCATCCACCATACAGAGGTTACATAGAAATAAAGGATTAAATGGCATGACAAGTATATCAAGACCAAAGAATTCATTGTTGGTGACTGTGCTCTTCTTTATTACTCTAGACACAAAGACTTCAAGGGAAAGCTTCAATCTAGGTGATTAGGGCCATATGAGATTAAACAAGTCTTCCCTAATGGTGCAATCCAATTATAGACCATTGATGAGGTACGATTTTCATTGCTAGTGAATGGACACAGGCTGAAACTATATAAGAAACCACTTTAGAAGGACGATTTTCTTGCTTCTCTAGCCACTCAGTATGCTCCTCCTAGTACTCCTGATGATGGTTCTGTGACACCAACTGATACACCAACCAAAGATGATCCACCAATCTTGTCTAGTGATGCAGAGGTTGAGTTGCAATACTCAACCCCCATCGCTCAAACTTAATTTTTCATGCTTTATACTTCACATGCACACACAACACACTCTCCATGATGACTAGAATTCACTTTAGAAGGACCTATTTTCATTCTCAGCAGGCCCTATTTTTAACATGCAGTAGGGACCTGTTGCAGTTGGGACCTAGTATAATAATTCTGTACACATTTGGTTCGGACATGTACTGCAGGTGCCCGTAGCAATAAGTGTCTGCAGAAGTTTTCAATATTTTGGCAACATTCCATTCTTCTTCCTGTGCATTTCATTACTTCTACACGTGCTTCATCCATCTTTAATAAACCAACTGTTGCGGCATGTTTGTTCAAATCACATTCACAATTTGTTGCATCAACTGTTGAGATTTGTCACATCGCATCAATTCTGACGTACCTACCACCCTCTCATCTACTCTATGCATATCACTCTGCTCATGCCAAATAAATGCCAAAGTATGTGATCTCCATTTCCAAAGCGTACCACTCAATTCTCTCCATAACAAATCCACATAAGGTAACCTTTTAATGATTAACTTAAAATTTATATTTATATTCATTATTACTTATTGTTTATTTCATGCATGCAGCAATATATCACCCTTTTCATTTCATCATTACTTTTTCATCCCTGCAAATTCATTTGTGAGTGTGGTCACTTCACCTTTCAGTTGGGGGGAGGGGTATATGGTCAATTACTTTTTTATTTTTGCCAAGTTTTTAGAAGCTGTCAAGGTTTTCATGTGCCATTTTCCATGATAATCGTCCAACCCTAAATTGTGAGCTTCTTGTGTCCCTGTGAGTGAAATTTCAAAAAATTTCATAACAAAGAGCTCTAAAAGCTACAATTGGGGGGGAGAATTCAAAGGCAGTCTTCTAAAGGTGGAAGAATTGAAATTAGGCAGAATTAAGAATTGATGAGAAGTGCAGAATACAGGTATAATGGGGGGTGATGTTATCAGAAGAGAGCCATCGGTGCATAAGGAGATATTAGAAGATGTATTATTTTTACCACTCTTTACTAGAGTGGGGTGGTTAGATTACTTTCTAAAATTAACAGAGTATTATAATGAAATGGCAAGGGATTTTGCAGCAACGTTGCAGTATGACAAAGCAACAATTAGGAGATTAGCCATGGATGCCTCTAAAATAGATATTGCCCAAGCCACTGGATTACCATGAACAAGGTCTGAGTATCCAACTCATGCTGATGTAGCCATGGTGAGGGAAGAATTCTACGAGTGTGGAGAGAATTTGGACTCAACCACACAAGGTACAAAAAGATTAAACCTCCATTCTTTTGGGGGAAATGTGCTTCATATATTATCAAATATATTACCTATGGTGATCAACATAATTTGTTGTATACTGCACATTTTAAGTTGTTGAATCACCTGCGTCATGACAAGCTGGTTAATGTTCCCAATTATCTTTATAATATGTTGAAAAGAATGGCATTTGAGTATTAGAAAAGGTAAACAGAGACTACATTGTCTCATCATTGTTTGATAGCTCTATTAGTTAAAAGTAGTTTGAGAATTCAGTACCCACAGATTGGTTAGGATGCTTTTAAACAATGCATGGATATTTTAGAATTATTGGAAGTAGATGAACCTCAATAGGAGCTAGAACCAGATGCTGAACCTGATGTTGAATGAGATGTTGAACCTAAACAAGAAGAGCCACAGGAGGAATTTCCTCCAGAAACTAGCCAGTGATAGTAGAAGAACCCTCACCTCCTAACCCTAAACCTATGAGAAGTGATGCTTCTACTTCTTCTAAGAAGAAGAAGAGTAAGAAGAATGTAGAGAAGCATAAGGGCATTGAGAAAGAGAAGGGTGCAGGGGAGAGGAAGAAGAGGGGAAGTAAGAAAAAGAGAAAAAGTGAAGAGAAGCTAGAAGCTATCACACCTAGGCGTTCAGGAAGGTTGAAGATGTAGAATGTGGAAAAACAAGTTTATAAGAAACAAGAGGAAGTAGAAAAGGAAGAAGCATGGCAGAAGCAAGATTCAATATTGCTGGACACAGCTTCAGAAAAGGAAGGAAATGCTCCTGAGAATGCTCCTACTGATGCCAGTATACCTACTAAGTGAAGAAGGTATGTTTCTTCATCTTCTGGCTCTGATTCAGAAGACATTTTCATTGCAAAAAAGATGGGAAAATCAGTTCCTACTAGCCCTGCTAAAGAAATTTTTGATGTCATTGGAAATAAGGATGAAAGTTTTGATTTTGAAAAAGAAAAAGAGTTGTTGGAAGATAGAAATATAAAGCAAGAACTTCAAGAAGCCCTTGATAGGATAAAATAATTAGAAGAACAAGTGAAACAGTATGAGGCAAAGGATAAGGAAAAAGAGATAAGAATACAAGAGTTAGAGGAGAAAATTCAAACCTATGGTCATGGAACCAATATGGACCTATTAGCACAGGTGGTTGAGAGTAAAATGGAAAATGAGGGAAGTGAAGCACCAATTCTGCAGCCTCCTATAATAAGACCTCCAACATGCCTCACTGTTCTATCTTTGGGTTTTGAATTGATGAAGTTCAATAATGAATTCAAGCAAGAAAAGGAAAACTGGGAGAAAGAGAAACATATTCTTAATGCATCATTAGAAAGTAAAAATTCTTAATTGAAAATGTTGGAAGGGAAGGTGATAGAGGTAATTGACAGAGCAGTTCAAATCATTGAGTGTAGACCTCCACCTAGAGTTTATGTATTGTTTCTTAAAGAAAAATTTCTAAGTTTTAAGTTTAATAGATTCATTAATGATCAACCTACTTCTATCTATTCATGGCATAATTTTTTCCAATTATTTCAAGAAGTCAGTCTAGAGGAACAGGATCAGTTGTGTGAATATTGTTTGCACAATTATTTGATGACAGAAGACACAAAGTGGAACCCCTTAATTTATATTGGGGATTTTCAAGTTATAGCATTGTCATCTTACTTCAGGAATGAGTAGCTCAGAGTGGAACTGATGGATAGGTATGAGGAACAAGAAAAGAAAGTGCCACTACAAATTAGGAAAGAATCCTTAAATCCCAATGTGATCCTGACCCAATGGTTAGCACTCCTCTCATAAGGGTCAAGGTAAAGTAATTATGGATTTGAGACTCGGGGATTATAGAAGGATACAGTGGTTAGCAGTGTCTATTCTTTAGAACTACCAAAGTTATGTGCAAAATAGGTGGGATAGTCTGACCCCAGAATTGCAGAGGAAAGAGCCTCACTCTTTCTACAATTTTATGAATATGTTTGAGAGATTGCAGAGATACATCTAGATTTTAGAGCAAAGAGGAGTGGCATAGCTACCCCTTACTTATAACCCTCCTATTTTCCTTTATCCAGTACCATACTGGGTAGGAGGAAAGAGTGATGAGCATAGGAGTACAGAATCAATCAAGATGGATAGACTTGCATGCTATAATGTTTTTTTATCTCAAGCAGGGACAGGGTGTCAGAGAGGTTATGGATCTTAGGCAGATTACTTTGCATTATAATCTTTTGCCCTAGGTGTTTAATTAAGTGTTTTTCTTGAGGACAAGCAAAAGTCTAGTTGGGGGGAAATGATGGGTTCAAATATTGGCTTCTTTTATATTGTTTCTATATGCTTTCAGATTTTATGCCTATTATATTTCAGATACTTTTCCAAGACATTACCATCATAATATGTTGTCTTTTTATATATTCTGCAAACCTTGAACCTATTCTGCCAATATGAAATATGGTGATAATATTTGTCAATTGAATGAGTTAGACATGAGTATGTATGCATATAAGATGAGATTTTATAGTTTAATTGTGAAGGTTATGTGCATGTATATGTTCTATGGATTAACCCTGTGTAGCAGCGAGTATGTGGCATTGAGGAAAGAAGAATTCACAACACATTGTAAAACAGGGCATTAAAGGAAGTCACATTCGAGCGCTAACCGAAGCTGAATGTGATCATTGTGGAAGAATAAATACAAAAGAAGAAGACTTGTTCTAGGATTCTAATTGCAGCTTATGTGTTTCATATATGAGCCGTTGAATAAGAATTTCTATTTGAATAGGACTCTGCTTCCTCTGTTCGGTTAGATTAATAAATCGATCTCAAACATGTACCCTGATATCGAGGGATGGATTAATGATTGAAGTTAGTTGGTAGTTGCATAACACTCTCTCGTTTTCTGTATAAGTTAGGAAGGATGAGTTAGATGTAAAGTTAGTTACTTTGTTTTCTAGTTATTTAGTTATTACTCTGTTTCCATCAAACATGTTTTATAGAGGAATGTTCTTATTGAATACAATCTAAAGAGATTATGTTTATGATTTGTAATGAATGGAACTATGTGAGTTGAGATGTGCAAATATCTGAATTAGACTTGATTTTTAGTTAAGTGAGACAGTTCCCTGAGCTGGCCACTCAAGGTACTGATCTTCACTTCATTTATTTCTTCATTTCTTCATGTATTACTTGTTAAATCTATTATTCATTTATATATAGACACATCACAAGTCAATTAGAATACTTTGAATGTTAAGCTACAATAGTATGGTTCATGAACAAGTGCATGCTTTGTCTATTTTGAGTCCTCTGAAGGTTAGTATTAGTTCTTTTATCATTCTAAACATTTGGAGTTAATTCTATAATTTCCTATTGAATACAGTTATCTTCAGCTTATGCTGTAGGTACCCATAGCCACTAGGTCCTGTAGTTACTTTTACTATTTTTACATTTCTAAGAATTCCAACCAAGTCGAATACCCTAAGTAGGTTTGGATAAGATAGTTTAAGATAGGTATGAGTCTTGAAGGCACATACAGTGCAGTGTCATCATAAGCTTATGCTCCTTGGTTGATAATTTAATGTAGAAAGTACAATGATAGAGTGGACTGTTTAGATAGGTTTACCCCTGAATTATGTTAATTCTACAATGCATTAGTTTTCCTCTACATAAGACATCTTGGATCTTCCTCAAGATGTTAAGCTTTCTTCAGAGGAACCTGCTCTGATACCAATTGTTAAAATATACTAGACATCTAAGAGGGGAGTGAATCAATTGTCACAAAAATTTAGATTCACATGCATATCAAACCATCAAGCAACTTAATTACAGGTTCAACGGTTCAACAAGTTCAACCGTTCGATAGGTTCAACAGTTCAACAAGTTCAACGGTTCAACAGGTTCAACCATTTGATAGGTTCAACAGGTTCAACGGTTCAACAGGTTCAACCATTCAATAGGTTCAACAGTTCAACAGGTTCGACAGTTCAAAGGGTTCGACGGTTCAAGGAGTTTAATGGTTCAACCGGTTTAGTGGTTCGATAATTGATTTGTTCATCCCGCTTTCATCTGCAATCAACAATGAATCTGCTACTTGGTGAAGCGAATCTAATCTTGCATGGATGAAGTTGTGTTAATATGGAGAAAATTATGTTTTCGATGTTTCAGGGTGTTGTGAGGTTAAGTTTTGCTGATGGTTGTGAGTTGGTCCCTTGTCAGGGTATCAGCCACGGGTTTGAGGGATCCGCTGATAGTGTTCTTTCGGTGTGACTTTTAAAACCTTGGTTAATCTTCGATACACCTGTCGGTGTGACTTCCCACATCGGTGAAGCCCTCTACAGCTCTCCTGATACGCCGATGGAGGTTAACCTTGTATATACTTTGCATGACTCGCTATTGCCGGTAATTGAATGTATCTCTAACCTGATCTCACCGTTACGGCCGGTCATCCTTTGTTTCTAATTCAATGCTTCTTCTCAATGTACATTAGCAACATTCAACCTTGACATACACTTGCGAGATACACACGATATGAATCTCATTTGTGATATACACACGATATGACTCTCATTTGTGATATACACATAAAATGTATACGCAGTGATCTTGACATACAATTGTGAGATACCCACGAAATGACTATCAACATGCTTTTGCGATATACTCATGAATTGAATACCAACACGCTTTTGTGATATACACACTAATTGAATATCAATATGCTTCTGCGTTATACACACAATATGACTCTCATTTGCGATATACACACAAAATGTATACTTAGTGATTTTGATATATATTTGTGAGATACCCACGATTTGACTCTCAACATGCTTTTGTGATATACTCACGAAATGACTCTCATTTGTGATATACACACAATTTGTATACTCAGTGATCTTGACATACATTTTTGAGATACGCACGCAATGACTCTCAACATGCTTTACACACGAATTGACTCTCATTTGCGATATTCACACAAAATGTATACTCAGTGATCAACACGATTCTTACGCCGATTTAAATCTATGCATCCTTGTATCCATAAATCTTTGCAGAGAAACATCTGAATCTACAAAATAGAAAGACATTCTTCTCCGAAGCATTTTGTTTCATTGATCAACATTATTTTTATCTATAAAGATTTCTTTTTGTTGGTGAATTTTCTCTGGTGGGCCCGATGTTTCGATACTTCCAAGCTATCTTTCGGTGGAATTTTGTGCCAATAGTGTTGTGTTTCTCTGAAGGCTATAAATTCTTCTTCCTTCAGTGTGACTGCAATTCTCGGTGGAACTTTGCATCCTCGGTGAGACTCTTCTCCATGTTGCATTGATACGGCGATGATTACTCTTTGATCGTTCGCTTGGCAGAAGAATTTTGTCATTTTCTTGGTGAAGTTGAAAGTTCTTAGCAGCAGAAGGGAAGTGCTTCTGTTTCCTTATTTTCATTTACATCTTTTAGTTGGTTTCTCTATTTTTTCTTTTCTAACGCTATGGTTTTAGTGCAGATTGTAGATTTTGTGAGATTTTAGTTTGACTTGCATGCAGGTTTAGCACAGGCTTAGAGTTTGAAGCCAAAGTTAGGGAAATGTTTCATGATTTGTTCCTTCTGCTTCTTATCCAACTTCCTCCTCCTGCTCATTTTGGCATAGATGTGGACTAAGTCCGACAGGGACTTGTTGTTTTGGTCTGCCTCTAATAGGCCTTTGTAATGTAATTGAATTTTGCTTTAGACTTTTGTTGGCAAATAGGGAGAATGTTTGGTTCTTGGCACTATTATCTATTGTATTTGCCATAAAAAAAATTTATATTATAGTTGGGTTGTAGTTAGGTTTTTTCAGGGCTATAACCAGAGGTTTTCTTCCCTTGGTTCTTTCCTGTCGGTATGCCCTTTCCAAACCAGGTTTCTATATTTTTCATTATTATATTTTAATAAAATGTTTAGTGTCTTTTCCACTTTTTCTTCAAAAAAAAAATTATTCATAATTAGATTTAACCATGAAAGCATGAAACCATTAACTTAATCACAATCACACATTCAACACAGTAGACACTAGATTTTTGTGGAAAACACTAAAAGGGAAAAACCACAGTGGGTGTTAGCCCACAAAATATATAAGTTATAGCAATACTGAAAAATAGAGGCTCACTACCCAAATTGCTCACTGCAAAGAATGGCTCACTGCCAAACGATGGCTCACTAATTTAACAGCATCTACTCCATGCCAAGATTTAGTTCCATTGAAGCACAATATTATTTCTCTGCTCTGCTCTTTCACACATTCACACTTATCTTTTCATTTTCACAACACACACACTCTTTCGCAACTTCATTACATACTTTTATATAATTCATCAACCTTGGAATGTACATCAAGGTCGGCATTACATTCATCAACCGTTGGATCAATCTCCAAGGTCGGCATTACAAACATACATAAAATAGGTCTAGACCTAATACAAATTTAGCTAAGGAAAAGATGTAAGAATATATGCAGATCATGCCACACCTTAGCTGGGACTCAAACACAATCCTCCATGCCATGACATGCTTCTACAATCTTCAATGCATCTCCGCAATTAATGAATTCAACTAGGTCGACCAAGACTGATGAGAGCACTAGCTCTACCAAGAACATTCTTCATTCATGATCCAATTTTCTCTTTGCAGACCAATCCAAAGGTAGGAACATGATCAAGAAACATCCACAAGCACACTGTAATCACCAGGAACAACCGCACAATCTCTAACAACTCTGTCAAGAAGATTCTTCAAACCAGATTACAAGAACAACACTAATAGCCACTGTCATAAGAAAAAGATAGCTTGCAGACCACCAAATCACGAACCATTGTAGTTGAAGGCATTTAACATCATCATAGACTTGATTCCAAAACTGTAGACTAAAATACTTTAATGCAGAGGAATGAGGAGCAGAATACTCTCCCTGTCGCAACTGAATACACAAAAAAGTAGGTTTTACTTTGGTGAACACAACTCACTCAAATCTTCATGCTAGAGGCTCAAACTTGGAATATAACATCTTTAGACAGACTTCTAAATCACTTCCAATCCACAGGCAAAGATATTCATTCTACAAGAAATGCGGAGCTATCTTCTAGATTGTTCTTTAGTTTTGACTGCAACACACTGTGTCCACCGGAGGGGCTAATTTTCTCAATATCCTCAACATAAAAATCACTTACATAGGTAACTACAAAGCATCTTACTCATGACAGGCAAGCAACAAAATAAGAGCATAGTTGACACCAATGACAACACAGATATGTTGACATTAATGACAACACCAATTAGGCACATACTTGTAATAGTGAAGACATGCCTAGTTGAAGGAAAATGTGTCTTAGTTAAGCATGCCAAGACAAGGAAAATGATCCAAAAGACCAAAGGCACGCTTAGAGGTGGTTCTGCATGCTTCCAAAAGAAGAAATTTCAAAGTAAGTCTCAGAAGTGCACCCTTCTCCATCTTGCACGCCTCACAAAAGGAAAAATAAATGTCAAAAACACACTTGAAGAATGAGGAAAGAAGGTGCCTAGAGGACATTGAAGACTAAAAGTGCACCTAATACACTTTAGACATGCCTAGACATTAGAAATCATGCCTATGGAAGAAGAAGCACGCTTGTGGAAGAAAAAATATGCATGTGGAAGAAAAAGCGCAAATGTGAAAGAAGAATTAGAAAAAGCATAAGGGACAGAAAATGAAGTGTAATTCAAATCTATACTGATTATATGTACAACCCATATATCAAGGATAAATGAAAAGATATATATGATGAATGTATGTGACAGTATGTTGATATGAGCATAAATTTATGTGAAGAGAATGCCATGATTATGATCAATTTTGTGTAAAGAAGATTGTGCGTAATTGTAATCAGATTTGTAAGGGAAGTGTGTGATCAGATTTGTAAGAAAAGGATGTGTGTGATCAGATTTGAAGGGAAGGAAGTGTGTGATTAGATTTGTAAGGAAAGGAAGTGTGTGATCAAATTTGTGAAAGGTATAAACAATTTTGTGAGAGGAAGATCTTGTGGAGAAGTAAACTATATCAGCCATTGAAGGATTAATAGGTTGGAGCCTCTTGCTGGCTTGGAGCTCAATTTATGTGGGGGTTGGAGCCTCTAATAGGTTGGATCTTATCAAATAGTGGTTGGAGCCTCTTGTTGGGATGGAGCTCAGTTTGTGTGGGGGTTGGAGCCTCCAATAGGTTGGTGCCTATAATTATGTCAAGTGGAGATTGGAGTTTACACTAGGTTGGAGCCTACAAAGGAGAATGTTGGAGTACAGGACAACACTGAGAGGGGGGGTGAATCAGTGGTCTATTTTTTAAAATCTTTTTGCACCTTTTAATTTACAAGACAGAATAAAGGAGACATCAATAATATATCAAATTCATATGCACAAGTATGATGATGAATAGAATGAACAAGACCTTATGTGTAAAACATTATAAAACACACACATAGAGGCAAATCATAACACAAGGATTACTAGAGTGGAAAACCCTCATGGGGTAGAAAAACCACTCAAAATTGCCTCATTGGCTTATTCAAAAAAACCTCACTGGTTACAACAAGTTGTCTCACTGACAATTAACCATGCCTCACTGACATACAAAGCCTCACTAGCTAGAACCATGTCTCATTGACCAATCAAGTGCCTCACTAGCATACATCTGAACATATATGAGAAAAGAAGTAATTCAGGGGATTACCCTAATTCTCTACAACACATTATATTTCACAACCTTATATCTCCTTTTGGTAATACATACTTCAAATGCAACCTTTTCAATCAACTAAATCAAGTCTCTTTTATCCTCTATGTTGAAGTCTCTAAACATCGTTATTTACATTGAAACATTACTCTTGAAACATGTACAATATGTATATTCTTCAAACCCTCTTATACACATAACATCTCATTTTAGTTTGTGCCATTTAAAACCACAATTGTTCAACCTCATTTTCACCATCTACATATATATAGATTTCAAACAAAAGACCTTTGATCTTCCATCTTCAAAGCCTATATTTTCATTATTTTTAAAAATCTACTCTCCTTCATTGAATCTTGCATATAAAATAATATTAAATCTCTTCTCTGCATCTATGAAGAACCTCCATAAAAAATCTTCAATATTATTCAAGACACCATTCATCTTCTCTGCATTAAAAAATCACTCTGCCATTTTATTTTCTCAACATAAGAAAATCCATTCACCTGCAACAAAAAAACTTTTCATATTCCTCATTATAAACTTTCGAACCCACTTCTCCAAACCTCCTCTGCAAGAATAACAATAAGTCTTTAATCACAATATAAAAAGAATAAAGAAATTTGCCCTCTTTAGAAACTTTCATCTTTTTGCCTTCCAAAATATTCTTTATTTGAAGTCTTTAATTCCTTGGGAGGCCCACTAGAAAATTAAAAAAATCTTCTTAAAAGCATCCACAAAAAAAATATGCCTGAGAAATGCCAAAAAAATGGCATTTAAAAAGGTAAAAGACTGGAGTTACACTATCCTGACAGCCACATACCTGTCAAAATAGGAATTAATAGGAAATTTCTAAGTTTAAAAAATAACCATCGATGTGCCCACCTCACTTTAAATACTAGCCATTGATGGTTTTTTGGCGGCCACAAACATTAGCAGATGACCGCTTAAAGAGGTAAAGAGGCCAGTCATAGATGCCATAAAGCCCTTTAGTAGGTAACTAATGGCCGATGCTAGCAGGTCAATTGAGAATTAAAACAAAAAGTATGACTTTTGTGATGGGCAGAAAAAGAATAGGATGATATGCATACATGAATTTCACTTAGAATTATCTTAGGTCCTTTAGGGATTTAGATATGCAACTAGGGTTAGGAGAGATGAGAGTTAAGACTACAAAAGCCTAAAAAGACCCATTCTAGTTTTGGCAGAGAATATATATGAAGAATTTAGGCTCTTTAGGTGTATTCTAGGGTTTTAGGAATGAGACACTTAAGAGCTCCAAAAGATGTAATATCAAAATGACTCCATGATCCAAACACTAAGAATACTATAATGCTAATGCTTCACTTATATGAATAAGTGAATAACACAAACACTGAGCTTATCAATCAACATAGAAGAAGCATTCTTCATCAAATGTGAAGACATTCTAAGACACCATCACATGAAAAGACCTCATCAACATCATGTTAATATTTTGACTATACAACCTTATGAAGACATCAACAAGATAGAAATGTGCTTGGAATAACCTATGTGAAAGACTTTGATATCCCATCACAAGAAGACCTCTTAATGAAATGTGATGATGACTTGAAGCATGATGTCCTCCTTGAACCAGGATGATGGCTTTCTTGCAAACTAAATATACTACACACTTTAACAACTCCAACATGTTATCAAACCAGAGTGAGATGCATACCAAGACACTTCTATTATGCAATCACTGCATGCACAGATATGAGCTGCAACTTTTGTCCTGCAAGTGATCATTATTACCATGTCTCTTACCTCTATCATGAATGTCACAACACTATAAGATCTACTACCTTGACAATAGTTGAAACTCCATTATATATCAAAGAATGAATTCAGCATTGGAACTAAACAAGAAGCCTCTGCCATACCTCTGAGAAAGCAAGTACTCCTGACTTGATATTGAATGAGCACATCTGATTTCATGCAGATAACTTTGACAAACCATCATGATAATGATATCGATAACACACTTATCACATAGCAATGAATCATCATGAAAGTGAGAATCTTTGTCATCCTGATATAATCTCATTATGAAGAGCATCACTTTACATGAAATAAAGGATAAAGCATTATCAACCTTATCAGCCTGTGTCAAGATCAAAACAACTTTTGACATCTATTGTGTCTTGGACAACATGAAGACCATAATATGAACTCCTAACTCTGTGAACTCCTGATAAATGAACTCCACACACTTCTATCATCAATGACAAACAACTTAACATCTTTTTGACATCAATGACAATCAATTTCCATCAGAAGATCAATCTATAATCTATAAGCAATATTTTGCTGTGGTTTTCTCCCAAAAGGGTTTCCATGTAAATCGTGTGTTCTCATTGTGTTCTTAATTGCTAGATCTTGGATATGTGTAGTTGATGTGATTGATTGAGTTTGGAAAAGTAAAAGTTTGTATTATACTGATTCACCCCCCTCTCAATATAACTGTGTGCATATCAGGCTTTTTTTTATCATCATGCAAGAGGATGTGAGCATGAAGTCAAAGTTTGCAACAAATTGATCCTCAATTTAACTGGAGGTCACATGTTTGCACGTCAATTGATCTACAATTGCATGCTTTTAAGATTTAGTCTTACTGGAGCAGATATTTTGTAATAAGTTTGCATGTAAGGAAAATAGTACTGAACTAGGTTAGAGTTCAATTATTTGTTTTCATGCATTTGCTTTGAATAGTATAAATAAGTGCTTTTGCACAAGGATTGGGGTTCATAAAGAGTTAGCATTATTCATTATTCATTATTCGGTATTTAGTAGATTTAGAATAGAGAAATCAATTGTATCAATGAATAGACATCAATAAAATGGAAATTCTCATTCCTTCATTATGCTAGAGTTGCTAATCACCTGGTGTTCAAATTGTGATTTTGTTGTTCAAATAACATTTATTATGCCTTTTTTGCTGGTAAATGTTATTGAAATGTGTCGTCTATGTTGAAGGTGAAGTCGATTCAATCAATCTGTGAACTTTGTGTCATAGGAAAAAATGAAGATATATGTTGTGGCTTTGTACTACCTTATGTGATTTAATCATGGATTTGTGATTATATGTTTATGTTTTAATCAATCTAATCGACGTGTACTTACCTTTTTCAACCTCTAAATTTAGCTAAATAGCACAAGCATGTAGTCGTAGGTTCTGATTTCAATTAAAAATCGATAAAATCTTTGCCTCATGAATGAAAGTGTGTTTCTGCCTTTTGCACGTTGCAAATTTAAAAAGAACACCTATTTTTGTTTTATCCAACACGAACATGAAACACCTTTGAAAACATTGTAAAGTTTGTAAAGTGTAAGAAAATTCTATATAGTTTTTAGATTAGTTTTACTTTACAAGGAGCTTCACCTTCTAATTTGAGGAGTGATCTTACCGCACATCTGTTTGTTTTACGCTCGCACTAAAAGGTGTGAAATAAAATGCTAATAGTTTTTGGCGACTCTTCTAGGGAATGAAATAAGACTACCCGTCTTTTCCATTGAAATTTATAAAAGGTCTGGAGTTCACTCATATTTTTCAATTTCAGCAAAAGACTTCCTATGGCTAATCAAGAGGGTAACCATGTCAACAACAATTGTCCACCTCCATCATGACCATGGGGAAATTAGATTGGTCCCTTGGCACTTGCAAAAAATCATGAACTTTCTAAAGGCTCAAGGAAGAATTTACCAAAATTCTAAAGTGATGGAAAGCAACATCCTAATGGACATATTTCAACCTTCACCACCGCTTGTGGGATTTTTAGCATTGCACATGAAGATGTTGCAGTTTGCTTATTTGTGGAAAACTTGTGATGCCCAACAACTGATTAGTTTAACCACCTTGTAGCTAGTTCTATCACGAGTTGGGAGTCGATGAGGAAGAAATTTCTTGCTTGATTCAAACTGGCAGAAGACAGTCATATTTTGTTTGCACAACTCTCAAATGCCAAGAAAGACAAAGATGAACTAATGCGAGAGCTCATTGCAAGATTCAACCGTCTACTTGCCAAAGTTGATGATGCTCTAAATCCTTCTTCTGAGATCCTTCTTAGTTGTTTCATCAATGCCCAAATCTTAGAAATTGCTTTCTTTCTCAAGCAAAGAAATGCTACAGAATTGAGAGAGGCTCAAGAATATGCTATTGAGTTGGAGGATCATATGATCATTTTAGAAAAATTTCCTTGAGATTCAATCAAATCATCGGTTCCCTTGAACATCCCACCTCTTCAACAACTTCCATTTCCCCCAATTGGACAAGACTCTTTCATCAACTACATCAATGATCAACCTATTTCACTAACGAGGCAAGTGACACATGTCTTCTGCGACACAAATATACTAACTTGTTCCATGCAAGAAACAAACATGATGGATGATTCTATATGATGGGTTGAAATATTGACCTCTTTTTATTGTGTTTTTATATGATTTTAGAACTTTTCCATATGATTCTCCAGACACTTTACCAACATCACCATCATTATATGTTGTCTTTTTATATACTTTGCAAGACTCTGAATCTATGTTATTAATATGGAATATAGTGATGATAATATCAATTGAATGATTTAAATATGAGTATGAATGAAATATAGATGGAATCATATGGTTTAGTCATGAAGGTTGTCTGTGTGCATATGTTTTGTGAATTAACCCCTGTGCAAGAAGAACATGTCATCAAGGAAATGAGCATTTGCAGTGAAGTTGCAAACAGGAGAATCAAAGGAAGTGACGTTAGGACGCAAAAAGTGCAAGTAGCTGGAGGATGAATGTGAACCATCATGGATAGAAATAAATGCAAAAGATGTAGACTTGTTTCAAACGCAGCTTATGTGTGTTCTTCATGCGAACCGTTGCATAAGAATTCTTGTTTGAATAGGACTCTCCTTCCTATGTTCAGTTAGATTAATAAATCGATCTCAAACATGTATCCTAGTATCTAGGAATGGATTGATGGTTGAAGTTAGTTGGTAGTTGCATAAAAGTCTCTTGTTTCTGTATAAGTTAGGAGGGATGAGTTAGATGTCGAGTTAGCTACTTTATTTTCTAGTTACTCAGTTGTTACTCTGTTTTTCAATATTGGAAGATCCAGACATGTTTTATTAAGGAATGTCATTATTGAATACAATCTAAAGAGATTATGTTTATGATTTGAAATGAATGAAACTATGTGTTATAAGGTTGCATGAGTATCTGAATTACATTTGATTTCCAGTTAAGTGAGTTAGTCCCTTGAGTCGGCCACTCAAGGTACTGATCCTCACTTCATTTATTTCCTTATTCCTTTATGCATTCTTGTTAAATATATTTTTCATGTGCGTATAAATACATTACGAGTCAATTAGAATACTTTGATTGTCAAATTACAGTAGTATGGTTCATGAACAAGTGCATGCTTTGTCTATTTTGAGTCGTCTGGAGGTTAGCATTAGTTCTCTTATCATTTTGGATGTTTTGAGTTAATTTTGTAATTTCCTAGTGACAATAGTTATCTACAGCTTATGTTGAAGGTACTCGTAGCTACTAGATTCTGTAGTTGTTTTTACTGTTCTTGCATTTCTATGAATTCTCGTAAAGTAGAATAGCCTGAGTAGGCTTGGATAAGATAGTTTAGGAAGAATACGAGCCCTAAAGACACATACAATGTAGTTCCATCATAAGCTTACGCTCCTTGGTTGATAATTTAATGTAGGAGTACAATGATAAAGTGGATTGTTCAGATAGGTTTACCCCTAAATTATGTTAAGTCTACAAAGCATTAGTTTTCCTCTACACTATAGTTGTTTAAAAATTTCATCCGGTCAAGCCCAATGGAAAATTTGAATATACAAAGCGTGGGTGAAAGGGTTAAATGAACAGGTGGATAGGTTAAACACGTACAGAATGCGGTGAAGGAGGGTGAGCCTGGGTGTCTGTGCTCACAGGCTGGGGGCATCGATGGCTTCATGACTGGGTTAGGCACTGATGGGCTATTGTCTGTGTTAGGAAAAGTGTCTCAACCTTGCAACTATGAAAGGTTACTATTATTCTCAGTTTTGGTCTTTTTGAATACCCTTTATCTTTAAAAATGGTCTAGAACTTTCAAAGTTTCCAAAAGGGCTAAAAATGGCGAGACTTACTATTTTTAGTAACTCTACATTTGACTTGGAATTGACCCAAAAAATTTTCCAAAAGATGCAGAACCATTAAGTAAAGATCTCGGGTGAGTTTCGACTCAAGATCATATCTGGATTGTGAGATATTAAAGTTCATGTTTTTTGAAACTACTAAAAAAAAATTTGACCTCAATTTTGAGGCACTTAGAGGTCCCTAAACATCCCAAAATTTGTCATAACCGATGAAGAGGGTTATAGCATGATAGATCTCTTCACGATCTATTCGATCATTAAATGGTTCATTAATCTGACACCCAGATCAAAAGTTATGGCCTCCAGAAGTTGGACTTCCTATTTTTGGGAAATGTAAAAACGCATTGGACACTTAAAAGAATTGTAAAGGGGAGATTTACATATGTTGGTGTGTGTTTTGCCACATCACAAGACACATCTAATTGGAGATAATTTGGGTGCCACTTTTGGGTGGTTTTGGCTCATGGTTTTGTAATTACTATTGATAGTTTACTATGTATCTCCTATATATCAAGAGCTTGAGATGGAGGTTCTGTGTAAGAGTCTTATAGATATTGAGTTACCTCCTGGATCTCTAGTTAGTTATACTCCTATGAAAGCTTTCTCTACAAGTATATTGTAATCTTCTTGATTCTTAAATAATATATTAGACGGCTTTGGAGTGTGGGTTTTTTACCTGAAAGGGTTTTCCCCACGTATATATTGTGTTGTGAGTTTTGCATTTGAATGTTGTTATTATCTTTTTGTTAATGTGCATCTTAATTTGTAACTGTAAAAGCTAAAATTTGCATAAATCTTTCCTCAGTAGATTAGTGTAGGAAGCATTTTCCTCATGCCTTGCTTCCTTTCAGTCTAGCCCTTTTCCAAATCATGCTAGGTGTGGTCTGGCCCTTGGTCTTCCAGTGATTGGTAGCTCTAGGTCTATTGGTTGCCCCAAAAATAATTCATTGAGGTTGTTCCTAGTGCAGGAACTTCAGCTCGCTCTACATAGGCAAGGGCTAGGCTATTGCTAGTTGTCTATTCTACTCTTGTGTTGATGTGTGGCCCTAAAGTTTTAGAGAATAAGGAGTTCTACCTGAAGCACAGAGTGATCTATAGGTTTAATGGGTTTTGGCCTTCTCTTCATTATCTACATCTCTAGGTCAAGGAATCGTGGAAACCCATGGTGGAGAGTAAGATTGAACTTTATCCCTATGCTAAGGGTTTTTTCATAGCAACTTTTACTTCCTTAGAGGAGCGGAACTTAGCGATGGATGGTAGGGTTTAGATGTGGCGTTAGCATTTGCTCTCCATCAAACCTTGGGCTTGATCTTTCAACCTTCTTACTAAGCCACTTAATATCAGGCCAATATGGATTTGACTTCTGAATCTCCCCCTTTAGTTTGGGGAGGATGCTTTCTATGCGGCCATTGGCAACACTATTGGTTGTTTTTTGAAGGTAGATTCTACTATCTTAGATATGGGGCATACTACGATTGCTCGAATCTTAGTTGATATTGACATCTCCAAGCCACTCTTTGGAGATGTTGTGCTGAAGGTACGGGAATGGCCTTGGACACAACAACTTGACTATGAGACCCTTCCTTTTAGATACAAAAGATGTTTTTCTATTGGTCACTTGGCCTCAGGTTGTCCTCACTCTCATCATAAGAGTTTGGCAACTTGGTGGAAGAATGCACTCATGGATCACCTAATTATTAGTGATTCTCTAGATGATGGCTCCTCTCAGAGAGATGGCTCTTCCCAGGAGACTTTGTTTGTTCTCCCTATGGTACCCGAGGGTGTGGCGATGGATATGGATGTTGATTTGTTCGATCATGTCATTGTTGTTTCTCTGAATCATGTCATGAATAGGATTCTTCTTCAACTACTCCAGTCACTCTTTCGACCGTGCCTACTTCTGGTTTGGTTTCTTTGTGTGCACCTTCTTTGGCTACAACAGCCAGGGAGGACCCCACCTCTCGCCATGCTCTAAGGACTTTGACTCGAAGGTTTCATGGACTGTGGTCCAGTGTAGAAAGAAATGGCTCCCCAAATCTGTCATGGATCTGCATCCTAGGGCTAAGGGAGTTAGGTTGGTTTGTTTGGGATTTGTTGTTGTTTAGATTAGATCCTTTGTTTGGTTTGTTCTGCAGGTTGTTTTCTATTTTGCAACCTTCTTTTGTTCTTTCCACTACCAGTGTGCGTCCTGTACACTGTTTGGGTTTCCCTTTGGACTATTTGTTTCTTGCATCTTGGTTACTGTTGTGTCTGTCCTTTTTTGTTTTGTCCTAGGGACCTTGGTTGTAAAGGGCTTAGCCCCTTGTAAGCTACTTATCCTAATAAAAAAACAAACATGATGGTGGAAATTGTCTCGAAATGAAAAGATTCATGCATATTTTAATGGCTTCCAATGAAAATCAAGGATTTTCAAATGATCTTGAACATCTTTTAGACAAATCCGATGACGACTCTATAATGGGATCTACCCAATGTAAATCTGATATAAGAAGGAATAATTTTCATAATCATGTTTCAAGAAACATTATGTGTCTTCATAGTCAAGAACTGTCAATGGAACAATAATATCGATCAAAAGCGAAAATCTTGCCTACTTTGCATAAATTATTTGAGATTGAAGAAGGATTGTTGATGGGAGAGGAAAATAATGTAATACATGTATGTCATATTTTCTTTACGAAGGATGAAGTCAAATCAGAGTGTGAAGATCAAAATTACAAGCAAGAAGAAGTCAAATATATCGTGGAGAGTAATGATGAATCAAATTTCTTCCTGTCATCATTCGAAGGGTTGTTCGGCGAGTCTGCATTAGACATAATAAAAAAAGCAAGATATTTTTCTCTCTCAGGAGTTTTTAGCTTCAAATTCAATTGATTCTCTTAGCATCTATGATGAGGAGTTTCAAGATGAAGAAACAAAGTATCTTATGCCCGAAATTGATGTTTTTCTTCAACATCTAATTCCAATGCCCGAAGACTCAATTGATGAGATTGATGCTGCACATTTTGTGGATGTAAAGACTGCTTTGGATCAAAAGTTTTAGATTTGGGAGGTTGATATTGTTCATGAAATCAATGATAGATCACAATTAGATGAACAATCTTCTAAATAGAATTTAGCTTTGGCAGCACCCAACAAATCAAAAGACCGTGTGGAAGGTTCTTTGTTAGATTTTAATGGTTTTCTACAAGTACTTGAGAGTAAACTTTCAATGGAAGACACAGTGAACTCCCTTTTGAGTTTTGACCCATCTTCATCTTCAATGGACCCCATATATGTCAGTGAGGAAGAAGTAGATCTTTTTCTCCAAGATATCAAGGAAGAAGAACAATGGTTGGTCAAAGAAAATGTAGTACCATCAGAATATCATATTCACACTCTTGTCTCAACAATAGGAGATAACAATTGTATGATTGATAGTGGAGAACCAAAAGATGTATTAATTGAAGATAATTGCATTAGTGAGACTCAATTTATCCAAGAATTGACAATAAGGGGTGATGGATGACAAAGCAAGCTACCGAAAGAAGTTATTTTTTAGCGAGTGTACTTTGATAATGACTTAGTGTTGGAAGATTCAAACCTTGATAGTCTTTCAATTTAGACTCCACAAGTTGGTCACTAGAAAGATCAATTGGTGAAGATGGTCAAGTGGTCTTGTCATCGCAAGGTATCCCATTGATATCGATTGTGGATTCAATAAGTCGTGAGTTGGTGAGTGGGATTTTCTTTCAATAGCTCTAGCCTTTCTCAGAGGTTGATAGTTGGACTGAGTTTAGGATCGCATATGTTGAAGAGATAGTTAAAGAAGATCAATTCTGACATGTGGTGATTACAATGCCTACAAATGTACTACGGCCACAAGATCTTGTTGTTAGGGTTAGTCGGCAGAAGATATCAATTAAATGTAGATAAAGATTAAACAAAGGAATGAAAATACACAGAAATAATAACAACGAGAGACAAGTTTTAACGTGGTTCACCCAAACTCAGGCTACATCCACCAACAAAGAGTCCAATATTATTATCCAATAATCAAACTGATTACAACCAACAATCCTCGCAACGCAATACCGCTACAAAACGCTACAATACATCAACGAAAACCCTAACCCTTAGCCGCTTTTATTAAGCCTTATGTCGGTTACAAAAATAAGTTTTTTTATGTCAGCCAATAATTAAAAAAATAACTCCTGGACCCCGCAAGGGGCGCTACCCCTTGACCCCGTCTTGGGGGCGCTGCCCCCAAACCCCTGCAAGGGGCACTGCCCCTTGACCCCGTTAAATAGTTTGGGGGGAAACTGTGCCAATAAAAGAGGGGTAAATTTAACCTCTGAGTCTAATTAGACTCCATATAACAACAATCTCCCACTTGGAGACTGATCAGACTCCACACCATATCATCTTCCACTTGGAGACTGATCATAACACTGCTGACCCTATAGCTCCCTCTAGAAATAAGCACTGTGGAATCTGTTGTTCTATTTTTTTTGTTTTCAGTCTTGAAGACCAACCGAAGCTGAAGAGGAGTTCATCTTCTCCCTTGTCACTGCCTCCGTAAACATATCCGTTGGATTTTCATCTGTATGTATCTTTTCTAGCCTTAACTGTCCATCATCTAACACTGGCCGAATGAAGTGATACCTAAGTTGTATATGTTTGGTCTTTGAATGCAAGGTAGAATTCTTTGTAAGATGTATGGAACTCTGACTATCTGTATATAAAGAATGGTTAGCCTGTTGTTTTCCCAATTCTTCCATGAAAGATTGCAGCCATATCATCTCCTTGCTTGCCTCTATTGCAGTGACATACTCTGCCTCTGTGGTGGATAAAGAAACCACCTTTTGTAACCTGGAGATCCAACTCACCGCTGTCCCACCTACAGTAAAGACATAACATGTAGTACTCCACCTGGTATCAATATCCCCTGCCAAATCTGAGTCTACATAACCTACCAAATTAGTATTAGAGCTCCCAAAACATAAGTGTTTATTGGATGTACCTATCAAATATATGAGAATCCATTTTACCGTATTCCAATGCTCCAATCCTGGATGACTCATATACCTGCTTACGACTCCTATAGCATGTGCAATATCTGATCTCGTGCATACCATGTGTTGGTGATTGTTTTAACATAGTCATAACAATAGTTAAAATTCACATAAAATAAACCAAAACTGACTTGAAAGATATGAAGGAATTGGTTAAGATTCGCTTAATCCCAAGTTTAATATGGTCAGGTCTTGACCTGTTGGGCAAATTCAGTTGGTTGATGTGACGCTGTAATGTTCAAGGGGCCTTACGTGATTTAGGGTTTCTTGTTGGTTTACTGGACTCAAACTATGCAAAAGATCATAAATATCAGCAAGTTGTTAATTCCTTTTGCATAAAAGTGTTACCATGCTGCAAAAGCCTTAAAGAGTTTTCTTGAATTATTGCAGCTTTCTCCTCTTAAATATTATGAAAAAATTATCTACTTTCAACTTAGTTATGCATACTTTTCAAATATGAGACAATTTCCTTTAAATTTCTACGTTTAAAGCTAAGTATTTTCAGATGGGTTGGGAAAAATTAGAAAGATCTAAACTAAACTTCATTCATTCTACCAAAGGATCTAATTGTTCTGTTATGCACTTTGTAAATCATACAACAATTTGATCAAATCCACAAATTAAACCTTAAATGTAAGTTCTGAGCATTTTCACAAACATACACTTAAGATTGCAAGCTCTAAGAGAAAATGTTTCAAACACAAAGAAGAGCCAAAAAACACTCAAAAGATAGACATAGAATTCTAGATTCACTAGTATTGGAAACAGACAGTCATATAAGATTTACAATGTCTGAATGACTCTTAGCTTCATTGATCTAATTACAGAAAACTTACAAGCTTTACAGATACAGCAAGGAAGCAGGATGTTCCACATGTTCCTTACTGCAGACACAGGCGACCTCCTTCTTCTACTCCTAGTGCTATGCTAAATACTATCTTTTACAAACTCTTGTTGCTTCAAATCCCTATGTAAAGTATTTTAGTGTAAAGGGGGCAATATATAGACTTGATTATCCTCAATACAGCTCAAAACCCTAGTTAAGCAAATGGTTCAAACCTCTGGTTACATCAATAAATGTTGGAGAACAAGTCTCTCAAAATATCTCTGAGCATACATCAAGTCTGGGCAAAATATGTCCTTCTGGAAACCCTAGCAGCTCAATAATAACTTCTGCCATCTGCTGCAATGATGTCTTCAACTGCATTTTGTCCTCATCAATGAAGACCTTTGACTTCCTTGCCCTTCATCCTTATCTTCCTTTTGCTTCCTCTAGGATCTAATTTCCTCTTCTGTAATGTCATCGGTATTAAGTTTCAGCTCCTTCCTCAACTGCAAACCTACAAAAATTGACCAGCAATAAATATCATCATTTAATAAACAAGCAGGAATTTGAACAATTATTAAATCCAGTCGTGACTGTGCAAAATGTAGAAATCGGGCCCAAAATCTGTGAAAATTGCACATTTAAAATGCATATTCATCGTTAAAAGCAGTCGAGTCAACCATCGTTGACCAAAAAATATGCAATCAGGCTCAAAAATGCTTCAAAAACCCTATTGTGTTGCCTCTTCCCGCCTATCGGCATGAGGTTTGCCCATCGGTGTGGCTAAAAAATTATCTACCAATCGCATTGCTCTGGCCGAAATGGCCTCAACGGCTAAGTCTTTTCTCTTTTCCCTACTATCAGCGTGATATCCACTCATCAGCGAGTCCAAAGAATTCTTGGTCGATCGCCACTGTTTGGCTGATATGGCCTTTTCATTCAGCATACATTCCACTGTTCATCAGCCTGACATAACGCCATCGGCGTAGCCAAAACTTTCTCTGCCAATCACCTATCTTTGGTCGATGCAAGCTCATCGATGTGACTCCCGCCGATAACCCTCACTGTTCTCCTTGCATGTTGCTTTGCTTGTATATCGGCAATGTATGTCGGATACATACAAGCATTTAAAATATACAATGAATTTTCTATTTTGGACTTTCATTTTGGATCCGACTTGTATGCATAAGGTGCTTGTATATCTGCTTTGGACTCCAACTGTACTATAAACTGTAGCTTACTCGCCCTTCGAATCCGCAATGTATTCAATGCAATGTATTCAGAAACATACAAGCCGAAATCATACAATGTTTTAACCAATTTTAATACTTCTTCAATTCCGCGGCTTGCATATTGTTGCATGTATATCCTCAATATACAAAACACAAAATATGTAAGGACTTAACCATGTTCAATAAATTTTCCAGGTCCACCGCATTGACATTACCCTTGTATCTATTAGAGATACATTCGGGCCTGATACAAGCATTAAATCGGATTTTATTTTCTCTTTGATTCCGTGTTGTATGTATCTCTGCTTTGTATGTTCTGGGTCCACCTTGTACATTTCGTTGCATGTCTTAATATACAAAGCATAAGAGATACAACGATTTAACCAACTTTGATAACTCTTTAGTTCCACACCGTATGTATGCATAGAACATTTTTAAAATGCATACAAGGGAAAAAAGACATACACCCGGCTTTGTATATGGAAGCGATATACAAAGGACCTGCATACGAAACATGCAAGCGACCCAACATGCAAACAACCTTAAATATGGACCCGATTGCAAATGCGACTAAGTATAAAACAACCTTTGCACATACAAACGACCTTGTATATGAACAGCAATATACAAAGGACCTTGGTATACAAGCGAATTTGCATACAAGGGGCCTTGTATATGCAACCCGATATACAAGCAGGCTTGTACATACAAACAATAAACCCTTCCCTTGTACATTTTACCAAAATGATCATAACTTGCAAAATATGGCGAATTTTAAGATGGTTCAAAAAGCAACCCTAGCTCATTTTTCACAAGGGATCCAACCATATCATGCCCAGGTACTAAAAATGTTTTTTTCTCTATTTTTAACAAAGTTTGCAATTTTCACTCTCCTTTTCCCTTTTACCACCAAGCAAAACAGTACACAGAAGCAAAAAGCAAAGAAAACACAGTAGGGGTCCTCATTTTGCCTAGGAGTAAAATGGGGCGTGTTGTGAACATCACAACAACTAGAAACCAAACAAAACAATTAAATTCAAAACATTAAAGCAAGCTAAATGAAATCAATTCATAACTTCCAGCTATCTTTCTTGCAAATCATTATTCAATTTGAGATCTAAGATATTCCATAAGGGTGCATGAATTTTCATTTTCAATTTAGGTGTGTGCACATGATTAATTATCCTCATCTTGAAGATCAGTTGAACAAACCAGTGACTGATATTAGCCTACGTATTGAGGATATTCCCTCATAGCCAACCGGATAGAGCCTTGCTACCAGCGAGCGTCTATAGCCCCAGTAAGGTTATTGTTACAATTCTCCTAAGTAGAGCCCCACTACCAGTGAGCGTCCATAGCCCCGATAGAGTTACTTAGGTGGCTTAATCTGGATTTTCAGTATAATCTGCTTTATTTTTTTTATTTTATTTTTTATTGATTTTTGATAGAAATTTTCACAATATATTGCTATTTGTAACTTTATGATGCAAGGAATGAGCACTTGCTGAAGTTAAGTTGAGAATTGTAATGGTAGCAAGGGTGACCTCAGATTTTTAACCTAATATCTACACTGGTAGGTTCAACAAACCCAAGGATTTTAGGTTTGTCATCGTGAGAAACTTCCCTTGAATTCTCAATCACTATTATTGAATACAAAATTTTAGAAACTAAACAACTCTCTACATTCATGAAAGTCACAAGTTATGCATTAATTGCAAATGATTAACCTGAATATTCTAAATTGTATATTGTTTTCAATGGTTGTTAGCTTGCTCCTTAATACTTTAAAGAAAAACAAAGATCCCTGCTGAGGAGACAACAAACAAACCAAAACAAGCAAACCGCACAAACAACTGTACAAACAACAAAACAAAAACAAAAACAACAAAACAGAAGGAAACAAAACAAAACTGTACAAGCAACTAACCCACAACAACAAATAGCAAAAAGGAAAACAGCAAAGGGAAACTGTACACTACTTACACTACATTACACAAAAATGGACCACCCTTTACCTCAAGCCTAGAAGTAGTGTTTCAAATGTTGGCCATTAACTGGTAATGGCACATCTTCCCCAATCAAGGTCTTGAGTCTAAATGTGTTGTCTCCTATTATTTCTAAGACTTGCAATGGACCTAACCATAGTTTGTCAAATTTTCCATGACTCCCCTTCTTTTCATGTGCTTTATCCCAGCATAGCACTAAGTCTGATATCCTAAATGTTTTGACTCTTGCCCTCTTATCAAACCACCTCTTAACTACTACTTGGTGTTTGGCAAATTTCTTGATGGCTTGACCTCTTTTCTCATCTAGTTGTAACATTTGTACTACCATGGCTTCCCTGTGATTATCAAAGCCTAAATACTCATTGGCAAACTTCCAGATTGGTATCCTTAGATTTACTGGAAGTATGGGATCAGTCCCATAAACTAAATGATAAGGTGCACTGCCTAAAGTTGTTTTAAACTTGGTCCTATCTACCCACAGTGCATATTTTAACAACGTATTCCACTCTCTAGGACTCCTTGCAATTAGCTTCTTGATTATATCTAATAAAATTTTGTTTGTAGATTCAGCTAATCTATTTCCTTGAGGATAATAATTTGAAGAAAACTTTAAAACAATCCCGTATTCAAATGCCCATTTAGAAAATTTCAAAGAAGAGAAAGCAGGGCCGTTATCACATACCAATGAATAGGGAGTTCCAAACCTGGTTATGATGTTCTCTTCAAGGAACTTGATAACTACCTCAGTCGTGGAGAACTCACAGCATGTGGCTTTAGTCCACCTTGTACAGTAGTCTGTCACCGTCAGTATGAACTTGTGTCCTGCAAAAGATGGAGGATTGATGACTCCAATGAAATCCAGGCCCCATTGTGCAAATGGTCTTGATTTAATCACAGGCTGTAATGGATTGGCCTGATTTCTTCCCTTATCTACTGCAGTTTGATAGGTGTGGCAACTCATAATGTGACTCTCTATATCTTTAGACATCGTAGGCCAATAGTAGCCTGCTCTCGATATTTTGTGTGTTGTGGCTAGATGGGAACCATGGCCGGTTCCATACTTGTCATGCAGTTCTATCAACACCTTATCCGCTTCAGCTTTATTTAGACATCTCAAGTAAATTCCATCATGGTTCTTCCTGAATAGAAGACCTCCTTGCACCATATACTTTTGTGCGTTAATCTTCAAATCTCTCCTCTGAGAAGCTTTCATCTTATTTGGGTACTTTCCAACTATTAGAAAAGTGTTTAGATCATCATACCAGCCTGATGTGTCATGGGAATTCAACACATACTGTTGTTTTATCAAATCTAGGTATGTGTTTGCTATTGTCTGCACCAACGCCCACCCTCTGATCAGCTTCATGGGAATGATTTCTATGTCAAACTCTTGCAGCGTGGTGATCCATTTGGCCCTCTTTTCCCCAGGCTCGTTCTACATCAGCAACATCTTTACTGCTACGTCTGGCACTATGGCTTTGACCTGACTGCGCAAAATATAATGCCTAAATTTCTTCACGACCCTTATTAGTGTGAATGCTTGTCTTTCGGTATCCAAATATATCAGTTGTGCATCCTTCAGCAGCGCGCTCATAAAATCTATGGGCTTTTCCTCATTGTCTACACCCTTTTGCGTCAAGGCAGCCGCGACTGAATGGGAAGATGCAAAGGAATAAATATAAAACAGCTTTGTGTAGTCTAGACTTGTTAGTACAAGGGCATTAGAAATGGCCTCCTTAATATCTTCAAACGCAACTTTAGCCACTGGTGTCTACTCCATCTGCGCGTCCTTCTTCAACATGGCATTTAATAGCTGCACGATTTCTGCAAAACCCGTGATGAACTTCCGAACAAAGTTAATTTTACCAAAAAATGATTTCAACTCTTTCCTACTATTTGGTATTTGCAAATTTTTTATTGATTCTATTCTATCTGGGTCAATCGATATTCCAGTTTTAGAAATGACATGCCCTAGTAATTTACCTTCAGTTACTCTGAATGAACATTTCTTAGGGTTAAGGGAAATTCCGTACCTCTCACATCGCTTAAGTATTCTCCTGAGATCTTCAGTGTGAGTGGATGCATCCTTGGAATACATAGTCAGATCATCCATATATACCATGATGCACTTACCTGATAACCCACAGAATGCAATGTCCATGGCTCTCTGAAAAGTGGCACCTGCATTGATCAGACCAAAAGGCATTCTCCTATATGCATAATTTCTCCATTTACAAGTGAAGGTGGTTTTTAATCTGTCATCTCTATCAATTAAGACCTAGTTATAGCCCGAGAAACCATCTAAAAAAGACATCATCTTCACCCCGTTTACTACTTGCAGCACTTCGTCTATTGGAGGCAGAGGATAATTATCCTTTTCAGATGCTTTGTTCAAATTTCTAAAGTCTACACATAATCCGATGTCTCCATTTTTCTTCCTCACTAGTACTAGGTTAGCTACCCAGATTGAGTGTCTGACTGGAAAAAATTATTCCAACAGATAGCAATTCTTTAACTTCCTCAAAGATTAAAGGCTCCAAAATCACTGGCCTTTGTTTCTACCTAAATGGTTTAAGATCTGGTCTCAAAGGTATCACGTGAGTTATGATGGATGTGTCATATGTTTTCAAGTCTTCATATGTCATTTGCTATGACGTGTTTGTATTCTCTTAGGACATCTAAAAAAAATTTTCTTATTTTCTCAGAGCAAGCCTTTCCAATTAGCATATTTTGGGGATTTTGCTCTATCCTAAGTTGTGTAGATCACTCTTGACCCCCTTCTACTTTGGGTAAGTCTTTCTGTCATATTACCCCATCAAAGTCAAAAATATGCTCTAATTCAATTACTCCTTTGGGTAAGAAGTTGCTCTTCAAGTTGATTATATCCTCTTCGTCCCATGTTACCTCAGGCCTTTCTTGTTCATCAATGATTTGAGCCTCAAATACCTCATTACAAGTCAGAAAATCAATAATTTGTTGATCCCCTCCAGATACCTGAAAGTGTGTAACATTGTCTGGGATACTAGGAACATTAACTAATTCAACAGTAAATCGCCTCAATCCCGACAGTGTCAAGGGTTCTGGTGTGCTAGCAGCAACTTCTAGTGCATCTGGCCTATGGTTCAGTTCTCTAGGGATATGCTCTATGTTGAAAGCATCAAATGAATCTATTAAACCCCATACCCTATGTCTGTAACAAATCATTTTCTTGTAATTGCATGCGTATAGTTTCCTTATTTATCTGACCACTAGCTCAGAATCTGAAAATACCTTAATCATTTTTACCCTTTTCTTGATGGCCATGACAAGTCCCAAAATTAAGGCTTCATATTTAGCAATATTGTTAGTACAGGAAAACTGTAGTCTATATGCTGCTAGATATGATTTACCCTGAGGATCTATGAGTTCAACACCTGCACCCGCACCCTGTTTTGATTTGGATCCGTCACATTTTAGTGTCCACATGCCATCTTTGCGTTTCTGGCCTTTTGCCTTGGCATGCTTTGTCCCTTCTATTACTTGTGAGATGCTAGCCTATTTATTCATGGGCATTTCTATTTGGTCAACTTGCATATGTGTATTTTTAGTCTGTAAATCAGAAAGACAACTACCCTCATCTTTTACCCTTTCCTTTTCTAAATCTGAAATCAAAGCATCTACATTACTCTGAGAATATCTCTGTGGTTGATCAGGATTCACATTTCCCACTTGGAGCCCTACCCTCCTTGTGCATTTTTTATATTCATATTCAATGAGGTCTTTGCACATCCTACAACTCTCCTCAAAATGTGGCCTATCATGAACTCTACATCTGTCCTTATACAGTTTACATTGGACTGGAAGATTTTGTTTAATGCACTCTTCCACCTCTTGTCTAATGGCATGACCAAATTTGTTTATTGCACTGTTTTCTTCATCTGAAGAATTTCCATCGGACTCAATGAATAATGCTACCTCATTACTGACATGTTTTTCTCTAAAGTTTAACACCATGATCTCTTCAATTTGTACCCCATTGTTAGTAATCCTATAAACACCAGGTTCAACAACAGCATATAATATTTCATTCGTCTGATTATACTCTGTTATCATGTGTTTCATCCTGGGTTCTGCCTCTATCCTAATCTGGTTTGGGACACCTCTCCAAGGCAGCCACATATGCAAGAAATTAGTGGCCATATATCCATTTAATGTCTTGGACCAATCCCTACTCAGCAACATTCCATAATTCACGGGTATATCCACTATTTAAATGTCAATGAATTGGCTTACCCTAGTGTCTGAAGCTAATTGCATCTGAATGTTCATTAGTTCTCCTATCACACTAACCTCAGTTTTATCTAACTGTGTGACAACCTTGGCAGATCTGGTGGGAGTCATCCCTAGAGTTTTACATATCCCTAAAGGCATTACGTTGGCCAATGCACTAGAGTCTACCATGCAGTTGTGTATGTTCTTCCCACACAATCTAATAGTTAACAAGAAAGGAGGAGCATCCTTCTTATCATCATACATTACTACATTTGTATTGGAAGGGTGCTCAACTTTCTTACTTTTCTCTTTAGGTGGTGAATCTCTATTAGGAACAGCTATATCAGTAGCGACCTCATATCTCATGGATGTATCCAGACATTTTATAAATGCATTTCTGATCCCTGGGGTTTTCAATAACTCATTCAGAGGTATACTGACCTTAATTTTCTTTATTTCCTCGGACAAGTAACTCATTAATCTTGTTGTCTCTATTGTTTCAATTTTACTTGTTTAGACCTTTTGTACTGTTGTTCCACTGTGTTGGTTTTTCTTCTGAATCAGCATTAGGGTTTCCCAGTTCTAATGCATAGGCAGATTCAACCAACTAAATACAGGAGGTTGTGTGAGCTCCTCCCCTTCACTTCTGGTTCTGCTGCACCAAGGGGGTGTCCCTATTTGATAAAAGTATGACCTTGACTAGCTCAATGACAGAAGGATATAACTTGACAGCAACAGGCAGAATACTCTCATGTAAGGACCAAGATTTGTGTAACAAATCACAAGATTGGCAACATTCTTGGACATATGTGTCTGGTTAGGGATGAGAGCATGCAGGGGTTTCCTACTCCTAATCCTACAACTAACAGGTGAAAGGATGAAATGGTTTGAAATGATGTTTGGAGTTATGGGACTTTCCTAGACCCATTGAACAGACAGATTCCCAAACCAGTGCCTTATCTGGGTAGCAGAGTCATATCTAAGAATGTAAATGTCTCCCCATGACAACACTAATTCATATCCAGAGGACCTGAGAAGAATGCTACTGCCTAACAACAACATGTCCAAGAAAGAGTATTACTTATGATCATACTTAACAGATCCTATGATGCAATCTATTTTCCTTTGTATCTGATCAAAAGCCTATTTAACCACTCCTTGAGCAGACACAATAAATCAGACACACAGTATGCATATACTGCAAAAACTTGGAAGCCCTTGACAACCTTGTTTGAAAGGAAAACAAATGACATACAGGAGACAATCAGAAACAATACACACACAGGTGTTTTTCATTTAAAATCAATCTGCATAGAAAGTCATCATAGAGAAAATCATCATTTACAAGCTAAAATAGACTAGTACACCAGACTAAGGACCGAGTCTGTAGCAAAAAATGCCTTTCAAAATGTGAACACCTTATGTTCAGAGTCAGAGCCGAAAGCCCAAAAAACATCCAACCTCTAAAATGAGTAACACTTCATGCTTAAAAATAGCCAGAGGGAAGCGTACTCAGCATTAATTACATAGCCAGAAGTCAAAAATCCGCCAGATACATCCATCAGAAAGAATGGCGCTCAGAAGTCATCAATGCAGCAGACAAGGGAGGCCTCGAGCCTTGCGCCGCCATCTGGAAGTCCTCATTCATAATCAAGCAGTTTGATCACCTGTCCCATCGCCCATACCCCTGCACTGTCACCATTGATGGCTCAACCACCCGTGGCCTACTTGAAAACAGTCACAGCATTCAAAATGGAGCTTCCCGCCAAAACGTGCTTCACCGTAGGTTCAAATTATGCAGGGAGATTAATCCCACATGCACAGTGCAGAGACCCCTTCAATATTTTAAAAACATGGCCATATGCATAATAGGTGTCGAGCGCTTTTGCTACGCTTGACACATGCTCCTTCTCCAAAAGCCCATTGGCCAAACTTCTACCATCGGCCTACCCCACAAATCTCTCATCGATCTCAATTGTCTCACCGACTGCTACATTACATTGCCCTCCATTGGCCAGAGATGAACCATCAGGCCAACACTTGCCCGCTCATCTGATAGCCAAAGTCTTGGCGATAGCACTCCAAAATCCTCATCGGCGAGACCTAGACTGTCAGCAAGCCACAAAACACCTACGCCGACCACACAAGTCACCCTGATGCTAATAAACAAAACACATCCTCTATCGGCAACACAAACTTAACCCCGTGAACCCATTGAACCGATGAACCAGTTCAACCCGATGGTTCAATGGCGAGGTTCAATACTGAGGTTCGTCGGTGAGGTTCAAACCTCAAAAACAATACTTCATCACTGGCGGCCAAGTACTTCGAAGTCGACCCGATACACAAAAAACTTAGGCCGAGACCAAAATCACAAAGCTTCGAACCGTTGAACCTTGAACCGTTGAGAAAAGGGTTCAAGTTCAAACCGAAAGTTCGAAGACACAATCGGAGCACTTCAAACAAAAACTCATGCCGACAGACAAAACATGATGACCCCTTCCTCAGGAAAGATGATGCGGATGCTGCAAAACATTGAAGGGGTGCCAAAACTCAGAACTTTTTGGATTTTTTGGGAAGGTGCCTGCATGAAAAATTGCTCAGAAATTGACAGTCAATTCAGGCACCAATAGTGGCTCTGATTAGGGATGTGTAGGTGCAAGACTGCAGCGAGAACCCCAGATCTCTGGGATGCAGACCAGTCCCCTGTCCATTGGGCACAGAGTCATGAAGTTACAATGATCTGCATCACCAAAAGCACTTGATGGCCTAAGGCCACCAAGAAAAGGAAAACCAATATTTCCCCTTATCAAACACCTTGTTCTCATCTGCATACACTAGGTCAAGCCTGAGAATGATGTCATGATCTGACCACAAACAAACCTGGTCACTTGCATATTCAACCTTCTGATTTATTTTGTCACTGTCAACCCTATGCAAGCGACCCTTAGCATCAAGGAACAAATGGATGTAGAATGTATCAGGCAATGCATACTCAAATGGTATGTAACACTTGTCATCATCTACATCAGCAGTATGCATTGCAAAATGATCTCCTAGCTAGACTGAAAATAGGAAACACTCAGAGTCCACCACACAACTAGGAAAATCAGAGCTCATTTCATATGCTGGCCTCTCAAAAGAAAAGCTTTCAAATTCACAATTGTGCACATCATGCACACAACCAATAGCAGCATCAAACTGGAAAAGATCAGGCTATGGCATCTCTTTCAAATCAGGCACATTTTCACAGTCACTTACCTGATGTATGTTGTTTCCTCTTTCATCATGATGAGAAACAGAATCCAAGTCAAAAACAGTGTCTAAACCTTCACCATACTCAAATAGACTCTCATCACCGTATGTGTCAAAAATGGGTGATCCAGGTACATCAGCTTGATCATAATATGCCATTTGTTCATGGGCAGCAAAGCACGCATCTTCATCACCAATGGATTCATTTTTTGGAGGAGTATCGGCCTGTGTGTCATAAGCAAAACAGTCACCAAATAAAAAACAACCATGCTCTGCACTAGCACCTATTTCAATCTTTGTCTGCTCTTCATGATCTCCATGTGTTTGAAAGGTAGGCAATGGGTCACACATGGGACTGCTTCTCTGTTTGCTTATATCTTCTCTGTCTTGAGTACAATACTCACAATTATCCCCACAAGTCCATTCCAAAAGTTGCTCATTGCTGTCCACAACCTCGTTGTTGTTTTCATGGCCAGCTGCCTCATCATTGCAATGGGAGTCTTCATTAGTCCTTTCACTGGCACCTTCAGTATTCATCTTTTCATCTTCACATGATGCCTTAATCTCTTGGTCATTCGCAGCTTCACAACCATTATTCACACCAAGGCCTGCAGATAGGGATTTCAGCAGGTGCTCACTTCTGATTTTTTCTATATTTTCTACGAACTTGTATGCCATCTGCATACTTGCCACCTTGAAATCCCTCAGTAATACACTAGAGCCCTCCTCAAAAGCTTCAAAGAATATGCCAACACAGGCTGAAATATCAGGTCTGAAGACTTCTGGGATCTGTGAAAGGGTTACTGCAAACCTATGACTGAAATCAATACATAGCTCTTTATCTTGTTTTCTGATTTTCATCAATTCTGCAACAAGATCAGCAGGTTCTTTTGCAAATTCCTTTTTGAAACAATTAGTAAGCTCATCCCAACAGGCAAAGAATCTCTTTAGAAAGCTCAAATACCAATCTTTTGCTTTTGCATCAAGGGACCTAACAAAAAACCTCATCCACACATCCTCATCTCTAAATGAATGTTTTCTCATGAAACTGTGAAAATTTTGGATATGTGCATTCCCATCACATACACTGTGACCACTAAATCTAGGCATCTGACAGTATATCCTAGCAGGCATACTTTCTACTTTATAATCAACCCATGACAAATCCAGTTGGTCATACAAAGGATCAAAAGGGCTGACAGGAGGTTTAGCTTTCTGACTGGCAGACATAACAGGGTTATCATGATTCAACTGGGCCTGCCTAGCTTCTAAGAATATCAACCTATTTTTCATCTCTTCTATTCTTTTATCCAACAAATCATTCCCCTTTTGACTGAGTATGGGTGTATACATATTTGGATTCATGAAATTTCTATTTTCAGACATCCTTTGCATTCCTAAGACCTATAGCCTCCCCTAGCATCTAACCTATGCAATAAAACAACAATTACAAGTAGGAAGGAGCAAGGTACCTTTTCTCATACAGATGCTGAAGTCTGAACAGCACATTTTTTGTCACAACACACACATCAACTTTTCATGTGCACTTGAGTCTTTTGCAGAGTCGCCACCTCTCCAGAGAGGACAAAATTTTCAACAGCTGAAAGCTATTCAAATATGTTTGAGTTCATTCCACCAGCAGAGCATCATCATTCACATGAAAGACTCCCCAGTAGAGTCGCCATTTTGTTGGTTTTTCTTCTGAATTAGCATTAGGGTTTGCCAGTTCTAATGCACAGGTAGATTCAGCCAACTAAATACAGGAGGTTGTGTGAGCTCCTCCCCTTCACTTCTGGTTCTGCCGCACCAAGGAGTGTGTCCCTATTTGATAAAAGTATGACCTTGACTAGCTCAATGACAGAAGGATATAACATGACAGCAACAGGCAGAATACTCTCATGTAAGGACCAAGATTTGTGTAACAAATCACAAGATTGGCAACATTCTTGGACATATGTGTCTGGTTAGGGATGAGAGCATGCAGGGGTTTCCTACTCCTAATCCTACAACTAACAGGTGAAAGGACGAAATAGTTTGAAATGACGTTTGGAGTTATGGGACTTTCCTAGACCCATTGAACAGATAGATTCCCAAACCAGTGCCTTATCTGGGCAGCAGAGTCATATCTAAGAATGTAAATGTCTCCCCATGACAACACTAATTCATATCCAGAGGACCTGAGAAGAATGCTACTGCCTAACAGCAACATGTCCAAGAAAGAGTATTACTTATGATCATACTTAACAGATCCTATGATGCAATCTATTTTCCTTTGTATCTGATCAAAAGCCTATTTAACCACTCCTTGAGCAGACGCAATAAATCAGACACACAGTATGCATATACTGAAAAACTTGGAAGCCCTTGACAACCTTGTTTGAAAGGAAAACAAATGACATACAGAAGACAATCAGAAACAATACACACACAGGTGTTTTTCATTTAAAATCAATCTGCATAGAAAGTCATCATAGAGAAAATCATCATTTACAAGCTAAAATAGACTAGTACACCAGACTAAGGACCGAGTCTGTAGCAAAAAATGCCTTTCAAAATGTGAACACCTTATGTTCAGAGTCAGAGCTGAAAGCCCAAAAAACATCCAACCTCTAAAATGAGTAACACTTCTTGCTTAAAAACAGCCAGAGGGCAGCGTACTCAGCATTAATTACATAGCCAGAAGTCAAAAATCTACCAGATACATCCATCAGAAAGAATGGCACTCAGCAGTCATCAATGCAGCAGACAAGGGAGGCCTCGAGCCTTGCGCCGCCATCTGGAAGTCCTCATTCATAATCGGGCAGTTTGATCGCCTGTCCCATCGCCCATACCCCTGCACTATCGCCATTGATGGCTCAACCACCTGCGACCTACTTGAAAATAGTCACAGCATTCAAAATGGAGCTTCCCGCCAAAACGTGCTTCACCGTAGGTTCAAATTATGCAGGGAGATTAATCCCACATGCATGGTGTGGAGACCCCTTCAGTATTTTAAAAACATGGCCATATGCATAATAGGTGTCGAGCGCTTTTGCTACGCTTGACACACGCTCCTTCTCCAAAAGCCCATCGGCCAAACTTCTACCATCGGCCTACCCCACAAATCTCTCATCGATCTCAATTGTCTCGCCAACCGCTACATTACATTCCCCTCCATCGACCAGAGATGAACCATTGGGCCAACACTTGCCCACTCATCTGATAGCCAAAGTCTTGGCGATAGCACTCCAAAATCCTCATCGGTGAGACCTAGACTGTCGGCAAGCCACAAAACACCTACGCCGACCACACAAGTCACCCCGATGCTAATAAACAAAACACATCCTCTGTCGGCAACACAAACTTAACCCCGTGAACCCATTGAACCGATGAACCGGTTCAACCCGATGGTTCAATGGCGAGGTTCAATACTGAGGTTCGCCGGTGAGGTTCAAACCTCAAAAACAATGCTTCATCACTGGCGGCCAAGTACTTCGAAGTCGACCCAATACACAAAAAACTTAGGCCGAGACCAAAATCACAAAGCTTTGAACCATTGAACCTTGAACCGTTGAGAAAAGGGTTCAAGTTCAAACCGAAAGTTTGAAGACACAATCGGAGCACTTCAAACAAAAACTCATGCCGACGGACAAAACATGATGACCCCTTCCTCAGGAAAGATGATGCGGATGCTGCAAAACACTGAAGGGGTGCCAAAACTCAAAACTTTTTGGATTTTTTGGGAAGGCGCCTGCATGAAAAATTGCTCAAAAACTGACAGTCAATTCAGGCACCAACACACTATTTGTATGATGATTAGCTTTAAGTATGGCGGGATTGTTGCTAGCATTCTGATCTAGGGGTGTATCGAAGTTGTTAGGAGGAATGGAAGTGGTGAAAGGTCCTCCTGGCCTAGTGTTATTCCTTAAATTGTAGGTGTGGTTTTTATTTGTTTGTTGAAAAGCCTGCACCTCTTCTGTTTCAGTCAATACTTCATTTTCAGTTTCAAAGGGAAACTGAAAGGCATTTAGCACAAAGGCTAATTCAGGATAAAGATTTTCACAGAAGTATGGTTCATCCTCTAACAATTGATCTTCTTTCTCTTCTGTAGTTGCAAAGGTAAAGGTTTCTAAAACTAAAGTTGTATCATACCCTGAGGGTACTACCTCATTACCCTTGGGAATGAGAAATTCAGAAGTAGGAGGCTGCACATCTATATTAAAAATGTTGGCTACTAAATGGAATTGTGGAGAATCAAGCTCAGCATGGGCATTGGTATTGTGAAATCTGCACCAATTTTTTAGTGATGTATTGGTCATTTGGATGCCAGCTGCTTGTTTTGGATCATGATTATCTATATTCTCAAACGGAGAAGCTAGAGTACCATTGTTTGGTCTAGTCTTCCATGTGTTTGGGTGGCCTAGGTTGACTCTGATTTTTGTTATTGTTACCCCAGGCCCTGTTGTCTATCACTGGCCCTCTATTTTGCATTGGCTGCCCTTGATTATGACCTTGATGCTGATTATAATTCTGGTTCTGATTTGGATTTTGACCTTGGTTGTTATTCTGGTTATGGCTCTGATTGTAGTTCTGATTGTAGTGCTGATTTTGATTTGAATTATAGTTCTGATTTTGGCCTTGGTTATAATTCTGATTTTAATTGTATCCTTGGTTGGCTCTTCCATAAAGATTCTCATTTCTTTGTTGTGTTACTTCAGTGGTCAATCTTTTCAAATGTGTAGTGATCTCTTTGATTTCTTCCCTTTCCTCTTGTGCTTTTGCCATAGTTGTATCTCTAGGAGGTTGGAAGAAAGGATGACCACTATTCTGACTGTTATTAGCAGTGTTACATGTGTAAGGAGTTATGGCTTGGATTGGGGTAGGACTATACACAGGTGTGTATGTTCGAACCGGATTCAATAGAGGAGTGTGATGCATAGGGACTCCATTCCAAGGTTGTGCCTAATTTTGCATCCCAGAATTTCCTCCATTAACAAATGGGCTATAAGTTGTATGACTCATCTCTTGGTTTACTGAGGCTGCCTCTTTATAGGCTTTGGATAATGAATCTATGTCAGGTTTTCTTTTGACAAACATGGCAGTTAAAGGATCTAAGGCTGCATAGTACATAGCTAACAAGGTATCATCATACACGGTGTAAGGGTCTACCAACCTAGAGTAGGCCTTTTGAAATCTGTCATTGAAATTATCAATCAACTCTCCCTCACCTCTTTTTATAGTAGCCAATTTGTGATACAGGATGCAAGGATCAATGGATCCTCTAAATCTAGACAGAAATGCTTCTTCCATAAGTGACCAAGAAGAAATATAGCCATTGGGTAAGTTTACATACCAGTTAGAGGCTTGTTCATTGAAGGTGTAGGGAAACAATCTACACACAACGTCCTCGTGCTCCAATCTGGCCCTAAAGCATGCCTCTGTGAATATTCTAATATGATCTTCTGGATCCTGATGTAACTGGTATTTAGGACATATCTTCTCAAGATTTTTGGGCATCTCATGATAATCAGAGAATGCTATTGGAGAATGGACATTGAAATAAGCCATTGCAGGCACTTGAGCTTGACCTATGCCTGTAGGAACACCTGGATTTACTGGTGGGATAGGATTTCTAGGAGGATTAGGACCTCTAGGAGTACCTGAACCAAGATTTAAAGATCTGAATGATGAAATGTCAGGACTCACAATGTTATGGATAGTATAAGGTGATCCATGAGGTGTGTTAGATGAGCCTCCTGGGTGTGTTATTTTAGGGTTCCAAATCAGAGGACTCTTACTTCGTCTTATATCAAGTAACTGCACAAATATATCCCCAGAACTAGATTTAGATCTAGTCACTCTACTGCTGTTATGAGCCAACTCTACTTGAAACAAATCCTAACTCAAGTGGGCCCTCCTTCTAGCGCTAAAGAACTGTTGGTGATTGTTTTAACATAGTCATAACAATAGTTAAAATTCACATAAAATGAACCAAAACTGACTTGAAAGATATGAAGGAATCGCTTAAGATTCGCTTAATCCCAAGTTTAATATGGTCAGGTCTTGACCTATTGGGCAAATTCAGTTGGTTGATGTGAAGCTGTAATGTTCAAGGGGCCTTACGTGATTTAGGGTTTCTTGTTGGTTTACTGGACTCAAACTATGCAAAAGATCATAAATATCAGCAAGTCGTTCATTCCTTTTGCATAAAAGTGTTACCGTGCTGCAAAAGCCTTAAAGAGTTTTCTTAACTTATTGTAGCTTTCTCCTCTTAAATATTATGAAAAAACTGTCTACTTTCAACTTAGTTATGCATACTTTTCAAATATGAGACAATTTCCTTTAAATTTCTGCATTTTAAGCTAAGTATTTTTAGATGGGTTGGGAAAAGTCAGAAAGATCTAAACTAAACTTCATTCATTCTACCAAAGGATCTAATTGTTTTGTTATGCACTTTGTAAATCATACAGCAATTTGATCAAATCCACAAATTAAACCTTAAATGTAACTTCTGAGCATTTTCACAAACATACACTTAAGATTGCAAGCTCTAAGAGAAAATGTTTCAAACACAAAGAAGAGCTAGAAAACACTCAGAAGATAGACGTAGAATTCTAGATTCACTTGTATTGGAAACAGACAGTCATATAAGATTTACAATGTCTGAATGACTCTTAGCTTCATTGATCGAATTATAGAAAACTTACAAGCTTTACAGATACAGCAAGGAAGCAGGATGTTCCACACATTCCTTACTACAGACACAGGCAACCTCCTTCTTCTACTCGTAGTGCTATGCTAAATACTATCTTTTACAAACTCTTGTTGCTACAAATCCCTGTGTAAAGTATTTTAGTGTAAAGGGAGCAATATATAGACTTGATTGTCCTCAATACAGCTCAAAACCCTAGTTAAGCAAATGGTTCAAACCTCTGGTTACAGCAATAAATGTTGGAGAACAAGTCTCTCAAAATATCTTTGAGCATACATCAAGTCTGGGCAAAATATGTTCTTCTGGAAACCCTAGCAGCTCAATAATAACTTCTGTCGTTGCTGCAATGATGTCTTCAGCTACATTTTGTCCTCATCAATGAAGACCTTTGACTTCCTCGACCTTCATCCTTATCTTCCTTTTGCTTCCTCTGGGATCTGATTTCCTCTTCTGTGATCTCACCGGTATTAAGTTTCAGCTCCTTCCTCAACTGCAAACTTGCAAAAACTGACCAGCAATAAATATCATCATTTAATAAACAAGCAAGAATTTGAACAGTTATTAAATCCAGTCATGACTGTGAAAAATGTAGAAATCGGGCCCAAAATCTACGAAAATCGCACATTTAAAATGCATATTTGTTGTTAAAAGCAGTCGAGTCAACCATCGTTGACCAAAAAATATGCAATCAGGCTCAAAAATGCCTCAAAACCCTATCGCGTTGCCTCTTCCCGCCTATCGGCATGAGGTTTTCTAATCGGCATGGCTAAAAAATTATCTACCGATCACATTGCTCTGGCCGAAATGGCCTCAACGGCTAAGTCTTTTCTCTTTTCCCTACTATCGGTGTGATATCCACTCACGGTGAGTCCAAAGAATTCTCGGTCAATCGCCACTGTTTGGCTGATATGGCCTTTTCATTCGGCATACATTCCATTATTCATTGGCCTGACATAACGCCATCGGCGCAGCTAAAACTTTCTCTGCCAATTGCCTATCTTTGGCCGATGCAAGCTCGTCACTGTGACTCCCGCCGATAACCCTCATTGTTCTCCTTGCATGTTGCTTTGCTTGTATATTGGCAATGTATGTCGGATACATACAAGCATTTAAAATATACAATGAATTTTCTATTTTGGACTTTCATTTCAAATCCATCTTGTATGCATAAGGTGCTTGTATATCTGCTTTGGACTCCAACTGTACTATAAACTCAGCTTACTTGCCCTTGGAATCCGCAATGTATTCAGAAACATACAAGCTGGAATCAGACAATGTTTTAACCAATTTTAATACTTCTTTGATTTCGTGGCTTGCATATTGTTGCATGTATATCCTCAATATACAAAACACAAAATATGCAAGGACTTAACCATGTTCAATAAATTTTCCAGGTCTGCCGCATGTACATTACCCTTGTATCTATTAGTTATACATTCGGGCCTGATACAAGCATTAAATCAAATTTTATTTTCTCCTTGATTCCGTGTTGTATGTATCTCCACTTTGTATGTTTCGGGTCCACCTTGTACATTTTGTTGCATGTCTTAATATACAAAGCATAAGAGATACAACAATTTAACCAACTTTGATAACTCTTCGGTTCCGCACCGTATGTATGTAGAGAACATTTTTAAAATGCATACAAGGGAAAAAAGACATACACCCGGATTTGTATATGGAAGCGATATACAAAGGACCTGCATACGAAACATGCAAGCGACCCAACATGCAAACAACCTTAAATATGGACCCGATTGCAAATGCGACTAAGTATAAAACGACCCTTGCACATACAAACGACCTTGTATATGAACAGCGATATACAAAGGACCTTGGTATACAAGCGAATTTGCATATAAGGGGCCTTGTATATGCAACCCGATAGACAAGCAGGCTTGTACATACAAACAATAAACCCTTCCCTTGTACATTTTACCAAAATGATCATAACTTGCAAAATATGGAGAATTTTAAGATGGTTCAAAAAGCAACCCTAGCTCATTTTTCACAAGGGATCCAACCCTATCATGCCCAACTACTAAAAATGCATTTTTTCTCTATTTTTAACAAAGTTTGCAATTTTCACTCTCCTTTTCCCTTTACCACCAAGCAAAACAACACACAGAAGCAAAAAACAAAAAAAAACACAGCAGGGGTCCTCATTTTGCCTAGGAGTAAAATGGGGCGTGTTGTGAACATCACAACACTATGGCGTACATTAAACTTCCTACAACTGAAGCATATGGTACCTTGGACATTTTTTCTTCCTCCTCTTGTGTCTTGGGACACATCTCCTTAGTCAATTTCAAATGACTAGGCAAAGGTGTGCTGGCAGCTTTTACATTCTCCATATGGAATCTCTACAACACCTTTTCAACATAATCAGCTTGAGATAGAGTCAATTTTTTGTTCTTCCTATCTCTGCAAATTTTCATACCAAGGATTTGTTTTGCTGCCCCCAAATCTTTCATAGCAAATGATTGTGCTAACTGTTGTTTTAACTCTCTTATGTGATCCATGTTAGACCCTACTACAAGCATCTCATCAACATATAAACATAAAATAATGTAGTTGTCATTATCTAACCTCTTAAAATAAACACAATGGTCAGAATTACACCGATTGTAGCCTTGCTTAGCCATAAAACTATCAAATTTCAAATACCATTGTCGAGGTGCTTGTTTTAGGCCATATAAACTCTTCTTCAATCTGCACACGAATTTCTCGTTACCTTTGACCTTAAATCCCTATGGTTGTTCCATATATATCTCCTCCTCCAAATCACCATGGAGAAAGGCAGTTTTCACATCTAGTTGTTCCAAATGCAAATCTTCAATAGCCACAATACTTAAAACAGTACAAATAGAAGTCATCTTGACAACCAGAGAAAATATCTCATCAAAATCAATACCTTTTTTCTGTGCAAATCCTTTTACAGCTAACCTAGCTTTAAATCTTTTCTTCCCTCCATCTTCCTCTTTCAGCCTATAAACCCATTTGTTTGGTAAAGCCTTTTACCTGCAAGCAACTTACATAATTCCCAAGTCTGATTTTTCAGCAAAGAGTCCATTTCTTCTTTCATTGCAAGCTCCCACTGAACATTTGTATCCACCTACATAGCTTCATCATACCCTTCTGGTTCACCAGCATCTGTTAAAAAAATAGAATACAAAGAGGGAGAAAACCTTTCAGGAGGTCTACTTAGCCTTGTTGACCGTCTAACATTCACTAGAGTTTGTGGTAATTCTTGTTGCTGTTGTGGAGCATAAGGAACCACTGGAACATCACTATCTGGAGTATCATCCACCACCACATAATCCTTTTCTTTCTTCTCATGCTGCTGAAACTGATCTTTGTACAACACCTTCTCATTGAATACAACATCCTTGCTTCTCACAATTTTCTGATTTTTAAAATCCCAAAGCCTATAACCAAATTCATCAATGCCATATCCAATGAAGGTACATTTTTTTGATTTTACATCTAGCTTGGTTCTATTTTAAGAATCTACATGTGCAAATGCTTCACATTCGAAGGTTTTGAGAAAACAATAACTCACCTTCTTACCTGTCCATGCTTCCTCTAGAATACCACAACCCAAAGGAACTGAAGGACCTCTATTAATTAAATATACAGCAGTGTTGATAGCCTCTACCCACATGTTTAAATACAGCCCAGCATGCAATCTCATGGTCCATGCATGCTCCATTATTGTCCTATTCATGCGTTCAGCCACTCCATTTTCTTATGGAGTCCCTAGAACCATTTTCTACCTACGAATTCCATTAAAGGAACAATAATCCTCAAATTCTTTGTTGCAATACTCACCACCATTATCAGGTCTAAGACATTTTAATCTTTTACCTGTCTCATTCTCAACCAAGCTTCTCCATTTCTTAAATGTTTCAAATACTTCAAATTTCTGCCTAAAGAAATAAATCCAAACCTTCCTAGTTGCATCATCTATAAATGCAACATAATACCGAGAGCCATCAAGAGAAGATACCTGAGTTGGTCCCCATACATCTGTATTCACAAGCTCCAACTTTTCATCTTTCTTTTGCTTCCCATCCTTGAGAAAACTGACTCTCTTTTGTTTGTCATACACACAACTTTCACAGAAATCCATATTAATACATTTCAAACCTGGTAAAACTTTCTTAGAATGAAGTACCTTCATACATTTTTCACTCATATGCCAAAGTCTGTTATGCCATAGTGTTGTCTCAGAACCTATAGCAACTATTTCAGTCTCTTCCTGTGAACCTGCAGCAACTGTTACTGAACCTATTTGGTTTTTCTCTACAACAACTAAAGTAGAAGGAACAGTATGACCTGTACAAAGATATAAGGTACCTACTTTCACACCTTTTTCTACTATTAAGGCACCTCTTGAAACCTTCCAATTTTTATCAGTAAATGTAACAATGCAACCTTCATCAGCTAGTTGCCCTACTGAAATTAAATTCCTACTCAATCTTGGAATGTGCCTTACCTCTTGTAGTATCCAATGATTCCCATTCTGCAACTTAATCTTGATTCTTCCCTTTCCAACAATCTGACAAGGTTCATTATCTCCCAAATAAACCAACCCAAAATCCCCTTAGACATAATCAAGTAAATAACTTCTATGGGGCATGGCATGAAATGAGGCCCCTGAATCTAAAACCCATGAATCATCAGCATTATCTAGGGAAATAATCAAAACATCATTTTCAGATTTATTACTTAGCACATTTGCCTCCTTATTGCCTTCTTGTTTGTCTCCTTTATTCTTTTGAGATCAGCAATCTTTCTTCAGATGCCCTGGTTTCCCACAGTACCAGCAATCCTTCTGTCCTCTGGATTGGGACCTCTTGTCCTTTGATTTTCCTTGTGACTTCCCATGACCTCCAGAACCTTTTCCTTTCTCCTTTGATCTGCCCCTGCTTTCTACATTCAAAACACTACCTGATGTGGACCCTCCTGAGCTTTTCTGTCGCATTTCTGCGCTAAGGATAACACTAACAACATCATCAAATTTCAAAGTATTTGAACAAGAGATAGAGTTACTTATAGACATTACCAAGCTATTCCATCTTTCTGGCAAAGAACATAAAACCAAGAAAGCCCTCACCTCTTCATCAAATTTCACTTTTACAGAAGTTAACTGACTGGTAATCCTATTAAACTCATTTAAATGATCTGTCACAGATCCACCTTCAAACATTTTTAGATTAAACAAATGCTTCATGAGAAATACATTATTTGAGGCTGAGGGTTTTTCATACAATTTAGCCAAAGCTTTCATCAGTTCATCTGTTGTCTTCGCTACTGTTATATTGAACGCCATAGATGGTGCCAGGCACAACCGAATGGTTCCCAGTGCCTTTATGTCCAGAAAATTCTAATCCTCATCAGTCATTGATGCCAGTTTCTTGGTTGTTCCTTCCAACGACCTCTATAAATCCTTCTGATAGAGATAATGCTCCATCTGCATCTTCCATAACTAATAGTTCTACCCATTGAATTTATCTACCTTTAATTTACCCTCATCCACCATTGCTCCCACTCAACTGTGAGATCTTCCTACAAACAATAATCAAACACAACTCACTCTGATACCACTTGTTAGGGTTAGCCAGCAAAAGATATCAATTAAATGCAGATAAAGATTAAACAAAGAAATGAAAATACATAAAAATAATAACAGCAAGAAACAAGTTTTAACATGGTTCACCCAAACTCGAGCTATATCCACCAATAGAGAGTCCAATATTATTATCCAATAAATCAAACTGATTACAACCAGTAATCCTTGCAACTCAATACCACTGCAAAATGCTACAATACATCAACAGAAACCCTAACCCTTAGCTGCTTTTATCAAGCCTTATGTCAGTTACAAAAATAGGGGTTTTTTTAATGTCGGCCAATAATTAAAAAAAAACTCCTGGACCCTGCAAGGGGCACTGCCCCCAAACCCCCGTAAGGGGTGCTACCCCTTGACCCCATTAAATAGTTTGGGGGGAAACCGTACTGATAAAAGTGGGGTAAATTTAACCTCTGAGTCTGATTAGGCTCCATATAACAACACTTGCTAGATATCTTCAAAAGGAGGCTCAATATATTCACTTGCTAGAGAGGTTTCTCATTATGCACAACAATGATCTAGAACCGATGCATATCAATATGTTCATCCTGAATTTCTCATTGCATGATCATGTTTATCCATCCAAACCATGACTCTTTGAGGAGGCGTTGCAAAGATTGAAAGGTTACGTGTTTCCATGACAGAGTTCCCAGCTCAATAGGAGCGGTTGTTATTTTTCCCAACCTGTAAATGGTTTCATGTAACCCATTTGGTAGTCCTTTTCTCACGCTCGGAAAGAGCGTTATGTTTTTCATAGTGTTTGTATCGTGTTTCCTAATTTGTGATGTCTTTGTTATGTTGTATTGTTTTTCCCTTTTATGTGATGTAATGTCATGTTTTTAGGTGATTAGACATATTCTGATTCCATTGCCCAACTGATAAGACACCAGTCTACTCATTAAACTAGAGATTCTAGGTCCCCCTATGCCGCAAGTATACACCATGGTCCCCAAATAGAGCCAATTGTTGTACCTATACGAAACATTTTGTATGTTTGCATATTTGTCTAAATCGAGTCATGTTTGTTTACCTCTTGGAGCACCAAGTTCTTCGTTGTTTTCACTAACTCTGCAGGCAACTTCAAGCCATTCCAAGTAGACTTGTAAATGAAAAAGATAGTCTCATACAAAAGAGTGCCCCTAGAGCAAGAAAGATGTGTCTAGGATGAAAGCATGCCTTGGATGGAATTCACATGCCAATGTTCTAGGAGAAGAAAAATCTAATGCAAAAGTGCACCAAGATTAGCGAAGGCATGCCAGGAGTGGTAAAAGTGCGCTAGGAGTGGCAAAAGCGCACCAGGATTGGCAAAGGCGTGCCAGGATTGGAAAAGGCATGCCAAGAGTGGTAAAATCACGCCAAGTTGAGAAGAGGCACGCTTGAGCAAAGGAAAAGCACGTCCAATTCAATTCATAGTTGGAGGTGTGTCTGATTGAAGATAAGCGCACATAGAGAGGACAAGGTGCACCTGAGAGAGGAAAAGTGTGCCTCATTACAAATAAACACACCTCTGGGAGGATTCACATGCCAAGTATGAGAAGGATCCACATGCCTAATGAAGAATGAAGAAAAGGCATCCCAGTTTGAGTTTAGATGCACTTGGATAGAGAAAAAGTGTCCCTGATGGAGTGAAGATGTGCTTGGTTGAAGGAAAATGCGTCTAAAAATAGTTAAGCACACCAAGATAAGGAAAATGATCCAAAAGAAGAAATTTCAAAATAAGTCTCAGAAGTGTGCCCTTCTCCACATTGCATGCCTCACAAAAGAAAAAATAAATGTCAAAAACACACTTAAAGAATGAGGAAAGAAGGCACCTAAAGGACATTAAAGACTAAAAGCATGCCTAATGCACTTTAGACGTGCCTAGACATTAGAAAGCACACCTGTGGAAGAAGCAGCGCATCTGTGGAAGAAGCAGCGCATCTGTGGAAGAAGCAGTATGCCTATCGAAGAAAAAATGCGCATGTGGAAGAAAAAACACGCATGTGAAAGAAGAAGCACACCTATACAAGGAGAAAAGTGCACCTCCATGGATCTAAATGCACAAATAGAAAGGAGAGATGAATGAATAGATTTTCAAAAAAATTTAGAGGGTTTTCTCACAAACATCAAAGTCATCTAGAGCCAAAGGACTGCTTTTAGCCCATACTAAAAATAGATTTGTTATTTTTAGCAAGTCATCATTTTCAAAGAGAAGAGCATATTCAAAGACTTGTTATTTTTAGCAGAAGCTATTTCTAACCCGTGCTATTTTTAGCAGTTTCTTTTTTTAGCATTAACTTGGAGTTAGATTTTTGCTTGATCATCATGCAAGAGGATGTGAGCATGAAGTCAAAATTTGCAACTAATTGATCTTCAATTTAACTAGAGATCATATGTTTGAACATTAGTTGAGCTACAATTGCATGCTTTTAATATTTAGTCTTACTGGAGCAGATATTCTATAATAAGTTTGCATATTAGGCAAACAGTAGTGAACTAGGTTAGAATTCAGTTATTTATTTTCATGCATTTGCTTTGATTAGTATAAATAAGTGCTTTTGCACAAGGATTGGGGCTTCATAGAGTTAGCATTATTCATTAGTCATTATTCATTATTCAGTATTCAGTCAATTCAGAATAGGGAAATCAATTGAATCAATGAACGAACATCAGTAAAATGGAAATTCTCATGCCTTCGTTATGCTATTGTTGCTAACCACTTGGTGTTCAAATTGTGATTATTATGTCTATTTTGCTAGTAAATGCTATTGAAATGTTTCGTTGTCTGTGCTGAAGGTGAAATCGATTCAATCAATCTACGAACTTTGTGTCATAGGCAAAATTGAAGATATAAGTCGTGGCTTTGTACTGTCTTATGTGATTTGATCATGGCATTTGTGATTATGTGTTTATGTTTTAATCAATCCAATGAGTGTGTACTTGCCTTGTTCAACCTCTAAATCTAGCTGAATAGCATAAGCGTGTAGTCGTAGGTTCTGATTTCAGTCAAAAATCCACAAAATCTTTACCTCATGAATGGAAGTGTGTTCCTACCTTTCGCACATCGCAAATAAAAAAGAATGCTTATTTTTGTTTTATCTAGCATGAACACAAAACAACTCTAGAAGCATTGCAAAGTTTGTAAAGTGCAAGTAAATGTTGGAGTACGAAAGACACTAAGAGGGGGGGGTGAATCAGTGTCTTATAAAACAGACTTGTTTATGGCAACCGTTGATGATTTTTTTTTTAATCTATGATCTTCAACCTTTTTACAATGAAAACAAGACATGTATGTATGAACTGCAATGGACTATCACAACTTGTGCACATGCATGTATTTATGAACTGCAATGGACTATTGTGATGAACCATCAAAACCAATTTATGAACATCATATTAAGACTGACAAAATAGGCAGTTTTATTTCTTTCATTGGACTATGATAATCATGCATTTGTACTGACTCAAAATGAGCATCATGCCAAAAATAATATGCAGTAGTTAAATCATGAAACAATGAACACAAACTCATGAATAGAACAAGTGACCATAACACAGAGATTTGATGAGTGGAAAACCCTCTAGAGATGAAAAACCACTCCAGAAAATTCCTCACTGGCTTAAACAAAATGTACTCCACTAGCAATTACAAATGCCTCACTAGTTCTTTATGTACCTCACTGGCTTTTTGCGCCTCACTGGCTTATTGTGCCTCACTGGCTTTTTGTGCCTCACTGGCAAAGGTCCTTGTCTCACTGACTTGACCTTACAATATATGTTCCAATCATAGGTAAAATCAAATATATTACAAAGGATTGCTCTGTTTCACTTCATAGCCATATTCTTAGGTAATACACTTAATATCCTGAAAACTCATATGTTAGGAGTTTCCACAACATTAGGTGTAGAATCTTAGAAACTGTTTTTCATCATAATTCCTAATACTATTTCAAAAATGGTCTTTTGTTTTCCACACAAAAAGCATATCTCACATTACAGTGTCACTATTGTTATAAGCCTTCATATTCTGCCTTTTTGAAAGGCCATTCAGTTACAAATTGTCCATATACAATGACAGGTGAAAAAGATCAAAACAGTTTCTTCAAACTACCCAATAACAGGTAAAGGTAAAACAAAAATTGTTATCCAAAATGTTGCCATTTTACCCACTGTGTTGCCACTTTACCCACTGTTAAAAAACACAGTCCTTTACCCTCATGGAGAAAGTAAACCGCAGTCCCAAAAAACCAAACAAGGGTTTCAAAGAATTAAGCAGTATTAACCACTGAAGAACAAAATCATTTTCCTTAACAAATGCAACCTGATTATCAAAAACTTTCAACATTTTAGATGTCATTGATCACAGAAAAACAACACTAAATTCCACCTAACAAATAACTGCTAGTCATCAACAAAACTAGAAAATATTACCTGAAATATACATCTTGTAAGAGCATTCCACTGAAAACCAGTCGAGCCATCATCACCATCTGCAAACCCTAACTCCTCGTGAGTTTCTTTCAAGTGTTTTAACATTCTTTTGACTGAGCCCTAATCCCTTTTGTCATGTGACAAAAATATATGCCCAAACTTTATCATAATCACCTTTTCAAACATCATTATGTCCCCTTGAAATATCTTTGCCATCAAATCAAAAAGAACATTAGAATGACCTTGCAAATCACATGCAAGTGTTCATACCTTAAGGAGCCTGTGACCATCATGTAAATGATTTAAGACTTATGAAACTCATGATCTCATAAGTGACTCATATTACAAATTGAAACAAGCAACAAGGAGAAACTTTCACATGTAGAAGTCCACAGTAATGCCAACCATAAAATTGAACCTATATACCAAGGCAACCAAATATTGCCTAGAGAAATGAACCCACTACCAATCATATTAAATTGTCCTGTCATCATGAAAATGTAACATGATACCATATAAGTCATCAGTAGAACTGTTATGTAATTGTGTTAGGATACCTCATCTACGTAACATGATATCATATGAATCATCAATAGAACTGTTATGCAACTGTATATCACCATGGGAAGGTCATAATAGCATAGCATATCAACACCAAGAACATCATCAAGAACATGAGTAATTGCCTCTCAAATGCTAAACATCATGATCCTCTCAAATGCCAAACATCGTGACTACCAACACCAATGCCAAAGGTCATGATCCAACTGTCATGTGCCACAAACCTGAGAATTTGTGTATTTGTCATCAAGGACAACAACTGAGAGGGCAACAGACTCCCCCTTTGTCCATGATGGAAAAACACAACTCTCTCTCCCTCTTTTTGGCATCAAAGACAAAGGGAGAAAGAAAGTATGCCACCATAACTGTCCCATAAAGCAGTAACACCCAGAATAGCCTGAAACACAATTGCATTGTCAGTTCCATAAATGAGCATATAATTGAGCATCTATCAAAACAAGGACAACAATTGAATGCTCCAATCATGAGAAAATAGTAGAGCAAAAATCAGAGATATATGACCATTGGCAGCTGTATAGTGTAGAATACCACTGTCACCTTGTCTCCAAGAGGCTCAAGCAAAGAAAAAATCTTCGCAAGATACTTTGAAGCTCCCCCTGCAAGAAAGATTCACTCACTTGACTTCACATTTCACCTGAATCATATCTTGTTCAAGACACTTTACTGGCACTATTTACAAATTGTTATAACATGCACACAGTCATCTCTAAATCCCATATCATATAATGTATCATGAGGTCCATCATCAATTCAGCACTTGATAGCAACTGCATTTCAAAAACACGGACTGCATTAAAAATTGAATCAAGCAACCAAAAGATATAATCTCCCCCTGTGAAGATGCATGTCACTATTTCACAAAGTATAGATGCCAAGAGTGAAAGATCAACATGTCTGTGATCCAAAACAACATTCATATGATGCCAATGACACTTGTATGTGCACTAAAGATCTTGAAACAAACATGTCTATTAACCATCAATATGTATGACATCACTGTATGCTAAATCTACATGTCAAAGACCAAAGACATCAAACCCAAACAAAGACCATATCACCATATCAAATACAAGGAACCAATGTGCCATCAACTGAACCAATCTGTATAATGTCATGCCATGAACTGTACCATGAACTATACCAACAATGCTCCCAAACTGTACCAACAGTACAAGGAATAATGCCATAATAATACCATGAACAAAATATGTACCAAAACAACACCATTGAACTGCTCCCAAAACATTATGCAATAAGCAATAACAATGAATGTGACCTGTGAAAACATGAGCATGATTAATCTGTATCACTGTTGGAATGATATATCACTATAAACTTCTCATAACAATATAATGATAATGTCTGTATCAATCACAAATCATAAGAAACCATTGATGAAGCACCCACTGATGAAGTCCTTCATCCCAAAGAACCTCAACTGCATAATTCAATTCACTATTTCATTGCCTTGGTAAAAACACTGCCTGCACTGTAACTGTACTGTCATCCTTGAATCATAGCAAATCATGTCAAACCAAGATCACTTGTTGAATGTACTTACATATATCCATATCATTGTAGCCTATCACTGCAAACATCTACATACCGTAAAGAAGTTTCATCACTGTATATATGAAGATTGCTAACAAACACCTAGACACTACAACTGACAGAAGAGATATCACAAGACCAATAGGGTCATATATGCTGCCAAAGATGGGAATGACAGCAGAGATTATTTCTACACAGAGATTATACAATGTTATGTCATGTAATGAAAGCCTTAGAATGTGATCAACATACTATCCAGTCATTATTGGGACATAAGCACACTGTGAATACACTGTCAAATACTTGCAATAAACTATATGACATACTCAACTTCAACCACAAATCATTTACCATGGAAGTCAAAACAAGGGGACTCGTATCATACAAGTGTTGTTATTGTAAAGGAATTGTTATTGCAATATTAAAAGCCTTTGCACTTTGTCAACTGGATCAGAGCACCAAAGCACAAACACAAGTGTATGGAAACCAATATTACCACAAGGATCAAAAACAACACTTGTTCATAGAAGGCATCTCTATTGATTATATAGCTTAACACTTTCAAAGAATATACTACTTGTTCAAACACTGTACCATACTGATTTGAAGATTAAATCACCACTTGATGTCAAGACCAAAGAAAGACCACTAAGACTAACTGAGAGCAGTGTAGATTCAACTTGCCAACATTTGCCTTGAAACCTTTGTTTTGTAACTTATTCATGATCTGATCAAAGGATAAAACTCTAACATGCTTCCCCTTACCTCATGCTCCTTTTTATGTACTTACAAATGTCATTTGTGTAAAGTGTACATGCTTAGACTCATCCTCCTCTTGGTTTTGCTTTCTTCTCCAAACCTTATGAATGCTTATCTCCTTGGGATGTTTCCTTCTCCAAACTTTCTTCTCTGGTTTCACAAACCTAGTTCTACAGTGCTTTACAACATGACCATGATTATGACATTTATAACATATAATGTTGTTGTCTAGACCAAAGAAAGAATAGATTCTTCTAGGCATGTTGTATGAATCTCTATTGACATTCCTCACATAATCATGACTTTTATTCATCCAACAGTTCCTTGTATAACAATCTGTAGCTCTATGCCCTTAAACATGACATGAATAGCAATAACCATGAAATTGAGAGTAATTGTACCTCATTGAATGGTGTTGCTTAGCGAATAAAGTTCTTGTGAACCTGTCATTTCTTCTTCTGTCTTCAATCTTAGGAGTAGCAATAGAATAATTTAAATCTATTTTCTTCCTTGGAGTATTTCTGACTTTAAAACTCTATCCTTTCCCATTTGCAGATACAAAAATTGTTTCAATTTTTTATTCTGTTCCACTTGAAGATGCCTGTCCTACCTCATACCCTAAGCTAGTAAGATCACTAGAATATTTTTGTCTACATAGCATATCTGTGATGTCCCGATATTTAAACATTGTTTAAATTAAAGATTTAAACATCATGATAAAACTATCAAGTCAAATTGAATAATCGTATAATTAAGAAATAATATTATTATTATATAATTGAAATATAATATATATTTTGAAGTATATTATATTTATAACAAATGTCAATATAATTATAAAAAAACATATAAATATTGACAATTTAATATTATTACATAAGATAAGTATAAATACAAAATTAAATAATGATAATACAAATATATATATTATAATATATAAAAGTATTATTATCATTAATATAAATATAAATATCAACTATTATTATTATATAATAATAATGAAAATGCACATAAAGTACAGTGATCAAAGGAGAGAAGCTGCGATTAATAAAAGGCAGCACCTTAGTTATGAGGGGATGCGATTTACTAATAGACACATCCCCCTCACTAAAAGACTTCACACTGAAAACTATAAAAGCAAGAAAGGTGCGGGGAAAAAAGGCATCAAGGAAAAGGTCAGCATTTTAATAAAACAGTTCTACGTGGAATGGGAAGCAGTTTATAAGACCAGCAATTTAATATATATTCATGTTAAGGAACTGTCAATAATTAGTAGTGGACAGAAAAAAAGAGATAAGGAGATACTTAATGCAGCGATCCTAGAAGGAAAAGTTATGATAAATAAAAAACAAAGACAACTCAGAAAAAGGCAGCTATTATTATTGAAAGAAAATAATATCATCAAATCTGAGTTGGAAGTCTGCACAAGTCAGCAAATAGGAGAAGAATAAGGGATGATTGGTATTGAATCTGCAGAAGGAAATATAGAAAGAAATATCTGAATCGATCAAAAAGGAAAATATAATAGCTCCCAAGTTCTAATCTGCAATAACATAAGGAGACAGCAGTCCAAACAGGGGAAAATATATATAGTTCTGAGTTAAAATATGTAATAGGGAATATAAGAGAATCATATCTGAATACACATTTATATATAGAGGGAGGATCTTACTAAGGAGATTTATAGATAGCATATAAAGAACGAAAGGGATAATTCAGATTTAGGCAGAGATAGTGGAGTATGCAGATTTGAAAGAGAAGTATGCAAATTTGAAGGAAGAAGAGAAACGGATTAGCAAGTAAACCATAGAATCTCTGTTAGCATAAGCTATCTTGTGATTATAGATTTGTAAGTTAATATATGTGTGGTAGGGTCTATGTGTGTTTAGATATGATCATGCATATTATGATATCATCTTCATGATTCATTTGTGTGATTGATAGAATTGTTTGTAACTATGAGTTGAATAGTTTATTATGTATTAATGTGGACTCTTGTATGAATGCTATGGGTTCTATGATGAGAGAATTAAGGACCTACGAGGAGGGGAAACGGCGTTGGGATCATCCTCTAAGTACGCCACCCCATGGTGGATGGCTGAGGCCTGCCACATGTGGGCCAAGGGGGCAAGAGAGGCTGCCCTTGGGCTTAGAAGGAATGATTTCCAAGACACCTGTTGTAGTTGCACCCCCAACCTCCCATCATGGTGATTAATTGAGTCATAAGAAGAAGCAGAATGGTTCTAATAAGGGGAACGGTGATAGGACACCTCACTAGGTACCTCACCCCATATGGATGGCAAGAGCCCACATGGGGCCAAGAGGGGTGAAGCACCCGCTCTTAGGCCTAGGGTAGAGGGTTTCTTGGGCACCCTATCAAACCATTTTGTTCTAAGAATTAGAAACCCTAACCCTAAACTTGCGGGATTTGAATTTTTGGGGTAAAATTAGTATTGTTCCAATTGGGGACATTACAATATCATCCAGTGCATTAATACATTTCTCAAACTTCTTATATTTCTCTAACTAAATCTTGTGATCTTCAAGATCTTTCTTTAGAGCAACAAACTCTTCTTCAAGTTTATGGCACTCAAAGGTTTTGGCATTCAAGGTATATTTAGTGACTTCTATTGTTCTCTTAGTCTCCTCTATTGTTCTCTTAGTCTCCTCAATCTTTGTTTTCAGATTTAAGATCATGTTATCTGAATCATTATCATCTTTTAACAGAAAATTTTATTTTACACTCTTTTTCAAAGAATCGAGTTCATCCTCTTAACTTTTTACACATTTCTTCTTTTTCTTTCAACTTGACTTCCCTTTCCTTTTCAATTCTTTCTCTTTCTTCAATTTGTATCTTGAGTTTCTGATTTTCTCTTTCAAGATCCCTAATCACATTTAGAGCAAAAACAAGCTCTCCTTCAAAATCGAGAACTCCTTCAGGGTCACTAACACACTCTTCTATATCTGATTCATTCATATTTACCATGAATTCATCTAGTTCTATATTACACATCTTTTCTTCTACAGTATTGTTCTTATTATCACTTATTGAATCAACTGACAAGAACTTTTATTGGGACAAGACTTCATTAGAATTTACAGAAATTGTTTGATTATTCTTTTGCTTGACACTAGTGTTTTTCTTTTGACCTCTGTTTCTTTTGCACTTAACCATGACAAGTACTCCACGACCAAGAATCCCCTAAGTTGGTTAAACTTAAGATATAAGGGTTTGGCTCTGATACCACTTGTTGGACTACGAAAGACATTGAGAGGGGGGGTGAATCAGTGCTTATAAAACAAACTTGTTTATGGCAACCGTTGATGAACCTTTTTTTAATCTATGATCTTCAACGTTTTTACAATGAAAACAAGACATGTATGTATGAACTGCAATGGACTATCACAACTTGTGCACATGCATGTATTTATGAACTGCAATGGACTATTATGATGAACCATCAAAACCAATTTATGAACATCATATTAATATTTGTTGACTAATGACTATAAGACTAACAAAATAGGCAGTTTTATAACTTTCATTGACTATGATAATCATGCATTTGTACTGACTCAAAATGAGCATCATGCCAAAAAGAATATGCAGCAGTTAAATCATGAAACAATGAACACAAACTCATGAACAAAACAAGTGACCATAACACAGAGATTTGACAAGTGTAAAACCCTCTAGGGATGAAAAACCACTCCAGAAAATGCCTCAAAATGAGCATCATGCCAAAAAGAATATGCAGCAGTTAAATCATGAAACAATGAACACAAACTCATGAACAGAACAAGTGACCATAACACAGAGATTTGACAAGTGTAAAACCCTCTAGGGATGAAAAACCACTCCAGAAAATGCCTCACTCGCTTAAACAAAATGTGCTCCACTAGCAATTACAAATGCCTCACTGGTTGTTTATGTGCCTCACTGGCTTTTTGTGCCTCACTGGCAAAGGTCCTTATCTCACTGACTTGACCTTACAATATATGTTCCAATCATAGGTAAAAATAAATATATTACAAAGGATTGCTCTGTTTCACTTCATAGCCATATTCTCAGATAATACACTTAATATCCTGAAAACTCATATGTTAGGAGTTTCCACAACATTAGGTGTAGAATCTTACAAATTGTTTTTCATCATAATTCCTAATACTGTTTCATAAATGGTCTTTTGTTTTCCACACAAAAAGCATATCTCACATTACAGTGTCACTATTTTTACAAGCCTTCATATTCTGCCTTTTTGAAAGGCCATTCAGTTACAAACTGTCCATATATGATGACAGGTGAAAAAGATCAAAACAGTTTCTTCAAACTACCCAATAACAGGTGAAGGTAAAACAAAAATTGTTATCCAAAATGTTGCCATTTTACCCACTGTGTTGCCACTTTACCCACTGTTAAAAAAACACAGTCCTTTACCCTCATGGAGAAAGTAAACCGCAGTCCCAAAAAACCAGACAAGGGTTTCAAAGAATTAAGCAGTATTAACCACTAAAGAACAAAATCATTTTCCTTAACAAATGCAACCTGATTATCAAAAACTTTCAACATTTTAGATGTCATTGATCATAGAAAAACAACACTAAATTCCACTTAACAAATAACTGCCAGTCATCAACAAAACTAGAAAATATTACCCGAAATATACAGCTTAAAAGAACATTCCACTGAAAACTAGTTGAGCCATCATCACCATCTGCAAACCCTAACTCCTCGTGAGTTTCTTTCAAAATGATAACCAACACATTAATTTGTGTTCGAGTGTTTTAGCATTCTTTTGACTAAGCCCTAATCCCTTTTGTCATGTGACAAAAATATATGCCGAGAACTTTATCATTATCACCTTTTCAAACATCATTGTGTCCCCTTGAAATATCTTTTCCATCAAATCAAAAAGAACATTAGAATGACCTTGCAAATCACATGCAAGTGTTTATACCTTCAGGAGCCCATGACCATCCTATAAATGATTTAAGACTTATGAAACTCATGATCTCTAGGAAGGTCTTTCAAAGTGCCGAGAGTGTGAAGTGCATGCTATCAATGAAACAAGAATAGGAGCCTCCCAAAATATATCATATAATTTCAAGAATGTGCTTCCCTTAGTAAAGAACACTAGTGCCTTGTAAAGAATGGCACTTGAAACAAATAATAACTCTTTTTACCTGCTGCTAAATGCCGAGACCTTTGATAAAAAAAAATGATATCTCATAAGTGACTCAAATGATAGACTTCAAGACCTTGGAATATGATTGCATTACTCATATTACAAATTGAAACAAGCAACAAGGAGAAACTTTCACATGTAGAAGTCCACAGTAATGCCAACCATAAAATTGAACCTGTATACCAAAGCAACCAAAGATTGCCTAGAGAAATGAACCCATGGCCAATCATATTAAACTGTCCTGTCATCATGAAAATGTAACATGATACCATATAAGTCATCAGTAGAACTGTTATGCAACTGTGTCACGATACCTCATCTATGTAACATGATATCATATGAATCATCAGTAGAACTATTATGCAACTGTATATCACCATGGGAAGGTCATAATAGCATAGCATATCAACTGTCAAAATAGTATTAGGAGATCATGAGAACCTGCACCAAGCATGTGACAACTATAACATGATAGGAACCATGAGAATATCATAGTACCACAACCAACACCAAGTAAACAACATTATGAGCATATCAACACCAAGAACATCAAGAACATGAGTAATGTGCCTCTCAAATGCTAAACATCATGAATACCAACACTAATGCCAACGGTCATGGTCCAACTATCATGTGCCACAAAGCTGAGAGTTTGTGTATTTGTCATCAAGGACAACAATTGAGAGGGCAACAGTAAATTCTGTATAGTTTTTAGATTAGTTTTACTTTACAAGGAGCTTCCCCTTCTAATTCGAAGAACGGTCTTACTGCACATCTAACTGTTTTACGTTCACACTAAAAAGTGTGAAATAAAATGCTAACATATATCAAGTTGTAATGAAAGAAATCTAATAAATTTCTAGATGCAAACATTCCTATCTGATATTCAAAATATTTGGTGAAGCTACAACATATTAAAATATTCATTGTAATTATCTGGATGGTTTACCACCAAATTGGTTTAACATTGTAATAATTCAGAAGATCTTCCGTCGAATTCTTTCATTTCCAGTACTTGCATTGTAATCAATGCTTGGATGGTGTAGACGCCAAATTTTGCATTTCATTATCCATCATTTTGGTGTTGATCCAAATCGGCTTGTTGTCTTTCATTTTGGCATTGACCCAATTTGTAGTTATAATCAACCAATTTGGCTTGAGCATAACGCATACTTGTTCGACGAAGAGGTGTTGATCTAGTCGGGGTGCCACTTGTATGCTCTAATCAACTATGCCACCTTTTTTACTTTTTAAGTATTGCATTCTTCTAGATAGTGTTTTGAACACCGTATGCTCTCACCTTGTCCACATCGGGCCCTAGGTGATCAAAAAGTGTTAGGACTTGCATTAACAACTTTTATATTATAAAAATCTCTAACAAAAAAGTTGGGTACATTACAAAAGGCACCATCTCAAGTGGCATATGGTTGTAGCCCAAGAGGAGTGGAAGAGTTAAGAAGTGTAGTAAGAGCAAGTGCTATAAGAGGCTAAAGAATTTGTTATACACGCGCAAGTACATAAAGAATTTAGAGAATACTTGAACAACACTCAAAAGTACAAGGATTGTGTTAGATCATAAGAGAAGAATAAAATTATTTTAGGAGGAAGATTGGTGCTAGCACACTTGAGGAAAGAAAGGGTCCGAAGGGAAACATAAAATAAATTATGTTAGAACATTGGACCATGCAAAGTGTTGAAGAGGATCTTTGCTAATTCTTATGAAATTGAATTACCAAGGAACATAGACATTTCATCCATTTTCAATGTAGCAAATTTGTATAGCTATCACAAAGAAATTGAAATAGAGAATGAAGAAAATCAAATTTCTGAGAATCCAAATTGGGCTTTTAGAATGCATAAAAGGCAAAACAAGGAAATTAAGCAAATTTTGCAACTAGCAATTGCCAAGAGGAGCAAAGTGAACGAATACATAGAATATTTGGTCAAATGTAAGTACAAAAGGGAAGAAGTAGGCTCATTGACAACAATGAAGGTTAATCATTATGGCTTCATATTCCAAATTTTCAAGAAGTTAGTGAGTAGGAGCACACTTTTTTCTTTATTACCAATGGTGTTTGATGCAAGAGCATCTACGACATTGGGCAAATCTTGCATCACCCAAAAAGAAGTTTTCTATTTTTTGTTTGTCCCAACGTTTTGTAGGTTTTTGAAGTTGTGGCTAGTGTTAAGAGTTTGCAGTTCCAATCGTATGTTGTTGCTAGCATGAATATGTCCTTGCAATAATGCAAAGCCAATTGATTGAGGAATTGTTGTTGCATGAAGCACAATTGGTAAAGAGTCGTTTGAGCCTTTATGGTGTCGTCTATGACTACTTTCATCACCAAGAAGTTGTCATCACAAAGAGTTCCTTAGGGCATGCTTTGCAATGTGAATTGGTGCTAGTCCCCAATCTATCAAAAGAATTGTCCTAAAGCTTTCGACCTCTCTTTCCATAGTGAAATCAAACACCCCTCCCCCTCTCCTTGACTAGAACATGACATCATTAGAATTGGAATACACTACACACTAAGACCAATACAAGTCCATTCTAAGAACATAGCATTGTGCCGTAAACCAAAGGAGGAAATGTAACACTGCACTAACCAATGGGAAAGACAAATTAACCTCAAGATTAAGGATGAAAGGTAGGGTATTATGTTTTCTAGATGGAGGTTTGCCCTACTTCATTGGGATCATGTAATGGGTTTTCTATAAGCCCTCTATGTATATGTGAAGGTGGTGCCTTAGTAGGGTAGCTCACCTTTTGTTAGAGAAGGTCCATAGCAAGTTTGAGAAGGATTTCAGCCTTACTCCTTGTAGCATTATAATCATTGTTATCTATAATGTGCTCATATTTTGGATTATAAATTAAGTCTTCCCATCCAATCCATGTGTTCGCTTCCACATTATTGTGTGTTGTTTTATTTGCTACTTGGTTAGACATGCCTTGGGTTCTCCAACCTTGGTACTATGTCAACGAATTTGATAAGGATTTAGGATAGTATAATCAAAAGGGATGATCGACCAAAGACCTTTTTAAATTTTAATATAAATATTGATTAAGGATTGAGAGAAAATTAAAAAGATAGATCTTAGGGCATTTAAAAAAACATTGGCATTGGTTTGAAGAGTTTCTGAAGACTTAGCTTCAACCTGGATAAAAATCGTTATATTTGGCAAGGGCTCCTCAAGATTTTTTATATAAATTTAAATTTGGTGACAAGAAAGAACGCGTGTTTGCCAAATTGTTTGTACATGGGATATGCCTAGTCGAGCATTCATCAAAAACTTGAAAATAGTGCAATATGCTAGACATTATAGGTCCCAATTTCTAATGAAATTTCATCCATTTTGTTGTCCTATAATATTGATACCCAATCAAGAATCAATTTCAATTTCAAGCTTGTGAAACCCAAGGTCCCTTACAATTTGGAGCCCCACCTCAAATGCATGAAGTTTTTCCATATTGTTGGAGTCGATCCTAATGTATTTTTTGTAGGAGTGCATATGAATGCCATAGTGATCTCGGAAGACACCACCCATATAGGCTTCCCCAAGACTGCATTAGGAAGCACAAGTTCAATTTTTTAAAACCACGTTTTGGAGGCTGCCAAATTCGTTTCAGCGAGATAGGGAGTTTTTGGTATATGAAGGAGATGCTAACACACCAATCCTTGGCAATTGCGAAGTCCTGCATATTACTGGAATAGATAGGAGATTTGCATATTTTATAAACTAGCATTGTTTCTCATATGTGCTAACTAACCTATTTTAGAATGTGGTCTGGAGAATGGTGTTCATTCTCAAAGACCCTAGCATTTCACTCCTTCCAATTATTCCAAAAGACAAAGGGCAATGTCAAAGTCACGAGGCAGTGAAAGTGGTGCAAATCAAGATATTTAGCCAACTTGATAGAATTTTTGACTTTCTCTAGTTTCTATCTTGATTTGTTGCTTGAGGAATCTGAAATTTTGTAGCAAACTCGAGCAATGATTGTGGAAGGAAAAGATGTGTGCTTTCTTCATTTTGAAGGCATAAGGTAACACACAGCATCCTATCCAACCTCATCTTTTGAGTGTTGTGGTTGTGAGAATTTTACCGAGCCTTGGACCAAGTGCAATTCCAGATGTTGCCCCATTTTGGATCACACTAGAGGAGTGATCTGTTAAGTGCCTATATGACGAAGCTACAGAAATTCCACCCTTAGATATTAAGAGGATTAGTATCTAGTTGTTCAATGGATTATGTAGGCTTCTATGGGTTGAATTTTGCCAATCACCTTCGATTATATTTCATTGGCTTCTATTGGGGGATCTTGGTGGGACTTAAACAGGGCTCAAGTTTTGACCCCAGCAAACAAATCCACTTTTCAAGAACAATGTAATATGATCCCTGAGCACTGTCTTTTCAAAATGCATTTACAAAGTGTAGGCCCATATTGGAGGGATTAGAAGTAGAACACAAGAAAAACCCTCCTCAACTATAAATCAAAGGATTTATATAATCAAGTTTGCCACTGCAATTCCATTGCCCTCTGATTTAACAAACAATGGTAGGTCCAAGATCCTGAAGTGATATGGCAACGACGCTATCAAGTTATCTAGAAAACAAGAACATTCTTCAAACATAAGGTGATGGGATGGCTAGTAATACACTAGGGTTTAGCTGTCAAAGTGAGGTCGAGCAAGACTGGATTTACATATGAATTTTGCACTGTATGTGGGAAAGAAGAAATCTGAAATAGTTAATAATATCTTCTAGAAATGTCCAATAGCTAGAGGTTTTTGGGGATGGCTGCAAGATGAATTCAATTTCCTTTTTGTTGCTCCTCTCTCTTGGAAAGGGCCTCTTTTAGGCAATTCTTGGATGGCACAGGACTGCTGCAAGGGCTTATGTCATATAACTTGGTTGGCAGCAATCAGTTCTCTTTGGAGGTCAAGATGCCATGCCATCTTGCAGGATACCTCCCCTCTTAGTATGGGGAAGTTAAGCCTTTTCATACAAGAGTTGGCTTTGATTGTACAAGCTAAGTTTGAGTGGTTTCGAAGAGACGTGAACTATTTGCCCATTGGGGCACAAGCTCAGGTATTTTCTTTCCTTGCCTTTATAGGGAGAGAATCCTCTTGTTAAGCATTATGTTCAGATGATGTAACTATTTAATAATGTAACTTTATGTTCCTTGGAAGTTTTATATGAAGAACTTTTTTCAAATAAAAAAAAAAACTGTAACAACAAACTTGCTCGTGTGTATGTTAAATCATTCACAAGCATCAAATTTGAAGCCCAATTTATGTGCACCTAAAAGAGTAAATTTTGAAACCCCAAATACAAGAAATTAATAATCCAAATATCAAATAAAGAAAAAAATACACGAAATTTCATTCGTACATAATTATCATTAAGCTTTCAACCGCACAAAACTTCAGTTCTTCATAAACTTGCTTCTCCAAAAGCAGAAACCATATTATAGAATGAATACAGTATTCTCCTCCACAAATTTTGAAAGTTAATGCAATAAAACTGTCAATTGTATGTCTGCTAAACCCGGCAAACCTTCAACATGGCCTTACCTATTTATATATTCAGAGATCATGTTCAGCACAAAGATCATGAATTGAAGGTTGTAACACTAGAAGTAAACAATTTTCCAAAGTTAGATGATCAAGATACCATCACAAAACATATGGCATTTCACATAACTTCAAAATATGCTTACACAGTGCATCAAGGAGCTAATACAAGATTTCACTGTTGCCCTTGGAATAATGGGTTAAGGTTCCTTGCTTAAATTATGACCAACAAAGCGTAGGGCTCACATCAATTGTTGTCCCTTAGACAAATATAGTTGAACTTACAAATAAATTGCATATTGACAGCTTTTCCCAATGTTTGTAGAAGGTGATTGATTTAACAAGCAATATTGTGCTTCAATCATTAACTTTGCAAATACTAGAGAATTGCTGAATCGCATTATGGTATTGAGTGCCCTGAAAATCCACACATTTTTACCAAATTAGTTCACGCTCAAGCACATTTGAACTCAATTTATCTATAAAAATGAACGGGAATGTCCTCTTGTCAATCATAAATGATATTTGTGTTTCTCCAATCAAAAATTAGTATAAAACATCACTAGCCGATTAACACAGATGAACTTTGATACAAGGAACCATGCTGTTTGTTTTCATGATTACTGAGATGAATAATTAAAAATTATATAATTTCCCAGGGATTAAAATACATAATAAGAGCATCAAATTTGTTAGGAAACTATACCATGTGTTGGGGATTTGATTCCACATTCAAGATGAATGTCTTCATTGAATTAACACAACAGGCCTTGGGCCTTGGCCAATAGCTAGCCGATAGCAATGGTTTTCCAAAGCATACACACATGCCCCTCAACTAGCATGTGAAGTCAAGGAAGTGGATAGACCATATTAAAGTGTGCAATGCTTTAAATAATCATAGCCAGGAAACCTACCATTCCAAAGATCAATATTAATTGTGAGAAAAAGGTAGCTGACGTTGTCATGTTATGAAGTTTATAATGTAAAAAAGTCTCTTAAAAGAAAGGCAATCAAGAAAACCTCTTTTAGAGGGCAACAATAGGATTGCCCTAATTGAGAAGACCAAGAATGAAGTGTATTTCTAGTTAATGAATTATTTATGAATGAAGCCAACTCCCTCCTACATATGCACACATGCCCATGGTTATCATTTCTGAGCTATCTTCTTGAGAAGTGTCTATGTAAACTACTGACAAGCACACTAAACCAATACACATTTTAAAAAATTGTGCTACCTAGGCTCTTTTAAAGTTATGAACAGTAATTTGTTTTAAAGAGTTTCTATTTGAATATTTATGGGCACACTAAAACTATCAAGATTCAATACTCAGAACCTGTCCCCTTTTGAAGCACTATATAATAGTTTTAGTTCAGTAAGTCATCTGCGTCTTAGCAGCATAATGGAATAACTCTTGCCATTACTTGTATGAAAGGCACGCAAGAATCTTGTATCCTAATTTGAAACCCTAAATAACTGATAATGGAGTAACTGCTGCCACCACAGGTATATTAAAGCATGTGAGAATCTTATATCCTATTTGAAGCCATCACATTTGATTTGCTCTCAATGAGATATCTATAAAAAAATCTAACACAAGCATTATATTCAGCATAGTTGAAAAATTCGCCAAGCCCAAAAAACACGACTCGGCAAAAACTCAGCAACTTAAAAATTGCTTAAATTTCATTAAAAATGCATTTTTTTTGCAAAATTCAATGATAAGATGCATCCAATGAGTCAATAAATGAGTACATAAAAGAAACAAGTTGAGTCTAGTTGTATTTGATTGATTTGAAAGCAAATTGGGTGCAAAATGGCATCCTCATGTGGAATGCTCTGATACTGATAGTCTGAAACAAAATGAAAATAGCAAATTGTTTTTGTAAAACTGAAAGTAAATACTACATTAATATATTTTACAAATTTACATCTTCCTCTTCCTCTACCTTTCTTATATGCAGCCAAAGATTATATTGCCAAAACTCGCCGAGTTTTTCCCCTTGACTCGGCGAGTAATCCCAGAGAGTTCTTGCAGGGAAAAACTCGCCAGGCAAAAAAACTCGCCGAATACTCAGAGAGTTTTGCAACTATGATATTCAGTTCCCCTTCAATCTTAAGTATATCTAGAATGTTTAGGAAATAATTGCAACCTTTAGATATAGTCACATCAGGGGTTTCCCTATTTACTCTTACTAGATCTAACACCATTAGGCTTCTTGAAACCAAGGCCCTAGATTTAGTCTTCTTGAGGACTTCTTCCACTTACCCTACACTAGATCTACTCTCTTCATTACTTGAAAGTTGGGTAGTTATTTAAATGTGTTGTTCATCAAATCACAATCACAACACTTATCATGTAGTAGTTTGTAATGTCCCTTTTTTTTGGCGCATAGGTTTTTGTGCACATTATGCTTGTTCCTAGTCTCTCGGAGGCTATCCAACATGTTTGGAAGAACTCCAATGTTCTTGGAGTGGTCGTAGTTCAACCTGCAAAACAGTTAAATGGTTTTCGCTTGTGTAAATGGAGTATTTTTCTTTAGCATTGAGCTAAGTAGGTGTCCAGGTTTACAGTGATGTTTTCGGAAGTTTGATCAGGCTCCCGGTTTGCTCTCCAAGATCCTTGGAGGAGCCGTCTATTTTTGGAAAGTCACCTGAAAGGCATCGTTTCTCATCCCAAACCTTACAAAGCATAATAGTTCAATTTAATTTGCAGTTTGCCTAAATTTGGGATTTTCTGCAAAGTCGGGTTATTTAATGAGCTATTTAATTATTATTTTCACTTAGGTTCCTAAGGGTGAAAATAATTAACAAGTCATTAAGTGTGATAGCTCATTGGAAAGGGAAAAATATATTCTTTATGTTAGGCACTTAAAAGTGAGCACTTAAGTGGAGAAAAAAGGGAATTATTTAAGTTTGGAGGAAAAAGTAATTATTTACAAGAAATAATTCATTTCTTTTATAACTCCTAAAGTGCCTATATAAAAAGGTTGTGAGCTCATTGTTGAGGCTTACACTTGGTTTTTGATATTGTTATGCTGCTGGGATTGAACCAGAGAGTTCATTCTTCCTTCTTGAGGACGAAAACCCTCTAGAAGACATCCAATTTCGTTGGTGAAATATCCTGCCTAGCTGGAAGAAGGGCAACTTCATTCAGGAGTTGCATTGGGCCAAATATGGATTGAATAAATTTGGAGTTTGATCTGAATTTTTCTTGTTTGCATCTTGAAGATTGTTATTGTAGAATGATTTGAGTTATGAATATAGAATTTTGTGGAGTTTTGTTGTGTTTTTGAGCAAGCCGTACCATCTAGGAGGCCGTACATGCCCGGTGAAGAAATGTTCATTGTGAATCACAAATCAAATCTGATTGAACTTTAATGTTCTAAACTCTTTCTTTATACCCTGGCGCTGCTATTCATTGCTGTCTCTGATTTTTATCTGGGCAGAATCTCCTAAAATCTACATATCCGTGCTGTCCAAGGGAATGACGCCGTACAGCATGAAGAGGGGTCTTCTGTGTGCAATGACTGATCAGATTTTCTGAGTGTGTGGGGCAGTTTGAGGGTAGAAGATACAGTCTTTTGATATTGCAGCAGTTGTTATAAGTTGGTGGATTCATTTCTTGAGTTTGATACCATCTATCCAAGGCAGTGACATCCGTACAGGGGGGGTTTATGACAGCAATACACAGTTCCTTGTCTTCAACAAGAAACCTTCAGATTTATTATCATCTGGGTTATCAGATGTTTTCATGGATGTGATTGACATTGTTTATGTTGTAGGTGCCTCCATGATACAAGTCTTCAATTACATTTGCTCAAATACCCTAGTTGATACTTTCTGATTTTCTGAGTTGTATTATTATGAACATTATAATTACCTTTGTATTTGCAACTCACTAAAGAACCCCTGGATGGTTTACCGCCAGTGTGGGCAAATGGAATTTTATCTTTATGTCTCTCTACCCACTGAATGAGTGGCGAATACCCACTGGATAAGTGGATGTTTTGTGATTTCAATTCTTGTATTTCCCACCCATTGAAAAGTGGTGAATCCCCACTGCAATAGTGAATGCCTGCTGATAGCAGATGAATGTACTTTTTTTGTTGCACAATGCTTAGTTGTAAACCAAAGCACATTATGCTCTCACCTCGCCCAGTTGGAATCTTAGTGATCAGAAAGTGTGGAGGTATTCTGGTTGCATGCATTATTGTGTTAACCATGTTGTGATAGTTTTGTAAAATTAAAAAAATTTGGGGTAGCATATTACAGTGGTATCAGAGCTGGTGATCTTGCCAGCCTACTAGGTTGCAACTCATTCCTTGCAATTTTTCAGTTTTGGGATAGAGTTTTCAGCCTTGCATGTGGGTGATCAGCACTTGCATGTGTGTTCAGAGTCGGGTAGTTGAAAGGTTTTGAGCAGTGAATGTGAGATCATGGCATCTCTCATGGAGGATGATCTGTGTGAGAAACTTTTTGTTGCAGGATGGAAGTTGAAATCCATGTTAGGGTCAGAGGAGAGTCTTCTCAACACCTTGGAAGAAATTGAGAAATATTTGGCTAAAGTTCCTCAGTCACCGACGGAGGTAGTTTGGGTCGCTTTGATTCCTTCAAAGACTTTCCTATGTAAGCCTGAGTTGTTGAAGCATCCAGACAAGGATGTAAGATTGGCAGTTATCACATGTATCAGTGAAGTCATGAAAATAACAACTCCTGAGTCTCCTTATGACAATGGGAAGATGGAGATATTAAAATTGCTTGTGGAAAGCTTCTGAGGTTTAAGTGACATCAAGACCCCTTCTTTTGATAAGAGGGTGAAAATTTTACAAACTTGTTAGCATTTAAATTCGCACCTTGCAGTGTGACACTAAACGGAACATGTACAGTAGGACTGTTCTTCAAATTAGGAGGGGAAGCTCCCTTAGACAAAGAAATTTAAAAAGACGATACAACATAACCTATCTTTTTGTTTCTCAGAGCACGAGCACAAGGCAATTGAAGCTCTTCTGCAATGCTATAAGATTTTCTAGAGTATTGCAAAAGGGAAATAACTTAACTTTAAACCATACTTTCAATCTTTTTGAGTAAATTCAAAGCACAAAAAGATTAAAGGAACAATTCACGATTTGATTTCAACAGAAAGGAACAATAAAGATCTACAACAATCATTCAGGCACAAAGTCATGAACAATTCTTTCAACCTTCAACAACAAGAAAGATCTTAGAAACCATGATGCATATTTCCATTAGCAAAAGTAATCAAAACACACAACACTGTTGAACAATAATATGCAAGCAAAAAATTCACCTCAGCATTTACCATTAAGAAGTTTAAGTGTGTAGAATACACTTATTTATACCCTAAAAAGCAACGATGCAAGGGAATAAAAGGAAGAGTTAACTAACACTCTCCACCCTGACCCTAATGTTGCATGGGAAGCATGCAAGCTTATTAGCAATTTAAAAATAAAAATATCTCTCATGCAATTCAGTTAATCGAACTTGCATGTTATTACACATTGAGTTCCACTCAAAGAAAATTTGCATGATCTCCAAGAACAAATCCAAAAATAGATTTAACTCTAGAAAGCAAAGTCAATTCTCAAAATAGAAACTATTTTGGAAATCTCTCCCACTGCCCAAAATAGATTCCTCCTGCACATAGTGAAAAATTGGCTAAGTCTGAGAATTGAGATTTCTCTCGAATTCATCAACTCTGGCCTCATTTGGTATACTGATAGAATCTAGATGAACCATCCTCATCTGCAAGTTGATGCCAACATCTTCAATAGTCTTTGCTAAATCTTCATATTCTTTTTTAGCCTTGTCAAATTTTGATGCAATTTCAACCAAGAGATACATTTTGTCCACGTGGGGATCACCACAAAACTTTCCGCGGATCAGCTACACGAACTCATCCTACAAATTATGAACAAGGCAATTTACGCCTTCGTCGCTGAAATACCTGCAAGGAATGTGTTGGACAAAATCAATAGCATACTTCTCAATGTTAAGAAGTTTCTCTTTCCACGTAGCCAACTCCGAGGCTATACCCTTCAAGGTGTAAATCAAGGAGTACTGATGAGTCCATGAGAAAACAGTAGACTTCTGCTCCGCCATTCTAGGCCTCATGCTGAGTGTCTACAATCTCACCAACAGCCTATCGTAAACAAGCTCCATATCTGTCATGCACTCTTAACATGTTCTGAATTCCCAGAGAATGTCCTTAGAATTGGACACTACTGCCATCAACTTTGCTAGAAAGTCAACACTCTTTGCTATGAAATGCTCAACCTAATCCTTGGTGTGTTTGCCGTATACCACCAGTTGGCTTAACTGTCTCTGTTCATCAGGAGACTCCATCACCTGTGGCAAAAGGAGTGAAGGCAATGAAGGTGAATGTAGGAGTTGTGAAATGTACTGATGCAGCTCCTTATTTTCTGATTTGCAGGCAGCCTTGTCTTCTCCATCTTTCAACACTCTACTCCTCATGGTATCAGTAGCAACCTCCAAAATATTTACTACCGCCTATCGGGTGCTATGACCCAAGCTAGTCTTGATAATGTGATAATCATCGGGCTCAACATCCATTATCATTTTGTCCTGAGGAGGGATAGCAATCTCTATGATCAACTCGCCTTCATTAGACTTCAAAATCCTTGACTGCTTTTTAAGCTTCGTTGCTGAAGGCTCTTTCAATGTCTTAGCCAGAGCACTGAAATCCAACTGGTAAGATGGTCTTCTCTTTTTCTCACCAATCACTGTATGGAGCCAAGTAGGAGTAGATCTCTGAAATATTGGCTCTGGACGGTTTTCTACCTCAACCTCTGGATTTGGCATGACTTCAACCTCAGGAGGTGCAAAATGTGACTCTAACTCTGGATCAAACTCTAACACTGTATCAGGCTCGAACCCTAGATCAACCTCCATCATTGTATCTAGTTCAACCCTCAGCTCTACTTCTGGCTCACCTGCCTTTTCAACTCCTGATGAGTTAAATGGTGTAGAAGTGATATGTATGGGAGAATGATGAGGTTTAGGTATCCTCTGTGATGTAGGTAAATTTTCCTCTTCTGAAGAAGAAGATGAAGAGGTAGAAGCTGAAATGGAAGTCGTTGGTGAACTCGGCTCAACTGGTGGCAAAGAGACTGCCTTTGGTTGTTGCTGCACTGGGGCTTGAGACTGAGTTCTCTTCTTCCGGGTCACCCTCAAGGGTTCTTCCTCGATGATATTCACTTCTTTGGTCTTCTCACTCACTACCTTGGATTTTAGTTGTGTGGTCAAGTGAGTAGGTGAAGGTGGCGGCTCTATTGTAGAAGCCTTGTCCTTTGGTGCTCTAGTCCTCCTTTGCCTTTGAATATTAATGAACATCTAGCTTCGTTTCACTACCCCTTTGGTTCTTTCAGCGATAGAGGTTATCTCTTGGAGAGACCAATCAATTTGTGGCAAAGGCTGTAAATCAACTCCATCCTTGATGAAATTTGGGAGATAGGACTGAATCATTTTCGCGTAAGCCTTTGGGGTCCTCATCAAGAAAAGCCAGTATCTGCTCCAAAGTGAAGAAGCTGAAACTCCTTCGACAAACCTCGTATTCATCCTCACAGTTAGCCCAAAAATCCTCCATAGTTGGCACATGGGCAAACTTGCCACTGAGTCTAGACTTCATTACCTCCTTGGGATCATAAGTGCATTTTTCCTTGAAGGTCTTTAGGCTGAACTTTGACATCTCTTCTCCAATTACTTTTGCATCGGAAGCACTCTTGCATTTGAAGATGCTAAGTTGGATAGGGAAGCCCATTGTAATTTTCTGCCTGCTGCGTAGGAAACTATGAACTTCTTCACTTTGACGTAGGAACTCCATGAAGACTACCTCATCAAAAGGGTATCTTGGTAGCATATATGGATAGGATGTGAATGTAATGTCCCTTTTTTAGCGCATAGGCTTTTGTGCACATTTTGGCTTGTTCTTAGTCTCTTAGTGGCTATCCGGCTTTGTTGGGAGAACTCCAACGTTCTTAGAGTGGCCACAGATCAGTTTTATAGAGCAGTTGGTTTGGCATTGAGCTCAGATGGTGTTCAGGATCGCAGTGGTGCTTTCCGAAGTTTTGTCAGCTTTCTAGATTGCTCTCCAAACTTCTTGGAGGAGTCGTCCATTTTTAGAAAGTCACCCAGAAGGCATCATTCATCTTCCCAAACATCATGGAGTATGTTGGTATGCTTAATTTTGCAGTTTGATGATATTTGGGATTTTCCGTAAAATCAGTTGATTTAATGAGCTAAACAATTAATTATTCAACTTAAGTTAAAAAGGTTGGGAAATGTTCATTTAACACTTAAGTGTTATAGCTCGTTGGAGAGGGGATGAAAAGCTTTAAATCATGGATGCATCATTTTGGGACTTTGCGAATCAAATATTTTCTTTATTTTGATAAATGGGGTTTTTGGAGCTAAAAGAAGCTTTTAATTAAAAAGGTGACTTTAAGTTGTGCACACAAAATGAGTTATTTTTATATTTTTTGAGGAGAAATATGAAGGGATAAAGGAAATAATATTTTATTTCCCTAAAAAAGTTATAAAAGGAGGTGATGGGCTCATTGTTTGAACGTGCCTGAATTTGATACGGTTATGTTGCTGGATTGAACCTGCGAGTTCTTCCATATTCTCTTGAGAATAAAAACCCTCTTGTAGAATGCTCTCGAGGATAAAAACCCTCTTGAGATTAGGTGTGGTTTCATGCAGGAATCACCATTGCGCTGAAGACGGAGATTGGAGCAAGCTCATACGGAGTTTGCCATTGAACTTCATGGAGATTTCTGTTTCTTGATGAGTTGTAGTTTTGAAAATTATTGTTTGATTGATCTGATTTTGGTGTGAGAAAGATGAATTTTTTATCATGGTTTTTGCTGTGTTTGGCTGAGCTGTACATATTGACGTACCATTCAGGAAGGGCAATTTTGTTGTGATATAAATCTTTGATATATTGAAGTTTTCAATGTTGGAGAATATAAACTAGTTCTAGGTGTCAATAACAGTGCCCTTTGTATGGAGTTTCGATTTTGTTTGATCTTTAGTAAATGCTGCCATACTATATGAGAGCTGTACAGTAGATGGTACGATCTCTTGTTTTGAGATTTTGATGTGTATATTTGATGCAAATAAGGGATGATAAATATTGGTATTGAGGTGGAAATGATTTCTGAGTTAAGTATTTTGAAATCTGGGCAGTATTTCATGAGTTTTGATGGGTTCTGAATGTCATAGGGCCGTACGGCCATGTGGGATAATCACCTAATTTCTGGAGCAGTCTGTTATTATCTTGGTTTTTTCTTATATGTGTTGGAATTGGATGATAACTCTGTGGGTTTGTACAACAGCTGAAGAGGATTTACTTATTATTGATCATTCTATGAATATTATTGGAGAGCTTGATCTTAGTTTTCTGCATTATGTTTTGTGATTCCATGATTGGGGTTCCATGGTGTCGTACAGTCAGCATTATGATCTCTGTAGAATGCATTCTTGGCTGGGTTTGATGATAAATGGGCAGTGTTTTGACTGTATTACAGAGTTAATGAGAGCTGCAATAATAGTTTATTGGTAGTTGCTCTTCTTAGTATTTGGTGGCTATGATCTTTGATAAGGGTTGGCTGAAACATTTGACAAAAGGCAGAAATTTCAGAAGTTGTCTCTAATTCAGCTGTCTTCATGATCAATATTTCTGAGATATCAGATTTAGCAAAGAATGGCTTGACTTATGTGTTGCAGGTCATTCTCATGCTTCATAACTTCCATTGGACACTTGTTCAAAACCTTATCCATTGCTTTTGATCATAGATGCAACACTCGCTGAAAACTCGCCGAGTTTTGAAAAACTCGCGAGTCTTTTTCAGAGCTGAGTATTTCATGCAAAAACTCGCCAATTTTTTGGCAAGTTTTTCACAAAAACCCGGCAAGTCCGTGAAAAAAAACTCGCCCGCAGGAAAAAAAGGTATTCCGCCGGCGTTTAAAGGGGTTTTTTGACTCATTTTTGGTCATTTCACTTGCTCCACATGACAAAAAATGCCCTCCCAACCATTTTAGAGGTATTTGCAGCGATTTGGAGTCGACCAAACAAGATTTGAGGTGGATTTCAATCGAATTTGAAAGGCAAATCAGATTTCCAAGTAGGTTTTTGTTTTTTTCTCTTTCTTTTTTCGAAATTTCTTCTTCATTTTTTAAGCATCTAAGTTTTAAAAACATCATGAATGTAGTATAAATAGATTTGTATTGATCAAAACAAGATTTATATTCATCAAAACAAGATTCATCACCGTTTTGTTTGCATTTTTTTCTTATTTTTTCATTTTTTTCACTTTTTTTTTCATTTTTCTCATTTGAATCCAATTTTTTTTTGAAGAAAATGTTTAAGTCTTGAGATTAGTTTGCATTTTTAGTACTTTAGAGTAATTTTTTTATTTCTTCATTGTTTTCATTTTTTTTCCAAACCCCAGTTGATTTTTTTTTGTTGAATCCATTTTTTTGTGGAACAAAATGTTTAGAATTTTACATTAGTTTAAATTTAATCTATTAATCTAATTTAGGTTGTTTTTTAATTTTCTATTAAAAAACTAACAACATGTGATTTCTCTTTGTATGTGCAGGTTAATTTATAATGGAAGATAGAGATGCTTCTATATCCGGTTCAGCCTCAGGCCCTGCCACATCATCATCATTTATAGGCAAACGTCCTCCAGGAGCTAGAGATCCTGCGTGGAAATATGCCTATCTAGGCCCATACCCTGGCTCAGTTTTTTGCATCTGATGCGAAAACGTATACCGTGGAGGCACTAACCACCTCAAATACCATCTTGCAGGCATCAGTCGTCATGATGCGAGGGCTTGTACTAACACCACGGAAGAAATAAAAAGACAAATGAATGCCATACTTGCAGCCGCAGAAGAAAGAAAATTACAAAGGGAGAAGGCAAAGGTAGCCATGCAAGCATCCATAGCTTCTTCTCAAGGTGCTCCAATCAACCTTGAGTCAGATGATGATGCACTTCAGGGCATAGTGAGCTCTCTTCGTGGTCCACCTAACCAAAGGCAACCCACCACCACCGTGAGCCCTTCATCTACTTCCAGTAGAGCACCAAGATCAGCACCTACATGCACGGTAGATAGTTTTTTTGTGCCTAGAATGACACCTGGAGCACAAACTTCCTTAGAGGCAAGTGGGTGGAATAAGGTGGTGCATGAGCATGCAGACATTGCTTGTGCCGATTTTTGGTATTTCAACAACATCCCTTTCAATGTGGCAAATTCTCTTTATTGACATAATTTGGTTACTACATTGACAGTTGCAGGAAAGGGCTACAAGGCACCTTCTCGCACAGACTTGAGTGGGAGGTTAGTTAATTTAATCTTTTTGATAAATTTATGTTCTTTAATTTATAAAAATTTATGATGAATTTAAGCTATTTTTTGTTTACAAATTAAAATTGTGTACTTAATTTCACTTTGTACTTGTAGGTTGCTTACAAATGCAAGTGATAGGGCAAGGGCAGTCGTGAAAGACCAAAGAAATGAATGGAAAAAATATGGCTGCTCTATTCTTTCCGATGGGTGGACGGATGGTAAAAACCGCACCATCATTAATTTTTTGGTAGCTTGCAAGAATGAAGTGGTGTTCTTGAAATCAGTGGATGCCTCCAACATAGTGAAAAATGCAGAAAATTTGGCTAAAATGTTGGAGCAAGTTTGTATGGAGGTTGGGATTGAAAATGTTATACAAATAATTACTGACAATGTAGTAGCATATGTGGCAGCTGGTAGAATCCTCCAAAATAGACACCACAATTTTTTGGACACCTTGTGCAACACATGTCCTTGACCTTCTTTTGGAGGACAGGGAAGCTTGATTGGGTCACACCGATTATAGAGGATGCAAGGAGGATCACCAAATTTATCTACAATCACCCTTGGGTTCTTCACTTGATGAGGGATTACACCCAAGGGAAAGAGTTGGTGAGATCTGGTGTGACAAGGTTTGCAATGGTTTTCTTAACGTTGCAAAACATTCTTGGTGGATTGGCGGCTTTGAAACAAATGTTTGTATGCCCAAAATGGACAGAGTCATCTTATGCGAAGAACCCAAAACGAGAGAGGGTTGCATGCATTGTCTTCGACAAAATATTTGAAAAAAGAGCTGTAGAGATTGTGAAGGTAACTTCAAAACTTCGAATTTAAATTCAAATTGAATGTTTATTTATTTTTAATTATGTCTTTCATTGTAAATTTGTAACTTTAATCTTTTTGCATTTTTATATTGTAGGTGTCAGAGCCCTTGGTTAGAGTCCTCCGCTTGGTAGATGGGGATAAAGCCCGGGGTATCTTTATGAGGCCATGGATAGGGCCAAGGAGGCTATAAGAAATTATTATAAAGGGGACAGCCTCAAATTTGATCCCATATGGGAGATTATTAATAGGAGGTGGAACAATCAACTCCAACCCATCCATGCGGCAGGGTACTTTTTGAACCCCCGTTTCTTCCATTCAGGCACCTTCTCAAATCCTAGTGGAGAGGTTATGAAGGGCCTCACTTCTTGCATTCAGAGGATGACACCCTAGGCTGAGGTGGCAGACCTCATTGTTGATGAATTGCAAGCTTATAGGGAAAGAAGGGGTAGGCTCTTTTCTTCAGACCTGGCTACACGAGCAATAAGCAATCAGTCACTAGATATAAAATTTCAAATTTACAAGTTACAACTATTGATAATTTGATATTTAATATGTTTTGAACTTTTGAATTTCCTTTTTAAGTTTCTAACTCTTCAATATTTTTTTTTGTAGAGGTTTAGTAGACAAATTGGGGTGGAAATACCCCAAATCTCCAAAGATTTGCCCTCCATGTCTTATGCCAACCTTGTAGTTCATCCAATTGTGAGCGCAACTAGAGCTTATTTCAGGCCATCCACACGAAGAAGAGGAACAAGCTAGCTCAGAAACGCCTCAATAACCTTGTCTATTTGCAATATAATCTTCGCTTGCGCACAAGAAGGGTAGAGGAAATATCAGATGATCCAATTGATTTGGATGAGATAGATCCTTACAGTGATTGGACAGGGCGGTATGAGCAGCCTTCATTGTTTTCTGAGGATGAGATCTATGATTTGGAGAGACAGGCAATGGACGAGGGGGCTAGAATCGGCGGGTTGGGATTCTCATTGGATGACATTGAGGATGAGGAGGATAAGAAGGATGAGGAGGAGGAGACATTGCCACCAAGATCACTACCAGCAACAGCAAATTCCTAGGACTAGACCCTCTAGTTCTACCACTCCCCTAGTTTTCACTAGACTTGGGAAGAGGATGATGTAGTATTTAGTATTTACTTTCAGTTTTACAAAAACAATTTGCTATTTTCATTTTGTTTCAGACTATCAGTATCAGCGCATTCCACATGAGGATGCCATTTTGTACCCAATTTGCTTTGAAATCAATCAAATACAACTAGACTCAGCTTGTTTCTCATTTACTGACTCATTGGATGCATCTTTGTAATGTCCCCTTTTTCTAGTGAGTTAGTCTATACTTAGTTCTCATAGACTAACCAAAGTGGTTAGGGAACTCTGAGAGTTCGTTTGGTCGGTTTCTGACATTCTGGCTAGGACTTACTATTTTTAGTAAGTCGCGAAGTTGGCTATTTTGGGAAACTCTTTATTGGAGATGGAGCGTTTCGCCGAGACCTTTCCAACGGTCTATAACTCATGGGATTCTGTGACCGTTTGGGCTTTCATATTAAAGTCCGTAAATTATACTTTATTATTATATTTGGACTTTAATTTATTAATGTCGGTGACTTTGGAGAAATAAGAAAAAATGCAAAAATAAGTCACTAAGGGACTTGGGTGCCCCTTTGAAGAATAAAGAGCAAATTTAAAAATAACATTTCCCTCTCATATGGGGCGACCCACTTGTGGAGTTATAAAATGGCAAAGAGTGGGAAAAGTTATGCATTCTTGATATTAAATTTTATGCTTCTATTTGCTCTACAAATGAGGGTTTGGGGGATTTCTTCCAACTAGGGCTTTTGGTGACGGAAACCACCATTGGTAGCAATCTTCCGCAGGTGTGAAAGATCACCCAAAGGGATTTTGGAGCAGCCATACCTAGTGGCTGTATTTGAGCTTCATTTTGATACCACCATTGACGGAAATGGAGATAACAAGATATATCTTATTGCAGTTTTGTTGCAGCTGAGGAAGAGTATTAGTGACGGATTGTATTGCAGATTTGAGAAGGGTTGGGACTGTCATTTCTTCATTGCTGGCCGCACTTTATTTTGCTGGCCATACCTCTTCATGTGTAGGCCGTACCACTTCATATGTTGGCCGTACTTCTTGGAGCAGCCGTTTGGAGTTTATTGGGGCTATTCTTCCTTGCTTAGTGCTTGTTTTTGACCTAAGGGTCTATGCTGATAGTTGTAGATTGTTTCCTTGCACTTGCTGATACTTTCAATGCAAAACTCTATTGTCATGTTGCTGGTCCGTCAACAGCAGAAATATGAAGATGCTTATTTTGACATGGGTATGTGATGGTTATTCATTTTATGCCATTCTATGAACTGGGTCTTCATTATTTAATTCATATCTGTTATAGTTTTTCTGGGTTTTTAGTTGTATGCTATATTCCTTGTATTTTGACATACACACTTCAAGAAAATGAAAATCCCCTTCTACATCTTCTATCTAGTTCTAAAAGATCACAGAAAAAACTAAAAAGATAAATAATGACACTAAAAAGATAAATCAAAAGAACAACAGGTGCACATTATTATAGTGGTATCAGAGCTAGTGCATCTTGCCAGCCTGTGTTGATCAGTTTATATGAGTGACGAAAGAAGAGTCTACACTAGACCCACTCCACATTGGCATCCACCAGAGGTTCCAGAAGGTGAAACAGTTTCAGGTATATTGGGTATGCACAGGAACTCTTCCAGTGGGAGTGATAGCATAACAGGTAGTATGGGGGACAGAGGAGCTCACCGGCCTGAGAGTCCTGGTGCCAAAGTAGAGAGGAAGTTCGATATTATGCTCGGTATGATGTCCTAGCTCCTTGGGAAGTTTAGCCAAGGGATTCCAGTAGTTCACACCAATACCACACCCGGAGGTGAGATCAGTGGCTCCAATGAGGGTCACCACAGACATGCAGGACAGGGCAGTGGATATGCAGGACAAGGTGGTGGACATGCGGGACAGGGTAGTGGACACGCATGTCAGAGTGGTATTAATAACACTAGGGTTACCCCAGGATCGGTTACTAGACCCTTACAACCGACTTTTCCGTGTAGAGAGGAGGCAGTGGTTCAGCAAGAACCAGAGTTTCAGCTTCCCATGACGGATGATGTTCAGATACAGCATGCAAAGTACATGACATTGGCTCCTAACATCAGAGAGATGTTGACATTACATTCGACCAGTATATGAATCAGAAGAGACAAAAGGGGATTTATGATGGGTCGAGGAGATCACAGAGCTAACAGAGCTAACCGGGACTACCAGCATGCATTGAGCAAAGTCCCTATGGACCGGTTTGACGGAAGTGGCAAGATTTCAGCCAGAGCTTGGGTGCAGAAGTTGGATAACTACCTAACACTTAAGCCAATGCCAGAGGATGAGGCACTTAACTTTGCCACTATTCATTTAGATGGGTTAGCACACGAGTGGTGGTACCATGTAAGATACCCAACTAGTTCTACTAAAATTTTTCCTTAACTTAGATAAGTTACTCGTACTTAGCTTATCTACTACTTAACACTTAATGACAAACATCAAAGAATGAATCAACCTGAAAGCTGGGTACTTGTTGAATTGCTTGATTCAATCATCTTGCAAATGTCGATTACATAGATAATGCTTTTAATAGCATGAAGTTACAACTTTATTCAAATGGAATTACAAAAGGAGGCCTTGAAGCCTTGATGTCTACAATGACTTCTACACTTGATCAACTCAATCAAACTCAATGATGTTAACTGAATGTCAACACCTCACAATACGACAAGGGAGCATCACCTTGCTTGTTGAGGGAGCATCACCCCAACACTTGAAACTCGCAGGCCTCAAGATTACAAGCTCAATAGCTTTGCAGAGAGAATTTTGTCAAAAATGAATAGATACCAAATGAATGAGAGAGCTCCTCCTTTTATAGGCCATCCAAAGGCAATGAAGGCACGTTTTTCAATGCGCAAAGAGGAACCAAGGCACGTTTCCCAAGAAGCATATTCAAGGGAATATTCCATTTGATGACTCATTCTGAGTTGGCAAGCTTATCCAGAAACCTTGACACGGATCCCGAAGACACCCTGTTGACCAATGAGAGTTCAGGTAGTTACAACTACCTTATCTTTTGACTAGGCGTCAACTGAAGGGAGTGGAGACCAGAATAGGCGCCATCCTAAGCTAGGCCCTTCCTTGTGGTGGCAGAGACATGGATGAACGCCTGGTGGGGTTTGATGACTCTATATGCCCTTAGATCATTCATAAGTCAGTTGGAAAGATGGTGATTGACACTCAAACTCACCTAGGCGCAATATTAGTGTTCTTTTGACCAGGCGCCAGCTAGGAGGATTCACAGGGGTTTTGGCGCCTAGATTACAACTTGTCAATTTCTCAAAGAATCTTTGAAACAACTTGACTTCCAATGATTATCATCTTACCCTCTTATGGAGCGCCTTGTTCCAAAACTGGTCTTGGGGACTTGCAACTCTCTTAGGCGCATCTTTGGAGTAATGTCAACTGGTATCAGCGCCTATTACCTCAATTCACACTTGCAATCAAACTTTTGAAGCTCTTTTACCCTAGCGCCCTTATCTTCTATCAAGCGCCTAACATTCTGGAGGTGAATTCCATCTTAATCCAAGTCTTCAAGGTGCTTCCAAGTTTAGGCACCAAAACAAGGTCATGGAGAAGCAGAACCATGCCTTAGGAAGATGTCTGAACCCTAGGCACCAATTTGAGGTTGCAAAAGCATAGGTATGCGCCAAGCAGAGTTTGATGCTCAAAACATTTAACATTATTCAGTGAAATCCTTTTTGACTCTAGGTGCCATTTGGAGGTTAGAAAGAGGGAAGTTTGACACCAAACTGCTTTAGGCGCATCTTTGAGGTGATGGAGACCAATAAGTGCGCCTTGTCATCTGGCTCTATTTCTTGTTAACTTTATGACTTTGGATTATCTGAACAACACTGAGAATGCTTCCCTTCTTCCTGATACAAATTGAAAGATCCACTGGGCGCCATTTCAGGTGTCTAGAGAGATCATCAACCTAGGGCGCTAATAGAGTCTTAGGCAAATGGAATGAGCGCCTTACTTGTCTAGGTGCACTTTAAGGGTGAGATAGGCAGTAGAGTGCACCTACCTTCTTCAACTTCTCCTAACTTAATCCATTCCAAAGTTATAAGCCATGTGAGTGAGTCCTCATCCTAAGCGCCAAAATGGAAGCATTTTATCCAGAATGTGCGCCTTACATAGATTTGATTTCTGGATGCCAGAATTGAGGAATTTTGCGCCTAGGCTAAGAGTTTCTCATTTCAATCTTGATTATTCATCTAAGTGACTTTCCTTAGCTCCCAAGCCTTCAATCTATCAATTACCCATGCTAGGCGCTCAAATGGAGTGTTTAAACTTGTATTGATGCCTTATGAAGGTTAGGCGCATTCTGGGGTTTTGTAAGAATAAGAAAGTGCACCTAGCTCAATTAGGCTCTTTCAATGACCACAAACGTATGTTATGTGAATGAGCAGTTGCCAGTGATGCTCAATTAGTTAATAGATGACTTCATCTTCCTGATTGTTGCCTTCAAAACCCAAGGCGCTCATTTAGGTGAGTTCAACTTGCTATTGGCGCCTAAGCATGAAACTTCATTCCAAACCTATTTAGCTTATCTCAGAACTGGGCGTCAGGTTGGAGAAGGTTAAATCACAAGGAGCGCCCCAATTGGATGCTTAACTGGGTGCCAGAATAGACTTTGGAAGTTGGGCGCCAAAATGAGCCTGAATTGTCAAGGAAGGCGCCTGGAAAATATGATCACTGGAGTTGATGAAACCACTCCCAGACTTACTCAAATTTCAAGTTTCTGACTTTGCTCCTGCAAAACAAAAGGTTAAGTTAGTCAAAAACCAGTTCATTCCCTCATTATTTAGAATTAGCCTCCGAGAATGAGGAATAGGCCAATCCATTCTTCACTTGATGATCAAGCCAGAAACAGGGACATGACATACCATGGGTTGGTCACCTTGGGCCACAGCCTTATCACCACATACGATGAGTTCACTAACAAACTCATCGAGAGGTTCGATACCAACGACCCAGAGTTGCAGTTCAGAGAGTTGGCGCAATTGAAGCAATATGGATCACTTGAGGGATATATTTCAGATTTCCAGAGAATCAGTGTGATGGTTCCCAGCATATCGGAGAGGAGACTTGTAGTCTTGTTCATGGAAGGACTAATGGAACCACTTAAGGGTTGGGTGAAGGCATTTGATCCACCTTCACTTCAGGAGACTATCAAGAAGGCACGTAGTATGGAGTTTGCTGTGCCTAAGAAACAGTTTGTCTCCAAACCCTTTTCTCCACAAAGAGACAAAATGCCGGTTCAGCAGTGAGACACCTTCCCATAGAGGAACCCAGGGCCTCGATTAGATGATGATGCATTGAATGAATACAGGAGGAAGAGACTATGCTTCAAATGCAAAGAACCATGGGATCCTAACCACAAGTGCCCAATGAAGGGGCTAGCAAAACAATTGGAGTATTATTCTGCTGAGGAGACAACTTCAGAGCAATCAGGGCAACAGAGTGATAGGGAGGACAGTGATGTAGAGAATATAGTGCAGATTGTACAAGATGTGCATGATGAGGACATTCCGACAGCACATATCTCTGCTATTCAGAAAGAGGGTTCCTTCAGAATACGGGGAGTATTAGAGGGACAGAGATGACCACTTTGCTAGATACAGGTGCCACCCACAACTTCATTGATGAGGGGCTTGTGGCATGAAAGGGACTCAAAATAGAAGAGTTCGAGGGATTCAAAGTCAGAGTTGCAGACGGGTTTGTCATTACTTGCAAACGAAGGATCCCAAATTTAACCATCAGGTTAAATAACTATGAGTTCCAAGCCGAATACTATGTGGTCGGTATGGGTGACATAGATGTAGTCCTAGGAATGAAGTGGCTACACATGATAGGTGAATTTTCCCTCAACCTGAGGACCATGGAGATGAAGTTCGAAGTAGATGGTCAGAAACATATTTTGAGGGGAATGTCTGATGGGGGTTTAAGAGCAGTGTCCATTCGGAGGATGGAGATGATACTACGGCATGACCAGGTGCAATGGGCAGCTGAGATTCTTGTGATGCCAGAGGCACCAAAACAGCAAAAACATGATTATCCAGTGGAGATTCAGTCAATACTAACTAAGCACTCCAAAGTGTTTAGTGATATACCTCCACGTAGACCTCCAGACAGGGGTTTTGAGCATGTGATAGAGATGGAGCAGGGGGCCAAACCAATTATCACCGTTCCCTATAGACATCCTAAGAGATACAAGAATGAGATTGAGAAGGCTATTCAAGAGCTTCTCAAGATGGGTCACATCAGGCCTAGTAAGAGTCCTTTCGCTTCTTCTGTTGTTCTGGTCAAGAAGAAGGATGGCACACTCAGAATGTGTATTGATTACAGGGAACTGAACAAAAAGGCTATTAAGAACAGGTACCCCATCCCCAGGATTGATGAGCTTATTGACGAGCTACATGGTGCATGTTTCTTCTCCAAGATAGACTTGAGGTCAGGGTACCATCAAATTTGGGTACGTGAGGAGGATGTGGAGAAGACAGCGTTTAAGTGTCACTATGGGCACTTTGAGTTTCTGGTTATGCCTTTCGGCTTAACCAATGCACCTGCCACTTTCCAATCTTGTACGAATAAGGTCTTCAAAGAACAATTGCGGAAGTTTGTACTCATATTTTTCGATGACATACTCATATTCAGCAGAACTTGGGAGGATCATTTGAGACATCTAGATATTGTGTTGGGTATACTTGAGCAGGAGTCCCTATATGCAAAAATGTCTAAATGCGAGTTTGGCATGATGGAGTTGCTGTACTTGGGACACATCATCAGTGCAGAGGGTGTCCGTGTGGATCTAGAGAAGATCCGAGCTATAGTTGATCCGAGCTATAGTTGACTGGCCACCACCCAAGAATCTCTCTTAGCTCAAGGGGTTCTTTGGCCTTTGTGGATTCTACCGCAGGTTCGTAAAGGGATTTTCTCATAAAGCAGCCCCACTCACAGATTTGACACGGAAGGGAGCTTTCATTTGGTCAGATGGTGCTCAGCAGTGTTTCGACAAGTTTAAGGAGGTGATGAGCACTTGTCCAGTTTTGGCCATTCCTGATTTTTCGAAGCCGTTTGAGCTTCAGTGTGATGCCTCCGGGGAAGGCATAGGTGCAATGTTGATGCAGGACAAACACCCTATTGCTTTTGAGAGCCGAAAGTTAAGGGGCACTGAGAGGAGCTATAGTATCTACGATAAGGAGATGTTAGCCATCATGCATGCATTGGCTAAATTCAGGCAGTATCTGGTTGGAGGGAAATTCATTGTTAAATCTGATCACAATAGCTTGAAACATTTCCTTAGTCAGAAGGACCTAAATGACCAGAAGCAAAAGTGGGTCAACAAGCTGCAGGCATATGACTTCGACATTGTTCTTGTCAAAGGGAAGAAGAATATAGTTGCTGACGCTTTATCCGGGAGACCACACTTGTGTGCCTTAGGGGAGATTGCAGAGGACTAGAGAGATATCATCATTGCAGAATATGCAAAGGATAAGTGGGCCTCTGGGATTATGGATGGCGCTAACCGTGATGACAAGTACACTATTGTAAATGACTTGATCATTTACAAGGGGAGGATATTCTTGGTGCCAGCTTCTGCTATGAATCAGAAGATCTTGAGAGCTTTCCATGACTTGCCTATGGCTGGGCATCCAAGATTCCACAAGACCTACAGGCAGGTTAGAGAGAAGTTTACTTGGAAAGGCCTCAAGTTAGAAGTACAGAAGTATGTGCGGGAGTGTCCAGTATGCCAACAGAACAAACATGAGCACTCCTACTCAGGAGGATTATTGCAGCCCTTACCCATTCCCGAGAGGAAGTGGGATTGTATATTGATGGACTTCATTACTGGCTTGCCGAAAGCCCAAGGCAGGGACTACATCTTTGTGGTGGTTGACAGGTTGACAAAGTTTGCCCATTTCTTTGCCATTTCAGCCACTTATACAGCAGCTCAGGTTGCTGATTTATTCTTCAAAGAGGTGTTCCGACTTCACGGATTGCCTAGGAGTATTGTGAGCGACAGGGACAGCAGGTTCCTTAGCAATTTTTGGCAGGAGCTTTTCAGGTTGACAGGGCCCAAGCTCACCCCCAGCACGAGTTACCACCCCCAGACTGATCGACAGACAGAAACAGTTAATAAGTGGGTGGAGGGATACCTCAGGAATTACATAGTCGGGCAGCAAAAGGCGTGGGTCAAGTGGCTTCACTTGGGAGAGTATTGTTATAATACCACTTACCACATGTCTATCCAGATGACACCATTTACGGCACTTTATGGGTACGAGGCTCCCAGTTTCTTGGATCTATTGTTTGGAGACAGCAGAGTACCAAAGGCTAAAGACCTCTTGCAGGAGAGTCAGGACATCGTGAGGTCTTTGAAAGAGAACATTCAAAAGGCGCAGAATCAGCAGAAGCAGTATGCAGACCAACACAGGGTTGAGCGTTCTTTTGAGGTGAGTGATATGATGTACCTTATGCTGCAGCCATACAGACAATCTACTCTTAAGAGAAGTGGTGCTGAGAAGTTAAAGCCACGGTATTATGGTCCATTCAGGATCTCCAGGAGGGTTGGAGAGGTGGCTTATGAGTTAGAATTGCCGGCAAAGAGCAAAGTTCATAATGTCTTCCATGTGTCACGCCTCAAAAAAGCACTAGGGCACAATGTGATACCTTCTACAGAGTTGCCTCCTCTTGATGAAGAGGGGAAGTTGGTTTTGATACCTGAGGCCATCATCGACACCAGGGAACGTACATTGAGGAAAAGAGTCATCAGGGAATATTTGGTGAAGTGAAAGAACCTGCCGGTAGAGGATGCTACATGGGAGAGTGAGCAAATCTTGTTGCATCCAGATCTGAGATTGCTTGAGGCAAGCAATCTTGGGGAGGGCGGACTGTAATGTCCCCTTTTTCTAGTGAGTTAGTCTATACTTGGTTCCTGTAGACTAACCAAAGTGGTTAGGGAACTCTGGGAGTTCGTTTGGTCGGTTTCTGACATTCTGGCTGGGACTTACTATTTTTAGTAAGTCGTGAAGTTGGCTATTTTGGGAAACTCTTTATTGGAGATGGAGCGTTTCGCCGAGACCTTTCAAACGGTCTATAACTCATGGGATTATGTGACCGTTTGGGCTTTCATATTAAATCCGTAAATTATACTTTATTATTATATTTGGGCTTTAATTTATTAATGTCGGTGACTTTGGAGAAATTAAAAAAAATGCAAAAATAAGTCACTAAGGGACTTGGGTGCCCCTTTGAAGAATAAAGAGCAAATTTAAAAATAACATTTCCCTCTCATATGGGTCGACCCACTTGTGGAGTTATAAAAAGGCAAAGAGTGGGAAAAGTTATGCATTCTTGATATTAAATTTTATGCTTCTATTTGCTCTGCAAATGAGGGTTTGGGGGATTTCTTCCAACCAAGGCTTTTGGTGACGGAAACCACCATTGGTAGCAATCTTCCGCAGGTGTGAAAGATCACCCAAGGGGATTTTGGAGCAGCCATACCTAGTGGCTGTATTTGAGCTTCATTTTGATACCACCATTGACGGAGATGGAGATAACAACATATATCTTATTGCAGTTTTGTTGCAGCCGAGGAAGAGTATTAGTGACGGATTGTATTGCAAATTTGATAAGGGTTGGGGCTGCCATTTCTTCATTGCTGGCCGTACTTTATTTTACTGGCCGTACCTCTTCATGTGTAGGCCATACCACTTCATATGCTGGCCGTACTTCTTGGAGCAACCGTTTGGAGTGTATTGGGGCTGTTCTTCCTTGCTTAGTGGTTGTTTTTGACCTAAGGGTCTACGCTGATAGTTGTAGATTATTTCCTTGCATTCGCTGATACTTTCAATGCAAAACTCCATTGTCATGTTGCTGGTCCGTCAACAGCAGAAATATGAAGATGCTTATTTTGACATGGGTATGCGATGGTTATTCATTTTATGCCATTCTATGAACTGGGTCTTCATTATTTAATTCATATCTGTTATAGTTTTTCTGGGTTTTCAGTTGTATGCTATATTCCTTGTATTTTGACATACACACTTCAAGAAAACGAAAACCCCCTTCTACATCTTCTATCTAGTTCTGAAAGATCACAGAAAAAACTAAAAAAAAAATAATAACACTAAAAAGATAAATCAAAGAACAACAGGTGCAGGTTATTACAATCTTATCATTGAATTTTGCAAAAAAAAATGCGTTTTTAATAAAATTTAAACAATTTTTTAAGTTGTTGAGTTTTTTGCCGAGTTTTTTGCCAAGTTTTTGGGGAGTCAAGTTTTTCGAGCTTGGCGAGTTTTTGCTTTTGGCGAGATTTTCAACTATATTTCTAATTATGGAGTTGTATTATTCCAAGCACTGTAATTGTTTCTTTGTTTATGCTACTCACTAAAGTACCTCTAGATGGTTTACTGCCAGTGTGGGCAAATTGGTTTATTTATTTCTTACTTCTACCCACTGGACAAGTGGTGAATACCCACTGAATAAGTGGATGGCTTTGTAGTCTTTTCATGCTTGCTTTCTTACCCACTGAAAGTGGTGAATCCCCACAGCATTGTGGATGCCTGCATCAAGCATATGAATTTAATTGTTGCACAATATCATGTTTTGTACACCAAAGCACATTATGCTCACCTCACCCTGATGGGATCTTGGTGATCATTGTTCAATATTTTGGAAAACATTTGGGGGTTGTTTGTTACAGTGAACCCATACACTTGAATGTATGAAAAAGTAGGAAACTGAATGTACCGATAAGCCCAATCCGAGATCACCGCTCTAGCCTCTTCTGAAATCCTGACGTGCATTAGGTTCTCCAAGTCACGCACGATGAACATTAGAAATGTGTCATTGACTCGACGGAAATGCTTTTGGGACTCTGAAATCTCTAGCTAAGGGTATAGCTTGGTGATTCTAGTGTTTTGCAAAGAGCCATTGAAATTCAACCCAGCAAAGTTACGCTGCTTAGCCACCATAAATAACAAATACGATGTCATCCTGAATTCACGAGTTCAAGAGAACTCTATGATTTGCCGGTGAATACTGTTGCTTATGAGGGTAGACCACTCATAGGTTGCTCTTCCATTGGCTACAGTATTGATGATGAAGAACATCCATGTCCTGAAACTTCTTCCCTCAGCTTGGCCTGTAATGCGGTTGACTAATGTGATCATGATTGCATACTCATCCTTAAACTGGCCTCTACCCACGTTCCTTGGGAGTGTATTTCTTTCCTTTAGCCATTTGCAAACTATCTTTTGACACTTATCAACACTCGAGCTCCACACTCTGTCATTTTCAAGGTCAAGGCTGACTGATTCTTCAAATGGTGGGATGCCGAGGGCATACTCTATATCATCAGGTTTCAAGCTAGCAATCACCCTTCCATCCACTACTCTGATTTATCTAGATTCAGGATCATAGTGTCTTATGCATGAAAGCACGAATTCAAGACTGTGAGTGGCTATGGGAAATGAACCGGCTTGAATGAGCCCAGAATTCTTCAAGTTTCTCGCTGCCGTACTGCCTGAGCTTACCAAGGGTTCCAAGTCAAAACCTTCGGGTGAAACCTGGCACAAATTTGTCTCTCTGACTTTGGAATATTCATGTTTGAGCGGAGATTTGGCCTCAATGGTGACCGAGGTATATTGCATGGTGACTTTGTGGCTTCAAGAAAAGCCTTCCTCTTCGTTGTCCTGCCTTAAAAAGATCAAACTAGGCCTCTGTATGCTTGTTGTTCAAGAAAATCAGGCCTTTATTCTCCCTGTCCAAAATCTGATTTTTGTGAAAAAATACATTTTTTGCCCTTGGAAAGTGAAAATATGAGGCTGAATATTCAAAAAAATGTAGGGATCTAAGCTCTATACAGTCAAGAATGATGAGAAATGTCATTTCCCGAGGTGGGTATGCAATAGAAACGAGAAAAGAGGGACCAAAACACCTTAAAAACTCATTTTGTTGTGGCTGTAGGTGGTCATTTTGGACTGTAACAGTCATAAAAAGCTTGAAATTCCTTCAAAAATGGCTGCCAAGGACTGAGCGCTGCCTTATGAGTGTGCAAAAGTGTCTCTAGATGATGTAGAATGGAGGAAATGTTGCCTTGGAATGACAAATCTGCCTCTTCATTGAAGTGCTAGCCCACAAAGTGTCTTTAACCTGTCATAGAAAAGCTTGAAACCCTCAACAATGGCAGCCAATGTGAAGAAATGACCTCCTCTTGTATGGATATGCCTTGGAATGTAAGAGAGAAGTATAGAATAGTGCAAGAATGTGTCAAGTTTGCCTTGTATGTGAAGATACACTCCTCAAACCCCTCCAATCTGCCTTTGGAGCTTTCATGGACCTTCAACAATGGCGCCCTAGCTTTGAACGCTGCCTTTACTCCTTTACTATGCCTTTGAAAGTGTCAATAACAATGAATAAAGCCTCCTTTATAGTGAACGCCACCTTTTAGGGTTTCCAATGTGCTTTACTCTAAAAATAGGGTGCTTTTATTTCTAACTCCATGCAACAAAGAAGAGTGAAGTCGAAGTGAATGATAAAACTCCATTTTTAACCCTTGATCTTCTCTCTCCTGAGTGCTCTCTCTCCTGCAAATTGGGCGCCAAAAATAGAGGTATTTTGGTGTTTTTGGGAAGATTGAAAATGGAGTGCAAATCGCCCAAAAAGGGCGCCATTTTCCAAGGTCAAAAAGGCATGCAATTTCCCCAAAATGGGTGCCTTTTTCAAGGTTCAAAAAGGAGTGCATTTTGGCAAAAAGGGGCGCTTTTTTGGAGTTTTGCAAAAGGCGTGCAAAATGCCCAATTTGGGCGCCTTTTGCCATGGCACTTTGCCTTAGTAACTTTTTCAAATTTTGCCTTTGAAAATCTTGATTATTGCCTTGAGATTTTTATAAAAAACCTCGTGATCGTTTCACCATTTTCCATGCTCTTTGACGGAGATTGCTTGGATCAATGTCATTTGTCTCTACCTATGAAGCTTCTTTTGCCGTAACTTCTTCATTTGACAACGAAAAGCCTTGAAGTTTGGAAATTAGGCTCATTAGAGTTGAAGCTCTTATTGAAGCCTTTTCTTCTTGAAGCATGCTCCAAGGTGGAGCGTGCTTCGTCGAAAAAATGCTCCAAAATGCCTTAGAAAAAATTTTGATTTGCCTGATGTATCTGCATTGCTTTCCTTGGTTCCTTTGTGTCATTTTGGTCCTCGATCCATCACTTTGGCCTCCGCTACTAGATGATCTTTTGCAGCTCGAGGCCTAATTGGCTTGCCAGAATCTCCCTCCATTCGAGCTTTGGATCGCTCTCCTTTGATATGTCTTGTACCTGCAGGGTTAGCGAAATAATGACAAGGCTACATGGTGCTTGGGAAGTGTGTTTGAGCATCTTATTAGGAAGTTCATATGCATAGACGAAAAATTTCGTATGGGTACAACATTAGGCTCTGTCTGGGGACCATGGTGTATACTTGCGGCATAGGAGAACCTCTGAATCTCTGGGTTTATAGGGTAGATCAGTGTCTTATCAGTTGGGCAATAGGGTCAGTACATTTACCTAAAAAATCACCTAAGGGTGGAACTCTGGTCTACCTAATGAAACACGACGAATAAACAAAACGTGAAAGGGAAAAATAATACTACATAACAATTACATCACTGAGAGGGGAAACACAATACAACATACAAAATGGGGGAAACCCCTTCAAACCCTAAAGAATGAAGTGTTTCAGGAATTGCCCACTGAAGGGCAATGGCAATGGCGTACCTTCCAAGTGTGAGAGGAAATCAATGTTGTCTCCACAGAGCTCACGAATCTTGAAAGGTCCAAGCCATAAGGAGTCAAATTTGCCGTACATTCCTTTAGGCTCGTGTCTCTTATCCCATTGTAGAACAAGATCACCAATGTTGAAGTTGCGTTGACGAGTCTTTTTATCAAAGATCTTCTTCACCCGATCTTGATGGTAAGTGATTTTGTCAACCACTTCTGCTCTTTCTTCTTCAGGCTTTGACAGGTACATGATGCGTTGTTCAATAGGATCTTTGAATTGACTATTTTCAACCATTGTTGCAAGTTGTAAAGCTGATAGCTCCAATGTGATAGGGAGAACGGCCTCAGTGCCATACATGATGGCGAACGGTGAAGTGCCAATGGCTCTTTTAGGTGTGATCCTATCTGCCCACAAGGCGTCATACAACTTCTTGTGCCATGTGCATTGATTGCTATCAACCAATTTGCGGATTATCGTGATCAAATTTTTGTTTGAGGACTCTGCTTGTCCATTACCCTGGGGGTAATAATCTAATGAGTGTGACAATGTGATTCCATAGTCGAAGCAAAAACCCAATATCTCTTCTGAGGAAAAACTTGTTGCATTATCAGTCACAATCTTTTGAGGTACCTCGAAGCGCAACAGAATGTTCTCTTTGAGAAAGTTGCACACTACTTCAGAGGTAGGTCGTCTAGCAGGAATGGCCTCAACCCACTTTGTGAAATAATATATGGCTGTAAGAACATAGATATGTCCTTTGCTAGAATTGGGGTTGAGAGGCCCAATGAAATCTAACCCCCACTACTGAAAAGGGGTTTCGATTATGACTGGCTTGAGTGGAATAGCTGCCAACTTGAGTTTTCCAACAAACTACTGACAGGCTTGGCACTTCTACACCCACTCATATGCATCTCTAAACATAGTAGGCCAGTAATACTTTGCTCGTAAGATTTTGAATGCAGTGATTCGCGATGAGAAATGACCATCGCAAGTTTTATCATGAAAGCCTTCGAGCAACTTCGTTTGTTGATTTCTGTCGACACACCTTAGAAAAGTGCCATCTATGCTTTGCTTGTACAAGATATCCCTTCATAGGACATATTTGAGTGCTCTTAGCTTCAAGGTCCTCTTCTGTTGCTTGTCTAGGTAATCCGGACATTCTCCATAAGTCAGGTAATAGACTATGTCGGTGTACCACTCTTCAGCTAAGTCAATGAACAACACTAAAGGGAGTTCTTGTTCGTCTATATAGTTGACGGTATCTTCCTTCGCTCTACCTGCATCTTCGGCTATTATTTGACAAAGTCCTCGGCCATGTATCAACTTCGTAGGCCTAATCTCTAGGTCATATTCTTGGACTTTTGCCACCCAATTCCCTCGCTTAGTGCCCATCTCCTGCTAAGTAAGAATACTCTTGACTGCTAGATCAGGAACAAAGACTATTGTGCGGGAGTTCAAGATATAGAATCTGAAATTCTTTACAGCTCGAACCACAGCATAGGCGTGCTTCTCAATCATGGTCTTTGAAGCTGCTACTCATGAATGCGATTGGGGACTCAATTTCTTCCTTTATCTTCTACGTGAGGATGGCAGACATAGTATGCTCTGAAGCATAGCAGTACAAAATGAAGCTTTTGTCAAAGTCGAGGCGGACTAAGACGAGGGCTTTGCTTATTGCTTCCTTGATTTTTGTGAAGGCCTTCCCTTCTTCTGTCCACTTAAATACTAAGGTTTTCTTCATCATTGTCAAGATGTCTTTTGTGAGCTCTGAGAAGTCTGGCACGAACCTTCGAAGAAAATTCACTTTTCTGAAGAAAGAGTGAACTCCAGTTTTACTTGTTGGCAATGATAGATTGCGAATAGCGTCAACCCTATTTGGATCAATTCTTGTGCCTTCTTTTGACACGATGTGACCAAGAAGCTTCCCTTCTGTTACTGCGAAGACTGATTTCTTTGGGTTCAGGGAGATGCCATGGTATCTACACCTTTCGAACACATGGGTTAAGTGTTGAAAATGTTCAGCACGTCTCTTTGAGAAGACAGTGAGATCATCTAGGTATACCACTATAACCTTGTCCTTCAAGTTGCCAAAACTTAAATCCATAGCTCTTTGAAAAGTGACGCCGGCGTTGATGAGGCCAAATGGCATCCGCTCATAAGCGAAAGTACCCCATGGAGTAGTGAATGTTGTTTTATATTGATCTTCAACTGCTACTGCAATCTAATTGTATCCTGAATAGCCGTCCAAAAGTGACAACATTTCTAAGCCAGTGACAGTTTGTAGTGTGTGATCCATGATTGGTAAAGGATAATTATCCTTGAGAGATGCCTCGTTCAGGTTCCTGAAGTCTACGTAGATTCTGATCTCTCCGTTCTTCTTGCACACAGGAACAATGTTAGACACCTAGGTGGAATGATGGATTGGAAAGATAATTTTGGCCATGAGCATCTTTTGGATCTCTGTGTAAATGGTGTCTTACGCCTTTGGGTTGTAATGACGTTGCTTCTACTGGAAAGGCTTGACCTCTGCCTTAAGAGGAATTGTATGAAACTATTTGATGGGTGTGAAGACTTTCAAGTCCTCATAGGTCCAGGGGAAGATGTCTTTGTATTGTTGAAAGAGAGAAATGAACCTTTCGCTCTCTGTGGGAGAACATGTGCCTAAATTGACAAGACGAGGTTCCTCCGTGGTGCCCATGTTGACCTAGTGATATTTAGATGACGTCCTTTCTTGAATGTTGACCTGATCCTAAATATACCAATCATGCCTGTCGAACATATTCTCTAAGGACACTAGGCCCTTGGGAATTTTATTGCCTTTTAGCTGAATCATGTATGCTTCTTGATTCTCTTTTTCTTGGATTCCTTCGATACTTTCCATGATAGACTCTCGGTGAGGTGATATACTTCCTTCAAAGAAGAGACCCTTGAAATGTTCATCCATTCCGAGGAAGTTAATGATGTGCTCATCATCGTTGAAGACTTGCCAATTTTCTGAGTCGTCAGGTACTACAGGCCTGTAGATCAACTCTATGGTAAAAGCACTTTGTCTGAAATCTGAATGCGGCATGAAAAGGGATGCGGATACTACTAGAGCATCGGCTTTGCTGTTCTCCATCCTAGGTATGTATTCAATGGCAAAGGCTTTAAACCATTCAATAGCATCCCAGACACGGTTTCTGTAATGCCGAAGGCGATCTTTCTTGACTTGGAATTGTTCTTTGATCTGCTTGACAATCAACTCGGCATCTCCTTCGACTTTGAGCAACTTGATTCCCATGTCATATGTATTCTGCAGTGTTATTAGTACAATCAAACTGCAAACGATATGCAAAAGGGTATAGCTTACCCTCGAGGGATATTAATACTACCCCGGCTCCAGATCCAGCTGTTGAACAACTGCCGTCAAACTGCATGGTCCATAGGTCGGTAGTATCTTCTTTATTTGCTTCTGAACAGATAATGGCTTTATCTTCTATATCACTCTCTGCCATCATCATGTAGGTGTCAGGGCCGATCTCTTGGTATAGGATTTTTGCCTCTGGATCTTGAGACTTTACCACCATGAAACGGGACTTGGGCTCAGGTTCTAACTTGATCTTGTCGCTTTTGACAGGGATGGTCATTGAAGACCAATCCAATTGAATTTCTCTGCCTAAGTCTCTGCAAAAACTTCGACTTAGCAACATTCCATAGCTCGCTAGGATATCTGCTACCAGGATTGTCTTCATAATTCTTTTCTCGGGACAGGCCGCCAAGGCTACTTGTGCATCTTTCAACTGCCCAACTAGTGGTACTGATTTTGATTCAAGTGAATAACACTTGCCTTGAGTCTTGGTGCATGAGAGTCCTAGCGCATTCATTACTTGCAAAGGCATGACATTATCGGAAGCGCCAGAGTCTATGATGCAATTGCTCAACTTGAAGCCTCCAATGTATAGAGATATGTAGAAAGGCTTTGGCTTATCTCCTGCTATTGCAGAAGATTCAAGAAGATTAGGCTGGATTGGAATTTCTTTCCTTACAAATTTGACAATTCTTTCTAGCTGATCAGGGTGATCTTGAAGGTACTCTAATTGAGAAATCTAAACCTTCGTCTTCATCATGGAATCAACAATATCGAAGTTTGTTGTGGATGAATCTGAAGTGTTAACTTTGGCATTTTCTTGAGGTATTTGGCCCACTTCTCTTGACTTCTCTTTTGCTTTCAATTTTTCTTCTTTCTCCTTTTGAGCTTTTAGGTGCTGCGCCCGAGTGAAGACTAGCATAGAGTAATGTTTGGCATTGACTGCAAGAGAATATTGTGAAATATTGTCATGGTCTTCTTCAAATGTGGATTCATTTTGAATGCATCGCGTAGCAGAGTCGCCATCAAGGTCATCCATCTCGGGATGAATAATGCTTGAACTTGAGGGTCCGGCATCAGCAAAGCCCATGATTTGATTCATTCTTTGGCTTTTAGGGTAGGTAGCTCCATTATGTTCACTGGTTTCATGGAAAGAGTAGAATATGCTCTAGGCAATGGAGCTTCAGTTGTCGTCTTAACTAGAGGTGCTGGTAACCTTGGCTTATAATTGTTTTTATAGGGCTGAAAATTATTTCTTCTGTGAGGTGGTGGATACTACTGCAGGGGCTATCCCTGATGTGGCATCTGCCTCTTCATGATTGTAACATCATTTACCACTTTTTGAAGTAGTGGATCTGCAGAATTTTGGATCAGAGGCCTGATGGAATCTTTTTTCATTTTTCTCGAAGTGATCATATGATCCTCCAGTTCTATGGCGTGCTCTTGAGCTTCTGTCAATCTTGTCTCATGAGCTGATTTGAGAAGAAAAGGAATCTCAGATGGTAATGCGTTGATGAAACTGCTCAGCAGGATCTCAGGTGAGGCATTCAAAGTGACTGACAACCTTGTCACAAGACGATTGAATCTCGCGATGAATTCTCTCATTGGCTCATGAGACTCCATCTTTGAATTAGAGAGTTGTGCAAACAGCAGGTGGCTATCTTCAGCAGGCTTGAATCGTGCTAAGAATTTCTCGCTCATGGTAAGCCAATTTGTTATGTTGCGGGCTTCTAGATGGTTGAACCAATCTATTGCATTACCAATCAAGATCTCAACAAAGAGGCGCACCGCAACATCTTCATCAACCACACTCAAAACTGCGCAAGCCGTAGTGAATGCAGAAATATGTTCGTCTGGATGTTGGCTTCCATCTCCCTGAAACCTCAAAAAATGCTTTCTTGAACCCTTTGGGAGTTTGTGATTTCTAGTAAGTGCATGGGGGCCAATTGCATTTCCCCATGGCAAAGGAGGTGCACGCCTTCTGTCGCCATTGTTGCCATTATTGCCGTTATTGCAATTGTTGGCATTGTTGCCTACTCCACCATTATTATCACCCATGACTTCTCTTGTCAGATCTAATATATCAGGATCAGTAAATGTTTGGACAAATGGATCAGCAAGCCCTCTTCTATTTCGCCTTTGATAAACTTGGTACACCAGATTTGCTTAATACCAAGCAGGAGGCAATACAGGTCTTCCTGCCGCAAGATCGACTTTGCTTTCTTCTTCATCAAGGACTGTGCTAGCTACTCTCCAATATGCCGGATTCTTTCTTTCAAAGAACACAAATCTCCTTAAGTTGTCTAGAATATCTTCTTGTTCTTGTTGGACTAGAATCACGTGTGGCTGCAAAACAGGTGTTGTAGGCCTCCAAATGGTCATGTATGCAAAAGATAAAGAGTTAGCTTCAAAGTAAAAGTCTCGCCCCACGGTGGGCGCAAAAATTGTTAGCGTTTAAATTAGCAACTTGCGGTGTGACACTAAACGGAACAGCGTGTACAATAGGACTGTTCTTCAAATTAGGAGAGGAAGCTCCCTCAAACAAAGAAATTTAAAAAGACGATACAACATAACCTATCTTTTTGTTTCTCAGAGCACGAGCACAAGGCAATTGAAGCTCTTCTGCAATGCTATAAGATTTTCTAGAGTATTGCAAAAGCGAAATAACTTAACTTTAAAACATACTTTCAATCTTTTTGAGTAAATTCATAGCACGAAAAGATTAAAGGAACAATTGGCGATTTGATTTCAACAGAAAGGAACAATAAAGATCTACAACAATCATTCAGGCACAAAGTCATGAACAATTCTTTCAACCTTCAACAACAAGAAAGATCTTAGAAACCATGATGCATATTTCCATTAGCAAAAGTAATCAAAACACACAACACTGTTGAACAATAATATGCGAGCAAAAAATTCGCCTCAGCATTTACCATTAAGAAGTTTAAGTGTGTAGAATACACTTATATATACCCTAAAAAGCAAAGATGCAAGGAAATAAAAGGAAGAGTTAACAAACACTCTCCACCATGACCCTAATGTTGCATGGGAAGCATGCAAGCTTGTTAGCAATTTAAAAATAAAAATATCTCTCATGCAATTCAGTTAACCGAACTTGCATGTTATTACACATTGAGTTCCACTCAAAGAAAATTTGCATGACCTCCAAAAACAAATCCAAAAATAGATTTAACTCTAGAAAGCAAAGTCAGTTCTCCAAATAGAAACTGCTTTGGAAATCTCTCCCATTGCACAAAATAGATTCCCCCTGCAGATAGTGAAAAATTGGCTAAGTCTAAGAATTGAGATTTCTCTCGAATTCATCAACTCTAGCCTCATTTGGTATACTAATAGAATCTAGATGAATCGTCCTCATCTACAGGTTGATGCCAGCATCTTCAATGGTCTTTGCTAAATCTTCATATTCTTTTTTAACCTTGTCAAATTTTGATGCAATTTCAACCAAGAGATACATCTTGTCCACGTAAGGATCACCACAAAACCTTACGTGGATCAACTGCACGAACTCATCCTGAAAATTATGAACAAGGCAATTTACACCTTCGTCGTTGAAATACCTGCAAGGAATGTGTTGGACAAAATCAATAGCATACTTCTCACTGTTAAGATGTTTCTCTTTCCACGTAGCCAACTCTGAGGCTATACCATTCGAGGTGTAAATCAAGGAGTATTGATGAGTCCATGAGAAAACAGTAGACTTCTATTCCGCTGTTATAGGCCTCATGCTGAGTGTCTGCAATCTCACCAACAGCCTATCATAAACAGGCTCCATATCCATCATGCACTCTAACATGTTCTGAATTACCAGCAGAATGTCCTTAGAATTGGACGCTACTGCCGTCAACTTTGCTAGAAAGTCAACACTCTTTGCTATCAAATGCTCAACCCAATCCTTGGTGTGTTTGTCGAATACCACCAATTGGCTTAACTATCTCTGTTCATCAGGAGACTCCATCACCTGCGGCAAACAAACTGAAGGCGGTGAAGGTGAATGTAGGAGTTGTGAAATATACTGAAGCAACTACTTATTTTCTGATTTGAGGGCAGCCTTGTCTTCTCCATCTTTCAACACTCTACTCGTGGTATCAGTAGCAACCTCCAAAATATTTACTGTCGCCTGTCGGGTGCTATGACCCAAGCTAGTCTTGATAATGTGATAATCATCAGGCTCAACATCCATTATCGTTTTGTCTTGAGGAGGGACAACGGTCTCTATGATCAACTCGCCTTCATTAGACTTCAAAATCCTTGACTGCTTTTTAAGCTTCTTTGCTGAAGGCTCTTTGAATGTCTTAGCCAAAGCACTGAAATCCAATTGGTAAGATGGTCTTCTCTTTTTCTCACCAATCACTGTATGGAGCCAAGTAGGAGTAGATCTCTGAAATATTGGCTCTGGACGGTTTTCTACCTCAACCTCTGGATTTGGCATGACTTCAACCTCAGGAGGTGCAAAATGTGACTAACTCTGGATCAAACTCTAACACTGTATCAGGCTCGAACCCTAGATCAACCTCCATCATTGTATTTGGTTCAACCCTCTGCTCTAGTTCTGGTTTATCTGCCTCTTCAACACCTGATGAGTTAAATGGTGTAGAAGTGATATGTATGGGAGACTGATGAGGTTCAAGTATCCTCTGTGATGTAGGTAAATTTTCCTCTTCTAAAGAAGAAGATGAAGAGGTAGAAGCTGAAATGGAAGTCGTTGGTGAACTCGGCTCAACTGGTGGCAAAGAGACTGCCTTTGGTTGTTGCTGCACTGGGGCTTGAGACTGAGTTCTCTTCTTCTGGGTCACCCTCAAGGGTTCCTCCTCAGTGATATTCACTTCTTTGGTCTTCTCACTCACTACCTAGGATTTTAGCCGTGTGGTCAAGTGAGTAGGTGAAGGTGGCGGCTCTGCTGTAGAAGCCTTGTCCTTTGGTGCTCTAGTCCTCCTTTGCCTTTGAATATTAATGAACATCTAGCTTCGTTTCACTACCCCTTTGGTTCTTTCAGCGATAGAGGTTATCTCTTGGAGACACCAATCAATTTGTGGCAACGGCTGTAAATCAACTCCATCCTTGATGAATTTGGGAGATAGGACTGAATCGTTTTCGCGTAAGCCTTTGGGGTCCTCATCAAGAAAAGCCGGTATCTTCTCCAAAGTGAAGCGGCTGAAACTCCTTCGGTGAACCTCATATTCATCCTCATAGTTAGCCCAGAAATCCTCCATAGTTGGCACGTGAGCGAACTTGCCACTAAGTCTAGACTTCATTACCACCTTGGGATCATAAGTGCGTTTTTCTTTGAAGGTCTTTAGGCCGAACTTTGACATCTCTTCTCCAATTACTTATGCATCGAAAGCACTCTTGCATTTGAAGATGCTAAGCTGGATAGGGAAGCCCACTGCAATTTTATGCCTGCTGCATAGGAAACTATGAACTTCACTTTGACGCAGCAACTCCATGAAGACCACCTCATCAGAAGGGTATCTTGGTAGCATATATGGATAGGATGTGAACCCGTACACTCGAATGTATGAAAAAGTAGGAAACTGAATGTACCAATCCACCCAATTCAAGATCACCGCTCTAGCCTCCCCTGAAATCCTCGCGTGCATTAGGTTCTCCAAGTCACGCACAGTGAACATTAGAAATGCGTCATTGACTCGGCGGAAATGCTTTTGGGACTCTGAAATCTCTAGCTGAGGGTATAGCTTGGTGATTCTAGTGTTTTGCATAGAGCCTTTGAAATTCAACCCGCCAAAGTTACGCAAATTAGCCACCATAAATAACAAATATGATGTCATCCTGAATTCATGAGTTCAGGAGAACTCTATGATTTGCCGGTGAATACTGTTGCTTATGAAGGTAGACCACTCAGAGGTTGCACTTCCATTGGCTATGATGCTGATGATGTAGAACATCCATGTCCTGAAACTTCTTCCCTCATCTTGGCCTGTAATGCGGTTGAGTAATGTGATCATGATTGCATACTCATCCTTAAACTGGCCTATACCAACGTTCCTTGGGAGTGTATTTCTTCTTTCCTTTAGCCATTTGTAGACTATCTTTTGACACTTATCAACACTCGAGCTCCACACTCTGTCACTTTCTTCAAGGTCAAGGCTAACTAATTCTTCGAATGGTGGGATGACGTGGGCATACTCTATATTATCAGGTTTCAGGTTGGTAATCACCCTTCCATCCACTGCTCTGATTTCTCTAGATTCAGGATCATAGTGTCTTATGCATGAAAGCACGAATTCAAGACTGTGAGTGGCTATGGGAAATGAATCGGCTTGAATGAGCCCAGAATTCTTCAAGTTTGTCGCTGCCGTACTACCTGAGCTTACCAAGGGTTCCAAGTCAAAACCTTTGGGTGAAACCTAGCACAAATTTGTCTCTCTGACTTTAGAATATTCATGTTTGAGCAGAGATTTGGCCTCAATGGTGACCGAGGAATATTGCATGGTGACTTTGTGGCTTCAAGAAAAGCCTTCCTCTTCGTTGTCCTGCCTTAAAAAGATCAAACTAGGCCTCTATATGCTCATTGTTCAAGAAAATCAGGCCTTTATTCTCGCTGTCCAAACTCTGATTTTTGTGAAAAAATGCATTTTTTGCCCTTGGAAAGTGAAAATATGAGGCTGAATCTTCAAACAAATGTCGGATCTAAGCTCTAGACAGTCAAGAATGATGAGAAATGTCGTTTCCCGAGGTGGGTATGCAATAGAAACGAGAAAAGATGGACCAAAACACATTAAAAACTAATTTTGCTGTGGCTGTAGGTGGTCATTTTGGACTGTAACAGTCATAAAAAGCTTGAAATTCCTTCAAAAATGGTTGCCAAGGACTGAGCGCTGCCTTATGATTGTGCAAAAGTGTCTCTAGATGATGTAGAATGGAGGAAATGTTGCCTTGGAATGACAAATCTGCCTCTTCATTGAAGTGCTAGCCCACAAAGTGTCTTTAACCTGTCATAGAAAAGCTTGAAACCCTCAACAATGGCAGCCAATGTGAAGAAATGACCTCCTCTTGTATGGATATGCCTTGGAATGTAAGAGAGAAGTATAGAATAGTGCAAGAATGTGTCAAGTTTGCCTTGTATGTGAAGATACACTCCTCAAACGCCTCCAATCTGCCTTTGGAGCTTTCATGGACCTTCAACAATGGCGCCCTAGCTTTGAACGCTGCCTTTACTCCTTTACTATGCCTTTGAAAGTGTCAATAACAATGAATAAAGCCTCCTTTATAGTGAACGCCACCTTTTAGGGTTTCCAATGTGCTTTACTCTAAAAATAGGGTGCTTTTATTTCTAACTCCATGCAACAAAGAAGAGTGAAGTCGAAGTGAATGATAAAACTCTATTTTTAACCCTTGATCTTCTCTCTCCTGAGTGCTCTCTCTCCTGCAAATTGGGCGCCAAAAATAGAGGTATTTTGGTGTTTTTGGGAAGATTGAAAATGGAGTGCAAATCGCCCAAAAAGGGCGCCATTTTCCAAGGTCAAAAAGGCGTGCAATTTCCCCAAAATGGGCGCCTTTTTCAAGGTTCAAAAAGGAGTGTATTTTGGCAAAAAGGGGCACTTTTTTGAAGTTTTGCAAAAGGCGTGCAAAATGCCCAATTTGGGCGCCTTTTGCCAAGGCACTTTGCCTTGATAACTTTTTCAGATTTTGCCTTTGAAACTCTTGATTTTTGCCGTGAGATTTTTATAAAAAACCTCGTGATTGTTTCACCATTTTCCATGCTCTTTGACGGAGATTGCTTGGATCAATGTCATTTGTCTCTGCCTGTGAAGCTTCTTTTGCCGTAACTTCTTCATTTGACGATGAAAAGCCTTGAAGTTTGGAAATTAAGCTCATAAGAGTTGAAGCTCTTATTGAAGCCTTTTCTTCTTGAAGCGCGCTCTAGGGTGGAGCGTGCTTCGTCGAAAAAATGCTCCAAAATCCCTTCGAGAAATTTTCGAAATTTTTCAAATTTTTTAAATTTTCAAAATCGAATTTTGATTTGCCAAATGTGTCTGCATTGCTTTCCTTGGTTCCTTTGTGTCATTTTGGCCCTCAATCCATCACTTTGGTGTCCGCTTCTAGATGATCTTTCACAGCTCGAGGCCTAATTGGCTTGCCAGAATCTCCCTCCATTCGAGCTTTGGATCGCTCTCATTTGACATGTCTTGTACCTGTAGGGTTAGCGAAATAATGACAAGGCTACATGGTGCTTGGGAGATGTGTTTGGGCATCTTATTAGGAAGTTCATATGCATAGACGGAAAATTTCGTATGGGTACAACAAAAATGTGGCCAAGTTGTGGGTGTGAAAGCCTAATACTTCAAATGTTTGGCTTTTTCTTTGCTGAAATTAGAAAGGATCATGATATGAGCATTATGCTAGCCATGCAAAGTATTATGACATTGGTGATTAATGAAGGAGATGATTTTTCCCAGCCTCTTATAGAAGCCTTGTTGAACAACTTGAGAAGGGAAGATCAAGATTCTTTATCAGCGGCTAATGTGCTAGCTGAAATGGTGACTTACCAATGTGAGGAGAAGTTGAAAGGTTACTTGGCAGCAGTAGAAGGAGATGGTGAAGACCTAATAACTGAAATAAATGGATTTAAGTCTCTATATGATGAAGAAAAAGACACAAATCAAGAGGAGCTAGCTGATTTGGGGAAGACTACTGAAATTTGTGAAGCTGAGCCCAGCTTTGATGAAGACAAAAATGTTGCTAAATCAAATGTGTTGGACTTTGTAAGTCCTTCATTTGATGAGGAGCTTGAAAATGTCACTTCATTAAAAAGTGAGTTGAGAATGATTGATCGATTGCTAGAAGGTTATTTAGCAAGCGTACCTAAGAGCCATGTAGCAAAGTGTCTTGATGAGGGCATGGAAAAAGGTGAATTTAAGTGGCTGATAGAATTGATGCTGCTGTAATTTTCAGAACACCTAAGGAGGAGCATCTTCACCATGCTTGTGGTTGTAGTTTTGATTGAGTGGGAATTGCCCATACAAAGTGAAGATGTACTCTTGCAGATGAAGCTGGGTGCAAGCCCTGAGTAAATTTGATGGAAGAGATACTCCTTGGTTATAGCAACTAAGCCAAAGGTCACCCTGTTAAGAGAATTTTACCAAATAATATAAAATAAAAAACAAAGTAAGTCTATTTGCAGTCATAAAATGCAATAATATTTAAATGCTAATATGTTTAACTGAATGCTTAGTGTATCATGCCTTATTCAAGTCTTAAGGAATTGTTACAACAATCTAATGGTTGACTATGCATTCCAAATAGATGGACAGTGATTATATTAATGTTGCGCTCTCTCTCTCTCTCTCTCTCTCTCTCTCTCTCTCTCTCTCTCTCTCTCTCAAGGATTTATCTGGTGAAGATGTGTGTATTGTTGAATAGCATGCTTTACTTGAAACATACTCAAACTAGACTAAGACAATAAACAATTTATGATCCTTGCATGTTTCACTAATTCTACATAGGATTTTTTCGACACCAACAACGAATCAAATCCAAATCCAGGAAAGAGAAAAAAGAATCTAGGAACAGACTGGAAGATGGGCAACACAAGCTATTCCAGATTAGTGATTACAAAGAAAAAAGGAAAAGGCCAGCAGTCTGTGGACAAAAACATTTTTTTAAGAGTTGCATACCTCCCAATATATTTGTTGGCAGTCTGAACATTGCCAAAACTCTAAATCAAGATCTATCAAAAACTCCGGAATCACTTGTTCAGATGTAGCAGCTTCTATAGCTTCATTTGTTGTGAGTGGCTTTTCAATGAACTTTCCATTGCATTTGATACATCTAGACAAAAGTTGGTACTCAGATATTTTCAGATTGAATATTTCAATGACCTGTGTCCAAAATTAAACACAAGGAATCGCTGCATAAGTTATCAATCCGAACCTAATACATATAGAAACAAACTGAAGCTATGCCTTCAAATAGGTTGCCTAGAGATTCTAGGAAAGATCTGACCAGCACTTATACCAAACATTCCCAAGCTAGTAGCCAAATAACATAATTTTCTGTATGTCCTTTACCCATTTGCACATCATACAGAAGACACAATGGTATCGATTCGAAATGATAAAAGAAAATATAATTCTTCTCCTATCATGTTGATTATCTGGAAAATAAAGGCACATTACTGTACAAGGCTACAAGCTGCTGAAAGAAATATAATAATTGCAAAAAAATAGTTTTTGTGGTTAGTTATCTGTTTTGAGTCACATGCCAATTTCATTACATTGTTCAATTCCAGCTCTGTGCCTCCTTATGTTCCCCATAGCAGCAGCTGCTAAAGAAATATTGAGGCCTTTTGGGGAAAAATGAAACCACTGTCATATAGAACTACTGGTTTATCGTAAGAAGAGCAGAAATAGGAGATTTTTCACAAATATTTTATGATATCATCAATTGTCTTTTCCGTAAAAGATTAGGTGGAGATTAAAAGAATAACAGAAGAGCAACAAGAAAATTGCTGCAATCAACAGACTCTAACCAGAGTTGCAGCAAACTTGGGAGCATATGGGAAGAAAACATATTTACTGTCTGGTCCACACAATCTCAGATACAGCAACACATCAAGGAAGACTAAGTCTCCTCAATTCCAATATTTCAAGAAGTTAATAATAGAAAATCAGCCAACATCCTGCATGATAAATAGAATGGTTTACCAAGGCTTAGTTTAGATGAAGCTTTAACCAAATTAACAGAACTTATGCATAAATTCACAGACTAAATTCATCAAATATCAGCTCTACGACTTGAAGCATGTTGTACTGTAATGGTCCTTGACAATTCTGATCCAATTTTCTCAATTCTGTCCCAAATTTTCTGAATTTGTTTTTGAGTGTTTTGGATAGTTTTCAAGAGGTTTCAATGTTCATTTTTGTTTGCCAATGAATGATAGATGGTATAGAGCATCCAAGTGCATAGAAAAGCAAATAAATAGCAAACTGAAAATTAAATCAGACCTCTAATTCAACTCAGATCAGCAGCCCTAACATTTTTCAAATTAAACATTTGCAAAACAACTTCAATAAAACATACCCGGATAAGAGCGCACCAAATAAAGACCCAAATAGCAGAGAAATGAGCAATATTATTTCATATAATTTTGTGATTTACAACAGCAGATGATGCAGGTCTGATATAGCTCAAATAAGTCCTCAAAATAGTACAAATGATGTCCAAAATGACTTCTCAAATGAGGGCCAACTCCTCCAAATAGAGACGGCTGGAAATGATGACAATAATGGAGCTGAAGATGATCAAATATGGCTGGAAATGATCTCAGAAAATTATGAAGAACATGCAATAAACCCTAGGCGCATGCAATCAGTCCAGCAACATAACCTCCTCCAAATGCCACAAATTCGATGTCAAAATGATGCCCAAGTGTTGTCGTGAATGAATATGCCAAAATATCAAATACCCAAAGCCCTAGCTGCCACTAGATATCAAAATATGCAACTTGAAACCCTTGTCCATGGCTGCCACAATGATGAACCAACAATATTAACACAAATATAATGTGGAACAATGCGTTGAAGCCCAATTGTGAATTCTGGAGTAAATTCACCTCAAGGAGAGAATTGGGTTTTCGTCCAATCTCTTAAATCCTAAGGGCTTTCATCCTTAGAATTGGCTGAAACCCTAGTTTGCAGCTCAAAGGAAAATATCCAAATCAATTATCAAATTCTCCATCATGCCAAATGAACTCCAAAAATGCTTTTTTATTCTTTTTCCAACCTAGGCTCCACATTCACTTTATTTTATTTCCTTTTCAAGTCCACCTCCTCTCAACATAATAATATTTAATGTACTTTAAGTGACCTTTTTGAGGGTCATGGCCCCATTGGACATAAAGTGAACTTAAACTTTATAATTGCACTTTATAAATAATTATTAATAAAGTAATCATTTTATAAATAATTATTAATAAAGTAATCACTTTATGAATAATTAAAATAACATAACTCCATAAATAATCATTATTTCTCAATTCCGTCTAAACCTAAGAGTTAACCATTGTATCCACTATTCACCCAACTGCCTTACTAAAAATAGTAAGGGTCCCTCTCTAACATCCACTGACTTACTATAAATAGCAAGTCCCTCAAAACAGAACCAGAAACCTCTGAATATCAATACCTCAGAACATATGGAGGATCTGGAGAGATAAACACTGACAACTGCCACCTGAAGAGCTCCATAACGCTCAAACTAGACCCTCTAATCCACCACACTAGCCTACGAGGGTCAAATGAGAGGCTAACCCTTCGAACTCTAATGCTCACGAAAAAGGGGGCATTACATGTACCCATACGAAATTTTTCATACTAAGTCAAATTCTAAGTATAAAACTTGTTGTTTGTGGCTTGTAAGATGTTTTTCTGTCCTTGTTGCTAGTAATTGTCAATGTTGTCATTGTCAATTCTAGTCAGGACCCACAAGAGGATGTTTTCAAGCGTGCCAAGCAAGGTGGACATGTCAGCTAGGGTATAAGGAAAAGTGGTGAAGTGCAAAGGTAGGCAAATGAACGACAAAACTTCTTAGGCATGTTTTGATGAAGTAAAGGTACCTATACGGCAATGCCACTTCTAGCTAACCTTCCCAATTACATTCCAACATACATAAAACTACTTGACTGATGTAACCAAGTACAATTACACTCAATTACAGCTGCAAGGAATTCCTTTCCAATGTCATACAAAAAGTAATATTGCCCAACCATCACAAGAGAACTTCGAAAGGAAGCCCAAATGTCTTAAAACATCAACAGACAGAATTTCAAATGTTCCAACTCCTTTGTCTACAGGATCTGCCATTTTGTCTCATCTGGGATGGTTTCAGTTGTGCACGAAACCACCGTGTCTATGTCGTCATCATCAAGGATGTTTTTTGTTCCAGTCAAAACTGTAAGATGTTTTTGACTAGGTTTGATCCTAGTTAACAATTTCACTTGCAGAAGAGAAGATTGAAATGATTCCTATATGAAGCGAATTCAATTAAATTAGTTAATTGATCATCTGAAACTCGTTATAAATCCATTGTATAAAATTCATTTAAACAAAACTTTTCCATTTCTCTCTCAATCCATTGTGTTTTCTCTTTAGAATATCAATTTCTCCATACAATAAACTGAACATCACACTTCTAACTTGTAAGAGAATCTTTGTTTGTTAAGTAGTTGAACCTCCCATGGTAACTTTTAATTAGAAATTTTAAATTTATGATTTTGTGAGCCATAAAAAAAATTTAAGTATCTCAAATGTATTTTCTTAGGAGTTGATTAAATAGGAACAAAGTAGTTTTGTATACCTCAAGAAGTTGTTCTTGCTTGGCAAGATTCTTCACCCTATATGCTTGGTTATTGGGCATAAGATTACGTCTCAAAAGTTTGGTGTCACGAGTCAAGAGTACCCTTTTCTCTGTGTGTGCTTGCTCTAGCAGTTGCCTGAAAGCACAAATGTCAACCGAAAACAGTTCAAGAACAGCTAATCACCAAGAAGAACAAATAAAAATCCCATTGTCTTTTTCTTTTCTCAGTATAAAAATAATTAGAGACATTAAAGGTACAAAGGAAAGGTAGATAAGGATCCAATAGTTGATTCGATTTCCATAACAAAATAACATTCCTGAAAGGTCATTGATGACAATATTTTTCACTCCTTTTCACCATATTTTCATTTATAAAGCTTACCTTGCATCAGCCTTCTTGACAGATGGAGTGGCAGCATCAACACCAACACAGCGAAGTTGCTTTGCAAGACCTTCAACCTGCATAATATTTACATGAGCTCTTCCAAAACGTTATATCACATTCTTTAGAAAATAATTGAGATAATAAAGCTTCAAGGTTACCACCTACTGTTGCATTTAACTGAAACCTAAGACCTCAAAGTAGTTAATTTGAATTGTCAAATTATATCTTCAGCTAATCTAGAGGGGCGTATTTTCTGAAGCATGTTTTAGCTCTCCTAGGGAAAACAGTTTTCAAAATTATGTTTGAATCGAACATTACAATACTATAAACAACTCACCATAACATCACAAAGAAATCTAGGAATTCTGTCACCACCAAGTGATGGGTCCCATGGTGGAGGTCCTTGCCATTCACTGTATCTCTCTGTCCTTTCTACATTGTTATTCTCACTTGCTCGAAATTTCCGACGTCTCCTCTTCCGGGTACTCAATTTTGCTTTGCTCTCACATTCACTCAACAATATTCTTTCCCCAATAATTTGTGCAATTTTTGAAATAGGTTTATATAAAGGAATTAACTTTCTTCTTTTATAATTCAAAGCAGACACTGAAGCCATTGATAAGGATCCTTTTATAGTTTCCTTAACTATATCAGCTGCAAGTCCAAACTTTGCTCTCAAAATATTTTTATTTCCATTATGTGTTGGAGAGGAAAGTAATTCTCTCAATCCAATAATTGGAGTGGAGAAGCTTGAATCAACGATCTCATTTTGAGCTGTACCTGCAAACTAAAGAAAAGGGCTCATTATGCCTTTTCCTTCAATATGTTTATATTTAATCAAGAGAATCCTAATTTAAAATTATGCATAACACATAAATAATCATGTAGAATGCTTACTATTTTTTATTTAATTCATAATTGTAACCCACCATAGGTTTAGTAGATATCATCATAAATGTGTTTACACATAAAATTACCACTGCAATGTATCAGCTGTGCCAGTAATTATAACATACTTCTTTCAATCTGTATGCCTGCCCTAAACAAGGGTAAATTTTATGGAAGTAGAATGGTATTGGGGTAAGGCGGAGCAGATGGGGTGCGAGGGGGCAATTTTTTAACCATTCCTTATTGACTTTTTCATCCACAAATATAGTGTTAGCAATTGACATGTCCCCATTTCCAACATGATCACCCAATGAGAAAACTGAGTTAGCCTATCTCACTCCCGTAGGCTAGCCCATCATAGTACGGCAATAAGAAAATAAATTAAATAATATAATTTTTAATATTATTTAATGAGAAAGAAAAAAAAATAAACTGGAGCGCTCAAGTTGATATGGGAAAATAAAACATTCAAAGTAAAATAGGTCCAGACCTATATGAGCGCCCACTTTGGAATGGCAAAGATGTTGATATTCGAAATAAAATGATATAATTGGAGGATAAATTTCAAATGGGTCCTAGCATTGGATCAAGCGCTCATTGGAGGGAGAATTGTGAATTAAAATCTTTAATTTGAATTGGTATAAAAGAAGCATTGGTGTCTCATTTCCGGCATCACAAATCTTATGCAAACTTTCACACTTATGCTTGGCATTTGTTGTTTGAGCTTCGGAGGACGAAAAACCTTGTGGAGTAGTGTGTTGGACGAAAACCCAATCACACTTGTGGCGGATTCATATAAAGTTCGCATCTGCACTTCATTGGAGCTTCATAGATCAATCATTCGTCATTGGGTTGTAAGCCATTGTTGATAGCACTGAATTTCATTGAAGAGTTGTTTTTGAAGACATTTGAAATCTGTTTCATCCATAGAGCGTCAATTTTGCAAAGGAAGAATTGGCCATTGTTGAGGCGCCGATCTAAGGAAGGCAGCGAGTGTTAGAAAGATTGAAGTTTGTTCAATTCATATCCAGTGCCGATTTCAAGAGGACCACTCAGCTTGAGCATCGTTGTATCCATCTACTGGAAGTGCCAATTTGTAGAGGAGCGCTGATTTGAGAGAATCGTGATTGTTTAGACACATACATACCCGACAGATTACATTGAATGCACACCCTTGGCAGCGGATTGGACCATACTTGTCATTGTTGAGGCATCGCACCATCAAAGGCTATTGTAGAGGCAGCGGTATATCAATTGAGACATCTCTGTGATAGCGACTAGCACAGTGAAGGTTACCAGTAAGCATTCACCACCAATTTGAAGACAATAATCTTGCCAAATCTGAATTGAAGTGTTAACATCCCTTGCATTTTGAACACCATTCCGAAATGTCTACACTTTGAATTTTTGTAAAGCATAAGAGGTTCATATTGTGGCTATCATAGAAGTCTTGTGCGCTGATGTAATCGAATTGCTTGAAGTCTGAGTTGTAATAGCCGGCTCTAAGTATTGGCTTTCATTGTATTGCAAATTCATGTGATATCTCATATTACAAGTTGCCATCGCTCATATGTTTTCATTGGTAATTGTAATTTGTATGATTGGCATAGTTAGTATCATGTGCAAGTAGAAATCAACGATACAATTTTCATTGTAAAATTGCAAAATTTCAAATTTGGTATCAAAACCCAAATCCGACACATGTCAGTGGTATCAGAGCGAGAGATTTTGCTGACCTTCAGGGTACATTGATAATTGACGAAAGACAACTCTTATTCCGATAACATTTTGTGTAAAGGTTGTAGTTAAATCTACCTTCATGGGTTGTGATTTGGCTAAATCTTAACCAGGTGTTATATGTGAGAGGCTTGATCATTTCCTTGAAACTTATGAAGAATTCTCTTTCATCGAATAGGGCATCGGGCACTACTTTGCAGGAACAATCAGCTCATGTACCTGTGAAAAAGAAATTTTCCCTTGCAATGCTAATTCCATTCTTGACAAAAATGTTATGTAATTGATCTCCTCGTGTTGATTGGTGTTGTGAATTCTACATCCTTTCTTTGACGCAAAGTCTTTCAAATCTTTAGGCTGAAGTCACGAACTCAAAGACCACCAAAGTTGAAGAATAATTGAAGTATCACTTTGAAGATCATACCCACTAAGCTGCTTCATATCATTGATTGAGAAATCCATCCTTTCTTTTTTTTGTATTTTTTGATTTTTTCACTTTTTTTGTATTTTCGACATAAGAGAGATCTTGAAATCTCGGATTCTTCCTTGAAAGCTCGCTTTCCAGTCCCTACCCACAATTCGGAATATCTTCTTTCTTGCTTGGAATAAAGAAGCAATGATGTTCTATCCCACTTTATCCTGAATTTCTGTACTAAATCTTGCGTGATAGGATAAGGTGTAAAATCTTTCTTCGCGTGGAATAGAGATTCTTGAAGTATTTCCTGATCATGCCCTCCTCCTAGCATCAATTATGTTGATGGGCGTTAGGAGAAGGGCATTGTAATATACCTTACTCAAACTGACTTCTTGTAACTGATTTTTGGCTCAAGGAATATCGTCAAACACTTTGCAAACAAAGTATGTTCTTGCTGTTTTTGTATTTCAGTTTGCTTTGCTTGATGAAATTGGAACATAAGATGATGCAAATGCCTTGAAATAAATGTTAGATGATTAAACTACAAGTATAGCATGAAATGCAAGTGTTTTTGTATTTTTCCAAAAGCAATAGATGACTTATGCAAGTATAAATCAACACCTGATATACAAATCGCCCTTGAGTTGAGAAGTCGTGGTAGCCAAAATCCAATGCATATACTCATCAACATGCACCAAGTTACTGTAGCGAATCACTGTTCACGGCACTGTAGCGAATCACTATTCACGTCACTGTAGCGCAGCATTGTTCACGGCACTATAGCAGCCAACAAAAAAACTTCTAATCTGCAAATTAATACCTCCAAACCCTTGGTTAATACTTCAGATTTAAGCACAAATGAAAGGACTGAAGTATCCCTTCCAATTTGCAACCCTTCGGAGGATATTTCACCACCTCAGTTATGCTAATCTATGGGAGTTTTCGTTCCCAAAAACCAAATATGCAGAAACCCTTGGCTCCACAAAACTCATCAAATGCAAATGACAATAATCAGATGCTTGGAAGCTTGCCTTGCCCCTTCCTTTATACTTTTTTTAATCCCACTTCAAGAGGCTTCTAGAAAAATCTTATTATTTTATTTTAGTGAATTTAATGATATAATGTGTATTTTAAGTCACTATATTAAATTAATTAAATATAAGGTTACCTTTTGATTTAAAATTAAGTAATAACCTTATAAAATAATTAATTTAATAATATCTCCCTTATTTCGTCAATTAGCCTTCCGGAGATAAAGGCTAAATTACTCATCATGAAAATCACATATGAAGGGGACATTACAGTTCGCCCCTCCTAAAATTGCTTGTCCCTAAGCAATCTCAACTCTAGATGCTGAAAAATCTCCTCGCCTTCCCAAGTGGCATCCTCAATCGATAAATCCCTTCATTTGATCAAGTACTCTCTGATGACCCGTCTCCGTAACTGCCTCTCCCTAACATCCAAAACAGCCTCAGGCACCAGAATCAACTTCCCCTCATCATCCAAGGGTGGTAAGGTAGCAGAAGGAACCACGCAATGACCTAATGCCTTCTTGAGGCGTGACACATGGAAAACATGGTGTACTCTGCTATCTGCCGGTAATTCTAACTCATAAGCCACATCAGCAACTCGCCGGATAATCTTGAAAGGGCCATAATAACGCGGATTGAGCTTCTCTGCACCAGTCTTCTTGAGAGTGGATTGTCAATAGAGCTTTAACATCAGATACACCATATCCCCAACCTCAAATGACCACTCAACTCTCTTCTGATCAACATACTATTTCTGTTGATTTTGTGCCTTTTGGATATTTTCCCGAAGAGCTCTCATAATATCCTGGTTCTCCTATAACATATCTCCTGCACTAGGCACTCTACTGTCACTCATCAGCAAGTCAAGGAAACTGGGCGCTTCATAACCATACAAGGCTATAAATGGTGTCATCTGAATCGAAAGATGGTAAGTGGTATTGTAACAATACTCACAAAGGTATATCCACTTAACCCAACCCTTCTGTTGCCCTGCAATGTAGTTCCTGAGATATCCCTCCACCCACTTATTCACAATTTCTGTCTGGCCATCCATCTATGGGTGGTAGCTGGTACTTGGGGTAAGCTCTGTCCCACATAGTCTAAATAACTCCTGCCAAAAATGACTCAAGAACCGACTATCCCTGTCACTAACAATGCTCTGAGGTAACCCATGCAACATGAATATCTCACGGAAGAAAAGTTCTGCTACCTCTGCAACTGAGTATGTAGCTGTGATCAGAAAGAAATGAGCATATTTCGTTAATCGATCAACAACCACATAAATACAATCTCGTCCCTGGGTTTTCGGCAAACCGGTAATAAAATCCATGGATACACACTCCCACTTCCTATCAGGAATCGGAAGTGGCTGAAGTAAACCTACAAGGTATGTATGTTCCTGTTTATTCTACTGGCAAACAGGACACTCTCTGACATACCAAAGAACATCTGTCTTGAGTCCTTTCCAAGTAAAGTGCTCTCGAACCTGCCTGTAAGTCTTTAAGTACCCGGGATGCCCTGCCATAGGTGTATCATGAAAAGACCTCATCACTGTGTTCTTCATCTCCGATCCTGGGGTTAAAAATATCCTACCTTTGTAAATGATAAGATCATTTACAACTGAGTACTTGTCATCCTGAACTGACCCCTCAATTATGCTAGAAGCCCATGAGTCCTTGGCATACTCTGTCACAATCAAGTGTCTCCAATCCTTCGAAATCTCCACCATAGAGCTCAAATGGGGATGGCGAGACAAAGCATCGGCAACTACGTTCTGAGTCCCCTTGACATAAGTAATGTCAAAGTCATATGATTGCAATTTACTCACCCACTTCTGTTGACGATCGTTGAGATCTCGCTGTCCTAGGAAATGCCTCAAGCTATTATGATCTGTCTTAATGCAAAACTTGTTGCCCACAAGGTATTGCCTGAATTTGGCCAATGCATGCATAATGGCCAACATCTTCTTATCATAAATACTGTAGCTCCTCTCTGGACCCCGTAACTTCCTGCTCTCAAAAGCTATCGGATGCTTGTCCTACATAAGGACTGCACCAATCCCCTCACCCGAAGCATCACACTGTAGCTCAAAGGGTCTATCATGTCCCCGTTTCCGGCTTGATCATCAAGTGAAGAATGGATTAGCCTATTCCTCATTCCCAGAGGCTAATTCTAAATGATGAGGGAATGAATTGGTTTTTGACTAACTCAACCTTATTGTTTTGCAAGAACAAAGTCAGAAACTTAAAATTTGGCTAAGTCTGGAAGCCAAGTAAGCGAGAAGTTGACTCTTGGAGTCTAGGCGCCAATTTCACATCAAATTTCCCAAATAAGCACCTAAGGATTTGAAGCCCTCTATTAGGGTTTGGAAGTACAATACGACAACCATATCATCATCAAAGCCTGTCAATACACTAGGTCAAGGTTTTAGAGACCAGAAGTTGCCTAAGTGGGGTTAGGCACACTTTCTCTCCCCTCCAGCTTCAAATTGGCGCCTAGTATAGAAGCATCATGTTAGACAAGGCGCTTTGGCAAGAAAAGTTGATTGGTCTTCAAGATGAAGTTGTTTAAGTGAATTGAGTAAGAATGAAAGCCTATTCACTTTAGGCGCAAATCTCATGTTGCACAATCCTAAATGGGTGCCTAGAGCAACAAAGCGCTAAGTCATGGTTCCAGGACCCTGAACTAGCACCCAAGCATGAAGGAGTTTTCAAGAAGCAAGAATGTTTGAAATACTAAGGAACTTGTCCAGAGACTCTATGGCACCATCTTGATGCCTCATAACTCCAAACTTGCGCCTAGGAGTTAAGGCGCTACTTCAAGATTCTCCTAACCCAAATGTGCACCTAAGGCGCTAGATCATGACTGAACAACCCTTGAATGGCACTCTAAGCTAGATTGTGGATTGAAATGGTAATTGCTTCATCAAAAGGTCAAGATTGATTCAAGAGATCATCCTTTCAATAGAAATCATCATCTAAGTCAAGAGAAGTGTTAAGAGAGTGAGGCGCACTTTTCCTCATCTCCAACCTCACATTTGCGCCTTCACCAAGACATATCCAATGCAACATGACATCTTGATACCTTGACATAAGTTGATGTTTCAACCCTCAATAGACCTCAAACATTGAAAACATTGCTAGAAAATGACTAAATGAGTCAAGGCGCACTCCTCAATCTGGTTAGCCTAGTTTTGGCACCTTGCAAAGGATCATGTAAACTTGCATTTGAGGAGGAGGCATTCCAGAGTACTTCCTATTGATTGAAACAATGAAATACAACAAGGATGAAGCAATGAAATCATGTAGTTGTGGACAGGTTAACCAAGTATGCTCACTTCTTTGCAATTCCAGTAGAATATTCAGCATTGCAAGTAGCTGAGTTATTCTTCCATGAAGTCTTCAGACTACATGGCCTTCCTAAGACTATAGTCAGTGATCGAGATAGTCGGTTCATCAGTGTATTCTAGAGAGAGCTATTTCGACTAGCTGGAACTGACCTAACACCAAGCACTAGTTATCATCCTCAAACCGATGGACAAACTAAAATTGTAAATAAATGGCTTGAGGGATACTTGAGAAACTATGTATCTGATCATCAGCGTGCTTGGATTAAGTGGCTACATCTGGGTGAATACTGCTACAACACCACTTTCCACATGTCGATTGGCATGACTCCCTTTCGAGCTTTGTATGGGTATGATGCAGTTTCATTTATTAATCTAGCACTGGATGATAGTAGAGCTCCCCGAGCAAGAGAATTGATGAAGGATACTCAAGACATTTTGAGAGTCCTTAAGGACAATTTGCAAAGAGCTCAAAACCAGCAAAAGTTGTATGCCGACAAACACCGGGTTGAACAAAGCTTTGAAGTAGGTGACATGGTATTTCTACGCCTTCAACCATATAGACAGAGTACTTTGAAGAAGTCAGGGGCGGAGAAACTGAAACCCAAGTTCTACGGACCCTACAAGGTGTTGAGAAGAGTAGGGGAAGTGGCATATGAACTTGACTTGCCAGCAGGAAGTCGCATACACAATGTGTTTCATGTGTTATGTCTCAAGAAGGCACTAGGACAACATGTGGTTTCATCAGATGAACTACCACCACTCGATGAAGAAGGAATGCTTGCACTTGAACAAGGAATGCTTGCACTTGAACCTGAGAGTGCGGTGGAGATGAGGGAAAAGAAATTGCGCAACCGGAGCATAAGGGAATATTTGGTGAAATGGAAAGGGTTGCCAATGGAGGATGCTACTTGGGAAGGTGAAAAGATTCTAGAGCATCCTAACCTTCAATTGCTTGAGGACAAGCAATTCCGAGAAGGGGAGACTGTCATGTCCCTGTTTCCGGCTTGATCATCAAGTGAAGAATGGATTAGCCTATTCCTCATTCCCGGAGGCTAATTCTAAATGATGAGGGAATGAATTGGTTTTTGACTAACTCAACCTTATTGTTTTGCAGGAACAAAGTCAGAAACTTAAAATTTGGCTAAGTCTGGAAGCCAAGTAAGCGGGAAGTTGACTCTTGGAGTCTAGGCGCCAATTTCACAACATCAAATTTCCCAAATAAGTGCCTAAGGATTTGAAGCCCTCTATCAGGGTTTGGAAGTACAATACGACAACCATATCATCATCAAAGCCTGTCAATACACTAGGTCAAGGTTTTAGAGACCAGAAGTTGTCTAAGTGGGGTTAGGCGCACTTTCTCTCCCCTCCAGCTTCAAATTGGTGCCTAGTATAGAAGCATCATGTTAGACAAGGCGCTTTGGCAGGAAAAGTTGATTGGTCTTCAAGATGAAGTTGTTTAAGTGAATTGAGTAAGAATGAAAGCCTATTCACTTTAGGCGCAAATCTCATGTTGCACAAGTTATCAAACACAAGGAATATTTCAATGACCTGTGTCCAAAATTAAACACAAGGAATCGCTGCATAAGTTATCAATCCGAACCTAATACATATAGAAACAAACTGAAGCTATGCCTTCAAATAGGCTGCCTAGAGATTCTAGGAAAGATCTGACCAGCACTTATACCAAACATTCCCAAGCTAGTAGCCAAATAACATAATTTTCTGTATGTCCTTTACCCATTTGCACATCATACAGAAGACACAATGGTATCGATTCGAAATGATAAAAGAAAATATAATTCTTCTCCTATCATGTTGATTATCTGGAAAATAAAGGCACATTACTGTACAAGGCTACAAGCTGCTGAAAGAAATATAATAATTGCAAAAAAATAGTTTTTGTGGTTAGTTATCTGTTTTGAGTCACATGCCAATTTCATTACATTGTTCAATTCCAGCTCTGTGCCTCCTTATGTTCCCCATAGCAGCAGCTGCTAAAGAAATATTGAGGCCTTTTGGGGAAAAATGAAACCACTGTCATATAGAACTACTGGTTTATCGTAAGAAGAGCAGAAATAGGAGATTTTTCACAAATATTTTATGATATCATCAATTGTCTTTTCCGTAAAAGATTAGGTGGAGATTAAAAGAATAACAGAAGAGCAACAAGAAAATTGCTGCAATCAACAGACTCTAACCAAAATTTGGCTAAGTCAGAAACTTAAAATTTGGCTAAGTCTGGAAGCCAAGTAAGCGAGAAGTTGACTCTTGGAGTCTAGGCGCCAATTTCACATCAAATTTCCCAAATAAGCACCTAAGGATTTGAAGCCCTCTATTAGGGTTTGGAAGTACAATACGACAACCATATCATCATCAAAGCCTGTCAATACACTAGGTCAAGGTTTTAGAGACCAGAAGTTGCCTAAGTGGGGTTAGGCACACTTTCTCTCCCCTCCAGCTTCAAATTGGCGCCTAGTATAGAAGCATCATGTTAGACAAGGCGCTTTGGCAAGAAAAGTTGATTGGTCTTCAAGATGAAGTTGTTTAAGTGAATTGAGTAAGAATGAAAGCCTATTCACTTTAGGCGCAAATCTCATGTTGCACAATCCTAAATGGGTGCCTAGAGCAACAAAGCGCTAAGTCATGGTTCCAGGACCCTGAACTAGCACCCAAGCATGAAGGAGTTTTCAAGAAGCAAGAATGTTTGAAATACTAAGGAACTTGTCCAGAGACTCTATGGCACCATCTTGATGCCTCATAACTCCAAACTTGCGCCTAGGAGTTAAGGCGCTACTTCAAGATTCTCCTAACCCAAATGTGCGCCTAAGGCGCTAGATCATGACTGAACAACCCTTGAATGGCACTCTAAGCTAGATTGTGGATTGAAATGGTAATTGCTTCATCAAAAGGTCAAGATTGATTCAAGAGATCATCCTTTCAATAGAAATCATCATCTAAGTCAAGAGAAGTGTTAAGAGAGTGAGGCGCACTTTTCCTCATCTCCAACCTCACATTTGCGCCTTCACCAAGACATATCCAATGCAACATGACATCTTGATACCTTGACATAAGTTGATGTTTCAACCCTCAATAGACCTCAAACATTGAAAACATTGCTAGAAAATGACTAAATGAGTCAAGGCGCACTCCTCAATCTGGTTAGCCTAGTTTTGGCACCTTGCAAAGGATCATGTAAACTTGCATTTGAGGAGGAGGCATTCCAGAGTACTTCCTATTGATTGAAACAATGAAATACAACAAGGATGAAGCAATGAAATCATGTAGTTGTGGACAGGTTAACCAAGTATGCTCACTTCTTTGCAATTCCAGTAGAATATTCAGCATTGCAAGTAGCTGAGTTATTCTTCCATGAAGTCTTCAGACTACATGGCCTTCCTAAGACTATAGTCAGTGATCGAGATAGTCGGTTCATCAGTGTATTCTAGAGAGAGCTATTTCGACTAGCTGGAACTGACCTAACACCAAGCACTAGTTATCATCCTCAAACCGATGGACAAACTAAAATTGTAAATAAATGGCTTGAGGGATACTTGAGAAACTATGTATCTGATCATCAGCGTGCTTGGATTAAGTGGCTACATCTGGGTGAATACTGCTACAACACCACTTTCCACATGTCGATTGGCATGACTCCCTTTCGAGCTTTGTATGGGTATGATGCAGTTTCATTTATTAATCTAGCACTGGATGATAGTAGAGCTCCCCGAGCAAGAGAATTGATGAAGGATACTCAAGACATTTTGAGAGTCCTTAAGGACAATTTGCAAAGAGCTCAAAACCAGCAAAAGTTGTATGCCGACAAACACCGGGTTGAACAAAGCTTTGAAGTAGGTGACATGGTATTTCTACGCCTTCAACCATATAGACAGAGTACTTTGAAGAAGTCAGGGGCGGAGAAACTGAAACCCAAGTTCTACGGACCCTACAAGGTGTTGAGAAGAGTAGGGGAAGTGGCATATGAACTTGACTTGCCAGCAGGAAGTCGCATACACAATGTGTTTCATGTGTTATGTCTCAAGAAGGCACTAGGACAACATGTGGTTTCATCAGATGAACTACCACCACTCGATGAAGAAGGAATGCTTGCACTTGAACAAGGAATGCTTGCACTTGAACCTGAGAGTGCGGTGGAGATGAGGGAAAAGAAATTGCGCAACCGGAGCATAAGGGAATATTTGGTGAAATGGAAAGGGTTGCCAATGGAGGATGCTACTTGGGAAGGTGAAAAGATTCTAGAGCATCCTAACCTTCAATTGCTTGAGGACAAGCAATTCCGAGAAGGGGAGACTGTCATGTCCCTGTTTCCGGCTTGATCATCAAGTGAAGAATGGATTAGCCTATTCCTCATTCCCGGAGGCTAATTCTAAATGATGAGGGAATGAATTGGTTTTTGACTAACTCAACCTTATTGTTTTGCAGGAACAAAGTCAGAAACTTAAAATTTGGCTAAGTCTGGAAGCCAAGTAAGCGGGAAGTTGACTCTTGGAGTCTAGGCGCCAATTTCACAACATCAAATTTCCCAAATAAGTGCCTAAGGATTTGAAGCCCTCTATCAGGGTTTGGAAGTACAATACGACAACCATATCATCATCAAAGCCTGTCAATACACTAGGTCAAGGTTTTAGAGACCAGAAGTTGTCTAAGTGGGGTTAGGCGCACTTTCTCTCCCCTCCAGCTTCAAATTGGTGCCTAGTATAGAAGCATCATGTTAGACAAGGCGCTTTGGCAGGAAAAGTTGATTGGTCTTCAAGATGAAGTTGTTTAAGTGAATTGAGTAAGAATGAAAGCCTATTCACTTTAGGCGCAAATCTCATGTTGCACAATCCTAAATGGGTGCCTAGAGCAACAAGGCGCTAAGTCATGGTTCCAGGACCCTGAACTGGCGCCCAAGCATGAAGGAGTTTTCAAGAAGCAAGAATGTTTGAAATACTAAGGAACTTGTCCAGAGACTCTATGGCACCATCTTGATGCCTCATAACTCCAAACTTGCGCCTAGGAGTTAAGGCGCTACTTCAAGATTCTCCTAACCCAAATGTGCGCCTAAGGCGCTAGATCATGACTGAACAACCCTTGAATGGCGCTCTAAGCTAGATTGTGGATTGAAATGGTAATTGCTTCATCAAAAGGTCAAGATTGATTCAAGAGATCATCCTTTCAATAGAAATCATCATCTAAGTCAAGAGAAGTGTTAAGAGAGTGAGGCGCACTTTTCCTCATCTCCAACCTCACATTTGCGCCTTCACCAAGACATATCCAATGCAACATGACATCTTGATACCTTGACATAAGTTGATGTTTCAACCCTCAATAGACCCCAAACATTGAAAACATTGCTAGAAAATGGCTAAATGAGTCAAGGCGCACTCCTCAATCTGGTTAGCCTAGTTTTGGCGCCTTGCAAAGGATCATGTAAACTTGCATTTGAGAAGGAGGAGGCATTCCAGAGTACTTCCTATTGATTAAAATAATGAAATACAACAAGGATGAAGCCTAGAACTCTAGGTGCACTCTTGGGTCTCTGTAAACCTCAATTGGCGCCTAAGCCTAGCAAGGCGCAACTTCATGAAGAAATCCTCCCAATTTGGCGCCTAGTCATTAAGATGACTTCAAACGACATCGGAGAACCATCATTGAACATTTCAAGTGATTTCATATGCTAGGTGCATATCTACCCTCTGGCCATTCAGTTTGAGCGCCTAGTTTTGAAAGACATCAAATTGGGATGTTAGGCGCATTGCCTCCCCGATGGAGTATCATTCTGGCGCCTTGTTCTGGATGAGCACATTACAAGCACTTGAATTCTCATTGGTCAGAACGATAGCATTGGGATCCGTGTCAGAGTCTTTGGGTAAGATTGCCAATTCAAGATGAATTGTCAAGAGGAATATTCTCCTAAATATGCTCCTTCGTGCCTCCATTGCCTTTGGAAGGCCTATAAAAGGAGGAGCTCTCATTCATTTGATCATCTAATCTTTTGGCGAATTTTCCCTCTGCAAGGCTTTATGCTTGTGATCTTGAGGCCTGCGAGTTTCAAGTGTTGGGGTGATGCTCCCTCAACTGACAAGGTGATGCTCCCTTGTTGCATTGTGAGGTGTTGACATCCAGTTGACATCATTAGATTCAATTGAAGTGATCTACATCAGTTAGAGTGATAGAGTTAGCTGTGAAGAAGTTGAAAGCATTGTATACATCTAGGCTTCAAGGCCTTTTCTTGTAATCCTTTGAATAAGATTGTATAATCATGCCATTGTGGGCAATCATCATTGTAATAAGACATTAGCATTGAATTGAATCAAGTAATAATACAAGTGCCCAACTTCAAGTTGATTCATGCAAGTTGCCTTTGTTATCATTTCATATGTGATGTTAAGTAGACTAAGTAGTTGAAGAGTTAAGTGCAAGTAAATTTGTCCAAGTAAGAAAAAATTTTAGTTAGTACTAGTTGGATACCTTACAGGGTGTAGTGAAATTTGGCAAGGCAAGAACTGGGCAAGTAGTCATCAACTGTTTAAATTTCTCAAAACATTCCTGTGCCTCAGGTGTCCAAACAAATGCCCCTTTCTTCATTAAATTTGTAAGTGGTGCTGCATGACGTGAATATCCACTGACAAATCTGCAGTAGAAGCCACACAAACCCAAAAATCCCCCAAGCTGAGTAAGATTCTCAGGTGTAGGCCACTCAATAATAGCTCTGACTTTGTAAGCGTCCATACGCACACCTTCTGCACTAATGATATGGCCTAAGTATAGCAACTCTGTCATGCCCATATCACATTTGGATTCCTTGGCGTACAAGTACTCCCTGCTAAGAATTCCCAACACTGTATCCAAATGGGCAATATGCTCCTCCCAAGTTCTGTTGTATACCAAAATGTCATTAAAGAAGACTAATACAAACTTCCTCAACTGTGACTGAAAAACCCTGTTCATAGTGGACTAAAACGTAGCAGGAGCATTGGTTAGCCCAAATGGCATAACCACAAACTCAAAATGTCCACAATGGCACCTAAATGTTGTCTTCTCGATGTCCTGCTCTCTAACCCTGATCTGGTGATAACCTGATCTCAAATCTATTTTCGAGAAATAGTGAGCACCATGAAGTTCATCAATCAACTCGTCAATACGAGGACTAAGGTACCTGTTCTTAATTGTCCTCTTATTCAACACCCTGTAATCGATGCACATCCAAAGGGTACTGTCCTTTTTCTTGACCAAGACTACTACTGAAGCAAAAGGTGATTTGCTTGGCCTAATGTGCCCCATAGCTAGCAGCTCCTTAATTGTTTTTTCAATCTCATCTTTTAACCGCTTGGGGTGTCTGTAAGGAGTGATCATCACGGGTTTAGCACCCTCCAATTCTATTATGTGCTCAATCCCTCTGTCTGGAGGCCTACCTGGTGGAATATCACTGAACACCTTGGAGTGCTTGATCCTCAACTCCTGTATATCTAGGTGATAGGCTGGTTTTTGTTTCTCTTCCTGTGTTGGCATTAGAATACACCCTGCTGCCCACTCAACCATGTCATGGCGCATAAGTCTCCATTTTTCTGAAAGATATCATCCTGCAGCTGGTATCCCTGATGGCTTTTAGCACGAGTCTTCCCATCCACCTTAAACCTCATCTCCATTTCCCTAAGGTTAATGGTAAACTCCCCAATATCATGAAGCCATTTCATTCCTAAAACCATGTTGGTTTCTCCCATGTTTACCCATAAAAATCTGCCTTAAACTCAAAGTTATTCAATCGCATGGGAAGACCTGGAATCATCCTGTCACACTTAAGTGTATACCCATCAGCAACTTTTACTCTTATGCCCTCAAATTCCTCTGTCCGAATTCCGCGCCTTTCAACCAACCTAGCATCAATAAAGTTATGCGTGGCACCTGTATCGAGCAAGGTAATGATCTTCTGTCCGGCTAAAACCCCACGCATCCTGAATGAGCCCTCTTGCTGTATGCTAGTAAGGCGTGCTTCTTGAAAATTCGCTTCAACATTTTCAGCCTCAATTTCATGCTTATATGTCTCATCATCAGGTTTTCCCTCATTAGATTCCTCTTGATCAGATTGCTGGTCCGACTCTGAATCCTCATAGAATGCCCACATAATCCTGTTTGCTTTGCCCTTAGGTCTTAAAGGACAGTCATGGTTTGCATCATAGGGACCTTTGCAATAGAAGCACAACTTTTTCCTTCGCAAGTCATTAAATGTCTCGCAATCTAACGGTGCTACTGATTTTCCCTTTGAGTCTGAAATTTCTTTTTTCTTAGGAAATGTTTTGTTGTCGCAGTAAGAAGAAGATCCCTTAGATGTATACTTGCTTTGAGGGGCTGCAAGTTCCATACTTCTATCTTTTTTCATTGCCTCTTGCAGTGTCGGGGGATCAAAAGCCTTTATCCATCCTCTCAACGGTTCCAATAAGCCCTCCATGAATAGCACAACCAATCTCCTTTTAGATATATTGGAGACCATGACTAATAATTTCTAAAATTCACTATTGTAACTCTCCAAACTCCCAGTCTGCTTAAGCTGTGCCAAATCTCTAAAATATGTCTCTGGATCTCTCTTATCAAAGCGTTCCACCAATCTATCAACAAACTCTTGATATGAAGTGATACTATTATGATGCAATGTCTCTAATCCATGATACCACCAATCGTGGGCTGCTCCCTCCAAGTGAAAAGTAGCATATTTTATTGCATCCCTTTCTGTCATGGGTCTAAGAGTCAAGAGGGTGTCTAGCTTATGGATCCAAGCCTGAGCTGTAACCTTCCCACTACCATCAAACATGGGCAATGTAACTCTGCTAGCGGCATACATCAAATCATTATTTTGATTTCTCGGTCTCTTTTCTTGCTTTTCCCTATAGTGTTCTCTTCTTTGACTTACAAACCTATCAAAGCTCATGCGCTCCCTGACCTGTGGTGTCAACAACTCCCATTCATCATTAGCTGTCATAGGACATTTCTTCTCCTTCTTCTGCATTTTCCTCTTCTTGTTCATTTAAAAAAGTAGGACGTGTAGGCCTATCTGCCATGTGAGAAGATGCTTGTGCCCTAGGTGTCCCAACCACACTCCTATTATCATCCGGTTCATGGTTTCGTCTTCTCTGAGGGTTCATTTGTTGTATCATTGTAGTCAGTGCCCGCACAACATTTGCCACCTACTACTGCCCCGTAGCCATTTGTCTAAAGAGCTCACGTGTTTCCTGTTCTTCATCATTTCTTCCTCTGTTTCTAATAGGGCTACCTTCACCTCTTTCGCCCATAGTGCCTGATGAACCAACCTCTCACTGTCTTGCTGCTAAAGCAACTGATAAAGTGTCATATTCAGGTAGTTGTGGCCACTGCTTTTGTTTTCTTTCTTCTCTAGCTGTATACCTTTTGTTCCTGTCACTTTATTGCATTTAATGAGCCGATTTCAAACCCAAAGGATGGCAGGAAACTGCTTTGATACCACTGTAATATCCCTTACTCAGACTAACTTCTTGTAACTGATTTTTGGCTCAAGGAATATTGTCAAACACTTTGCAAACAAAGTATGTTCTTGCTGTTTTTGTATTTCAGTTTGCTTTGCTTGATGAAATTGGAACATAAGATGATGCAAATGCCTTGAAATAAATGCTAGATGATTAAACAAGTATAGCATGAAATGCAAGTGTTTTTGTATTTTTCCAAAAGCAATAGATGACTTATGCAAGTATAAATCAACACCTGATATACAAATCGCCCTTGAGTTGACAAGTCGTGGTAACCAAAGTCCAATGCATATACTCATCAACATGCACCAAGTTACTGTAGCGAATCATTGTTCACAGCACTGTAGCGTCACTGTAGCGCAGCATTGTTCACGTCACTGTTCACGGCACTGTAGCGTCATTGTAGCGCAGCATTGTTCACGTCACTGTTCACGGCACTATTCACGGCACTGTAGCAACCAACAAAAAAACTTCTAATCTGCAAATTAATACCTCCAAACCCTTGGTTAATGCTTCAGATTTAAGCACAAATGAAAGGACTGAAGTATCCCTTCCAATTTGCAACCCTTTGGAAGATATTTCACCACCTCAGTTATGCTAATCTATGGGAGTTTTCGTTCCCAAAGACCAAATATGCAGAAACCCTTGGCTCCACAAAACTCATCAAATGCAAATGACAATAATCGGATGCCTGGAAGCTTGCCTTGCCCCTTCCTTTATACTTTTTTTAATCCCACTTCAAGAGGCTTCTAGAAAAATCTTATTATTTTATTGTAGTGACTTTAATGATATAATGTGTATTTTAAGTCACTATATTAAATTAATTAAATATAAGGTTACCTTTTGATTTAAAATTAAGTAATAACCTTATAAAATAATTAATTTAATAATATCTCCCTTATTTCGTCAATTAGCCTTCGGGAGATAAAGGCTAAATTACTCATCATGAAAATCACCTAGGAAGGGGACATTATAGGCGTGAAATGAATGGAGCAATGTCTTTGTTCAAGAGCAATATCTTTGTTTTGCCCAACATCTAGCACCAATTATGTTGATGTGTTTTTTATGCACATGCAAACATGTAGAATAAAATACTAAGTATTCTATCCTCTCTTGAACAAAGTCTCTCAAAGGCTAAACTATGTGATCCAGTGAGACAACTCCAAGGTTCATTATTCGTGTATTCGTGATTTGCAATGGATAGACTCAGTAGTTTGATGTGATATGTTGTTTACACAAAGGGACTTACGCTGAACTTACTTCTCAATTCACTCAATTTATTACTCCTTTTCATGGAAAGAAACCTCCTAATTCCACAATTGGATTGTTTACCGCAATAAGGTGTGCTTCACAGAATATGAAGTAAACAGAAATAATGTAGTAGTAGTATAGTGTATTACATGAACAGAATAGAATTACTCAAAATGGATCATTGTATTGATTCACTGATTCACAAAAACACATTACAATGTTCATGACAGCAACATACATATCTCATTATACCTCCAATATCTCCATACATCAACTATTATCCAATCACTTAATGTCTCGACTACAATGTATTGACGCTCTAAATACTCATCGCCAAGGTTGGTTGGGATGCCAACCGTTGGCACTGACTCCAAACTACCCAACCCGTCGGTTGGTACCGACAACTAATTACATTATTTATTCACTTAAACTAATTTGCTGTCTACATGGATTACAAAGAAAATGCAAAAAGGTCAAGGGTTTAGAGAGAATCTACTTTACTTCTAAGGACAATGAGACAATGAATGATGCCAAGATGGACAAATTCCTTATAACAAGCTCCACTTCGCCATGACAAATTCAACAACTAGATGGAACGAGTGCCGTCTCCCAAGGATGACTAAGGATTTTCATATTGTAGACACACATTCAAGTACCCACAACTAGCACAACTCAAACAAGCATCTACAACCAAACTATTGCAATAAACAGAGGTTCATGCTAACTTTGCACAACAATTTGCTAGCGACAAACCATCAAAAGTATGAACCTAGGAATTCATCCAATATCTTCACACATATTCACCATATCAATGAACTTTCTAATCTTATTCTACTCTACTTGGAAACACATCTCAATCATCTTCGAGAAATAAGAAACCATGCTACGTTCCATAACAACACAATTGTCACCAAGCTTCAATGAGAAATGTATTAATCTTGGAAGTGATTACAACAATTTCAAGTTCTCTCCAACTTAGAAGAGCTTCCTCTACTATACTCCTACACTACTTGCCTACAGCAACTCTTATTATTACAAATGAGGCGAATGGGCCTTTTTATAGTCCTCAAAATACAATGAAGGGCCAAGATCGATTTGAGCAACAGATGGCCAAGATTTTGCCACATCGGCAATTAGTTACAACAACCAACTATTTTTAGTAAAAACCCAAGGGCAATGAAGGCACAGTTCCCAAGGTGATAAGCATGACATGTTGGAATCTCTAGGAATCTTCTAGATAGGGTGCCCTCTTTCTCTTGGACTTTGTTGCATATACGTTGAACATGGACAAGTGACGTGGCGAGCTTTGATTGATCGATGATGTATAGACACCAACTTAGCATTTCTTGAGCAAATTTGCTTGATTTTCAACATTTTTCCAATTTCTTGATGCTATTCCCAAATTTTATCTTCCCTCTTGAACGAGTCTTCGAGCTTGAATTTTCACTTCTGGAGCTTTCAACGTGGAACTTGGGAATCTTGTCCTTATTCTTTTCTCCTTGTTGTCTTTGCATTCCTTACATTTCTTGATGTAATTTGTGGATTTTCTTGATACTTATGCTCATTCGTCTTTCTTTCTTGTGATGCTCGTGTAGGATTCTTGCTCTGGACGTTGAAGTAGAGGGGATGATTTGGGCATGAATTCTTGGAGTAGACCTCATGATGTTTGTTCTTGATCTTCTTCTGGTGGATGAAGTGCAAGACTCTTGAACGTGGAAGTGATCTTCTGGATTTTCAGATGATGGAGCTTGCAAGGTGATGATGCCATCTCTCACTCCGGCAATGAAGTTCTTCTCTGGAAGCAGGATGATGGTGAACTCCTCGATGAAGTGCAGTAGAACTTTCTTCGTTCCGGTGACGACGCCTTCTTTGGATGCAAGGTGAATGAGCTTGATGATGTCTTGATCCTCTAGCTGCTCCTCTTTTGCAAGATGAAAATTGACAAGTCATAGTACTTGAAAACGTTTAAGTCAAGTTCATAAATGCATGTGAGAAATTGAAAGCTATTGATTGAATTTCACAAAATTTCTACCTCATTAGCGAATATTTACTAAACCAGGCAAGTATGAAGGTGGCACAATTTCCAGTTGCACCTGGAAATTGCGATTTTTTGTCGTAATTTCCACCATGTCATGAAAATTGCGACTTTTCTTCCTTACCATGGTTTTACTTTCAAACTTTTCCACTCGCTTGGCATGGATTTTTTGAGCGATTTCAAATGGATTCAATGGGTTTTTCATCATAAATTTCAAGTGTTTTTTTAAAAGATTTTGAATTAAATTTTTTTCATTTTGAACAAAATTGGTGAACACTTTTGGGCGCAATTTCCACTTGTGGGTGGAAATTGCGATTTTTTCCTCTAATGCCTAAAATTTGCGACTTTTATTTTTCAAAGGAACTTTGATGACCTTTTTTATAGATTTTTGGATGATTTTTCAATGGATTCCAAGGAATATCTCAATGTTTTCCAAATCGAATTTTGATTTTCATGAGGTAAAATTGAAATCTTAATTTAGGCGCAATTTCCACTGGTGAGTGGAAATTGCGATTTTTCCACCTTATCTTCAAATTTGTGCCACTTTTATAGCATTTCTCCATGTTTCTCAATGTTTTTCCGACAATTTTCCCATGCATTTCTCATAAATTTCAAGTGATTTTCAAGTTAAATTTTGATTTTTCACAGCTTAAGAGTGATTTTGATTTTGGCGCAATTTCCACAGGTGCATGGAAATTATGATTTTTGGCAAGTGAAATTTGATTTTGAAGGTCCCCTGCCTGACGTATATTTCAAAATATATTTAAGTATATTCCTATACTTTAAATATTTTGAAATATACTTTCAAGATGTTTGAGATAGGTCCTGGATCCATGGGATTTAACATGCAGATTCTAGATTTTTGAGGATCCACCAGATTTCAGACTTAGTCAGTTTTCAAGAGTTCAAGACATCAAACTTAGTCAAATTTTCAATGTTTCAGGGACATGCGTCAGGGTGAAAACATATGGATTCCTCAGTTTATTTTCTAGGCCTTTTACAAGATTCCTTCAAAGATTTCAAAAGATTTTCATGTTTTCCTTGATGATTTTTGCTAAAGTTTTAAAGGATTTTTCAAATTTGGCAAGAACCAACTATCAAATTCCTCTAGGCGCAATTTCCACCCATGCCTGGAATTTGCGCTTTTTGGGCGCAATTTCCACAGGTGCATGGAAATTGCGACAAAACTTTTACTTAGTCATTTTTTCAGTTTTGGATCTTCATTTCTCTGTTTCCAATTTTGACATGATTTCATCAGTCCTAATCCCAGGAATCGACTTCAGTGTTCTTCATTGTACCTTGTTCATCAAATTGTCCTTTCAATGATTCCACATTTGCATGTTGATTGACTTGCTTGATTCATTTTCAGATAGACTCACTTCCCAGTTCGTGGAGGCGGCTTGACGACTGCCTGATACTACCCAAGACTCAAAGACTTGAAGCTTGACCTAACAACCTACAATGACAGAAAACAAAAAAAAAAAAGGGTGGGTCCCCATTTGCAATGGGGCGATGTGTGAAAACGTCACAACACACCCAATGAAACTCAATGTTTGTACTTACATTTTCCCTATTTGTCGTCACAATTGATTGTCAAAATGTGTAAATCCAATTTAACTCGTGGTCTTCCGAGTCAGTATGCAAGGTTTTCATGTCACGGTCTTTGTTCTTTGACTACTACTTTTGCAAGTTGATGGAGGTTGCAAATGTCCTACAATGAAATAATGAAAATGTTTGGGATGATGTCAATGGCATCAGCAAAGGGAAAAGAAGTGAAAAATAGCTAAGGGATTCATATTCTCCACCTTGGTTTGAATGAACGAATCTTTCGATTAAAATTCTAAAAAGTGGTTGCGACCCTTATGGCGTGCCCCAAACCTAGTTTTGCCAATGTAAATGTGTGCCTAGCTTACAAACATGGCAAAACCATTACAGTTTTCTGCCTGGCTATGTCAAGAAAAGGTTTCGCTCGGCATGCATTTGAAAGGTGGCAATATCACTTGGAATCTCCACAATGTTTCCAAAAATTGGCATAAGCTTAGACGAACTCCGCCTTGCATGACCAAAATGGTTAAGTTGATGAAATGTTCCACCTTGGCAAAGTCCTATCAAAGTTCCACCTACCAGGAACAGGGCTTAAGTCATATGAAGCTTCATCCAACACTATGAAAAGGTGGCAAGGTTTGTAAATATTTCTGCCAGGCACGTTTTCCTCATGGTTCAACCACATAACTTTTCCACCCAGCATCTAAAACATGGTTCAAGTGATTAGGGCGCCCCCTATGGATGGTTGAACCACCCATAATCTCCACTTAAATTAAAGAAAAGTGCCAAAAAAAGAGAAGAGCACGCCAGAAATGGTTTAGCACTAATGATCTCCACTATTCCAACTATCTAAAATCTCCACCCAGCATGTGGAAGACATGTATTTAGTGTTATAAATGGCAAATATCCCTCATAACTGTGCCTAGGATTAAATTGACTTTTTGAATCATAAGTGCAGGTTTTAGTGACTGATGTGGTCTAGGTTGAAGGCAGTCAAGATCAGTTTTGATACAAAAACAAGAGCAAAAGGTAGAGATGTGTAGGCACTGAAATCAACAGCAGCAATCAGACTTTAATGAGCAACAACAGGATTTCAGTCATTTACAACAAGTGTTATCTTCATCAAATTAGCAGGGTTTCAATCCATAGTACAGGAGTGATCATTCTTCATAATCCCTGAGTTCTATGTTCTTCACCCCTTTTTGACAAATTTCATATCAATCTTCATCAAAGGTGTAATATCCCAAATGGGGATATTTTCTTCAAGTTTAGATTTCCGGGCTTTCCTAATTTCTGATTTCTGATTTTCTGCTTAAACCCTAATTTTCTGAACTTCTGCTTTTCAAATCAGACTTAAACAAACACTTATAACAGCCCATAAATTATGCCAAATCATCATATAAACATCACCAACATGATTGCCAACAATATACTTGAATTCCACAATGCAACCACTTCAATTCACAACCACAATGACTGAAAATGTAAATCAGAAGTCTGCTGATATAAATCAGAATTTATGAGTCTTCAAATACATCAAATGTCATGGGCAAACAAGCCAAACATGCCCAGCTACAAATCTGATATAAACCCTAAGGTTTTACATAACAAAACATAAGCAAAATGACCTCCAAATGATGGCAAATGATCTCCAAGGTGTGGCGCTCCAATTAGGGCTTGAAACCCTAGGACAAGGTATCCTCAAATACCAAGAAGTCTGCTACAAATGATGCACTCAGGTCTGCTAGAGTTTGCTGCTCCAGAAAGTGATGCCAATGGTATCAAAGAAGCCAACAAACCACCAAAAAGACTCCACCAATGATGGCGCTCCACAAGTAGGGAAAAACCCTATGCAAATGATGTCTCAACCACCAAAGAGAAATCCTCCAACAAGGGTGGATTAGGTCTGCAACTCTGCTGCTCCAAATCTACTGTAAATCCAAACCCTAATCAGCAATTACATCACCCAAGTTGCCTCGAAGTGAAGTCGCTCCTCCAAGATGTAGTGCTCCAAACCTAGGGTAAACCCTAGTCAATATGCACCAAGCCACACCAAAGAGAAGCCTTCAAGATGATCTTCAAATCTGATATAAAAATCTGCTCTTCGTTTCCTCCAAATAGCAATGAAGCACAAATAGATCCCCGTCACAGAATCCTCCAATGGATGAACTAGGTTTTCGTCTCAAGCTCCTTATGCTAAGAGATAAACTCCCAATAAATGAATGAATGCTGAATGATGATGTTTGAATGCCAAACTTGACCTTGTATTTATACATGACTTATCCTTATTTCCCTCTTGGCCGACCTAGGGAGAGGATTCTTTTACTTTAATAATTTTTTCCCATCTAGGTAGGCAGACCTGCCTCAAGCCTCATGAGCGCCCAAGTAAATTCAAATTAAAGATATGAATTTGTTATTTTCTTCAAGCGCCGCCAAGGATGAAAGGAATATTATCAATTGTCCTCTTCATCAGGCGCCCATCCTCAAGTAAACCCTCATAGTGATGGCGTATACAAGGCTTCCTCAAACTTATACTCTCTTGGCATGAATGAAGGCATCCATTTTGTCAAAAAGGCATCCATATGAAACAACATTATCTCTTGGCAAAATTATGACAAGTCTTCACACTCTCAATCCATCAAGATAACAAATCTCCATAATTGCAACTCTCCCAAGAGGTTCGCTCCCAAGGCAAACATATACTAATAAATGGAAGAGTCACACAACATCAAGAGGATCATAACTTCAACCCTTAATTTGCCATCCAAATCCTCCGAAGTGTGAAAACAAGTCCTCCGATCCTCCAGTGGTGATCACTCTGAAAATGGGGACATTACAAAAGGCACCTGATATCAGCAATAATTTGCATTAGACTACAACAATTTTCAATCTTATGGTGAGGTTTTTGTCTTTCACAAGGGTTTTACTCAGCAGATTCAAAGTTTCCAAACAAAGACACACCTACAGTTCAGATACAGATTTAGTCTTCTATCATTAAACATACTACTGTTCACAGTCCCCTATGGTTGCCAAGACCACAATATGGAAAATGATAAATCCATTGTCTAGTGATCACTTTCAGATTTTAATTTTCAGTCTAAGTGACAGCAGATCTTCAGAATATAAAGGAGGCATTGTAATGATCTTCAATAACATTATGTATGAAGTTGTCATTCCTTCCATTCTTCATTTGAAGTATTTCAAGGACATTAACTTGATTTTCATCAAAGGATATCGCTGAAGAAGTTTGGTGTTGCAAACTTTGCAATGTTGTCAGCAGTGGATAGATCAATGATGATTAGGGTTTTCAGTTCATCATAGGGATCATCATGTTTAAGTGAAAAAACTGTTTGAAAATCTCAGAGGATGCTCATATGCAAATTGTTATTTTTAGCAGCAGCTTGTTCCCGCAGTGGCTATTTCCGGTGTCCTTTTTTTGGGCATGGATGAGGGCCTATTTTAAGGCCGTTTTATTTTTATTAGTTATTTTGAGATAGATTTGCATTAAAGTTCCTTCCTTTACAATTTTTCTATAGCTTTTAGGGGGCTGCTTCTGTTAAAATAAATATATTACATCATTGTTGTATATATATGTTAATAATAATAACACAATTATCATTACTCACTGGGTGGTTGGTCAGTTTGTTCCTCTAACAGCTATTTTCTCCTGTATATATTCAACTTTTGCTGATCAATGGTGTGCCCCCAGCTGTTAGATTATTTTGTTTGTTTGTTGTTCCCCTTATGCTTTTGCAATGCATACAACAAGTGGGAGAATGTTAGGATATTTCAGTTAGGTGTGTTGTACACCTTGCAAACCTTGTTCAAGATGAGTTATTAAGGAGTCAACAAGAAAACTAGGTACATCAGAAACTCTAATATTTGAAATATGTGATGAGCTGAATATCATTTAGAAGCTATTAATTTGAGCATCCATGTGTGTTGCACTATGACTCATAATATTGTAGACAATTTGTAATTGACGTACTTGCTGAGCTTTGTGTATACATTTTGCATTGACATTAAATAGCAAAATCAATCTAGCTATTGGACTCTTGTTAGTAAAATTGGTAGACCTCTTCATGATTTTAATATTTTATCTACACAATTGAAACCTTTTGGAACTAATTCACTGGTTTGCTCTAACTATAAATAAGAAGAAGCTCTTATTGAGTGTTCCACAAGGGCACATTCCTTCCATTTCAAGGACTTGGGAACAAGGATCAAACATCCCCAAGCAGCAGGAAATTTGGTGTCCTTATGACATTCTGGCCCCTCATTGAACCATACCACAAACGTTTATGATTTTTCCTTCTTTTTTCTTGGATGCCTAGACATTCCCAGCTGCTTGCACCAGTTGAAAAATAATTGCCATACCAGAAACACTTCCCCTGTCCCCCACACCAGAAACACAGAGAAACATAACACTTATTCTATATTTGTACAACAGATGCTAAGAGACTCCAATGTGAACCTTTGCTCAAACTCAGAAGCAAAAAAAGGATGGTCCTATTCCAATTTCAATTATTCCTGCAGACTATTTTTGGAACTTATCGTCTTGTAGTTCAGTATTGAAGGACAAAATTTCCAGCATAGGCACTTTTAAGAAAGAATACTTCTTGCAAGTTAATTTTTCATACAAAATAACATTTAAAAAAAATGGAATATAGCATGATGAGAAGGCAACCAAAAAGACCATATAATGTCTCCTTCTTAGCCCAGACAGTCAGATGAGGAGATTAGCCTATTCCAGGGTTCCCATAGGCTAATGGCTTTGGTTAGAGAGCCTATTTGGGTCGTTTTTTTAGGACTTACTATTTATAATAAGTCAGGCAAGAGGTTCGCGGATGGTGTTGGCCCGCCTTTTCATTTTTAGCCCTGCCAGTTGGAGCACTAGCACTTGGTATTTGGTTTTCGAGATGGCTAGGGAATTATATGTCGAAGTATAAGTTAAATTAAATATTTAACTTATAATAGTTAAATGGCAATAGTTACTTTAATTTATTAAAGTGACTTAACCTTGGAGTTATAAGTTATGACTTAAGTTGTGTGCTAGGAGTTGGGCGCCCTTCACGGAGACTTGTGGGACTTAATGAAATAAAATAAAATAAATAAAAGATTTCCCTCATGGGCGTTGGAAGCCAAGGAATAAAAGAAAGAATTAAGATTTCATTTGCATCTATTGACTTTGCTAAAATATTGTCGTGAGCTTGAAGCTTGGATTTGAGGGTTTGAACTAGGGTTCTGTTGAGACGAAAACCTCCGTAGAATCACTCGCTTCGTGTTTGGAAGACAACATCAGGTGGGTTGTGGGAAGTCTCATCTAGGGGCTTCACTTGTGCTTCGATTTGATATATTTTGGGGAAGATTTGAGGAAGATATTGTATGCATTCATTCAGATTTTGGTGATCAGACCATTACAAATAATACAGAGGCAGATTTAAGGAGATTTTTGGTGGCTTTGTGTCCTTCCTTGCAGGCCGTACCACACACAGGGGCAGTTATGAGTGATTTAAGTCTATTTTTTTGTCCTCTATTCTAGGCATTGGAGTATCACAGCGAGATTGTAGAGATTTCTTGGACAGATTGCAGGTTTATTTATGTGATTTGCTGCTGTGTTCATCTTCAGCCAGGGTCGTACATCCTTGCACAGGGTCATGGGTCTTTGTGGGGCTTAACGCCTACCATTTTGGGTATTCTATTTGATGTAAAATGGCCGCCTAGGGCCTTAAATCGTAATGTTATTCAATGTTTGTGGGAGAACATCTGTTGTTTGACGATTTTGAGTGATTTCCTAGAGTTCATATTGCTGGTCCATGTACAGCAGATTTATCAAGTTGAAGAAATGCAAATGGGTATGCCTCTATAATTCATTTTGAGTGACTTATGATCTGGGTCATTGTTCTTTTATGCATATCTATTGTAGTTTTTCTGGGTTTCATTGTCTGCTTCATATTATGCAAATGGGTATGCCTCTATAATTCATTTTGAGTGATTTTATGATCTAGGTCATTGTTCTTTTATGCATATCTATTGTAGTTTTTCTGGGTTTCATTGTATGCTTTGTATTTCAATGTTATAATGCAAAACAATCACATGCAAAACACATATAAACCATAAACCAAAACAGCTGTGAGAAAACCAAAGAAAACAAGGCATAAACCCTACCAGGACAATGGCTATTACAGATCACCATGAAAATCACAATTATTGTAACTTTATCTTGGAATTTTGGAGGACATTATTGATAATGACTAGATGTATTCCAAGCCAAACACCTATTGCATGTGCTTCCCTATGGTATTCTTTTTGCAATTGCATATCTGCTGATATTGATGCATTGTATAAATTGACATTAGTATCTGTTGATGAATTATAGTTAATCTATTTGTAATTAAGAAATCTTACACAATCAACCCCCAGCTCACTCTTACCTCCACAAAACAGAAGGTAACTGACATTTTCAAATGACTATTCTCTTGAGAACAATATCACAAGCAAATCAAAATACAACGCATCAAGATGTAAAACAAAGAAATATAAAGATAAAACTTGCGAGATTTCATATAACTCATTGAATTGGTAGGTTGAGAATATCAAGCTAATACCACCCTGGTCCAAATCAAGAAGCTTTTGATGTACAACATCAAAAATTCTAATTAGGCAATATGCATCTGCAGCAGCATATGCTATTTGTTCATCCATAAGAGGCCTCTGCTCCCAATCGCTGCATTGAAGATCCTGAGGAACAAGTACCCATAAAATGCAAATATAAGAAGAATCAAAAACAGGTTTCAAAATCAAAAATATATTGAAACTGAAAGTAAAGAACTTAAATTTCTTTATCTAATTGGAAATTACTTGGCTTTTTATTAATTCAGAAAAAAGAGTCGTCTAATGTCCCTTGCATAGAAGGAACTCTATATATGCCAATTGTACTCTTTCCCAGAAGTTGTTTTTCTTGCAACATCTTCAAGGGCATCAGTATTCCTGCCCTTGCTACCCCTAATCCTCCTTAAATTTGTCTTCAAACAGATTCCTAGGCAATGAGAAGTACTACCCCACCCTCCTCCAAGCTGCTCATGAAGTCATTCACTGGACCTAGCATTTAGGGATCTCAATCAAGCTGATGATCCTTAGCTATATCTCACCCAGCAGTCCTCTCCAAAAAATAATTCAGCAACCAGCCTCTGCTTCTCCCCATCTAAAGCATGACCGTCTTTATAAAAGTCAGATGCTCAAACTCAAGAACACAGCCTACAACAACAACTCTCCATTCAGAACAACAGGATTGGTAGAAATTAATTGAAAACTTGAATAAATACAAGGTGCCCCCCAGCCAAAAGATAGTTCAGCATGGTGGATCCTGAGCTGACTGCATTTGCCCAAGTCTTCAACCAACCAAGGCTTTCAGTGACAACATACAGCAGTGTCAACATGGACCTATGTGTCACTAACTTAGAATGAAGGGACCTTCCAAACATGTTTTAACAGTTGTAGTAGTCCCAACTGAAAAGGACTTACTCAAGTTCTCTTCTGCCTCTAACTAAGATAATTTGTTTCCAGACCACTGGTCCATGGTTACCATTATGACTAAGACAGTTTGTTTCCTCAAGCTCTTTAGTCATCATCTTACGTAGTCCTATCCATAGTTACAAAAATTTGTCAAAAAATCGTGATAAATTGGAAATCACCCACAAAAAACAGTTTTCTAAACAGAAAAATCGCGGTTTTTGATAAAGGAAGGGTCAACAGTTTTGACCGTAAAAATCACAATAAACTTGGGAAAAATTTGCAGCCCACGATAAAGTCACGATTTTTTGGCAAATATGGGAAATTTTTAGACTATTTTGCACTTTTTTCTTAATTTTGAAAGCCCTAACCCAATATTTCCCTGATCTATCTTTTGGTTTGCCAATCTATTCCAGAGAAATATTTTTGCTACTAAGCTCCTATCTATCCTCCTATGGGTTTTGTGACACACTATGGCCACCTTTCTTGTTTATTTCTCTGGTAGTTGGTGGTTAAACCCCTATAATGTCCCCTTTTTGAGCCATTATTGCAAAGTGACCTTGACATTTGGAAAGTTGGCTACAATGACTAAAGTGACTTAGATATTTGGAAAATTGGAAAATAACTTAAAGCTTGGAGAATGGAAAGCCACTTTCAAAAGAAAAAGGAAAATATGACAATAAAATAATATTTTATTTGTCAAAGTGGAGGAAGGAAAAATAAATAAAATATTAATATTTTAATATATATTGGACGCTCTACTTGGGTAAAATAAAGAGAAAATAAAATAAATTAAAATGGCAAAATAAATATAATATTTTATTTATCAAAATATTATATTTTTCCAAAGGTGACCGCCCAAGTGTGATATGGGAAAAATAATAAAATATTATTATTTTATTACCTCTATTTTGGCCGCCCAAGTTGAGGAAGGGAAAAGAAAATTAAATAAAATAATATTTTATGGAGGTGGACTTGAAAATAAAGTAAATTGTATTGGATATGGGTGCCCAACTTGTGGGTTATAAAATAAGGTGATTGGGAGTCATTTTCATCATCTTGTGTTATTGTCATTTGTCATTTGGAGAGTTTTCTCTTGGCTGTAACACAGTTTCAGCGAAGTTCTAAGGACGAAAACCCTTAGGATTTGTGGTTTGGACAAAAACCCAACCCATATTGTGAGGTGGATCCATCTAGGGTTCATCGCTGAGATTATTTCTAGGTTTTCACATGGTTGGAGCTTCATATCAGCTAGGGTTTGGAAAGGAATTCATTATATCAGCTAGGGTTTGAAGTTCTATTACAGGTTTTGGGCGATTTGCTTCAGATTTGAAGGTTGTCATTGCATATTTTCATCACTCCTTCCACGGCTAGGGTTTGAAGTTCGATCATCACACTTTGGAGGTCTTGTTGATGGAAGATTTCATGCTTTTACATTCAGATTTTTGAATCAGACATCAACAAATTTACATCAGACTGCAGATTGGAGGGTTTGAAAGCAAGTTTTGGTGTTTATTTGACATATTTGGCATATAGGGTTTCATCGCCCTCATCCTAGGATTGATCGCCATCAACTAGGGTTTATTTGGCAAAGATTTTTGTGATCAGTTTTCATATCAGAGTTTGCAGATCAGAAAATCAGGTTTTGGAGCAGCGTTCTTGGTTGCTTTATGTCACATTTCATTAGGGTTTCATGCCCCAGGATTGGCGCCATTAATTGGTGGGTTTGTGGAGCATCAATTGGTATGTACAAACAAAATATTAAATCTGAATTGTAAGGTCAGAGATTTGAATTGTAATTAGGCATGTTTGAGCCTATTCATTGGATGTTATTGCATATTCAAAAGTCTGAATTTTGTAGCAGCAATTTGGTGTGACTCAGAAATCAGTTTTGTCTTCATTGTAATTGCCATTAATTGTTCTTTATTTGTGGAAAGTTCATGTTTGGACTTAATATCATAAAGATTTATGTTTGCCCTAATATTTGAGCATTTAAAATGCATTTGCGTTCGCTATGATTAATGGATTAAGAGCAGAAATAAATATCAGAATGCTAGGGTTTTAAGCAGAATTCTAAAGTACAGAAATTTAGGACAGAATTCAAAATTTAATATTCAGAAATTTAGGGCAGAACTGGTAGGGGTTCTTACAACCCCTCCCTTTGTTCCAAACTTCCAAGTTCTTATAATCTATATTTTGTAGGGTGCTATGGCCTTTTTATTGTACTTTGCTGATAAATTTTATTGTATTTACATTGTTTAAAATTTTATTTTTATTTGTTCTTCTATATTTTTGGCTTGGTTAATTATTTAAGGTTTATATCTTCACGCAACCCTCTACCCATCAATTTTTCAACTATAATTAACAACTAAAAAGATATCTCAAATTCACAAATCAAAATATTTTCTTTCCTGACTGATAAACTATTTTAAAAACCGATTAACCTTTAAATTTAAACGTTTTAATGATTATTACACTACATTTTTTTTTTTATAAATTAAGACAAACTTAAAATATGTATAAAATTTTGGCTGAAATTATTTCTAACACTACGAAAAAAGTTTCAAGCCCTTTCCTTTCATTTAATATATACAAAATATTAAATATACTCCGTAAGGTACGCTCTCTGGTGTCTATAATGTGTAATGTCCCCTTCTTGATACATGGTTAGTCCATCATTGGGTTCTCGTGGACTAGCAGTTTGGTTAGGGAACCAAGGTGAGTTGGCCTTGGTTAGGCCATTTGGATGTTCAGATGTGGTTGGGATCCAATTGGCATGTTCAATGACAGTTTGGGGCGCCTAGTGGAGTACTTACTATTTTTAGTAAGTTTGGGGTCGGTGTCGGATCAAGATTTTCAGAGTGGGGTTAGATGCGTCTCGTCGAGACCTTTCCGGCGAGCTAAAGATCAAGGCATTCCGACATCATCTTCATATTTATTTTAAAGTTCGAAGTTATATAATGTTTATTTAACGGGACTTTAATAAAGTGTTAAGTTAGTGACTTTATGAGAAATAAAAAACATAAAGTAAGTCACTAAGATGGGCGCCCATCCCTAAGGGGCTAAAAGATGTTTTAAAATGATAAAAGCCCCTCCTAAAACCCAACGCCTAACTTGAGAAGATAAAAGTGAAAAGTGGAGTTCATTTTTATTATGTTATGTTGATGATATTTTCTCTTATTGAGCTCTGCTAGGGTTTGCTCTTGTGAGGGTTTGAAGGATTCAAACCAGAGGCTCTTGGAGACGAAAACTTCCCTGAGTAACAGCATTCTACAGGTGTGCAAGATCACCCAAAGGTGTCATTTGAGGTAAATGCAACCAGTGTTCACATATGTGCTTCATAGAGATTGAATGAGTTGGTTCTTAGGGATTATTTGATATATCTTTCGAAGATTATTTATGATCAACTGATAGCAATGGAGGACTGCAGATTTTGAGTGGGTTTGTAGTGGATTCGTGACTGTTGTTTATTTCCTTATTGATCGTACCTTCATGCAATAGGCCGTACCATCTTTGGGGGGTTATTTGTTGTGGTTTCTTGTGGATTTCCTCTCCCATCTTGGTCGTTCAGCCTTGGAGATCATTGCAGACCAGTTTAGGGGCAGTTTTAAGAAGTTTTCAGCAGCGTTGGATGCATATCTACCTTTCAGCCAACCGTACCATTTCCATTGGGGACGTGGGTCATGGAAGGACCCACTAATTAGTAGTTGCAGCTTCATTTCTCTTGTGTTGGTGGCGTTCAGAGCCCTAAGATCATTGTAATCCATTGTAATACTCAATACTTTCAGTATGGTGGAGATTTGAGACAATTTCAGCCATACCCAATTGCTAGTCCAGTCTCAGCATGTGTATCAAGTTGCAAATTTGAACGTGGGTATGTAATAATAATTCATATTTGCCCTATTTATGATCTGGGTATCAGTTAGTTTCTTCGTATCTATTGTATCTTTTTTGGGTTTGCATTATATGTTGTATATTATATGCTCCGACAACACACATCTGTAGGAAAACTGAAATGCCTTCTGCATCTTCTATCTAGTCTATTAGAACACACAAATAAAAATTAAATAACACATAAAAAGATCTTTAAAAAAATATACAAACAGGTACAGCACATTACATAATGGCCTCCGGAATGGGAATCAACTTGGCTTCTTCATCTAGAGGCGGTAACTCAGTGGAAGGAATCACATTGTGCCCCAATGCCTTCTTGAGGCGAGATACGTGGAAGACATTATGAACTTTGCTCTCTGCCAGCAACTCCAACTCATAAGCCACCTCCCCAATCTGTCAGGAAACTCTAAATGGGCCATAATATTGCCTGTAAGGCTGCAGCATCATAAAAACCATGTCACCAACCTCAAAAGAACGCTCAACACGATGCTGATTTGCATATTGCTTCTGTTCATTATGAGCTTTCTGTAGGTTCTCCTTCAAGGACTTCATAATATCTTGCCTCTCCTGTAATAAGTCTTTTGACTTGGGCACTCTACTATCCCCAAACAAGTCTAAGAAGTTCGGCGATTCATAGCCATATAACGCCACGAATGGTGACATCTATATGGACATATGGTAAGTGGTATTGTAGCAATACTCACCAAGGTGGAGCCACTTAACCCATGCCTTTTGCTACCCTGTAATGTAGTTCCTGAGGTATCCCTCCACCCACTTGTTAACAGTTTCTGTTTGCCCACCTATCTGTGGGTGATAACTAGTGCTAGGAGTGAGTTCAGTCCCACTCAACCTGAAGAGCTCCTGCCAAAAATGACTCAGGAATTTGTTGTCCCTGTCACTCACTATGCTTCTAGGCAACCCATGAAGCCCAAATACCTCTCTGAAAAACAAATCAGCAACATGTGTTGTTGTGTATGTGGCCGAATTAGCAAAGAAGTGAGCAATTTTTGTCAATCTATCAACCACAACATAAATACAGTCCTTCCCATGAACCTTGGGCAGCCCTGTGATAAAATTCATGGAGATGCATTCCCACTTCTGAATTGGAATAGGAAGGGGTTGCAGAAGTCCAACTGGATAAGAATGCTCATGCTTGTTTTGTTGGCATGTAGGATACTCACGAACATACTTAAGAACTTCAGTTTTGAGCCCTTTCCATGTAAATCTTTCCCGGATCTACCTGTAAGTTTTGAAGTAACCCGAGTGACCAGCCATTGGAACATCATAGAATGCTCTCAAAATCTTCTTTTTAATCTCCGAGTCAGGTACCAAGAAAATTTTATCCTTGTAGATGATGAGATCATTTACAACCGTGTACCAGTCATCATGAATACTACCCTCAATACTATCTGTGGCCCACTGATCCTTAGCATATTTAGCTAAAATCAACTCTTTCCGATCAATTGTAATCTCCACCAAGGATCACAAATGTGGTCTCTTGGATAATTAGCAACCACATTTTTTTCCCTTGACATAGACTATGTCAAAGTCATACGCCTATAGTTTACTCACCCATTTCTGTTGCCTATCATTTAGGTCCCTCTGATTAAGAAAATGCTTGAGGCTATTGTGATCTGTCTTAACAACTGTAATGTCCCCTTTCTATTTACAGTGTTAGTCTATCATTGGGTTCCCGTAGACTGACAATTTGATTAGGGAACTATTGTTGGTTTGGCCTTGGATGTGTATTTCAGAGGTGTAGATGTGGTTTGAGTTCAGATTGGAGCCAGTTGGCAGTGTCTAGTGATGACTTGGAATGTTTAGTGCCATACTTGCTATTTTTAGTAAGTTTGGGATTGGTGTCGTTTCAAAATTTTTAGAGGTGGATTGAATTTGTCTCATCAAGACCTTTCTGGCGAGCTATTGAACGTGGAATTCCAAGTTCGTCTTGGTTTTCATTTTAAAGTCCGAAGTTATTAATGTTTATTTGACGGGACTTTATAAAATATTAAGTTAAGTCACTTTATGAAAAGAAAATATAAAAATGTCACTTATGGAGTTGGGCGCCCATCCTAAGGGGGAATAAAGTAATTTTAAAACATAACATTTCCCTCCCTAAAGCAACACCTCACTTAGAGAACAAATAAAAGATGGAAAAGTGAGTTTCATTGTTATGTTGGAATATTATGAAACTGTGTAATGTGACACATCTGTTGGTTCTTTTTTTAAAATCTTTTAGTGTTATTTTTAATTTTTTGTGTGTTCTTTCAGACTAGAGAGAAGATGGAGAAGGGGTTTCAGTTTTCTTGCAGATGTGTGTTGTCGAAGCATACAATAAATAACATATAATGCAAACCCAGAAAAGATACAATGATTTAGAGCAAAATAACAACCCAGATCAAGAAATACCTCCAAATGAATTATAGTTGAATACCCATATCACGATTTGCAACTTTGTTTTTATGCTGTAGTCGGACCAGCAACTGGGTACATACAAAATCACTCTAAAATCACCAAAAAAGGTAGCTGAGATGCATACAGGGGTTTATAGCAACATTGAGACACTAAACGCCTTAGTGAGTGAAGTAAATTAGCTGCTACAAGGGAAATGGAGCCTCCACAGCCCCCACATTACTCCTAGCAAGCTGGTATGGCTAGGAAAGAGAGTGCAGCAGCAAATAAACACTCCACACAGGTCTGCAATCTCTCTAAAATCTCTACTGACTGGTACAGCTCCCAAACGCCCAAAACAAAGAGGAAATGCAGAGTTAAACACCCCAAAATGCCTTTCAACAAGTGGTACGGCTGCTCCTAAGAAGTACGGCCAGCCAAGAGGGAATATATATCAGCAAACCCTATCTAAAACCTCTTCGAAATTGAAAGATCCCTAACCAATTCTGATCTGAATTTTCTGATTTTTTTGAAACTGCTGATTTTTTGTTTCAATTTTTGTCTTTGACCAGCAAAGTGTAAGTTGGTGTCTTTGCTTGAGTGATGATTTGCTTGATGTTTGTGTTTAAATGTTTGTTTGTTTTAGGACCAAATCATAAGGAAACCATAGAAACATGGAAGAGAACTATTGCATAAGTAAAAGATAACACTTGCACATCAAAGGAACACCTTTAAATTGATTATATCAGATCTGATTACAAATCCAGAGGTCTGATTTCCACTAAATCAGACTATAACAGCAACTAAAAGACTTCTATTAAATGCAATATTAAACTATCCCAATGATAATCACATACCCAGGAACCAACGCATACTTTATGGCATATGTAGTTGCTGAAATCCCAATTTCCAGCGAAGATTAGAGTGAATTTGATTATTGTTTTGTACGGCCAGCTAGTATAGGTACTGGAATGAGGATATATGCTGATAAATAGACCCAATCTGCACTTATACCCTGTTAATCCACTGCTGCAATCACTCCAGCTGTAATTACAACCTGTAAATAAGTCCAATGACGTCCAAATGGAAACCTAGTGTAGATTTTCGTGTAATGTGAACTGGGTTGTCGTCCAATCCACTGTCCTCTAAGGGTTTTCGTCCTCATAAGAGCTGCAACCTGCTGAAACTCTATCTAGAGCTCCAAACCTGCACTTGTGTTTTTAGAAAATGATGAATGAATGACCAAAAGATAGCCCCATTCATTGCTTTATAGATTCCATCTCCCTTTTCCATAAAATATCAATAAAATAATCCCACTAAAGGGTAAGCCCACCTTGAGGGTTACTTCCTCGTGAAAAAGTCACACCATCTTTCAAAACAACATTAAAGCTACTAGGATGGGGTACTTTTTACTATTCTCCTTCGAATTCTCTGTTACTGTTCACTTTCACTGTTCACATCAAGGCAAACCTTTAATGTTTTCAATTCAACTCTTGAAATCAACATCTAACATCAAACTGAAGGTCTCGAAAGGTTCCCTGCAAAGCGCCAACACCCTCGGTTGGGTTCCCTAACCAACCTATTGACCTACGGAAACCCTGGTAATAGGCCAACCACTGCTCATCTATGTGCCATCTAGGAAGGGGACATTACAATCTTCCCTTCCCGGGATTGCTTGCCCTCAAGCAAACATCTGCCAACCCGCTGCTCCACCCTAATAAAAACACCATACACCACAAACTGTGAAGCAACATCATCAAATCCATAAGAGACAATACACCAATCATGTCAGTACCTGGATCCCAAACCAAGATGTAGAACCCACTGTAAGAGATGAAAAAAAAGTTTGTCAACCAAGTACCCTTACGTAACCATCCATGCATGTAAGACATCCAGCCAATGTGAAGATGAACCTCCATATGCCCACAAACCAGCACAAATGGCCACCAAACCTCTCTGTCACAACTCTGATTAGAAACATAGATGATATCAAATATGTCATCAAACCAAGGCCAATCAAGGAAAATTACTCCACACTCCAACTCAACCCAAAAGAATTGCCCTTCAACATTCCCATACTGCTGAATCACTGATGTAGTCAAGGCAAAATCAGAAAGTGCTACATGATTCCAACTAGAACAGCCATTAGTCCATAAGAGATCGAAGACTATGAAGTCACCAAACAACAAAGATATCGCTGCCATATTAAGAGGAACAGTTACCCAACTCAAAAGTGAAGTATGTATGCCAACACTTCTCAACACAGACAACTCTTGAGTGGCTGGCCCACTAAGAGATTCATCAACCCAATCACTATCACCATCATGGGAATGATCAACTATCTCAACTGGAGACTCTAGGTTAGGTAATTCATGTCTCTCATCATTAAAAGAATGGCGAATATCATGAATATGTTGAAAGTGAAGCTTGGCTTGTTGAGCCACAATCTTAGCTTGTTTAGCTCTTTCCAACCATTTTCCATTCAAAACTTGGGTAGATTCTATATCAGATGTATCACAATGTATAAACTCAGTCCTATGACAAGAGACAACATCAAAATTACCATGTACCATACTTGCCTCTTGTAGTCCATCAGTAGGTGAAATTGTACCCTTACTTTCTTCATGATTGTCAGTGGCAACATTATGGGAAAGGTGAAATATATCACTGCTGTTCTCAAACTGCAATTTAGGACTGGTTTCAACCTTTGTGTCCTTGCCTATGCAATTTTCCTTGGATTGATGAGAAATTTCCATACCATTGTGGCATGAATCCACCTTTTGTTCTCCATAGTTTTCACACTCCATTTGGGTATCATCATAGGAAGATTCCATAACGCTATCCACCCTATGTAACCAAGTTGTTACCTCTTGATGAAGGAAAGAAGTATTACTGCTGTCATGATCAACACTTGTAATCTTGGCTTCATAAGTAATCCCAAGTGTATGAGCTGCAATATCAAGGGGAAGATGTAGATTATCGCTGTCCCAAATCAAACTTTTGGGATTCTCTTCTTTGCTTCCGCTGGAATCATCAAACATTATTTCATCCTTACCAAGTGCATAGATCCCTTCTACAAGTTGCATGATTTCCGTAGTTCTATTGCTCGTTTTCTGTTTCATAGAGGTGGTTGCTATAGGAGACTGATTTTCTGCTTTGTATAATGCACCATGAGCCATACTTAGCTGCAAGCACAAGTCATCAACTTCTTTTTCTCTGTCTTCAGCAAACTTGATTGCAAGATCTCTATCCTTGAGCAACTGCAAGTAATCAGATTTCATTCTTTCTAATGCTCCTTTGACTTTGCATAAGAGGGTGCTATTGAATCCACTTGCCCCTTCTCCTTTCTTTTCATTACTCTTACTTTCCCAAAGAAGACCTTCAATGTCCCTATGAATATTGTCATAATGAACCAAGGCTGCCACAATCAAGTCTTCACTATCCTTCAACTGATTCTTGAAACCATATAGTTCAAAAGCCTCATCTTGAAAGACATTTTTTGATTTGCCTTCCAATTCAGTCCCTAGAGTGTCATCTTCTTGGCATGTTTCATAGCCGCTCATGTTTGTCATTCTTGAGTTCATCAAATAAGCAACATAAACTTCATTCACTTCCTCAGCAAAACCACTATGCTGAGCTTCAAAAATACAATCCTGTATGAGTAAACTACTACTACATGATTCCTCAAATCTTTCAGTAGTGTTATAAATGTCTTCATAGGCCTCATACTCATTGTTGGACTGATCTAAATGCATGGTCATTGATGCTGCTATGTTACCATTCTCAGGGGATTCTTTGTCATAAGAAGATGCATGTTCTTCATTAGAAGTACCTTGGTACTCTAACTTATTCCTGTCTGGTATTAGATCATTTTTAATAGGAACAATATCAGCAATTTCATAACAAGTGTCAATGCATTCTTCATGAAGAAATGGAGAGTTTAAATCAAGAGGACTTATCTCTTTACAAAGTTTATCTACATCGATCTCAAAACCTCCAACAACAAACTTAGAGTACCTCTCTCCTGAAGCAACTTGTTCTCCATCCTCTTTCCTACTTGTTCCATCTTCTTTTTCTGTATCCATAGCTGTTTCCATTTCTTTACAAACATTCGTGTCATTCTGTTGGGACAAAACTGTGGAATTCCTATGTTCTTCATCACTGGTCCAAACTTCTTTGGCTGACTTATCTTCCTCACTAACCCCACAATTATGATCAAGTGTCCAAGTCTTCAGACATGTGAAACAAATCTGCTCTCTCCTCATTTGGTTCTTACTTTTTTTGGGAGATCCTGTAACCTGTAAGCCCATAGAGTTTAGTTCATTTTCAGTCATCTATTTCTTGAACCTTTCAATTTTCTGCTCAATCAACCCTTTTGAGAACTCTATAAGCCGTAGGTGAGATATTATGCTCCTTTCTCCAAATGGCTAACAAATTTGATTGCAACTGCTTGCAAATATCATCATCCTCATCTAAAATTAAGGACATAATAATTTGCATACAAGCCCTCACATTATCTGGATGATGCTTCCTAATTTCAATTAAGAAGCATTGGAACATTCGAAGAATCAATTTATCACATCTGAGATCCAACAAAATGATAAATGATCTGGTTCTTGTCATGCTCTCTAAAATCTTAGCCTTCTTACCAAAAGTAGGGGCTTTGACATAATGTAACCCATGTAAGCTCTTCACAATCAGCTGTAGAACCTTCTTTAGTATGTCATCATTATAGGGTGCTACAGGAGCTGTTATCCTTATGATCTCATTGTAACAAGAAGCAACTGCAAGTCTCACCTCTTCATAAGGATGTTCCACAAACCTGTGCTGAACCAAAGCAAGCATTGAGGGTTGCAAGGCCCAATTCAGAAGCCTCCAATCTGACTGGTCTACTTTGGACAAATATGTGTCTAATTCCTCCAACTTAGAGAGAACATCATCAAAAAATTTCGTGGACTTCAATTGTAATCCAGTTACATAGAGTCGATTCCCTACTTCCATTTCTTTCTGTAAATCCCTTAACTGATCACCATTAAAAGTATCGTTGAATTCTTTTGAGAAAAGGACACTTTTCAAATCTGCCATTGTCTTCATTTTATTTACTGTAATATCCCGAACTAATCTGCCTTCGATTCCTGATTTTTTTTATTTTTGTTCATCAAATTCTTGGCATGCTGCTGTAAATCTCTGTATTTCTGAATCTTTAGTTTGTTTGGAATGTTGTTTATGATGTCTACTTATGCAACTCCAATTCCCAAATCTCATAGACATTTCATCAACATATAACATGCATTTGCCAGTAAGAAACATTACCAAATGTATTGCAATTTATCAAACAGTTGGGAAGATAGAATAGCTGGATTCAAATTTAAGATTTGAATGTTCCCCTTGCTGTTTACACTCAGGAATTTTGATATTTCAGTTTATATCCCAAAGACATTCTGTCAAACAATTGACTTACATTCTTCTAACTGAGGAATTGGTGCAATAACTTCTGAATTTGCTGATGAAAAATCAAAACTACCTGCAATTGATATTATACAATTCATGTCCTGTGACTGCTGTATATTGTTTTCTCTTTTGTCATCATATGCTGTCTTAGACTCCTCACATAACCATATATGAAATGTGCTAACCCGATTAGAATACCTGTGTGGACCCACCTCTCTAGGATGCATAGAGCTGAACAAACACCCTCAGGCTGGCAAGATCATGGCTCTAATACCACTGAAAGATCCCTAACCAATTCTGATCTGAATTTTCTGATTTTTTTGAAACTGCTGATTTGTTTGTTTCAATTTTTGTCTTTGACCAGCGAAGTGTAAGTTGGTGTTTTTGCTTGAGTGATGATTTGCTTGATGTTTGTGTTTAAATGTTTGTTTGTTTTAGGACCAAATCATAAGGAAACCATAGAAACATGGAAGAGAACTATTGCATAAGTAAAAGATAACACTTGCACATCAAAGGAACACCTTTAAACTGATTATATCAGATCTGATTACAAATTCAGAGGTCTGATTTCCACTAAATCAGACTATAACAGCAACCAAAAGACTTCTATTAAATGCAATATTAAACTATCCCAATGATAATCACATACTCGGGAACCAATGCATACTTTATGGCATATGTAGTTGCTGAAATCCCAATTTCCAGCGAAGATTTGAGTGAATATGATTCCTGTTTTGTACGGCCAGCTAGTATAGGTACTGGAATGAGGATATATGCTGATAAATAGACCCAATCTGCACTTATACCCTATTAATCCACTGCTGCAATCACTCCAGCTGTAATTACAACCTGTAAATAAGTCCAATGACGTCCAAACGGAAACCCAGTGTAGATTTCCCTGTAATGTGAACTGGGTTGTCGTCCAATCCACTGTCCTCTAAGGGTTTTCGTCCTCAGAAGAGCTGCAACCTGCTGAAACTCTATCCAGAGCTCCAAACCTGCACTTGTATTTTTAGAAAATGATGAATGAATGACCAAAAGATAGCCCCATTCATTGCTTTATAGATTCCATCTCCCTTTTCCATAAAATATCAATAAAATAATCCCACTAAAGGGTAAGCCCACCTTGAGGGGTACTTCCTCGTGAAAAAGTCACACCATCTTTCAAAACAACATTAAAGCTACTAGGATGGGGTACTTTTTACTATTCTCCTTCTAATTCTCTATTACTGTTCACTTTCACTATTCACATCAAGGCAAACCTTTAGTGTTTTCAATTCAACTCTTGAAATCAACATCTAACATCAAACTGAAGGTCTTGGAAGGTTCCCTGCAAAGCGCCAACACCCTCGGTCGGGTTCCCTAACCAACCTATTGACCTACGGAAACCCTAATAATAGGCCAACCACTGCTCATCTATGTGCCATCTAGGAAGGGGACATTTCAGAAATCCACTCAATCAGACTGTTATATTCAGCTCATAAAACTATCTCTGGAGGATGCAACAATAAGCTCTTGAAATCTTTTCCAAACAACTCCATTAAAGCACATCTGTGAACGCTAATTGTATCCACCTCTATTGGCAACTTTGGATGGTATTGCACACCTGCAGAATGCCATTACTTAGGGAGGTTTTCGTCTCCAAGAGCCTCTAGTTCGAATCCTTCAAACCCTCACAATCCAAAACCCTAGCAAAGCTAGTAGAAGAGAAATATCATAAAACATAGCATACCCAAATGAACTCCTTTTTGTCTCTTATATTTCCCTCAAGTTGAGCGTTGGGTTTTAAGAGGGAAATATATCATTTTAAATCATCTTTTTGCACTCCTAGGGATGGGCGCCCAAACACATTAGTGACCCCCCTTTATAATATTTCTTTTCATGAGTCACTTTATAACTTAACATTAAAGTCCCTTTTAAATATTTCAATTCAACTTACGGACTTTTAAATAATTGACGAGATGATGTTGGAATTTGATGATCCATAGCTCGTCGAAAAGGTCTCATCGAGACGAATCCATCCCCAGTTTGAAATTCCCAATCCAGCATCGAACCTAAACTTACTAAAAATAGTAAGTATGCCACAAGGCACCCAAACCGCCACTGACAACTACCAACTGGATCCAAACAACACCTACACCTCTGAATTGCCCATCCAAGGCCAAACCACCCTAGTTCCCTAACCAAACTATTAGTCTACGAGAACCCAATGATAGACTAACATTGTAGCTAGAAAGGGGACATTACAGTCTGCCCTCCCTAAGATTGCTTGCCTCAAGCAATCTCAGATCAGGATGCTCCAATATCTGCTCATTTTCCCAAGTAGCATCCTCCACTGGCAGGGTTTTCCATTTCACCAGGTATTCTCTGATAGTCCTCATTAAAATGCATTCCCTGGTATCAATTATAGCCTCGAGTACCAAAATCAATTTCCCCTCTTCATCAAGAAGAGGTAACTCTGCTGATGGTGTCACGTTATGCCCCAACGCCTTCTTGAGGCAAGATACATGAAACACATTGTGTACCCTGCTACCTGTTGGTAACTCTAGCTCATAAGCCACTTCTCCAATTTTCCTGGAGATCCTGAAAGACCCATAGTACCGTGGCCTAAGTTTCTCTACTCCACTCTTCTTGAGAGTGGACTGCCTGTAGGGCTACAGCGTCAAATATACCATGTCACCTATCTCAAATGTTCGCTCAGTCCTCTGCTGATCGGCATACTGCTTCTATTGATTCTGAGCCTTCTGTTTATTCTCCTTCAAAGACCTCATGATATCCTGACTCTCCTGAAGAATGTCTTTGGCCTTAGGCACTCTGCTATCATCAAACAGTAAATCAACAAAGCTCGGTGCCTCATACCCATATAATGCCATGAAGGGTGACATCTGAATTGACATGTGATAAGTGGAATTATAACAATACTCGCCCATGTGAAGCCACTTAATCCATGCCTTTTGCTGCCCTACTACATAATTTTTGAGGTATCCTTCCACCCATTTATTGACAATCTCAGACTGACCATCTGGCTGTGGGTGGTAGCTCGTGCTGGGGGTGAGCTTTGTCCCTGTCAACATGAAAAGCTCCTGCGAAAAATTACTAAGGAACCTGCTGTCTCTATCACTCACAATACTCCGTGGCAACCCATGTAGACGGAATACCTCTTTGAAAAATAATTCTGCAACCTGAGTTGTAGTGTAAGTGGTAGGAATGGCAAAGAAATGAGCATATTTTATCAATCTGTCCACTACCACATAAATACTATCCCGACCCTGGACTTTAGGTAACCCTGTGATAAAGTCCATAGAAATACTATCCCATTTCCTCTCAGGAATGGGCAGGGGCTGCAGTAATCCACCTGGAAAAGAGTGCTCTTGCTTGTTCTGTTGGCATGTCGAGCACTCCTTCACATATCTCAACACTTTTGTTTTGAGGCCTTTCCAAGTGAAACGCTCTCTAACCTGCCTATATGTTTCAAAGTAACCAGGATGTCCAGCCATAGGCAAGTCATGGAATGCTCTCAAAACCTTTTGCTTCATCTCCGATCCTGGCACTAAGAAGATCATGTCCTTGTAAATGATCAAATCATTTACCACTGTGTATCTATCGTCCTTGGTAGTGTCATCTATAATCCCAATAGCCCATTTGTCCTTAGCATATTCTGCAGATATCAACTCTCTCCAATCATCTAAGATAGAACCTAGTGCACACAAATGGCGTCTCCTGGACAAAGCGTCAGCAACTATGTTTTTCTTGCCTTTGACATAAAAAATGTCAAAGTCGTAGGCCTGAAGTTTGTTGACCCACTTCTGCTACCTCTCATTTAGGTCCTTCTGCCCAAGGAAATGTTTCAGACTATTGTGATATGTTTTCACCACAAACTTGCTCCCAACTAGATACTGTCTGAATTTAGCCAACGCATGCATGATGGCTAACATCTCCTTGTCATAAATGCTATAACTCTACTCCACACCCCTCAATTTCCTACTCTCATATGCTATGGGGTGTTTATCCTGCATAATTACTGCACCAATGCCTTCTCCCGAGGCATCACACTATAACTCAAAAGGTTTGCTGAAATCTGGTATAGCCAACACAAGACAAGTGCTCATAATACCCTTGAACTTATTAAAACACTCCTGTGTACCTCCTGTCCAATTGAATGCATCCTTTCGAGTCAAGTCTGTGAGGGGAGCAACTAACTGTGAAAACCCCTTCATAAATCTGCGGTAATACCCACAAAGACAAAGGAATCCCTTCAGCTGAGAGAGATTCTTTAGTGGCGGCCAGTCAATGATTGCCTGAATCTTCTACGGGTCCACCTTCACACTACCAACACTGATAATATGACCCATGTATAGCAACTCGGTCATCCCAAACTCATACTTCGACATTTTTGCATACAATGACTCCCGCTCTAAAATGCTCATAACAATGTCAATGTGCTTCAGATGCTCCTCCCAAGTCCTACTGTAAATCAATATATCATCAAAAAATATCAACACGAATCTCCTTAACTGCTCTCTGAACACTTGTTCATACAGGATTGGAAGGCGGCTGGTGCACTGGTCAAACCAAATGGCATGACCAGGAACTCAAAGTGCCCGTAATGACCTCTGAAAGTTGTCTTCTCCACATCTTCATCCTTGACCCGTATCTGGTGACATCCGGATCTCAAATCTATCTTGGAGAAGTAACAGGCCCTATGCAACTCATCTATCAACTCATCAATGCGGGGTATAGGGTACCTGTTCTTAATGGTCTTCTTATTGAACTCCCTATAGTCAATGCACATTCTAAGAGCCCCATCCTTTTTCTTCACTAAGACCACTGATGATGCAAATGGGCCTTTACTTGGCCTGATGTGCCCCATCTCGAGAAGCTCTTTTATAGCCTTCTCGATCTCATCCTTATATCTCTTCGGGTACCTGTAAGGTGTAGTAATCACTAGCTTAGGACCCTCCAACTCAATAACTGTCAGGGGGTTTACCTGGTGGTATATCACTAAACACTTTGGTGTGTTTAGTCAAGAGACCCTGTATATCAAGTGGATATTCACGCATCTATTGTTCTCACATTGCAGGCATCACCTTCACCTCTGCTGCCCACTGCACAAGATCATGTCGAATCAACCTCTCCATCCTCTTGAGTGAAACCACTCTCAACCCACCATCTGAAATACCCCTGAGCACATGTCGTACCCTGTTCACCTCAAACTTCATCTCCATAGTCCTCAAGTTGAGTGTGAACTCTCCAATGTCATGCAACCATTGCATGCCTAACACCACATCCATATCACCCATGTCGTAGTAACCTTGATGGTTCTACAGTTGAAGCTGAAGGTTGATGATACAATTTTTTGAATTTTGTTGTTTTTGCTTTTTTTGTGTTTTTGAAATATATGACGAGAAATGAAAATTGCTTGTAATAAAACTCAAACTAAAACTAGAATGCAAATATAAGAGCTGGAAAATGTTTATTTGTTTATTAGAGATATCGACAAACACCAAGGATGCACATGCATACCCGGAAAAAAGCAAATGAAGACATGATTTAAATCTGGAATTTTTGTTTGCATGCAATATAGGAGCCTAAAGAATGTTCTATCTGCCTGAATGGAGTTTTTTCTCCCACACAAAATTGATATCAAATGCTTTGTTTCTCCTAGGCGACCAAAATGGAGGTTATTTCAGCTCAAAAATGAAGGCGTTTCTCCCTAGGATGATCATGCCCTGCTAGAATGGTATGGCCGCTGCAGGTACAGCAGTACGGCGAAGCACTATGCATCAATACAAATAAATGCAGCCTCAATCTTTAATGGTTTCACAATATTTTTTAATCAGACTCAAACCCTTGTTGAATTCTTTGGAAAACTCCACCAATCTACACAATAAAATCCTTTGTATGAAGCTCTCCTGAAGGCTATCTTCAATGGATATTCCACCACCTCAGAATAGCTACAACATTGAAGAATTTTCGCTCTCCAATGGCTGATATATCTGCAACCCACAAATTCCAAAGCTCTCCACAATTTTTCACAAAGTCGAATGCTCATAATGATGAGGTCGATTTGTTTTTTGTGAGCTTATATACCCTCTTTAATATGCACGACTTCCCATGTTGCTTTTTGCATTTAAATAACATTTAATTATTTGCTTTTGTGTTGACGTAGGATAAAGCATTAAGTTAGACGTGCTTTTCAATGAGATATCTAATACTCATTAATGATGGGTCATGGCCCCATTCATAACTTTATAATTCAACTTTATAATAAAAGATCATTAATAAAGTACCTTTATTAATGATATAATAATGATATTATAATCAAATGAAGCCAACTCGCCTAACCAACTGAAAACCAAGGTGTCCACTGCAAATCCAATATGACCAAGGGCCCTACCAAGAATAGTAACCCCAGAAATATGACTTACTATAAATAGTAGGTCTCTCAAAAAGAACCAAATAACATGTGCAGAGGCCAAAACCTGAATCCAAGACAACACTCGAGAGTAGTAATGTCCCATCTGATCGGGCAACAGCTAACAACAAACCCTTAAAACAGAAATGGTAGCCCACGAGGGTCAAATGATGGGCTAACCCCTCGACATCTGATACTGACTAAGGAGGGGACATTGCACATGCTAACAAAATAGAAATCTGACTAGCATGTGTAATTGTTCAACAATATGGTGAGATTAGGTATCCTCCTAGTGCAGGTCAGTACAAATCCATCAGCTACCCTCACCTTAAATCCTTCAAATTCTTCCATTTTCAGCCCTCTCTTTGCAACCAATGCCTCATCTATGAAATTATGAGTAGCACCTGTATCAAGTAATGTAATCACTCTCTATCCACCAAATACTCCTCTCATCCTAAATGATCCCTCTCTGAATGCTAGAGAGATGTGATGTAGGTAAGGTTGTTTCCTCATCTGATGCTTCAGATGCAACATCAGTCACCGAGTCATTATCTTCTAATTATTGCTCTAAATGTGACTCAGATTCAACAGACTCATCTGCTGAAAAATATTCTAATTGTTTTGTTTTTCCTTGGGCAACACACTTGTGCTTAGGATCCCAAGGCTCTCGGCAGTGAAAACAGAGCTTCTTCCTCCTAAGGTCATTCAACTAATCATTATCCAACCTAGAAGAACTCTTGTGCTGCTGTCCTGAATCTCTCTGAAAGTGTCTTCTATCCTTCTCCTTATCTCGCCTATGTTGAAAACTCTTGGACTGAAACTTATTCCTCCAAACAGAAGACTCCATATCATGGGCCTTCTTCATGGCCTCCTGTAATGATGCAGGGTCTACACCCTTAATCCAGCCTCGAAGAGGATTGGCCAATCCGCCAATAAAGAGCATGATCAATCTACGCTCAGAAATGTCTGAAACCATCACTGAAAGGTCTTGGAACTCCGATATGCAAGAATCTACAGAGCCCACCTATTTCAATTGAGCCAACTCCTTGAATTGCATTTCAGGATCCTTCTTATCAAATCTATCTATGAGTCTGGCTATGAACTCCACATAATAGGTAATCTGATCATGTCCCAGACCATTGCTCCACCACTTATGCGCACTGCCCTCCAAATGTAAAGCAGCATAAGTAATAGCATCTTCTTCTGGCATAGGGCTAATTTGCAGGTAACTGTCCAATTTCTGTACCCATGTTCTCGCAGTGGTTTTACCAGAACCATCAAAATATGGGAGCGTCATCTTGCTAACCTTTTTCCGTAGCTCCTGGTTTTGTGGTCTGTGTCCCCCACGGGGTCTATTTCTCATCCTGATGTCAGAGTATTCACCAAATGTCATTTCAGCCCTGAACTCCGCACTGGATGCTCTCCAATCTCTCAGGATTTTGTCCTGGAACTCAAGCTGTGTGGCATCCTGTTCAGGAACATTGTTCCTGGGTGCAAATGTAGGAATACCGGGTCTATCACCAGCGGTTAGCTGGGTAGCTCTCCTATTCGTGACTGAGGCTTCACCTTCATCCTCTCTATCTCTGTGTCGATCTGCATTGTGCCTATCACCATTCTGCCTGTCTCCATTGTTCCTATCCATACGCCTATCACCACCATTATTTGCTTTGTTTCTTTCCCCAAAATCATTCTTGTTTCCTCCATTATTATTGTTGTTCCTATTGTTTCTGTTTTCTGGAGGTACCGACTAGCAAGGGTATGGTTCAGTCTGCCTGTGACTCTCTATAAGTCTCATCTATCCGCAAGAGTCCTCTCTCTATATTCTGTTGTTCCCTCGCCAATGAATTTAGAATACCCCGCAAGCTGGGTTCCTCATTATCTCGATCACCCATCTCTTCAACTTGTGCTGGAACCACTCCTGAAAAAGGATCTATCCTCAGTACTTCAATATCTTCCTCGATGTAAATGACCACTGGTTGTTCCTCTGCGGCTACTACCTCTGTATCTGTATCAAAGGGATATGTCTGTGGAACCTGTAAATCGGGCCTTGACCTGTTCCTTCTAAGATGATACCTACTAGTACCCAGCTGCATGTCTCATGTTTTCTTCTGCATGTCTAAATCTGACCTCACAGGATGGCGGGAAGAACTGTGCTCTGATACCACTGTAATGTGTCGCACCTGTTGGTTCTTTTTTTTTTAAATCTTTTAGTGTTATTTTTAATTTTTTGTGTGTTCTTTCAGACTAGAGAGAAGATGCAGAAGGGGTTTCAGTTTTCCTGCAAATGTGCGTTGTCGGAGCATACAATAGATAGCATATAATGCAAACCCAGAAAAGATACAATGATTTAGAGCAAAATAACAACCCATATCAAGAAATACCTCCAAATGAATTATAGTTGAATACCCATATCACAATTTGCAACTTTGTTTTTATGTTGTAGTCAGACCAGCAACTGGGTACATACAAAATCACTCTAAAATCACCAAAGAAGGTAGCTGAGATGCAGACAGGGATTTATAGCAACAATTAGACTCTAAACGCCTCAGTGCGTGAAGTAAATTAGCTGCTACAAGGGAATTCGATGTCAAAGGCGTATGAAAGAGTGTAGAAGGGATGTCCAAGGCTGTTATGTCAAAAGAAGAATGAAGAAATTCTCGAAGATTGTCTTTAATGTCAAAGGTGAATTGATGCTATCACAATATGAGATAAGTGATTAAGTCTAATGTATGAGGCAGCAATTAAAATGTAATAAATCAGTGACTATATCTATGACCGACTTCTTAAGGCAGAGATTGGTTTGTATAAACAAGCATTGTATGAGGCTAGGCCTCATTGTGGTATCAATGCATTAAAGAGACCAAAGACAAATATAATATGGTCATATATATATAACTACTAGAAAGCAGCAACTATTACATGTTGTAAGGCAGAAGTATTAAAGGAGCAGTGATTGAATTAAAGAAGGAATGAGATTTAATAAGCCAGCAGTGAATATAACAAAAGAGCAGCAATGAAATTTGACTGTTTGGTATAAATAAAACAAAAGATTATATTCCTTCTACTAGCCGACTTCCCTTATATCAGCCCCTTATTTGGTGAGTTTTAAATTCAAAAGAAGACTTTGTCAATGGGGCCGACCCCCTCATATTGGCGCTCCCATCAAATAAATATTGTTTATATCCAAGTTGTCCCTTATGAAGGGAATTAAAAATAATTAAATTCGACTTTTAAGAGGCCAACCCTCTTTAAGAAAAGCGCTCCATATAAAGACAAACATGAGGATATGGAGAGGTGTGTGGTTTCAAGAAAAAGTCGCCTCCCTATGAATGATCACATCTTTTGGTGAAGAGGCAAGAAAGGAGGTATATAAGAAGGATTGAGTGTAGAAAAGGAAGAAAAAGTGTAATGAATATTTATGAGTTTAGAGCAGATATAAAAGAAGAGGAGTAGAAAAATGAAGTGTGTTTCAGATTCATATTGATGAATTATGTAGCCTATGTATGAAGGATAAGATCATATTTGTATGGACATATGTGATAATTAAGAGCAGAAACTTGAAGGAAAATATTGTCATATCCATGATCAGATTTTGTAAAAAGATTATGTATGATTAGTGATCAGATTGAAGAAAGAAAAATATTGCGTGGGCTGCAATCATAGTTGAGGAAGAAGAAATTGTGTTGATTTGGATCAGATTTGTGAGGGAAGAAAGTGTGTGATTTGTGAGGGAAGAAAGTATATGTGTGTGAACCTAAGTTGAGAAGGAAAGACTTACATCATACATAATCAGAAGTAGTGACCGGATTGTGAGTAAAGGAGAACGATATCATGCATTGAAGAATTCATAGAAAGATTGGTGTCTCTTACTGAGTTGGTGCTCAGTTGTGAAGGTTGGTGCCTACAGATTCTACAATCGGGGATTGGAGCCTCCAGTGGATTGGTGCTCACAAAAGAAGAATTGTAAGAGAAGTACGTTGGTGCCTACAGAAGAAGATCGATATATATAAGCAATATTTTGCCATGGTTTTCTCCCGCAAAGGTTTCCACCTAAAATCGTGTGTTCTCTCTGTATTCATAATTGTTAGATCTTACATATGTGATTTATTGTGAATGGTTTAAGTTTGGAAAAGTAAAAGTTTGTTTGATACTGATTCACCCCCCCCTCATTATCACCTTTTGTTCATCAGATGTGTAGTGTTGTGGGCCCCAGCCCACCAATCACCTTAAATCTTCATTCAGCCTGTAATGTCCCCATTTGGGATTGCCCTAAATCTTGCCCTAGAATCACAAATTTAACATAGGGTTGTAACTTACCAATTGAATGCTTGAAGCAAGATAAACCTGATTTAAGTCCTACAATTATGTTAGTTATCAACAAATAAATAAACATATAATCTAATGATGTTACAGATAGGATTCCAATCCTTATTATAATATTCAGCATGTACATATGGGATTCCATTTAAGGTTCTATCCAATCAGCCCATCGTCATTATGGAGCACCATATACAAGGCACCTTGAGCCGTTCCACACAACCCAGGACGTACGGAATGACACCCGCCATTCGGCCTCCCAACCCCACTCAAGGTGTCCTTACCGGAATGGAATCCTAGCTACTTGCATTCCTTATATGCAGTATCCTCCAGAATTGATTGAGAATTGGATGAGAGCCTTAAGGGAATCATAACATTGGTTCTATTGTGCATAGGCAAAATTATAGCAAGAATAACTATATTAGGAGACTAACAATATCTGTTGTTATTAATTACTACATATATATCTCTGCTGATGTACATACATATATCATTGTTGAATTCTACAGATTTATCTCTACTCTAAACCAGTTCATATTCTTTGTATTTCTTTCTCTTATGCAGTTATGTTTCAGATATTTGTTCTAAATCATTTTATAATGCATTTTTATTTATTTCTGAGTATATCCCCCTTGCTTTTTTATTCCATGTATTTCTTACTATTTGTACTTCCTGAAGGGAGGCGTCCCTTTTGAATAGTTGTGCCTTTTATAAAAGGAAATGACTCTATAACGAGTTGCAACTCCTCACAGATCGCAGCCTTTATCTTATCAATAAATTAAAACACTTCACTGCTTTAACAACTTACTTCACAATACATCACTTGCTGCCATCTTAATAGGAAGCACTATTCAATAAGCCTTGCTAATCACACTATATACATGTTACAATGATACTTTAAATAAGTTGTTTGTCTTCTTCTTGCAAATCGTAATACTTAGTAAATCATCGTTCTTCTTTCTTATACAAGACGATGCATATCACAAATATTACCAGTCTTGATGCTGCCTTTAAATACAATGAGTCGCTTCCCTTATGATTTTGTCTTTGTAATATCCCACCCTTGATAGGATATTTAATTTTCTAGATTTTACTTGTCGGTTTAAATTTATTTTTGGTTTTCTGGTATTTTTGCAATGTTTGATACTACAAAATAAAGCAGCAAATTAAAAGATATTGCAATAATAATTTTCAACTCAAAATTGAACATTACATAGGGAATACACAGCTAAAGATTCCAGATTTTTATATCAACTTATATACTCAGTATTTTCACAAAATATTGACAACCCAGTTCATAAAATATCCCCTATTATCTAAAGCATCAATACCCAGAAAAATAGATAGCCAAAATAGTGACGTATCTTACATACCCACTTCGCTGTTCATACAAAATGAAGGCTGAGATGACAGTACAGCAAGTTGGAAATGATCATTCAATCCTCTACTTCGCATGAAATGCATACAATTGATATAGGACTGATTCTCTGTCCTTTCCAAGTAATAACAAGCAAAGTAGACTACGAATCCGGAGTGTATATGATCCAAAGTAGACTACGGATCCTGGCTGAAATGGTACGGCCTGTCTAGGGTACCAGATACACATCAAAATACCATCAAAATCAATGCCATAACCTGCAATACATTCCTCAATATCTTTTGATAATTACGGTAACAAAAAACTGCAAATAATCCCTTGTGAATCCTTCCGCAACTGAACTCCAAACTACCAAACTGAATATGTATGAAGCACAAATGTAACCACTAAGTATGGTTGCCTCAAAGCACCTTTGGACGGTCTTTCACGCCTGTAGAATGCTGTTACTAACGGAGGTTTTCGTCTCCAAAAGCCACCTGGGTTCAAATCTCTTCAAAACCCTCTCAAAACTGTAATGTCCCCATTTTCGAGTTCTCTTGCAGTTCAGTCAGAGTTGACTTTCTAGGTTGGTGACAGCATAATCAGAGGGGTATTTCGATGTCACCAGGGTGTTCGGGTGATCCAGTGGAGCTGGTTGACACTTTCTGGAGAGATTTCAGACAACTTGTCCATACAATTTATAGTAAGTGCTTGCATGTCGACAATCTTTCTGGGTTTTTCTGGGTTTGTTCTCTTTGGTCCTCAAGGAACACTGCTATTTTTAGTGTCAGTTTGGCACTGTTTTGGTGACTTGGCAATCAGCTATTGGCTCTCCCAGTCGTTACATTGAACTCAGGGTTATGAGATGGTCTGTGGATCCAGTTGGCACACTCCGAGTTGGCTCAGTTGCTTATGGCCGTCACTTACTATTTTTAGTAAGTTTGGGATTGGCACCGGAACGGGATTTTGAGAGTGGGATTGGATTCGTCTTGTCAAGACCTTTCCAACGAGCTATAGATCATTGGTTTCTGACATCATCTTGGCCTTCGTTTTAAAGTCCGTAAATTAAACATTATTATTGAATATTGGACCTTGATGCCTAGGCTCGACAACTTAATGTTGTTTTAAATGAGGGGACTTTAAGGGTGATGTTGAGAAAAGAATTAAAGAGAATTATAATATTTTAAAATGTATTTTCCCTCTCATGTTTTATCCCATATGCAAGAGGATTTTAGAAACTTCCAGATGAAAAAGTATAAAAGGGGAAAAGACTCTTCATTTGACATGCTTGGATTATTATTTCTTCTCTCTTTTGAGATTTTCCCTTCGAGGGTTTCTGGAGCTTGGCTCTAGGGATTGGTATTGTCTTGCTAAGACAAAAACCTCTGCAAGATTGGTTGTTCTTGGCTTCTGGGGATGAAAACCTTCATTAGCAAATATTGTATTAGCAGATGCATCCAGTATTCGCATTGTGCTTTCAATGGAGTTGAATCAGTTGAGAGTTAGAGCTTTCTTGAATACGTCTTTTGCAATTTGATGAAGATTCATGAATGCAGATTGGAGAGACTATTTTTGTGGCTGATTAGAACAGATTTTGCTGAAGGTTTATAGTTGTTAGTTTCCCTTATTGTTGGCCATACCATTTCAGCCAGGCCGTACCTTTGTTTGGAGTTCCCATTGTGAGTTTTTTGTCATATTCATCATTCAACCTTGTTCATTCAGCTCTATTTTGTTGGTGCAGACTGTTTGCAGCGATTATTTGGAGAGATTAGAGTGTGTGCTGTTGTGTGTTTTCTCAGCCATGTCCGTACATGGACAATGAGGGGTCGTGGGTCTTGTGTAGGCTCCTTACTCTTTGTTGCAGCTTCATATTTGTTCTTGTTGAGGCGTCCAGAGCCTTATTTATTGCTGATATCATTTATTTGATGAACTATTGTATTTCTTGGAGTTTGGGAGTGATTTCCACCATACCCAGTTGCTAGTCCGACAATGACCCCGACATGAAGTCGTAAAACTTGATATGGGTATGTTATTATAATTCATATTTTGGCTCATTGCTATCTAGGTAGCTTTTATTTTGTTGATATCTATTTTAGATTTTCTGGGTTTATGCTATATGCTCTTATTTCATATATTCAATGCAAATATCAAACATGCAATATATTCAATGAAACCCTAAATCAGAACAATCAAAAAAACAAAAATTTGGCATCAAAATATATACACAACAGGGGTGTATATTACAAAAACCCTCGCAGAGCAAAAGCCAAGCAAATATCAAATATTCAAGCATACCAAATGACTCCCATTCACCTCTTTTTATAATTCCACAAGAGGGGTCCATTCACTTTGGAGGGAAATATTTCTTTTAATTTCACTTTTAATATTTCCCAAGGTGAGCGCTCCACAAAATGACTTAAGTGTCATTTAAATATTTTATTTTTCATCACTTAACCATTATAACCCAAAGTCCAATATTAAATATTAATTTAATATTAATAATTTACGGACTTTAAAACGGAGGCCCAAATGAACTCGGAATCCAGTGATCTATAGACCATTGGAAAGGTCTCGCCAAAACACTTCATCTCCAAAACTGAAAATCTCGAAACGAACAAACTTTAATTTGCGAAAAATAGTAAGTCTGGGCCCAACGTCCGAAACCGCCTGGAAAGACATCACCTTAAACCATCTGATATCATCGAGCTCAATGCAACATCTGGGTAGCCAACGGTTGACTACCAAGTCGCCAAAACAGCGCTAGACTAAACACTTACTATAAATAGCAGTGTTCTCCGAGGACCAAAGAGAACAAACCTAGAAAAATCCAGAAATATTGTCGCCATGCAAGCACTTATTATAAATAGTAAGTATGGACAAGTTGTCCGAAATATCTCCAGAAAGTGTCATACAGCTCCACCGGATCACCCGAACACATTGGTGACATCGAAATACTCCTCTAATTAGGCTGTCACCAACCCAGAAAATCAGCTCCGACTGTGCTGCAAGAGAACCCAAAAATGGGGACATTACAGTCTTATTCATCAATCGTCTCATTTTCTCTTATAAGTCTTTTGTCTTGTTCTCTTTGTAAAGAGACCAGCCATAGGGGAAGGGACATGACACAGCCAATCACATTAAACTTCATTCAGCCAATTACATGAAATCTTCATTCAGCGCTTAAGGAAAGGGAAACGTGGAGAGTTGTATGAGGCACAACCTCAATTTGTTGATTGTTTCATTTTTGTTGAAGCTGGTTGACTTAAAGTCAAATACATTTTTTCTATAGCAGCACACATTAAGTGTCAAACAGCTATAATAAAGGTCAGAGAATTCTAATCTTCTTGCTCATGTAATTTCTGGATTCTAGACTGCAGTTCTATTGTTCAATTTAATCAGTTTCCAGCTATAAAGAGAGTATGCCAAGTGTTTGATATAATGCTTGTAATCCATGTTTGTGCTGAATGACAATATTGTTTATGACTATCATATAAACTCTGTAAACAAGTTATTCACCTCAAGATAACTCAGAAAATACAGTTAAAGACTCAAATGCGAAGTGTTTGACAAAATACCTGTATAGTGAATATTCAGTTTGTGAGTGTTTTGGGGAAAAATAGGGGGGTGGCTATTACAACTAATGTTTATGTTGACGTGCTTTACAATGGAATTACATCATCTTATTAGAAACTTGATGTAGTCTGGTTCAGCTCATCCTACTGTACACACACTTTGATTGAACATAAAAATATCACCAAAATAGTAGTGGACCATATATACATAGTATCATGTAGTTCCATCCTCAAATACAGAAGCACAAACTTGACTTCATTAATTTTGAATTATGTAACAAATTTTTTTAAGATATGAATTACGTAAAACCTTCTCCCATATGTTTTAAAAAACTTTTTTCTCCACTATATCAACAAGAAACACATAAAACAAAGGAATTTTAAGGAATTGATGATTATAATTGACCCTAGAGAGTCCTATCCAAATCTTAAGATGTCACAACTCAAAGAAGAAGAAAAATGAAGGAGTGTAGTCTTACCTTCAAAAGTTTGAAACCAAGCACTTCCTCACATATTGAGGATAAGCCTTTGCTTTGTTGAATCAACATTTTATTCCTCCCTTTGCTTAGTGACCATGAATCAGAGTTCTGTAAATAGCTGTAAACTTTCCCAATATCTATATAAGGATCTACCTGAAACATTAAAAACATGAATTCAATGGCACCCAAAATACAAAATTATTTCTTAAGGGACATGATATCACAACCTACTATCAACAGTAAAAAAATGAATATTACAACACCTTCAAACATTAAATTTTAAAAGTTCATATCTTTGATTTTTGATAAATAACTATAATTGTGCATAAAATGGAATGCCATTTAGCCATTTGTTGTTGAGTCAAGATCTATAGAAATGAATAAAAGTAAGTTTAAATTTCAGAACAAAATAATAGTTTAAATTTCAGAACAAAATAAATGTTTTTTTTGTAAATTAGGTATATGTTGCACCCATACGAAACTTCCAGTGTCAAGAGGTGTCTACATGTTTTGTCGTCTGTTTATCAAAGTGTTGCATATAGAAGCGTCATGTTTAACTTCATACATAATCTTTTCATGGCCAATTTCATTCTAAGGAATGGTTGCCAGTCCCTAAGCTGTTTCATTCGTCTCTGAGCCACAAATGAGCAGAAAACTAGTTGGACCAACCTACTTTCATGAGGGTAAATTTATAGGGCCAACTTGTTTGAAGCTAGTATCATCCCTATATTAGTGTGATCTATGCAGGTCATCTCTTCACATTCATCCGCTGATCAATATACAAGAGTTGATCAGTCTTCAAGTAGCCCCAGCTTGAGGAAGCACTTGGGGCAGAGTTCAAAGGCTGTTAAGTGGCGATTAGAGCAGGCAAAATGAGCAAATAAGACTTTCAAAATGACTTAAGTGTTAGGCCACTAAAAATCACACGAATAGCAGATCATTGGCAGCAAAAGTCATCAAGGTGCACGATAGAAGAAACAAAAGATGGAAAAGAACAAAGAATCCTGCAACTTGGACGACTACAGTAGTACAAATGGGTGAATCGCATGATAAAGGAGGTCTAGCCTAGCAGGAGCCTTAAAGGGCACAATTGTGAGACTTCATGTTGGCAAAGCGCCAGCAAATCATGCCCTCAAAGAATGTAGATGACTTGCAGACACATTAAAATTGTTCTATACAGAGTTTCATGGACACAAAATGGATGAAATCACGCAACCAAAATAAAAATGTCGACATCACCAAATCACACAATGGACAAAAGAGCAACATGAGTGGAATCCTACGACCAGGGTTCAACAGCGACGACAAAAGCTTAAACAGCGACAACAAAAGCTTAAAATCGCATGACTAAAAATAGATGCATGGTAAACATTACAAAATCGCACGATCATAGGCATTTTGATTGGCAGGAACATTGAAATCGCGTGACTAAGATTAAAACAACGGCAAAGTGAATAAAATCATGTGAAACAAAGTTTAATTTTGGCATACAAATCAAAATCACATGACCAAACTTAAATTATAGAAAAGCATAGCAAAATCACACAATAGAAGTTTGAGTGACAGTAGACAATCGGTAAACATGCGGTCAAGGGCTTCAAGAGTCAAAACACATACAAAACACACAATAAAAGTTTGAACAACCAATTTGAAGGATTAATCATTGGCAAACGAACATTTGGGGTTCATAACATCAAGTTTGTTTTGTTTCATGATAGTTGGCATCAGATTTAAGTCATTAGATGGATTGGTGAAATCTCATGGCACTTTGGTATTCCAGTTTCTTCAAATGCTGAGGGGTTTTCAAATCACCATATGCATCTAATTAAGTCTATTTTTTATCACATTCTAATTTTGGCAGATGAGAAGGGCATATTTTGGGCTGCTTTATTAGTTCTTTAGAATAGTTATGTTGTAAAGTTTCTTTCTTTCCTATTTTTTTGTAGCTTTAAGCGCTTACACTTTAAAATGATGACGATAAATAATTATTATTCTAAAATCCCAAAATGGAGATATTCTTTGTAAACCTATAAATAAGTGCTTTGAGCACATAAATTCTTAATGATGGTTGATGCGACAAGTATGTTGCTGAAATTATTATTCAAGTTGGTTTGCATGTGTGTGTAATTTCAATAATCAAATTGTAACCAAATACCATTGTCAAGCTTTGTATTGATGTCATTCATTCATCTAAGTTAAGCTTGCATGTGACTCAGATTTTTGGACTTTGGAATTCCCTATTGTCTTGTGTTGCAGTTTCTCTCCCTTTAAAATATTGTTTGCATCAGTGCTGGTTTTTGTTTTAGCCAACAAGAAGGTTGCCTTGTTCATGCTTAGATTAGTTGCTTTCATTTATAAATCTGAAAATCTCACTTGTGAAACAAGCTATTATCAATCCGATACTTGTATCTGAGGCAAAAACATGGGCAAGTAGTCATTTCATTTATGCAAACCCCCCAAAAAGATTATAGTGTTGATATATGTATATATTGTCTTGGTTTGGTGTCTAGGGTCAATCTGGCTTAGTCTTTAGGTTTAGTTTGGAACTCATGGGGGCTTCCCCACATTATTTTAAGAGAGGTTTCTCCTCGCACATCGTTTTGTTTTATGATGTCTTGCAAAGTACAAATTAAACGCTACTTCTATTCTTCATTTTGATATATTTACAAAACAATTTGGCATTGAATTGTTTTTTCTTATCTTCTACCTTCTCTCATGTGATGTGATAAATCAAGCCATTTTCATAATGTCTGCCAACTACAACCACTATTTGATCAAGTTGCTTGGCTTTTTTAGGTGAATACATGTCATAAAGTACAAAGAAACACTCCTACTTCTTTTCTAGATAGTGTTGGCGTTTCAATTCGCATCTCTGGAATGCGAGTTGGAAATGGACAACTATGCACAAATAAACTACTCTCCTATTGGAAGGGGGAGTTCCCTTTTCGCTGATGTTCGCTAAAAAGATAAATAAATTAAACTTCACCTATCTTCTTTTTCATTCTCAGCTGCGAGCACAAGGTTATAAAACTCTAAACGCTGCAGAAGAGGTTTTTTCCTTTTTTAAAACTTCTACTACAACTAGGCTTGAACTAATGACGCTTTTAATCTCCCAAGTAAATTCAGAGCAAAGGGATTAAAAGTGGACAGGGAATGATTGTTTTAACACAAAAACTTAAGTAAATTTCTCCCAGATTTACATCACAAGACTCATTGTACTTTAATGATGAAAGCTGAAATAAAAGTTACACAAGCCACACATCTGACGACAAAACTTGATGATCTGAGATAGAATATCAGAGCAAAGGCAAGCATGAGATTTCTATTCCAACATCACAAAGTCGATACAACTCTAGGACAGCAATACTGTAGCAAAAGGCAGGCATACAGCAAGCAATCAAACACCGAAAACAGATTACACAGAGTGAACAAGCACTTTGAACAACAATTTTGCAAGCTAGAATAGGCACAGCAAAATATGTTATCTCCAACACCGTTCCCTTACAATGAACACAGAGTGAACAAACACTTGGAATAACAAGATTTGCAGGCTAGAATAGGCATAACAAATTTGCTATCACAAAAGTAGCTCTATTACAATGGGCAAGGCTGCCCTTATTTATACTAAATCAAAGGAGTAGGGAACCCTAAAATCTCCTTGATTAACCCTAACTATCTTGCCAACTTGCAAGCTGTATTTATATTCTAAGACAAAGATACAACTAACAAACGCTTTAAAGCAATTTGCTTTAAAGCAAAGAAAACTCCAACTAATACAAAATGATTTCTTTCTAAATAAAGAATGGATGAGCTTAGGATGAAAGCAAATGCTTTAAAACAAAAAGCATTTGACTTAAAGTTGCTTTCTTTTGAGTCACATCTTCATCTACATTCTTGCTTTATTCGTGATGTCATCCATTGGTATCCTAGGAAATAATATCTTCTAAAAAGCAGATTCTGACCGAAAAAGCTGACACATGGATTTTGTAGACAATTCCGTTTTGAAGCAACCCAGATCGTCGGATTTTGAAAAAGTAGAGGATTTCTCGAAAAAGCAGCAAAAAAGCAAATTTTCGAAAATATAAAAATTTCCAATCTTCAAGAGGATAAAAATCCAGGTGGACCCATTTCGATGAAAATTGAAAATACTTTGGCCCTGTTTCTGAAAAATGATCCCCTAAAAAAAAAGACCTTGAAAAAGCGTTCCTCTGTGCTTCCCAATCCCGAAACTATGAAGAACACTGAAAAAGCACTTCGTTTGGGCTCTCAAATCTTCATGAGAAGAAAACTATGCTTTCTTCCTATGGATGCAACCTACAAAAATAATGAATAAAAGCGGCCAAAAGCTTGTCTTTATAAAATTTTAGGGCGAAAAAGCAGCTTTCTTTGTGAAAAAATAAAACTTGGATCTTATCCATAAAGAAAGCAACTTTTAAAGCGCAAATCCAGGTGGATGTCTTCGAATAGGAAGAATCCCTATTTTATAGCTGCCTATGGCTTTATGTGTAAGATGACTAAAAATATCTTCTTTTGATGATGTCATCAAACACGCGAGTTTGCAAAAATGTTAGCCAATTTTACTTCGTTTTTTGAAATTTTTGCACTCGTTTCAACTCAAGTATGGCCTGTCTCTGACTTCAACAAGATGGTAAAATGTCACCGTTGACTAAAAAAGCTGACTGATCACGACATTTTGGAGACCTATCGACGTGATTCCATCCCCAGCCTCAAACTGACGTTCTGACGACGTTTGACCGTAGATTTGACTTCTAAAAACTGTCGCCAGGCAAAGTCTTGGAAGCGGCTGTCGAATGTCATCAATAGATCATGAAATTTTCTCTCTGGTGAACTTGGGCGCCCCTAGCCTCTAGGGGTGCCTGATTTTCAATGCCTTAGTCATTTTTCAAAAATTTCAACTTTTTCAACTTCTTGATTTCCGTGCACGTTCCGGTGACTGATGACCCATGTTTGGCTGTCAGTTTCTGTCTGCTAGGACAAAACTGAGCCTGATGATCTGGCAAATAGGCAAGCCTGATGAAAACTAAGTTGATTGTACCCTCTGCCTGCCTTGAAAAACGTGCCAAACTGACTTGCTGTGAACCTAACCAGGCTAACGAAGGAAGATTTTCGTTTTCCGGAAAAACTCAAAAATAGACATTTGGGCGCCCCTAGCCTGCAGGGGCACCTAACATTCAGTGCCTTAGAAAATTTTTGGTATTTTTCAATTTTCATGTCGTTTCTCGATTTCCGTGCCGACTCCTATTTGATCTTCATTTTCGGTCGTCCAGATGACTATTGAGGCAGGATGGGGAATGATCTGAGTAGCCTGAACACATCTGTGATGAAATCCCAGCTTTTACCGACATTTGACTGAGTTTGACCAAGTTTGACCACCTGGAAATGAGCTGACGGAGGCTTTTTTCACGTTTCTCAAAAAATGCATAAAAAATTCTAAGGCATGAGAAGTTGGGCACCCCCAGCCTCCAAGGGCGCTTAGGATTTTGTGCCTTAGCCAATTTCATGATTTTCAACCTTCGTTTGCAACTTGCTCCATTTCGCGTGCCGACAGCTACTTCCTGATGCTGATTTAGACAATTTTGTTAGTCAACTGCCACTGGATAGTGAATGAACTGGATAGCCTGGGTACATCGGATGTGATTTCCAACTTTTCGGGGCCTGATGACCAAAATGACTGCTTTTACACTCACCAGAACTAACCGACGGAGACATTTCTCGCATTTTCTTAAAAAATGCGAAAAAAATCTAACACTGGTGCAACTGGGCAACCCGAGCCTCCAGGGGCACTTGGTTTCCAATGCCTTAGTTAAATTTTGATGATTTTCAAATTTTCACCTCACCCCGAATTGACCCTGCTCCGTTTTGCGTTCTTCATCGAATCGACAATTGTTCGTCAGTTCTGCGCCGTCGAAACAGCGTTGAAAACTTGAAAACGAGCTCTGGCAAATGAAATTCCTCCATTGATGACTTCAAAGCTCATGCTTTGCCTTCTGAAAAAACAGAATTGACCCAATAGAGAAAACTTGACCTTTTGCAAATTCTGTCGAAACCACGCTGATTGTGAAACAAAATCAGCCAATGAGAATTAGGCACGACACCTGAATCAGAGATTCTATTTTTAGAAACTTTCTATTTTTAGAAAATTTTGCTAGCATCCATATCTCAAGAAACCCAGAAAACCTAATTTGACATCTATTTTTAATAACTTTCTAAAAATAGAAATTTCTATTTTTAGAAATTTTGACTTTGACTGTTTTGACGCAAAATTTTCTAGACTTTCTCAAAATGCCTTAATGAAGCAAAAATTTTAATTGGGTACAACAATTGGCTCTGTCTGGGGACCATGTCGGATACTTACGGCATAGGAGAACCAAGAATCTCTGGACTTTTTAAGCTTCGACCAATGTCTTATCAGTTGTAAGATACCCAACTAGTCCTACGAAAATTTTTCCTTACTTAAACAATTTTATTTGCTATCAATTCATCAACTACTTCAACAACATAAAGATATACATCAAAGATAACACAGTGAATGAATCAATCTTAGAGTTGGGTACTTGTCTTATTACTTGATTCAATCAACTTGCAATGTCTTATTACATAGATAATGCTTCAACAGCATGAAGTTACAACTTATTCAATGGAAATACAAAAGAAAGGCCTTGAAGCCTTGATGTTTACAATGGCGTCTACACTTGATCAACTCAATCAAACTCAATGATGTCAACTGAATGTCGACACCTCACAAAATCACAAGGGAGCATCCCCTTGCTTGTTGAGGGAGCATCACCCCAACACTTGAAACTCGCAGGCCTCAAGATTACAAGCTAAATATCTTTGCAGAGAGAATTTTGTCAAAATGAATAGATGCCAAATGAATGAGAGAGCTCTTCCTTTTATAGGCCTTCCAAAGGCAATGAAGGCACATTTTTCAATGCACAAAGAGGAACCAAGGCACATGTCCCAAGAAGCATATCCAAGGGAATATCCCATCTTGATGACTCATTCTGAGTTGGCAAGCTTATCCAAAGACCTCGACACGGATCCCGAAGACATTCTGTGGACCAATAGGCATTCAGACAGTTGTAACAACCTTAACCACTTCTTGAAACACTTTAGGCACAGTTTTAGGGTTCTTCTAACTGTGGCACCAGCTGTGGAGGATCTCACCAGGAAGTGCGCCTAAATTTTCATCCTTGGAAGATACTGTCTTTGGAAGTGAACTCCTCTGGATCCATACTTAAACATTTGAAGATTTGGAATGTTCAACTCCTCACCTCACAAGGTAGGCGTATAATTGAAGGATTTACAGGTTTTTCTTACTTGGGCGTCAAGTTGAGGTGACCTCCTCCTGAAGTTGCGCCTTGTCAACATTAGGCACCAATTAGAGTTTATGGATGCTCTGGATTGTTTCCAAGAGTAGGCGCCAAAACATCATCATTAAGAAAGTGTTTTAAATGCTAGGCGCCCAAATGAGCCCTCTGGAGTCTAGGCGCTCCTTTCATGCATTCTGTGTTCTAGGCGCCAATTGAAAGGAGTGGAGAACAGGGCAAACGCCTTCCAAACTAGGCGTTTTCTTGAGGTGACAAGGACTTAGAAAGTGCGCCTAAGGTGAGCGCCTTGAGTGAAAAGGTCTAACAAACATCTTTGAACCCCCTTTCAAGGTTAGGCGCATTCTGGAGGTGGAAACAAGTAGAAGGTGCGCCTTGGCTTCCTTTGTCAATTCTTTCAAGTCTTTGTTGATTAGGAAGGTGGAATGCTTCATTGTAGAATGAGCGCCTATCTTCTAATGTCCAGACTACTTCTTCTGGCTCACTCTATGGCTAGGCGCCAAAGCTAAACTGTGCACACAAGGGAGTGCGCCTTGACTCACTTGATGTTTCTTACTATTGCAAACCCTGGAAGATGTCCCAAGGCTTTCCCTTTCACAAGCGCCTGACCTCACAAGTTCCTTCATGTGCTATTCTTTGAAGGCGCCAAAACTGAACTTCAGTGCCATGGGATTGCGCCTATCCTGGAAAGATCCTCAAAATGATGTTAGCTTGCTCAACTAGACCCTAGGCGCCAAAATGATATTACAAACTGCATGGCTTTCAAGACCAACTTGAGATGATATTGTGCCTTGCTAGAGTTAGGCGCAGAACTGGTGTCCTTCTGACTGGGCGCCAGCTTTGGAGGATTCACAGTGGTTCTAGCGCCTTGATCATAACTTGATCATCATCTCACCTCCTGATGGAGCGCCTTATATCTAGTATTGGTCTTGAGGACTTGCTCCCACCCTAGGCGCACATTTGAGGAAGTTTCAGTTGGTAACTGCGCCTGGCACCTTTGTGAAGATGTTCCACATTATTCAAACTCTCAAACACTTGTAATCATTCCTTATTGATGCTCCTTTAAACTAGCGCCTTGCTTAGAGTATCTATACCTTGTCTGGGTCTTCAATTTCATCTAGGCGCACTTATCTGGAACAAGATTCTTAGGCGCATCTGGATGTCTGTGGAGAGGTGAATTGGCGCCCTAGTTGAAATGTTTAAGGCGCTTCAAAATATGATGTTTCTCTGCTAGGCGCTCATCCAGGAGTATGTTTTGAAATGGGCGCCTAGACAATTTCCAGCTTATTTGTCCCCAGACTTAACCAACTTTTGGGTTTTCTGACTTTAGAACCTGCAAAACAATCAAACGGAGTTAGTCAAAATCCAATTCATTCCCTTGTCATTCTGAATTAGCCTCCTGGAATGATCAATAGGCTAATCCATTCTTTACTTGATGATCAAGCCGGAAACGGAGACATGACATCAGTTGGGCAATAGAGTCAGGTTACTTTCCTAATCACCTAGAACAAGACTTTTCCCTACACCTAAAACTGGACTTCCTAAAATCACCTAAGAGTTGGTACTTCTCAGAACACAAAGAACACAACTGTCACATTACGGAAAGGGGAAAAACATTACGACATAACGATCACATCACAGAAAGGGGAAACACATTACGAGAACAGAAAGTTTTCACACGCTCTTTTTCCTGAGCGAGGATGAGAAGAACAAAACTGTCACATAAAACCATCAACCAATTCGGAAAAGTAAGAACCATCTCCCCTCAGCTGTGAAGATTCTCTTGGCAACATAGTTTTTCTTTCTCTGCAACATCTCAAAGAGCCACGGTTCAGGCGGGTATTCATGTTCAGGCCATGAGAAGTTCATGAGGAACTGGTTGATACGCCAGAGATCAGGTGGAGCATCTTCTTCTAAAGCAAGCAACCTCTGCAATAGGTGAAGGTACAAAACCTCCTTCTGAAGATATGTAGGAATGTCGTGTGGCCAAAGTATATTTGTGGCAATGGTTATCACCACATATAGAATATGAGTTTCATTTATATCTTGTACACACACAACTTTGAACTCAGTCAATGCATCATCTTCTAGAAAAGGTGCAAGCTGCTCATACACGACTCTAGTTACTAATTCTTGGCTTATCGGATCCACAACTATCGTCGCCCATTTTTCCAGTGCTTCAAGAGCTTCTTCTTCTTCATTGGTTGTGTTTTCGTCCATCCAATCTTCAAAGTCTGATAGATCATCCAAGTCTGAATGCTCGAGCTCTTGATCATTATCAAAGTACACTTAATGGGTAACATCTTCACCTGACAGTTCACTTTGCCATTCACTATCTTGAATCTCGTCATCCTCCATAGTGTAATCATCTTCAAAGCATATATCTGCCATTGTCTCATCTTCAGCATTCGTGTATCTTTCTTCTTCTGCTAAGTAGGCGGAATCAAAGAGAGATTCATCTGAGCTATATGCTGCTTCTTCATCTTCTTGATCGATCGCACATACGGCGTATCTCACAAAACATGTCAAGAATTTCTGATTTTGCAATATCATCCTCTTTAGTGACCAAGATTGAATATTCCATGAAATTTTCTTCTCCACAAGTCTCTTCATATGTTGCATTTTGTGTCGACTTTATCATATCTGTGATGACTCTTTCTTGCACAGGTTCATGGATAAGCTCTGAAAGCTTAGCATCATCTTCTTCACTAATGAAAACTTCCTGAGACAAAGACGAAGACGGGCTAAACTGCAAAAGAAAATTTATAGTATCCTCTACTGAAGAATCACTCTCCAAGTGATGTAGAAAATTGTCGAGATCCAATGATGAATCTTCCATATGATCTCCAGTTTTGAGAAATTCCTCCAATGATGAATCATCTTCAAAATGAAGATCTTGTTCTTGCTCCAATTGCAATCCTTCTTTGGTCTCTTCTCCTTTGAATGTATCTGACACAGGTTGTTCAAACCAACCTTCAAAAGATGAGAAGAACAAATTGGATTCATCATTGCTCTCTGCAACATATTTGATCTCTTCCTCGTAATTTTGATCTTGAGAAGATTGTTGCACTTCTTCTCCCTCAGTGAAAGTATGCAAGTTGTGCATTTCTTCGAGTTCTTCCATCAACGATCCTTCTTCATATTCAAAGAAATTATGCAAATTTTCAGCTTCCGATGAACATTCATGTTCCATATGCAAACACATGATGTCACTTGAAATAGAGTTAGGAAAATGATCCCTTTTAATATTTGATTTACACTGGTAAAATCCCTTCATAGAGCCGCCATCGGATTCGTCAAAGAGACATTTAGGATTATCCGAAAATCCTTGATTTTCATTTGATGCTTTTAATATTTGCATGAATCTTCTCATCTCAGGGCAATTTCTCCATCATGTTGGTTTGTTGCATGGAACAAGCAGTAGATTTGTATTGCAGAAGACACATCTGCCTCTTGACGCATAGGTGATACTTGACACACAAGTGAAGCAGGTTGATCACTGACATAGTTAATGAAAGAATCTGGTATACTTGAAGGAGGTGGAACTTGCCAAAGCGGTAAAACATTCAAGGGCACCAGTGGCTTGATTGAATCTCTCTAGATCTTTCCCGAAGTGATCATATGATCTTCTAATTCAATAGCATACTCCTGAGCTTCTTGCAGTTCTGTAGCGTGTCTTTGCTTGAGGTAGAAAGAAATTTCTGAAGATTGTGCATTCGTGAAACAACTTAGTAGAATTTATGATGAAGGGTTCAAGGTGTTCACGACTTTTCCAACCAAACGGTTGAATCTAACCACGAACTCTCGCATCAGCTCACTTCTATCTTTCTTGATGTTTGAGAGTTGTGCAAACAAGACATGACTGTCTTCTATAGGCTTGAAACGGGCGAGAAATTTCTCCCTCATCAACTCCCAACTTGTGATAGAGCTGGCAGCGAGGTGATTAAACCATTTAGCTGCTGAACTTTGCAATGATTCCACAAACAAATGCACTGCACCATCTTCATGTGCAACACCAAGAATTCCACAGGCGGTGGTGAAGGCAGAAATGTGCTCATCAGGATGTTGCTTGCCATCACCATGAAACTTCAAAAAACTTTTTCTTGATCCTTCAGGAAGCTCATGATATTCTACTAGTGCCAAAGGTCCAATGTTGTTACCCCAAGGTAATGGGGGTGGACACCGTTGATTTTGATTATTGTGAGCATTATTATTATTTGCATCACCCATCGCTCTAGCCTGAATTACTGGTTCCTCTTGAGGTTTTGCATCACCCATTGCTCTAGCCTGAATTACTGGTTCCTCTTGAGGTTCTTCCTGCTTGACTTCAGGAACTATGCTGGATGTTTCTCCAACTTCTGTAGGAACAAGATCTTGGAAGAAAGGATCCGTAGCACCACCTATTCCCCTTCTTGAATAAACCATGTGAGCCAGGATTATCTACTGCCACGCAAGAGGTGGTAATATTGGTCTTCCGGCCGCAAGATCTGCTTTGTGTTCTTCTTCGTCAAGAATAGTAGCCGCGTTCCTCCACTGATCAGGACTTTCCTCTTGCACAAATATGAAACTCCTCAGGCTACTAATGATGTCCGTTTGCTCTCCTTCCACTCGTACAAGATTTGGTTGAATAGTAGGTGGTGTAAGATTTGGTTGTTGAACTGGACTAGTAGGACGCCAGAGAGTCATTCCTGTGACATAAGCCTAAGCTTGCATAAAGTTTTATGCCTCGTGCCCCACAGTGGGCGCCAGAAAACTATTGGCGTTTCAATTCGCACCTTTGGAATGCGAGTTGGAAACGGACAGCTATGCACAGATAAACGGCTCTCCTATTGGAAGGGGGAGTTCCCTTTTCGCTAATGTTCACTGAAAAGATAAATAAATTAAACTTTGCCTCTCTTCTTGATTCTCAGTTGTGAGCACAAGGTTATAAAACTCTAAATGCTGCAGAAGAGGTTTTTTCCTTTTTTAAAACTTCTACTACAACTAGACTTGAACTAATGACGTTTTTAATCTCCTAAGTAAATTCAGAGCAAAGGGATTAAAAGTGGACAGGGAATGATTGTTTTAACACGAAAACTTAAGTAAATTTCTCCCAGATTTACATCACAAGACTCATTGTACTTTAATGATGAAAGCTGAAATAAAAGTTACACAAGCCACACATCTGATGACAAAACTTGATGATCTGAGATAGAATATCAGAGCAAAGGCAAGCATGAGATTTCTATTCCAACATCACAAAGTCGATACAACTCTAGGACAGCAATACTGTAGCAAAAGGTAGGCATACAGCAAGCGATCAAACACCGGAAACAAATTACACAGAGTGAACAAGCACTTTGAACAACAATTTTACAGGCTAGAATAGGCACAGCAAAATATGTTATCTCCAACGTCGTTCCCTTACAATGAACACAGAGTGAACAAACACTTGGAATAACAAGATTTGCAGGCTAGAATAGGCACAGCAAATTTGCTATCACAAAAGTAGCTCTATTACAATGGGCAAGGCTGCCCTTATTTATACTAAATCAAAGGAGTAGGGAACCCTAAAATCTCCTTGATTAACCCTAACTATCTTGCCAACTTGCAAACTTTATTTATATTCTAAGACAAAGATACAACTAACAAACGCTTTAAAGCAAAGAAAACTCCAACTAATACAAAGTGATTTCTTTCTAAATAAAAAATGGATGAGCTTAAGATGAAAGCAAATGCTTTAAAATAAAAAACATTTGAGTTAAAGCTGCTTTCTTTTGAGTCACATCTTCATCTACATTCTTGCTTTATTGGTGATGTCGTCCATTGGCATCTTGGGAAATAATATCTTCTAAAAAGCAGATTCTGACCGAAAAAACTGGCACATGGGTTTTGTAGACAATTCCGTTTTGAAGCAACCCAGATCGTCGGATTTTGAAAAAGCGGAGGATTTTCCGAAAAAACAGCAAAAAAGCAAATTTTCAAAAATATAAAAATTTCCAATCTTCAAGAGGACGAAAATCCAGGTGGACCCATTTTGATGAAAATTGAAAAAGTTTTGCCCTTGTTTTTGAAAAATAATCCCCTAGAAAAAAAGGACCTTGAAAAAGCGTGCCTCTATGCTTCCCAATCCCGAAACTATGAAGAACACTGAAAAAGCACTTCGTTTGGGCTCTCAAATCTTCATGAGAAGAAAAATATGCTTTCTTCCTCTGGATGCAACGTACAAAAATAATTAATAAAAGCGGCCAAAAGCTTGTCTTTATAAAATTTTAGGGCGAAAAAGCAGCTTCCTTTGTGAAAAAATAAAACTTGGATCTTATCCATAAAGAGAGCAACTTTTAAAGCGCAAATCCAAGTGGATGTCTTCGAATAGGAAGAATCCCTATTTTATAGCTGCCTATGGCTTCATGTGTAAGATGACTAAAAATATCTTCTTTTGATGATGTCATCAAACACGCGAGTTTGCAAAAAATGTTAGCCAATTTTACTTCATTTTTTGAAATTTTTGCACTCGTTTCGACTCAAGTATGGCTTGTCTCTAACTTCAACAAGATGGAAAATGTCACTGTTGACTGAAAAAGGTGTCTGATCACGACATTTTGGAGACCTATCAACTGTGATTCCATCCCCAGCCTCAAACTGACATTCTGATGACGTTTGACCGTAAATTTGACTTTCGAAAACTGTCACCGGGCGAAGTCTTGGAATCGGCTATCAAATGTCATCAGTAGATCATGAAATTTTCTATCTCTAGTGAACTTGGGCGCCCCTAGCCTCCAAGGGCGCCTGATTTTCAATGCCTTAGTCATTTTTCAAAAATTTCTACTTCTTGATTTTCGTGCATGTTGCGGTGACTGATGACCCATGTTTGGTTGTCGATTTCTGTCTGCTGGGACAAAACTGAGCCTAATGATCTGGCAGATAGGCAGGCCTGATGAAAACTGAGCTGATTGTACTCTCTGCCTGCCTCGAAAAACGCACCAAACTAACTTGCTATGAACCTGACCGGGCTAACGAAGGAAGATTCTCGTTTTCCGGAAAAACTCAAAAATAAACTAAGTCTAGTAGATTTGGGTGCCCCTAGCCTCCAAGGGCGCCTAAGATTCAGTGCCTTCGAAAATTTTTGGTATTTTTCAATTTTCATGTCGTTTCTCGATTTTCGTGCCAACAGCTCCTATTTGATCTTCGTTTTCGGTCATCCGGATGACTATTGAGGCAGGACGGGGAATGATCTGAGTAGCCTGAACACATTTGTGATGAAATCCCAGCTTTTATCGAAGTTTGACTGAGTTTGACCAAGTTTGACCACCTGCAAATGAGCTGACGAAGGCTTTTTGGACGTTTCTCGAAAAACGCATAAAAAATTCTAAGGCATGAGAAGTTGGGCACCCCCAGCCTCCAGGGGCGCCTAGGATTTGTGCCTTAGCCAATTTCATGATTTTCAACCTTCGTTTGCAACTTGCTTCGTTTTGCGTGCCGACAGTTGCTTCTTGATGCTGATTTAGACGATTTCGTCAGTCAACTGCCACTAGATAGTGAATGAACTGGATAGCCTGGGTACATCAGACGTGATTTCCAGCTTTTCGGGGCTTGATGACCAAAATGACTACTTTTATGCTCACCGGAACTGACTGATGGAGACATTTCTCGCATTTTCTTAAAAAACACAAAAAAAATCTAACACTGGTGCAACTGGGCTCCCCTAGCCTCCAAGGGCGCTTGGTTTCCAATGCCTTAATTAAATTTTGATGATTTTCAAATTTTCACCTCACCCCGAATTGACCCTGCTCTATTTTGCGTTCTTCGTCGAATCGACGACTGTCAGTTCTGCGTCATCGGAACAGCGTTGAAAATTTGAAAACAAGCTCTGACAGATGAAATTCCTCCATTGATGACTTCAGAGCTCATGCTTCGCCTTTTGAAAAAGCAGAATTGACCCAGTAGAGAAAACTTGACCTTTTGCAGATTATGTCAGGACCACACTAATCGTGAAGCAAAATCAGCCAATGAGAATCAGGCATGACCCCTGAATCGGAGATTCTATTTTTAGAAACTTTCTATTTTTAAAAAAATTGCCAGCATCCGTATCTCAAGAAACCCAGAAAATCTAATTTGACGTCTATTTTTAGGAACTTTCTAAAAATAGAAATTTATATTTTTAGAAATTTTGACTTTTTGACTTTTTTGACGCAAAATTTTCTAGACTTTCTCAAAATGCCTTAATGAAGCAAAAAATTTTAATTGGGTACAATAGATACGTTAGTGTATTTGCATATAGACTAAATGATTCCTTATTGCTTTGTTGACATGGATGACAGCATGTTTCATGCACACCAGCGTACCTGTTACCCAATATTTTGTTTTTGTACTTCAAAGTTTAAAGCATTGAGTTAATATGAGTCAAGTCATTATTTTTCCCTTTTGCTAGTATGTCCTTGGTCCAAAATTCCACTAAATTAAAGTCCTTAATTTCTTTGTCAGCAAGTTTGTGCTTTGGCGATCCTGATCGACAAGTTCGCTAGTTCGCGAACCTACCGATTTAGTAAAAAATACCTCATTCTTTATCATTTGACCCTGTTTCAGTGCATTTTATCTCCCACGAACTTGTTTGCTTTATATTTCCCTTTGCCGACAACTTCTTTAGTTCCCGAACTGCCCACCTTGGTTCGTAAATGCATGTTCTCACTGAAAAGGAGAAAGTTGAAGTCCGAGCCAAATTGGTAATTCTCTTGGTTCACAAACTCACAACTTCACCGATAGATGAAGCTACCAATGAAGACTTTTGAAGAGGAGATAAATTTTGTTCAAATCATTCAATAGCCAAATCCGGAGAAGTGCTTAGTTTGCGAACTAGTTAGTTCCCTGATGAGTTAGTTCACCGATGGGTTAGTTCACTGATGAAGAGTTCACAAAAATCAATCTTCGCCAATAAAGGTAAGAAAGAAGTCGCTGAGTTTCAAAGTTTTGTTCTACCCTGATTTTTATTTTTTTTTGAAAATATATTAAATGCTACAGCAACCCTGAATGTCAAATTTCTCACAAACACATCACACCCATGATCCCAATTGTTGTTCTAGTGAGTTCAAATCATAAATATGAAGTTCCAACCCAAAGGAGTAACATGTAACAATACCCAGAATGGTAAAAAACTGTTTATTCATAAATATGGAATACCCATAAGCTGCAAATGATTTTCAGATCTGATGCAAGGTTTATACAACAATATTTCATAGTTTTTGACAACACCCAGATGGGTAAATCAATTTTATAACAATATTATAGCATATCCAGATGATAAAATCAACTTAGAGAGACATTACAAACATACCCATTTGTTGCTGTCATACACAAGTCTAAAAAGATTGAAATCAACAAACTGGAGTTTCCCTACTGATTTTCCAATGCCTCCAAAACACACCTCTCCTTCCATTGAATGATGGCAATATGTTTTTGAGTCCTAAGCGCCTCCAACCATGCATAAACTTCCCTCAAACCCTAGGCGAATAGGGCAAGCCTAGCTAGGAAGAAGTATGGCCAACATTGTTTGTGTTTTCTTTTGCCAAAACCTGCTCAAACCCTCTCAAAATCTGATGCTCCCCTCTTCACCTCCCTTCTCCCCTATTGAATGATAGAAAACTTATATTTCATAGGTGATTCAACCATACAATTTTACCAATATTTGCTGCAATTGTACGGCTTGCATGGAAGAGAGGTGCGGCTGGAAATGTAGGCCAAACAACATACAAAAAATCACTTCAAATTCTGCCTTAGTCACTCTAGAAATTCTACACACAGACTCTACAAATCTTCTACCGATTTCCCCTTCAAAATATGATTCAAAGAATCCCCATATTTTGCCCTCAAACTCTCTGCAACAAACTGAAAATCAACAAAATGAAGTTCCTGTGTAGTTCCTGTATGAAACCACCTGCAAATCAACCCAGGAGGATCTTTCACCACCGAGGAAGATAATCTCCATGAGAGTTTTTTTCTCAAAAAGTCCCTGGATAAAAACCAACACCATAACCCTTCAAAATATTATCCGTGCATAACCAAATGAGCTCTCCAAAAGTTCTTTTAATTCCCTTCAATCCTCACGCCTCTTTTTTGGGATTTTAAAAAAGTTTGTTTTATTAAAAATTCTCTGATATCTGCCAAGTTGAGCACCCCCATTAAAGAAAATATTAAACACACTTTTTAATATTCCCTTATGTCTCCGTAGGTGTCCCCATTAAAGTCACTTTATAACATGTAATAATGCTAAAGTTAAATATTTAACTTTATAATATTAGTGTTAATTAAAATAAGCCCAAGATGAATACCAAACAGTCACCGAATGAAAGGCCCAACATTGTCGGAGTGAAACCACTACCACATGACGAAGTCGGTGTCGACACAGTGACTTCCTCAAATAGGCATGAGCTCCTAAAAAGCGGAACACTAACCAAGTGTTTGAAACAGTAACCGAAAGTGTCACTATGAACCTCACTGTCATCTGAGCTCAATTCCAACAAGAGAAATGCCACATAAGCATCCTCCACACATCTCCAAGAACTGTGGAACTCCCTATCCATCCAGTGTTAGCCTACGAGAACCCAAGTGATAAGCCAACTCTCAACAATTGTTGAAGCTTAGGAAGGGGACATTACAGAAGAACTTTTGTCGAAAAGTGGTTTGTAAGTCACATACTTCGCCGATGCTCCAAAGTACCCAAAACATTAATTTCGGGGATTCATTAATAATGTGAACTTATATGCCCTAATTTAGTAAGTCACATACCTAGAACAAAAGTAAATGATGCTCCTACATCGGGCCAGAAAATTACATGAAGCAGTGTGGGCGTATAATACTACTTGGAAATCAACCACAGGCTTCACACCATATGAACTAGTCTTTGGTAAGAAACCTATTCTACCTATTGAATTTGAACTCCAAACATTGAGGATAGTTATGGATGTAGGTATAGATCTGAACAGAGCTTGGGTAGAAAGAGTTCCGCAACTAAATGAGTTGGACGGGTTTTGCCTAGAAGCCATACAACAAACCGAATTCGTACAACACCAAAGATGGCATGACTGGCATATAAAAGAGAGAAAATTTCACAATGGAGATTGGGTGTTGCTATTTTGAAAGATCCCTAATGGATATTGGACTGAAATTTTAAAGCTCTGATACTACTGAAAGATCCCCTACCAATTCTGATCTGATTTTAGATTTTTATTCCTTGGCAATTTGTCAAACAGTTGTGCAAACTAATGAATTCTGATTTTTCAACTGCTGTTCTGATATTCTGAGTTTGTTATCAGATGTTTGTGTGGATATGAAATGGTTTTGATTGCAATATTCACATACCGAATGAAGAGGAATATACCCATCAAATAAACATTGCAATACCATACCAAAATAAGCTTTATTTCTCACTAAACATAAGTCTGATTACAGTTTCAGAGGTCTGATTTCCATTAAATCAGACTATAACAACACTATTAAACTCAATATATATGAAATAATTGAATACCCAATATGGTAAACACATACCCGGAAGCCAACGCTTAATTTATGGAACATTTAGTTGCTGAAATCCTAATTCCCAGCTAGGATTTGACTGAAAATGATTCCTATTTTGAACAGCCAGCTAGTAAAGGTACTGAAATGAGGATATATGCTGATAAGAAGACCCAATCTGCCATTATACCCTGATTATCCACTACTGCAATCACTCCAACAGCAATATCAACCTGAAATGAAGTCCAATGAAGCCCAAATGGAAACCCAGAGTAGATTTCCCTGTTTTGTGAACTGGGTTTTCGTCCAATCCACTGTCCTCTAAGGGGTTTCGTCCTCAGAAGAGCTGCAATCTGCTGAAAACTCTATCCAGAGCTCCAAACCTGAATTTATGTTTTTAGAAAATGATGATTGAATACCAAAAGAGAGCCCAATACATTGCTTTATAGCCTCCATCCTCCTTAATGGGATGCCCACCTTAATAAAATATTCCCTCCATAATGGGATGCCCACCTTAATAAAATATTCCACCTTCATAATGGGATGCCCACCTTCTCAAACAACAATAAAATATTCTCTATAATGGGATGCCCACCATAATAAAATATTCCACCTCCATAATGGGATGCCCACCTTCTCAAAAAACAATAAAATATTCTCCATAATGGGATGCCCACCTTAATAAAATATTCCACCTCCATAATGGGATGCCCACCTTAATAAAATATTCCACTTCCATAATGGGATGCCCACCTTGAGGGTCTCTAGGATGGGGACATTTTCACTTTTACTTCACTTTTCACTCTTCACTTTTTACTATTCATTTTTCACTATTCACTTTTACTATTCATTTTTTACTATTCACTATTCACATTAAGGCAAACTTTTAATATTCTCAATTTAACTCCTGTATTCATCATCTAACATCAAACTGAAGGCTCGAAAGACTCCCAGCAAAGCTCCACTGCCCCTGGATAGGTCCCCTAACCACTCGCTGACCTACGGGAACCCTGGTAATAGGCCAACCACTGCTCATCTATGTGCCGTCTAGGAAGGGGACATTACATATTTGATTCCAGCTATAAGGACCTAAAAGGAAAACTCCGGCCATAATGGTTGGGGCCATATTGAATGAAAGAGGTGTTGAGTAATGGAGCGGTGCACCTGAAACCAATTGATGTAGATACAAGAACACTTCTAGTAAATGGTCACAGATTGTGCTTGTACAACAAACCAATAAACAAGGAGGAATTCAACAAAATGATTGAAGAACAAGTGGACATGTGTTGTGTGAAGGAAATCTCTCCTTCTACAAGCAACTTAAGGTAAGTAGTTTGTTTTAAAAAAAAATTCAGATGTCTCCAGAGGTTTCATGTTCACTCCGGAAGTTGTTTCTATGTTTACTGTTTTCCTCCAAAAGCATCATTCTAGCAATGCTTTGTAAGTTGTTTGTATTTTGCAGATTTTCCTCTGGAAGCATCCTTCTAACAATGCTTCGGAAGTTGTTTTGTATTGTTACAGTTGTTCTCCGGAAGCATCCTTTCAACGATGCTCCGGAACCTTGTTCGTTGTCTCCAGAAGCATCCTTTCAACGATGCTCCGGAACCTTGTTCGTTGTCTCCAGAAGCATCCTTTCAACGATGCTCCAAAATCTTGTTCGCTTTCTCTAGAAGCATCATTTCAACGATGCTCTCAAGTCTTGTTCGCTTTCTCTGGAAGCATCCTTTCAACAATGCTCCAGAACTTTGTTCATTGTACTCCGGAAGCATCCTTTCAACGATGCTCCAGAACTTTGTTTGTTGTTCTCTGTAATGTCCCCTTTCTAGTGGAAACACTAAAACCTAAATTTGCATTCAAAGTGATTCTCAAAGAGACATTAGTAACATTAGAGATCAATAAATTTCAGTGATGAAATCAAAGATATATAAATTTTTCATTCTTATCAAAGGATTATTCATTTCCTTCTTGTCATTCACTATTGATGACCATTCTATAATATATTCCATAAGTACATTAGGGTGAATATTAAACATATTTCAAGATCCATATCTTCCCCTCCTATTCTTCATCAAGGAATTAGGCTTTACATGACTGGGGCGTGTTGAAACCATCTCCAACCCAGCTTCGGGAAACTAGACCCAGCCATTGGGGCCCATGCGGAATTTCCGATCCGATTTCGGGAAACTATGTCCCAGCCATCAGGATCGATACGAGATCTCTTGACCCAACTTCGTAAACTATATCCCAGCCATTGGGGTCTATACAGAAGATGGAATTACTCTGCCTTTCCCTACAATACCCATGATTCCTCATTGGATGAAGTAATAGGGGCTATGGAGATATGATCCTTATGCAATATCCCCTTGTACTATCGATGGAATTCTATTATACCATTTATCATCATGTTAATGAATAAAGACATTCATATCACAAATCGGGATACCGTCATATATATAAGAGTATTCATATTACGCTTTGCTAAGTATGGTGATGGTCGGTGTTGATTAGAGAAGTTTCCTTGATGAATAGATGAAGGATTACCTTTGAATGAATTGATCCCTTAATTACTTCCTTAGTATTGCTTATTAGTGATTTCCTCATGGATTGCTGATTTGATCAATGAAATGAATATTGTAATTCAATAATGCTCAGATTGTTGAATGAGGAGATAGATTGATTGATATTGTCTTGTATTGATTCTTGCTGCTGTATGAATGATTGATGATATCAAATGTCTTGTTGGATATTGTAGATCAATTACTTTGTGATGAGAGAAGGAATTCCTTGATGACTTATTTGTATTGTCTTGTGATTCGATGTTGAGGAGGTCTGATGATTTGATGTAGATGAGATCATTTGATGATGCTAAGATATTTGAATGAGATATGTATTGAAGTGTAGGGTTGATTGTTGAAAGATGATACATACGTTGCTTGATAAGATTCCTTGAGGATTATTATTGGTTGATGAGAGATCCGATGAGGTGATATTGTTTGATGTTGAACGTGGATTTCTGAGTTGATGAAATGATAAACATTGTCTTTTATTGGATCATTCATCTCTTAAGACTCTTTTCTTCATCGCTGCTGCCTGAAATGATCCCTTCCCCTTGCTTTCTTCTTATTCCCTAAATCTACCTTTTTGTTCTTTTTTAATTCCAGTGATCTATTCCTTCATATCAAACCTTATTTTCCTATAATAGCTTATTGCCGATCTAATGCTTTCTATAACTGAATAAATTGTATTGCTGTCTTGAAATATATTTCTCTACTGTTGCTGAATGGCCAAGTTGCTATCTCATTGATCGATGCCTTTTTGAAGCAATGACTTCTTAAATAGCATATGCTGTCCCTTAGTGAAGGGTGACGCAACCTTTCATAAAGCACACCCTTCTACTGTTAATCGTTGTTAACATTTGATGATTTCTTAATCGCTGCGTATGCATATGATGATCGCAGCCTTAGTCGCTGCTTTAGAGTCATCGGGGGTTATAAGATATTGACTCTATTAATATTTAATATATGTTATTTAATATTTATTTTATATAATATAATAATATTTATATTTATATTTATATTAATATCTTATTATATATTATAATAATAATTACTTCTAAGTTTATTTATCATATATATATATATATATATATATATATATATATATATATATATATATATATATATATATTTGTTTAATAAATAATATTTATATATATGATCATCATCAAAAGTGACTTCTCTATTTTATAATGATGTTTAAATCTTTAATTTAAACAATGCCTTAATATGGGGACATGACATTCTCCGAAAGCATCCTTTCAACAATGATCCAGAACTTTGTTCGTTGTTATTTGGAAACATCCTTTCAATGATGCTCCGGAACTTTGTTCGTTATTTTCCAAAAGTATCCTTTCAACGATACTCCGAAACTTTGTTCATTGTCTCCGGAAGCACCATTTCAACGATGTTCTGGAACCTTGTTCGTAGTCTATAGAAGCATCCTTTCAACGATGCTCTAGAACCTTCTTCATTGTCTTCAGAAGCATCCTTTCAACGATGCTCCAAACCTTGTTCACTATCTCTGGAAACATCCTTTCAACGATGCTTTGGAAACTTGTTCGTTGCTCTCAGAAAGCATCCTTTCAACGATGCTCCGAAACTTTGTTGTATTCTTCAAAATTACCCTCCGGAATCTTTCAGCCAACCATAATAATTGCACTTTGTGTCGCCACATCAAATAAAGTGTTTCGTCTGCATTTATTGCGCTTCACACTATCGCCATTAAACAAGTTGTCTACATTTATTGCACCAAATATAACAATACACACATTCATCATACCACAGACATGCCACATCTTCAGCAGTGTGAAAGTCCCTGAATCCAAATGACGTTAGTGAAGAGGACAGGTATGTACATTATTTTTAAAATTGTCATGCCCCCATTTCCAAAGTGATACCATATGGAGTTGATTAGCCTATCATCCATTCCCGTAGGCTAATGTATTGTTAAGGGAATGATTTATAGTTTGAGCATGTTTCTAAACATGGAGAACCGGAATGTTGGCTTATTTCTAAACATGGAGAACCAGAATGTTGGCTCAACAAGTGTTTCTACTGATCTGGAATAAGTGGGTGATGACAAATGAAATCTTTAATTAAATTTGTCAAATATCTATTTGCTCTCATAATGAATTTTGCCAAGGTGGAGTTTTCATAGTGTTTGTGCAAATCGATGGATCAAGGAAACTCTCCATGTCACCCAAAGGAAAATAGGCCCCAACTATCATATTATGTGCCACCAATTGATATTGGATATTGGATCATGTGCCATCGTTGGAAAGTTTGCATTGAAGGAAGTATCAACACCAAGGGATAAAAATGTACATAGTGAGGATAATGCATTGGATCAGGTGTCAAGCAAATATAATATTTTCATTGTGAAGAGCTAACAACTAATAAGGAGAATCGATGCATGCAAAAACATGTGAAATTAGCATTGTTAAAGGTGCAAATCGATTATAAGGAGAATTGATTCTTGTTTGATGCATATCCTCATTACTATGAGCACCAACGGATGGGAGAAATCAGCGCTTAGGGAGGATGATAGTTTTAAAATGCAAAAACACCAAATTCAATGCCAAATGTCCAAAAAGACCATTCGTCCAAGCAGATAGAAGAGGATTTTATACATATGCTGATGTTTTCGCCCAGTTGCAAGGAGTAATTTTTATTGGTTCTAATATGGCCGCCAGTCAAGGAGAAAGGTTAATTATCATTAAAATTATGCTTGTTAAATCAACGCCCAACTAATTAGGAGGAAAACGACTCATTGGTAGAACTCAAATCACTAGCAAAATAGAACTAATTGAATCGACCCAGTTGAGGATGATAAAAGGAGGTTTGCCACCAGCAATGAAGGCAATCGATTCTTTGGTATGTTTTCTTCTTATTCATTCATTACTAGAAATTCATGTTTTCTAGTGATTTTATGCAGGGAGATGACCACTTGCTTATATGGTGATGGCCCCATATATTATTTAGAGGTGATATCATTCAGATAATCACCATTGAGGTTCAATTTGCAGGTTATTAAGGAGTTTGGAGTGAAGTATATATGATTAGGAACCCTTGGTCTCATTGGATTCAAGCCAAGGTAGCATTTGTGGATTTTGAAGTCATTGTTAAGGTCTTCACAACTTCAGATGGTCTGAATTTTCATCACAGTCAGCTGATACATATGATTTACAGGGTTTTATGATCAACATCATAACATGGAATGATTTGTGAAGACATTTGATGCATTAGAGGATCCATCGGTTGCATAAGGAGGTGATAAATTGAGCTTTTTATGCAAACTGGGCATGCTACAGCAGATGACATTTTGTCAGAGTCACCTACAGGTCTGATAATAGAGAGCTCTTGAAGACATCTAGACATTTTGAAGCTTTTGAAGACCTTCTTACACCCATCACTCAAGCTTAGAGTCCCATAGCCTGGCATAGAAGGAGGCAATTGTGGAGTTTATCTGATATATCATCAAGCTGGGCAAGTACAATGATGGCAGCAGAGATCGTAGTCCGATACACAGAGCCTGTCATGCCTAATAGAGCACCTGCTCTGCTGCAACCAGGTTCAATTAGATAGAAATTCATTCCTCATACGTTGCTATTGATGGCATAGGGTTTATATGTGATTTGGTTCACATTTCATCTTGATTACATGGTCTGATATAAAACAGTGACAGTCTGATATATGGAACAGCAAGCAGTGTTTTTGTATTGATCATCATTTAAAGGTTTAATAAAGACTTGATGTGTTGCATTTAATTGTTCATAAATTGCTTTCATAATTGACATTTGGAGTAACATTGGCAAAAATTTTAAGACAAAATGTAGTAGGGTCTTTACAAAAATTAGGATAAGTAATCATTTTATTGTATAATCAAGAAAATTGACATGACTTCCACTCATTTTTAATCATGAACCCATGATGCCACATTGCTCCAACTAGCAGAAACACCGATGCAATAACGAGCTGCACGAAAAATTATTATGAAAAGAATACGAAGCAATTAATGTAGTTTGTCCAAAATGCCATTTCTATCTTCTCTGCTTAAATTTCCCAATTTTTTCACTTCACTGTTTGCATATCAAGAAAACCTGCACTCGCAACTTATTCAAAACTGCAAACAATATTTCTCTATACCAGTAGATATACCAGTATTTCCCCTTAATTCATCAAGCAAAACATTATGGGTGTCAAAAGAAAGGTGGAGCCAAACTCAGCCAAGAAATATTAGTTGATCAGTCCGTAGCAGACGTGTTTGAAACAGCAGGAAGGTTAAGCTTTCTACCAAAATTTAAAGGGTATCATGCAGAATTGGTAGAAGAGTTCGTTCAAAACTTTGTTGAAGACCACTCGGTGATCTATGAGAAGAAAATTAAGGTTAGTACTATAATTCTCTCAAATTTCTCGAATCCTTGATGCAGGTATTGAGTTGTTGCATTAAAAATATTCTACTTATCAGGGGACGATTAGTAAATTTGTTCAAGAAGGGGAACCTCTTCCCCAAATGATAATAGGAAAGAAAGGGTTAAATAAAGGAATTTATAGGGAAACTCTAGCTCAACCTTGGGAATCTGTAGTGGCCTTGGTGATGAAATTCATCACTTGTGAAGGCCAATATGGCACAATCGTGGGTCCAACATTCCAGATGTTGATGCAAATCCTAAACTAAAAAAAAATCTCTCAGCCTAGCTGTTTCAGTCCCTAAAAACTATAATAGAAAAATATAAAAAGGGGATTGGCCCTTTAAAGCATCACGGCCTGATCACCATGTTATGCAAAAACCAAGTCCTGAAGCACCTTAAAACTGATCGAAAATGGATAAAACTCCTATAGAAGATTGAAAACCAAAAGCTGAAGCAAACCTCAAAAGGGGGGAAGCTTCAGGTGCAACAACTTTAGCCTCAGAGGAAATTACTTCGAAACCTCAACAAGAATAGGAAGTTCCAGAGCCAGCAGAACCTTAACAAGAAAAAGGAGTTCTAGAGCCCATGGAACCCCAACCAGAACAGAGGGTCCCAAAACACTTCACACAATGAACGGGTTACCCTACTTGGTCCCATGAATACCTTGGATTTGAGACAAGTGATAGGATAAAAAAGTATTCTGAAAACTTCCGAGGTTGTGGTTTTCATCTTCAATCTCCGGTGTTGACAAAGCCCTAGGAATTATTCCTTAGCTTGCGGATGGATCCATCGTGGTTAGAGTTTCAATTTTGTTCAAAAGAGTTGGAGGAATCACCATGTTTAAGAGGATATGTTAGTTGCTTCAAATTTTCCGAGGACATTCATGTGCAAATTGTTATTTTTAGCAATGGCTATATCAAGTGGTTGTCATTTCCAGTGTTTTGTTTCCATGCAATGGATAAGGACCTATTTTTAGGCCATTTTAGTTATTTGTATTCTATTAGTTGTTTTAGAAAAAGTATGCTTTAAAGTTCCTTTCTTTCCGATTTTTCTATAGCTTTACGTGAGAATCCTTTATAATAGTTCTTTTTGAGGTATTTAATTATTATTCTCAAATCCCTAAAGCTATTCATTGTAACCTAAAAATAACTACCTTGGGCAAAAGACATTCTTAACTGTGTTCCACGGCGTTTTGGGGACAGGTACGAGGGGACGGTAGTCTGAGTGCAATTTTTTAGGGACGGCAAAGGGATGGCAATATATGAATTTTTCAATATATATATAATTATATATATGAACTTTTCAAAACATATTATAGAGAGAGATATGTCAATAACTAATAACAATATCAATATGTGAATAAATCATGACAACAGTAGTATAACAGCAGTATAACAGTAGTATAACAGTACCATGTCATCCAACTTAGATGCCACAATTGTGGGGCATGCCTTCTGTCACCCAGGTTGGGTCCATTGGGGTATGCCACACCCAGATTTGATGTGATAGTTTGCTTGATTAAACATTCAAGAAACTGTGAATTTAAGCATGTAATTTGACTTTGAACATGGGTCTTGTTGATGATTGTTTTTCGACAAGTCAACAATAGAGTAAAACACGGAGTATCCAACTCTCTCTTGAATAAAGCCTCTCGAATGCTAAACAAAGTGATCAATCAAGACGACTCCAAGGTTCCTTTTCTTATGATTCATAATGGATAGCTCAATGACTTGATGTGATTTTGCTGATAAACACAAAGGGACTTGCACAATTGTTCAAACAACTTGTTGTTTCAATGAAAGAGGCAAACACTTAGATTATCTAAGTACTACAACTTATGACGTATGATATGGCAATGAAGTATTTGATCCTAAACTCTAACAAGATGGATAAAAAAAGACAAAAGATAAAGGGTTCAGTGAAACTAATCTAAGCCTAGATGTAAGAGATGATTACTGCTCAAGTGAAATCAAACCAACTCTTGCTTTGCCAGATTAAACAACTACACAAGGTTGATGCTATCTTCTAAGGTTATACAAGATATTCAAATCACTTATGCTCATGAAAATTCAACAAACATAAATGATCAAAGTTAAGCTCACTTCATTCAGACTAACCATACACTGTAATTCGCAAGCCACAAACTACAAATGGTGTGAACATAAACATTTCACCACGAAACAATAATAAAACCTTCCACCAACTAACATAACACTTAAAAGAAAACTTGATCTAACTTAACATTCGCTTGAAGAAATCAAAAACCATGCAACACTTAGAAACATATAGAGAATCACCAAACAATGAGTCTTATATTATTTCAGAGAGCTCTTGCAACAATTTTCAAAGTCTTCAATCTTACAAATGAGAGCAAAAGGAGCCCTTATATAGACCTCAAGAATACATGAAAGGTCAAGATCGATTGGCAGAGCCAATGGACCAGATTATGCCACCTCACAAGTAGTTAAAACAAACTCCTATTTTTAGTATATAAAAGAGAGAACAAAGGCACGTTTCCCAAGAAGGTAAGGATGACAAATCAATAGCCTATGAGGAATCTCCATGTGAATAACCATCACTAGTATTATGAATTTCAATGAATCTGGACACCACTTGTTTAACATCATCAAAAGGTACACTTGGCGTATTCCTAGTGGTTCCTTCGGCTTCGAGCACATCATCTGCATAAAGGCCAAGTGTCTTCTCCCAATCAGTCATCCTAGCTTTGTTGGCGCCAAGGTGGACAGCAAGTGAAAATATACTATCAAGCTTCTCATCAGAAATATCATCTTCTTGGAAGTAGAATGCTTGAACTTGTTCTTTCATACTTTCAATAGTCATCTCTCCAAAGGGATTGCATATCTTCATCAAAGATGCATGTATTCCATCTTGGATTTTTTGAATCACGCTCCTTACCCTTGACATATCTGTTTCACTTTCAACCTTATCAAGTAGTAGTCCTTTATTGAGAAAGCAATAGTACCAAGAAGAGAAATCATATTTCATGCCTTTTTCAATCACTTCAGCATGTATCAACTCATCAACTGAAGTCTCCATCAAGCTCTTCAAATGTGGCATATATTGTTCTTTAATAACCTTGAACTCAACACAAGCCGTCAACAATGCAAGTACTCTTTCCTTGAGATCAGCAACTTTATCATACACTTGCATAATATCTTCCAGATGTCTATATGTTGTTTCCCTTGACCTTTTCATCCAATCTTTCAACCTATGAGATGAAGACCTCAACCCCTCAAGATGTACAATTGTTTCTGGAGGAAGAAGAGACGGAGGTGTAGAAACTCTCTCCTGCTGATGGATAGGATGAACTAAGTGTTGAATATATTGCTCCAATGCTTAACACCTTTGCTCAGCCTTAATCCTACCTTTTGTTTCCTGCCTTATGATAGCTCGAGCATTATCAATTGAATCCTGAAGTTATTCTACTTGTGCTCCAGTCAATGGACCCAATTTAATTGTATTGATGTCATAATCTTCAGGTACAATATCTTCTATATTCTTTTCAAGTCTTGGAACAGCTACATGTACTCTCCTTACACCAGTTTCATCTTTGGTTATCTCTGAAAGAGTAGTTGCTTTCTTCTTTGGTTTTTCAGTGGACATATCTAGAAGCAACTCTTCAACTGGAATAGGATGATATTTTTCCACTTCACAGCTTTCTTTAATTCTATCCTATAGCCACTCCGGCAATGATGAAAAATCCCCTGACTGTTGTACTTGCTTTCCTTGCATAGGCAATGATTCTTCTTCAGCTTCATCTTTGTCTTCAGTGTTAGCTTCATCAATAATTTCAATGTCATGTGGACTTGAAGGCACTTCTTCAAATGGAGTATCCGGGACTGCATCCTCAACATGTACAACTATATCCTGATTCATTGGAGTATCTCCTGGTTGTCTAAATGAAGCAATTTCAATACTTATCATTTTCTTCTTCTTGCTTGATTCTCCTTGTGTAGATTCAAGTTGTTTTCTTTTCCTTGCTTGACTTGAATCTCTTTCATTATCCTTACTTCGTGAACTCCTGCCAGGTACACTATGTTGTTCCTGCTGTTCAACCTATTTTGGTGTAAGTGAGCTTCTTTCCCTCATCTATCAGTTCTTGTACTTGCTCTTTTGCATGTTCCTTAGTGATAGCAATAATAGGCTCTATAAATTCATCATAAACTCTTTCTCTATCAGTCCACTCAATGTCATATGGCAAGTTTCGGATCTTGTTGTATTCATCACCTGAAAGAGTTCTATCATCATCTAGCTGATCAGGAATCCTCAATACTATTGTAGCTCTCACCAAGTCCCATATTAACCTTGAACATTTATGCATCCTTATATCATCATCATCAATGGCATTCGCCCAATGATCTTCAAGTTGATCAACATGCTGGTAGGAAGAATATGATTGCTTAATAGCTCCATATGGATCGAAGTTCTCCCTCCTTGAATCATGAAGATGCAAATGATATGCTTGAAGCTCAATCTCTGAATGTTCGGCTGCTTGAAGTGATGGACATGAATAATATCTCCTCAGCTTGAGAGGAAATTGAACTCCGGCCTTCTTTCTTGTCCTTTGCATCTTATGGAACTCCAACAACTGTCTCGATACTTCCAATGGTACCATCCTATTAGTAGAATACCTCGGCAATCTATATGGAAAGGATGTGAAGCCCTGAATTCTGATATAGGTGAACTTGTCATATTGAATGTAGTATCTTCCATATTGTTCAATGAAGTTCCTAGCAGCACCTGTCAATCTTCTATGCAACTCTCCTCGCAACTTTCTCACCATGTACATGGCGAAGGCATCATTGAATCTCTTATAATGGTTGATGTTCTTCAAATGGAGCTGTGGATAGCATTGATGTGATAGGATTTGGCCGGATTTTATGCCTACTCCTTTAGCTGTCAATCCTTTATATACCACATTTCTTGCCAGCATGTAGACAAGATAGGAAGTCATGAAGAAAAACTTTGACTCATCAAAACTTTCAAATTGCTCATCAAGGCAATGGCTTATAAGCCTAGCCCAATCAATCATCCTATTCTTTGTAAACACGTGATCAAAGTATGTATACATCCATCCTTCAAAAGTCGATGATTAAGGCCTACCTGTTACTCAATTCAAAAACATAATGAAGTAACTTATCTCTTGTTTGAAATCTGCCTTGTAAAACTTCGGATCTTCAGAGTTGTATATCTTGATTGATGAATCTATCATCCACTTCTTCCTTACTTCTTGCATGTAGTGCTTGGAATTGCCTTCAAAGGTACGTTGGGCAGTTGTAGGACAAATGAACACTGCCTTCCGGTTAGGGATGTTGAAGATCCCCTAAATGGCTTCTCTTTGCAAGTAAGCAAAGACAGTCCCGTCTTTAGCCACAATTTGTCTTCTCTCTTTGTTATAATGTTGAATGCATTCCAACACTAACTCGGTGCTAGGTAGGGTAGGTGGGAAACATGCCGCTAGAATGATTCCACTCTTTGCAATAGCCTTGATATCTTCATTTCTTGTAATAGCGAGCAAGAAATCCTTCATCTCCTCCAAGTTGACGTGTCCCATGTTGGTGTCTCCCACATTCTTCCAATGAGTCTCGAGCTTAGAGTCGGGTGTAGTTGACTTGGCATCCATCTTGATCATCACTTGACGCTTCTTTGCCGTCATACCCATCTACCTACAAAACAACACCCCAATAAGTGACTTGAAATGATGAAATTTACCTTCACAAACCTGATTTTTGGATGATAAAACTATGAAAATTTGCAATTTAAGTAAATAAGAAGGCAATTCTATGGATTAAAAGTGGCTGAAACATACCTTAAACCAATTTTCAAACCTAGAAAAGTGCAGATTTCTGTAGAAAATGATAAAAATCAGTTATTGAATGATAAAAATCAGACTCAAAAAAGTGCAGATCTGCCCTTAAAAATCGCTGCTCTTCCTCCAAAGTCGCTCCAAATGCTGATTGTAATGTGAATGATGTTGAAATGAGGTGAAGCGCCCTTCTTTTATAGTGAATCTGCCTTCATTAAATTCTGGTTGGCCAGGTAAAGGGGTCGGCCAAGTTATGCATTTTTTAAAATTTCAAAGTTTAAAATACTTTAGGCGCCAAAATTCAGAGTTATAAATTCTCTCCATGTCCTAGGTGCTCAAAATGGAGTAAAATAATAGGAAATAGCGCCTAAACTAGGCAAGGTGTCTACTAGCGCCTAAGATACTTCATTGCTAGGTGCACATTTAATTGTGCAAATGAGGAAAAGTGCGCCCAAACAATGACTTAGCTTGTTTTCTTGATCTCAAACTCATACTGCAGATTACAATGTTCATCTTTAACAAAGTGACAAAGTGAAGTCTTTTACCTTTAATTCATGCCTTCACAAGACTAGGCGCTAACTCTTCAAGGCGGAATTTTGTGGTGGAACAAGTGCAAGTTCGCGCCCAACACACTAAGCCTTATGAGGTTTCAAATTCATATTTAAATGCTCAGGAAACTTCTCCATAATAGGCGCCCAAACAATGCTCTATAGGTAACAAAGTGCGCCTATCTTAGATGAGGCATTTTAGCACAGTTTTGAACCATTAATAGCTTCCCAAAAGCCTATTTGTCAATGGCAGTGATGATTGAACAAGTTTCAACCCAGGGCGCACATGGAGGTTGCTACAAGTCAAGAAATGTGCCTAACATGACTTAGGTGGTTTCTTTAAGCTCTCAAAGATTCCAATCAAAATGTATAAGTGACTTGAAGAGTTTTTTGCATTATAATGATCAAATCCCAAGGTTCAAGTCTTTTCCCATGCAAGGCGCGAAATGATGACTTTGTTGATAACAATAGGTGCTTATGCTGAATGAATGCACTTCAGACTTGAAGGCTTAAAGGTATTCTCAATAAATCAAACTCTCTTCAAGGCGCTGATTCCCTCTAGGAACACTTAACCTTTCATTCTCAAGGCGCTTAAATGGTGTTGTTTTGAGTTCAAATTGTCCTAGGCTAAGTCTAACTCCCAAGAAGGCCTCAAGTAGGTATTTCCAACTATAAGTTTGTTGATAGCATCAAGGATTCCTTAACTTCCCTTGGGTGCCCATATAAGATGGTTTTGACCATAGAATGTGCCTATGTCTCTAATGATTTATTCCTTTATTTAAGGCGCATTCTAGTGATGATTAGAAGATAAATTGGCGCCTAAGTGACATGCTCTTTTACTTACCTTGCCCCACTGCCATAGTAGTTGATCTCACAAAACAATATCTTTTCATCTAGGGTGCTCAAGGTGATCATTCAAGTACAAAGTGCCAGGGCGCCAAAATTGGCAAGTAGAGGTATAGGATGCACCTAAACCTCTAAATACTCTCAATCACTCTCCCAAACTTCTAGGAGACCCCTCCACCATCCACATGCTATCTTTCAATGTTTCATGCCTTTCATATCAAAAGGCGCCAAAATTGGGTGAAAGAGACAAGGTAATGCGCCTTTGTCTTGGAGGACTACTTGCTCCATCTTCATGTGTTTAAACATTGGTTGAGGTTCAAAAATGGAAATATCTTAATCTTAATACTCCTTCAAAAGCTTGATGAAAATCCCTTTGATATTGGGCGCTCAAACACACTTCCTCAAGAATCAACTCCTTAGGCGCCCAAAATGATTATAGCAACAAGAAAGTGCGCCTTGGTTTTCAACTTGTCATTAAATGTCTATGATGATCTTGAATCAAGGCATTGATGCTTGAAAAACCTCTTACTCAAGGTGATATTGCAAATCAAGGTTCTTGACCTTCTGATCTCCTAGGCGCTCCCCTAATTGACAATGAACTATACCCCCCTATATTAGGTGCACTTATGAGATAAAACAAACAAGGAAATGCGCCTAGATACCCTTGGTGCCCGACTTGCCACTTTCGCGATTTCAAACTTGCTTAGGGTTCCTGGAGGCTTCTTCATTAGGGCGCCTTGACTTATAGGTCATTTCTTCATCTTTGGGCGCCAAATTAAAGTCTATGAAACTTCATGATTGCTAGGAACACTTCAAGGTGTTACAAATGAAAATAAGCGCCTAGATCGTACTTAGGCACTTTCTCTACAAATCTTCACTCATTGAGGCATATTCAAAACATCATCCTTACATACAGATCCTTCTCAACTTGACCTAAGAGATGCTCAACACCACCTTAGTAGACTAACTCTGAAATAATACAAGCAACTATCCTAAAAACGACTAATCCTATGAAGAAAACTGGGGCTCCCCATTTGGAATGGGGTGATGTGGGATTTGGTCACAACAGGTCTCCACTATGAAATCACTATATTTATTCTATTCTATTGTCAAAGTTTTCTGGTTGTTGGAATGAAAATTTTATTCTTCTAAAAAAATATTGGCTTCAATATGTATGAAACAACATTTACTACTTTTTTATAACAGCAATAGTATAACAGCAGCAAAAAAAGAAATGAGGTGTGGGAGGCGTTGTGGAAACCCCACGCCCCTATTAAAATGTTCTTTTAATATTAAAAGTGTGATTTTTTTTTAAGATGACGTTTTAAACTTTAGTTGTCGTCGAGGACACCTAGCCGTCCCACGGACGGTCAAAGGATGTTTGAGACATCCCCAACCGTCTCGGGGACAGCTAGGCATCCCCTAAACGTTTCCTGTCGTGCCCTAATTTGGGGACGCGGTTGGGGACATTTCTATTAGTTTTGTTTTTTGGGGATGCCAAGAGGATGTCCCCTGCAGCGTCCCTGTCATGTCCCCGAAATTGTAACACTAAAATATAAAGCATCGAAATACAGACAAACAAATCAAATGAATGACAAAGTACATATTAGCAATTTAATATTATTATAATTGTAATTATCATAGGATACCATTATAATTATAATTATCAAATATAAATATTGAGGTTAAACAACTTAATATCATTGAAACTATAACTACATAATGTTACATAATATAAACATATTAACATAAAAACATAATATATATATATATTAAAAACAGATTGTTAAAAATGAATGTTTAAAGACAACAAGCAGGCCTTAAGAAAGACAGCAATTATAGTTACACTGGAGCATATGAAACAAAGCAACGATGAGTATATAAATTGCAGCAATATACAACAGCAGCTATATTGATTCTATAAGGAAGCGATTAAGTAAAGATAATTAAAAACAGCAACTTTGATGAATAAAGACAAATGTAAAAAGCCAAGAGAATAAGATGAAATAGAATAAGACAAAATTGCTAAGAAGACAAATATGTCTTAGGAAAAGGTGGTGGTCTAATAAAAAACAACGATTCATGAAATGGTGTAATCTAAAACAAGGTATCCACTCCCAAAAGGCACCATGATCAAAAGTATACAGAGCCATTCGGTGAGGGGAGAAAAGGCATCGAATGTGAGAAAAGGAATATTGATAGAACTGAATCTGCAGCAGAGAATAATAGCAGTCAGCAGTCAGTTTAGTAGGTGGATTAAGATATAGTATAGTATGTAGTTAGTAATTGGGTTATCAATAATATTTTCATTAATAAGTATATATATTAGGATTTAGGAATAAATAAAAAAGGCAGATCAGAATAATCTGAATAAGATATATTTCCAAAGTAGAGTATATATTTATATATTTAAAAAGATAACAGCAGAAAGATAGATAGAATACATACAGATTTGATAAGGGATGTATGCAGACTTGAAAGTAATACATGCAGATCTATGAGAGTAATGTGTGTTGAATGGTAAAGATAAACCATATACACCAGCAAAGATATCATACGCAGATTTGAAATAGGAGTATGCAGAGTTGAAGGAGGAAGAGAGATAGATCAACAAACAAATCATAGAATTTCTGTTTGCATAAGTTATCTTGCGATTGTAGATAAATATGTGTGGTAGGCTCTATGTGTGTTTAGATATGATCATGCATATTGTGATATCATCTTCGTAATTCATTTGTATGGCTGATAGAATTGTTTGCAATTATGAGTTGATGAGTTTATCATGCATTAATGTGGATTCTTGTATGAATGCCATGGTTACTATGATGAGGGAATTAAGGGCCTACAAGTAGGGGAAACAGCGTTGGGATCATCCTCTAAGTACGCCACCCCATGGTGGATGGTTGAGGCTTGCCACATGTGGGCCAAGGGGGCAAGAGAGGCTGCCCTTGGGCTTAGAAGGAATGATTTCGGGGACACCCTGCTATAGCTGCACCTCCAAACTTTTCATCATGGAAATTAATTGAATCATAAGAGGAAGCAAAATGGATTTTGATAAGGGGAACGGTGATAGGACGCCTCACTAGGTCCCCCACCCCATATGGATGGCAAGAGGCCACATGGGGCCAAGAGGGGTGAAGCACCCGCTCTTGGGCCTAGGGTAGAGGGTTTCTTGGGCACCCTATCAAACCATTTTGTTCCAGGAATTAGAAGCCCTAACCCTAAACTTGTGGGATTTGAATTTTTAGGGTAAAATTAGTATTGTTCCAATTGGGGACATTATAGTCCCCGTCCTAGAAACACCACTGGGGACGGGGACATGCCTGTGAGGGCCGAGGGCGCATCCCCGTGTATCCCTAATTCTTAATGATAGTCAAAGTGAAGTTTATGTTGTAGAAACCGTTATTCAATTCAATTGAAGTTATTGTGTTACTATGTGTAATGTCCCCATTTCCGACATGATCACCTAGTGAGGAGAGAGTTAGCCTATTCACCATTCCCGTAGGCTAATCCATTGTAATGTCCCCTTTCTAATGGAAACACTTAAACCTGAATTTGCATTCAAAGTGATTCTCAAAGAGACATTAGTAACATTAGAGATCAATAAATTTCAGTGATGAAATCAAAGATAATATAAATATTTCATTCTTATCAAAGGATTATTTATTTCCTTCTTGTCATTCACTATTGATGACCATTCTATAATATATTCCATAAGTACATTAGGGTGAATATTAAACATATTTCAAGATCCATATCTTCCCCTCCTATTCTTCATCAAGGAATTAGGATTTACATGACTAGGGCACGCTGAAACCATCTCCAACCCAACTTCGGGAAACTAGCCCTTGGGGTCTATACACAGAGTCTTGGATCCAACTTGGGAACTATATCCCAGCCATTGGGATCAATACGAGATCTCTGGACCTAGCTTGGGAACTATATCCCAGCCATTGGGGTCTATACAAGGGATGGAATTACTCCGCCTTTCCCTACAATACCCATGATTCCTCATTGGATGGAATAATAGGGGCTACGAAAATATGATCTTTATGCAATATTCCCTTGTACCATAGATGGAATTCTATTATACCATTATCATCATAATGCATGAATTAAAGACGTTTGTATCACAATTCAAAGTACCGTTATACGGTATCTTGTTTTTACTAATGTGTTGATAGCAAATTAATAATATATATATAAGGGTAATCTTCTCATTACTTAACATACAACATTTATCCAAATAACATGAAATTAAATACATCGTACCTTTTTGTTACCTTTATTCCCTTTTGTGCGGATCTCAATTTTATTACTAAGTTCTGATTTTATACCTGTTGTTTCTGACAATGAATGCTGCAATTTATAATGATTGATCGATGGATTCATTATCTTTGTTTTGCTTCTATTTCCATTTCCTTAATATGATATGAATGGAACGAATGTTCTTTGATGCTTATGCTGGCTGATTGAAGACTCCATGTGATTCTTTTGATGAGATGATTTGATATATCCTAATGATCGATGATATGAAGGTGCCTGAATGTTCCTCCATTGGTGTTGAAAATGAGTGATCGTTGATTGACTGATGGATATATTGTTTGAATGATTGAATAAGCAAATGAATTGATGAGATTCCTTTCAATGCCGGTATGAACTGATAATATGAATTGAAGGTATTATTATATGTTGAGATGTTAATGCTTGAAATGTTCAACGGAGATTCCTTGCTGAGGTGATTCCTATAATATATTATTGCAGATCGAATGTTTTTTGAATGATGGAATGTGTCCTCACAAGGGTCTTTTTATATCTTCACATCTCAATGAAGAGACACATCTTTTATTGAAGAGACACCACCTCAAAAGTTATCCCTGCTCTTCTATCTGAATCGCAGCTCCTCACAAATGGTTGATCGCTGACTTTTAATAGTAATGGTTGTCTATAATAGATCGTACCATCTTATAGATTCTTAAACTTCCATACAATCTTCATAGAATATATTCGTTGCCTATTGTTAATCTTATATTCCTCATGGTATATATTTGTTGTTCCTTATTTATTTTCTTAGACTTTTGTCTTATAAATATAATCGCTTTCTTATGGCTTTAAGATTTGACTTATAAAGTCATTCTTATATATTATTTTTAATATTCATACTAATGAATTGTTTATATTTATTTTTATATTTATATTTATTTGTAAATAGTATTATATTATGATAATAATAATATTTAGATTATTAATATTTATTTATATATTATATATATAAATATATTTATTAATATATTATATTATAATTATAATATTATTTAAATTGATAATATTTTTTTTTTTTTTGATTGGGAGTCCCTGGGTTTTTACCCTGGTCCGGACCTAGAGAGACCCTTACGGGGGAACTCTTCCCATCAGCTTTATCGCCTGAGACCACAACTAGGGGGTCTCCGTCCCCAATGGGCATTATCACCCTTTAGGTTTGGCCAAACCCGCAAGCTTGTTGGCCCAATGAAGGTACACAGGCTACAAGCACGCCAACCTAGCGGAGGCACACTTAGCCTGTGAGCACGATAGCCCAGCAAAGGCACGCATAACCTACAAGCTCGTTGGCCCTACGAGGATTTGAACCTTGGTGGCTGCCACTACAACCAAGCGACTTGACCACCAAACCACGCCCTTAACGGCTTGTATTTATATTTATTATTTATAAATACAATATATTATATTTTAATAAAATAATATTATTTAATATTATTATGTATTAATAACATTATATATGTTTATTAAATATTATTATATGCATGATCATTATTAAAAGCGACTTTTCCATCTTATCATGATGTTTAAATCTTTAATTTAAACAATGTCTTAATATTGGGACATGATAGCCCTCCCCACTCAAGATTGCTTGTCCTCAAGCAATCATGAGTTCTTCCATTACCTTGTACTTCTTATCTTAACGTCTACCTTCCGTTGTGTTGAGACAAAATTGTGTTTGATTCAGAATGAATATTATTATGAACATTCTTTAATGAAGAACAAAATGATTGTGATTCCATGAAAGAGAATTTGTGACCAAAGAATACTTGAAAAGTCTAATGAAAGATCAATGTATAGATAAGCATTTGTTTGATGTTTGAATAGCAATGACGTGGGTTTAGACAATGAAAATATTTTCAATGCTAAAGAAGATTTGAGAGTATTGAGATTCCAAGATTCCAATAAGTGACGAGACATCTTAAATTTTGGAAAGATGAATCTAATGATGTTGTAGAGGAGGTATATTCAAGTAAGACTTTGATTATTTCACAAATCCTATAAGTGTTTAATAATGATGATAAGATAGCGTGGAGACAATTTACGATAGATAAGATTATTAGAAGAGAGAAGATCCATGTTGAAGTATATGCACACAATTATATATGAAACACAAATCATAAATACACATAGTACATGAAGCATACACAAAGCTTATACACTTAATACATGATATACAAAAGTATACGAAGCATGAAGCATGAACATAGTATGTAATACACAAGTATACGCACGTAATACATGAAACACATAGCATACACTTGATACACAAAGCATGAAGCATACAAAGTATACGCGCACAATACATAGGGCATGAAGCATACATGTAACACGCAAGTATACGCACGAATATGAAGTATACACATGAATACAAATAAGTCATGAAGTATGCATTTGAACATACATAAGTCATGGAGTATACACTCAAATACATATACAAGTCATAGAGGATACACTCAAATACAAATACAATCACAAGTCATAGAGTATACACTAAAATATAAATACAACTCAAATACAAATACAATCACAAGTCATAGAGTATACACTCAAATACAAATACAATCACAAGTCATAGAGTATACACTCAAATACAAATACAATCATAGAGTATACACTCCAATACAAATACAAGGCATAGAGTATAAACTCGAATACATAGTCAAGTCAGAGTACACACTCAAAGTCATAGATCATACACTCGAATACAATTGCAAAGTCATAGAGTATACACTCGAATACATAGTCAAGTTAGAGTAGAGACTCGAATACAAGTACACTCAAATTAAGTATACCGTCAGACAATTGGGAAGGGGATTCGGTGCATCCCATACTACACCGTGGACCCATCCACCATCCCAAGGTCATCAAGTATACACATGAGTATGAAGCATACACATGAATCCACGTAATATACAAAGTATTCACATGAACATATGTTACAAAGTATACACATAAGTCACAAAGTAAACCTTTGAATACACTTGAATACACATAAATCACAAAGTATACACTTGAATACATGTAAGGCACATGTAGTATACATAGGATGGCAAGATGACTACTCTGATACCACTTGTAATGTCCCCTTTCTAGTGGAAACACTTAACCTAAATTTGCATTCAAAGTTATTCTCAAAGAGACATTAGTAACATTAGAGATCAATAAATTTCAGTGATGAAATCAAAGATAATATAAATATTTCATTCTTATCAAAGGATTATTCATTTCCTTCTTGTCATTCAGTATTGATGATCATTCTATAATATATTCCATAAGTGCATTAGGGTGAATATTAAACATATTTCAAGATCCATATCTTCCCCTCCTATTCTTCATCAAGGAATTGGGATTTACATGACTGGGGCACGCTGAAAACATCTCCGACCTAGCTTCGGGAAGCTAAGTCCCTAGCCCTTGGGGTCTATATACGAAGTTTTAGTTCCAGCTTGGGAACTATATCCCATCCATTGGGATCGATACGAGATCTCTGGACCCAGCTTGGGAACTATATCCCAACCATTGGGGTCTATATAAGGGATGGAATTACTCCGCCTTTCCCTACAATACCCATGATTCCTCATTGGATGAAATAATAGGGGCTACAGAAATATGATCTTTATGCAATATTCCCTTGTACTATAGATGGAATTCTATTATACCATTATCATCATAATGCATGAATTAAAGATGTTTGTATCACAATTCAAAGGACCGTTATACGGTATCCTTGTTTTTACTAATGTGTTGATAGCAAATTAATAATATATATATATAAGGGTAATCTTCTCATTACTTAACATATGACATTTATCCTAATAACATGAAATTAAATACATCATACCTTTTTGTTACCTTTATTCCTTTTTGTGCAGATCTCAATTTTATTAATGAGTTCTGATTTTATACCTGCTGTTTCTGACAATGAATGCTGCAATTTATAATGATTGATCAATGGATTCATTATCTTTGTTCTACTTCTATTTCCATCTCCTTAACATGATATGAATGGAACGAATGTTCTTTGATGCTCATGCTGGCTGATTGAAGACTCCATGTGATTCTTTTGATGAGATGATTTGATATATCCTAATGATCAATGATATGAAGGTGCCTGAATGTTCCTCCATTACTATTGAAAATGAGTGTTCGTTGATTGACTGATGGATATATTGTTTGAATGATTGAACAAGCAAATGAATTGATGAGATTCCTTTCAATGAAGGTTTGAACTGATAATATGAATTGAAGGTATTATTATATGCTGAGATGTTAATGCTTGAAATGTTCAATGGAGATTCCTTGCTGAGGTGATTCCTATAATATATTATTGCATATCGAATGTTTTTTGAGTGATGGAATGTGTCCTCACAAGGTTCTTTTTATATCTTCACATCTCAATGAAGAGACGCATCTTTTATTGAAGAGACACCACCTCAAAAGTTATCGCTGCTCTTCTATCTGATTCGCAGCTCCTCACAAATGGTTGATCGCTGACTTTTAATAGTAATGGATGTCTATAATAGATCGTACCATCTTATAGATTCTTAAACTTCCATAAAATCTTCATAGAATATATTCGCTGCCTATTGTTAATCTTATATTCCTCATGGAATATATTCGTTGTTCCTTATTTATTTTCTTAGACTTGTCTTATAAATATAATCACTATCTTATGGCTTTAAGATTTGACTTATAAAGTCATTCTTATATATTATTTTCAATTCATTTATATTTATATTTATTTGTAAATAGTATTATATTATGATAATAATAATATTTAGATAATTAATATTTATTTATATATTATATATATAAATATATTTATTAATATATTATATTATAATTATAATATTATTTAAATTGATAATATTTATATTTTTATTTTTATTTATTATTTATAAATACAATATATTATATTTTAATAAAATAATATTATTATGTATTAATAACATTATATATGTTTATTAAATATTATTATATACATGATCATCATTAAAAGTGACTTTTCTATCTTATCATGATGTTTAAATCTTTAATTTAAACAATGCCTTAATATCAAGACATGACATTCATGTGATAAGGGAATGTCTTGGTTGAGCTTGGTCATATGAAGGGCTTGGAAAAGAGAATGTTGCCAAAGGCTTGGAGAATGGAATGATGTTTTTTAGTGGCTCAACTATTTTTTATTGATGAAACGAAGTTGGCAAATGATTTTTGGTATTTTTGTGGTATTTGTGGAAAAGTCAAAAATGATTAAAAAATTAGCCAAGGAGAAAAGCGACCCAATTGGAGAATAGAAAAATTGGAAAAATATGGGAAAAATGGAAAAATAAGGTAAAAAGCAAAAATATAATATTTTATTGATTAAAATATTATATTATTTTCCCATAAGTGGCCGCTCAAGTCAAAAAAGTGAAAATAATAAAATATTAATATTTTATTATTATTTTTATCTCTCCAAGTGGCCATCCAACATGAGATAATAAAACAATATTATTTTATTATTTTTATATTTCCTCCAAGAGGCCATCCAAGTTGTGGAATTAAAAAGAAAATAAAATAAAAATATTTTCATAAGGAGGTGGACTTCAAAATACATTAAAATATGTTTCATATGGGCGCCCAAGTGAGGAAAAATAAAAGGATGTCATTTGAGGTCATTTTCATCATTCATGTAATTGGCATTTTGGCATATTGGAGAGTTTCTCTTGGCTGCAACTTTGTTTCAGCTTGTTCTAAGGACAAAAACCCTTAGATCTTGGTGGTTTCAACGAAAACCCATCCCACAATGAGAGATGGATTCACCTAGGATCCATTATTGAGTTTATTTGCAGATTTTTTTGATGAATTGGAGCTTCAACCAGCTAGGGTTTGAAAGGGGAATTTGTAATCAACTAGGGTTTGAAGTGTGTTTGCAGATTGAAGGCATAATAATTCAGATTTGAAGGATAATAGAGCATAATTTCATCATCTACATCCACAGCTAGGGTTTGGCATTGTTTTGTTATCATTTGGTGGTTTCTTTGGTGAAGGATTTCACTTCCTTGTGTTCAAAAATTTATATCAGACTGCTACAATTTCATATCAGACCAAGAAAGTGAGGGTTTGAAGGTGTTATTGATCATAATTTTGGCATATAAACCCTAGCAATCTCACCCAAGGAGGAGCGCTAGCCTTTGAAGGCTCAATTGCCACATTCTAAGGCATCATTTGGCATATTTTTGTGATCAGATTTGTAATCAGACTTCTGCAGGTCTGAAGTTAGGGTTTGGACAGTTTGTTTCAATCAGCTTTGCCATTGAAACTCAACATTGTTGGCTGCTACAGTTGGAGGATGACATCATTGCATGATTGAGGTTGCACTGTGGATCATTGGGTCATATTTGTATGCTTTCATAAGTCTGATTTTATAATCAGATTTGACTGTTTGTAATCATCCTTCATTTCATGAATGTAATTGGCAAGGATCATCATTCGGGTATGTCAAATAAAGATATCTATTTCATATCTTTAATTTGAAATAGTTTTCTAGCTGATCCAATCATTTTCAATCATCTATTTTGTGTAATTTTCAATGCTATTATGTCTCAATTTCATTACTATATCATTGCAAAACCTTACATGCATTGAAACAACAAAAATACAAACCAAAACATTCAAAAACAAAATCAAAAAATCAGAACAGCAAGGCAAAAATCAAATCAGAATTGGTAGGGCTTCTTACAGTGGTATCAAAGCTTGGATCTTGCCAGCCTGGAGGGTTTAGAATCTTCTTATGCAGCCTCACAAAGTTGGTCCACACATGTATTATTATAGAAGAACAGTCAGCAGGATAATCAAGAGGAAGAACCTCTTATTACATGTACAAATCAGTTGGATATGGATAGAGGAAGAAGAGATGGAAGTCCTCCATGTGATGAAAGGAATGTTGGTGACATTTTGAGAGATACGGCAGCTGGTCAAAGAGTTATGGCAGCGGGACAGCAAGAAACAAATAATGCTTTGGCTCAAATGATAGCTTCCCAACAGCAGATGATGCAAGTTATGACTCAAGCCATTGGTAATATGAGACTTAATGCAGCTCCTACAGTTGAAGGTACTGTAGTAGGTACACCACGTGTTGGTAGAACACACACTACTACAACAGATAGACCATTGCAGCCTACATTTCTTCCAAGAGAAGTAGAAGAGGAAGAGCAACAACCATTGGCAGATGAAATGGTTCCCTGTCATGTCCCCATTTTTGCATGTAACTTAATGGGTTCTAATTGTAAATTAATTTTATAAAGTATTTTAATTACTTTGTAAAATTAATATTTTATTAAGTTACTTGAGCATTTAAAAAACACTTTATAAATTAAAGTGTTATTGTACACACACATTTAAAAAGGGTCATGTAAAAACATTTAAAACTGTAAGGTGTGACTGTGTACACAGAAACTTTCATTTAATAAAATTAGGCTAGTCCTAATTGATGAAAGTTTAAAAGGAGAGGTCAGAGTCATTGTTGAGCATGCTTGAGTTGATGTTTTATGTCTTTTGTCAAATTTGTAACCAGCTGATGATCCCTTGCATTTGCAGGATTCTGGTTTGGTCATGTCCCCTTACTAGTTGTAGAGGTGAAATCAGTTCAGGTTTCACAGTTGTGCTTCAAAGTGTGCTCTAGGTTTTCTGTGGGTTTGAGTTCATTGTTCATTATTTGGTCAGAGATATTTGTAAGCTTCATTGAAGATCTTTGTTTGGAGACATTGAATGCAGATTTGAGAATTAAGTTCATGCAGAGGGTTTTTTGCAAATTTATTGGTTGGTAAACCAATATAAATTTGCCAATTTAGAATCGATATATATATATATATATATATATATATATATATATAGTCTGCAGATTTCATGATATTGTAACACAGAGGTTTAATTGCAAATTCATTGACTTGAAAGATAAATATAAATTTGCAAGAATGGTTCGATCTATATCTCTGGTATTTGCTCTAATATTACCTCAAAAGTCTAAAAGTAATATCCAGATTTAATATCGGGTGTTTTGCACAATAGTTTTTGGTTTTAGATTTTTGTTTGCAGAAAGGAGACAATTTCTAACAGCATCAGAGGAAGCGCGGGTCCCTCATCCATTCAGCTATCAGTAAAGAAGACTTTGAATGATTTTATCGCCACATTTTTTTAAGGATAACAACAATGTATGTTAAAATTTAAAGGCATCGAATTAGAGGATTCGTGAGCATCATCAGCGGGGTTCGTGGATATCCAACGCCTAGAGGTATAAGCTCGATCAGGAGAAAGTCGTGTGGAATTCATAGCGACGTATCAGTCATATTCAATCGACGCTATTTGTATAGACGGATCGAGACACCATAATACTTGATCCCTTGGGTATAAAGACTTCTTGTCTTTTTAGTTGCCAAAAGGGAGTCGGTTTGAAGTTGAAGTTCGCCAGTCAATGTTGAGCATCGACACATGAAGAGAACTTCAAGATTGGATATATGATAGTTAGACGCCATCAACTTAAAGGAGATCGTCGCTTCAGCTGGGAATCCTGTAGCTTCCGAATGACATTTGAGATCGCGGTTGTTTTCATTTAGACATCCATTGCATATGGTCAAAGGTTTGTATTGGTTCAAGTTGTTTGTTGAAGATTGAAGGCACAGGGAAGTATTCAGAGAGGGCGTCAGTCATAATTCAAGACGAGTGCTAGAGTTTGGGTTCACAAGCTAGATACATTCCTCACACTCAAACCAATGAGGGAAGATAAGGCTATTCAATTTGCTACTATGCATCTAGAGGGAGTAGCATATGATTGGTGGCATCATGGACTTGTTTTACAAAACCATGCAATGATCACTTCTTATGATGAGTTCACACGCAAACTCATTGCTAGGTTTGACAGGAAAGATGTAGAGGTCTACTACAGGAATTTGGCACAGTTGAGACAGGTTGGTAGAGTGGATTCCTACATCAATGAGTTCCAAAAGATTGTTGTTATGGGTTCCTGATATGTCTGAGAGGAGAGTGACTATGCTTTTTGTTGAGGGATTGAATGATAGAATGAAGGGTTTGGTGAAGGCTCATAAGCCTAGTACACTTGAGGATGCTATTGAGCTTGCACTTGACTTAGGCACTACTCCTACATCATTTCAGTCACAAAAACAAAGTATCAAAGGCTCTAATTCTAATCAGAAAAAATTTAATCAGCCTAAGTACACACCTCCTAGAATGGACAGTGAGGCGAAGAATGAGTTAAAGAGGAAGAAACTTTGTTTTTCTTGTAAGCAGCCATGGGAACCAGGACATAGATGCCTTGGGAAAGGCAAGGCACATCTTATTGAGGTCACTTCGGATGTGGAGAGTGAGACCATTGAGGATACTAGCTCGGATAGTGATGCTGATCATACGGAGCAGCCACCTCAATTGGAGCTTGAGGCTAATGATACAGGTGATACAGGGTGTGTTACTATTGCATCTGATTCAGGAGTGCCTAGGTACCATCCCTTTCGTTTGAAAGGAGTCCTTAAGGGACAACAGGTCACTTGTTTGATTGATAGTGGAGCTACTCACAACTTCATTGATAAGGGATTAGTTGTGAAGAAGGGACTACAACCTGAGGACTTTGCAGGATTCTTAGTGACAGTAGCAGATGGCTTTACCATGAGTTGCACTAAGAGGGTACCCGAGCTCAGCATTCAGATGGGTGACTACACTTTGACTGATAATTTCTACATGGTTGGACTTGGTGAGATCGACATTGTTTTAGGAGTCCAATGGCTACAGTCACTTGGCCGTTACATTCAGGATTTCCAAAAGATGGAGTTGGAGTTTATGCATGATGGGAAGAAGATTGTGTTGAGAGCACTTTCAGATGGAGGTCCCAGGGTTGTTTCAACAAGGAGGACGGACACATTGTTTAGACATGGTGATGTTGCATGGGCATCCTATTGTGACCAAATCACACATCACCCCATAAGGAATAGGGACCCCCCCTTTTTTTAGAGCTCTGTGCTTTCAATGAGATTTCAATGAGATTTTAATGATATCCTGGGTCATCTTCCTGTGCTGACCCGGTAGTGATTTCCTCTTCTATGATCTTTGGTTCATGATTAGGAGGTAGATGAACTTGCAGTAATGAAGAATCTTGATCAATTCCCATCTAGATAATGAATGTTGAGATCAATCCTGAAGTATGTTTGAGATCCTGAAAAAGACTAAGTCTGGAACCTGAAATCCTGAAAATCCTGAAAAATGGCTAAGTCTGAAATCTGGTGAATCCTCCAAATTCTATATTTTGCATGTTAAATCCGGTGGATTCGAGACCTATCTCAAACATCCTGAAAGGTATATTGAAAAATATTTAAAGTATAAGAAATTCAATCTCTCAACTTATACTTAAATATATTTTTCAATATACCTTTACCCTCGCGACCCTGAAAAAACGCCTGACTCTTCCAGAGGATTCAAAAAGCTCATCTAGTGCGACGGGGCATCTAAGTGGCGCAAAATCGCGATGAAAAGGGCGCTTTCAACTGCAAGATAAGATGAGGATTTCAGTTGATCAACCAATGCGCCCATCTAAAGCATGAAGGGAGACGAAAATGTTAAAGGATTTTAAGCTTTGAAGTGATGCGATTTTAGAAGATTTTCATGCCTTTTGATGCGAATTCCAGAGGAATTTATACATGTTAACCAATGCGCTAGGATAGAAGGATGGATTCCAAAATCTGAATTTTGAAGAGAGTCTAAAAGATTTGAAAAGCTAATCTAGTGCGCCACTTGGAGAAGCTCATCTAAGATTTCAAAGTCTTATCCCAAGCGCCAAAAACTTGAGGATTTCTAATCCCTCATCTAATGCGCCCATCTAGAAAACATCATGGTTAAGGAAAGAGACTCCCAAACATCCAACCCAAGTGCTTAAATCAAGTATCCAATGCGAAACTCAAAGGAATTTGAAACCCTCATCCAAAGCGACCTAAGGAAGAAGGATCTAGTTGAGGTTTATTACACATTAAAGGTGAATTCCAGAGGATCCCCAATGCCTCATCTAATGCGACTTCATGAAGCAAGATTCCAGGCACTCCAAAGGGGATACATCACAAGGTTTAAGTCAATTTTCAAGAGATTCTAAGGTGATGATCTAGTGCGCCAAGAGGTTTCAATATAAAGTTCAGAGGATCCTTATCTAAGGCGAAATCTCAGAGGATTCTCCATACCTCAACCAATGCGCCATACAAGGAGGAAAGTGAAAGTGTCCTAGACATCCAAGGTCAAGTCTTCAAGGCTTTAGTTTAGAGGATTTCAAAGTTTTATCCCAAGCGCCAACATCATGCATGATTCGCTAAAGGTAAAGTTCATTTAAGTTTTGAAGCTCCCAACATAGTGAACTAATGCGCCACTTCAAGGACCCTTTATCAATATGCTCAAAAGGAAGATCTCAAATTACCTATCCAATGCGCCACACATAAGGAAGAATGAGGTTTCTTTTTGGAGATCTCAAATTACCTATCCAAAGCACTTAACCTAGGAGCTGATCCATTATGCAAAGGTAAGAAGAATTCAAGTTGCCCATCCAATGCGCTAAGAGGGAAGAGGGTAGAATATTTTGAAAAACACTAACTTGAGGAGGATCTTATCACCTTGAAGTGATGCGCCACTCCCTTGCAAAGGAAAACAAGTTCAAACCAAAGCAATTTGAAAGAGGTTATGGGAGGATTCTCCATTCCTCATCCAATGCGCTCAAAAGAAGAGGATTTCCAAACCCTCATCCAACGCGCCTAAAGCCTAGAGGGTTACGAAGGGAGATCAAGGTATTTTCGATCACCTCAAGAAGACTTCAACATGCTCATCCAATGCGAAATGCTAGAAGAAATCAAAAACTTGATCCAAAGCGCCTAGAGAATGAGGATTTTGAAGGTGTGATCTAATGCGAAGAATCAAGAATCAAGTCTTAAAGTGAAATTCTAAAAGGCAAGAGGATCTTAATCCTCCATCCAATGCGCTTGAGGAAGAAGGTATCAAAATTTCAATCTACAAGAAGATCGTGGAAACCTCATCCAATGCGCCAATCAAAGGAAAGTTCATAACATTTAATTGTTTTTTGCCTTGGAAAACGTGGAAATTGCATTATATTAAATGAAGATCAATCAAAATTAAATGTTTTTCACTATATTAAAGAGGGTCGGCCTAGGTATGAGGTAAAGTTTTAAAGCACATTCTATATATATACCTCCTCTCCTTTTCATTTTTATCATTTTTAAGGAGCAGAATTACTTTGCAAGAGCAGATTTGTCTTCAAGGAGCTGCAACAAGAAGGTTTTATAAGAGTGCAAATTTGATTTTGTCAATCCAAGCAAGTGTTGGATCAGATTTCAAGGTATCAAGTTAAGGCAGCTTATCAAGTAAGTCTGATCTGAATATTTTCTGATCTGATTTTCTTCTCTTTTCTTCTTTAAATGCATTAAAATTGTTCAAATATTGGTAAAACTTAAGAGGATAAGTGGATTTTGATAGATTCCTTGAGTCTAGATAGTAATATTTCATAATTATAAAGGAAAACTTCATAAATCTAATGCATCAAAGTAGCTGAAGTAAAGTCTAGATTATGTTTGAAATTACTTATTCGCGTCAAGTTTGCAGGATCATGGCAATGACTTCCAAGGAGCGACAAGCGAAGATCCGGATGGATGCTAAGGGGAAAATTCCCGAATCAAAGCTCGTTTCAAGGTGGACAAATGTAGGAGACACGAATATGGGCAACAGCAACTTGGAAGATATCAAGTCAGTCCTTGAGGAACCCAACGGAGGTAGTCTTGCTCGAGCCATCATGAGGAGTGGAGCCATTGAAGCTGCTTGTTTTCCGCTAGCTTTGCCGTATCCAGAGATGATCATTGAATGCGTCAAGAAGTATGATGTAGATACAAGACAAATTACAGCCAAAGATGGAACAGTATTAGCTTATTTGCAAAAGGAGGCAGTTGAAGAGACTTTCAACATTCCAACTAGGGAGAGGATGATCAGTATCTCGATACAACAAGGTCAGCAGGAATACAATGTTGATTCAAAGACAAAGTTGCAGGAAATAAGGAGAGAATGGATGGCCAATCCAACTATGAAGTTCAATATGAATAATCCTCCGCAGTTTCACAAGTCAGATTTTCATCCTGAAATTGGATACTTGATTATGTTTCTAAATAGAATGACAGGAATGCCGCAATCTGTTACCTTTCAGCCTTGGATGTACTCTTTCATCAAGTCAGTTCTCAAAGGGAAGATGATTGATTGGGCTGGACTTATCAGTCAGAGTATACATGAGCAGTTCATCAATTTTGCTAAGACCAAGACTTGTTATATGAGTTCCTATGTGGTATACCTTCTCGCAAGAAATGAAGTCTATTCAGGTTTGACCAAAAGAGGAGAAGTTGGCATTGGGCCTAATAAGTACTTATCGCATCAGTGTTATCCTCAGTTACACCTCAAAAGTATCAATCATTATACAAGGTTCAATGATGCGTTTGCTATGTTCATAATGAAGAAACTAAGAGGAGAATTTCATAAAAGGTTGTCTAATGCAGCGAGAGAGTTCATTTCAGCATATGGACACTGGTATACTCAGCATGAAAGGTACACTTACCTAAGGATCCAAGGGTTTACATCATATCCATACAGATTACCAAGATATCCAACCAACAGGATGGTAATGTTAGAGGTTACAAGGCAACTCCTAGAACTCATCCGGTTGCAGAAATTGAAGAAGAAAGGAGGGATTCAGTTTCCACTTCTTCTTGGACAAAATCTGGAGTGTCCATCATTGTCAGCAGCTGAATATTCTGAGATAGAGCTTCAGGCATATCATTTGCAAACTCATGGCACCAAGAGGCTTAACTTTGATCCTTTTCAAGTTTGCTGGAAATATAACAGAGAATTTAAGCATGTCAAGTAGTTGGAAGACCACTGGGCCAGTGCCCAAGATGAAGATGATCTCCGAACACTTCAAAGTTCGAGACTCGCCTGGGATTTAGTTAGAGCTTCCAAAGTATTCAGGATACCAGATCAGTTCACTGAAGATGATACTATGTTGATAGATGAATTTGATAAGATAAAGGATTTGCCTTATACAATTGATTGGTCAAAAAAGGATGTGTCCGAAGAAGAATTGATAAAGCCAGTCTTGGCCATGACACAAGTATGTATAAATCAACTATTGCAAGAGATGAATGATGAAGGCCGAGTTCTTACTTACAATAAGATGGATCAAGGAGAATCAGGACAGCATAGTACACATAGCAAACCACAACACAGTGGAAATGATCAAAGTGATAATCCAGCTAGAAAAAGGAAAAGACCTAGTCAAGATCAAGGAGAATCAAGCCGGAGGCCTCAAAAGAAGAATACTCTATCTACTTCATCTAATCCACAAGAAGGTGCTTCAGTTGTTCAGAATCCAATACAAGAGATAGAAGTTATAGAAGAAGTTGCCTTGATTCCATCCGAGGAGATTCAGTCAAGTCCCACTGTCATAATGGAGGAAAATGATGATCTTGATCAAGATGAAGTAGGTCAAGCAAAATCTGATGAGGAAGTAGCTCGTGTACAACACAGTCAAGTTCAAAGACAGCAAGATCTTTCTACTTTCCCACCTTGGTTGAGGCAAAGGATTGAGGAAAGTACAATTGTAGAAACTTATCAGCCTGCTCCAGTTGAGGAATTGCTTGTAAATGCACAGAAGGGTAATCAGAAGAAGAAAGCAACAGTCTTTTCCAAAATCACTCAAGATTCTGCTGGAAATAGAGAGGTACATATAGCTGTTCCTAGAATTGACAAGGAGTTAGAAGATATGGCACCTGAGGATTACAATATGATTACTATTGGCATGGGTCCAATCACAAGGGAACAGGTAGAGGAGGAACTACAAGAGTCAGTGAATAGTGTAAGAAGCATGTTGAAGCAAGAAAGAGAAGCGAGGTTAAAGGTTGAACAAGATTTTAATACATTGAAGCACTACATTCAGCAAGTCATGCAGCCTATCCAACAGAAGGAAGTTACTCCAATTCCTCCGTCTATTCTTCCACAAGAAACAGTATCCCAAGTTGAAAACCTGAGAACTTCATCTCAAGTGATGAAAGGATGGATAGAAAAGACAGAAGATAAGACATATACTCACCTTGAAGAAATTGTGCAAGTGTATGATAGAGTCATTAATCTTAAGGATCGAGTTCAAGCTTTATTAAGAAATTGTGCTGAGTTCAAACCGATCAAGGAGCAATACATGCCACAGCTCAAGAGTTTAATGGAAGCTCCATTAGAGGATCTAATTCATGATAAGGTGATTGATCGAGATACTCCACATGACTTCATCACTTGGTATTTCTCCTTTCACAACAAGGGGCAACTGGTTGATAAAATTGAAGTAGATATGTCCAGAATAAGAAGTGTTCTTCTAAGAACAGAGAATCATATATACACTGCTTTGACAACAATATGTAATCCTTATGGAAATGTTACTATTGAAAACATGAAGCAACAAGTTAAGGCATTCTACTTTCAGTATGATGGACTTGATGAGGGTCAGCTGGATAGTATATTCACACTTGCATTTCGTCTTGGAGAAAATAAGTCCTGGATAAACGATTGGGAGAAGACACTTGGCGTCTATGAGTCAGATGTGGCAGTGGCAGAAGGATCCATTAATGCGGCGACAAGTGTACCAATGGAGGATATTGTTCAAATTGTGTCTAGATTCATTGTATCTCATAGTACTACTACATAAAAGGCATATGATATGGCTTCCTTATCTTCTTGGAAAGCGTGCCTTTGTTCCCTCATTCATAGCTTCTTTCATTTAATAAAGTGAGCCTCCTTCATTTAATAAAGGAGAGTTTGTTACAACTACTTGTGAGGTGGCTTGATTTTCGTCTTGGAGAAAATAAGTCCTGGATAAACGATTGGGAGAAGACACTTGGCGTCTATGAGTCAGATGTGGCAGTGGCAGAAGGATCCATTAATGCGGCGACAAGTGTACCAATGGAGGATATTGTTCAAATTGTGTCTAGATTCATTGTATCTCATAGTACTACTACATAAAAGGCATATGATATGGCTTCCTTATCTTCTTGGAAAACGTGCCTTTGTTCCCTCATTCATAGCTTCTTTCATTTAATAAAGTGAGCCTCCTTCATTTAATAAAGGAGAGTTTGTTACAACTACTTGTGAGGTGGCTTGATCTGGTCCATTGGCTTGACCAACCGATCTTGACCCTTTATTCCTCTGAGGTCTATAAAAGGGCTCCCATTGCTCTCATTTAAAAAAGTTGAAAATTCTGAAATTGTTGCAAGAGCTCTCTGAGATAATAAAAGATTCATTGCTTTGGTGATTCTATTTGTGTTTCTGAGTGTTGCATGGTTTCAATTTTCAAACGAACATTAAGTTATGAGTTTTCTTTGAGTTTATATTAGTTAATGAAAGGTTTCGTTATTGCTTTGTGGTGAAATCAGTAAGTTCATACCATTTGTAGTCTGCGGCTTGTAGATTGCAGTGCATGGTTAGTCTGAACAATTGAACATCAATTTGATCTTTATGCTTGTTGAATCTTTCATGAGCATAACTGATTTAAACATCTTGTACACCTTTGAAGATTGCACCTATCTTGTGTAGTTGTTTATCTTGGCGAAACAGGATCTGGTTTGATTTCACCTCAAGTAGTAATCATCCTTGCATTTAGGATTAGATTAGTGTTTCTAAACCTTACACCTTTTGCCTTTTTTTTCATTCAGTTAGAATTAGGATCAAGAACATCCATTGCTAAATCATACGCCATCAGTTGCAGTACTTAGACTCTCCAGTATTCACTTCCATAATCATTGAAATAATCAGTTACTTGAACAATTGTGTAAGTCCCTTTGTGTGTTAACATTAAAATCATACTTAGTCGCTGAGCTGTCTCTTACCAAAATCATCAGAAGGAACCTTGGAGTCATCTCGTTTGATCACCTAGTTCAGCATTCGAGAGGCTTTGCTCAAGAGGAAGTCAGATACTTAGTATTTTACTCTAATTGTTGACTTGTTGAAAAACAATCATCAACACATCCCAATGTTTTGTATCTTCAAAATCTTCTTCCGGTGATCAGCAACATCATGTAGATGTCCAGTCAGTGCTTGACAAGCACAACATGGTGTTTGGTGTTATTCCTCCAGGTAGACCACCAGATCGTGAATTTGAGCATGTGATTGAGCTAGAGGAGGGCACCAAGCCCGTCATTACTACACCTTATCGTCATCCACAGCATTTCAAGGAGGAGATTGAAAAGACGATTAAGGAGTTGCTTGATATGGGACACATTCGGCCTAGCTCTAGTCCATTTGCTTCTTCAATTGTTTTGGTGAAAAAGGATGGCACCATGCGGATGTGTATTGACTATAGAGCCTTGAATAAGAAGACAATCAAGAACAGGTATCCCATTCCCAAGATCGAGGAGTTACTTGAGCTACATGGGGCCGTGTACTTCTCTAAGATTGATCTTCGTTTAGGGTATCATCAGATTTGTGTCTGTGAGGAGGATATACATAAGACAGCATTCAGATGCCATTATGAACACTATGAGTTTTTGGTTATGCCATTTGGTCTTACTAACGCTCCTGCTACGTTTCAGTCTTGCATGAACCATGATTTCAATAAGCAGTTGTGTAAGTTTGTGTTGGTATTCTTTGATGACATCTTGATTTACAGTAAGACATGGGAGGAGCATCTTCGGCATCTTGATGAGGTACTTTGTATTATGGAGGCACAGTCATTGTATGCTAAGGCTTCCAAATGTGAGTTTGGGATAACCGAGATCCTCTACTTGGGACATGTGATCAGTGCCAATGGAGTTAGAGTTCATCAAGAGACGATTCAGGCTATTCAGGATTGGCCCACTCCTAGGAACATTTTAGATTTGAGAGGTTTCTTGGGGTTATGCAGTTACTACAGGAGATTTGTGAAGGGGTTTTCACAGTTGGCAGCACCACTAAGAAGGGGGCATTCAGATGGTCAAATGAGGCTCAGATGACATTTGATAGGCTTAAGGAGGTGATGACTACTTGTCCAGTGTTGGCATTACTAGATTATACGCAATCCTTTGTGTTACAGTGCAATGCATTAGAAAAGGGCATTGGGGTTGTGTTGATGCAGAATAGGCATCCCATTACATATGAGAGCAGAAAATTGAGGGATGCAGAGCGGCTTTATTCCACCTACGACAAGGAGATGCTTGCCTTCATGCATGCGTTGGCAATGTTTCGTCAGTACTTGGTAGGTGCGAAGTTTGTGGTGAGGACTGACCACAATAGTTTGAAATTCTTCTTAGAGCAAAAGGATTTGAATGAGCGGCAACAAAAATGGGTAAGTAAGATCCAGGCCTATGATTTTGACATTGAGTATGTGAAGGGTCTCAAGGATGATGTTTTGCAGCATGTTAGAGAGTGTTTGACTTGTCAGCAGAACAAGTCAGAGCATACTTTCCCAGCAAGTTTGCTTCAGCCATTGCCTATTCCTGAGAAGAAGTGGGAGAGTATTTCGATGGATTTCATTATAAGTCTACCAAGAGTCTAGGGCAGGGATTGCATATTTGTGGTAGTTGACAGGTTGACCATATATGCACACTTCTTTGCTATACCATCAGATTATTCAACACTGCAGGTTGCAGAGTTGTTCTTTAGAGAGGTGTTTCGGTTGCATAGACTCCCTAAGACCATTGTCAATGATTGGGACAGCATGTTTCTCAATGTGTTTTAGCAAGAGTTATTCCGATATGCTGGTACAAAGTTGACACCGAGCACTAGCTACCACCCACAAACAGATGGACAAACGGAGATAGTGAATAAGTGGGTAGAGGGGTATCTTCGCAATTATGTTGCAGGGCAGCAGTGTGCCTGGATTAGATGGTTACATTTGTGCGAGTATTGTTATAATACCACCTATCACATGTCGATTGGTATGTCACCATTTAAGGCCTTGTATGGTTATGATGCATTATCTTTCATAGACTTGGCCTTTGATGATAGTAGAGCTCCTCGAGCTAAGGAGTTGATGCAGGATATCCTTAAGGCACTTGAGGATAATATTTAGCAGGCACAGAATCAGCAGAAGATGTATGCTGTTAGACACAGGGTTGAGCGAACTTTTGAGATTAGTGATTTGGTATTTTTGCCCTTCAGCCATATAGACAGTCTACATTGAAGAAGAGTGGTGCAGAAAAACTGAAGCCCAGGTTCTATGGTCCCTACAGGATTGTGAGGAGAGTTGGAGAGGTAGCATATGAACTTGAATTGCCAGCAGGTAGCCGGATTCATAATGTTTTTCATGTGTCATGCCTCAAAAAGGCACTTGGACAGCATGTTGTTTCTTTTCCAGATCTTCCACCTCTTGATGAACAGGGTAGCTTGATATTGGTGCCTGATACTATCTTGGATATGAGGGAGCATCTGTTGAGGAACAGGGCGATCCATGAGTATTTGGTGAGATGGAGAGACTTGCCATTGGAGGATGCTACTTGGGAAGGAGAGCAGATTTTGCAGCATTTTAATTTGCAACTTGAGGACAAGCAATCCCGGGAAGGGAGGACTGTAATGTCTCCATTTCCGACATGATCACCGAGCGAGGAGAGAGTTGGCCTATTCACCATTCCCATAGGCTAATTCATGTAATAAGGGAATGTCTTGGTTGAGCTTGGTCATATGGATGCTTGGAAAAGAGAATGTTGCTAAAAGCTTGGAGAATGGAATGATGTTTTTTAGTGGCTCAACTATTTTTTATTGATGAAACGAAGTTGGCAAATGACTTTTGGTATTTTTGTGGTATTTGTAGAAAAGTCAAAAATGATTAAAAAATTAGCCAAGGAGAAAAGCGACCCAATTGGAGAATAGAAAATTTGGAAAAATATGGGAAAAATGGAAAAATAAGTTAACAAGCAAAAATATAATATTTTATTAATTAAAATATTATAATATTTTATTAATTAAAATATTATATTATTTTCCCATAAGTGGCTGCTCAAATCAAAAAGGTGAATAATAAAATATTGATATTTTATTATTATTTTTATCTCTCCAAGTGGTCGTCCAACATGAGATAATAAAATAATATTATTTTATTATTTTTATATTTCCTCCAAGAGGCCGTCCAAGTTGTGGAATTAAACGGAAAATAAAATAAAAATATTTGCATGAGGAGGTGGACTTTAAATACATTAAAATATGTTTCATATGGGCGCCCAAGTGAGGAAAAATAAAAGCAAGTCATTTGAGGTCATTTTCATCATTCATATATTTGGCATTTTGGCATATTGGAGAGTTTCTCTTGGCTGCAACTTTGTTTCAGCTTGTTCTAAGGACGTAAACCCTTAGATCTTGGTTTGGATGAAAACCCATCCCACAATGAGAGATGGATTCACCTAGGATCCATTATTGAGCTTATTTGCATTTTTTTTGATGAATTGGAGCTTCAACCAGCTAGGGTTTGAAAGGAGAATTTGTAATCAGCTAGGGTTTGAAGTGTGTTTGCAGATTGAAGGCATAATAATTCAGATTTGAAGGATAATAAGGCATAATTTCATCATCTACATTCACGGCTAGGGTTTGGCATTGTTTTGTTATCATTTGGTGACTTCTTTAGTGAAGGATTTCGCTTCCTTGTGTTCAGAAATTTATATCAGACTGTTGCAATTTCATATCAGACCAAAAAAGTGAGGGTTTGAAGGTGTTATTGCAGCTCAATTTAGTGGGAAGGTATATCAAATGGATGTCAAAAGTGCCTTCTTGAACGGGGACTTGGATGAGGAAGTCTGTATGGTGCAGCCTAAGGGTTTTCAAGTACCTGGACGTGAACATCTAGTTTGCAGGTTAATTAAGCCCCTATATGGACTTAAGCAAGCTCCTTGAGCCTAGTATCTTAAACTTGATATTGGATTCAAGAGGAGTTTGTCATGTCCTGATATTAAGGCATTGTTTAAATTAAAGATTTAAGCATTATGATAGACGGAGAAGTCACTTTTGATAATAATCATACATATAATATTATTAATATATAACAATATTAGACAGTAATATAATATATTTATTATACTTAAAAATATAAATATAATTACAAATATAATATTATCAATTTTAATTATAATATAATACATATTATATAAATATAAATGTAAATTATATAATATATAATATATAACTAAAGGAAATACTATTATTATAATATGAATACTAAATATTATAAGCATATATAATAAAGCAAAATAGCTGCGAATCATTGTCTAAGAAGCAGCGACTAAAGGCTGCGAATCTAATACATTATTAAGTCAAATACTAGTCAGCAGGGAGTGTGATGCATTAAGAGGCGTTATCTAGCCGACTTCTTCCATATACACACACCAATGTTAATGAATTGTTAGTAGTTACTATAAGACCACGATTGGGAAACAGTCATCGATCCCATAAACTAAAGGTAGTGCCGATTAGTTAGAGAATACAGGCGCCGCTATGTTAAAGAATATGATTACAATGACTAAGGGTGGTGTCCCTTAAGGACAGTGGTTCCCTGAGGAAAAGGCAGACCGATTACCAGATATAAGAGGATCGGGGACAGCAAGGAGGCATCATCATCTCATCAGCATCATCCAAGATACACAGCAGAAGAAAAGGAAATAGAGTTCTATTAAGCAGCAAAGCAAGATATTTTCTAAATAATATTGAAGACAATTCTGATATATAATTACAACAGCAAGAAGAGAATACAAGGAAAGATATATCAAATAAATTAAGAAGGAATATTATTTTTGATAAGGAGGGAATAAGAGATATTTCTGATTTCTAGAATATATGCATATTCTAAGGAAGAAATATTAAGAATTCAGATTTCATAGAGATAACTAACAAGAACCATTGAATCATCAACAAGAATAATCAAAGTAATCGTCATATTGGTGATCCATAGGATCACTTGGGCATCTCCAAGTCATCTAAAGCGAGAGAATTTGCATGTCTTACTCATGATATACGAGGAAGGAGTGCGATTTGCCACATCTTTAATCTTTTTCCTTTGCACCTATGAGGACGGTTGGGTTGTTAGGGAAGTGCGGTATTTGTTATTGATGTCTCACACGGTAGGTGACTCTCAAGTGGTGGTATTGCCGGGCGAGCATGAAACCCTTGAGCCAAGCGGTGGTATTGACAGGGATTCATGAAACCCTTGGGCCTATGGCAGTGGAGATCAGTTTGTTATTAATGTCTCACACAATGGGTGACTCTCAAGTGGTGGTATTGTCGGGCAAGCATGAAACCCTTGAGCCAAGTGGTGGTATTGATGAGCGTTCATGAAACCCTTGGGCCCATGGCAGTGGGGATTAGTTATCCAGCGCCTTAACGTAATGTTTTCCCCTCCTCCGCTAGGGTAGATGATTGGGTTGGATTAATGACTAGGCTCGACGTTGCCATTCCCAAAGTATATCATGAGTCCTAAACATGGTAAAGAACAAGTATGAGAAAATATATATTTGAATATATGCATTTGTTCATTGTTATCAATTATGATCATGATGTTACTAACCTCAATTATTATAAATAAATATATGTATTGATCTCATTATTGATCTCTAATATTGCTAATGTCCCTTTCTAGTAGCTATTCTTGTGTACAGGTGTCGAAATCGAGAATATCCTAAAAGGGGACATTACAGAGTTTTTCTGATCCAAATCTTTATGTCGAAAGCGATGGTAATGATATTGTAATTATTATGGTACATATTGATGATCTTGCCATCACGGGTAGCAGACACTACAGTTCAACAAGTAAAATCAGAATTGTCTGCAACTTTTGACATGTCAAATCTAAGCGTCCTACATTATTGCCTAGGGGTTGAGTTTTGGCAATCTAATCACAACATCTTCACAGTTCAAATCAAATATGCTACAAGTCTTTTGGAGCATTTTGGGATGGCAGATTGTAACTCATCTTCTACCCCTTTGGAGGTCAGGCTGAAGTTGTCAACCTCCGATGATTCACTCGCAGTCAATGAATCACACTACAGACAGTTGGTGAGCAACTTGATATATCTTACAACCACTAGACCAGATCTGTACTTTGTTGCTAGATATCTCTCTTAGTTTTTGTCGAAACCAAAACTCTCTTATTAGATAGCCGCAAAGTGAGTTTTGCGATATGTCAAAGGTACTCTTAACTTTGGCATACTCTATCAAAGGGCAAAAGATTTTGCATTAACTGGGTATAGAGACTCCGATTGGGCAAGATCTGTGGATACTCGGCGGTCTACAACCGGCTACATCTTCTTCTTGGGTTCAGGAGTGATTTCTTGGCAAATTAAGCTTCAGCAAACAGTAGCTCTATCCTCCACCGAATACGAAGCAGCTATGAGTGCCAATTGTGAAGCAATTTGGTTATGGAAAATCTTGACAGATCTTTTAGCTTCCTCAACATACTCCTACACCGCTTTTTTGTGATAATCAAGGAGTATTTACATTGGTGAAGAATCCAATGTATCATCTCAAACCAAACATATCGAGATTCATCATCACTATATTCAGCAACTGGTAGACTGTGAAGACATCTCCCTCCACTTTTGTTCTTCTCAAGAGCAGACTGTTGATTTAATGACTAAGCCACTTGGTCCTAGTTACTTTGTTAAATTTTTGGACAAGCTTGGTGTTTTTTCGGGTTTAGTAATTAGGGGGGGTATTAGTATAGTAATGTCATAAAGTGTAATTAATTAGCTGGTAGTTAGGTGTAGTCTTTAACGTGGATAGTTGCAGTAGGTGATGTACCATTAAATATGGTTGTTGTAATAGTAACTTTTATAACTTTATATAACGTTGCTTTCACTCATTGTGAAGCAAACCTTTCTAGCAATTTCTCTCATCTCTATTCTTTGCATCTCTGCCAACAAAATATTTTGATGTTGCGAGTTTTTGCCAGATTAAGTTTTCTCTAGGGTAAGACTTTGTTTCTAAATTTTATGGGATACTGATTCATTTTTCCTTATACTGTATTTTTCAATTATAGACTGCATAGAAGGAGCAAGTTACCAATTTGATGCTTAATAGATGAAACCAACCATATGTATGTTTTATTTCAGCAAGCTTGCTATTAAATTGTCAAAGTCAACTCATTTAATTCTGCAAAAGTTCCATGATGATGATTTGCAGCAGTCATAGACTCTGTAGTTACAGATCAAGGTGGATCAACAAGAAAGACTGGAACCTAAGATTATTCGAAATGGGCTTAGCAACTTGAGCCATGTACCTTGAAACTAAAAACAAAAAAGTTTTTTTGGGCAATGAACTAGAATATAATTTTCATGACAAACATATACCGTACCTAGAAATTGTTAGTAATAGTCAGCTTCAACATTCACAAAACTGTCATGGCTGCATCTCAGGTCTAATATTAACATACTAAATATAATCAGCTGGCAATAAAAGTGATGGCACATTCAATTCACAACTCCAATCACCTCGTGTTACAGCAATTAGATGACAACCATTGCATAGAATGGTAATTTCCAGCCAATTGTTGTATTTCCATACAAATGTTTGCCATTTTATCCACAACTACAGCTCTTACACTAGAGAAGAATTTCAACATTCCCTGGGCAAGGAAGGTAATGTTTAATATTTTTTTCTTTTGATGAATTAGACCATATACTAAAGCCAAAGTTAGAACAATACAATCAATCCTCAAAAAATAGTGGCCGGCATGGTATCATGCCCCAAAATCAAACCGGCTAAACCAGGAGAGGAAGTATCAATTATCAAGTGGCCCCAAAAAGGAAACAACCACAAAAGCCATGGCCTCAAAAAAGAAACAGACGTCTAAACAAGTTCATAAAATAATATAAACAGAGAACAAATTAGGCAGCAAGTGTGATGCAGGAGCATCCCGGGCGAACAGACAATCAGCATCAATCAAAAATATTTCAGTTTGTTTCTTCAATTTTGATGCGCGTGTGGTGTTGATTAGCATCTCTCGACTGCAGGAACATTTGGTACATCAGGTTGTTTTCCTTAAAACAATTTCAGCAAGTCAAGTATGATTGTAAAAAATGTGGCACTGTTTTAGGACCTTTCTTTCAAAACTCCTATTCTGAAGTGAACCATTCACAGTTAACATAGAACAGACAATATACATAAATTAACACTTCAAGAAAGTCCTGGCATTGTACCAGCCGACCGACTTCCTAGGTATAAAGAAGTCATTCAGCTGAATGATCTTATAGATTGTGCATGCCCTGGAGAGGAAATAGAGGTGACTGGCACGTATACAAATAACTTTGACATGTCTCTAATTACCAAGAATGGCTTTCCAGTTTTTGTGACAGTTGTCGAAGCTAATTATGCTACAAAGAAGCAAGACTTGTTTTCTGCTTATAAACTCACTGACGAGGATAAAGCAGAAATCCAGTATCTCGCTAAGGACCCTCACATTGGAGAAAGGATTATTAAATCTATAGCTCCATCTATTTATGGGCATGAAGACATTAAGACTGCGATAGCTCTTGCTATGAGGGCAAGAAAAGAATGATAAGGGAGAAGCCATATTGCAGAAGCATATTTAGTTCCGAAGAAGATGAAGTTTGGGAAGGAGTTTCTGGCGCAGATGATTCAAGAATGGCAGGCAGTTTATTTGGACTATAGTTTTCTGAAATCGATGTTGAAAGAAATCAGGAAATGCAAGGAGAAGAAGTCGGAGAAATCGGGTGAGAATTATGGCATGCTTAAGAAAACGAAAACGCTTGGCAGAACGTTCACTGGTCTTGTGCGATGACATGGCCTTCGCCAGCTCAATGAAGAAATTATATTGGTAAGTGGATACAAAGAAACCTGCTATGCCACAGTGGAAAGAGCCAAGCATAGGTGATGAGGTACTACGGGTCTCAACAATATGGCAGTTTGTATGTTTTATTAACATTTTGAAATCCACGGTGGACAGAAGGAAGGTGTAGCAGTTATAGTTCAAACAAAACATCAAAATTAAAATTCCTTTTGTTGGCCGATAGATACTGATGTGAGGCCGTGGAATAAAAGGAAGTGTTCGAGTCCATTTCAAACGTTAAAAAAGTTAACTCTCTTTTGGAGGACATCGCCTCAGTTACGGGGGCCTCTTGGTTTGTGTCTTTCCATCTTCAGCTAACACAAACTATATAAAAGGCCACCGAATGGCAAATGTAGAAGGGGGGAGTGCGGCAGAGAAAGACATGGACTGCCAGGGAGAAGGTCGATGCCGCTGCCAAGAGAGAAAAACACTTTCTTTAGAAGAAAGTTGCGTGGAGGTTTGGAAGAGAGGCTGCGTTGTGGAGAAGAGGAGCAGATTGGGATGTATGCCTGAGAGTGGCCATTGAAGGCCTTGATTGTACATAATCTGTTGCAAATTTGAATTGAATAACTTTGAAATGAATGCCATCTGTAAGTAAAATTATTATGTTTTGAATTGGGAATGTGATTTGGCAAATTGCGCAAGTGTTACGAGTTTGTGTTACGAGTTTGTGGTTGAGTGTCTGTGAGTAGATGAGGGGTAGTTCCTCTGCGTCAAAGTGCAATAAAACCAGCCGTAGGAGGGGTGTCCCAATCATCAGGGTTACTCCACCCTCAGCAAGCAGGGCTTTGCCTTCTCCCACAGGCTCCCAACGAGTGAGAGGTGTCTTTTCCCCCTCAGGTCCCTCCTACTGTTGCGGGTCTTGTACACCCAGAATTTTAGATACATCATTCTCGTGCCTATTTTGTTGTGTTCATAGTATTTTTGTGCAGTTGAAAATTTGGACTTCCATTCCCATCATAGCATACTTTTAGTCGAAGCATGTGTTGTGTTTCTGTCTCTGCTTTAAGTAATTGGCTCATATTCTGCACTCATTACAGCACTGAAGCAATCTGAATATTACTGCTGTACATATCCATAACATTAAAAATACCTGAATTGAGCATCATCTGACTCATACAAGTTAATGTTTATGAAGATATTATGTTGGTTGTAAATTTGTAATTATCATACATAAAGGACCCCCTCTTGGAATGTCTAAAACCTTGAACGTTAGTGGCAACTACCTGTGTTTCAAATTTATCAGTCTACCACTCTGTAAATTGATCAAAAATAGTTCACAGTTGTGAACTGCTCCAAGGAGATAATTTCCTATAAAGATAATTTCCACAAGCAAAAATCAATCATGACCGTTGAATGCTGATCCTAAAAGTCTAGTACCTATGAGAACCAATGAGGCTACAGTTAGACAGAAATGTAGCTATACCCAGATACTAAAGATCAAAAACAAACTACAATCATGAGCTCATTTAAATGTCCTGTTGTTAGCTATAGTAGCCATAAGATCATCTCATACACTTTGATTTGACAACATATGGTGTTCATTATAAGATTTTGCATAAATAAACAAAACCCATTATAAGTTTGCATATAAATACACAGAAACCTTGACATTCAAAACACACTTTTCTGATTTCCTACTTTGTAGACTTCAATATCTTTGTTTTGCCATGTTATTTTGAAATTTTCCAGGTTTCTTATAACCTGGTTTCCTCCTTTTGGCAACTTAGCATTGTTCCTTTGCTCATTATGAAATAATTGTTTTTGTTACAGTTCAGACTCTCAGAGACACCTTACACTCGATAAAGACTTCTCATACTGAAACCCCAGGAATCATTGACTAATTCATTATATAAGCATTGCTTCTTCAGTGGTTACTAATTATTTTGGAGCACTGATGATATGATGGCTTCTGTTGGTTGTGACACCCATGTAGCCTGCAGACCTTCTTTTAACTTCAGACCTCCTTTCTTCTACTGATGAAGAACAGAATTTCGGCTTCTTGTGAATTCTACGGACTATATTCTTATAGAAATTGTTATGTATTCCAAAGGCTAAGTTGTCAGTTCGGGTCCAGGTTCAGGTATGGGGTTCGGTATGTGGATTCGGCAAAAAGAATTTGGGAATTGAATTCATTTTGGGTTTGTCCATGTAAAAAACATATAAAATCGTAAATTAAAATATATAGATATTTACAGCCTAAAAACAGGAATTAAGATCAGAATGCCACAAATGCATACTAAAATTTAATATAATAATAAATAAACAAAACAACCATAAAAGTTTTATAAGATCGTGTGGACTTCAATATTAAAAGCTGTAACCCCCTTTGTATGGACACTTAAAAGGCACTAAAAAGTAAAATATGTGTGGTTTTTTAATAGAATCATCTAAAGTGGCTCAAATAAATTATAACTCTTGTATCGGACAGTGTACATGCACCCCAAGCTCTTGTGAAAGAATCTACACCTTACACTGTTCGGTTTAGGTTATTTGAGCTCCTTTAGTGAACGCCATTTTTAATAACATGAAACCAATAACAATCACATTTTACAAAGAAATGCAGCAAACGTGGTGGTCCTTCTGCATTTCCATTCATTTCCCCGAGCAATGTCATCCTGACGCAGTGGACATCAGAGCTTATGCTTCTGCCACTTGAGGCCTCAAACACAACATGGATGGTGTTTGGAATGGGTAAATGAGGCCTCAGGCACAGCATGGATAGTTAATATGTTAAAATGATTTTAAAAATTTTTAAAACACATTTTTCAAAGTGGATACACCTTGGAGACAATCAGATTCCTCTAGGTTTGTCACGGGTTCATCCGGGACGAGTCCACAGTCCTATTCACGTGCCCTGACAGAATCCCCGCCCAAATTGACCCAGAATCCAAAGCGGTAATGAACTGGACCCGGATCTGCGCAATGCAAAGGATGAACCGGTAACTTAGTCCAAAGGTTGTTAGTTTTACATTTTCTTCATAAGCCTGCTTTTATTTTATTTCTATGTTGCACCAAAAATCGAGAATAGGTACTTGGAATTTGGAAACTTTGGAAATGTGAGTTATCCAATATAAGAACAGCTAGGTAAGGAAACAACAGAATATTCAAGCTATTTTTTAACAGAAACAATAAGAATAAAAAGACAGGGTATTCAAAATGACAAAAAACTTTGGGTACACCAGGAAAGGCATTGGATACATAAGGAATATTCTAGAAAAATGAGTTCCAGCAATGGAAACATCTGAAAATTCTTGGACACCCTGAGAAAACTGCCAGAATTGCTGTAGGCTTTGCCACAAACATTTCTGCAGCTTCCTCTCCAGATTTTTCCAAATAATTTGGAAAATAGAAAATGTTTACCATGAATGGTTTCTGAAATTCAGAATTTTACTGTGTTTTAGTGTTTTCTAATTTCTGATTTTCATGGTGTATGGTATTGTAAATGCATTCCGCTATCTTTGCCCACTGACCCATTGACCTACTTTGTCACTCTGAACATTAATATAATTCTATTTCATTTCATCTCTAATTGTGTAAAGACTAACATATTTGAATGGTGTTTACCACAAACAAACTTAGAAATTATGCACTTTATTTGGGCCCAAGATGATGGAGTCGACAAAGATCAACAAATAAGGAAGAAGGAAAGATAAATACAATAAATATATATATATATATATATATATATATATCAATCAATTATGTTTTTCATAGCTATAAGCAAGTCAATATTATGATCAATCGTACATAAATGTAACTCGCTATTCAAATGACTTCTGAGAGTTCCTAGAGCTCTTTGTATAGCTTGGCAAGAAATTTGTTGTTCTTTGTTGTTCAAAGTGAACGATTTCATTCTTTAAATTCTCTAATTGTTTCAAACTAACATAAGCAACATTGATAAGATCCTCTTTTTCTTGTTCTATTTGAGACTATCCATTTACCCGAATTTTGCACTCGCATTTCTACTTCCTGTAAGCTGTTGGGACTGGGTGATATTCACCTGCAAAGAGTCCTTGTAGAAAGAGTTTGTCTGCAAAGTACATTACGGTTTGAAATGCGGTGAGTTCCAGGTATTGTGATAGAGCATTTATGTTGACTAACATGTGGTGATGTTGTGGCAATTAGTTGTGGTGCAACATACATGGCTTTTTTACATGTGGTGGTGTTGCAACAGTCACCACAAGTCATCTAAAAGAACTCACAACCGTATATGAAATTAGTGTTTGCTAGAAGCATGAACAGTGATGTAAGAGCACTTGCAGTAGAACTAGAATTCATGCAGCACAATCTGAGAGCAGGATAATGTTATGGAAGTTGGCACAAGGTACCGCAAGCAGTCAGAAGTGAAGTTATGTTTGTATGTGCTACCGCAAGCAAGGAGCTTGTAGTGGTGGCTATATTGGAAACATATATATCGACAATATTAAGGTTGTAACTATTGATTCATAGTGTGCAACAACAACTAAGTATACAAGGTGACTATTCACATGGAAACATCACACTTGGTGAAATTTGCAGTAAATTGACATCATGTATGGTCGGATTATAGTTGCATGACTCTTGGTATTCCTCGGTTGGGTTGGACAGTTAGACAGTTGGTATTCCCATAAGAACATCTAAATGTATCACTTCATGTGAATGCGCCAAGGTTAAGGTTGGACTGTTGTACAGAAATTGGATTGTACATTGTTAGTGTGAAACTTTAGAGTGATTGCATAAGAAGTATGATGTAGATTGGGACTCTGTTAAGACCTTGTTGTATTGAATCTTTACTGATTCTAAATAATATTACTGTGAACATCCTTCGGTGGTGGGTTTTCTCCCAAAAGGGTCTCCCACGTAAATCTTTGTGTCTTATGTATAATCTTGTGGATGCATACCATTCCGTTTACTTCTGTACATGTTGTTAGATAGATTTTGCAAGTGTTATTGAATGTTTTCTGAATACATAATCTTAAGATTCCTTCATCCAGTCTATCAGTCGATTGCAATAGGGGTTAAAATCCCCAACAGAAGTGAACCCAGGCTTCAAGCTCATTAGAAGCTCCTTTACATAGATCTTCAGAATTCTGAATAGTACTCAATTATTTATGTTTACGGTTATCTAATAGATTAGATAATATAAGTTAGGATATATTGAAGCTAAATAACACAAGTCAAGTCTATCCCCGCTAGGGGAACAGTCACAAAGGTTCCCCCCCAAAGATATGGGAAAATGGATCCCAGCAACTAGAGATTGAATTAGACCCAACTTTGATCAGGCAGCTAAGGGTGACCCCAGACAAGCAGGAGGAATTGGTATATATTCAGAGACTAAAAAAGGGTCAGCCTTGCTAGCATATTTTGAGTATTATTAACTTATTAAGAAACCACCAACAACTTGGCAGAAAGCAAAGCATTGCTAAAGGGCCTAAGAATTGCTTTAACCATGGGTGGAAGGAATTGCAAATTAAATGGGGCTCTAAATCGACCATAGAGGCTGTAAACAAGAACGATTGTTCCAATTGGTAACTTTAAAGTTAAAAGTATGATCGTGGACATTGTGGAACTCCTTACTAACATAATCTCCCATATGTCAAGTTGAATCATCAACAAACCAGCAAACTTCCTTGCTGATGAGGATGCCAATGCTATGAGTAGACTTGGAATAATTTGTAACATGCTTATGTGAATAAAATCTCCCCTTCTCAGGCTCCCCAATGATGATAAAAAAAAGTATTGAGAGGCATAGGTGATTAATAATCCAAATGAAAGCTTTTAAGGTGGGGACAGGAAAACCCACTAAAAATCACACTCCACATTATAACGTGATATGTGAGGAACATGTGAAAACAGACCACCCCATAATGTTCTCCTGTGAGACAGTGTTATGAGACTTGCTGAGTTTGCACAAGGACTTGCAAATCCAAGTCCACAACAACCTGGTGAGTCCTGACCCTGGCCTTGTCAAGTCTTGTATTTGTTATAAACTTATAAAAGAAACATCTAAAAATCATTCAACCCAAAAAAGAAATTGAAAACAAAGGAAGCTTGGGCCTTAAAACACTCAAATGAACTTTTAAACCCTATTTTCACTTTCCCAATTCATTTTTCACTATCCTCACCCTTACTCTCATTTTGCTTTTCCATTTTTGTTTGAAAGGAGCTTACTCTTCATATGCAAGGACTCAATATGGTTTAATTAGCCATGATTTTGTGTATAAGAGGAGCTTATAGAAGGGGGTTGGCTTTCTTTTTAAGTTTTAACAGAATTTCAAGCATCCAGAAGAGGTAAATGGATCAAACCCAAAACCTTCCCTCTTTCTTTCTCTCATTCCATATTCCTCGTCTACTTCATTCTTCCTCATTTTTCTACTTATGGGGGGAGGTATCGTGGAAATGCCAGCCATGATGTGATGCCTTATGAAAGGTACAGCTGGACATACGATCAAAGCATAAAATGGTTAATGAAATCTGTTCAAAAATAAAAATTGATCGTGTTACAGAAGCTGAACCTAACCCTGTGGAAAAATCTAAACATGAAAGTGATGAGTGAAACAAACCTTGATTTCTGATCTGGAATTATATAGGGTACAGATCGCTTCAGACTGTGGCCATAATGTCTAGTTCAGTTTTTTTTAAGGTGTCAGCTAGACAGAAATTAGAATATTGTTGCCGATTAGCTAATACTAGTTTGATTTGGTTTATTGATACTTCAAGAAATTCAGGGCTTGTCATTACGGTGTGTGTAAAAAAAGATGAGAGTCTCTGCACTCATCATACTTTAGCTTTATTAGCCCTGAATTCAGGGCTAATAGCTTTAATAGGGCTTCTCTCTGGACTCATTATGGTGTATTTTATTAGCTTTCGCTTCATCTTTTTCCATGTGCCAAACCACATAAATTCCTGCTTTACAGATCAGTGTCCGTTTTGGTAGTTTCACATAAACCAGGGGTTTTGTGGTTATGCCACTATCTATCTACAGCTAAATTTTGGTTTATCTATCAAAAAACACTCGTCTAATATAGAGAGATAAACGCTATGCTTTTTGGTGAGCCGGGGAGGCACAGGGATCAAACTATGGCCCAGGCTTACTAAAATTCCAAGTCCAAGCTCAGTTTTGTACTTAATTGCAGGAGGAATTACCCCCGCTCTGCAAACCGTAAATTCCCAACAGTGCTTACCCAACTAGAGGGTTTGCCCGACCCAATCATGCATTGGTTCAAGCAGCAACTAACATACATAAAAGCAAATTACAAAAAAAAAAAAAAAAACAATTACCATGGAAAAGCAAGAACAGCCCTCTTCTGAGGAGAAAGTCCCAGCCAAATACATCAAATCTTGTTTAAACCTAAAACCCAACTTGAGTATGTCCATTGAAACAAGGACAAATCTTAATGTCTTCCCAACTGACGAAAGTGGGAGTACCAGCAAGTCCAACAAAAAAATCAATTCCTGCACTCTGTGCTCTTCACCGTTGCCAACTTCTCCAAACAACTTTCTTCTCCATTTGGCCTCTTCAATTTTTGGCACGAAATTTTGCATATCTCCTAAGACATCAGCGCCCTCGTTAAACCCCTCAAAGCGCTCTTCTACTGAAACTCTAACCTCTTTATTCTGATCATCGTCTTGTGAAATATCCTCCTCGTCATAATCATAAATTCGACAAGCAATTTGCAAAATAGAGACCCTGGGCGTACTGCTTGAATTCGAAAGAAAGGCCGCCTTCCATTCACTGTCCATTCCAACAATAAAAGCTCGCTCCATCGCCCAACAAAACAGACGAAATTCTTCTGAATCCGCCGAATCAACCAAAAATATTCTATCTCTACTCACCGGATTTTTCCAGAAGCTCTTCAAATCGTGCTCTGCGTCGTCTGACATTGTCTTGACCAAGGGATTCGAAATTGTTGTGTTTTGAGAGCAGAGTAATATTCAATTCAGCTTACCTGTATAGCCCTTTCTTTTAAAGATTGAAACTCTACCATGTATTGATTTAATTTGTATTTGCGAACATTTTCTCCTGTTACTTATCGTAGACAGCTGAATTTGATGCATTCGCTCCTTTGGAGATTGCAGAGATCAGAATTCCAATTGCCTTGTCGCAGCTGCTTATCGATCAAGATTATCTGCTTCCGGAGGAATGCAACAAACGAATTTTCAAAATGAATTGCCGAACATCGTTCTTAATTATAGTTTGACCAGTAAGAAAGCTACTTAAATGTAACTAACGCTGCTTAACGGATAACAAAACTAAAACGTCGATGCTCTTTTTATGTGTTCATTGAACATTTTTAACAAGTGGCAATTGTGGCATGACTGATTGAAGGTTTTTAATAACGTCCGTGAGGTCAAAGGAGTCTATGGGACCTGCCGATACCAACAACGCCGTCTATCACAAGAGTCCCAGAGGGACCTGCTGCCCAAACAGTGTCTTCTTGTTGCCCTCTTTGATGTAGAGGACTTAAGATAGGTTGAGGATTCCACCGTTTGACAAGGTTTTCTTCTTCACACTCAAGAACCAAATTCAAGGATCATCATGCAAAAGTGGGAACAACAGTTAGTTTCTCTGAAACCAGCATGTAAAAGTTTGTTTGACATACCATGGGACCCATCCAGACCATTGCTTAAGGTTTAGCAAGTTTGGGTTTAGGACTTCCTTCACAAACCTAATAGAATCCTTGTAGCCCTTGAAATAGCAACAGTCAGCAATAACTTTTGACACAGGTATGCAAACTCAAATCTTAGACAATCCTAAGATACCCTTTTGGATTCCCTACAACATATCCCAAATTGGGTATGGGTTGTTTTGGACAATATGGTCTAACCTATAACCCCTCCTAGTAGCCTAGAGCCCCAATTAGCCCTATTTTGTGAAGCAACCACCCTCAATTTTGATCACAGTGCTCAACCAATCATTTAGACATCTCAAGGGCATGATAAAACTAAGGATTTCTCGGGTTTTAGGTCTCCAAAATGGACTGCAACTGATTGGTCTTCTATTATTCCCTCACTAGGTTTCTATACAACACCTAACACATGAGGATGTTAGGTTTCTTCATAAGAACTTCATCAACTCCAATTCCCTGCCACCAAAACTCATGGAAAGCATTGAAATAAACTCTGCCCTGTCCATTCCACTAATTTTCTATAGGTCTACATCAGTGGAATGGTTCAAACCAAGAAATTGTGAACAAAACCCTAGATGAGGGTTCTACACCTACTTTCAGGAAAATGCCTATAACTTTTCAATACAATTGTTTCAAACCTTCAAACCAAAAGCATTAGATAGTAGACTCACCCCTCTTTCAGTTGATCATGACCAAGTATAGTAACTCGTCCGTACAGCAGGACAGTACGGCCTGTAGCAGCAGATTTACCAGAAAAATAGGCAAAAAACTGTTCTAACTTCTTTATTAACTCCTCCAATCACTTCCAACTCTCCTCCTTACATCGATGATCATGTTCAAGGCTTTTTAAGCCTGCATACATCTCGACAAACCACTTGGAAGACAGTTTTGGTCGATGGGAAGGTATATAACTACTCTTCAACCATTGCTGCCTTGTTTTGTCACCATTTGAAACTTAATGACATGGATTTGTATTGTGTTTACAATTGTATTGTCCCTATTTGGGATGCTTAGACTATTTTTCCAAGAGTGACAAGCCTTTGACAAGGCATTCAACCCATGACTACCTCCTACATGCCATAAAAGGCTACAATCATGAGAAACTTATGACTGCCCCACCTACACTATTGACATCAACATGGCATCCATTTGCAATGGCCCTTATTACAATGCATGAAAATGGTCTTCAAGACCTTATTGAATCAACAAGACAACATGAACAACATGAAGACAAGACATAAATCCTTATGGTCTCCTTGGTGCTCCTGCACCATACTCCCGGGGTGGGAAAGAACTCAAGTCTATTGAGGAATCAAATCAGCAACTGTGACACCATGCTTCAAGATGTCTTCTTCACTCATCCAAGTGGCATCTTCAATGGGTAAGCGACTCCATTTGACAAGGAACTGCTTGTAGGTCTTCTTTCGAGTCCTTTTGATGACTTTGGTATCAAGAATGCATTCCAACTTCAATGGTTGGCTGGGAGGTAGATCTTTTATCCAATCTTCATCTTCTTGGGCTACATCAAGACCTACAACATTATCACCCTTGTATGGAAACAAGTCAGCAACATTGAAGATGGGAGAAATTACCAAGCCTTGAGGAAGCTCAATCTCCTAGGCATTAGGCCCAAATTTGTGCACAATCTGGCAAGGACCTATCTTCTTCATGAAGAGTTTGGTTGGCTGCCCCTTTGGAAGTCTCTCCTTCTTCAAATGTGCCATGACCAAATCCCCAACCTTATATTGCACATCTCTCCTTCTCTTATGGGCTTTCTCCTTGTACTTCTCATTGTTTCTTTGAAGAGTTTCTCTTACATTATCATGGATGTCCTTCATAGCCAATGCAAAGTCTTCACCTTGAGCACTCTTCCTCTCCAATCCATGGAGATCTCTCAATTCAAGAATACCTCTTGGGTAAACACCATAGACAATCTCAAATGGACTCCTTCCTGTGCTTCTATTGATGGAGTCATTGTAAGCAAATTCAACTCGAGGGCTGATCATATCCCATGCCTCTCCATGCTGCTTTGTAAGACATCTAAGGAGATTTCCCAAAGACCTATTCACTACCTCAGTTTGGCCATCAGTCTGAGGGTGATAGGCTGAAGTGAATGACAATTGGGTGCCCAACTTCTTCCACAAAGTATGCCAAAAGTGGCCCACAAACTTTGGATCCCTGTCAGTCACAATGTTAAGAGGCAAACCATGGATTCTAACAATTTTTTTGAAGAACAAACCAGCAATGTGTGAAGCATCATTAGTGCATTTACATGGCAAGAAATGAGCCATCTTACTGAATCTATCCACCACAACAAATATGCTATCAAAACCTCTCTGAGTCCTAGGAAGACCCAAGACAAAATCCATGCTAATACTTTCCCATGGCCTATGAGAAATAGGAAGTGGCTGATATAGACCAGCATTAGATGAAGTTCCCTTTGCTCTTTGACAAATACTACAACATTCAACAAATTTTCTGATGTCTGATTGCATTTTAGGCCAAAAATAAAACCTTTTCACCTGATCCAATGTTTTGTCCAGCCCAAAGTGACCTCCTAGTCCACCACAATGTTTTTCCTTTATGATGTTCTCCCTCATGGAACACCTAGGAACACATAATTGGCTGCCTTTGAACAACAACCCCTGTTGCAATAAAAACTCAGAAAAATCAGAATGATAAGAGTCTGAAAACTGTGAACAAACTTCATATACCTCCTTGAAATCTTCATCATCCTGACACATATGTTTGAGAGCATCAATCCCCGCACTTTGCAACTGAATTTCTTGAACCATACACACCCTTCTACTCAATGCATCTGCCACTTTATTGGCCTGCCCCTTCTTGTGTTTAATTGAAAAAGTATATGCTTGGAGTTGTTCAACCCATTTCATATGCCTGTGGTTGAGTTTCTCCTATGAATTCAAAAAGCTAAGTGCATGGTTGTCAGTATAAACAATAAACTCCTTAGGCAAAAGATAGTGCCTCCACTTTTTCAAAGCTTGCACCATTGCATATAACTCCAAGTCATAAGTAGAATACTTTCTCTTAGCATCATTCAATTTTTCACTAAAGAAAGCAACTAGCCTAGCTTCTTGACTTAAGACAACCACTATAGCAAGGTTACTAGCATCACATTCCACCACAAACAACTTGTTAAAGTTGGGCAAAACAAGAATGGGTTGTTGTGCTACTTTTTGTTTCAGAATTTCAAAAGAATCATTGGTTGCCTTTGTCTAAGAAAACTAAGATTTCTGCCCCCTTTGATGGTATCCAAAATAGGTGTACAAATGTGACTAAAACCCCTTATAAACTTCTATAAAATGTTGCCAAACCATGAAAACTTTTTACATCACCTACTGTTTTAGGAATTGGCCATGACAAAATGGCCTCTACCTTTGCTGGATCCATCTTCAAATTGCCTTGGGAGATGACAAAACCAAAATAGGTGAGTTCTTCCTTCATGAAGACACTCTTTTCCATGTTAATCATCAATTGTTCATCATGCAACCTCTTCAAAACCTGATCCAAATGTTGCAAATGCTCTTCCTTAGTCCTGCTGAAAACAAGAATATCATCCAGGTATACCACAACAAATTTGCCAATGAAATCTTACAATACTTCATTCATGAGACGCATAAAAGTACTTGGGGCATTGGATAGGCCAAATGGCATCACCAACCACTCATAAAGACTCTCATTTGTTTTGAATGTTGTCTTCCATTCATCCCCTTGCTTTATCCTAATTTGATGATACCCACTCTTAAGATCAATCTTAGAAAAGTATCTAGCCCCTCCCAAACAGTCCATTAGGTCCTCAATCCTTGGCATAGGGAACCTATATCTTATAGTAATCTTGTTAATAGCCCTAGAATCCATACACAACCTCCATTTACCATCCTTTTTAGGGGCTAAGACTATTGGGACAGCACATGGGCTAAGGCTCTTTCTTACCAATCCCTTATCCAACAATTCTTGAACTTGCTTGGCAATCTCTTCATTTTGAGAAGGTGTCATCTTGTAGGTTGCTTTGTTTGGCAAAGCAGGCCCTAGTATGAAATCAATTTGATGGCTTATGTCCCTAATAGGTGGTAATTCATTAGGCATCTCTACCATGATACCCTTATACTTCTTTAACAATTGTTGCACCTCCTTGGGAACCTCTTCCTCACTAGGACCATGCAAATTAGGATTGTTTTTAGGCTTCAAAATCAGAGCATACCCTTGGGTTCCTTCTTAAGGGTGTCTAGAAACTCTTTACCACTCACAATCATGACACTTGACCCACCACTCTTCTCTACATTCTCATCTGGCAATGGATCCATTCTATACTTCCTACCATTCTTGGTTATGATGGAGTTAGATTTACCATCATGTTTGGATTGAACATCATATTGCCATGGATGTCCTAACAGCAAATGACAAGCGTCCATGGGAATTATATCACACAAAATTTTGTCCTTGTACTCCCTTATCTCAAATTCTACCCAAGATTGTTCATCTACCAAAACTTGTTGCCCCTTATTCAACCATGATACTTTATAAGGACTAACATGAGGAAGTCTTTTCAATTTCAACTTGTCTACCATTTCAATAGAAACAAAATTTTCAGTTGAACCTGAATCAACAATTACCTTGCAAATCTTACCATAGGCCTTGCATGTTGTCCTGAACAATATCTTCCTTTGAGGGGGTTCTTGTGTTTGAGGCACCTTCAACATGGTTCTCCTCATCATCAAACTTTCTCCTTCATGGATTGGGGCTGCACTTCCAATTGCAGAGTTAACACTTTGGAAATCTTCCTCTTGGATCAATTGGTTCCTTCTCTCTCCTCCATGAGAGCTTGAGGCTTGCTTTTTAGGACATTTGAAGGCTGGATGTCCCACTTGGTTGCAATTGTAGCACCTTCATGTGAAGACATTAGGACCTCTCCCTAGTCCACCATATCTACCCCTTCCATTGGGTCTCCTTCCTCTAAAGCCTCCTCTAGAACCTGATTCTCCACTTTGTTCTTGGGAACTAGATTCCCCTTGACTTCTTTGAAATTGATTTAGGCCTCCAAAACTGCCCCTACCTCTAAAATTTCTGCCACCTCTTCCTCTATTTTGCTGCTCACCTTTCCTCTTCAACTTCTCTTCAGCCCTCAATGCCATTTGAAAGCATTTATCCATGGTTTCGGGGGTTAGTATACTAATTTCATCTTGTATACTAAACTTCAAACCATTTAGATACCTTGCCACTTTACCTTTTTCATCCTCCACATATCCACAACGAAGAGAGAACTTGTGAAACTCCTCGGTGTAGGTGGCCACATCCAAATCTCTTTGTTTGAGATTTTGCATCTTCTTGTAGATCTGCACCTCATAGTTTGATGGAAGGAATTGGGACTTGATCCTCTCCAACATTCTACTCCATGAAGAGATCATGCTCTTCCCATTCTTTACCCTCTCACCTTGGGTGTAATTCCACCATGTAAGGGCAGCACCTTTGAGTTTAATTTTTGCAAACTTCACCCTCTTGTTCTCAGGAACTTCTTTGTATTCAAAGTAGTTATTTAGGGCCTTAATCCACTCCATAACTTCATCAGCATTCATCTTGCCACTAAATATTGGAATCTCCATCTGAACCTCTGAAGAATCTTTGCCAATTGCCCTGATGGCTTCAAGGAAATGTTTCTGATCTGCAGGTACCTCTACCTCTTCTTGATCTTCTTCTTACTCCTCTTTTTCTTCTTCTTCATCAGAACCTTCATCTATCCTCTTCCCTATCCTCGGTGCCTTCAACTCTTCTTGGAGTGCTTCCTTGACTCTACTCTTAATCTTTTCTTCCATCTCCTTGAACTTCTTCACCACCTCAGTGGTCATCCCTTTTGGAGGCATGTTGCTAGCCTCTCCTTCACTCTCCTCTGCTGACATATACCAGGTCTTACACAACTAAAAACAGAACCTTTTATGGCTTTGATACCACTATGATGTAGAGGACTTAGGATAGGTTGAGGATTCTACCGTTTGACAAGGTTTTCTTCTTCACACTCAAGAACCAAATTCAAGAATCATCATGCAAAAGTGGGAACAATAGTTAGTTTCTCTGAAACCAGCGTGTAAAAGCTTGTTTGACATACCATAGGACCTATCTAGACCATTGGTTAAGGTTTAGCAAGTTTGGTTTAGGACTTCCTTCACAAACCTAATAGAATCCTTGTAGCCCTTGAAATAGCAACAATCAGCAATAACTTTTGACACAGGTCTGCAAACTCAAATCTTAGACAATCCTAAGATACCCTTTTGGAATCCCTACAACATATCTCAAATTGGGTATGGGTTGTTTTGGACAATATGGTCTAACCTATAACCCCTCCTAGTAGCCTAGAGCCCCAATTAACCCTATTTTGTGAAGCAACCACCCTCAATTTTCATCACGGTGCTCAACCAATCATTTAGACATCTCAGGGGCATGATAAAACTAAGGATTTCTCAGGTTTTAGGTCTCCAAAATGGACTACAACTAATTGGTCTTCTATTGTTCCCTCACTAAGTTTCTATACAACACCTAACACATGAGGATGTTAGGTTTCTTCATAAGAACTTCATCAACTCCAATTCCCTACCACCAAAACTCATGGAAAGCATTGAAATAAACTCTACCCTATCCATTCCACTAATTTTCTACAAGTCTACATCAGTGGAATGGTTGAAACCAAGAAATTTGTAAACAAAACCCTAGATGAGGGTTCTCCACCCACTTTCAAGAAAATGCCTGTAACTTTTCAATACAATTGTTTCAAACCTTCAAACCAAAAGCATTAGATAGTAGACTAACCCCTCTTTCAGATGATCATGACCAAGTACGGTAACTCGTCCGTATAGCAGGACAATATGGCCTGTAGCAACAGATTTACCAGAAAAATGGGCAGAAAACTGTTGTAACTTCTTTATCAACTCCTCCAATCACTTCCAACTCTCCTCCTTACATCAATGATCATGTTCAAGGCTTTTTAAGCCTGCATACATATTGATAGACCTCTTGGAAGATAGTTTTGGTCGATGGGAAGGTATATAAGTACTCTTCAACCATCGCTGCCCTATTTTGTCAGCATTTGACACTTAATGACATGGATTTGTATTGTGTTTACAAGTGTATTGTCCCTGTTTGGGATGCTTAGACTATTTTCCAATAGTGACAAGCCTTTGACAAGGCATTCAACCCATGACTACCTCCTACATGCCATAAAAGGCTACAATCATGAGAAACTTATGACTGCCCCACCTACACTATTGACATCAACATGGCATCCATTTGCAATGGCCCTTATTACAATGCATGAAAATGGTCTTCAAGACCTTATTGAATCAACAAGACAACATGAACAACATGAAGACAAGACATAAATCCATATGGTCTCCTTGGTGCTCCTGCACCACTCTTTTTCTTTCAGAATTGGAAGAATGATGTAGGAAGACAAAAATAGGAATGTAAGAGTAACCCTAAAAAACATAGAGGACAAGAATATAATTTTAAGAGACAAAAGGTTTCTTTAATGTACACAACAATGAAGTGTGGTTGTATAGAGGGAAATCCCATATCAACAACAAAATAGCACATGGTAAATAGGAAGACAAGGCCCCCAAGAGCACCTCACAATGGTAAGCTAGAATTGCAGAGGTTACCCTTGGAGGAAAGGTCATGGTCTGGGGCCCATAGGAGAGGGAAAAGGCATCATTGTCCTCATTGAAACACATGAACATGAGGGCTGTAAGGTTGCAAATTTTGAGGATTACAATAAGATTTCAGTTTGGAATGAACTCCCGGGAAGTCCCAATGCTTCACCCCTGTGAGCATCACCTAGATGCAATGAGTGCTAAGTGGACCATTCATTAACATGAGAGATGGGTTTATGTGAACCACTACTCATGAAATATGGGTCATGTGTTTGACTCAAAAACTACGCAGTTAAACCTTGAAATAAAATATCATAATTTGACATGCTACAGAAAATAGTTCCTACTTATCAATTGATGAGCTAAAGGGGCTCTACAATGAATGGTTCATAAGGCACAATACTTGCTGAAAGTTTTGCAAATGGGGTAGCAAGCTAAGTGGGCTTGATCTTGGGCGAAACCCCATGGTTAAGCACGCTTGAGTCGGAGTAGTACTCGGATGGGTGACTTCCCGGGAAGTCCCGATGCTTCACCCCTGTGAGCATCACCTAGATGCAATGAGTGCTAAGTGGACCATTCATTAAGATGAGAGATGGGTTCATGTGAACCACTACTCATGAAATATGGGTCATGTGTTTGACTTAAAAACTACGCAGTTAAACCCTGAAATAAAATATCATAATTTGACATACTGCAGAAAATACCTCCTACTTATCAATTGATGAGCTAAAGGGGCTCTACAATGAATGGTTCATAAGGCACAATACTTGCCGAAGGTTTTGTAAATGAGGTAGCAAACTAAGTGGGCTTTATCTTGGGGGAAACTCCATGGTTAAGCGCGCTTGAGTCGGAATAGTACTGGGATGGGTGACCTCCTGGGAAGTCCCAATGCTTCGCCCCTGTGAACACCACCTAGATGCAATGAGTGCTAAGTGGAACATTCATTAACATGAGAGATGGGTTCATGTGAACCACTACTCATGAAATATGGGTCATGTGTTTGACTCAAAAACTACGAAGTTAAACCCTGAAATAAAATATCATAATTTGACATGCTACAGAAAATATCTCCTACTTATCAATTGGAATGAACTAACCGAAAATGACAATGGCCATGGGGATGTGACAAATGTAGTGAGAGAGACTTGGGAAAGAATCATACAAGTAGAAAAGGAAGGTCCAAGTAACCAATATATATGAATGAAAATAATGGATAGAGAATCCACAATTTATCTTGTTGCGTGTTATTTTGCACCTCGTGGCTCAAAATCTTATAAGAAGAAAAACCTAGACAAAGAGGACCCATATGCAGCATTGAAAAATGACATATCAGCATATTGCAATATAGGAGAAATCATTTAATAAGAAATTTTAACACAAGAACAACAAATAGCCAAGCTCTCTGCCTTATAAATGAGGGAGTAAAAGATGATCATTTATGGTTAGAAGAGGAAGAGAATCAAAAGTGGAAAAGAGACTCTCAAGATTAAAAAAAAGTATCATGCAGTATGGAGCAGAATTGTTGGAGGTTTGTAGACTGTATGATTTGATTATATGCAATGGAATAAAAGCATGGTTGAGTTATGGGAACATTACATGTAAAACTTACAATGGGCAAAGCATGGTGGATTATGTTATTTGTTCTCATGTCACATTTCAACTTTTGACTTTAATTATAATTCAGAGTATTGGACATTTAATAATAATTGTCTTGCTATTGAGTGATTTCACGTGCGTAAAGGTAAAATTGTCGTTATTTTAAAATGTATGAAATTTGAAAGTAGATTTAATGATCGATTATTATTGGTATGATTATGGATGTATATCTTGTTCTTGCTTTGGCTATGATTATAAGGACTAACCTATGAACGAAAATCTAAGTGTGACTGAGTGTAGGAAAAATGTCGAAGCCAGGAACATGGTTGAGGTAGAAGTGTCCTACCCGCTGGAAAGAGTTGGCATGACAGATAAACTTGATGCATGCACACACTAACTTAGTTTCATGACATATTGCATCATTGAGTGGCTTTATTATGCATCGTTATGTGGTTACGTAGTCATGTTTGAACATTTTATATGCTTAATGAATGTGATTGATGTATGATGATTAGAAAAATATGTGATTTTGTTGCTACAATATGTTCATTCGAATTGCATAAGTTAGCCATGTATTTATACATTCTTTTCGACTTAGATTTATTAGAATGGTATAAGTTGATTTCATTTATTTTTAATTTTAAAAAGTGTTTATATATATATATACTCTTGTATGAAAGAATATCTTTGATAGACTTAAAATAAATATATATTATTAAAGATATAATTATTTAATTCAAGAATATATATTATAATAAAAATCTAAATATAATAGCATAATCTAAATTCCATGCAAATTTGAATGGCAATAATAAGAGAGAATTTAAAATTACAATAAAGAAATTGGAAGTATTTGGACGCAAAGTGCCATGCAAAATAGAAGAGAATTGGAATTAAAATAAAAAGCTAGATCTAAATATATAAACACCAAGTTTAGAGAGGGAGATTGATAAAAAGAAGGAGATGCAGGGCAAAAAGGGAATTATCATTATTCAGCGACAAAAGGAGAAAAGAGGACTGTGATAATCAGTGACAAAAAGGAATACCAGTAGCGATAGAAAGGATATCATCAGCGACTAGAGGGAAGAATTCGTGGTTTTCCCGATATGTTTTTAAACTATAGAATGCAAGTGTGATGATTGTTAAAAGCATAAGATCTGTAAAATGGTTTTATACTAGCTTTTTTAAATGTATTAAAATTATTTCTTGTGGATTTTGTATCTTCTTAAACACTTTGCATCTTGCATATATCTCATTTCTAAATTGTCGGAAGATTTTCCTGTCGCCTGTTTATTGATAGTAATCACCCTATGCTTTCTTCCTCTATGTCTAATGAATGATTGCCAGCCTCTAAGCTTTGTTGGACCTATTGTAAATTGGCATGAAGATCTTTTGACCTCTTTATTATCCTTTTTATCAAGGATTATTATATCTATCTCGGCCTATATTACAGTTCTTTCCCTTTGGCCACGTATAGCATACACCCTTTTGGCCTGTGTTTTGAATCTGGTCTACCTTTGGTTGTTACTTAAAATAGCATGTTATGCTTTCTTATCTGTTCCTTTATGGATTTAACAACCCCCGTGTATTCTAACAGTCTGTCTCTTGTTGTTATCGACCTATTTTGTATTTCCCAATGGCCTATATAATGTGTTGGCCTACTAAAATCCTTCAACTTGCATATTAAACTTGGCCTACGCTTTTAATCTTTTGGTTTGTTTCTTTTTACGTCCTATCACATTGTTAGCACTAATTTTGGTCTGGATCTGAGCGCAGGATGTTGGAGGGTTTTTTCCTTTTTGGGCCCTAAGTTTCCTTGTTCATCGCTGTGATTTTCTCTATCGGCAAAACTTCTTTTTGGGTACTCAGATTTTGCTTGAACCATCATTTTGAACCATCGCGTTGATCCCTTTTGGTTCAAGATTCAACGGTTCATGGGCTTAGGCTCCATCTTTTCCCGTCAGTGAATTCTTTGTTCATCTGTGTTATCGGCGTTGAACTTCTCTTTTGAACCATCGGGTTGAACTGGTTCAGGGTTTAATGGTTCAAAGCCTTATGATTTTGGTCTTATTGGCGTAATGTTCATCATCAGGTGGACGGTGGAGTGTTGGCCCAACGGTTTGCCTCTGGCCGATGGAAGGTTAGCGATTTGCAAGGTTGGTTTCAGTGTGACATGGACTATCGGGCTAACTGTTGGAGGGTTCACCGATATACAATGTTTGGCCAATGGATATGTTTTGAGTTATGCCGATGACGGGAGGTTTGGCCGATGAGGAGTCGTTGGTGTGTGTCTGGCCGATGGAGGAGCAGAGTGTAGCTCGTTGGTGCATCGGCGAGACTATTGTGATCGGCTGGGGAGATTTTGGTTGCTCCGACGGTGTAAGTCACACAGACAGAGGTGGTCTTCGGCGTGACTTGTGTTGTCGGCGAGGATGGATTGCGTTGGGCCGACAGTGGAGGGTCTGACCGATGAAGGGGGAAGCCGATATGTTATCGGCTGGAGTTGTTCTATCGTTAGCAGTCTTTTATGGTTTGCCGATGGAAGGAAGTCACCCCGATGGGGAACGCCATCGGAGTAAGGTTGCTTATCGGGTTAGCGGTTGGAGGGTCCGCCGATGGGGTAGCGTCAGGCCGATGAGGATTTGGAGTGGTCATCGGTGAGAGTTGGTCTGTCGGTGAAGGAGCTTTTGGCTAGGCCAATGGTTCTTCTCTGGCCGATGGGGATGTTGGAGGCTTTCAGGAGTTGTTCATCGGCATGATTGGCTGTGTCAGTCGACGGGTTTTTTGCTTGGCCGACGATATTGGTCTGGCCGATGGTGGTAGGATGGTAACTGCTAACGGGGTGCGAGCTGGTCATCGGAGAGACTCATACTATCGGTGGAGATCTGGAGAGTTGGCCCGATGGTGCATCTCTGGCCGATGGAGGGGATTGTAATGTAGCGGTCGGCAGGACAATTAAGGTCGGCAGGAGATTCGTGGGCTTGGCCGATGGTGTTGATCTCGGCGATGGGCTTTGGGTGAAGGAGCGTGTGTCGAGCGTGGCAAAAGCGCTCGACACCTATTATGCAAGTGACTATGCTTTTAAACTACTAAGGTAGTCTCCTCACCGTGCATGTGGTACTAATCTCCCTGTATAATTTGAAACTGCGATAAAACGTGTTTTGGCGGGAATTTCTTTTTTGAAGTGCTGCGACGGTTTTCAAGCGGCCGCGGGTGGTTGAGCCATCAATGGCGACTGTAGCAGGGGCATGGGCGAGTTGTTGAACAGTCATGTACCCAATTTTTGGCATGAGGACTTCCAGATGGTGGCACAGGGCTCAAGGCCACCATTGTCTACTTTCTGTCTCTGCAGCAATAAATTTTGAGCGCCATTCCTTTGAAGGATCTGTATCTGGCAGATTTTTGTAAAAGCCTTGTAATTAATTGCTGTGGTACACTTTCTGGCTGATATAAGCAGACTGTGTTACCATTGTTTAGGTTGTTGAAAGTTGAACATTTGGCTCTGTAATACAATACAGCTGATTTGGTTGCTCTGTACAGCAAAACCTGTGAGTTTATGTATCTCTTGTTGTACATTTTTACATGAATCCACTGATTTCATGGTTAATTTTATATGAGAAATGCTATGTTAGCATGTGTTTTGTTAATTCTGTCTCCAGTATTGCATGTATCTTTCTTCTGAGTCTAGATATTTAAGCACTCTTTGAGACTCTAGAACATAGAATTCCTGTGTTGAATGTTTGATCTCTTAACTTCTGCTCAAGGGGTAGATTAAATTGTTCTCAGATTGAACATTGGGAAGGGTATACTGCAGTAGGGATGCCATAAGTATAGATAGCTTAACACTCTGTATTGGGAGATATCTGTAAGGCAGGTATCATATGTATCCCCCTGAAATCCAGTTTTAGTTGTTCATGCATATCATTCACAGGTGTATGTCTATTGACTCCAGGCCCTGGATAGGCACCGATCTAGCTTTGTCTTTGTGTTATATACCATGTCCAGCTTTGCATCCAAATATAAAATCAAAACCAGACTCTAAAACAACCATTAGGACAGTAGAATTAATTTTAGGATCCAAGTCCTCTGTCTACAACTGCAAATAGGCCCAAAGCTAGCCCCTTTGCTCTTATCTTTCAGTTTTGGTCTACTTACAGGAGGACTTATCTGCTTTCTGTCAGCATCCCAGCCTTGTATGCATATCCTCATGGATGTTGAGTAGGGAATACCCCCCTAGGTTTTGCAGAGCCTGAAGAAGAAGAGGAGATAAAATATAGAGTCTATCTCCTACACTGTTGGCCCCTGGCCCAGAGATCATGTTGATCATTGATGGCTACCTTGTAGGGAAATCTGGGAATAAGCATCCAGTCTGGGGAAAAACCAACAGAAATTGGCGACTCTGCTAGGGATGGTGTTTTGAAAATTGTTATTTTTGTCCTCCTTGGTGAAATATCTGTGTGCCCATCCGAGTCACCAACAGAAATTGGCGACTCTACTGGGAGTTTGTGAATGAACCCTGATTTTCAAAAGAAAACAGTTCCTAGTAATAGGTGGCGACTCCGAAGTAATCTCCCAACCGGTCAAAGTAAAATTTATATGCAGGGGAGAAGATCCCAACAAAATCCTTTATTTGAAGAGTTACCAGTAACAAGAAGAATGATGTACAGAAGAAAGGGAGCTGTCTCAGTCAGTCATGAGGGTTCCCCTAGAAAAAAATGATGATATGCAAGATAACCCTAGGCCATCAGGACAACATGTGCCTTACTTTTCAAATGCAGAAGCTGATATTCAGGGTGCATATGAGAGGCAACAGGGTGGTAGTGTGAGAATGAGGTCAGAGGTGTTCCAAGAATGCCCATTTCTAGACCCTAGTGAAAGATTTGAAGAGGCAGAGTCTCTGAGGGATGATGAAGATGAAGATCAGAATATGGTAAAACCATCCTCCTCTAGGCCTAGTGAGGAAGAATAGCTGATGAAATTAGGAGCTTAAGGGCCGAGTTCGAATATCAGTAGGCAATAACAATCAGAGATGACCTGAGGAAGAAAGTGCAAGCTTTAAGGGCTGCCCAAAATAATTCAATTCCTACCCTTGAGAATGCAAATGTGCAGAGACATCAACAGAGAAATGAAGTGCAACATCAGCATAATGATGAGAGACAAAATGTGAATGATGCTAGGATACCACTGAACAATGTAAGAAACCAGAATGCAAATAGAAATATTAATATTAATCAGTTTGACAGACAGCCCATGCAGTTAGATAGATTCAGACAGCTGGTATTTGATGGTATTCCTGGGTATCCTAACCCCATTGACAAGCATCTAAGGCTGCAGGTGCCTAAATTTTTAGGAAACAACACTGTGTCAGGAGAAGATCATCTAAAAGCTTTTCAAAATGTCATGGATAACTTTGAGGTTGAACATGAGGATGTTTTCATGAAGTCATTCATGCAATCCTTAGTTGATGAAGCCAAGGAATGGTATAAGAATCTGCCTGACCGGAGTATTTCATCATGGGATGATTTTAAAAGGATGTTCAAGGAACAGTATGGTGACAAAACTGACCCTAGCTTTTTTGTAAATAAGTTTACCAGTATCACTAAAGGGTCAAATGAGCAGGTTGCAGATTTTAATGCAAGATTTACTAAAGTGTTAAACAAATTGCCACATCACATGAGGCCAAATGAACCAATGTGCATAATATTGTATATCAATGCCTTTGATGCAAAAACTGCATATGGATTAAGAGATAAAAGTCTTGCTACTATCAGGGATGCTTTCAGAATTGTAGTAAATATTGAGAACAACAGGAAAGCATCAGGCAAGACAAACAGAAGGGATGATGTGAAAATTCTGCAGAATCCAAACAAGCTTCAGAACACTCAAGGTAATACATCTGCCCCTGAAGATAAGATAGACAAATTGGCAAATGTTGTTAAGGACCTAAGCTACAGACTAGCTAGAAGTGAAAAAGGGATAGGTCCTGATAGGCAAGTCTATCAAAGGCAGGAAAAGAGGCCATCATTGCATGATATGCCTTATAATACCAATTGGCATAATGGTAAGCCTATATTCCCACATAACAACACAAATCAGAGGACTCAACACGTCAAAGAAACTCCTGATCCTCTAAAGAAAGCTGTAAATATTGTTGATGATACTCCATGGTGTATAATTTGTCAGATGCCACATTCACAGTCACAGTGTATGATTGCTCAGTCCTTGTGTGATAATACTACATCTTGTAATGAATGCAATGAGCCACATTATGTGCAAGATGATGATGTTAATATGATGTCCACAAACAATGGATACCCCATTTATGATGCTGATGAGAGTACAGATGATGGAATTCGGGCCTGTCAACAGGACTTTTATGATGAAGGTAATGAAGAGAGCTATGTGTATGCTCAGAGCTCGCATAATTTTCTGAGTAACTTACAACGACCTTCTGATTAGGAAATTAGGGCCTTCATAGCTGCAGCAGTTGCCCAAGTCAAGAGTAACTACAATCTCAGAGGTAAAGCTTAGATAAGCAGCTTGCATCAACCAGAAGATGTTTCTGCAGGTCAGCCAGTGCATGATCATAAAGGAATTGAACCACAAAAAAGGCAGTGGGGTAATAATAAACAAAATTTTAGACATAGAACAGGTCATGAATCCCAAGGACCAGAAAACAGAATCCCTCAGGCTGAAGATCAAAGTAAAGGTTCCCAAGACAAGAATGATGATCAGGGAACTATGAAAGTAAAAGCTAAATCAGTTCAGGATAAAAACAAGATTGTGGAGCAAGCTACAACTGTTATACAAAATTATGCTCCATTTGATATAGCTCAAGCCCTCTCCCAGGTAAAAGTCTCTGTTCCACTTATGGAACTGATGAAGGTTGAAGAGATCAAGAATAGAACAGTATCCCTAATTTCAGGGGTGCCTCTTCAAGCTAAACAAAATGTTCAGACCCAGGGTGAGAAACATGTCATGTATAATGAAGAAGATGAGGCTCCTGAAGTCTATTTAGGAGTGACTATGACAAAGTGTCCTTCACAAGTGGAACCATTTTATGTATCCCTGGTTATAAATGGAAAAATAATCATAAATTGTATGCTTGATTCTGGAGCATCTACAAATGTCATGCCTTTGGCCATCATGCAAGAAGCTGGATTGAAAATTGACAAGGCATGTGGAAAATGTTATGCTATGGATGCCAGAGAGGTATCAGTTAGTGGAATCATGAAGGATGTAGATTTCAAACTAGCAGCATTTCCTGAAAAGAGATATAAAATGAATAAAACAGTGGTTGACATCAAGCCACAGTATGGCATGTTGCTGTCAAGAAGATGGGCTGCACTAATTGGTGGAAGTATGCAGCTGGACCTGTCATATGCCATGATTCCAATGAATGGCAGGGATGTTAAGCTAGTCAGAGAACATAGATCATCAGAGACAGTGGAAGACCAAGAAGCAGAGGAACAGATATGCTTTGTAAACACTAATTGTGATAACTTCAAGGTTGTCTCAAATGATAGAGAAGATAAAAAGAAAAATGTCTGCATTAAAGAGCTGGACCAGCAGGGTCTGTGGACCATGTATTTTGATGGAGCTTGTGCAAAAGAAGGCTCTGGAGCTGGAGTTGTTTTCCTGTCTCCAACTGGTAAGCTCCTCAAATTTTCTTTCTTGCTGAGGTTTGTTTGCACAAACAACATTGCAGAATATGAGGCTTTAATCTTAGGCCTAAATATAGCTCTCAAACATGGAATCAAAATGCTAAGAGTTATTGGGGATTCTGAGCTGATTGTATCCCAAATTAGAGATAGGTATGCTTCAAATAACAAAAGATTGAAACAATACAAGCATTCTGTTTGGGATACCATTGAACTATTTGATGCATTTTCAATAGGCTGGGTAGAGAGATCAAAGAATGTTATGGCTAATTTCTTAGCTAATGTTGCAATAAGGCCAGATGACATCACTCTGGCAGATGTTACAAATGTAGAAGTTAAAATCAGGCCTGCAGTACTAGAAAATATATGCAGTTGGCAAGTGTTTAATGATGATAGGGATTTGTTAAAATTTTTGCACTGCATAGATGAATATGAGAATCAAGAAATTGATTTCCAAGCTTTTGTACAAACTATAGATGGAAAAGAAACTCTTGTGGGAAAAGAGATAATTCAGTTGAAGACTAATAAAATCCCTAGAGGGTTAGTAGCTTTGGAAAGAGCTTTTGACAGTAGAGACAAATTGGTCACAAGGACATCTCCCACAAATAAGGAAGATTTAGAAGAGATAAATTTGGGGACATCTCAGGCCCCCAAGAAGGTATACATTGGTAAACAGCTCAAACCACACATCAGGAGTATGCTGATTGCATTACTGAAAAGGTATAAACATGTTTTTGCTTGGTCATATGAGGACCTAAAAGCCTATAGGGAAGATCTATTCCAGCATGAGATCCCATTGAAGGCTGGAGCTAAGCCATTTAGACAAAGGCAAAGACCTATTAATCCTACCTTAGCTCCAAAGATGCAAGAAGAGCTTAAAAAGCTTAGGGAAGCTGGAATAATTGTGCCAATTAGACATTCAACTTGGGTGTCTAACCTTGTCCCAGTCAGAAAAAAGAATGGTGATATTAGGCTTTGTGTTGATTTTAGGAACTTGAATGTATCCTCTTTAAAGGATAACTATCCACTGCCTAATATGGAAGCTATGTTGCAGAGAGTGACTGGTTGTGAACTCTTATCCATGATGGATGGATTTTCAGGTTATAATCAAGTGAAGGTAAAGGAATCAGAACAGTATAAGACTGCCTTCACCACTCCATGGGGAACTTATGTATATGTTAGAATGCCATTCGGATTAACAAATGCAGGTGCTACATTTCAAATAGCAATGGATGTTGCTTTTGCAGGGTTGATTGATTCAATCCTGGCTGTATATCAGGATGACTTGACTGCATATTCAAAGAAGGAAGAGCAGCATTGTTTGCATCTAGAGCAAATTTTCATAAGAGCACTAGAGTATGGTAATTCTTGAAATCCAAAGAAGTGTGCCTTTGGGGTAGTTGAAGGAAAGCTCCTGGGACTCATTGTTTCCAAGGATGGAGTTAGGATAGATCCAGAGAGAGTGGCTGCTATTGACAAAATTCAAATTCCAAAAACTGTAAAAGGAGTTCAGTCCTTCTTTGGACAGATAAATTTTGTTAGGAGATTTGTTCCCAACTTTGCAGAAACTACAAGGAACATTTCTAAGATGATGAAGAAAGATGCAACTGTCAACTGGGAAAGTGAAGCAATAGAATCATTTCAAAGTATCAAAGAGGCAATCAAGATGGCCCCTGTTCTTAAATCTCTTGATTTTTCTAGGCCATTCCAAGTATTTTCATTTGCTTCCTTTCACATTGTTGCTGCATGTTTGCTACAGAAAAATGAAGATGGTTTTGAACAGCCCATAGCTTTCTTCAGTATGTCCTTGCAGGCTTCTGAGTTGAAGTATGATATTATGGAAAAACAGGCATATGCACTAGTCAAAGCCATCAAAAGTTTCAGACCATACCTGGTAGGATCACATGTAATTGCATATGTACCCCATGCAGCAGTCAAAGACATATTCACTCAGCAGGAGGTGACTGGAAGAAGGTGTAGATGGATAAACAAACTGCAAGAGTTCAACAGAGACATACAAATTACCAAATTGGTAAGAGGACAAGGATTAGCCAAGATGATGGCACAGTCAAACTTGGAAGCATGCCAAGTTAATGCAGTCCAGAATGAGAGTGTAAATGTATCAAGATCTGAATGGTACAAGGATATTATCTACTACTTGCAAAATCTGAATTGTCCTTCACATTTTAGTGACAGTCAAAAGAGGACTTTAAAGTTACATGCAATTAGGTATGTTATTGTTCAAGGTGAGCTATACTAGAAAAACCCTGATGGTGTGCTGCTGAGATGTGTGGATGAAGATGTGGCTAACAATGTTTTGATTGACATGCATAAGGGATTGTGTGGTGGACATTATACTGCTCAAACAACAGCTCATAAGACTCTCAGAGCAGGATATTGGTGGCCCACTCTCTTTTCAGATGCACAAAGGTTAGTGAGGAAGTGTGACCCTTGCCAAAGATTCTCAGGAAAATTGAGATATGATGGTGCTTTACCTCTCAGAACTGTAATTGTGGATGCTCCATTTCAGCAATGGGGAATTGACTTCATAGGTGAAATTGCAGACAAGTCAAGTGGGGGACACAGTTGGATTTTAGTGGCAACTGATTACTTTACCAAATGGATTGAGGCCATTCCAACTAAGAGAGCTACAAGTAAGGTGGTGATGGATTTCATACTGGAAAATGTTATCATCAGGTTTGGAGTACCATTCAAGATAGTCACTGATAATGCTATGTGTTTCAGATCAGGTGAATTTGTTGATTTTTGCAACAAATATGGGATCAATCTATCATATGCATCACCATACCACCCACAAGGAAATGGTCAAGCAGAATCAAGCAATAAGAGCATCATGAAAATTATCAAGAGGATACTAGACAAGAACAGGAGAGTTTGGGACTCAAAATTAAAGTTAGCAATATGGGCTGATAGAGTGACAGTAAAAAAGGCTATTGGAATGTCACCCTTTGAGCTAGTATATGGTGCATCAACCAGATTGCCCATAAACAATCTCCTACCAGTTTATAGATTCATCAAAGAGAATGATGAGGAGATTGAAGACTCCATGACAGAAAAAGTGAATCAGCTGGTTGCATTGGATGAGAATAGAAGGAAAGCACACCAGATTAACCTCAAGAGACAACAAGATATGAAATATCAGTTTGACAGGAGAGCTACAAAAAGAAAGTTTCAAGTCAATGATCTGGTGCTCATATGGAATGCAAAAGGTCAAGAAAAGGGTAAACATGGTAAATTCGAACCCTTATGGATGGGCGCATATCAGATTTGTAGCATTCATGGGGAGGATTCTTATTTCCTCCAGGCCCTAGATGGTGAATTTCTGGAATTGCCTGTGCATGGCCAATTCCTTAAGTTCTATTTTACACAGATGACTTATCGCTGTGCACATTTGTAAAAATATGTATATAGTGTAAATGTTCTATACAATTCGTGCTTTTTTGGCTTTTTTGCCTGGTCTGCCCGGAGATCTAGTTCTCGCTGCAGGTTTTTCACCTGCACGTCCCCATTCGGAGCCAATGTTAGCACTAATTTTGGTCTGGATCTGAGCGCAGGATGTTGGAGGGTTTTTTCCTTTTTGGGCCCTAAGTTTCCTTGTTCATCGCTGTGATTTTCTCTATCGGCGAAACTTCTTTTTGGGTACTCAGATTTTGCTTGAACCATCGTTTTGAACCATCGCGTTGAACCCTTTTGGTTCAAGGTTCAACGGTTCATGGGCTTAGGCTCCATCTTTTCCCGTCAGTGAATTCTTTGTTCATCTGTGTTATCGGCGTTGAACTTCTCGGTTGAACTTCTCTTTTGAACCATCGGGTTGAACTGGTTCAGGGTTCAATGGTTCAAAGCCTTATGATTTTGGTCTTATCAGCGTAACGTTCATCATCGGGTGCACGGTGGAGTGTTGGCCCGACGGTTTGCCTCTGGCCGATGGAAGGTTAGCGGTTTGCAAGGTTGGTTTCGGTGTGACATGGACTATCGGGCTAACCGTTGGAGGGTTCACCGATATACAATGTTTGGCCGATGGATATGTTATCGGCAAGAGCTGTATTGTCGGCCTGAGTGTTTTGAGTTATGCCGACGACGGGAGGTTTGGCCGATGAGGAGTCGTTGGTGTGTCTGGCCGATGGAGGAGCAAAGTGTAGCTCGTTGGTGCATCGGCGAGACTATTGTGATCGGCTGGGGAGATTTTGGTTGCTCCGACGATGTAAGTCACACCGACGGAGGTGGTCTTTGGCATGACTTGTGTTGTCGGCGAGGATGGATTGCGTTGGGCCGACAGTGGAGGGTCTGACCAATGAAGGGGGAAGCCGATATGTTATCGGCGGGAGTTGTTCTATCGGCAGCAGTCTTTTATGGTTTGCCGATGGAAGGAAGTCACCCCGATGGGGAATGCCATCGGAGTAAGGTTGCTTATCGGGTTAGCGGTTGGAGGGTCCGCCGATGGGGTAGTGTCAGGCCGATGAGGATTTGGAGTGGTCATCGGTGAGAGTTGGTCTGTCGGTGAAGGAGCTTTTGGCTAGGCCGATGGTTCTTCTCTGGCAGATGGGGATGCTGGAGGCTTTCAGGAGTTGTTCATCGACGTGATTGGCTGTGTCGGCCGACGGGTTTTTTGCTTGGCCGACGATATTGGTCTAGCCGATGGTGGTAGGATGGTAACTGCTAACGGGGTGCGAGCTGGTCATCGGAGAGACTCATACTATCGATGGAGATCTAGAGAGTTGGCCTGATGGTGCATCTCTGGCCAATGGAGGGGATTGTAATGTAGTGGTCGGCAGGACAATTGAGGTCGGTAGGAGATTCATGGGCTTGGCCGATGGTGTTGATCTCGGCGATGGGCTTTGGGTGAAGGAGCGTGTGTTGAGCGTGGTAAAAGCGCTCGACACCTATTATGCAAGTGACTATGCTTTTAAACTACTAAGGTAGTCTCCTCACCGTGCATGTGGGACTAATCTCCTTGTATAATTTGAAACTGCAATAAAACACATTTTGGCAGGAATTTCTTTTTTGAAGTGCTGCGACAGTTTTCAAGCGGCCGCGGGTGGTTGAGCCATCAATGGTGACTGTAGCAGGGGCATGGGCGAGTTGTTGAATAGTCATGTACCCAATTTTTGGCATGAGGACTTCCAGATGGTGGCACAGGGCTCAAGGCCACCATTGTCTACTTTCTGTCTCTGCAGCAATAAATTTTGAGCGCCATTCCTTTGAAGGATCTGTATCTGGCAGATTTTTGTAAAAGCCTTGTAATTAATTGCTGTGGTACACTTTCTGGCTGATATAAGCAGACTGTGTTACCATTGTTTAGGTTGTTGAAAGTTGAACATTTGGCTCTGTAATACAATACAGCTGATTTGGTTGCTCTGTACAGCAAAACTTGTGAGTTTATGTATCTCTTGTTGTACGTTTTTGCATGAATCCACTGATTTCATGGTTAATTTTATATGAGAAATGCTATGTTAGCATGTGTTTTGTTAATTCTGTCTTCAGTATTGCATGTATCTTTCTTCTGAGTCTAGATATTTAAGCACTGTTTGAGACTCTAGAACATAGAATTCCTGTGTTGAATGTTTGATCTCTTAACTTCTGCTCAAGGGGTAGATTAAATTGTTCTCAGATTGAACATTGGGAAGGGTATACTGCAGTAGGGATGCCATAAGTATAGATAGCTTAACACTCTGTATTGGGAGATATCTGTAAGGCAGGTATCATATGTATCCCCCTGAAATCCAGTTTTAGTTGTTCATGCATATCATTCACAGGTGTATGTCTATTGACTCCAGGCCCTGGATAGGCACCGATCTAGCTTTGTCTTTGTGTTATATACCATGTCCAGCTTTGCATCCAAATATAAAATCAAAACCAGACTCTAAAACAACCATTAGGATAGTAGAATTAGTTTTAGGATCCAAGTCCTCTGTCTACAACTGCAAATAGGCCCAAAGCTAGCCCCTTTGCTCTTATCTTTCAGTTTTGGTCTACTTACAGGAGGACTTATCTGCTTTCTGTCAGCATCCCAGCCTTGTATGCATATCCTCATGGATGTTGAGTAGGGAATACCCCCCTAGGTTTTGCAGAGCCTGAAGAAGAAGAGGAGATAAAATATAGAGTCTATCTCCTACACTGTTGGCCCCTGGCCCAGAGATCCTGTTGATCATTGATGGCTACCTTGTAGGGAAATCTGGGAATAAGCATCCAGTCTGGGAAAAAACCAACACACATATTCTCGTTGGTCGCTTCAATTGTTTTCCTGTTGTAGACTTACCCCTGTAGCAGTTTATTTAATACTTGTCGCGGTTTATTTATTTTCTATCAAGCAATAGATTATTCTTACTGTAGTAGATTTATCTTTATTCCTGTAGCTGACTTTTCTACATTCCTGTAGCGGCTTTTTAGTCACCTATAGGATAAATTTTAACCGACTTATCTACTTATGGCATTGCTTAAATGGTGATTTATTTGGCATTTATGAAGTTGTTAAACAATATGTATCTCTTAATTCCCTGTCACAAATTTAATTGCTATGGTGTTATAACCCTGCTTGAGGATATAAAATCCTAGATCTAGCCTTATTATGAGATAATTATGAATGTAAAATGGGTTAAGTATATAACTAGTTTGATATCTTTCTTTGTGTATCTTGAATAAATAATGCATGAAGTTCTTTATTAGAATTATTGCTTGAGAAGTGTATTCACTTGATTGTGCAAAAGTAAGGAATTAGTAACTATTATCAGGCAAAAACATGTGTTACTGATTTGTTTGAAAAGAACTAGTTTATCTTTTATATGTGTGTATTGGGCTCACCTTCTGGGATAGGGTGTTGAATGTGGACTAACAGAGAAGGTTGATCCTCTTTTCAGGATTTGACTAATATTTTTAAGTACTTTTGTTTTCATTAAAATAGATGAATGAATGTGTCTAAAAAAATTATATTAATATGTTTCTCTGCCACATCCTATTTGTGAGATATTGCACATTCTAGTAGAAAGATATGCATTTAGACGTCAGGTTGCACCGGGTTGTCCCTCCTACCTATTATTTCCAGGTTGCTAGGTACTCCATGTAGGGCTGGGTATCCTTCATGTTAGGAAGAATTCTGGGGAAGCATAAATGCTTCGTAGTTGGGCGGAAAAGCGCTTGGGCCATGTTCTTGTCTCTCGGCTTGCGGATGACCGTGTGGGTTAGTGGCGGCCAGCGACAGTGATTTGGTTCATCATTCATTACTTTTATATTATACTTTATTATTGTACTGAGATGACTTTATGGCATGAGAGCCCAAAAAACAACCTTGTATATTGTTTTATTGTGCTAATACCTGGATATAACACGTGCTTTTGTAAGATGTATTTGTTATCACCCAGTTTTGCACCCTTGCATACAGTTGTGAAACCTCTGCAAACTAGAATAACATGGGAATGATCTCTAAGTGTGGGACTTTGCTAAGTGAGATCAGACCTCCAGAGAAGGCCAGCTTCCTTGTCTTGTTATCACCTAAAACTATTGAATTTTGAGGGGAAAAGGGAGAGAGAATGCTTGTAATGAAAATTAATAAAAACTTGAAAACATAAAAGGTTGATACACCTGATAGATTTAAAGAAACTTCCACAGAACTGAAGGATGCACAATACAATCAAAATATGGCAAGTAGGCATACACAGGTTAGATGACTCTAGTAGAGGTGAGAAGCAATATGATTGTGAGGAATAAAACATTCACAGACAAACCATATGCAGATTCACACAGAACTAGAAAAATCAGTAAAGAGGTAAAAATGACTTGCATATATTCAACATAGAGGCAAGGTTACAGTATATGGAAACTCTGTTTGGAAACAGAAAAGCCTTAATGCCAAAAAATTTCCAACCCTATTTACAACATTTGAATGCATATATATAGCATTCCAAAACTATTCTAAGTCGGTTACAAAAATCCGCTCAAAGAGCTATCATTGAAAATATCTCCTTGAAATGACTGTCCAGCTGCATCAGTTATGGCGTTGAAATCTAGAACTAGGCAGATGAGGAGATATTTTCAGTCTTTATTGCAGCTGCTTACTCATCGTCAATCTAGAGATGAAGAGGTGGAAAGATATTCTTTGTTGTTAATGCGAGCTGCTTGTTCTATCTGCTGCAATGAATGCCCAAAAATATCTCCATCTGCTAAAAGTTGTCTTTGAGATGTTCATCGCTCAAAAATATGCATCTCCAAATCTAAAATTTGAAAAGTGACAAAGCTCCTAAAAACCTTGCCAAATGAAAGAGGGGACCAAAATATGCAACTTTGCCTCTTGGAGCATGCCGAAATTTGCCAAAATGAAGGAGATACAGGTGGTCAAACTTTCAGTCAACTGCTTGTATATATCACTTTTGTATCTCTGTGCATATCGTTGTATCTTGGCGCCTGAATCGGCATTCAAAAACTCATCCTACATCTCCTTCTGCACATACATGGCACTTTGCATATCGGCCCCTGTACATCCCTTTGTATTTCAAAAATTGCATATACATACAATTTCCCCTTGTATATGCGAGCCCCACCTCTTTGAAAATGCCCAGCATATAACTTTGTATCTGCTCCTTTGTATGTCAAAACATACAAGTCGCGGACCTCAAAACACCACTGAGCTGTGTTTCATTATTCTGCCAGGTCTAGCTTGCATATCTTCCACTTGTACATTTCTTTGTATATGCAAATATACAAACACCTATTCATACAAAGTGGACTCCAAACTCTTATGTGTCGAAACTGATCCTTGGTTCAAATCCACCTTGTATATGCAATGCATCATTGACTTGTATATTTCGCTATATACAAGCGCCATATACATACAAGTCGAACACCAAATGACCTTTAAGTATATTTGATTACCTGTCGGGTCTGGCTTGCATTTGCACTCTTTGTATTTTTCCTTGTATATCGCAATATACAAATGGCCTCATACATACAAAACGGACCTGGGGCCTGAAGGAGGCAGAAATGATATCCATTTAAAATACGGCTTGCATATCGGCATGGTATATTTGCTTGTATATGTGGATATACAAACGCCATATACATACAAGTCGGACCCCAAATGACCTTTAAGTATATTTGATTACCTATCAGGTCCGGCTTGTATCACTTCCTTTTGTATGTTTCTTTGCATATGCGCGATATACAAGCCACTGTTCACGAGATCCTTTGTATGTCGAAACATACAATCCTCCTTGTATATGCGCGGGACCCACCTTTTGTATGTTGGCGATATACAAATGCCTTTGTATATTTTCCCCGCGGCACTTCTTGCATGCAATCTCATTTGTAAACCTGCGGGCCCCACCTCTTGCACGTCCTGCCGGCATTGTAGCAAATGTACATTTGCACCCTTGTATATGCAAATATACAAACTCAAATATACAAATTCCCTTACATACAAATAGGGAATCTTTATGGAATATGCCCGCAATGTATCTTTCAGTTTGTATATAGCCGATTGTATGTGCGAACATACAAAGCAATATACAAGCCTTTTTATGCATACAAGCGCAGAATATTCTAAGGAATCTTCAATGTATATTACCTTGTACATTTCAGCGTTTGTATCTTTGGCGAATGTACATCCACTATAGCACATGTATGTCCATCGGCCTTGTATCTTTTCACTGCATATTTCTTTGTATCTCCATTTGTATATCTGAATATACAAGCCCCTATATACATGCAGACCCGATATACATTTAGCGAATATTCCAGGGATCTGCGATGTATATACCATCCTTGTATCTGCCCTTGCATCCTCTAGCGAATGTATATTTGCTTGTATATCAAAAATACAAAGCTCCCATATACAAACAAGGAATCTTTGAGGAATATGTGATGAATGCACATTATCCTTGTATGTTTCACTTGCATCTCCTGCTTGTATACCTCCGATATACAAACCAGGAATATTCTGAGAATCTGCGAAAGATTCTCAAAATATATATGCACCTTTGGAGCCTGATATACATTCAGAAAATGCATATAACCTAATTTTTTCATCATTTTCTAAGGCCAATGTAGATTTGCGAGCCCGCCAAATGTACATTTGAACTGTATGTTGACCAAAACTTTGACCATGGATAACTTTTTTATTTGGCCGAATTTCAGAATGATGTAAAAAGTAAACCTGCCTATTTTTTCAAGCTCTTTCCAATGGTAAGGTTTTTAAGGCAATTTGGCACTTTTCATTTTTAGGCAACATTTTCCAAAGGCTTTTCAAGAAAAATACCAAGTTGACTGTTTGGCTCTGGTCAGAGGAAAAAATGGGTCAACAATATTATGACATTATTACTTATTGTATAGGAGATTTATCATTTCATTCAAGTTAATGTGAATTAGTTGATTATTTACTTCCATGATTATTGTATTCGGAATGCGTACTTTACATCTCACAATCTTATGACAAGGCTAATAGAAGTAGAGGCGAGGGATTGTCCTTTAGAAATGAAATCTTATCACAACCCTTTATATGTAAAGTTCAATATGTAGAAAGGCATTCAACATTGGGATCGATCACAACAAAATCAAAAGAAAGTGACTCCTCAAGGCACAATCCTTTTGACACATGAAAACCAAGAAATGTTTTGGTCAACACTTGAAAAATAATTGCAAGAAATAAGAGATATTGGTATGGCCAATATAAACAAGAGAACAATCGGCAGTGATAAGTTGACATCAATAATCCACAAAGCTCATAGTTTCTGTAAAACGTCTAGGCCTAAGAGAGGCAACAAAAACAACTTTCCTACAAATCCATGGTATGATGAAGATTGAAAAGCAATAAAGAGAACGCTAAAAATCTAGGGAAATAAAAAAGAATATGAAAAGCTAGTGAGATCAAAAAAAGATGATTATATGCAAACAAGATGGAAAGAACTCATTCTTCTTGGGAAACACAACCTGAGAGGCTTCTAGAAAGAATTGCAACAAAAAACACAACTATAGAGAATAATATCATGGACTTCCAATGGCTGGAATATGCAAAGTTATTGTATGAGAGGGATCAAAATAAAGATGTCCCTCTAGTAAACAATTCAATGGCTAAACTCTTCTCCTTGAAAGACATCATGGAAGGAATTAAAAAGCTTGCAGTGGGTAAAGAGTGAGACATAGATGGCTTATAAGAAGAATATGCAAAATGGGGCGTGGAAGCCCTTGCATCACACATCAAAAGATAATAATATTTAATAATGGCATATCAATCACTATAGATCCCTCTAGGAACTAATAAAAGATAATTTCATTGGTATTTGTATTCCTCACTCATGATAAGGTGATTCTCCTTTGTGAGATGGAATAAGAGATTAGACAAGATTGCTTCATAGCTCTACACATGCCAAACCATTTAAATTCAACATTCTTAGAGATGAGTGCCTTGTCTTGAATAAATTAAGAACTAGCAAAGACATCATTATCACTAAAGTCAATAAGAGTAAAGTCAATGTAACTATGAACTGGATAAATTACGATCCTAAGATGATTGACCATTTAACAAAAAATGGTAGTTATAGGATGAACTCGGGCTTCAACCTCATGTTTGCTATCACGAAGAAAGTGAAGTTGGCAATTTCTCATTATTTCTTAAGCAATACCATTAAAAAACAACTCATCTCCAACAAATAGATTACCCTATCTAAGGGGTTGAGCTTAATTGGTTAAAATGTTGGGTTCTCATTATGGAGACCCAAGTTCAATTCCCCATAGGGACATCTAATGTGGAATTATAGCTAGTGACTCTTGGTATTCCATAGTTGTCTTCTAATATAGACATGGTTTCTAAATAAAGCGGATTTCTATGTAGTGACTACCAGTCTTCCATAGGTTATTTATAGTGTGTTTTCTCGTAAAGAGCTTGTATTGGTCTCATGTTGATGCTTATATTAACAAAATATTTGTAAACAACATGCAATATAAAAAAATACCCTAAGCATTTATAACCCATATAATTCACAATGATGGGATACCTTTGAGACTAATAGTAGACACCACTGAGTTTCCCCCTTGTAAATTAGCTTCATCCATTTCCAATAAAATCAAAGCTCTTGTTGTTGAGACTAATTCCTTCATCAAAGATTCAACCCATTTCATTGATTTCGTTAAGGATTTAATGTATGCTCTTTATTCACCAATGGTGTGATTGAGATCATAAATAAGCTCATTGATAAGAGATTACTCCTTTAGTTGAACCCTGCCTTAAATAATATTTCTTCACTTGTAAGAGTGTTTTATATGAATTGTCAAATGATGTTGCCATGTGATTCCCACTCTCACCAATGGTTTTCAATCTCTTCATATAAAACTTTAAGGAAATAGCTCTCAACTCCTTCCCTCTAAAGCCTAGTTGATGGAAATAATACACAGATGACACAAGTTTAAGTTGACAACATGGTGGATAAACAAACTTGAAGAATACCACTCCCATTTAAACAATGTTGTGGATAGTATTAAGATCACCAAAGAGCTAGAACATAATAAATAACTTCCTTTCTTAGATATTTTTCTCCATGGTTAACTTGATGGGTCCAAGGCATGAAAGGTTTACATAAAAAGCCACACATTTTGATTTCTACCTACATGATTCATCTTGTTACCATCCCACCCAAAAAGTGGGTATCCTTAAAACTCTTGCCACAAAATTTTTGTTGCACATATGTTACCTAAGGTTGTCATTGTTTTGGTTCTCATTGATGTCAACACTCAATTTGGACACTCAGTTTGGGCTATCATTGATGCTTATGTTCATGGTGTGCTAATAATGATGTTGTTTATGTTCATGGTTGGATGGCATGGCTTGTTTAATGTCAATTAAAGTTGTATTGAGTATGTTTGTTGTCAGCAGAGATGATATAAGTTATATTGAGTATGTTTGTTGTTAGCAGAGATGATATCATAATGATATATTAAGACGGGAATTAGAAGCATCAAGATGAGCATTAGAAGTAATGTTGATGTTAAGATTATGTTGCTAATGGCCTATAGCTTGTTGTATGCTCTTTCCTACTGATCCTAAGGAAGTATGTGTTGCTATAAGGAGGCTCTGGTCTACGGATGTTGGTGAAGGTTTCTGCTGCAGGAAGTTGCTTGGAAGACTGTTTGGGAGAATGCTCTGCATTTCTCCACATTTGAATATATGGTTATGTAGTTTAGAAGTTAAGTTTAGAAGGTTGTAAAGGTGCTACATTCAAAGTTTCACATCATTTGTTCTTTCAAAGAAGAAGTTGTAAGTGACAGAGTGCAGGACTGTATTGTCCGGTGACTGGTTTTAATGTATGTTGGCTTGCGCCGACTTGTTTCTATATGAAATGATTAATTGGTTGATGAAGAATGATCTTGATGATCTTCTGATGTTTCCTATTGCTCTTCAAGATGTTTTTTGGTTTCTCTGGAACAGGTTGTGGTTTGGAATGAAAGTGTTGCTAGGTTATGCTTTTTCCTGGCTGGCTGAGGTATGTTAAAGGTGTGCGACACAAAATCCTTGTTGTGCAAAGCTCAAGGAGCGTTTGGAGATGTTGTATGGGTCATGCCAACTCATATGAGATAAGCACAAGCAATGTTTAATCTTCCAAGTGTACTGCCAAGTTGTAATGACTAATGTGCTACACACTTCATGGTTTCTTGCTTAAGGGTGACCTAATTCAAATTATGTGAAGTGTGCGGATGTTATTCTATGAAGGATGCTTAGGACCAGGTTAAGCATGTGTTGGGATCTACAAGGCGTGTTCTTCTTCTTGGTGTTGCATGTAATTCATGTTAGGGCTTGTCCTCTACACATTTCATGTTGTTTGATCTCTGGCCAAATTATAATTGTAATATTCTTGTTGTCTATGGCCGGCTTGTAATGTAATCAATGTAATATCATGTATATATTGTAAACCTAGTTGATCTAGGTGAAGTGTGATTGCGAATATGGAAGTGAGAAGCATAATGTGGATGTGTAATGCATTATGATGTGCATCTGAAAGAGAAAGAGCATAAGTGATAGATCCTGTCCAGATTCATCTTGAAGATATTTTTGAAACAGAAGGGAAGTAAAGAGTGTGCCAAACTGATTGCTAGAGGCAGTGAGCCAAAGGCAAAATTTCTTGAAGGTTGAAAGCAGTGAGTCAGTAAACTACAGAGAAGACATTTGAAGAAGTTGTAGAAGTTGTCAAAGCAGAAGAGCAATCATCAAAGAGAAGTGAAAAAGCAGAAGTGCAATCATCAAAAGGAGTGAGCTTCATTGTTGATTTCAAACAGTAGAATAACTATCATGTTGTAATCTATTTTGAGTTTGTTCTCAGTTCAGGGAGTAGTTTCCTCCTTGGGTTGAAGCCCTAAAACAAAGTCTACAGGGAGTTGTAGCTTCCTTGGGAGTGACCCTAAAACCTTTCTTCAGGGAGTAGTAGCTTCCTTGGGTTGTAGCCCTAAAACAAATTTGTAATTGTGATTCATTTTTAAGGCTGGATTAGGATAGTAGCTCCTTAGGATAGTAGCTCCTAGCAGCTTTTCTCACCATGGTTTTTCCCCTTTGGGGTTTTCCACATATATCTAGTGTTATGTGGTGTTGTGCTTTGTGTTGATCTTTCATGTTTATGTTATTGCTATAAAGTTCAAGGTTTCATCTGCTCTAGAGGATTTAAGATTTGTTTGAATATTGATTCACCCCCCCTCTCAGTATCCGGGTGTGACCAACAATTGGTATCAAAGCCAAGTTCCTCAAAAGGAGCTTAACCATTTGAGGAAGGTACAAGATTGCTCATAATGGATCTCACAAGGCACCTATGCTTGATGGAACAAATTACTCCTTTTGGAAGCTAAGGATGAAAAATTATCTATCTTCTCTAAGGTTTGTTTTTGGCAATCTATCAAGGATGGTTACATTGCTTCTACTATTGATCCTACGGATCCAAATGAGGTTAAGTTGTATGATAACAATGATAAGGCAAAGAATGCTATCGTGAGTGGGCTAGTTGATTCATAACTTCTGAAGGTAATGAGTTGCAGTTCTACTAAGGATGTCTGGATAAAACTTAGTAGCATTTATGAAGGAGATAGTAAAGTGAAGCAAGCCAAGATGCAAATCTTCAAGAGCAAATTTGAAACCATGAGGATGATAGAAGATGAAGACATTTCTAGTTATATGCTCTAGGTGGATGAAATAGTTAAAGGTATCAAGGGTCTTGGTGGAAGAGTGAAAGAAGATGAGATTGTGAAGAAGGTGCTGAGATCTCTCACTAAATCTTATAGTCATAAGGTATCTTCTATTGAGGAGACTCAAGATTTGTATCACTATACAGTAGATCAATTGTTTGGCTCTCTCACAGCCTTTGAAATGAGATAATTTGACAAAGGGGCTCCAAAGAAGGAAGTAGCATTCAAAATCAATAAGGGTACAAGATGAAACAACTGATCAAGATGGTGACCTTGATGAGGAAGAGGCAAACTTTGTGAGAAGATTGTAGAAGGGCACTGACAAATACAAAGGTAAGTTACCTTTCTAATGCTTCAATTGTGGGAAGGTTGGTCATTTTGCCTTTAAATGTCCTTTTAAAAAATCAGGGGGTAGTAACAAGAGAGAGAAGTTCAAAAAAGGTCTTTATTCCATAGAGAATAATTATTCTTCAGAAGATGAGGATCATGATGATTCAAATGATGAAACACTTTTCATGGATTTGAAAGTTGGTGACAAAAAGGGCGATATTGGAAAATGTAAAAATTCTGACACCTTACAGGTTGACAAAGATAATGAGAAATCAATGGTTGTGTGGACTGCCTTTCATGCAAAAGAAGAAGCAAAATTTTGGGTAATTGACAGTGGTTTCTCTAACCACATGACTAGTGACAAGGAGAAGTTCATTAGCCTTAAGAAGTGGAACGATGGAGCTGTCAAGTTTGGTGGTGATGAGTCAACACAGCTATAACCATTGATGGAAAGAATAGGATTGAGGATGTCCTCTATGTTAAAAGGTTGAATCACAATCTACTCAGTGTCAGTCAGATGTATTGTAAAGGATACAATCTTACATTTCATGCCAAGGGTTGTGAGATCAGGAAGGCAGGGTCCATAAAATTAGTTGTCGAAGGTATTAAGATATATGGAAATATCTATCATATAAAGGAGGTAAATGGAAGAACCTATTTATTAGCTCAATCTGGTGAGTGTTGGTTATGACACAAGCGAATGGGACACATCAACATTGATAATATTGTAAAGATCAGCTCTATTCCTGTAGTAAGAGATATGCCTAAGATAACCAAGCCTGCAAATACATTATGCAAGGAATGTCAAGAAGACAAAGATAAATTTCAAAAGCAAGGAGTATTCTTCTACAATGCCACTAGAGCTGATTCACACTGACCTATGTGGTCATACAAGAACAAAGAGTCAACAAGGTGAAAGGTATTTCATGTTGCTTATCGATGGTTACTCTAGAATGACCTAGGTTACTTTTTTAAGAGAAAAATGAGAAGCCTTTGATAAGTTTAATATTTTCAAAGCAATAGTTAAGATTGAAATGAATGATAAGATCAAATTCTTAAGATACGATAGAGGGGGTGAATTTACTTCAAATGAATTTGAAAAGTTTTGTGAAGATCACGATATTAGAAGACATCTATCTAGTCCTAGGACCCCTCAATAGAATGGGGTAGTGGAGAGGAAGAATAGGACTGTGTAAGAGATGGCTAGGGCAATGTTGAAAGATGCAGATCTACCTGATATGTATTGGAAGGAAGCAGTTCACACTGCTGTCTACCTGCTTAATAGAGTATAATTAAGGATCAATAGCACTAAGACCTTTATGAGATATGGTATGGAAGACCTCCCACTATCAGATACTTCAAGATTTTTGGCAGCAAATGCTACATCAAGAGAGATGAAGAAGACCTTGGAAAGTTTGATTCAAGATGCGATGAAGGGATCTTTCTTGGTTACTCAACCAGAAGCAAGGCCCATAGATGCTACAACAAGAGATTAGGAAAGATGATTGAAAGCACAAATGTTAAGGTAGATGAAGATTTGTATCAGATCTCACAAGAACTAGAGGATGGCGGATCTGATATACCTCCCTACATTGAAGAAGAAGAAGAGGAGAAGGAAGAGAAGGAACAAGAATCATAATAGATCCCTAAGACTCCAACAAAGTATGTTCAGAGGAATCATTCAGAAGATTAGATCATTGGGGATAAGAATGAAGGTGTGTAGACCAAGAAAAGGCTTGAAAAAGCAAGTGAGCAAGTGAATATGTGCCTACTATCAAAGGTAGAATTGAAAAACTTTGTTCATGCTAGCAAAGATGATGGATGGTTGAAGGCAATGGAAAAAGAATTGAATCAGATAGAGAAGAATCAGACATGGGAATTGGTTCCTAGACCAGTTGATAAGAATGTTATAGGAACAAAGTGGGTGTTTTGGAACAAATTGAATGAAGATGGTGAAGTTGTAAGGAACAAAGAAAGATTGGTGTGTAAGGGTTATTCACAAGTTGAAGGTATTGACTTTGAGGAGACTTTTGCTCCAGTAGTCACTATGGAGGCAATCAAGATGTTTCTTGCCTTTGCTGCTCACAAGAACTTCCAAGTCTATCAAATGGATGTCAAGTCAACATTCTTGAATGGTGATGTAAAGGAAGAGGTCTATATTGAGCAACTAGATGGTTTCTAGCTATCAAAAGATCTGGACATGGTGTGCAAACTCAAGAAAGCTTTATATGCACTCAAGCAAGCTCCTAGAGCTTAGTATGCTTGGTTGGATAAGTACTTACTTTAGCAAGGTTTCAAGAAAGGTACTACATATAGTAATCTCTACATTAAGGAAGAGAGAGACAAGATTTTGATAGTTACTGTATATGTTGATGACATCATCTTTAGTGGAAATGATGATATGTGTAAGAGGTTTGCTAATGAGATGCAGAAAGAGTTTGAGATATCTATGATTGGTGAGATGTCCTTATTCCTTGGGCTTCAAATTGTTTAGCTAGATGATGGTATATTTGTTTCTCAGGCTATGTATGTTAGAGAGGTGTTGAAGAAATTTGGTATGGAGGATTCCAAACCAGTAAGTACTCATATGGTTACTAGTTGTCATCTAGCAAGGATGATGAGTCACTTGAGGTTGATTAGACTCTTTATTGATCTATGATTGGAGGATTATTGTACTTGACTACTTCTAGACCTGATATTATGCATGCAGTATGTTTGGTTGCCAGATATCAAGCTAATCCTAAGCAAACTCATGAGAAGGTAGTAAAAAGAATATCCAGATATTTGAAGGGAACTCCAGATTATAGCCTATGGTATCTAAGAGGTAATGATTTTGATCCAAGTGCTTAAACTGATGCTGATTGGGCTAGTTGTATTGATGATAGAGGAAGTACAAGTGGTGGTTCTTTCTTTTTAAGAAGTAGATTGGTTTCATGTCATAGTAAGAAACAAGATTCAATATCTTTATCAACTGCAGAGGCAGAGTATATTGCAACATCTTGTTGTACACAAGTGTTGTAGATGAAGAAAACATTAAAAGATGTCAAGATATAGTATGATGAGCCTATTCCTATTTTGTGTGATAATACTAGTGCTATCAATATTTCTAAGAATCCAATGATGCATTCTAGAACCAAGCATATATCAATCAGGTATCACTTTTTGAGAGAGACGGTTGTAAAGAAACAAGTGAAGTTGGAATATGTTCCAACAAAGGATCAGATTGTAGATATTTTCACAAAGGCTCTTGCAAAGGATAATTTTGAGTATCTCTGACAGAAGTAAGGGGTAATTGCCCCTCCTTCTTTCTAGATGCATAGTGATGCATCTGTCTAGGGGGAGTAATTCATTATATATCTTTTTCCTGGACTGATGGTGGCTACCTTTCAAGGGGAGTAGGTAGTGGTTATTGTTGACTGAGGGAGAAGGTTGCAAAGGAGAGTTTGTGCCCTAAGGGGAGAAGTAGTTGCCCTTTGTCCTTGATTTCAAAGGGGGAGAATGAGCAAGTGTGTGTTGCCAACAATGCCAAAAGGGGATATTGTTGGACATATCTTACCTAAGGTTGTCACTGTTGTGGTTGTCATTGATGTAAACACTCAGTTTGGGTTGTCATTGATGCTTATGTTGATGGTGTGCTAACAGTGATGTTGCTGATGTTCATGGTTGGATGTCATGCCTTGTTTAATGTCAGTTAAAGTTGTATTGAGTATGTTTGTTGTCAACAGAGATGATATAAGTTGTATTGAGTATGTTTGTTGTTAGCAGAGATGATATCATAATGATATGTTAAGATGGGAATTAGAAGCATCAAGACGAGGATTAGAAGTAATGTTGATGTTAAGAAGATGTTGTTGATGGCCTATATCTTGTTGTATGCTCTTTCCTGTTGATCCTAAGGAAGTAGGTGTTGCTATAAGGAAGCTCTGGTCTCTAGATATTGTTGAAGCTTTCTGCTATAGGAAGTTGCATGGAAGATTATTTGGGAGAATGATCTGCATTCCTCCGCATTTGAAGATATGGTCATGCGGTTCAGGAGTTAAGTTTAGAAGGTTGTAAAGGTGCTACATTCAAAGTTTCACATGATCTGTTCCTTCGCAGAAGTTGTTAGTGACAAAGTGTAGGACTGTATTGACCGATGACTAGTTTCAATGTATGTTGGCTTGCACCAACTTGTTGCTATATGAAAGGATGAATTGGTTGATGAAGAATTATCCTGATGATCTTGTGATGTTTCCTATTGCTCTGTAAGATGTTTTCTGGTTTCTCCAGAACAGGTTGTGGTCCAGAATGAAGGTGTTGCTAGGTTATGCGTTTTCCTAGCTGACTGAGGTATGTTGAAGGTGTGCGGCACAAAATCCTTGTTGTATGAAGTTTAAGGAGTGTTTGGAGATGTTGTATGGGTCATGCCAACTCATCTAATAGAAGTGCAAGCAATGTTTAATCTTCCAAGAGTACCGCCAAGTTGTAATGACCGATGTGCTACACGCTTCATGGTTTCTTGCTTAACGGTGACCTAATTCAAATTGTTTGAAGTGTATGAATGTTATTCTATGAAGGATGATGCCACAAAGGATGCTTAGGACTAGGTTAAGCATGTGTTGGGATTTGCAAGGCATGTTCCTCTTTCTGGTGTTGCGTGTATTTCACATTAGGGCTTGTCCTCTACACGTTTCATGTTGTTTGATCACTAGCCAACTTGTAATTGTAATATTCTTGTTGTCCATGGCTGACTTGTAATGTAATCAATGTAATATCATGTATATATTGTAAACCTAGTTGATTTAGGTGAAGTGTGAAAGTGAATATGGAAGTGAGAAGCAGAATGTGAATCTGTAATGAATTATGATGTGCAACTGAAAGAGAAAGAGCAGAAGTGATAGATCATGTCTAGATTCATCTTGAAGATATTTTTGAAATAGAAGGAAAGTAAAGAGTGTGCCTAACTGATTGTCGGAGGCAGTGAGCCAAAGGCAAAACTTCTTGAAGGCTAGAAGTAGTGAGTCAGTAAGCTACAGAGAAGACATTTCAAGAAGTTGAAAAAGTTGTCAAGGTAGAAGATCAATCATCAATAGAGAAGTAAAAATGCAGAAGTGTAATCATCAAAAGGAGTGAGCTTCATTGTCAGTTTCAGACAGTAGAAGGACTGTCATGTTATAATCTTTTTCTGAGTTTGTTCTCAGTTCAGGAAGTAGTTGCTTCCTTGGGTTGAAGCCCTAAAACAAAGTCTGCAGGGAGTTGTAGCTTCCTTAGGAGTGACCCTAAAAAATTTCTTTAGGTAGTAGTAGCTTCCTTGGGTTGTAGCCTTGAATTAAAATTGTAATTGTGATTCATTTGTGAGGCTGGATTAAGATAGTAGCTCCTAGCAATGTTTCTCACTGTGGCTTTTCCCCTTTGGGATTTTCCACATATATCTAGTGTTATGTGGTGTTGTGCTCTATGTTGATCTTTCATGTTTCTGTTATTGTTGTAAAGTTTAAGGTTTAATCTAGTTCAGAGGATTTGAGATTTGTTTGAATGCCAATTCACCCCCCTCTCAATATCTGGGTGTGTCCAACAATTTTAACATCTCTCTAATGATAACCATGTAGACCAAAACATTGCCCATTTAATTAAGGTCTTTAAAGTAATAAATGAGTATAAGAGCAAACACATCTCTAGATTCCATTACACTCTACATCAAGTCATGAAGATTCTACTCAAAACATGTATTTTTTGTTTTTAACATATTAGTTATTGTTTTGGGGTAAAAAGGATGAAGGGTTAATGTTTGTTTTAGTTTGAATCCTCCTTTCCACAAAACATTCCAAGGGCTTTTCAACCGAGTGCCTCACCTATCAAGAGGAGAGTCAGCTATCAGATTTGAGTTGCCACTTGGTTTTCAACTAGGTAATTCAGATGTCATCACACAAGTTTTCCAATTGATGCCTTTATGTCCTTAAAACCCTAATTTAAGCAAAATGGTAATCAAATCTACGAATTACGACAAATGCTACAGGAAATAGACAGAGGGTGGAGAACCTTAACTCATTATTTTTTGCAGATAAACAGAGAATTTCGGGACAACAGTGATGGCGCCCTAGTCCAGTGTGCCACTTTTTCTGCACAGTCTTGATCTCCTTCCAACACTAATCTCTCCTACACTTTCTGTTTCCCGTAACCAAAAATTGGAGGACAAGGTTGATGGCGCCCTTCTCCCTAAATGTTGAATAGTGTCTACTTCTTTTTAGATCTGGAATCTTCAATGTCTACCTTCCTACTCTGCAACTCTACTTTCTCCAGATCTGACACATGTAACTTGCAATCACAAGGAGCGTGGGAGGGGGTTGTGGTGTTTAGAGGCTTTCCTCAGTCAAGCCCCGAAGAGACATTCAATTCGTTCGAACACCATTGTCGGAGAGAGTGCATGCCCTTGGGAGGTAGAGGCAAAAACCAAATGATAATGATTGATAAAGAACAACAAATGATACCTTGATGATGAATCTCTCATGGAAGGAAGAAGTTATGTAATTCCATGAGGAGAAGATGTAATCCAACCTGCAAACAAACACAATAACCATGCTATGCTCTGTAACACAATGATAATCACAAGTATGCCAATAGATTTCAATCATAAACATCCTCTCATTTGCAAATGATAACCTAAACATGCTTATATATGCAACTATTAAGATCCCCGCCAAGAATTTCATATTTGAAACTTATGATGTCGGCCTGGAGACCAAATAACGGTCACAAAACTGACATTTCAAATTAGGACAGACCCAAAATAGGGCTGGACTAGGGCACTAGCACCCTTGTCCACCCCCTTGTCTTTGCTCAAGATTCATTAAATTGCAGCCCACTAGGTCCTATTTGCCACAAGACCCATGGGTTTTCTCATCGGGAGTTTGATTTAACATGCAAAATGCTCTAAATGCAAATCTAAGGACCTAGGAGCTAAACCTTTAGGAAAAAGCCCCCAAGGGTGCATTTTTCTGACATAACATTTAGCCCCCACTTTAATGTATGCATTAAACACAAGGCCAATACATGCATTAAAGTAGGTCCACAAACACAACAAACACACCAAGCACGAAGAAGACATGCCAAACACATTGAAGACACGCAGAGTATAGAGAATACAATGAATGCAGTGATTATTTTATTTTTGATTTTTCCATATGAAATGCAATATGCAAGTACAAGGAAAGTAAACAAACAAATCCCAAAAGAGTGTAGAGGAGCTCATCGCCACCGGTCTTTCACTTTTTGAGAACAAACACGCCAAACAAAATCCCAAGGTGTAGAGGAGTTGTTCACCACCGGTCTTGCACCTTGAGAACAAACATGCCAAACAAATCCCAAAGTGTAGAGGAGCTCATCGCCACCAGTCTTGCACTTTGAGAACAAGTACACCATACACACACATGTTGAAGATATGGAGAAAACACGGTAGACAAGTGATGGAGTGTTCCTACTACTAGGCTTATCACCATCTCAAGCACATTACAAACACACATCGACGATTGGGCTTCGCCACAACAACCACCAAAAACACACTTAATGGTTGAGTTAGTCACAGAACCGCTCCCCACCTCGTGATGAGGACCTTTGAAAATGATAGGATAATGCAATTTGCTCTGAGAAATACACCATCCCTGCATCGCGATTAGGGCTTAAGATAAAAGGATATGATCGATATCCCGCCTCCATAGAGGGCTTAAATGATTGATTGATTGATTTCAAATTGTTCAAACACGCTTTACTATGATCTAAAGCAGACAACTTACCTTATATATGCCGCCACCTTAAGGTGGTTGATATCGCGTACCGATATCAAGCACGTTAAGGTAGGAAGAAAACACACAAGGGAAGACGAGGTCTCGCAAAGCCCATTCCCCCCAGAGGTGACATGTACTTTACAATCACCGAATGTTCCCACAAACACATCCCTGCAAGAAAAGTGTTAGTGTCCAAATAATCATGATAAACAACAATGCATATGATTAACTACATGAAAAAGCCAAGCAAGGCAATATTCATGATAAACAAAGTGCACAGAGCAATAGTATTGTCAAAGTGTTGTTAGCAAGATAAGATAACATCAACATCAATATCAAGATAGAGAAATCATGGAGTGATTCCATTAGCCAGGCATCGGATAATTTGTTACAACCCCGTCGTCATGTATGGACTAGGTCCATTTTTTTATTACTCGTAAAAGGGACACTAGGTCTGCATCAGTATAATATGCTTTTCGTCATCCGCCCGCTAGATGGAAACACTAGAGGAAGGTAAACAATAAATCAGAGAGGAGAACAGAAGCCTTAGGGACAATCAGTAGGAGGGTGCCCCCAATTCACCAACCGCAATGCTATGTCCATAAGACACAACACACAACAATGAAATTAGAGAAGCAATTTAGAAGAATGATGATACAAATAGAAGGTCACAACAGAGGCGGTCCCCTAGTATCCTTGACCTTACAAGAGAATTAAGGGTCATCCTAGGAGGCCTAACAACACATAACACATCACGAGGGAAACACAACACGAGAGATAAAGGGTTAGAGATACTTTCTTGTAGTGAGGTCCATGCTAGAAGTCGTCATTGAGGAGGTCATCATTCTCCCAATCCCAAATGCTAGATAAAAGTGGTAAGGTACCAAAGCCCAACTGTTGTTCTTGTTTTCAACTTGTTCATCCTTAAGCTCTTCTTGATTTGTTTCAATGTTAGGTTGAATGTTCTCTTGTTCATTTTCGAGCCATTGGGCATAAGCTTGTCTTCTCCTCCTCCTTTATTTTGCTAGTCTATTCCTTCTTGTCTTATTGCTTATTTCATTGCATTTTTCTATAGTTTGTGCAGTAGAGGAGGAAGCACCACGTTCAAATCTCATAGGTCTTGGTGGAATATTTTGTTGTCAGTGAAATCCTCCCAATCCATTTAAGGATGATGGGGGAGGGACCTCAACATAAATGCCATCTCTCTGTGGATGAGGTGGGTTATGGGACCTTTCCTTATCCACATTTTTCTTGTAAAAAAATTCATCAAAGCCATAATAATCTTGTTTTATGCTTGCTTCTTGTTCTTCTCTTATTAGTTGCAAAGGAGATCTGACCACTCAAGCTAATTGTTTTGCTTTATATTTTTTGTATTCTATGAAAGTTCTATCTCGTCGTGGCTTAGGATCTATCTTAGGTTGCAGCCAAAAGTAATCAAGAATAAAGCTCTTTTCCTTAGCCAGAGGTTGATACTCATTACGATAGATAGTATGGATCTCTCCACGCAAAGAAAATTTTATACATTTGTGAATGGTAGAAGGAACACTGTTCATAGCTTTAAGCCAAGGATGTCCAAGTTTTACACAGAAGAGGTCAGATAAGGGGATTATATCAAATGACTGATCCACAACTTTATCATAAACTAAGACCATTAGAGTTATCTTGCCAATCGGTTTCATTAGATCTCCGTTATGTGTTTTAATTCTCAAGTTGGACGATTCATAAGATTCTTGCACCATTTCATGTTTAAGGAGAAAATATTTAGTGACCACATTTGTCATGCAATTAGGATCTATGAGTGTTCCATGCACAGGTTGTTCCATTATCTTTACCGTGATATAAAGAGGCCCTTCAGTATGTACCATTTCTTTGCCATGAGGTGTGAATGTTATTTCAAGCTCAGGGCCTCTTCTTTTCAAATGAGGCCTAGGAACAAACATAGCATTATTATTATGTTGAGAAGCCATTGGTAAGTTTGCAAAGGAGTGTCAAATCAGATTTTCAAGATCTTCCAAAACTTATGCAACAAAATGCAAAAGTGATGTCAAAATATGCTCTAAAATGCTTGATATTTTAAACTTTTCACAGTGCAAACAAGTGAAAGAAAAGGTGTTGTGAAGATTTTCAATAGGGATATAAAATTATATACCTAATAAAAGTCCACTAATGCAAGAATACCTTTCACAACATGCTTTTGAAGCAACTCTAGAAAGTCAATAAGTCAAACCCTAGTGAAAATAAGCTAAAATATGCGATTTTTCACCAAATCTTCATGCAAACATATGAAAGAAGAGCTGTTGTAAAGATTTTAAAGAGGGACAGAAAATGATATGCCTAAAATAAATCCACTACTGCAAGAATACATTTCACAACACGTTTTTGAAACAACTCTGGAAAGTCAATAAGTCAAAACCTAGTGAAAATAGGCCAAAATATGCGATTTTTCACCAAATCTTAATGCAAAAGAGTAGGGAAATGGGTGTCGTAAGGAAAATGATGATGGATAGAAAATTATAATAGTAATAACAGCCACCTAATTCCAAAAAATCTGTTACAACACGCTTATAGTGCCACTCTAGATCAAACCCTAGTGCAAAGATAGTAAAAATATGCCAATTTTCCCAAAATTTGAATGCAAAAGCCCAAAATAAAGGGTGTTTTAAGGAAATTGAGAAGGGACAAAAAATTATAAGGCTAATAATATCCAATTGGTGCAATAAAATCCCTTACAACACGCTTGGAGTGCAAATTTAGCAAGACGATAGGCTCAAATCTAGTGAAAAATGCAAGTTTTCAAACCCTAGACATGAAATTTCACAAGGAGGTCACTATAATGCAGCACTACCATCAGAGATAAGACCTAATGAGTGTTTTTACAAGGTAGTAAAATATGAGACAATATTTTGACTACAACCCTAGTTCATGCAAAACTAGGTTTTCACAAAAAATGCAAGATTTCAAGCAAATTTTGACAAATCAAGCATGCAAATGATATGCAAATGAATTGTAAATGATGAATTTCTATATTTTAGATCAGATCTAATGTAAATGATAGAAATTAATTTAAATTAGATGCCAATTAATTCAAATTTCACAAAAATGTTAGCTTAATATGCCAATTTTTGCAAATTTTCCAAATTTTTCAATTTTTTTTGTATTTTTTCGAATGCAATATTGAAAATAATGAATTGAATGATGATGAATTTCAGATTTGATGTAAAAATCAGAGAATTGATTAAATACAATTGAATGAATGCAAACTATGTCAAAAATCAAACCCTAGAATGCAATTTTTTTCAATTTTTCCAAATATATCATTTTTTAAAAAAAATTCCAATGCAATAGAAGGAATGAATGCAAAATTGTCAAACAATACTCAGCAAGGTGCCAAAAAGTTCCAAACATGGGTTCACTAAAATGTTTTGGGGTAAAAAGGATGAAGGGTTAATGTTTGCTTTAGTTTGAATCCTCCTTTCCACAAAACATTCCAAAGGCTTTTCAACCGAGTGCCTCACCTGTCAAGAGGAGAGTTAGCTATCAGATTTGAGTTGCCACTTGGTTTTCTGTTGGGAAATTCAAATGTGATCACACAAGTTTGTCAATTGATGCGTTTATGTCCTTAAAACCCTAATTTAAGCAAAACGGTAATTAAATCTGTGAATTATGACAAATGCTATAGGAAATAGACAGAGGGCAGAGAACGTTAACTCACTATTTTTTGCAGACAGAAAACAGAGAAATCTGAGACAACAGTGATGGCACCCTAGTCCTGTGTGCCACTTTTTCTGTACAGTCCTGATCTTCTTTTGGCACTGATCTCTACTACACTTTTTGTTTCCTGTGCCCAAAAATTGGAGGACAGGGTTGATGGCGCCCTTGTCCTGAAATGTTGAACAGTGTCCGCTTCTTTTTAGATCTAGAATCTTCAATGTCTGCCTTCCTACTCTGCAACTCTACTTTCTCTAGATCTAACACCTGTAACCTGCAATCATAAGGAGTGTGGGAGGGGGTTGTGGTGTTTAGAGGCTTTCCTCAGTCGAGACCCAGAGAGACATTCAAGTCTTCTGAACACCATTGTCAGAGAGAGTGTGTGCCCTTGGGAGGCAGAGGCAAAAACTAAATGATAATGATTGATAAAGCACAATAAATGATACCTTGATGATGAATCTCTCATGGAAGGAAGAAGTTCTTCAATGCCATGAGGAGAAGATGTAATCCAACCTGCAAACAAACATAATAAAAATGCCATGGTCTGCAACACAACGATAATCACAAGTATGCCAATAGATTTCAATCATAAACATCCTCTCATTTGCAAATGATAACCTAAACATGCTTATATATGCAATTATTAAGATTCCTGCCAAGAATTTCGTATTTGAAACTTATGATGTCGGATTGGACACCAAATAACAAACACAAAACTGACATTTCAAATTAGGGCAGACCCAAAATAGGGCTGGACTAGGGTGCTAGCGCCCTTGTCCACCCCTGTCTTTGCTCAAGATTCATTAAATTGTAGCCCCTAAGTCCTATTTTCCACAAGACCCATGGGTTTTCTCATCAGGAGTCTGATTTAACATGCAAAATGCTCTAAATGCAAATCTAAAGACCCGAGAGCTAAACCTTTAGGAAAAAGCCCCCAAGGGTGCATTTTTCTGACATAACAGTTATCAAATGCCAACTTAGAAGTATAATAGAGTTTATTTATCCCAAAATATGTGTATCAACTAAGATTACACTAATACAAGGTGCATTATTCAAGAACGTGTAAGCTAACTCCATTTGGGTGTTGGAGATTGTCCTATTGTATAAACCTTCTAAACATGTAGAACTAGAACATTTTGAATAAACTCGATAAAACACATATTTTCATCTTTAAGTCCAAGTTGCAAGATTTCAAGGGATAGAGCAATTAATGTTATCAAATTATCATAATTATCCTTAGATATACATACCCAATAAATTTTGTAGTTAAATGACAAAAACACACATTTTAGATATTGTTAAAAAACTACTAAAACTCTTTTAAAACCAATATATGTTAGTGTAGGTTTTTATTTTCCTAGTGGGTTATTTATTTTTCCTATTTCCTAGGTTTTTCCTACACTTCTAATTAAGCTTGCTTAAGATTAATAATGTGATTATTAGTGTGAGTGTGAAATGTGTCAACATCTTCCTTTGGAGATACACTTACCTATTTTTTGGTTATTGCGGTGGACTCTTCCCATTGGTCATATTTGCCACCTCTCCCCTCTTGAGCATTTTCTATATATACTCACCTCCTAGCTAGTCTTGTGTATTGATTCATGCAGCTAATTGCTTTTGCATTCTCCTAATGCTATTTTTCTTTATGAGCATTTGCATTTCTCTCTCGGAGACTAACTCTGTTTTGTTATTTTGATCTTTGTATCACTTACATATATAGTTTATTATCTATTTGTTTATTATGTTTTTGGATTATTCATCTTTTCAGATTCTAACATGGTATCAGAACATTTCTAGTTCAAGAATAGATTTTAGTTTCCTTATTTGAGAGATTTGGGGGGGGGGGGGCACTAATAATATTTTCTTGTAGGTTTCCTAAAAACCTAGTATATTCTTTTCTTGCATCTTCAAATGATCTAGAGTATTAGAAAATATTCAAGGAAAAGGCTAATCTCTGGGGTTTCAAACATTTGTATTTCTAAAATTTGGGTGTTTGTAGAATTTTGGTAATCCTAACAATGTTTTTGACTATTCCATAGCATCCAGAAGGCTTGAGAAAGTTAGATCTCTAGCTTTCCTTTCACCAAAATCAGAGATCAAAAGACCAGCTTGCAAATAGGGTTTCTCAACATAGATATGGTGATCATCTTCCATACAAGGCGTTTTCAAGCCAAAAGGACTTCACTATTGAGTCTAGAAGGCCCAAAATTCCCTATTTTTATATAAAATTTGCCTCCTTTCAATGTCAGGAAAATTTGTGGTAATTTTTTTTCACAAAATGGTCATATGATCTCCTTCGTACGCATTTCAAGGTGAATTTTTTTAAAAATGAATTTAGGGTGATCTGGACATGCAGGCCAAAGCTGACCCATTTTTGGGATAGGGTGTCCTATTTTGGGACTAGGCTTGTTAGTTTTTTGGCTTGGACGGACCTGTTTTTAGGTCAAGCAAACCCATTTTTGGGCTAGGTGGACACAAATTTGGCTAGACAAACATAGTTTTGGCCCAGGTGAACACGAATCTAGACATAATTCCAACCCCCTCATCATTGGCCATAACAAGCGAAGGAGTGCATCTTCAAATGGCTATATCTTGGGCATATAAAGGTATTTTTTAATGATTATTTTTTGTTTTGGGGTGGGATTTCATGCTCCACACTATGGTATAATCGCTTTTTTCTCAAGAATCTTTTATTTTTCAAAATATCTATTTTTCATCAGATTACATTGACAATCATAGTATTTTGAGCTTCAAGCCATTATAACTTTCACAAATAGACTCAGATTTGAGTGTCATTTTTTTAAGTGAATATTTTTCTGAGATTTGCACTTTGGTACTAGTTTGAATTTCTTATTCTATAATTTTAGTTTTCTCATCCTTTTAAGGATCTTGTTAAAACTTTAGAAAACAACTCTAACTCGTAATCACACTAAATTATAAAGTGCCAAACTTGTAATATTTGGGGGTGATTTCTAAGACTAGTGAAAAGGGGGGCGTACTTGTGTTCTCTTCTTTTCAGCACTTCATTTATGCATTTTCTAAGTTTTCTGCATCATGGATCAAAGTATAGTTCATATTCTAACACCAGGTAACTATTTTGAGTGGAAATCATGAATGGTAATCTACTTAAGAAAGGATGGTTTGCACATAATAACTATGGGATTAGAACTTGAACCCACTTTGCTTGTAGAAAAACCTAAGTGATTTAATAAATGTGATCATATTTACTTTTTCATATTGAATCTTTGAATTCTCCCAATTCAATCTGTACTAAGCTAGAAACTTTATTTGGGACACAAGATTCTATGAGAGAAAACTATATAATGACTAATACACACAAATGAATCTTCTTAAGATTCATTAACAAGGGGGGTCAAGGGGACTCACTAACCTCTTGAGGAAGAATCATAATAGAACAACAATCTCCATCTCCTCAAAAATCAAAGATTCCCACAACTCTTCAGAATAACACAATAATCCCTCATTCAAATCACATAACCCCATCAACACAAATATCTCTCAATATATTCATTTTCTAAAGAATTCCATAGCTCTCCAATTTATCACAACACTCCATCCAAATCACATAATCACCACAACACAAATAAGCCATAGTATGAATCACTCCATATCCACAACCCAACCACCACACCTACATGGACACTCATGCCAAAGATATACAATAGAAAATTTATCCTAAAAGATGGTCCACACTTCTCTCAACCCCAACACATGGGTGGCTTTTAACCCAAGTGGGAAGGCCCATACCCAACACAACCTCATACCCAAAACAACCATTACACAAAACTAGAAACACACAAAGGGGGTATTCAACACACAAAAGTAAAAAATATTCATAGAAAATCAACAACTATATTTCTTTTATTTTAACCAGAAACAACACTACCACAATCTAAAAATGGCATAAAAGCCCACCTCTATGCTTCAACCAAGTTAGGTGAAGCCTTGATTTCTAAATTTCTTCTAGCTCTCCTCTTCTCTAAGCTCCCAAATTCTTCCTCTAATCTTTACTCTTCCAAACCCTTTTTCCTCTAAAAATAAAAAATCCAACAATTGAAAGGCCAATCCTAAAACAAGCTTCCAAAGATAATAAATAAAATTAAAACTAAGATAAGTTTTGATTTGCAATTCAAAATTAGGTTTTCCTCCAGAAAACTCGTCACCTATCTTTCAAGGCACTTTTCAAGCCTCTAGATACTTCCAAAATATTTTTTAAACATTCAAACATGGACCCCACTCATAGCTTATCACTATAGAGGTTTAATTTTACATAAATAATAAAGAAAATAACACTTGATGACCCCAAAATCTCCCTCTTAATGTAACGTTAAAAATGGCATACCCTTGCAATCTTGAGCTACATTTTTGCACTCATTTTGGTGTCCTCTCCCCAAGCATGTTTTTAGGATTATTTTGGCCCTTCCTTAGCCTTTTTTGGTAACCCACACATGTGTGTTTGTGTTGAGGTTGACCCTTTGTGTTTATTTTCATCAAATTTTGTTTTGGTGCCTTGTCCTTCTCTTTGTCCTATGGTGTTTCATGTGACTAGGGGCTAAAGTCGCTTGGACGTTAGCGCTTAGCGCAAACGTTTGCACATTGCGTTAATGTCCCGTGTCTATGTAATGCCAAGTAATCATTTTTGGGAATTATTGGCCACCTTAAGTGACATCTAATATTCTTTGTAATGCCTTTGTGCCTCCTAGAACATCCTTCTTTGACTTATTTTCCTCATCTTTCCCTCTACTCTTGGATTTTGAATCTATTTTCTTCATTCTCAAGCAATTTAGAAAACTCTTTGGCTCTCATCTACAACTTTGTGAAGAAATCTACGAACTATTTCTCTATTCCAAACATCTGCAACATTCTTTTGGTATTCTCAAGGATTCTCCATAGCCATGCTATTATATACATGCTAATGTGAGGTTCTTTAGGGTTTCCTGGCTTCTTTGTGGGGTTTTATTGAGACCATTGCTTGTTGGATTGTCTTACTTCAGCTAAGCAATTTATACTCGTGTTTCTAAGTGATTGGGTTTCATTTACCCTCTTTTATTTCTCTTTTGTAGTGTAATCCATTGTTGTGCTTGGTTGCATTGTGTGGGTTACCTCACCATCCTTTCTTCTAATTTATTACACTAGTTTGTTTTTGACTATATAAGTCGGCAAAAACCAAGGGCCGAACCCTTATAACAAGAGTACAAAAAGAGACAGTAAAGGCTCACGAACAAAAAGAGCCACCCAACCAACTACAACATTAGCAGCAAATATAGCTGATTAACAGCAAAAAGTAAGTAGCAGTAGATAAACAGCATAAAACATAAAGAGAAAAAAGACTAAGGAGATACATCCTCCCATCCTTTAACTAGAAATTCCACAATTTCATCGATTTTTTTGAATTTCTCCTCATCCTCGCCATTAGCTCAAGTCCCATGTTCCTACAGCAGAGGCAAGTTGAACGTAGCTGAGAGACAGAGCATGCTACTTATAAAGACTCCCATAGATCAAACCTTATGCCCCAGATCATCCACCCGTCCCCTGAGGACAACAATATCATTCCTCTGGCCATCTCCCTCCCCCTCAGTCTCCTCTTCAACCTCCTCCACAATCATCCTTTCCCCTTCACCAGCATTGTCCACAGGACCACCACCATCACCACCCGATCCTCTGTCTGCTTCTCTTCTCCCTCACCTGCATCCTCTTCAGAAATCTCTTAGACTTCAATGTCTCTAGATTTCAATTGATCATCCCCCTGAGTGGAAGCTTCATAAGCACTTTCAGAATAATCAATTAATTTGGCCTACAGAGCCGGCTTACCAGCAATTCTCCCCGACCTTCTCACCCCAGAAGAGAAACTCTCGTTCTTACATTTAGCCTCCATTTTGGTTCTGTGCTTATTCATAGGACCCACACAGTCACTATGCAGAAGCCATCTCCCCTAGATTTTCTTTTCTTACTTTTCACACTCCCTTTAGAAACTGGAGTATGCATATCCTTCACCATGGTCTCCTATAGGGTCTCAGACAAGGAAACCCCTTTCATTTTTTGGGAATTAGGAATAGGGCAGGGTTCCTCAGAAACAATGGCAACAATGGGGGAAGTATTAGCAGGGACCTCAATAATGGATGGCTGAATTGGCTTAGGCGGGTCCAAGGCAAGGTGAAAATTATACAAACGAAGAATGAGACCTTGATGCAGAGGGACAGGGTGTTTAGAGGGTTTCTTTTAAAATTTAGCTTTAACCCAGAAAATGGAGTGTTCAAAGGAAGACATCAAGTAAAAAGGAAAACTTATCAAAGCATTACGCCTAAAATGATTGAGTAGGGGGAGGTGATAATTGTAAAACCTGGTGAAACGACCTTCCAGTGTGAAATATTTCATCAGTACAAAGCACATATCGTCCCATGGCTCTGGCAGCTTAGCACATTCAAACCCTCCCTGGTATGGGACTAGTTCCTCTCCCTCACCCAGGAAACATTTCTGGTTCTAATGGTCAGCCACCTTAGCCTTCCTTTGTAGCTTAGTACCCTTAGTGGAAAGGCCAGTCGCCATGGCTATGACCTGTTTAGAGATTTCAAACCTAATTCTGCCCATGGTAACTCTGTGACTTTGCCATGAAAGGGTACACTGCACAGACAAGTTTTCATCGTAACCATTAAGGCATTCTAGAAAAGGAATTATGCCACCTTCCTTGCAATAATGCCAAACAACAACATTGTCCTTAAATTCATAACAAGATATTGGCTCAGTGTGAATCTTGTCTCCCCCCATTATCGCCTTACCCTCGAAAACACAGAGCCGAAGATACCTTTCCACAAAGTGTCTTCACAAGATAATTCTAGATGCACTGAAAGGAATGATGAAATAATAAATGAAGCAATAAACCAACATGCGTGAGTCATCAATATCCTGAAATGCCTTCACAATCTCCAATCCTTGCCAATTTTTCCCATGCTCGATTATGATATTTTTAAATTCACTATCATCATCACATATCCAACTCATCTTAACGTGAGTGATAAAAAATGCCAAAATGGCATTAGTTAGAAAAGTACAATAAGTCATAATAACCCTATACTTAAACATCCACATCAACTTCACACAAAATAATCATCCAGCCAGGTTGGCACTCTTAATGTGATGAGTCATCCTTGACAAGTCATCTCTTTTTGAATTAGTTCCCTTATGTTAATGGGAATATTTTTATATTGGCGCCAACATCGCCAATTCATAAATTGCTGACCATAATCTGTGAGAGAATTAGCAACTCCATTCCCCTCTCTATAGATATGAGAGAATTCCACTCTAGAAATCCTTAGAATAAGGATTTGGATATCCACAATGATATCCTTAAGCCTCCACCCACAGACCGAAGCATTAGTAATAGCATCAAGGACAAGTTTAGAGTCCCCCTGTATATGCAATTGAGGAATGCCCAAAGAAATAGCTAATTTAACTCTCCATAAGAGAGCAGAGGCCTCAACATAGTTATTACTTTGAATACCTAAACCACCAGCATAGGCAGCAACAATCTCCCCTCTATCATCCCTGATAATCCCCCCACCACTAGCCTTTCCATTGGACTTAGAAGCCCCATCAAAGTTAAGTTTGGGCCAATGTGACCTCGGAGGAGTCCATCTAGCATTTAATCTCAAAGTCTGCTTTGAATTGTCATGAGCAGGAATTTGGTTAAGAATTCTCCAATTGGTAGCAATGTTTTCTTCTTCTTGAGTGAGGGGTTTATTAGCAATTTTGATATGAGAGCTAGCAACGGTTTTAATGAGGAGCTTAGATAAAGATTGATAAACTTGAAAAGAGTCCTTGACAACTTCTCTAAAGATTCTATTATTTTGTTCCTTCCACAAGGTCCAACCAATGAAGGGAAGAGTTTGGTTCTAGAGCTCCACAAGCCAAGGATGAGAAAAAGTAGGAAACCAATTAGTAATAACTTCTCTAATATCTTTATTGCAAACCCATTGTATGACAAAGTTCTGCAGAATTATACTCCAAATTTCCTTGGCGAAGTCACAATGAAGAATTAGATGAGGAACAGTTTCCTCTTCCTTATGGCATAGAGCACACCTATTAACCAGAGAGAAACCCCTTCTTTGCAAATTATCTTGGGTTAAGATCTTATTATGAACCATAGCCCACCAAAACATATTAACTTTAGGGATAAGTTTATGGTTCCAAACTTTCCTCCAAAGCTCATTTTTGTGAACATCAGGAATCAACAGATGGTAAGCAAAGTTAACTAAGAAGTGACCTCGTTTATCAGGTGACCAATACAACTCATCTTCTCTAGGAAAGAGAGGAATTCTGGTACCCACCAACAGCTATTGTATAGATATCATTCTCGGAATAAGGTCAGGACGATAATACAACACTCAAGAAGATTTTTCCAAAGTTTGATACCAATCTCATGATGAATATAATAATAGGCTTTTGACCCAAAAAACTGTTTGGCTATATCAACAATAATCTCATTTTCCACCTGAGTAGCAATGGCCTTGTCAGCAACCAAGGGTCCTCCCAGAAGTTTATACTATTACCATTCCCTAGTTTATTACACTAGTTTGTTATTTGGATTGAGTGGATTAGTTTTACTTTTCCAAATATCTTATCACTATTGTTATTTCATTCTATTCACTCATAGAAAGTAGCAGCACACACTTTTTTTTTTCTATTTTTCCATCTTGGTTGTCCATGGAGGTCGAAAGACCAAAATAGGGGCTTGACCTAAAGGAAAGCTCTCAAACAATCCCAACAATTTTTTCTCTCCTTTGCAGGTCACAAATTTGAGTGGAAAGATTCATTCCTCTTCAAAGTTTTGTGAGTTCTTTCCTTGGAATCCTACATTTCTATTACCTCTTTTATCTTTTTGAAGTTGTATTATTCATTTCTTTTTTATTTAAGTTTATTTCTATCATCTGGAGTCTGCAAGATTGGAATTTTGTCTGGTGTTATTCCATACAGGTGACTAGGAGTGATGCAGATCAGAAATATTTTATTTTTTCATACGACTTGGACTACAATGCGATGCACAAATGTCCCCATGACTCGTTAGCTTCCTTGGCAGAGGGCTCCATCTTCTACTACTAGGTTCTTCTGTATCTCTCTTTTTCTATTTTGTATCTAAAATTTATAGATTATGTCTGTAATACTTTATTTTTAACATTTATCAACTTTCCTTTATCTTTCTAACAGTTAGTATAGTTTCTATTTTCACCTTTTAATGCAAAAAAAGGTCTAATAACGTTAGTCTGTCGAAAACAAGTAGATAGTAAAACTAAAACAAATCATAGTGTAGTTGTAGTGAAAAAATCCATTGGCTAATACATTTTGGTCAAGGTGTGATTTGTCCTCTACATTTTCATGAATCTGACTTTCTTTAGCATTTAAACACATTCTTCTCAACATTTAAAAAACATCAAGCTTCTTCATCATATTTCATTGTGTGTTGTGAGGCCAAAACCTAGTTTATAAGCTTCACAGTTCCCAATCAAATAACTCAACTTATATCCTTCGTAAATGTTTGTGACAAGCTATAATGGCTCATTCCCATGCCCCTAACACTCCCATTAGGTTGGAACTAGACTTTATAAACTTCTCTCAAGATACTATTGTAACCACTCTTCTTTCTTCAGCCTTAACTCTCCCGGTGACTAGCTATCATGACATTGAGACAACCTTTGACCATGAGGCTACATTAGGTAGTGTCCCTCCAGAGAAAATCTATGAGTTAGACCATCACTTGACGAACTACCAAGATCATCTGGCTTATGAGGACTTACCCAGTGTTGTTGTTTCTCTAGTCAAGGCTATCTGCTTTGATGAGTGCTAGGTAGCACCCAAATTAACACACCTTTTTGCTCCTCTTTTTCCCATCCTTTCATTATGTTGTCCTAGTCATTGCACCATAGAAACTAAAAATACTTATTTTATTTACACTAATGAGAGATGAATTACTAAAGATCATTATTTTTTATGAAAGAACTAATGTTGCAGCAAACTAATGAAAATGTGCAGAAAAGTCTCTTTTTGAGTCCACAGGTGCAGTTATACAAGCGAAGGCAATTTTGAAGATCTCTGGAGATGGTCCTAATGATCTCTAGAGCCAATATGGAGGATACTACACTAGACTCCAACGTTTTCCCAAAGTATTGGAGGTGTTCTAAAGAAGGGGCAGGAAAGCAAGGGATGGATGATCTCTAAAGCCATACAAGAATCATGGATGCATCTTCAGAGTTGTTGGCAACAACACATAGTCTCCAGAGCTGCTGGTGACAGTGCAGAGTCTCCGGCATCATTGTCAACCTACATCTCCAGAGGCAACTGCAGTGCTCTGGAATCTACCCATCCAACACCAAAATGATCCGGTGAAGACTCCAATTGACTGCCAGGGATCTGATTACCTTTTTATTTGATTTTGCATGAGTTTTAAAAGACTCGTTAAGACCTATATTTCAAGGCCTCTCTACCCATTGTTATTTAAGTTAAGACTCTGGATTTAGTGGGACTTATGTTCCACTAAAGCCTTTTTTAGTTTGCATGATTATACTCCTCAATTAAATAGTTGTATGTTTTAGTTAGAATAAGAGATTGGTTGTATCTCGTAGATGAACTAGTGGATATAACAGTTAGTTCCAAAAGATATCTTATCGTTTGCACTATTATATGTTTAGATAGGGGCAACATAAACATATACAAATTTTGGCTATTAGATTATTGTAATTTCCATTTTTAGATAGATATACTTTTTGAATACAAGCATACCTTGATGAGATCAGATTGAAGGAAATATTGCATTATTACATTTCTATATTGAGTTCTTTCTTTAGCCTTTAGTCCTGAAGGTGTGGAGCCAGGGCCCACTCCTGCCATCAGGACAAGAGGCTAGTATCTATTGCTTCATTGTCTTGTTTACATATTTTATTAGGAGTACAGTTTTATTGCTTTCACAAGATAGATTTATTAATGTTTAATAGTTGTTTTCAGTAATTGCATGTTTCCAGCTTTGTGTGGATCAGAATAGGTTACTTTCAGCAATCTACTGCTTTAGCATTATTTTGGTATTTGATTTGACAACAGATAAATCAGTAGAATTAATGCTTTAAATAGTCAAATTAGTAGGATTAGTTGGAGGACTATTGATTATGAAGTTCCTTATTGTAAACAACCTAGGACATAGCCCTAGATTTGACAAATGAAAAACTAAATTCTTGGACAAGTACCAGGATTATTATAGGGTCAGTGATAAAAAGGAGCTGTTCAAAATTAAACAAAGAGAGGATGAAAGTCTAGAAGACTATCTAGATAGGTACAACTTTGCCTTGAGGAGATATGGCAACCCTATGGCTCACACCTTGGACAGAGAATCAAAACAGGCACTGGATCTAAAGGGGAGAGGAAATATCAGCAAAATGGATATGCCTGCTATAGAGGAACTCTCCAGGAACTACTCTAGAACCTAGGATGGAGTGAGAACACCCAAGACTTTTAAAGGAAAGAATGAAATAGGACAATTAATGGAGGAGATTGCAAACCTTAAGATAGATATCCTGGTCTGGTTGAATACCACATTAGATGGGATTCATGCAAAGACTAAAACAACTGAACAAAGCAGAACAACTAAACCTCTCTCCATATATTGTCCTAGGTGTAGGAACAAACACCTTTTGAGAGAATGTCCTGTTGGTTTTTCTTCTGAATCAGCATTAGGGTTTGCCAGTTCTAATGCACAGGCAGATTCAGCCAACTGAATACAGGAGGTTGCATGAGCTCCTCCCCTTCACTTCTGGTTCTGCCGCACCAAGGGGGTGTCCCTATTTGATAAAAGTATGACCTTGACTAGCTCAATGACAGAAGGATTTAACTTGACAGCAATAGGCAGAATACTCTCATGTATGGACCAAGATTTGTGTAACAAATCACAAGGTTGGAAACATTCTTAGACATAATGTCTGGTTAGGTATGAGAGCATGCAGAGGTTCCTAATCCTAATCCTTCAACTAACAGGTGGAAGTGATGAGATGGGTTGAAATGGTGTTTGGAGTGATGGGACTTTCCTAGACCCATTGAACAGATAAATTCCCAAACCAGTGCCTTATCTGGGTAGCAGAGTCATATCTAAGACTGTAAATGTCTCCCCATGACAACATAAATTCATATCCAGAGGACCTGAGAATAATGCTACTGCCTGACAGCAACATGTCCAAGAAAGAGTATCATTAATGATCATGCTTAACAGATCCTATGATGCAATCTATTTCCCTTTGTATCTGATCAAAAGCCTATTTAACCACTCCTTGAGTAGACGCAATAAATCAGACACATAGTATGCATACATTGAAAAACTTGGAAGTCCTTGACAACCTTGTTTGAAAGGAAAACAAATGACATACAGGAGACAATCAGAAACAATACACACACAGGTGTTTTTCATTTAAAATCAATCTGCATAGAAGGTCATCACAGAGAAAATCATCATTTACAATCCAAGATAGATTAGTACACCAGACTAAGGACCGAGTCTGTAGCAAAAAATGCCTTTCAAAATGTGAACACCTTATGTTCAGAGTCAGAGCTGAAAGCCCAAAAAAACCTCCCACCTCCCAAAAGTAACACAGCCAAAACCATTTATACAGAACCGTGTACATTCAGCAATTAATTACATGGCCAGAAGTCAAAAATCTGCCAGATACATCCATCAGAGGGAATGGCGCTCAGAAGCCATCAATGCAGCAGACAAGGGAGGCCTCGAGTCTTGCGCCACCATCTGGGAGTCTTCATTCACAATCGGGCAGTTTAATCGCTTGTACCATCGCCCATACTCCTGCTACAGTCGCCATTGATGGCCCAACAACCCGCAACCATCGAGAAAACTATCGCTGCGTTCAAATGGAAGTTTCCCGCCAAAACACCCTCTTCACAGGCTCAAACTACACAAGGGAATAATCCCACATGCACGGTGTCGAGACCACACTAGCACTTTATAAACATAGCTGCATGCATAATAGTTGTCGAGCGTTTTACCGCGCTCGACACACGACCCTTCGCCAAAAGCCCATCGGTCAAATCTACACCATTGGCTTGCCCCCAAAAACCTCTCGCCGATCTCAATCGTCTCACCGACGACACCTCCGCAAGCCTCTGTCGGCCAGACATAGTTTATCGGCCAGCCCAAAAGCTTCCTTGGCCGATAGACCAACTCTCCCCGATGGCCACCAAAACACCCTCGTCGGCGAAACCTCCACTGTCAGCCCAACATCTGCCCGTTCACCCGACAGTCTATGTCATGCCGATGACCGTTCCAAATCCCTTGTTGCCAAGACATAGACCATCGGCACACCAATGAAAGCTCCCACCGACCTCAAAAGTCCTGCCGATGTCTACCTTCGCATTCCCCATCGGCTAGAGAAACACCATCGGGCCAACACATTCCATCCCTGTCGACACAGCCAGTCACACCAACCACCAACGAGCCACACTCTGCTCCACTATCGGCCAAACACTCATCATCGGAGCAACTGAAAAAACACTAGCCAACACCCTTAGTCACACCGATGAACACCTCCCTAAAGCCTCCAACTTCCACATCGGCCAGAGAAGACCCATCGGCGGACCCTCCAACTGCTAGCCCGATATGCAATCTTACTCTGATGGCATTCCCCATTGGGCAAACTCCTTACATCGGCGGCCCAAAAATTTGCTTCGCCGATAGCCAAACACATGTCGATGGACATCCATCGGCCAGACCAAAACAATCGGAGCACTCAAGAAATCTTTCGCCGATGAAGCCAATCACTCCGATAAGACCAAAAACATAAACCCTTGAACTGTTAAACCCTGAACCAAAAGGGTTCAACACGAGGGTTCAACGCGATGGTTCAAACATCAAAAATAATACTCCATAGGCAACAAAGCTTCGAACCATTGAACCTTGAACCAAAACAAAAAGGTTCAAGCAGGAGGTTCAACGATGCAATATTTGCGCAAGGCAAATGCATAATGCGACCCGTTAGAAGAAAATTGAACCCTGAACCGCTGAACCATTGAACTTAGATAAAAAAGGGTTCAAGTTCAAACCGAAATGTTGAAGACGCAAAAACAAACCCATGCCGATGGAGAAAAGACGAAGACCCCTCCTCAAGAAATGAGATGCAGATGCTGAAAAGTACTGAAGGGGTGCCAAAACTTAGAACCTTTTGGATATTTTGGGATGGTGTCTGCATGAAAATTGCTAAATTAATTGACAGTGAATTCAGGCACCAACATGTCCATTGGACAAGTTAGAAATCTATCAGATTTGTGAGGAGGAGCACCCTACCAGTCATTGTGATCATCTCTCAGCCTTAAAAAGGTTGACCAAAAAGAATCTCATAATAGAAGAGGAGTTGAATTACTTGGGACAAAAACAAACTAGCCCTTTCCCATACAATTAGTACCCAAATCAACCTTCCTTTAGGGGTCCTTTGAACTGGGGAAGCAATCAATGGAATCTAACTTAGTAGGGGCCTCAAAACATTCCTCCTTGGGTATCACAAGATTGGTCAAACTAGCAATGGTAGAACCAACATTGGCAAAACCAACCTTGGGGAAATCAACAATGGCCACAACAATTCCCACAATAATTTGGATCACAAAACATGCAGCATCAGTGGGGTCCTGAGAAGGGTTACATACAATAATACCAAGGACAACCTAGACGTTTCCAACCTCAGCAACAAGCATTACTAACTTGACCCCCCAACACAAAGGGACAATCCCAAAATGAGCTAGTTAGTCAGCCACCCTTACCATCTCAACCTGTAGCAAATCCATGAAATAAACAGGGAGTAGCTGTTTACATGATAGAGCAAGAAAACATGGTTGGTGTAAACTATATTTATCTACACAACCTTTAGCTACGTTTTGGGAAAGCACTACCAAGACCATCTCCCTTGCTCATAGTTGAAGTAACTAATGATATGGAACTTGAAAATCCATCTACTCAACCTCAGGAAGAGATTACTATCAAAATTGTGCTAGAAGGACAGCCCCTGGATAACTCCAGAGTCCCTCCTAAAGGAACAACTCTGAAGATCACCTTTGGAGCTACTTTTGTGAAGAACTTTGGAGCTACTATGGAGGTAAAAAAACCAACACCTTACCCAGAATGGCTCAGATAGCATGTACCTCAGAAACCTGTCCTACAAAAACAAGTCAACCTACCATGGTATCAAAACTTCTACAAGAAATTAGATAGTTGAATATTGAAATTCCACTCCTACAAGCAATCAGAGATGTCCCTGAGATAAACTAATTCATCAAACATCATCGTGTTAAATCCCATCATTACAAACTTGATTCCAGTACCGCAAACTGAAATAATTAAATGCAGAGCATAATACATTCTCCCTGTCACCACCAAATATACAAAAAAATAAGTTTTCACACTGGTGAAAATAACTCACTCAAATCTTCATACCGGAGGCTCAAATTTGGAACATAGCATCTTCAAACATGTCTCTAACTAACTTCCAATCCATAGACAAAGATATTCATTCTACAAGAAATACGCAGCAATCTATTGGGTTGTTCATCTGTATCAGGAATGCTTATTATCTTCAACACTTAACTCATTACAAGCAAGCATCAAAACAAGAGCATAGTTGACATCAATGACAACGCCGGTTAGGAACATACTTGCAACAAAAGACACTTAGATGAAATTCCTTTCAAAGTCCTTTTATGGCATCGGGCCCTAAAAGGATTTTTGGTCTACAGTTGTTCAAAGGTGCCAAAACCAACTTTTGTCCCACAGCCCACCATTTGCTCATCGGTCCATTTCAAGACTTTGGGCCCGCGATGGCTTGATGGTCCTCTTGACACATTTTAGCCTAAAGCTTAATTTCCACCCGCTGCCTGGGATCCGATTGAGATGACAGGCATGCGATCCAATTTTGACCCAGGGACCAAATTTCCATCTTGGTCCCAAAAACCCGCTGAAACACAGAAACCCTCAAAATGCTTAGAACTTAGTAATTCCTTTGGATTTTCTTAGGTTTTTATATATCATTTTTCTCATGTAGCCCAAATAAATGTCTAAGGAAGAAACATCCATGCATCCAAGTGAAGTGACCCTTTTTTATTCCAAGTCTATAGAAGAGATTAAACAAGACACAGTGGAGTAAGAAATAGGAGAAGTAGAGTTATCACAATCAGCAATGAAAACAACGAAGTAGAAACGGAAAAGGGAACTACCCATCACAATGAAGTACCAATTCCAAGGAGTCTCGAAAGACACTAAGTTCAAGAATGAACATATGAATATCATAGATACTAAACTAGGTCACATTGATCTAGAGGTTTTTAAGCATGATACATTTGGAGAAGATGTCACTCCTCAGACAAAGAAGATTGCCTAATCAGGCTTGGGACATATTGCTTGTTTGCCTCCTACCATCCAATGTCTTGATCTCATCATGACATTTGCCCATCATTACAGTCCTGATGAAAGGAAATGCTTTAACTCTAGTGGAAACCTTCTGCTGGATATCACACCAAAGATGATAAGGATGGTTTTTGATTTGCTTGTATACCCACAAGCTCACAAATTATAAATGGTTGATGCCATCAAAGCATATAATCAAGATGTCACTGGGAATAAGGGCTATCTAAACTAGCATTGGTTAGCCAAGAAGTCTGCGTCTAAGGTCTGAGAAAGATTGACTAGATCAAACTTTCAGGGGGAAGCATCAAATGTAATTACATTGTTAAGCAGAGCATTTGGGAGAGAAGAATCCAGGACCTATGAAACTTGGATGTCTCAGTATATTCTTTTTACTCTTAAAGGAGATACCAAGCTAGATTGGGCACAAATGGTTTCAAACAACATACATTCTTAGCTGATGTCGGTGGTACAAGTGAAGAAATTTTATATGACATCATATGTTGTGTGCCTAGCTACTAGAGCAGGGAATTTTCCTAGATTGACAACTGTGGGTTTAATAGGAGAGGCTCCAGGACAAAGTAAAATCTAGGATTTCTATCCCCAATTAGAGCTTAAAGAAGCAGAAAAGCATTTCAAAAGAGTGAATGATGCATTTTTGTATGCTATTATTCTACAACTAACAAGTGACCTTGCTTTCAGGATGTCTTCAAAAGTAATGGATCTAATTAAGCCATGGGGACAATGGTTAATTCAGTTCCCCAAATCCACATATATAAGAGTAGCGGGCTTCAAGAGAGTTCAATTTTTTCTCCCAAGGCATTGCAGTGACAACATAATTTTGATGGAATTTTCTCAACAAATTAGTGAAGTGCATTTAAAACTCTTTGGAAATCATAAGTCAGGGGTTAAATATCCATTTGTTATAGGTTTTTGTGAATGTCCTTCTATGAATGCAGTAAAGATGACAGTTGAGGAGCTCAATGCTCTAAATTTGAAAGTCTATGAGCCCAGGGATGACTTTGATACTGTCGACAAGCTTGATCAACTCTTCCCAACTATGGACTTCAAGCACCAACATTCTTTAGAAGGCTTCTAGGTAAATTGTCATAATGACTTTGAGGTTAGGAAGAAACAATATACTAGACTTACTATCTTTCAATTAAGAGAATTTGGGTTGAGAAATGACATTTCAGAGGAATTTTATGATGATGGTGTAGTTTTGGATCCTATGTATGAGTTAGCTTTTGTTATTAAGAGGAGGTTGGACCCCATTAACTGGTCAGAGAGGGAGGAGAATTCCATCAGGGAATTTAGTGCATACATCATTTAGAGTAAACCCAAGTTGCGCAGACTAGAAAAAGAAACAAGGATCAAGCTTCATCTTCAAGATCCCCAGCTGATAAAAGACAAAAGACACAGGGTAAACCTCCAAAGACTACAAAGTCAAGAGTTTCTTTAGAGACTACTTCACCTGAAGATGTACTCAAGGTAGTGCAAGAAAAGTTTGTCAAAACTTCAATGATGTATAAGGAGGGTATAGCAGGGATTACATCTAGTATTGGAGTCAGGCCAATGGCCCAAGTCAAACCTCCCAGAGATGCTATCGGGCAAACACCGGGTAAAGGACAATAGGTTGTTGAGACAAAAACATCACAGGTAACCTTTGGTATAGTCATATTCCTGCCTCCATCTTCAGAGAAGCAAACTAAAATTAAACAAACAGAGCAACAACCACCTAGGGAAGGGAGGGTTACTAAAGAAGATGAGGATGCTAATGAGCAAGGAGAAGTCCCCAATGAGGAATTACTTGAGCAAGAATATGAACAACAATCTGAGGGGCAACAAAACATTCCTTTAGAAGAAGAAGAAGAAAAAGAAGATGAAGAAGTGGATAGTATTTAGGAAAATGTTCCCTTAGAGGAAGAAAGAGAAGAAGACATTGGTGAAGAGCATGTGCTCATGGAGCAGGAACAATAGGAACTCATCAATGTTGTTGAGCAAGCAAAAAAGGACAATATTGAGTCTCCAAAAACCACAAATGAGCCACCACGTCAGGAGCAACAACAAGAAAGCAGAATAGGTGAGCAATTTGATCAACAACGACAATAAATAGCCCAAATCAACCTGATCAAACTCTACAGGCCCCAGCTGCACCTTCATCGTTGAATTTGAACTTGGGGAAAAGGCAACAAATTATTTCACAGTCGTTGAGTTTTCAGGAAATGATTGCTAAATTAGAGAAAGATAAGCCTAAGAAAAGGGCTAGGACTTTGTCAGCTATTCGCACTAATGACCAAGGGGAAAGAATTGCAGAAATCACAACCCCAATAGCCAACAAAGATGACAGGGATCTACTGGCTGAAGATTACCAAATTACAAAGCTAAATTTGGGTAAATAGACCTGTAATGAGGAAATTGCCTCTTTTGATTATGCATATACAACTGTTAAATCTAGAATGTAGAAAGATAAACAGGCCAAAGACAACTTGAAGTTACAATTGCATCAAATGAAGGAGTTTGTCAAGGGTCTTGTTATTCTGATGTCACAACAGCTAGCATCCATCGATGTACCAATTTTGATGACCAAATAGGATGTGGACACTTTACAGGCAATGAAAGAAAAATCTTCTATGCTAGACAAGTGGGTTGCTAGATTTTTTACAGAAGCTTTCAACATTTTTGACAAGTACTTCCCATGTTATGAAGAGTCCTATCGACTTGAGAAAGAAATTGAAGATTTTGTGGAAAGCCGTAAAATAGAGGACAAAGAATTGGAATAGGTTCTAAAAAATCTGAAGGTGATTGGGAAAATAACCCAAGAAGAGTTGATAGAATCTAGTATATTACAAGATGAAGAACCTAGTTTTGTAGATGACAACATCAGAATCACTGAATATAAGATTGAACAGATTGCTGAGTATCGACATGCATTGTTAACTTTGCAGAAGGACATTTTTGAGTATACTTGTATTTTTGAGACTTTTGTCAAAGCAGTAGTTGGTGAAAATGTGTGTTCATATGATAGAAGTAGATTGGACCCTATCGATAAAGTGAAGGAAGTCTATAAAAAGAAAATGGATGATTTGTATCAGGCTCCAAGTGGTGCAGGAGCACCAAGAGGCTCAATAAGATCTTTGTTTTGTTTTTCCTTTTTGATGATGTAATAAGGTGCATTGGATCATTTCAAGTTGTTTTCATGTTGAGTGATAATGATGCATGACCTTGGCATCAATGGTTGTAAGTAACAAGTTTGATGAATGGCCTTCATAGGTGTAGAAGTAGGAGTCTCATGTTTTTGTAGCATCCATGGCTTGTCAACATTATTAAAAGGAGGTTGTAGTAGTTGAAGTGGTTATGCATAGTGTTATGCATAATAAACACAAAGTGCATTGTAATTAGATAATGACATAGGCAGTTTGGAAAGTGTAGTGATAGTTTTGATGGGTGAAGGTCAGTTTTCTACCTTCCCATCGACCCCAGCTACCTTTTAATGATTTGTCAAGGTTGAGTACAGGTTTAAGAAGGCCATGAGGATGATTATTGAGTGTGGATGAAGTTTTGAATAAGAACAAATAAAGATAATTCAGTTTCCTGCTCTATCTTGTGTTCATTTTCCTGTTCTTGCCCGTACCCTACTTCTGTACAGGATTGTCATAAGTTGTGATGTTACTGAGCTAACAGAGGAGTGAGTTAAGAGTGATTTGGAGGTTTGACACGAATCTAGAGAAGGTCGCGAAACCCTGAACTAGGGTTTTTGGCACAAAAACTATGTATTTCTCCTCCATTCCACTAGTCTGATTCCCATAAACCAGTGGAATGGAATTAGGTAGGTTTGTTTCAATATGTTTTAGTGGTCTTAAGGGTAGAGAACTTAATTTGGTGGAATTTACCAACTAAAAACCTAACATGACCATGTGTTAGGTTGCAGATAAAGGAACAACAGTATAGGAATCAACCATAGTCGGCTGTGAGACTCAAGTTCCTGTGAAATATTTTGTTTTGTCTTGTATTGGAGGTGTTCCAATAGGTTAGAAGGTTCTGTGCAGTCCTTGAAGGGTAGTTTCTTTGTAACCTGGGCCTAATTAGGGCTCTTTCATCTAGGTCTGTCATAAGAAAAATGACACATGTTCTTAAAGAACCCATAGCATACTTTTGGTATGTTGTCAAGGTCCATAAATGGTGTCCTAAACCAAACTTATCTGTCCTTGGAAGTATCCTGATTTGAAATAAATCTCTGTCAGACCCTAAAACAGGGCTACTAGCAATTTGAGTGGTTCATGAAGTAGTGATTGCATAAGTACAAGACCTTAAAGGTTGGTTTAGAAAGGTTCTTCATGGTGTCAAAAAGTCCTCTATATGTCTGTCTCCAAGGGATTGAGTGTTTGGTACCATATTCCATATGAGCCATTGGTCTAGGACTGCCAAACATTGTGAAAACTGCCTAATTTATCCTTGTCCTTTCTGCATCAGATTCTTCATCCAACCTCTTGCCTTTTCTCATGGCTTTCAACTCAGCCTGGAGTGCTTCCTTGACCCCAGCTTTGATTTTCTCTTCCATCTCTTGAAACTTCTTGGCCACCTCGGTGGTCATCCCTTTTGGAGGCATGATGCTAGCCTCTCCTTCAGTCTCCTCTGCTGACATACACCAAAACCTTGTTTATGACCAACTGACAAAACCATGTGTGGCTCTGATACCAATATGATGAAGAGGACAGGGATAAACTAGGTAGTTTTCATAATGTTTGACAGTCCTAGACCAATGGCTCATATGGAATATGGTACCAAACACTCAATCCCTTGGAGACAGACATATGGAGGACTTTTTGACACCATGAAGAACCTTTCTAAACCAACCATTAAGGTCTTGTACTTATGCAATCACTACTTCCTTTGTGAACCACTCAAATTGCTAGTAGCCCTGTTTTAGGGTCTGATAGAGATTTATTTCAAATCAGGATACTTCCAAGGATAGATAAGTTTGGTTTAGAACACCCTTTATGGACCTTGAAAACATATCAAAAGTGTGCTATGGGTTCTTTAAGAACATGTGTCATTTTTCTTATGACAGACCTAGATGAAAGAGCCCTAATTAGGCCCAGGTTACAAAGAAACTACCCTTCGAGGACTGCACAGAACCTTCTAACCTATTGGAACACCTCCAATACAAGATGAAATAAAATATTTCACAGGAACTTGAGTCTCACAGCCGACTGTGGTTGATTCCTATACTATTGTTCCTTTATCTACAACCTAACACATGGTCATGTTAGGTTTTTAGTTGGTAAATTCCACCAAATCCAGTTCTCTACCCTTAACACCATTACAACATATTGAAACAAACCTACCTAATGCCATTCCACTGGTTTATGGGAATTAGACCAGTGGAATGGAGGAGAAATACATAGTTTTTGTGCCCAAAACCCTAGTTCAGGGTTTCGCGACCAGTTATAGAAGAACGCTTAAAACTTTGCTCTAGATTCATTTCAAACCTACAAATCACACCCAAATAACTCTTAATTCACTCCTCTGTCAGATCAGTAACATCACAACTTATGACAATCCCGTACAGAAGCAAGGTAAGGGCAAGAACAAGAAATGAACACAGGATAGAGCAGGAAACTGAATTATCTTTATTTGTTCTTCTTCAAAACTTCATCCACACTCAATAATCATCCTAATGGCCTTCTTAAACTTGTACTTGACCTTGGAAAATCATTGAAAGGCAGTTGGGGTCGATGGGAACGTAGAAAACTAATCTTCACCCATCAAAACTATCACTACACCTTCCAAACTGCCTATGTCATTATCTAATTACAATGCACTTTGTGTTTATTATGCATAACCACTTCAACTACTATAACCTCCTTTTAATAATGTTGACAAGCCATGAATGCTACAAAAACATGAGACTCCTCCTACTTCTACACCTATGAAGGCCATTCATCAAACTTGTTACTTACAACTATTGATGCCAAGGTCATGCATCATTGTCACTCAACATGAAAACAACTTGAAATGGTCCAATGGACCTTATTACATCATCAAACATGAAAAACAAAACAAAGATATTATTGAGCCTCTTGGTGCTTCTGCACCACTAGGTTTTGATGAAAATAGACTAGATAGATTTGTGGAGTCCAAAGCTCATTTCAAGCTAGCATTGGTAGATGTTAGCAAAATGGAGAGAAGGTGTGAATGGGCTGCCCAATGTTTGAAAACCTTCAAATTTAGATATGGATGGTTAGATGGACTCGATGTGGACAAGGTAAAGCAAATTCTTTTAGATTATGCAGAGTACAAGAAAGCTAAATCAACTGCAGGGCGTCTAGTTCTCATTAAGTTCACTCTATGGACTTAGTCAATTTTGGTATTTAAGGAGATGTAATAAAAAACACTTTTCTAAAAAGGGACACTATTTTATAAAGTTGACCCTGCAAAAATCTTTCTTTTTATATTTTATATTTTTAAATTGAAAAGTCAACTTGGAAATAGACATGCAAACACCATTCTATTTTTGAATATGCTTTTTGAAGTTGCATGGGTTTGGTGATAAAAAACAATGACAAAAGGGACTCATTTTGTTCAAGGGTCCAAAAGTTGAAGAATTAGGCTGTCAGTCTACATTTTATTTTTTAAAGCTTTTTCAGTAGTTAACATTTTTTTTTTTACAGTATTCTAGTATAGAGAAGGTGGTTTCTTCTGGAAACAGATTCGTATTTCTGGTCGTTGTGCTGGATCTACTTTCTTGTATTAAAGTTCAAAGAGGTTAATGCAAGATGGTTGTCAATTCCATGGGATATTTCTTTGTGTTTCTGGTGTAGTGCATTGAACTCATTCTTTACTTCCATATTTATTCAAGAAATTATGAAATTTGTGCTTTAAAGTTCTGAATTTATTTCTAATTTGCGTATGAAATATAGTAGTCAGATAATACAATTCTAATCATATCAATTTGAGAATCCTTTGACTTTAGCACCATAATATGAATGATTGGGTTTTATAAAACTAATTTTAATATTGTGGTTAATGAATTTCTTGGATAAGTGTGTTGATACAAAGTTTGAAATTGGATGTGTTGTATCATTTACTTCTCATTCCTTTACAAACTTTTGGTCTTTCTTTCAGAACAATAATAGATAGATTAAATTTATGATCTGTTTGAATAAATAATTGAACAACCAAGTCCCCTTGTGAACTGTCCATATCAAGCCTATGCTTACACAACATAGTTGTGACCCAACTCCCAAGACCTTGGGGATCATTGATTCTCTTTTGGATCAGCAGTCCTTTCAGGAGAGGCAAGTTGAATCTCACCTTGTCTGTGTTGCATGCATGTGTTAAACGGACCATCAACAGAACTGGTGCTAGAAGGAGTGCCTTGAAACTTTTTAAAACTTCAAATTGGAGTGTATTAACTCTTTTTCTCCTTAGAGATTTAGGAGAATCTTGAGATGTTCATCTAGGAAGGGAGATTTCTTTAAACTAGGATTTCCAACTAGAGAAAGAAGCGTGAGTGGAAGACATAACAATCAACCCATTACTTGTCTGCCAAACCAACACCCTGTAGCAAATCCTTTCGGTTCACCTGTTCCACCTCCACCAATGAAATTCTTTGTTGTAGAAAATTCTCCTTTAGGGACTGTGCTAGGAGGAATCCATGAATTACCTAGGAACCCAGAAAAGTTTTGCACTAAGTGCATTTATGACAAAAGCAAAACTGTTGAGGAACATATACAAGCTTTCAAAAATGCTGCCATTTGATCACAAATAGCCCATCAGGACGTGGCCTGTAGGTTGTTCCCCTATTCTTTACGAGACTTTACGTATAGTTTGGTACCTTAGTTTGCCATCAAATTTAATCTCATCATGGCAAGAATTAGAGACAACCTTCATTAAACAATTTCAAACATATGTTGACCCAGTTGTCCTTTACAATCAATTTGCCACCTATAAAAAGGAACCAAATGAACCTTTAACAATGTTTAATACCAAATTTTCAAAGGCTATACAAGAGATTGGATGCCCCCTACACAGTAGCAGAAGATGCAGCCATTTAGGTCTATTTGAAAGTGATAGATCCCCTAACTGGTCTATTCCTGAGAAGGACTCAGACTCCAGCAAACATAGACACTCTCACCAAAACATACAAACTGGCTATTGAACTGCAACATCAAATGGATCACTCTCCTGGGGGAATTGGTGGTTCTATGCCATCACTAGGGTACTTAGGAGGACCAAACCAATTGCTTGCAATAAACAATGTTCTTGCTAATAGCATGGCCTTGTTGAATCCAATACCCTTGGCCATGCATCATCATACAAACCAAACATTCATTGCACTTGCGCTCACATGGCCAAATCTGAACCAGAGTAATTATTAGTTGCCTATCGCTAATGTTGGAAACTCATTTTTTGAGAAACCTGTTGTTACTTAAGCAAATCCAAGCCAATGCATCGGTGAATCAACCAACTATTAGTCAGAATATGCACCTGACATCAGAAATAGAAGCCCTCAAGAAGACTATGTCCCAAGTAATGAATGAACGCACCCAATTCCCAGAATAATCTCTAGAATCAAAACTAAAATTATAATCAGAGACTGTTTAATAGATAGTGGAACACAAGACCTAACAATGAGGGAGTAACTAATTCGAGAAATAGGTCAAATGAGGGGAATCATGGTAACACCAATAGCTCTAACACCGTGAACATGGATGAGCTGAATCATATGTTTAACTAGTGTAGACTGCATGACACAACATATCATTCAAAATTAGATTGCCCTTAGATTGAAAAAATGGCCAGAATTGCAAAGGTCGATTCTCGGTCATCTTGTAACACAATTCAAGAAAATAGTAACACTATAAACATGACCATGGTTTTGGACACTTACATCTTTCCTTTCAAAGAAGACAATAATCCATCTAATGAAACCTACAAGGTTCAAGCTTTTCAACAAGTGAAGAACAATTGCTTCTTAAGGAACAAGGCCCAAGGCCCGTTTACTACAGCTATACCTCCAAGTAATGGACCTACACTACCTGATCCTAAAGCCAATAACAACCCCTTGCCACCATGAGGCCAGCTTGAGGTACATCAAAGGCCAAATCTAGTGATACTCACAAGACCTCAGGTAGCTTTAGATCTAAGATACGACATAACCAAGGATCTCAAGAAAACTAAGTCCAATATGTTGATCTTTGATGTTCTTCAAAATTGTCCCACTTAGAGAGAAGCTTTGATAAAATTCCTAGACAAACCTACTCGGTCCAAAGAGAAAGCAAAAGTAGTGGCTACCACCGATGCTTATACAATAATGTACAGGGGAAATTGGACTCCCCCATTTCTCCTTAGTGTTAGGATCTTTGGGAAGAATATGAATAACTATTTGGTGGATTCCAGATCATTTGGCAATGTGATGCCTTATTCAATGTGTTAAAAGTTGGGGATGACACCAACTCCCACCCCAAAAAAGGTAATACAACTGGACAAAACAGAAGTAAATGTGATAGGTGAACTCAAGGTTGTACATATCCAGTTAGTGTCTGATCCCAGAATTCAACAACACATCGACATACAGGTGGTAGATATTCCTGAAGCCTACAGAATGTTGTTAAGTAGAGACTGGTCCAAAAGCCTGAACAGATACTTTACTACTACTTTTTCACATCTTTGGTTGCCATGGAGGGGAAACTAGAACCAGATCAGAATTGAGAGTGAACCTAAGCTAAAACACATGATCACATAATACAACCATCATAACAAAGTTGCTTATATTGAAGTTGAACTAGGGGTTTACAGGGTGGATGAAATATTGACTACCCTCGTGTTCTCTCAACACACCACAGGCACTAGGGAAACTAGAGGTGTAGTCATTCCTGAAGCCTACGGAATGTTGTTAAGCAGAGACTGTTCTGAAATCTTGAAAAGATACTTTGCTGTTGATTTTTCACATCTTTGGCTGCCATGGAGGGGAAACCAAAACTAGATCAAAATCAAGAGTGAACCCAGGTTAAACCACATGATCACATAATACAACCATCATAACAAAGTTGCTTATATTGAAGTTGAACTAGAGCTTTACAAGGTGGATGAAATCTTGACTACCCTCATGTTCTTTCAAGACACCACAGGCACTAGTGTACCTTGATGAGATCAGATTGAAGGAAATATTGCATTATTACATTTCTATACTGAGTTTTTACTTTAGCCTTCAGTCCTGAAGGCGTGGAGCAAGGGCCCACTCCCGCCATCAAGACAGGAGGCTAATATCTATTGCTTCATTATGTTGTTTATAAATTTTATTACGAGTACAGTTTTATTGCTTTCTCAAGATAGATTTATTTTTGTTTAATAGTTGTTTTCAGTAATTGAATGTTTCTAGGTTTGTGTGGATCAGAATAGGTTACTTTCAACAATCTACTACTTTAGCATTATTTTGGTATTGTATTTCACAGCAGATAAATCAGTAGCATTAATTCTTTAAATAGTTAAATCAGTAGGATTAGTTGGAGGACTATTGATTATGAAGTTCCTTATTGTAAACATCCTAGGACATAGCCCTAGATTTGACACATGAAAAACTGAATTCTTGGACAAGTACAGGATTATTGTAGGGTTAGTGATAAAAAGGAGCTGTTCAAAATTAAACAAAGAGAGGATCAAAGTCTAGAAGACTATCTAGATAGGTACAACTTTGCCTTGAGGAGATATGGCAACCCCATGGCTCACACCTTGGCTAGAACTCTATTTGTAAAAGGATTGGACAAAGAATCAAAATAGGCACTGGATCTAATGGGGAGAGGAAACATCAACAAAACAGATATGCATGCTATAGAGGAACTCTCCAGGAACTACTCTAGAACCCAAGACGAAGTGAGAACACCTAGGACTTTTAAAGGAAAGAATGAAATAGGACAATTAATGGAGGAGATTGCAAACCTTAAGACAGATATCCTAGTCTGACTGAATACCACATTAGATAGGATTTAGGCAAAGACAAACAACTGAACAAACTAGAACAACTTAACCTCTCTCCATATACTATCCCAGGTGTAGGAACAAATACCTTTTGAGAGAATGTCCATTGGACAAGTCAGAAATCTATCAGATTTGTGACAAGGAGCACCCTACTAGTCATTGTGATCATCTCTCGACCTTAAAAAGGTTGACTAAAAAGAATGTCATAATAGAAGAGGAGTTGACTGCATGACACGACAGATCATTCAGAATTAGACTACCCTTAGATGGAAAAAATGGCTAGAATTACACAGGCAAATTCCTAGTCATCTTGCAACACAATTCAGGAAAATAGTAACACTATAAACATGGCCATGGTTTTGGACACTTACGTCTTTCCTTTCAAAGAAGACAATGAGCCATCTAATGAAACCTATGAGGCTCAAGCTTTTCAACAAGGGAAGAACAATTACTTCTTAAGGAACAAGGCCCAAGGCCCTTTTACTACAGGTATACCTTTAAGTAATGGACCTACGTCGCCTGATCCTAAAGCTAATAACAACCCCTTGCCACCACGAGGCCAGTCTAAGGTACAGCAAAGGCCAAATCTAGTGATACTCACAAGACCTCAGGTAGCTTCAAATCTAAGATATGACATAACCGAGGATCTCAAGAAAACTAAGTCCAATATGTTGATCTTTGATGTTCTTCGAAATTGTCCCACTCAGAGAGAAGCTTTGATAAAATTCTTGGACAAACCTACTTAGTCCAAAGAGAAAGAAAAAGTAGTGGCTACCACTGATGCTTATACAATAATGTATAGGGGGAAGTTGGACTCCCCCATTTCTCCTTAGTGTTGGGATCTTTGGGAAGAATCTACATAACTATTTGGTGGATTCTGGATCATTTGGCAACATGATGCCTTATTTAATGTGTTAAAAGTTGGGGATGACACCAACTCCCACCCCAAAAAAGGTAATACAACTAGACAAAATAGAAGTAAATGTGATAGGTGAACTCTAGGTTGTGCATATCCAGTTAGTGTCTTATCCCAGAATTCAACAACACATTGACATACAGGTGGTAGACATTCCTGAAGCCTACAAAATGTTGTTAAGAAGAGACTGGTCCAAAAGCTTGAACAAATACTTTGCTACTGATTTTTCACATCTTTGGCTGCCATGAAGGGGAAACCAGAAACATATCAAAATCGAGAGTGAACCTAGGTTAAAACACATGATCATAGAATACAACCATCATAACAAAGTTTCTTATATTGAAGTTGAACTAGGGGTTTATAGGGTGGATGAAATCTTGACTACCCTTGTGTTCTCTCAAGACGGCACAGGCACTAGGGAAACTAGAGGTGTAGAGTTATATTCCAAATGTGAGAAGTTTGTTTAGAAATTAGAAACAAATCGGGCTTCACTAGAAGAAGACATTGACATCAATGATTTGCTACTCCCTAACTGGTGCCAGATCCATGAGTGCACTCATTCAGAATTAACATGTGTAGTATGTACTATTGTGGTGAAGAAGTACCTCTACGAGAAACTGTTTAGTGGAAAATTAGATATGTTAATGTTTAGTGTTTTGATTTTTAAATCCTCCTCTCTACTTTACATTCAAGGACCTAGGGTCGAGTGGTGAGCACTATCATACCCTAGATCATTGTGAGATGTACGGAAACTTGGATTAGGGAATTTAATTATCAATTTCTCTTCTCTTATGCTCAATTGACCACTAAAACCCTAATTATGCAAATACGTCAATAAATTGATGAATAATGGAAAATGTTCTTGAAGACGGAAGTAAAATAGCAAATCACAGAATACCTATTTTTGGGGTTCTGAGGCAGAACAGTCGGGGACACTGGAGCAGGCGCCCAAGTCCAAGGTACTAGTTTCTTTGCGGGATCCTGACCTCCTTCCGACACTAATCAGCCCTGTAATTTCTATTTCTAGGAACTCAGCTGGGGAGGACACTAGAGCGAGCGCCCAAGTCTTGGAAATGCTCTGGTGTCCTGTTTCTCTTCGGATCCCGAATCCTTGATGCCTGTCAATCATTCCTGCTACTTCACTTCTCCCAAATACGACACCTGTAACCTACAATCACAAGACTTGGTTTGGGGTTGTGGTGTTTAGAGGTTTGCCTTAGTCAAGATCTGAAGGACACTTAAGTCTTCGAACACTGTTGTCAAATAAAGAGCGCGTGCCCTTGTGAGGTAGGGGCAAAAACTAAAGGAATTGATAATAAAAACACAATATAATGTCACCTTGTAGTGAAGATATCATGGGAGGAGGATGCTCTTCATTGCATGATGAAATGGATGCTCAAATATGCAAACAAACACATAAACCACACAAGTCTACTCTTGCAACACAATGAAAGCCTTGAATCACCTTGAGAACACAATAGCTTACTAGTAATCATCTAATTGAATTCTAGTTTACAAATGAATGCTTAAGCATGCTTTTATATGAAACTACAAACACTCCCACCAAGATTTTTGTAATTCAAACTTACTGTGTCGGCAAAGGACCCAAATAACGGTCATAAACTGACACCCAAAAATTAGGGTTGCCCCAAAATAGGGCAGGACTAGGGCGCCCAAGTCCTTCCCCCTATTTTGGGTAGGGTACAGCTAAAAGAGTCCTCCTAGGTCCCATTTGTCATGTTACCTAGGGCTCATTCCACCGGGATGCCAAATTATGAACTAAGATGTCCTAAATGCATGCAAAAGACCCAGGAGCTAAACCTTATGAGGGAAAAGCCGCTAAGGGGACATTTTTCGACGTTACATTTAGCCCCCACTTTAATGTATGTATAAATGCAAGGCCAATACATGCATTAAAGTATGGTCACAAACACAGCAAACATGCTAAGCATGGAGAAGACACGCCAATCACATAGAAGACAGTAATAGGCACACAAAACATGAAGAAGATAATTATAGTCACGCAGAACATGGAGAAGACAGTCAATGCATAGAAGACACATTAATGCATGGAAGACATAAATAATATATTTTCTTTACTTTTTCTCATATATATGAAATGTAGATGCAAGTACTGGAAAGTAAACAAAACTCCCATAATATAGGATGCACTCATCGAGCAAGTCTTTAGACTGTATATATGGGGCAACACACATGCAAGACACATAAAACCTCCCAAAATGCAGGATGCACTCATTGAGCAAGTCTTTAGACTGCATATGGGGCAACAAACACGCCACACAAAACAAGCATGCTAAACACACACACTTGAAGACACTGAGAAAACATGACAGACAAGCGATGGTGTGTTCCCTATTGCTAGGCTCGTCGCCATTTCAGGCACATTACAGGCACACACCGACGATTGGGCTTCACCACAACAATCACCGAAAACATGCTTAAGGGTTGAGTTAGTCATAGAACCGCTCCCTGCCTCCGCAGAGGACTTTTGAAAATAACAAGATGATGCAATCTACTCTGAGAAATACACCATCCTTGCCTTCGCAGAGGACTTAAGATAAAAAAAAGGATATAAATTATATCTTGCCTCTACAAAGGGCTTATATGATTGATTGATTGATTGATTGCAAACAAACTTAGGATGCAGGATGTACTCATCGAGCAAGTCTTTAGACTGCACCTGAGGACAAGCACATAGCTAACATCTACAACAGATAGCTTACCTTATATATGCCCCCACCTTAAGGTGGTTGAGATCAGTTATCGATATCAAGCACGTTAGGGTAAGAAGAAAACACACAAGGGAACACCAACTTTTGCAAAGCCCATGCCCCCTGGAGGTGACATGTACTTTACGATTGCCAAATGTTCCCACAAACACATCCCTGCAAGAAACATGTTAGTGTCTACAACATCATGATAAACAACAACATCAATGCATATGATCAACAACACAAAGAGCCAAGGTTATACAATGAATTCAGAGTTTGAGGATAATCGTGGGGCTATATCATGAAGCTCTCTGAATCGAGTACCGCCAAGGCCAGATTCAAAGACAAACAAAGGTACATAGAGCAGTAGTATTGTTAAGGTTTGTAAATGTGACAGAAACATCATTAAATTCACTACGCGGAACACACGAGTGCTTCCACTAGCCAAGCATCAAATAAGATATACAACCCCATCGTCATATTAGGAACTAAGTCCATTTGTTGATTGCTCTCGAAAGGGACACCAGGTCCGCATCGGTATAAATGTTTTTTCATCATCTGCCCGCTAAATAGAAACACTAGAGGAAAGGAAACAATAAATAAGAGAGGATAAACAAGTGTCTTAGGGATAGTCACATAGGAGGGTGCCCCCAGGTCACCAATCACGACACTATGTCCGTAAGACATAACACACAACAATGACATCAGAGAGAGAGGTTATATAGAAGAATGATGATACAAATAGAAGAAGGTCACAGTAGAGGCGGTCTCCTGGTATCCTAAACCTTACGAGAGAATCTGAGGTCATCCCAGGAGGACTAAACAACATATATCACATCACGGGGGAAGCACATCACGAGAGAGATAAAGGGTTAGAGATACTTACCTGTAGGGCCCTTGTCGGGCTAGAGGTTGTCTATAAGAAAATCATTGTCGTCATCTTCCCATTCTCTAATGTTGGAGGAAAGTGGGACATAAGGTATCATAGCCAAATTCATGTCTTGCTCATCATGTTGTTCATCATTAGGATCATTATTGTTTGGTTGAATATTGGGATCAATGTTTTCTTGTTGAGAGGCAAGGTTTATGGCATATTCTTATCTTCTTCTTCTTCTTTCTCTTGCTTTTCTATTTCTCTTTCTTTGACCACTTATCTCTTATAAGACAGGGGCTTGCTCTGTCATAGGTTTTTGCAAATTAGAAGATGGAGCACCGGGATCAAACCTTATTTGATGCTGTGGAACATTTTGTTGTTGACAATGACCTCCAGATCCTTGAAAGGATTTCGAGGGAGGAACCTCAGCATAGGGACCTTGTCCTTTTGGTCTAAAGTTCTCTTCACATGCGGGTTCTTTGTCTTTTGTCATTTCTTGTATAGGAGGACTAGGTATTTCAGTTTTATCCCAAAAGCAATTCAACTTGTAATGTGTTTTCTAAACCAAAGATTTATACTTGTTGCAAGGGATGGTGATTATATAGCCATCTAGAGGGAATTTCAGACAACGGTGTATTGTTGAAGGGATAGCTTTCATTTATTTTGGCCAAGGATGTCCCAATTTAATGCGAAAGAGGTCAGAAAAAGGGACAACATCAAACCATTGTTTGACATGTTTTCTGGATAGTGTTACTAACAATGATATCTTACCCAAAGGCTTGATAAAGGTTCCCTTATGTGTCTTAATCATCATGCTCGAGAGGTCATAAGAACCTTGCAGTAGTTGATGTGAAAAGAGAAACTCCTTAGTGGCAACATTACTTATGCAATTAGGATCAATGAGAGTTCCATCCACATGGTTTCCCATTATTTTCACAGTGATGTAAAGAGGTCCTTCAGAATCACCAATTGTTCTATCATGAGGTGTAAATACTATTTCAGGTTCAGGGACTTTTCTTTTCATGTAAGGTCTAGGAGGGAACCTATTTTTGTTGATGTGATTAAAGGCCATGTTTATATGTTCAAATCATATTTTCAAGTTTTTCCAAAAGTATGTAAAAGATAAGTGCAAAGTGATATACCCCAAAATAGACTCAAATACTTGATTTTTGTACTCTTTTAATGCAAATGAATGAACCAAAGGGTGTTGTAAGGGTTTTAGTCAAGGGAAGCAAGTTATATGTCTAATATCAATCCAAAACCACAATATGTTCCTTCCCAACACACTCTTGATGCAACTCCAAGATAATGCCAAGTCAACTATAGTGAAAATATGTCAAAATAGGCACTTTTTTCACCAAAACTCAATGCAAGAGAGCATAACAAAGGGTGTTGTGAGGAAAATGATCATGGAAAGTAAATAATATCAGTAATAAAATCCACTTGGTGCCAAAATACCCAATACAACATTCTTTTAGTGTGACTTAAGGTCAAACCCTAGTGAAAATATAGCAAAAAAAAGCTATTTTTCATAGTTTTTCAACTCCAAGACCTAGAAAAAAGGGGTTTTGTAAGAAATTTTAGGAGTTACAGAAAATAATATCAATAATATCAGTCACCTCAATCCATAAAATTGATCACAACATGCTTGGAGTGCAAACTAGGTCAAACCCTAGGGCACAAATGGTCAAAATGTGTAGTTTTTCACCAATTTTTCACTACAAGAACCCGATAAAAGGGTGTTGTGAAGATTTTTAGGAGGGGAAGCAAATTATTACCCTCATAAAATAAAATCAATGCAAAAATACTCTTCACAACATGCCTATGGTGCAATTTTAGAGAGTCGATAAGGCCAAATTTAGTGAAAATCGTTGTTTTTGAAGCCCTAGGTTTGAGATGTTGACACAAAATGCTATGTGAATGTTTTGAGGTCTGATTTATGATGAAAAATAAATACTCTTAGATCTGAAAATGATTTTCAATTTTTAATATGCAAAATGCCAATGCAAATTTAATGAAAATGCATCAAAATTGATAGTTTTTGTTGAAATTTTCTATGCAAAAATGCAAATATTTTAAATCTAAATGCAAATTTACACTAAAATGCAAGACTAGAGCCAAATGCAAATTTGAATGAGCCTCTAAAATTAGTAGAAAAATCTGAAAGAAGATTTTGCCTACTAACCCTAGATTTTAAAATTACTAGGTTATATGAGAATTGTCAAAATCTCTACAAAAGCCTAGCAACTTAATGATGAAAATGCAATGCAAATTTCTAAATTTTTGTGTTTTTCTATATTTTATATCAGATCTGATGTAAAAATCATGAATTAGGAAAATTTAGAAAGAATTGATGCAATTTAGTAAGCCAAACAATCCATTTTTTTGAACTTTTTAAAATTTTCAATTTTTTTGAATTTTTCTCTATGCAATAAAATGAATGACTATATGAATGAATGAAATCAATCCAAATCTGAAGACACACACTCAGCAAGTTGCAATTTAAGTCCAAAAACACGGGTTCACCAAAATGTTTAGTGGAAAATTAGATTTGTTAATGTTTAGTGTTTTGATGTTTAAATCTTCCTCTCCATTTTACATTCAAGGACCTAGGGTCGAGTGGCGAGCACTATCATACCCTAGATCACTATGAGATGTAGGGAAACTTGGATTAGGGAATTTAATTATCAATTTATCTTCTCTTATGCTCAATTGACCATTAAAAACATAATTATGCAAATACGACAATAAATTGACGAATAATAGAAAATGTTCTTGTAGACAGAAGTAAAATAGCAAATCATAGAATACCTATTTTTAGGGTTTCGAGGCCAAACAGTCGAGGACACTGGAATGGGTGTCCAAGTCCAAGGTACCAGTTTCTTTGTAGGATCTTGACCTCCTTCCGACACTAATTAGCACTGTAACTTTTATTTTTGAGAACTCAGTTGCGGAGGACACTGGAGCGAGCGCTCAAGTCCTAGAAACGCTCTGGTGTCTTGCTTCTCTTCAGATCTTGAATCCTTGATGCCTGCCAATCATTCTTGCAACTTCACTTCTCCTGAATAAGACACTTGTAACCTGCAATCACAAGACTTAGTTTGGGGGTTGTGGTGTTTAGAGGCTTGCCTCAGTCAAGCCCCGGAGGACACTCAAGTCTCCGAACACCGTTGTCAGATAAAGAGTGCGTGCCCTTGTGAGGCAGAGGAAAAAACCAAAGGAATTGATAATGAAAACACAATATAATGTCACCTTGTAGTGAAGATATCATGGGAGGAAGATGCTCTTCATTCCATAATGAAATGGATGATCAAATTTGCAAGCAAACACATAAACCACACAAGTCTGCTCTTGCAACACAATGAAAGCCTTGAATCACCTTGAGAACACAATAGCTTGCTAGTAATCATCTAATTGAAATCTAGTTTACAAATGAATGCCTAAGCATACTTTTATATGCAACTACAAACACTCCTGCCAAGATTTTCGTAATTCAAACTTACCGTGTTGACAAAGGACCCAAATAACGGTTATAAACTGACACCCATAAATTAGGGCTGCCCCAAAATAAGGTAGGACTAGGGCACGGGCGCCCAAGTCCTCTCCCCCTATTTTGGGCAAGATATAGCTCAAGGGGTCCTCCTAGGTCCCATTTGTCATGTTACCTAGGGCTCATTCCATCGGGATGCCAAATTATGAACTAAGATGTCCTAAATGCATGCAAAAGACCCAGGAGCTAAACCTTATGAGGGAAAAGCCCCCAAGGGGACATTTTCTGACGTTATAGAAACAACATCCAGAGCCCTCATTAATGAACACAAGTATCTCATGTAATACAGGACTTCTAATCGAACAAGATAGCACCAAAAAAAATCAACATATATATTGATCAGAAGATAGGACAAACAGGTGATGTACCTGTAGATGGACAACCTAATGTTGTTGTAATGGATACGTTACTGGTGATTCCAACTGACAAAATCTCTTGGGCACATAGTCGGGTAGATCTTACCCAAGCTAAGGAAGACTTAACTATCCTAATTGAAAAAGCATACTCTTCAGAAGAAAGTGAAGAGGAACCAAACCTGATCGAGAAGGAATCAAATTAGGTTGAAGAAGGACCAAGTATAAGGAAAGAAGAACCAAATTCTCCTGCCTTAGCGACTGAACAAGTATTTGTGCAACAAGATCAGAATGGAAGATCTACTTGTGGGGCACATGTATTGCAGGAAGATCAGATATGGACCTTAAGATTTGATGGCTCCCATTCTAAACAAGGAGCTGGAGCATGAGTAGAGTTGGTGAGCCCAAAAGAAAAAAAATGCCTTTCTAGCATCCTATCGATTACAATTCCATTGCACCAACAATATGATTTGGTATAAAGTTTTGATCCAAGGTTTGATTTTTGCCCATAAAAAGGGGGTACAATGCTTCAAAGTACAAGGAGATTCTGAGTTGGTAGTGAGGCAGGTTGTAATGGCTGCTCTTGTTTGTTTTATTTATTTATTATATATTTTTTTTGTGATCTTTCATACTAGACAGAATTTGTAGAAGAGGTTTTATTTTTTGCATGTGATTGTTTTGCCAGTTAACAATGAAATATGTGACATGCAATCATAACCTAGAAAAACTATAACAATTATGAGCAAAATAGCAGACCCAGTTTATAAAATCATTCATAATGAATTACATATGCATACCCATTTGTAATTCTTCAACTTCATATGTTGGACCAGTGATACCAATGCATACAAATCACCTCCAAACTGCATACAATGAAAATTTCTCACACAAACGACCATAGGAGGGTGTTTCACATCCTTGGGTGCCAACAATGAATGATATAGAGGCCACAGAAGTGAGGCATCTGTCCTCCTAAGGATCACATGATTTGGTCAACCTGTTGTATGGCCTCGTAGTAATGTTCCCAACAAATATCACAGACCAAACTCCCTAAAACTTCTCTGAAATCTGTGTATCACCATCTCACCTTGAATCACCCTCAAATCTAGAAGATGAATGCACAATAAAACTCAATAATCTGCATACAAGAGGGTACGACCTGTCTATAGAGATGGTATGACCTGTCTAGAATGATGCCATATGTGCCAAATAACTCCTTAAACCTTTGAAATCTATCTTCAAAACCCTTATTATCAGCTACTCTTAAAAACTAAATATTATCATAGAGAAATCTCATCCAAAATGCATCGAATCAAAGCACAAGCAGAGCCTCTGTATGAATCTCCCAGCAACCCTCCTGATGCTATCTCTCAAGCATGAAGAGGGTAGTCTCACAGAGGTTTCTGTTTCTACAAAACCCTTATTCCAAATCCCAAAGCCAAGCTTCAATTTTGCTCAACAAAATATTTTCCAAAGAGAGAGAGATATCAAATGAGCTCACAATGCCTTTTTATAAGCCCTTGGCTTCCAACGCCCAAGGAGAGGATTGCTTTATTATTTTAAATTATTTTATATTTGACTCTCTTATCTCCTCATGAGGCATCCACCCCTAGCACATGACTTTTAAGTCATAACTTAAGTCTTTACTAAGTTGAGTCACTTTAAAAAATTAAAGACTTAGGCTATTACAATTGTAAATTAAATATTTGATTTAATTTACTTTTCAACCATTTCTCTTATCCATCTCAAAACCAACTATAAAGTTCAAGGTGCTCCAACTGGCAGGCTATAATTAGAAAGTAGGCCAACACCACCCGTGATCCCTCCTGCCTGACTTACTATTAATGGTAAGCCCTGGAAAAATGACCTAATAAGGTTCCCTAGCCACATCTATTAGCCTACGGGAACCCTGGAATAGGCTAATCACTCCATCTATCTGCATGGGCTAAGAAGGGGACATTACAGTCTGCCCTCCTCAAAATTGCTTGCCCTCAAGCAATTGCAGTGTTGGATGCTATAAAATTTGTTCACTCTCCCAAGTAGCATCCTTAGCTGGTAAGTCTCACCACTTCACCAAATACTTTGTGATCACTCTCCGCCTGACAATCCTCTCCTTGAAATCAATCACTGCCTCTGGGATAAGCTCCAAATTACCCTCCTCATCCAATGGGGGAAACACTGCTGAAGGAGTAACATTATGTTCAAGCGTCTTCTTGAGGTGAGATACATGAAAACCATAGTGCACTCTACTTCCCTCAGGTAACTCCAGCTCATAGGCTACCTCTCCAACTCTCCTAGTGACTCTGAATGGACCATAAAAATGAGGTTTCAACTTCTCTGCTCTACTCTTCTTGAGAGTGGACTGTCTATATGGCTGTAATCTAACATAAACCATGTCACCCACCTCAAACACTTGCTCCATACACTGTTGATTCTGGACATGTTGGATATTTTATCTCAAGGATCTCATTATGTGTTGACTCTCCTACAAGAAATACTTAGCCCTGGGCACTTTGCAATCACTAAATAGTAGATCAATGAAGCTAGGTGCTTTGTAACCATAGAAAGCCATGAAAGGTGACATCTTAATGGACATGTGAAATGTGGAGTTGTAGCAAAACTCCCCCAAGTGCAACCATTTAATCCATGCCTTTTGTTGTCCTGAAACATAGTTCTGAAGGTAGCCTTCCACCCATTTGTTAACTATTTCAATTTGATCATCTATTTGGGGGTGGTAACTAGTGCTAGGAGTCAAATAGGTACCACATAACTTAAACAACTCCTGCCAAAACAAGCTCATAAACTTGTTGTCCCTATCACTTATGATTTTTTTTGGTGCCCCATGAAATCTAAACACATCCTTAAAGAACAAATTTGCCACCTGTAACGTTGTATATCCTACTGATATGACAAAAAATGGGCAAATTTGGTCAAACAGTCCACCACAATAAAAATACAATCCTTCCCTTGCACCTTGGGAAGCCCTGTGATGAAATCCATTGAAATACTCCCACTTTTGAGTAGGAATAGGCAAAGCTTGTAGCAGACCAGTAGGGTATGTGTGCTCATTTTTGTTTTGTTGGCACACTTGACACTCACGTACATACTTGGTAATGTCTTCCTTCATCCCCTTCCATGAGAATCTCTCATGGATCTGCCTATATGACTTATAAAACATCGGATGACTAGCCATAGGAGTGTCGTGAAAAGTTTTGAAATCTGCTCTTTCAACTTTGATCCAGGCATTAAAAAAATTCTCTCCTTGTAGAAGATTAAGCCATCCCTCACACTATATTTATCATCATCAAATGTACCATCAAGAATATTGTTTGTAAGGTTGTTCTTTGCATAATCATCCTGAATACTTTCCTTCCAATCTGCTGCTATCTCATAAAAAAACACAGAAATGAGGTCTCATAGATAGTGCATCAGCCACCACATTTCATTTTCTTTTGACATATTCAATGTCAAAATCGTGTGCTTGAAGTTTACTAACCCACTTCTGTTGTCTCTCACTCAAATCCTTCAGATTAAGAAAGTGTTTTAGACTATTATGATCAATTTTAACAATAAATCTGCCCCCAACAAGATAATGTTTGTACTTAGCCAAAGCATGCATTATGGATAACATCTCCTTATCATAAATCAGATAACTTCTCTCACTTCCTTTCAATTTTCTACTCTCAAAAGCAATTGGGTGCTTATTTTGCATGAGGACAACCCCTATACCATCACCAAAAGCATCACATTTAAGCTCAAATGGCTCAGAAAAATCAGGAAGTGCCAAAACAAGGCATGAACTCATAAATTTCTTAAATTGATCAAATGAATTCTGTGTTGATTCTGACCAAGAGAATGCCCCTTTCTTATTCAAATCAGTAAGTGGAGCAACAACTTGTGAAAATCCCTTTACAAACCTTTTGTAGAACCCACACAATCCAAAAAATCCCTTAAGCTATGTCAAATTAGTGGGCAGTGGCCAATCAAGGATTGCCTTGATTTTATCAGGATCTACACGAACACCATCAGTATTGATTATATGCCCCAAATACAACAACTCAATCATCCCAAACTCACACTTGGACTCCTTGGCAAAAAGAGACTCACTCTCAAGAGTACCCAACACCTCATCCAAGTGTCTCAGATGCTCTTCCCATGATCTACTATAAACAAGGATGTCATCAAAGAAGATTGAAACAAACTTACGTAACCGTTTGCTGAACACCCTATTCATGCATGACTAGAAAGTAGTTGGAGCATTTGTCAAACTGAAAGGCATGACAAGGAACTTGAAATGTCCAAAGTGACATTTGAATGTAGTCTTCTCTACATCCTCCTCCCTGACTCTAATCTGATGGTAACCCGGTCTCAAGTCTATCTTGGAGAAATAGACTGCGTCATGCAACTCATCAATTAGTTCATCAATGCATGTGATGAAATATCTATTCTTAATTGTTTTCTTGTTAAATTCTTTGTAATCCACGCACATACACATAGTCCCATCCTTTTTCTTCAACAAGACAACTGAAGAAGCAAATGGACTCTTGCTTGGTCGAATGTGTCTCATCTCTAAAATCTCCTTTATGGTTTTTTCAATCCCATCTTTAAGTCTCTTGGAATGCCTGTAGGGGTTAGTAATCACTGCTTTAATCCCCTCTTCTAACTCTATCACATGCTCAATGCCTCTATCAAGAGGCCTACCTAGAGGAATGCTACCAAACACCTTGCTTCTTTTGGAAAGAAGCTCATGTATCTCTGGTGGATAAGATCTCTTAACCTCCTCTATAACTGTAGGCATAATAATGCACTTTGTTGCCCACTCTACCTGATCATGTCTGAAAAATCTCTCCATACATTTGAAATACACCACACGTGGTCCTCCATTTGACATACCTCTCAAGACCACATTATTCCCTTTTGATTTGAATTTCAACTCCATGGTCTGAAAATTAAGAGCGATCTCTCCCAAAGAATGTAGCCACTGAATCCCCATAACTACATCGGTGTCTCCAATACTAACCACACAGAAATCCTCCTTAACTTCATAATCCCCAAATTATATACTCAACTATGGGACCATCCTAGTACAATTGACAGTGAAACCATCTGCTACCATCACACGGAAACCACTCACCTCCTGTGTTTGAAGGCCTCTACGAACAACCAAGCCCTCATGAATGAAATTATGAGTAGCTCCTATATCGATCAAAGCTACCATTTGCTACCCCTTAAGTATTCCTCTAATGCAAAGAGACTCATTTTTCTGAAATCTATGAATCTATGCTAGCTTCCCATCATTGTCCTCCACCTTTCCACCCTCTTTTGGTGCCTTTTTAGCCTCACATTCTTCATAATCAAATTACAGGTATGATTTTTCTGATGCACTATCTTCACCAGATTGGTACTCAATTAGGAGTGCTTTCCCCTTAGCTGAACATGTATGGCCTTTGGACCAAGGCTCCTTGCATGTGAAACATAATCCCTTCATCCTAAGTTCATTTAAGGTCTCACTGTCAATCTTAGTGTATTGTTTCTTAGGTTGTTCATGCTCCCTTGAAATAAGTTTTTTGTCCTTTTCTTTCTTCTGAGGGAACCCTTTGGACTGAAATTTGCTTTGTGAACTAGTGGACTCCATATCTCTAGCTTTCTTGATTGCTTCCTGTAGAGTAGGTGGATTGAATGCCTTAATCCATCCTCTCAAAGGTTCAGATAACCCATCAATAAAGAGTACAATAAGTTTCCTCTCAGAAATATCTATCACCAACACTGACAACTGCTAAAAATTGGCAACATAAGCATCCGTTGTATCCCACTATTTTAGTTGCTCTAACTCCTTAAAATGCAATTTTGGATCCTTCTTGTCAAACCTCTCAATTATTCTTTCAGTAAACCCCGCATATGATGTGATTTGTGCATGTCCCAAGGTGATCATGCCATGGTGCCGCCACACATGAGCAACTCCGTCTAGATACATGGCAACATATTTTATGGATTTTTCTTCAGGCATAGGATTAAGAGTGAAGAAAGTATCTATTTTTGGGACCCATGCTTGAGCTGATGTGTTCCTAGATCCATCAAAGGGAGACTGACCTTCCTAAGATTCCTACGTAATTCATTATGTTGCTCTCTGTTGCCTCTGTTGGGCATATGCTTCATCCCATCATCCATACAGTCACGTAGAGATATGTCACGTTGAAAATCAGGTCCTGCATCTACCCAATCCTATCAAAATTAATCTTGCATTTCAACTAGTGTGAGTTCATCCCCTTATGGTGGTTCAACTCTAGGTGGGAAAATTGGCATAAGAGGTCTCGCTACTGCTGCCCTTCGATATGGATCTTCTACCCTATGTGGATTTTGACCATTCCTCTGGTCCTGATTACCCCTGTTATTGACTACCATTAAAGCAGTCACATCAGCCAATTGAGCCATGCACTGATTTGTTTGTTCCTGACTTCTAATCGAGGCATCCAAAAGAAGTGTTGTATGATTTGGTTTTGGATCTCTATTATCTCTGTCACCCGTATTTCTTGAGTGTGTTGATTGTTGTTCCTCTGTATCAGAAGGCCAATATTCCCAAAATTCTTCTTCCCTTTTTCTCTGTATTTCTTGATATCTTTTTTCTTTGTCACTGATGCCCATAGAAATTCATTAACCCACTAGATGGTAGGAAAGGTGAACTATGATACCACTGTAATGGATGCCCCTATTTGTTTTTTTATTTATTATATTGTGTTATATTTTTTTAATTTTTTGTGATTTTTCAGACTAGATAGAAGTTGCAGAAGGGGTTTTGTTTTTTGCAAGTGATTGTTTTGCTAGATAACAATGAAATATGTGATATTTAATGATAACCCAGAAAAACTATAACAATTATGAGCAAAATAACAAAGACCCAATTCGATAAATCATTCATAATGAATTACAGATGCATACCCATTTGTATTTCTTCAACTTCATATGACTGTTATACATGGACCAGCCATACCAATGCATACAAATCACCTCCAAACTGCATACAATGAAAAGTTCTCACACAAACGACCATAGGAGGGTGTTTCACATCCCTAGGCGCCAACAATGAATGATATAGAGGCCATAGAACTGAGGCGTCTGTCCTCCTAAGGACCCCCATGATTTGGTCAGCCTATTGTACAACCTAGCAGTGATGTTCCCAACAAATATCACAGACCAAACTCCCTAAAAACTACTCAGAAATCCTTGCATCACCATATCACCTTGAATCACCCTCAAATCTAGAAGATGAATGCACAATAAAACTCAATAATCTGCATACAAGAGGGTATGATCTGTCTATAGAGATGGTATGACCTGTCTATAGAGATGGTACGACCTGCCTAGAATGATGCTAGATGTGCCAAATAACTCCTTAAACCTCTGAAATCTATCTTCAAAACCCTTATTATCAGTTGCTCTCAAAAACTAAAAATTATCATAGAGAAACCTCATCCAAAATGCATCCAATCAAAGCACAAGCAGAGCCTCCGTATGAAGCTCCCAGCAACCCTCCTGATGCTATCTCTCAAGCACAAAGAGGGTAGTCTCACAGAGGTTTCCATCTCTACAAAACCCTTGTTCTAAACCCCAAAGCCAAGCTTTAGTTTTGCTCAACAAAATATTTTCCAAAGAGAGAGATATCAAATGAGCTCACAATGCCTTTTTATAAGCACTTGGCTTCCAACGCCCAAGGAGAGGATTACTTTATTATTTTTTCTTATTTTATATTTGACCCCCTTATCTCCTCATGAGGTGTCAACCCCTAGCACATGACTTTTAAGTCATAACTTAAGTCTTTACTAAGTTGAGTCACTTTATAAAATCAAAGACTTAGGCTATTACAAGTGTAAATTAAATATTTAATTTAATTTACTTTTCAACCATTTCTCTTAGCCATATCAAAACCAACTGTAAAGTGCTAGGTGCTCCAATTGGCAGGCTATAAATAGAAAGTAGGCCAACACCGCCCATGATACCTCCTACCTAACTTATTAATAGTAAGTCCTGGAAAAATGACCCAATAAGGTTGCCTAACCACATCTATTAGCCTACGGGAACCCTGGAATAGGCTAATCACTCCATCTATCTGCATGGGCTAAGAAGGGGATATTACACAGGTAAGAAGTCAATATGCCTGCCATGACCAACACCAGCAGTACCGGATAACATAAGGAATTTCTAGGTCTTCCAAGATGACCAGCATATCCTAGAATTCTTGACCAGTTCAAGAGTATTTGAGGGCTAAATTGTGGACGAGTCTAATAGAGATCTCTTCAAAGAGGATGGTGAAGGAGTAATCAACCTAAAAACTAACAGCATACCGAAAGGTATGGCTGCACTAAAGAGGATCTTTGACTCAGATCCAAGAGCCAAGAAGAAAACACCTTCCAATGCAGAAGGTGGTAAGTATGAAACTTACAACCTGGCAGAAGCCAACAATGAAAGGAATGTTTTCATAGGGAAGACCTGCCACAACAAAGAAAGAGAAGATATTATTCAAGCATCGAAAGACTACCAAGATGTCATTGCTTCGGGGTATGAGGATTTGAAAATATTCAACACTTCCATCATCACTCATACAATCCCATTGAAGCCAAACATAAAACCATTTCAACAGAAACAGAGGCCAGTCAACGCTTTAATTGAACCTCTGATTTTCAAGGAAGTATAGAAGTTATTGGCTACCAAAATCATCTTTCTGATAAGACACTCCACATGGGTAGCAAATCTGGTTCCAGTTAGAAAGGAAAATAGGGAAATCAAACTATGCATAGACTTCCAAAATCTAAACAGAGCATCTGAAAAGGACAACTATCCCCTCCCATCGTTGGATGAGGTACTTCAAGTTGTGAATGGCTCTCAAATGATGTCTATCTTGGATGGATATTCTGGATACAATCAAGTCCTAGTAACGTATGAATATAGGATGAAGACTGCCTTCACCACTAAATGGGGAATGTTTTCCTATAGGAGGATGCCCTCTGGTTTAATAAATGTTGGGGTTACTTTTCAAAGAGCAATTGACACGACATTCGTTGATTCAATTGGTAAGTGCATCATCATCTATATGGATGAACTTACAATATTTTCCAAAGACCAGAGCAATCATGTTGCAGACCTGAGGAAGATATTGGAAAGATGTAGAAGGTACGGTATCTCACTCAACCCAAAGAAGTACATTTTTAGAGTCACTGAAGGAAAGTTGTTGAGTCACATCATATCTAAAAAGGGAATTTCTATCGACCCAAAGAGGGTGGAATCTATTCTGAAACTTCCTATACCCAACAGTGAAAAGGAAATGAGATTTTTCTTTGGGAAGATAAATTTCATACGAAAGTTTATAATGGAGTTTGCTGAGATCGTAAAACCATTGAACGATATGATGAAAAAGGAACCAAAGATAGACTGGAGCATGAAGGCTAGATCTGCATTCACTCAAATCAAATAGTCTATCGCTAAGGCACCGGTCCTGGTCAGTCTCAACTATCTGCAACCTTTCTATATTTATTCCTTCGCTTCTGAACACTCATGTGCGGTTGTCCCGACCCAAAGAAAAGAATTCAGGGATGAAAGGCCTATTGCTTCCATGAGCTCCCCATTCAAAAATGCCAAGGTACGATATCCTTATCTAGAGAAGCAGGCTTTCGCATTGGTAAGTGCAGTCAAGAAATTCAAGCATTACATCCTTAAAAGCAAGATATTCGCAATTGTCCGAGACAAAACTGTGAATTCTCTTTTGATGCAAAGCGAGTTGGGAGAGAGAAGGGGCAAATGGATGACCATTTTGTAGGAGTTCAAGTTGGAGATTTAGCTTATGAAGCTTGTAAGAGGATAGGGACTATCCAAGACCATGGCTAAAGTTGATTCTCAAATCATCTGTCAGTAGTACATGGTTGGAGCCATCGCCAATGATGAATGGTATAGAGATATAATATATTTCCTCCTGAACAACAAGTGCCCAGATAGTTTGAATTCCACTCAAAGAAGGGCTCTTAGGCTAAGAAGTGCACCTTTCATGATAAAGAATGTGACGTTGTTTCGAAAGAATTACGAAGGGGTCTATTTAAGGTGTTTGACAGAATTAGAACCTGAAAAGTTTCTTCCAGAATTTCATGGCAAGTATGGTACAAGACATGGCTCGAGAGATTCTACAACACACCAAATACTTCAATCAGGTTACTATTGGTCGCATATCTTCTGGGATGCTCACCAACATGTTAGAACCTATCATATATGTCAATCAATCGCCTCTCAAGAAAGGAATCATGCAATGTCGTTGCAGCTAATATATGAGGTAAGACCGTTCGCCCAATGGGTATTGGATTTTGTAGGTGTGACTAACCCATATTCATATGTAGGTCACAAATTCATTTTGACTGTAATGGATTACCGAACATGTTGGACAAAAGCTCACACCTGCAAGAATTGCACCACTGATGTGGTAATCAGGTTCCTCAAAGACAACATCATCACAAGGTTTGGGATACCCTTCTCTCTGGTATGTGACAATGACCCTACTTTTTCATCCGCTCAAATTACGTAATGGTCTTTCGAACACAAGGTAGTTTTAAAGTTCTCTCCAAACTATTACCCACAAGGTAATGGTGTGGCAGAATCTACAAATAAAAATTTGATCGATGTTATTAAGAAACTACTTGAAAAGAACCCTAGGGATTGGGATACTCAGCTCAAGTTCGCTTTATGGGTAGACAGAACTAGAACTAAAGCATCTCTAGGAACTTCCCCATACCATCTTGTATGCGTATTGAACCTGGTCTTCTCAGTGAATATCCAAATACCCGTCCTTCAATTTATGAAAGAATTTTCAATTGATGAGGATAAAATAGAAGCTAGGTTCATGAACTTGTTAGGCCTAGAAGAAAAATGCGATGTAGCCCTGCAACACTTTGTCAAACACCAAGTGGTGGTCAAATGATGGTTTGACAAGAGGGCTAAGATCAAAGCTTTTAGAATTTTAGACTTAATTCTATTATGGGATAAAGCTAAAGAAAGAACGGTGACCACCAGAAATTTGAAAAATTGTGGCTTGGCCTTTACCAGATATTCGAGAAAACACCTTCAGGATAAGCTCATTAACTGGAGAACCTATCCCATTGCCCATCAATGGATAGTTTTTCAAGCACTAATTTGGTTCCTAAAGTTGTCCTGCATTTTTGTATTATAGTAGGTTAGGAGTCTTTCATCATTCATTCGTCTATTTAAAAGGAAGCTAGGTGTGCAGAAATCGCTTCCTACACTAATCTAATGAGGGGAGGAGAGTGCAAATTCAATTTATCCTTATTATTGCAGTGATGTTAAACCCAGTAACAAAGATATTGTAGTAAACACATAAACAAGAAAGTGAGACAGAAGAAGAGAGACACAAGATATACGTGGGGAAAACCCTTATCAGGTGAAAAACCCCACACTCCAAAACCTACACAATGTATTAACAAAATTGAAATGGTTTACAATACACTTGCAATGCAAGCTCTCAGGAGTCTTTGACACTCATATCTAGAGACAAATTGATAGCATAATAGTACCTATCAAACCTGTAATACATCTCCTCTAAAAAACACATGTTTATATAACAAATACAAGGCAAAAATGGCTCCACATTGGGATGGGCGTCCAACATGGCCTCATGGCCCAAAACCCACACCTAAGGACACTTGTCCAACTCTGTAGGATGCTCCTAACACTTGTCAAGTTACCCCATCCCAAGGAAGTCACCTATTTCCAAAATGGACTATGACAGATGCTCTTACAACTCTTACAACTATCATAGAATCTATCATAGCTATCATAACTTACAACTGTAAGAGAATCTATCATACACAAGCTATAAATAGTATATTCTCTTAGAACATGTTATAGTCCACTTTGGGGCACCCAAAGATGCTCTTCGACACATGTCTTCACCTGTCATAGAATCTCCTATTTCTGACTCTTACATGTCATAACTTTCGTCATAGGAATCTGTCATGACCATTACGGTCAATATTCCCTTACACAACATCTAAGATGCCGACACATGGTAAAATATTCCTACCACTAAGTGAGATGCTTATCTCCTCATGTGAGGACAAAAATACATGTGGCCATATGCCATGTAGGATGACACATCACCGTGCCAACTCCCACAATATGACAACATAGGATTTGCATATGATTAATACAATAGGCAATTAATAAATAAATACAATGTAAATATACAAGGAATTACCAAGGTTGAGACACCTTAATTCCCAACATTCTCCCACTTGTTGAACACCTTGTAAGAGCCAATAGAATCAACAGGATTTAACTACTATAGGCCGATAGGCCCATAGATTCCGAACACCATCTAAACTTCTTTGTGCCCACTGGTTTTGTCAATGCATCTGTAACATTCTTCAAACTATCTACCTTCTCCAAATTTACCTTCCCATCCTCTACCATGTCTCTCATGAAGTGAAACTGTACATCAATATGCTTTGTTATGGCATGGAAAGTTGGATTCTTTGCAAGGCAAATCACACTCTGACTGTCACAACTAATCGTAATCTGACCTGCATCAACACCAATATCTAAACACAATCTCTTAAGCCAAATGGATTCCTTACAAGCATGAGTTGTAGCCATGTACTCAGCTTCTGTAGTGGACAAAGCAACCACAGGTTGTCGCTTACTCATCCAACTAATTGCACCACCAAACACAGTGAACACATAGGCACTGGTGGATCTCTTGTTGTCAATGTCACCTGCCCAATTAGAATCCACAAATCCACGAATACAAACTGAGTGTGGAGGTCCTATAACATTGCCATGATAGCAAATGGAATACTCTGAAGTACCCCTCAAGTATTTGAACACTCACTTAACTGCATCCCAATGTACCTGTCCAAGATAAGCCATAAATTGACTAAGGACTCCCACTGCTTGGGCAATGTCTGGTCTTGTGCAGACCATAGCATACATCAAACTACCAACAATACTAGCATAAGGTACTGTGCTCATGTCCTCCACTTCACTAGGAGATTTTAGACAATCATTAACAAACAACTTTGTCCCCAATGAAACAAGAACACACAACGGTCTACAATCTGCCATGCTGAATCTGTCCAACACGGTCTTCACATACTTACTCTGGCTTCACCAAAGTTTTCTGTTAGCTTTGTCTCTTCTGATTTTCATTCCCATAATGTACCTGACTGCCCCGAGATTTTTCACCTCAAACTGTGCTAACAATTGAGACTTCAAATCAGAAATCATATTCTTACCATTCCCAATCAACATCATATCATTAACATACAATGCAATAATGAGAATGTGATCATTTTCAAATTTGTAATACACACAATGATCTTATTTTGATCTCAGATAACCAATTGATAATGCAAAGGAATCAAACTTCAAGTACCACATCCTAGGAGACTGATTCAAACCATACAAAGACTTCTTAAGCTTGCAAACCACATTTTCTTTATCTTTCTCTATGTAATGCTCTAGTTGTGATATGTAAATCTCTTCCTCCAAATCACCATGAAGGAAAGTTATCTTCACATCCATCTGTTCTACCTCTAATTCATAAGCAACTGCAAAAGATAACAGGAATCTAATGGATGTTAGCTTTGTAACAGGAGAGAAAATTTCACCATAATCAATTCCCTCCACTTGTGAGTACCCCTTCGCAACCAATCTAGCCTTATACTTTTCAACACTGCCATCTGCACTGAATTTCTTCTTGAACACCCATTTGCATCCAACAGGTTTCTGTCCATTAGGCAAAGGCACCAAGTCCCATGTTTTGTTCTTTTTCCAAAGAAGCCATCTCATCCTCCATGGCTTCCTTCAAGGAACCTGCATCTTTCATGCCCATAGCCTCTTTCACAATTCTAGGCTCATCAGTGTTAGTAAGTAAAGCAAAAGCACAACTAGAATCAAGTAATTAATAACCAAACCTATCAAGTTACTTTCTTGTTCATGTAGACCTCCTCAATGGCTGAGGTTGAGGTTCTGCTTCTTCTTCTAAGCTTTCAGAGCTGCTAGAGTTCTCCTCATCATCAGGTCTCACAGGGTCTGTTTGTTCAGTCTTCTTAGGGGTAGAAGGAAACTGAACCGCATCATCTTTCCTTTATGTCTGTTCTGGCTGCAGAACAACAGAAGGTGTTAGCTCTCTGAAGATAACACTTCTGCTATACAACACTTTTTCAGCCACAGGATCCCAAAGTTTGTATCCTTTCACACTGACACCATAGCCAATGAAAATACATTTAATAGCCTTGTTCTCTAATGTAGACCATTTCTCCCTAGGCACATGTGCATATGCCTCACAACCAAAAACACGAAGATGTCTAACTGAAGGCTTCTTAATAGACCACACCTCCATAGGTGTATTACCAACAATAACTGATGTAGGAGATCTATTTACCAGATAGCAAGCAGTGGCAACGGCTTTAGCCCAAAACTTTTGTTTGAAGCATGCTGCACTAAGCATACTCCTAGCCTTCTCCATCAGTGTCCTGTTCATCCTCTCTGCAACTCTATTTTGCTGCAGGGTATATGGAGTTGTCTTATGCCTTTCATTCCCTTGCTCTTTACAGAACTTATCAAACTCTGCCGAACAAAACTCACCACCGTTGTAAGTTCTCAAACACTTAATCTTTTTACTAGTCTAATTTTCAGCAAAGGCTGTAAACCCCTTAAACCAACTAAAGACTTCAGTCTTGCTTCTGATAAAATAAACCCATGTCCTTCTACTATGATCATCTATGGAAGATACAAAATATACAGATTTTGAAATCGAAGGAACATTAACAGAACCAAACACATCAGAATGAATAAGATCCAATACAATAGAAGACTTGTGAGAACTACAGGAAAACTGAACATAGTTTTGCTTTCCATAAATGCAATGTTCGCAAAAGTCAAACTTGAGATTACAATAATTTAACCCCTCAATAAGGTTTTTATTTTTCAGGGTATGTAGACCCTTCTCACCAATGTGGCCATATCTCAAATGCCATAACATAGTCTTTTCAATAGGAACCTTAGCTTCCATAGCATGTGCACTACCATCAGAACTAGTTACAACAAATTTCTTCATTGCTTGTTTAGATGGTGGGGATGAAGTGACTACAGCTTGTTTCTTTGAGTCAGAAGAACCATTGCACTGTGAAGTGCATGCCTCCAGCTGAAATAGAGTACCTCTCTGAGTACCCTTCGCAAGCACCATGGATCCTCTAGTCATCTTGCATCCACCCTTCGAAAAGACAACCTGCACACCTGCATCATTCAACATACTTATAGAAAGTGGGTTCCGTGCAAGGCCTAGAATGTGCATAACTCCAGTGATCCCCTTCACTTGTCCATCAGGGAATCAGATTAAGACTTTTCCACAACAAACAATCTTCAGATGAGAGTCGTCACCCAGGTACACTCTTCCACCATCAAACTCTTCATATTTTGTGAACCAGCTTCGATGTGAGGTCATGTGGAATGATGCACCATAATCAATCAACCACACATCATCAAATGCATGGGTGGCCATGGCTACGATGAAGGCATCACCATCATCTTGTGACTTGTCAGAATCTGAATCAGGAGCTTTCTTCTTCTTTTTCTTCTCCTCTTTGCATTCCTTTCGAAAATGCCCAGTTTTTCCACAGTTCCAATAGAGAGCCTTGGACTTTCCAAGAGATTTGGATCTGCCCTTATCACCTTTCTTGTCCTTCTTCTTCCCTTTCTCCTTGGGTCTTCCACAAACTGCAAGAGCCTCTTTGGCTGATTCGGATGTCTTCCTCCGCATTTATTTAGATAACAACAGGGACACCACATCTTCCATCTTGAAGGTGGCAGTGGTGCTTCTGATAGCCATGACAAGATGATCCCACGAATCTAGCAAAGAACAAAGCAAGGTCATGCAACGATCCTCGTCCTCCATTTTCACACCCACAGATGTCAACTGTGCAATGATCGTGTTTAAAGCATTCATGGGGTCCACAATAGATCCTTCGTCTTCCATCTTCAGAGCAAACAACTTCTTTTTCAAGAAAAGTTTGTTTACCAAGGACTTGGCCTGATAAACATCACCCAACTTCATCCAAAGATCTTTCGTGCTCTTCTCCTCATGGACATTCAACAAGACAGAGTCAGCTAAACAGAGTCTTATGAGACCCTTAACCTTCTGATCTTTGAGGTCCCAATCAACTTGTGACATTGCTGTAGGTTTCACACCGGATACGATTTCCCATAGGTCACGATCAACAAGTGGGTCCTCCATCTTGAGTTTCCATAACTCAAAATTAGTGCCATTAAATTTCTCAGCCTCTAACCTTCTAAAAGTGGTTACCATCTCCTTGCTGCAACAAGATACAAAATACTCTGCACAACACCCCCACTCAACCTAAGATTAACTAAAAAGACCCCTACCCAGTAGCTAGAACCAAAACTGGCCATGCTCTGATACCCATTGAAAGGAAGCTAGGTGTGTGGAAATCACTTCCTACACTAATCTAATGAGGGGAGGAGAGTGCAAATTCAATTTTACCTTACTATTATAGTGATGTTAAACCCATTAACAGAGATATTGCAACAAAAACATAAACAAGAAAGTGAGACAGATGAAGAGAGACACAAGATATACGTGGGGAAAACCCTTATTGGGTGAAAAACCCCACACTCCAAAACCTGTACAATGTATTAACAAAACTAAAATGGTTTACAATACACTTACAACGCAAGCTCTCAGGAGTCTTCAACACTTGTATATGGAGACAAACCAGTAGCATAACAGTACCTGTCAAACCTGTAATACATCTCTCAAAAGCATCTGTTTATATAACAAATACAAGGCAAAAATGGCTCCACATTTGGATGGATGTCCAACATGGCCTCATGGCCCAAAACCCACACCTAAGGACACTTGTCCAACTGTGTAGGATGCTCCTGACACTTTTCAAGTCACCCCATACCAATGAGGTTGCCTATTTCTTAAATGGGTTATGGAAAATGCTCTTACGACTCTTACAACCATCATAGAATCTGTCATAATTGTCATAACTTACAGCTGTAAGAGAATCTATCATACACAGGCTATAAATAGCATATTCTCTTACAACATGTCATAGTCCACCTTGGGGTGCCCAAAGATGCCTTTTTCAAAGATTCTCTTTGACACATGTCTTCACCTGTCATAGAATCTCCTATTTTTTACTCTTACATGTCATAACTTCGTCATAGGAATCTGTCATGACCGTTACAGTCAATATTCCCTTACACAACATCCAAGATGCCAACACATGGCAAAATATTCTTACCACTAAGTGGGATGTCTATCTCCTCATGTGAGGACAAAAACACATGTGGCCATATGCCATGTAGGATGACACATCATCGTGCCAACTCCCACAATATGACATAGGATTTGCATTCGATTAATAAAATAGGCAATTAATAAATAAATACAATGTAAAAATACAAGGAATTACCAAGGTTGAGACACCTTAATTCCCAACACTGTTGTCGTCTTTCATCCCTTTTATTTTATGTGCATGTCTCTATTTGTTTGGGGGTTTCTTTCTTTCTTTCTTCCACTTGTTCCTTTGCTTGTTGGTCCTTCCCATCTCTAGGATGAAGGTTTGTGTGTAGGGCATTATCAAAGATGACTTGATCAAGATCTTGTTGTTAGTATTTTTCAGTATATAGTCAGGTGTTTCCCCTTAATTCTTTTGTTTACTTCTATTTTCATGAGCCCTCAAACAGAAAGCCTTTATATTTTTTTTATGGTGAGTATTAAAGGATAACGTAAGAGCTTACTACATCATATACACACTTTAACATTCGGAAGTTAGATTGGATCCAGATTTTGTAATAACCTTCATCAAGTGAAAACCATGGTGATTATATTTCTTAGAATAACGATTTCACATCCATCATGGCATTTCATCATGTTTCATCAGAAGGTGATTCATTTTCAAGTCACTTTGCATTAGTCATAAAGAAGAAGGCATTTTTCTACCACAACGCATGATTATTTAACATATCTGACATTCAAGGAGGGAGCCTATACTCATGATCAATCATGCCTTTGACATCAAAATCTATTTATCTACATTATAATATACTTTCAGGTACTCCAAGGTGAGCCAGAGGTAGTTATTCAAACATTTGATGACAGGTGTTAATCAAGATTGTTGTTTAACAAAACTAAGAGATAACATATCCATCAAAAATCATATCTACAACATGACATTGAATCTTCAGTAATTCTTAGAATGGCAAAACAAATTTCACCCTCACGCCTCACAATTTCATACTTCAAGGGTGACATCAAGAGAAGATTGTCCAGAAGTCCTTTTCAAATATTTAGGAGTAATGTCATGCAGGTTTACAAGGACAACAACAGCTAGAAGACTAATGGACAAGCATTGGCTAAGGTAACCCTATCTGTTTGGGTTTATTGGAATAAGTTTTTCGATTGTTCTTACCATCACTCCATTTGCCTTACCATCTACCCCTTTCAATCCCCACAAGGTGTCCTAGTACTTTGTTTGATCAACCATGTTGCCCAAATCTGTTGACTATCATAAGTTGAAAATTTCATCTTATGTTGGGATAGTCTAAGAACATGTAATGATTCCATTCCGTCTCGGATATTGTTCTAAACATTGAGAACATAAAATCACCCATACATTCTTAATCCTTATTCCAATGAATACTCAATTAACATTAAGAAGCAATAGGATAGTCCCCAAAGAAGGAGTTTAGTACCCTATTTGTCTACATCCACTCATTCATTCATTTCATTCCATCCTTTCTTCATCATTCTAGGCAGTTGAAAGAAAATTGGTACCTCTAGTAAAGGAAGGAAGCATTTAGGTCTCTTATGAAGATCTTTCACTACCCACCTTCCATTTATACCATATTGTTCATCATCCTTGCTCCCCTAATCTAGTTTTCCCTAAGAACATTGAAAATCCTTACGAAGATGAATCGTTTCAGAGACAACCAACTTAGCTAATGAGGCAATGCGAGATAGAGTAGGTACAATACATCGGTGTCTATATGTATCTACTTGAATTGAATATTATGGAAGTACTCCCCGAGGAGTAAGATTTTTCTTAGGTAACCTGATTTACAAACAATCTGCCATCAAATTTGAGCAAATATGGAGCAGTTCCTGATCAGATCAAGATACTTTGGTTCTTTTGAGTCGACAAACAAAAAAAAAGTAAAGAGAAAAAAATTGTCCTTGGGTGAAAACCATAATATATGGCACCTTGGGCAAGTACCGTGATGAAAACCCATTTATGGGCGTCATGTGTAGAATATAATCATCAAGGAATAGCTTGACAAAGTAAATTACAAGGTTTTGGATCTAGGTGAAGCTTGTTGAAAGAAATGAATCACGTGCACATAATTGTAAGTCTCGAGCATCATCTTGCAGTCATTACTATAATTGTTTATTTATAGGGTTTACCATTTTGGTGTTCATCCTTGATGGATTCAAACTTAAGACTTTAGAGAAATTAAGGGTTCTATACTCCAAAATGCTCTAAGCATTTTCCCAGTTGAGTCATCATTTGTTATGCCCTGCATAACCACCCTCATCTTTTTGACTGATTGGGGCCCCCTTTTTTGTGTCTTTTGTCATTTTTGGCTTGAGTGTCATTCCTCTTATGATCTTGCATCATAGTTTCTCTCTTAAAATTCTAGGAGTTTTTGGTATTTTTGCCTTAAAACGTATGTTTTTAAGTTCCTTTGTTGAGGCCTGGGAGTTCTTTGAATCCTAGACTCACAGGTTCATGGGACCAAGTGTTGTGGACTGATCAAGACCTCGAGCCATGATCAAGTTTTTCAACTTTGGAGCCCCGTAGTCCTGTTGGCCCCCTGGCAGTCCTTTTTTTCCTTTGGTCCTTGCTCTCAACAAGTCCTGTCGGAAACGCAAGGCCCAATCGGCCTTTTGGCCTTGTGTGCACAGACCCAAAATTTGTTTGTTGCTCGTGTCCCCTGCCCCAACCACTACATTAATGGTAGCAGGGGCATCATACAATCAAGGTATTTAAGGGCTTTTGTGGTCCTTTATCCCTCATTTGTGCAATTTTTTCTTCTCTCGCTTGCTTATTGCGCTTCTAGCTAAAACATTTAAAGTCTTTTTGCAAATGTGAAATCAAAATTCAGAGGCACCTATGTTCACTTGTGTGCATATGAGTGAGGTCTTGGACATGTTCTTGATTCACTCCACGACCTCGCTTCTCAAATTCCAGACAGTTTGCATTTCAAGTAGGGTTTTACCATCTTTTCCTTTCATTTGTTTGTTGTGTTTGTTGTTTCCTTTGTGATTTCTTCTATTTGTTGTTGTGTTAGTGTTAGTTAGGGGTTTTTAGTTAGTTTCAATCCCATTCTGGTTATTAGATTAGTTTTGAATTCCCACTCTTTTTCTTGCTTTCTAGGGTTTAGCTTAGGTTAGTTTAGATTTTAATTTCAATAAATGGACCCAAGTCATACCTCCTAGAGATGCTATAGGGCAAACACTGGGCGAAGGACATCAGCCTACTAGGACAGAAACATCACAGGTAACCTTTGGTACGGTCGTATTCCTGCCTCCATCTTCAGAGCAACAAACTAAAATTGAATAGATAGAGCAACAACCACCTGAGGAGGGAGGGTTACTAAAGAAGATGAGGATGCTAATGAGCAAGGAGAAGTCCCTAATGAGAAAGTACTTGAGCAATAATATGAATAACAATTGAGAGGTAAAAAAAATTCCTTTTGAAGAAGAAGAAGAAAAGTAAGATGAAGAAACTTGGATAGGATTAAAGAAAATATTCCTTCAGATGAAGAAAGAGAAGAAGACATTGGTGAAGAGCATGTGCTCATGGAGTAGGAGCAACATGAACTCGTAAATTATGTTGAGCAAGCAAAAAAGGACAATGTTGAGTCTCCAAAAACCATAGATGAGCCACCAAGTTAGGAGCAGCAACAAGAAAGCAGAATAAGTGAGCAATCTGATCAACAACAACAACAAATAGCCCAAAATCACCCTGATCAGACTCTATAGGCCCCAGTTGCACCTTCATGGTTGAATTTGAACTTGGGGAAAATGCAACAAATTGTTTCATAGTCGTTGAGTTTTCAGGAAATGATTTTTGAATTAGAGAAAGATAAGCCTAAGAAAAGGGCCAGGACTTTGTCATCTATTCACACCAATGACCAAGGGGAAAGAATTGCAAAAATTGCAACCCCGATAGTCGACAAAGCTGACAGGGATATGCTGGTTGAAGATTACCAAATTACAAAGGTAAATCTGGGTAAACATACCCGTAATGAGGAAATTGCTTGTTTTGATTTTGCACATACAATTGTTAAATCTAGAATACAGAAAGATAAACAGGCCAAAGACAACTTGAAGTTACAATTGCATCAAATGAAGGAGTTTGTCAAGGGTCTTGTTATTTCAGAGTCACAATAGCCAGCGTCCACTGATGTACCAATTTTGATGACCAAGTAGGAAGTGGACACTTTACAGGCAATGAAAGAAAAATCTTCTGTGCTAGACAGGTGGGTTGCTAAAATTTTGACAGAAGCTTTTAGCAGTTTTAACGAGTACTTCCCATTTATGAAGAGTCCTATCGGCTTGAGAAAGAAATTGAAGATTTTGTGGAAAGTCATAAAATAGAGGATAAAGAATTGGAACAGGTTCTAAAAAATCTAAAGGTGATTGGGAAAATAACCCAAGAAGAGTTGATAAAATCTGGTATATTACAGGATGAAGAACCCAGTTTTATAGATGACAACATCAAAATCACTAAATATAAGATTGAACATATTGCTAAGTACTGACCTGCATTGTTAACTTTGCAAAAGGATATTTTTGAGTATATTTGTATTTTTGAAACTTTTTTCAAAGCAATTGTTGGTGAAAATGTATATTCATATGATAAAAGTAGATTGGAACCTGTGGATAAAGTGAAGGAAGTCTATAAAAAGAAAATGGATGATTTGTATCGGGCTCTAGGTTTTGATGAAAATAGACTAGATAGATTTGTGGAGTCCAAAGCTCATTTCAAGCTAGCATTGGTAGATGTTAGCAAAATGGAGAGAAGGTGTGAATAGGTTTCCCAACATTTGAAAACCTTCAAATTCATATATGGATGGTTAGATGGACCCAATTTGGACAAGGTAAACCAACTTCTTTTAGGTTATGCAGAGTACAGGAAAGCTAAATCTACTGCAGGGGCGTCGAGTTCTCATTAAGTTCACTATGTGGACTTAGTCAATTTTGGTATTTAAAGAGATGTAATAAAAAACACTTTTGTAAAAAGGGACTCCCTGTTTTATAAAGTGGGCCCTACAAAAATCTTTCTTTTTATATTTTTAAGTTGAAAAGTCAACTTGGAAATAGACATGCAAACACAATTCTATTTTTGAATATGTTTTTTGGAGTTGCATGGGTTTGGTGATAAAAATAATGACAAAAGGTATTGCATGTAGTTTATGACTGTTGTAATTATTCTTTTCAAGTGCCTATATAAGGGAGGGACTCATTTTGTTCAAGGGTTTGAAAGTTGAAGAATTAGGCTGTTGGTCCACATTTTAGTTTTAAAATATTTTTTCAGCAGTTAGCATTTTTTTTACAGTATGCCAATATAGAGAAGGTGGTTTCTTCTAGAAACAGATCCGTATTTATGTTCATTGTGCTAGATCTACTTTCTTGTATTGAAGTTCAAAAGAGGTTAATGCAAGATGACTGTCAATTCCGTGGGATCTTTCTTCGTGTTTCTAGTGTAGTGCATTGAACTTATACTTTACTTCTGTATTTATTCAAGAAATTCTGAAAATCATGCTTTAAAATTCTAGATTTATTTCTGATTTGCATATGAAATATAGTAGTCAGATAATCTAATTCTAATCATATCAATTTGGGAATCCTTTGACTGTGGTACCGTAATATGAATGATTGGGTTTTATAAAACTGATTTTAATATTGTGGTTAACAAATTTCTTGGATAAGTGTGTTGATACAAAGTTTGAAATTGGGCGTGTTGTTTCATTTACTTCTCGTTCCCTTACAATCTTTTGGTCTTTCTTTTAGAACGACAGTAGGTAGATTAAATTTATGCTCAATTTGAATAAATAATTGAACAACCAAGTCCCCTTGTGAATTATCCATATCAACCCTTTACTTACGCAGCATAGTTGTGACCCAACTCCTGAGACCTTGGGGATCACTGATTCTCTTTTGGATCAACAGTCCTTTCAGGAGAGGCAAGTTGAATCTCACCTTTCCTGTGTTGCATGCATGTGTTAAACAGACCATCAATAGGGCTTATCTTTTTACGATATTTTTATATATATATAATGAATATGTTGTTTTCAAAATAAGTGTGTATAATAGAAACAACTATTACTAGTAGTGTTTTATCACGATTCATTATTGATTATTGAATAAAATTCTATAATCCGTATTATTATTTTGCTCTGTCTAAATTATATATATAACAACATATTTACCTTTCAGACCCTTGAACAATATATATTAAATTATATATTGACTTTGATTCATTTATTAAAATTAGTAATATAAATGTCATCTTAAAAATTTAACATTGGTTAGAGTTAATAAAATAAAATAATATTTGATAAATCAAATATATATATACATATATGTATACGTATATGTATATGTACGTATACGTATATACGTATATGTATACGTACGTATACATATATACGTATACGTATATGTATATACCTATACGTATATATATATACCTATACGTATATATATATATATATATATATATATATATATATATATATATATATATATATATATATATATATATATATAACATACCAAATGCAATATGTGCTTGGATTTTCATTTTATTGTCGTAACCATTGTTCTATGAGGCCACAATGCATAATCTGTGGCAAAAATATAATTAAAGCAACAAAATTGCTGCTATGTGACTCTATTTTGAGGAATTGAGAATTATGATAGGGATTCGTGGCATAGAAGTAAGAAAGAAAGAAAATATAGAATCAAATTTGGTAAAAGGGCAATCACTACCATTGTTTTGCACCTCTTGAACTATTCGGGGCCATAAGAGATAAAAAGGGAGAGGAAAAGAAGGAAGAATAGGACAATAAGAGAGAAAATTGTGCAGTGACAAAAGCAGGAAGAAGGAACAGAGATAAGTAAATTCATTAGAACTTCGCTACAAGTATGAAATTTCTTGTAATTGAAATGAATTTAATAAAGTTTCCTTGGAAAATAATAGGGTATTGCAATGAAACTTCTGATTAGTTTTCTTTTACTTTTTACTTGTAGAATTCCACTTGTGACTGTAACTGAGCAACCGACAAATAGAGATGAACAATTTTTTTGTAGAATACTTTATCCTCATTATTTTTTTTTTCTAATCTTTCAACACAGAAAAGAAAAAAATAATAATGGAAAAGAGAGAGAAGGGGGACAACCTGCATGGCTAAGCACCCCCTTATGGGAGGCAACCCAACCTACAAGGGTGGCGCCCCTCATAGGTGATGCCCAGCCAACAACTAAAAATAAAAGATAGTTTCAAATCATGTTCAAAATTTCTATTTTCCTAAATATAATTATCATTAATGGTTTAGAGTGCTATGAATATCTCATAAGTATTAACATACTAGGCACCAAGAAAAGGCATATAAGATTTAAACAAAGTTGGTGAAATTGGCTTGGAAGTATTTTCCCAGATTCAAGACAAAATAGGAAAAATAATTATTCCACTGCCACCATGGAGAAAAGTTGGCAATTGAATTTGGTTTGTTAAACTTGCCCCAAGGAACAATTATTAGATGGTTAAAAACCTTCGAGTAGGCGTTGATTGCCAATACTGGTGCAAGGGAAAATTGTTGTGAGTGATGTGAACCATTTCCAACATTTTAAACAAAGACAATATTCTTGTAGAGATAATTGGCGATGCAGAATACAACAATCAACAATAAAAGGCTTGCGCTGAACATATTATAAAACAATAATCCTTGCGCTAAAACTGACACTAAATATTGTAATAAATTATCATAAAATAGATGTAATGAAGGGACATCCATCGAAGCATAGTCTCAAGTAGACATGTATGCGAAATATGGTATAAAGCACTAAAAATTGCCTAGAAGAAATGTAGTCTTATGAAATTCCACAACTGTATGATATGCACAAAATAGATTTGTTTAAAAGCTTAGAGAATTTCAAGCAATGCAAAAGGAAAGTGCATGCAAGGTGCAAAGCTATTATCAGAAGGTCTCAAAGAAATGTCATTTCATAAAATGCTATGTGTCATGGTTGCCATTATTCAAAACTTATGCCTCTGAGATGTTTTATTAGACTCTATCATTCCTTCTCACGCGTTAATGTTGTCTTTCAAGATTACTTGTTATATACTCCTAAATTTTATTCTGGGTTACGATTCCACATTAGATGAATGATCTATGTTGGATAGAACTGTAGGTAATTTGGGAATAGGAAAATGTAAATGTGTCCCTTGACTTAACCAAACTCTCGTAGCTTTTACATATGCGAGATTTTACAGTGAAATGTGAATTTTTCATTCTTATATATGCAAATTTTGTTGTCATACGCATAAATTATTTAGTAAAGACTATTATCAGTAAGCAATAACTTGATTGATTAGACCACTCTAAGCATTTAGGACTTATCATCTTATGATATTTTTATATATATAATAAACATGTTGTTTTCAAAATAAGTGTGCGCAATAGAAACAATTGTTACTAGTATTGTTTTATCATGATTCATTATTGATTATTGAATACAATTCTATAATCCGTATTATTATTTTACTTTGTCTATATATATATATATTTGATTTATTAAATATTAATTTATATTATTAACTCTAACCAATATTAAATTTTTAAGATGACATTTATATTATTAATTTTAATCAATGAATCAAAGTCAATATATATAACATACCAAATGCAATATGTGCTTGGATTTTCATTTTATTGTTGTAACCATTATTCTGTGAGGCCACAATGCCTAATCCATGGCAAAAATATAATCAAAGCAACAAAATTGCTGCTACGTGGCTCTATTTTAAGGAATTGAGAATTATGATAGGGATTCATGGCATAGAGGTAAGAAAGAAAGAAAATTTAGAATTAGATTTGGTTAAAAGGCAATCATTGCCATTGTTTTACACCGCTTGAACTATTTGGGGCCTCAAGAGATAAAAAGGGAGAAAAAGGAATAGAGAAGGGAGACAAAAAGAAGGCAGAATAGGACAACAAAAGAGAAACTTGTGTAGTGACTAGAGCAAGAAGAAGGAATAGAGATAAGTAAATTCATCGGAACTTCGCTACAGGTACGAAATTTCTTGTAATTGCAATGAATTTAACAAAGTTTCCTTGGAGAAATAATAGGGTATTGTAATGAAATTTCTGATTAGTTTTCTTTTACTTTTTTACCTGAAGAATTCTGCTTGTGATTGTAACTGAGCCAGAAAATAGAGATCAAATTTTTTTGTAGAATACCTTATCCTCATTATTTTTTTTTCTAATCTTTCAACACAGAAAACCAAAAAAATAATAATGAGAGAGAGAGAGAGAGGACAACCTGCATGGTTGAGCACCCCCTTTTGGGAGGTGACCCAGACTAAAAGGGTGGCACCCCTCATAGGAAGCGCCTAGCCAGCAAGGTTGCACCACAAAAAGGGGAAATCACCCCATAAAAAGCTTGGGAAATGGCTTCCCACCTGCCAATTGCATTTGCTTAAAAGTTTAATTTTTTTATAAATCCTATTTTATTTTAGTCCTACCACCATTTCAGTAACATAAAATAAATTCCTCTGGGCAGTTTGGCTATGCTTCCCTCTATTGGGTATGGCATGTCTGTACAAGCCGCCTACCCTTTGCTTTATTATTGCATACAAAATTCTTTTAAACCCTGCATTCAAAAAATATATACATTTGTCTGAGACCTTTTACAAAACTTTGCATTCACAATTAGATTTTTGAAAAGAATAAATAGAAACGATTGTAGGGTAGCATACTCAAGCAAGTTTCTAATAATGAATTTATTTCTTGTGCCTATTATCTTTTCAATGAAATAACTTACAGAAAACAAAATATTCCTAACTTATATTCTAATTACCCTCACATACAACCTTAGCTTTGCTTTCCGAGAAAGAATATTATTACCAGTTCTTTAAAAATTGCATGTTAATGGTATTTAAACAAATGGTAAGTATAGTGTAGATGAATATTAACTACTATGCTGGAAATATTAAATAGTGTAGACAAATTGGAAATATGATTTAGATAAATGGTAACTATTGTGTTAGTTGAACATAAATATTGTGCATAAGAAATTGACACAAATATATGTAGTGGTTGGTTAGAGAGTAAATATTACATTTAGATAGCAAAAGTCCATAGGGTGAATGACATATTACCTTGAAATTGAAAAAATCGAGAGGGGTTACTACTCTTCGCAAACAAAGGGAAAAGGTTACAAACATTCATATGTCAATGAAGTATATATACAATTGGGTGATAGGAAAATTTAATGCAATATGTGAATTAAATGAAATTATGTTGTGAGGCTTGGTATTTGGGTTATTTCTTGAGTTAGGTTATTATTATTTAAAAGCATTGTGTCATTTCTATTAGTGGAACTTCGCTTCTTTTTCTTATCTTGAGCAAGCATCTGATTTAATATTTAGTATATTATCTTGATTGGCATACCTATGTCTTGACAAAAAGCATACAAACTTACCTTTGTAAAAAAACAAAATTCATTCTTCAGATAAATTTATCCTTGCAACCTAGAGATTCGTGGTTATAGAACCTAGAAATTTTATGAAACTTACAATGATCTGTACCTTGGATATAGTGATTAAGCTTGAGAGAAATTTACCCTAGTGTACCTAAGCTTTACTATAGAAGTAATAAATGGCAATGGTCCTACTAACTTTGGATGGAAACATACTTTTAAACCAATATGGCCAAGCTATCTTAGGATAAACAAGAGTAAACTATTATTAGCTATTTAATCCATGAATAGAATATTGGTTCAAGGAAACTATGGTTAAATTTGAAACTACACATCTTTGATGGCTTAGATAGAATACAACGCCCCATATGGATAGATTTATGTGGATTATATGTAACCATCGTATGCTCTCACCTCACATTCGCAGATCTTGGTAATAAAAAATTGGGACTTATCCTCAACACGAGTCTAATTTGGAATAACTTATAAGGTGCTTGCAAAAATAACCAACCCAAACAAGAAACCCTAATTATCATATGCTCTCACCTCGCCTTCGCAGATCTTGATGATCAGAAAGCAATAGGGAATCTTCGTAGGAACTTAGCCGTTAGGATTCAAAACTTGACTTGTGAATACAAGCTTATTATCTTGAGTGGACATCATATAGGAATTTTTGGAAAACTACAACTTAAATGACAGACACCCCTTCTAGGTGTTTGTGATATTGATTTAATGACCATCCCTATTTAGCTGAGTGGGTGGCAGCCAGCGAAGAACTGTCTAGGGCGAGGATTAACCCTAGAAAGGGTTGTGTACCCACTCACAATTGCATCAAACATAGTGCAAAATAGAGCTACATATTTGCAGATCCTATTGTCTGTCAAATCCTATGTGTACTTTGATCCCGTGGATACAAGGTATGTAGGCAGTCTGGAAGGCAAAAGATGCCTTTAGTACTCAGGTACTCAGGATATAGGGTGTTTTTATAATTAACATTGTAATCCCAAAAATCTAAACATAAGAAAATTAAACTAGATAAACTAAAGAAGTCTCTAGTGCTCAGAAGAATCCTTGAGAGGATTGATCTTGTACTTGACTGGTTGCCAAAATCTGAGGGAGGGTACAATATCCATAAATACCTTAATTGAATGAACTTACAAAGATTCCTCAGTACAATATATGGTCTTATTGTATAATTTCCTGTAAGTGACTTAAAATCTGGATTGATCTCGACGAGTCTAAGTCTCTAGCTAGAGCAAAATAAATGATTAATGTCCTTATTAGCCCTTATGGCTATTGTTTTCACGTATCCCATATTGGATAGAGTTTCGGTCTATTTGTCTAATATAGGCTTGTATGACCATTATTTAACCTACCCCATATCGGGTAAAGGTTTAGTCTGTAGACCCTATTCTATATGAACAGTACACCCAAAGGACAGAAGAGCATATACTGGCTATATCTTGAATGGTCCTGTTTGGACTCCTTAGCTTGAATTGGCTACATTATATTTCTTGAGTACTTAGACTAAACTATAATTTAGAAAACAAATGCTAAGATCTAGGTGCATGGCTAGGAAAATGAATGAGAGTTCTTATCTGGAACCAAAAACTAGATCACACCTAAGAAAGATAAACATAAAAAAAAGTTCCCCTAAGGTCCTTAACCAGGTCCTTACATGTGGTATTAAAGCCGAGGCTCAAACACTCACCCTAGAGGTCTACTAACCTAAAACATGACAAGAATTGATATATAAGATGTTATAATATGATGTTAGATATTTTTCCCTCTTGTGATCTAATGATTGTCCAATTATTGACAGACATGAAGAAAAACATACAAAACAAAGGAAAGGGTAAGGTCATTGAAAAACCCTCCCAAGAGGATGTGGTGGATATTTTCGATATGGAAACTCTTGCTTCGATTATCAGCTGATTAAAGCTTAGAAAAGGAAAGTAAAAGGATATAAAAAGAGATAGTTACAAAAACTAAAAATACTAAGCCTTCTGCTATTCATGACTTTTCATTCGGGTGCGGGCGCAATGCCTCGATCCTTAGCAAGAATGTAAAAGATGAATATTCTTCGGTACACTCTAAATTTTCAAGCACCACTCCTAGTTCCAAAGAGGAACCTGAGGAGGAAAAATAGTCCTAGGACTCCTATAGAGAAGAGTTATTGTATATAAACTTTTGCAAATACAAGGCAAATAAAAACTTGTATATGTAACTGCTATTTATAAATAAAGATGTATTTGCAAAACTCGTTGATAAATTTATCTATTTTCACTTCTCATGTCATGTACATAAAATTGAATTAAATGGTAATTTATTTCCCTATTTTTCAGAATTAACATGGTTAGAACCCAGAACCCTCGTGGAAGGAAACTGGTCAACCAACGGCCAAACCAAAAAACACCTGAGGGCACTAATGCGGGCATAGAAGCTATTATTTGTCTATTAACATAACAAAGAGAAAAGCTAGAAAACCTAGAGCAAATAGTGAAAGACATAAAGGAAAGACAAGGAACACTGGAAAACATTTTGGAAGCTCAGGAAGAGAATCAAGCTGATGAAGTCTCTATAGATAGACCAACCAATGAACTAGTGATTGCTAGGTCCCAGGATGAGACCATCATTTTAGACATATCCAGGGATCTTAAGAAAATAGCCCCTCCAAAATTCGATGGTAAACGAGTTGGAGATATTGCAAAGGGTTGGCTCACCGAAATGCAAAAATACTTTGAATTGAAGAATTTTTTAGAGAACATTAAGGTGGTTTGGTTGGCATACTAATTGATTGGAGAGGCTATTGGTTGGTGGATAAATGTGAAGGAACAATACTACTACACAAAACAAAATCTAACCTAGAGCCAATTTGTGAACCACTTCCGTGAAAGATGACTCCCACAATTGTTCTACGATGAAAAGATGAATGAATTCCTAAATTTGAGGCAAGAAAATCTCACCATTCAGCAGTATTAGGATAGATTTGTGAAATTGTTGAAGTGTGTCCCATTTACCAGAAAGATGAAAGGTCTCAGGCAAGAAAATTTGTTTTAGCATTGAATATTGATATTGGGGCAGAAGTAGACATGTTTTTTCCTGAAAGCATGAATCAAGTCTTAGAAAAGGCCCTTAAACAAGAGAAGAAACTACGGGCTTCAGTAATAGCAAAGTAAAACTTCTGGGACAAGAAATTTGCCTTTAAGAGGAAAACAGACAATAGGGACACTACAGGGGTTCAACAAAACAAGAGAAGAGATTTTTTAGATCAAAATCTATTGGTAACTAGAATCAAAGGAACAATTATAATAGTAATGCCAGGAAGAATGACTAGGATACACCTCATAATTCAAATGGACCACCTAGTGGATGCTTCATGTGTGGAGGTAATCACTGTGCAAGGGATTTCCCAAAGCGGTGCGGATGAAATTAGCCATAGCAACCTTGGCAACACCAAATACATGCTGTCGTAAGGAATCGGTAGAATCGTCATCAGAATGTACCAACAGAGACAGTAGGTACGCTTCTTGGTAAATCCATCTCTATATTGATAGATACTGGTTCTTCTAAGAATTTTATTTCCCCATAATTGGTAGGCAAGATGTCTTTGCAAATAAAGGATATGGAATCATCATGGATGGTTCAGTATGGTGACAATGCTATAAGAAGAGTAAACAAGTACCTAAAAGGTCCCCTCATTAAATTTCATGAAATGGAAACTAAATTTGACTTGTATGTTGCACCCTTGGGAACCTATGACGTCATAATCAGGATAAATTGGTTAATTAATTATAAGGCCAACATAGATTGTTATAACAATGTAATGGAGTGTGTGGATGATAAGGGCTATAAAAAGTCATAATCCAAGGGATTTATAAACCTATATTAGTAGAGACCATTTCTGCAATACAATTAAAGAAGGCAAGGCGAAAACGAGGGAATCATATATTCTTAGTATCTTTGGATGAAAAGGAAGAAGAGAAGGAAGCCCCTACATTTCAGAATAGCCCAGTTCTTTGGGACTATCAAGATGTGTTTCCTGGAGAACTACCAGGGCTACCTCTAAAAAGGGAATTTGACTTTTCAATTGAAATACTTCTCAGAACTGCACCTATATCTAAGGCCCCATACTGAATGAATACCAGTCTAGAGAAAGGGTTGATAAGATTTAGTGTGTCCCCATGGGGTGCACCAGTCATATTCATCAAGAAGGATGGGACACTAAGGTTATGTATTGATTACAAAATGTTGAATAAAGCAACCGTGAGAAATATATATCCTTTGCCTCGCATTGATCACCTATTTGACCAAATGAAGGGAGTTTTGATGTTCTTCGTAATTGATATTCGATCTGGTTATCATCAGTTGAGGATAAAGGAAGAGGACATCCTGAAAATATCATTTAGAACTAGGTATGGCCACTATGGATTCACTATATTTCCATTTGGGTTAACAAATGCTCCAGTTGCCTTTATGAATATAATGAACAGTGTATTCCATGATTTCCTGGATAAGTTTGTAATTGTGTTTCTAGATGACCTCCTAATCTATTCCAAGGATGAAGAGGAACACTTAACTCACCTTTAGACAATTCTACAAAGGCTACGTAAGCATAAGTTGTTCAGGAACTTATCCAAATGTTCCTTCTTTGAAAATAAGGTTCACTATTTGGGGCACATCATTTCAGTCGAGGGTATAGCAATAGATCTTGATAAAATAAAAGCCATCACCGAATGGTCTATACCTAAAAATGTAACTGAAGTAAGAAGTTTTATGGGGTTAGTAGGATACTATTGGAGGTTTGTGAAGGATTTTTCAAGGATAGCCAACCCGATTACTTCTTTGCAAAAGAAAAAACAAGAGGTTCATTTGGACTGAGCAATGCGACAAGGCATTTCATGTATTAAAAGAAAGGTTAACATCATCCCCAATTTTGAAGGTGCATGACCCTAATGGTCACTTTATAGTGGTAACTAATGCATCCATATAAGGGCTAGAAGGAGTCCTTTTCCAAGGAGTAGTGGCTTAGCATTTGCAAAAATTAAAAATTCATGAAGCTGATTATGTTCCTTGTGACCTTGAGCTTGCAGCCATAGTCCATGCCTTAATAAATGGAGGCATTTCTTGTTGGGTAAACCTTTTGAGATTAAAACAAACCATCAAGGGCTAAAATACATTTTTATTCAACCTCATTTGAATGCAAGACAACGAATGTGGCTAGAATTTTTACGTGAGTATGATTTTGAAATCGAATATATCAAGGGTAAAGAAAACAGGATGGGTGATGCCCTTAGTAGGAGAAGGCATATAATGGCCATATAAAATTTGCATATAGACCTAAAACAACAAGTACTATCTGAGCAGAAACACGACCCTGGTATACTCAGGTTAATACATCTCTTGCTAATTCCTCTATGGAACCTAAATATTTGGGCCACGCTTTTGATTCCGATGGACTAATGAGGTATCAAATGAAGAATATATGTCCCTAATCATGAGGAACTAAGGAATATGATCCTGACATAGGCACATAACACTCCATACTTAGGGCATTCGGGTGTGAATAAGATGTATACAGATCTCAATAAGTTATATTTCTGGTCGAGAATGAAAAAGGATGTAGTGGACATAGTCGCCAGGTGTCTAGAGTGCCAAAGGATTAAAGCAGAGCATGTACAGCCGGTAGGACTTCTTTATCCCTGGTGGTGCCTGCATAAGCAATCAGGTTTTAAGCATTTAAATATGCAGGTCCCTTCCTAAAAAATCCAAAAATTCTAACACTTTCAGCCTCTGCAGTGGTAAAATTGTGAAAAATCAGCTAAGTGCAGGTGTCTCTATATATACAAAGGGGTTTGTATGTACATACAGGTTAGAATGTGCATTGGTGGGCTTGCAAAATCTCCATCGCCCTTTGGAAAATTGAGTTAGATGCATTTCTGAGTGCATATCGGGCTCTAAATGCGCATATACACAGGGGGAATCTTTCGCAGATTCCCAGGAATATTCCCGCTTTGTATATCGGGTTGTATGTAATGGTCCATTGAAAAATATACAAGGGCGCAGATGCATTTGCCACAGTGCTGGAGTTACAAGCAAAAAATATACAATGGCAGAATATACATAGAAGATTCCTTGTTTGTATGCAAAGACCGATATACATTTGGTGGGGTCCGCCTCACATGCAAAGGGCTTTGTATCTCATGTACAAAGGAGAATGTATATGTGGTATACATTTGAAATATACAATCGAATATACAAGGAGGAAATATGCATTCTGGACCTGAAGGAGGAATAAAATGCAGTGAATAAATATTTCAGGTCCGTAGGTTGTATAAAGCGCTTGTATATGCTGATATACAAGCCGATATGCAATGAAAGCGATACAAGCCGGACTTCAAAGGGAGGTACATTCTGATGCATAATGGTTTGAAGTCCGTAGTGTGCATGTATGTGGTGTTTGTACATGCCAATATACAAAGGGCAAAATAAAGGTGCGAAAGGCCAGTGATGGAATCATGGGGTGCCCACGTGGCACGATTTCGTTGGCTGGTGGCTCTTGATACATATTTTGGGACCGTTGATCTTGGCGATGGGTTTTTAGATTGACGGTCGGGTTTTGAATTTTCGGCGATGGCTTTTTTCCTTGCGTCTGCGGTCATTTTTTGAGCGGGAATTTTCCATGGGTGCACTATTACTGTTTCCGGGAGGAGCTGCCGATGGTTGAGCCATTATGGTAGGATTGCGAATAGGCATGGGCTAGTGGTTGAATGGTCAAGTATCTAATTTATGACAGGGGGGTCTTCCAGTGACGGCACAGGGCTCGAGCTCAACCATTCCTTGCCCTTCTCTTGCTTCTTCCTGTTTTGTCCCCTGCTGCATTTATTATTTTGAGCACCAATCTGATCATGCATTATATCTAGCAAATTTTTGATTTGCCTTGTAATGAATGTGTTGAGTACACTTCCTTGTTGTATAAGGAGGACTGTGTAACTCATTTTTAGTAGTTGAAGACTTGGGCATTTTTGTGTAATTAATGAAGAACAGGGCATGATCCTGGGTTGTGTTATCTCATTTTGGAGTTTATGAGTTGTATCATGAATGTATTTTGCACGTACGTTCAGTTTCATGTTGATATAGATGAAAAATGCTCTTATGCATGTGTTTATCTGTTTGTCTCCTTCGCTGCATGCATTTCCTTCTTTTGAATCTGGCTGCTAAGGGTTTCTCAGATTCTAGGGTATAAGTTTCTGTATCACATGCTTCATCTCTGACTTCCATTCAAGGAGTGGATTAAATTGTTTTAGGTTAAGCATGGAGAAGGTTGTTTGTCAGCAGGGATATCTGTAAGTAGAGGCAGCTAAATACCCTTTCTTGGGTGATGTTTGTAAGGCAAGCATCAATCCAACCCCTTGAAACTTGAATGCTAGTTGTAAACCATCTGTTGCATACGTCTAGTTGACTCCTTGCCCTGAGATAGGCACCGGTCTGCTCTTGGGTTAGTAATTATGACCCAAAACCCCTTGTCTTGCATCCAATCCATCAAACTATCATTCCATTATCCCAACCTGTTAGTTGTAGGAGTAGGATTAGGAACCCCTGCATACTCTCATCCATAACTAGACACATATGTCCAAGAATGTTGCCAACCTTGTGATTTGTCACACAAATCTTGGTCCCAAAATGAGAGTATTCTGCCTGTCATTAGAAAGCTAAATCTTTATGTCATTTGGAGAGTAAATGTTACATCTTTATCAAATAGGGACACCCCCCTTGATGCGGCAGAACCAAAAGTGAAGGGGAGGCAGCTCACACAACCTCCCATTTCTGTTGGCTGGATCTGCTCGTGCATAGGAACTGGCAAACCCTCTGCCGATCCAGGAAAAATAACCAACAGAATTGGCGACTCTACTGGGGAGACAGAGAGTCAAGTGATTTGAAGGCTGGAAAATCTAGTTTCTAGTGAAGTTGTTGCAACAAGATCAAAAAAGGACCGTGTGGTGCTCTACTGGCGTGGTGAATCCAGAAAATACATATGCCTTGTTGATTTTCTTTCCTCTCTGTGAGAGGTGGCGACTCTATTGATTGAACCTATCAAAGCTGCAACATATTTCCAGGTATTCAATCTTTTCAAAATGATGAGTTTAGAACAGCAAACCTGGGTGTGCTTTCAAAGAAGGCCATTTGTTATTGATAGATATAGAGCCCTAAATTTCACAGGAATAGGTGGTTACCCAAATGCTATTCCAAATAAAATTAGAAGATGTTTGCCAAAATATAGTGGATCAGATTCTGAATCGGCAAACAAACATCTGCAAAAATTTTGTAATTTAATAGAAGATTATGAGGTAGAGGATGAAGATGTTGTAATGAGACTCTTTGTTCAGTCATTAGAAGATGATGCTAGAGTTTGGTTTTCAGACCTGCCTGTATGTTCAGTTTCTTCATGGATAGATTTAAAAATTGCATTCCTAGAGCAGTTTGGTGAAAGATTTGATGTGGCCTCATTGTTCATACATTATATGAATATTCAAAAGGAAGATGAGGAGCTGGTTCCAACCTTTAACCTTAGATTTATTAAGTTGCTCAAGCAGATCCCTGAATACATGAGACTGAATAATGCATTGTGCTTAGCAATTTATTTGGCTGCATTTGATGAAGAAATGAGCTATTTATTGAGAGATAAGGAACCAACCACACTTCACCAGGCTTACCAATTTGCTATGGATATAGAAAACAATGAGAAATATGGAATGCCAGTAGGTTTCATGGCTACAAGTTGTCAAAACAGTTATCAAAGTGAATGTATTTCTGCTTTTCCACAATGTTCATTAAAGGATGATTTTGCAGAGGGAAATATATTTTAGAATAATGTGTGCAGCCATGATGTGATACATGAAGAAAATGTAGGCACATCCTATAATGATGAAAATAAAGATTGTTATTAGCCTCTAGAAGACAAGCCTGCAGACACAAGATGCCCTCCAATTGATCAAATGAAAGACATACATGAGGTTGTGTCCTGCAGCAGTATGCATATCCCAGTTATGCCTGATTATTTGTATAAAACGGATATGCAAAGCTTCACTCTGAATGTAAAAGATGCTGCTTCAAGGAATGACAGTGAATATGATAATGATTGTCAGCATTCAGATGCATGTGTGAGCCTTTCAGATGGTGAAATATACATGGATGCTGAGTATGAGTGTTTCCTTGAAGATTCTGACCATCTTCATAATGCAAAGGTTGAAACTTCTGCTGTTGATTATCAGGGCATTGATGAAGAGGAAAAACAGGGTCACTATTCAAAGGTGGATGGGCAGGTTGTAGATGTGTGTGCTCATACGGTTGGGGATAGTGTTGATTACAGGGGTAACTATGAAGTTTTTAATGTAGGGTTGCATTCTGAGCTATTTATGCCTTCTTTTGAGACATTCCAGGTGGACATAAATGATATGATTGTTGAGCACAGTAATGATGAATATATGCATGTCTATAAAGATAAATTTGATTATGAGATGTTGCTCGTGCTTGAATATTGCATGTTTGATACAGAGGAGCTCTTATTTTTTGAAGAAGGGCAAAATTCTGATGTGGATTCATTTGTTTCATGTGAGTCTATCATTTTCCCAAGCAACATCAATGACTCATATGATGATGACATTCTACAACTCGTTATAATGTACGCTGATGAGGCTCATTGTAGATTTGTCAATGAAAAAGAAAGGAGCAGCAGCACAAACAATTGCAATGCTAAGTGTTGCAAGTGGTTAAATGCTTTCAGGCTTCATTTGAAGAAATCAAATCAGAATCAAGTGTTTGACAAAGGAAAACTCTGGTTTTTCCTTTTTGGTGGCCCTGGGCTACCAAGTAAATTTTAAATAAATATGTTTTGTGATGCAGGTTGGTGCAGTTTTGACTTTGTTGCCTAATGGATAAGGACCAGTCTGCATCCCAGAGATCTGAAGTCCTCGCCATGCCTACAAGAGGCATGCATCCCCAGACAGAGCCACTGGTGGTGCCTACATAAGCAATCAGGTTTTAAGCATTTAAATATGCAGGCCCCTTCCCAAAAAATCCAAAAATTCTAACACTTTCATCCTCTGCAGTGGTAAAATTGTGAAAAATCAGCTAAGTGCAGGTGTCTTTGTATATACAAAGGGGTTTGTATGTACATACAGGTCAGAATGTGCATTGGCGGGCTTGCAAAATCTCCATCGCCCTTTGGAAAATTGAGTTAGATGTATTTCTGAATGCATATCGGGCTCTAAATGCGCATATACACAGGGGGAATCTTTCACAGATTCCTGGGAACATTCCCGCTTTGTATACGGGTTGTATGTAATGGTGCATTGAAAAATATGCAAGGGCGCAGATGCATTTGCCACAGTGCTGGAGTTACAAGCCAAAAATATACAATGGCAGAATATACATAGAAGATTCCTTGTTTGTATGCAAAGGCCGATATACATTTGGTGGGGTCCACCTCACGTGCAAAGGGCTTTGTATCTCATATACAAAGGAGAATGTATATGTGATATACATTTGAAATATACAATCAAATATACAAGGAGGAAATATGCATTCCGGACCCGAAGGAGGAATAAAATGCAATGAATAAATATTTCAGGTCCATAGGTTGTATAAAGCGCTTGTATATGCTGATATACAAGTCGATATGCAGTGAAAGAGATACAAGCTGGACTTCAAAGGGAGGTACATTCTGATGCATAATGGTTTGAAGTCCACGGCGTGCATATATGTGGTGTTTATACATGCCGATATACAAAGGGCAAAATAAAGGTGCGAAAGGCCAACGATGGAATCATGGGGTGCCCACGTGGCACGATTTCATTGGTTGGTGGCTCTTCATACATATTTTGGGACCGTTGATCTTGGCGATGGGTTTTTAGATCGACAGTCGGGTTTTGAACCTTCGGCAATGGCTTTTTTCCTTGCGTCTGCGGTCATTTTTTGAGCAGGAATTTTCCATGGGTGCGCTGTTACTGTTTCCGAGAGGAGCTGCCGGTGGTTGAGCCATTATGGCAGGATTGTGGACAGGCATGGGCCGGTGGTTGAACGGTCAAGTACCTAATTTATGACGGGGGTCTTCTAGTGACAGCACAGGGCTCGAGCTCAACCATTCCTCGCCCTTCTCTTGCTTCTTCCCATTTTGTCCCCTGCTGTATTTATTATTTTGAGCGCCAATCTGATCATGCATTGTATCTGGCAAATTTTTGATTTGCCTTGTAATTAATGTGTTGAGTACACTTCCTTGTTGTATAAGGAGGACTGAGTTACTCATTTTTAGTTGTTGAAGACTTGGGCATTTTTGTGTAAATAATAAAGAACAAGGCATGATCCTAGGTTGTTTTATCTCATTCTGGAGTTTATTTTGCACGTATGTTCAATTTCATGTTGATATAGATGAAAAATGCTCTTATGCATGTTTTTATCTATTTGTCTTCTTCGCTGCATGCATTTCCTTCTTTTGAATCTGGCTCCTAAGGGTTTCTCAGATTCTAGGGTATAAGTTTCTGTATCACATGCTTCATCTCTGACTTCCATTCAAGGAGTGGATTAAACTGTTTTAGGTTAAGCATAGAGAAGGTTGTTTGTCAGCAAGGATATCTGTAAGTAGAGGCAACTAAATACCCTTTCTTGGGTGATGTTTGTAAGGCAAGCATCAATCCAACCCCTTGAAACTTGAATGCTAGTTGTGAGCCATCTGTTGCATACGTCTAGTTGACTCCTTGCCCTGAGATAGGCACCGGTCTGCTCCTGGGTTAGTAATTATGACCCAAAACCCCCTATCTTGCATCCAATCCATCAAACTAATCATTCCATTATCCCAACCTGTTAGTTGTAGGAGTAGGATTAGGAACCCCTGCATACTCTCATCCATAACCAGACACATATGTCCAAGAATGTTGCCAACCTTGTGATTTGTCACACAAATCTTGGTCCCAAAATGAGAGTATTCTGCCTATCATTAGAAAGCTAAATCTTTATGTCATTTGGAGAGTAAATGTTACATCTTTATCAAATAGGGACACCCCCCTTGGTGCGGCAGAACCAAAAGTGAAGGGGAGGTAGCTCACGCAACCTCCCGTTTCTGTTGGCCGGATCTGGTCGTGCATAGGAACTGGCAAACCCTCTGCCGATCTGGGAAAAATAACCAACAATCCCCATGATGTACCATGCTATAAATGGTAGGTCATAAGTATGGAATTTGTCCAAGGGTTACCAATGCATCTTATAGGCATAATTATATTTTGGTAGTAGTGGATAAACTCACTAAGATGGCACACTTTATCCTTGGAAACCTGACAGATGACACTCCTACAGTAGCCAAAAGGTTCATAAAAGAAATTTTTAGGTTGCATGGCATTCTTGAGAAAATCATATTAGATAGAGACACAAAGTTCACTTCTAGATTCTAGACCACATTAAAATTTGCATCAGGAACACAGTTGAACTTCAACACAACCTACCATCCTAAGACGGATGGTCAGATAGAAAGAACTAATCAAATACTAGAAGACCTCCTTCGTATGTATTGCATGGATCGACAAACCAAATGGGAGGAATATTTGCAATTAGTTGAGTTTGCCTACAACAACTCCTTTCAGTCATCTATAGATATGACACCCTTCGAAGCTCTCTATAGAAGGCAATGTCAAACGCCTTTGAGTTGGGATAAACTGAAGGATAAGATTCTAATTGGTCGTGAAATGTTGAAGGATATGGATACTCAAGTGCAACTTATATGACAAAGATTAAAAGAGGCATCAGATCACCAGAAAAGTTGTGTAGATCAGAATAGGACACCCAGGAGATTCCAAGTTGGTGAGAAGGTGTTTCTCAGAGTTCGACCTCATAAAAGTTCTATCTCTTTTGGGATAAAGTGTTAGAGTGTTGGGCTTATCCTAACCCACACTTAGGCTTAAGTCACACTTAGTGGCTAAGTCTAACTTAACCTTGACATTAAAGGTTAAGTTCACATTTTGAGGTTAGTCACTTTTTTGTCTCACCACATGTGCTCACATGAGGTTAGTCATTTTGACACTTCACCTCATTAGAGGTTGGAGATATTCTCTCCTCACCTTATGGGAGGTTGGAGACATTTGTCCATCACCCTTCACTTGTGCACACATGTTCATCACATAGACGGTTAGTCATGGTTGGTTGTCTCCTTCTCACCTCCTTCCCCTTGCCTATATAAGCAAGGCTCTTTGTACATTTTCATCAACTCTCGGTGTAAACTCTTGATGCAATCTCTTGATTATACATTTTAGCTTTTATGTTCTTATGCTTTGTGGAAGTTCATCTTTGTTCTCACTTACTGATCTTGGCTAATTCTTACATGGTATCAGAGCCATGCAAGTGAAAAGCTTCTCATTTTGAGCAAATTCAAGCATCTAGCTTTTTCAAGGGTTCAATTTTCGGTATTTTCTTTGCAATTAGGTGCCTGTACTAAAATCAATTTTGTACAGAAAAGTTGAAAATTTTTGAATTTTTTTTAGCAAAGGGCCTTTCAACCCTTTGATAATCTACCCATTTTGGGTAAAATCATTTTTTTATCAAATATTTGGTAGATTAAGTGGCCTCTTCGGCCTCTATCAAGATTTTTTTATCAGTATTGGTCTTTTTCGTTGTTCCTGGTTCATGGTTGCTCCTTTGGGCATTTTTTGGGCCTATTTGACCTGTGTACGACTCCTACCCATTCTGAATTTGAAGGGAAGATCTGGGCGTTTGAAGGAATTTGAAGGTTCCTAGTGGATTTCATAAGGCTGCCACTATTTCTTCAACAATAGCCAATATTGTTTGAAGCAAAGGTAGCGGGTTTCATTCTGCATCGAAATCTTCCACAGTGCTCAGTGATTGTTCAACACCCTCACTACATTCTTTGCAATGCCAATTTCTTGAGTTTGAAGTGTTCATTGTAGTGGTCTGGGAGAAAAGGACGTTGCATTCTCTACTCAGGGCATTTGGCTCTCAATCACTAGATCAACTTTTTATGAGTCGTTGAAGCAAGGTTCAACATGGATGCCATTGGAGGGTTTCTAGTTTTCATTGCCTCTATCAAAGATCTCTGCTATTATGTTGCTATTTTCTAGTAGTTTTATCTTGGATTCACAGTTTCAATACTGTAGATTGTGTTGAAGAAGGTTGAGATCTCCAAACAAACGGTTGTTGTTTGTATCTCAATTCTTTGTTTGACTCACGAGTCATTGTATCTCTATAGGTGGCACAGTCCCATTCCAACTCTTCCAACGGTCTATGTGCTCAGCTCTTTGGATATCACTTGGCCAATTCACCCACAAAATCAGCCACGAAGTCTTCTTCACCACTACAATTCTTTTTGGACTCTCTTTGGCTTTGAAGATTTGGTTTGGACTCTCTTTCTAAACTAATGTTTGTAGTTTACAATTTGTTATAGTTGTTGGCACTTTAATTGCTCTTTATGAGCCCGTTGTAGGTTGTATGATGGTATTGGTTGTTATTTTTCTTCCAAAGGAAGTATTGGTTAAACTCATCCATTCATTGTAATATGCAACCTTCACATTTAGTGCTACAACCAACATAACAATTTACTTTGGGAGTATATTCAAGTATATAAGGTTTTTCCAACCTTATTTAAATTAGTCGTCGAAGATTAAGGGTGAGGTCCGGGTTATTAGGAGGCCAATTCCCCCTCATATATCAAACCTTTCTAATCTTCATTTCACCTTGATTCCAACGAGTGGTTGGAAGGGCATATTCACTTCTCCAATAGATTTTTTTTGCTTTTTCTAGTGCTGATTATTAAATTTGACAATATTTTATGAGAACTTGTTTTGTGGACCGTCACAAAACAACTTAAGAGGAATAATAAGAATTTCATCAAGGTTAATGGATAAAATTCAAACAATTTCTCACAAGTGTCTGCTATCACCAATCCAAAGAAGGCATTGTTTCAACAAAGAAAGTTTACTCTGATATCTGAATCCTATCACTCTATCATGAATCAAGCTGTGAGCAATAATCTCTTGAAGCTTCCCATGATTAAACCTTTGGATCCTAGTAGAATGCAAGGACCTTATTTCGATACTAATGCCTTTTTTTCATTTTCATCGACAACAAGGACATGATACTGAATGATGTATGTGTCTTAAACATGAAATACAAGACCTCATCGACTTGAATGTTATACAGGTATTGGGTGTGAATGATAATGGAAATAAGTCAGTTGCTCCGCCGAATCAAAATTTATAAATCTTTACTAATCCCTTTCCTAAGCATACCGATAATAACATGATGGAACAAACTACACTTGAAGTAGAAGATGACTATCTGAATTATGATGAGATAATTGCTACAATAGAAGTGGACAATGAAAATACTAAAGTATTGCCTCACCCATGAAGAAATGGTATTTATACTGAGGTTCCTCTTCCGTTATACCTTTAAGAATCGGGACATAACCAAAATGCATTAGAAAAACAAATAGAACAACCGAAGCAAGAGACTCTGACAAAAAGAGAAGATTGAGATAGTTCAAGATAGTCCTTATCACTACAATAGACAGAATCAACAAAATAAGAGAACTAAAACTTGGAAAAGAGCAAGACGATTATCATCAATTGGAAATAATAGTGGTTCTCCTCCTCATAAGCAAAAAAGGATCTCACATACACCAATATTTGTGAAACAAGCATGACATGGACTTTCTGACAACAAACAACACTCTAATAAGAACCACTCAAGCTTCGCACAAAAATTGATAGAGCATCTCTCCAAGAGGCTTGCATGTTACAAATTTTAGTACGATTATACTGGCAGGTAAGTATTTCTAACCCTTTATCTCCGTGTTGTGTTTCCCCCATGATGTGTTATGTGTTGTTCAGATCTCCTAGGATGATCCTTGATTCTCTTGTAAAGTCAAGGATATCAAGAGACCGCCTTTGTTGTGACCCTTATTCTATTTTGTATCATCATTCTTCTATATTGCTTCTCCTCTATTTTCATTGTTGTGTCTTGTGTCTTGTGGACATAGCATTGCGGTTGGTGACTTGGGGGCACCCTCCTACGTGGTTGTCCCTACGGCACTTGTTTCTCCTCTCTCGATTTATTGTTTCCCTTCCTCTAGTGGTTCTATCTAGCTGGTGGATGATGAAAAACATATTATACTGATACGGACTGAGTGTCCCTTCAGTGAGAAATCCAAAAATGGACCTAGTCCATACATGACGACAAGGTTGATATATATTATCTGACGCTTGGCTAGTAGAATCACTCTGTGTGCTATCTTGATGTTGTCTTATCGCACTTACAAAACATAACAATACTGCTACTTTGTGCACTTTGTCTATCTTGGATCTTGCTTTCCTCGGCTCTCTATGTGAATGATTATATATATCATTGTTTATCATGATTATATGGATGCTAACACCTTTTCATGTAGGAAATTATGTGTTTGTGGGAATATTTGGCGATCGTAAAGTACATGTCACCTTTGGGGGGCATGGGCTTTGCAAGAGCTTGTGCTCCCTTGTGTGTTTTCTCTCTACCTTAACATGCTTGATATCAGTACATGATATCAACCACCTTAAGGTGGGTGCATATACAAGGTAAGTTATCTGATGATTTTGGTTCTAATGAAACGTGTTTGAAGTCCTCTGCGGAGGCAGGATGTTGTATCTTTGAGTGAGTGCACATCTTTCTTTCTTTTATATTGCAATCACTTAAGCCCTTTGCAGAGGTGGGGATGGTATATTTCTCGAGGAGATTGCACATTTTGTCATTTTCTAAAAGTCCTCTGAGTAGGTGGGGAGTGGATATGAGACTATCCTAACCCTTAAGTGTGTCTTCAGCAATTGTTGTGGAGAAGCCCAATCGTCGGTGTGTGCCTATAATGTGTCTGAGATGGTTGCGAACCTAGCAATAGGTTTCTTGAACCATCGCTTGTTTGTCGTGTTTTCTCTGTGTCTTCCATGTGTGTGTGTATGGCATGTTTGTTCACAAGAATAGTTTCAAGACTAGTGGCGATGAGCTTCTCCTATGCTTTGGGATTTGTATGGCATGTTTGTTCTCAAGTGTAGTTTCAAGACTGGTGGAGATGAGCTCCTCCTACATTTGGGTTGTGTGTTTACTTTCCTTGTACTTGCATTTGCATTTCATATATATGAGAAAATGAAAAAGAAAATAATCACTGCATTCACTGTGTTTTGCGTGTCTTCAATGTTGTCTTCTCCGTGTTTTGCATGTCTGTTACTGTCTTCAATGTGTTTGGCATGTCTTCACCGTGCTTGGCATGTTTGCTGTGTTTGTTGACCTTACTTTAATGCATGTATTGGCCATGCGTTTATACATACATTAAAGTGGGCGCTATTTATGTTATGTCAGAAAATGTCCCCTTGGGGGCTTTTCTCTCTTAAGGTTTAGCTCCCGGGTCTTTAAAATTCATTTAGAGCATCTTGCATGATAATTTTGACTCCCAATGAGAAAACCCTGAAGTCTTATGGCAAATAGGACTTAGGGGGTGCTGTTTTAATGATCCCTGAACAAAAATGAGGGGGTGGACTTGGGCACTAGTGCCCTAGTCCTGACCTAAATTTAAATGTCAGTTTTATGACCGTTATTTAGGTCCTATGCCGACATCTCAAGTTTGAATTACAAAATTCTTAGCGGGAATCTTTTTAGTTGCATATATAAGCATGTTTAGCATTTCATTTGCAAACTAGATGGAAATTAGATGAACATTGTGAGCTTGTGGTTTTGATTCAAGGTATTTATTGTGTTGCAGAGCAGTACTTTGTTATTATTATGTTTGTATTTGTAGATTTGACTCCATCTCCTCATGACATGAAGAGCATCTTCCTTCCATGAGATCTACACTTCAAGGTGATATCTATTGTGTTTTCAATCGCTTGTCATTTGGATTTTTGCCTCTATCCCGGAGGGATACGCACTCTTATTTGACAACAGTGTTCGGAAGACTTGAATGTCTCTCTGGGGCTTAACCGAGGCAAGCCTCTAAACACCACAACCCCCTCCCACACTCTTTTGTGATTGCAGGTTATAGGTATCAAGTTTTGCAGAGTGGAGTTACAGAAAGGAGGTTGCAGACAACAAGGATTCAGGATCTGAAAGAAAGAGGACAAAGGTGAACATTTCGGGACAAGGCCGCTAGTGCCAGTGTTCTCCATCTTTTTTGGGGCAGAAATAGAAGATATAGTGCAGATCAATGTCGGAAGGAGATTCAGATTCCGTGATGAAAATTGTACCTTGGATAGGGGAGCTAGTGCTAGTGTCCCCGACTATTCGACATTCCAGATTTCAAAAAATATCAAGTTAACAATCTCTGTCCTTCACCTTAGTCTGAAAGGATTTGTCGTAATTCATCAATTTGCTTACTGTTTTGCTTATTTAAGGTTTTGAGAATAATTAAGCATTAAATTGAGATATTTTTTGATACATTTGAACTTCCGCATCATTCCAAGTGGTAGCCCAACCTGATAGGTGATTGATCTCGCTTAGTGGAGATTCAACTTGGTTGATACGCCTTTGACTATTTGGTGAGAAGGGAGGATTTGCCTTTGAAACCTAAACCAAAACATTTCCCCCCCTTTTCACCCTAAACACTTATGTGTTAGAAGTAGTCCTTGGGGGGTTCTAAGTCCTCCGTCTATCACTCTTCTTGCTCACTTGTACATTTATTTCATGCATCTTTTCTCTTTTGGAGAAGAGTTTTGTTCACATTGGGTTTTCTCCTTTTCTCCACCTTTTGAGAAAGTTGTTTGTACATGGGTACCTAACATGGCCTAGTAGTCGGGACCCATCATCATCTTTGTATCGCTACGCCCTAAGTATCACTTAAGGGGGGTGTTAGAGTGTTGGGTTTATCCTAACCCACACCTAGGATTAAGTCACACTTAGTGGCTAAGTCTAACTTAACCTTGACATTAAAGGTTAAGTTCACTTTTTGAGGTTAGTCATTTTTTTGTCTCACCACATGTGCTCACACGAGGTTAGTCATTTTGACACTTCACCTCATTAGAGGTTAGAGATATTCTCTCCTCACCTTATGGGAGGTTGGAGACATTTGTCCATCACCCTCCACTTGTGCACACATGTGTTCATCACATAGAGGGTTAGTCATAGTTGGTTGTCTCCTTCTCACCTCCTTCCCCTTGGCTATATAAGCAAGGCTCTTTGTACATTTTCATCAACTCTTGGTGTAAATTCTTGATGCAATCTCTTGATTATACATTTTGGCTTTTATGTGCTCATGCTTTGTGGAAGTTCATATTTGTTCTCACTTGTTGATCTTGGCTAATTCTGATAGAAAGTCTAAACTAGCTCCTCATTTTATCAGGGCTTTTAAAGTACTTGAAGAAATTAATCCTGTAGCTTATTATTTGGCCTTGCCCCCGATATTAAGCCGAATTCATGATGTGTTACATGTATCCTTGCTCAAAATGTACATACCTGATCCTAACCATATTCTTAATTAGAACACCCTGTATGTGGAAGAAGCTAAAATAATAATAGTCGAGCCTTGCAAAATCATAGGGAGGTGCCAATTCCAGCTCCGTAACAGGACGATAGACCAATCTAAGGTCTAGTGGGATTGATACTCACCTGAAAATGCTACGTGGGAGGATGCTACGGAGATCCAACAATTTTACCCATGTTTATTTTTAAAACTTTAGTTAAACTATGAACTTGATAAGCTTCATATTTTGCTTGAAAATGATTATGTTGGATGACACTTTTGATCTTTCCATTTGTTTTAAATTGCTTAATCTATTTTGAATATGATGAATTTTAGATACTATTGAATGACAAGTTGTACTAACAAAAGTATGCTTGTTTGATGATATTGAATATGTATATGCGTGTCATAAGCTCGTCTAAGCCTCATTTGCATCGGGATGATGCAAGGGCTTAGGGGGGAAGGATGTCACGGTTGCCATTATTCAAAACTTATACCTTAGATGTTTTATTGGACTCTATCATTCCTTCTCACGTGTTAATGTTTCATCTTTTAAGATTACTTGTTATATACTCCTGAATTTTATTTTGGGTTACGAATCCACATTAGATGAATGATCTATGTTAGATAGAAATGTAGGTAATTTGGGAATAGGAAAATATAAATGTGTCCCTTGACTTAACCAAACTCTTGTAGCTTTTACATATGCAATATTTTATAGTGAAATGTGAAAAAATTTCATTCTTATATATGCAATTTTTGTTGTCATACACACAAATTATTTAGTAAAGACTATTATAAGTAATGAATGACTTGATTGATTAGACCACTCTAAGGATTTAGGACTTATCATTATATATATATATATATATATATATATATATATATATATATATATATATATATATATATATATATATATATATATATATATAATGAATGTGTTTTTTTCAAAATAAGTGTGCGCAATAGAAACAATTGTTACTAGTAGTGTTTTATCACGATTAATTATTGATTATTGAATAAAATTCTATAATCCGTATTATTATTTTGCTTTGTCTAAATAAGAAATATATAATATGTATATATAAAATATATGTATATATTATATATATAATAAATGTATATATATTATATTTATATAAAATATATGTGTATATTATATTTATATAGATTTGATTTATCAAATATTAATTTATTTTATTAACTCTAGAACCAATGTTAAATTTTTAAGATAACATTTATATTATTATTTTTAATCAATGAATCAAAGTCTCTATATATATATACATCTTTAACATACCAAATGCAATATGTGCTTGGATTTTCATTTTATTGCTGTAACCATTGTTCTGTGAGGCCACGATGCATAATCCATGGAAAAAATATAATCAAAGCAACATAATTGTTGCTACGTGTCTCTATTTTGAGGAATTGAGAATTGTGATAGGGATTTGTGGCATAGAGGTAAGAAAGAAAGAAAATTTAGAATCAGATTTGGTAAAAGGGCAATCACCGCCATTGTTTTCCACTGCCTAAACTATTCGGGGCCACAAGAGATAAAAAGGGAGAAAAGGGAATAGATAAGGGAGAGGAAAATAAGGTAGAACATGATAGCAAGAGAGAAACTTATGCAGTGACTAGAGCAAGAAGAAGGAACAGAGATAAGTAAATTCATCAGAACTTCACTACAGGTATGAAATTTCCTGTAATTGCAATGAATTTAATAAAGTTTCCTTGGAAAATAACAGGGTATTGCAATGAAATTTATAATTAGTTTTCTTTTACTTTTTACCTGAAGAATTTCACTTGTTATTGTAACTAAGCAGTCAACAAATAGAGATCAAATTTTTTTTCTATAAAATACTTTATCCTCATTGTTTTTTTTCTAATCTTTCAACACAGAAAACAAAAAAATAATAATGGAAGAGAGAGAGGGGACAACCTGCATGGCTAAGCACCCCTTATGGGAGGTGACCCGGCCTGCAAGGCTGGCGCCCCTCATAGGTCGCACCCAGCCAGCAGGGTTGTGCCCCAAAAGGGGGAAATAGTTCCCATAAAAGGCTTGGGAAATGGCTTCCCACCTGCCAATTGCCTTTGCTTAAAAGTTTTAATTTTTTTTATAATCCTATTTTATTTTAGTCCTACAACCATTTTAGTGACATAAAACAAATTCCTATGGGCAGTCTAGCTATGCTCCCCTTTGCTGGGTATAGCGAGTCTGTACATGCCACCTACCCTCTACTTTATTGCTGCATACAAAATTCTTTTAAACCCCGCATTAAAAAAAATACATTTGTCTGAGACCTTTTACAAAACTTTGCATTCACAATTAGATTTTTGGAAAGAATAAATAGAAATGACTGTAGGGTAGCATACTTAGGCAAGTTTCTAATAATAAATTTATTTCCCGTGCCTATTACCTTTTCAATGAAATAACTTACAAAAAAACAAATTCGTAACTTATATTAATTACCCTCACATACAACCTTAGCTTTGCTTTCCGAGAAAGAATATTATTACTAGTTCTTTTAAAATTGCAAGTTAATAATGTTTAGACAAATGATAAGTATAGTGTAGATAAATATTAACTATTATGTTAGCTAGAAAAGTAAATTAAATATGATTGATAAATTACAAACCGTGTGTTTAGCTTGGAATGTAAAGTAATAATGCAATAGATAAATTGGAAATATAATGTAGATAAATGGTAACTATTGTGTTGGTTGAACATAAATATTGTGCATAAGAAATAGACATAAATATATGTAGTGGTTGATTAGAGAGTAAATATTGTGTTTGGATAGCAAAAGTACATAGGATGAATGACATATTACCTTGAAATTGAAAAAATCGAGAGGGGTTACTACTCTTCGCAAACAAAGGGAAAAGTTTACAAACATTCATATGTCAATGAAGTATATATAGAATTGGGTGACAAGAAAAATTAATGCAATATGTGAATTAAATGAAATTATGTTGTGAGACTTGGTATTTGGGCTATTTCTTGAATTAGGTTATTGTTATTTAAAAGAATTGTGTCATTTCTATTAGTGGAACTTAGCTTCTTTTTCTTATCTTGAGCAAGCATTTGATTTAATGTTTAGTATATTATCTTGATTGACATACCTATGTCTTGATAAAAGGCATACAAACTTACCTTTGTAAAAAAATCAAAATTCATCCTTCAGATAAATTTATCATTGCAACCTAGAGATTCGTGGTTATAGAACCTAGAAAATTTATGGAACTCACAATGATATGTACCTTGGATATAGTGACGAGGCTTGAGAGAAATTTACCCTAGTGTACCTAAGCTTTACCATAGAAGTAATATATGGCAATGGTCCCACTAACTTTGGATGGAAACATACTTTTAAACCGATATAGCCAAGCTATCTTAGGATAAACAAGAGTAAACTATTATCAGCTATTCAATCCATGGATAGAATATTAGTTCAAGGAAACTATGGTTAAATTTGAAACTACACATCTTTGATGGCTTAGATAGAATACAATAGCTCGTATGGATAGACTTTTGTGGATGATATGTAGCTGTTGTATGCTCTCACCTTGCCTTCACGGATCTTGGTGATCAGAAAATGGTACTTATCCTCAACACGAGTCTAATTCAGAATAACTTATAAGGTGCTTGCAAAACCAACCAACTGAAACAAGAAACCCTAATTGTCGTATGCTCTCACCTCGCCTTCACGGATCTTTGTGATCAAAAAGCAATAGGGAATCTTCGTAGGAACTTAGCCGTCAGGATTCAAAACTTGACCTATGAATACAAGTTCATTATCTTGAGTGGACACCATACATGAATTTTTAGAAAACTACAACTTAAACGACATACACCCTTTCTAGATGTTTGTGATGGTGATTTAATAATTGTCCTTGTTCACCTGAATGGGTGGTAGCTGACGAAGAACTTTCTGGGGTGGGGATTAACCCTAGAAAGGGTTGTGTACCCACTCACGGTTGCATCAAACATAGCACAAAACAAAACTACATATTCATATATCCTATTGTTCATCGAATCTTGTGTACCTTGATCTCGTGGATATAGGGTATGTAGGTAGTTTGGAAGGCGAAGGATGCATCTAGTACTCAGGATATAAGGTGTTTTTATAATTAACATCATAATCTCAAAAATCTAAACATAAGAAGATTAAACTAGATAAACTAAAGAAGTCTCTAGTGCTCAGAAGAATCCTTGAGAGGATTGATCTTGTACCTGGCCGATTGCCGAAATTCGAAGGAGGGTACAAGATCCATCAATACCTTAATCAAATGAACGTGTGGAGATTCCTCGGTACAATAAATGGGCCTATTGTATAATTTCTTGTAAGTGACTCAGGATCCGGATTAATCCCGATGAGTCTAAGTGTAAAGTACACATTCCCTAACAAAAGTTATTGAAGTAAATAATCCACTTATTTACATTAACTCAAATAAAAAGGATAAATCTTCTATATATCAACAATAATGATATTACAAAGACTAATAGGAATGAAGTCCCCCATGTACAAATAATGATATTACATCTTTCAAAAGCACGTGTTATATCTAGGTTAGCACAATAAAATAATATACAATACCCATCTTAGGATCTCTTTCCATAAGTCATCTCAAATAATAACAAGGTACAACAATCAAGTACAAACCCAACCTTGCATAAAATGTCTAGCAACCTAGAAACAACTGGCAGGAGGGAACACCTGATGTAACTTGATGTCTAAATGCAAATCTAAATGATGACGTGCAAATATCTCACAATAGGATGTGGCATATATATATATATATATATAAAATTTTGCTAGACAATCTTTTATCTATTTCAATTAACATATGGCTTGGCCCAAGCACTTAAAATAGTTACAGTCAAATCCTGAAAAAGAGGAAAAGCCTTCTTTGTTTGCCCACATTTGGCATCGTAGCCCAAAAAAAGATAAACTACTTCCATTTCAAAGCAAATTGATAACACTTACTTTTGCCTAGATGCATATGCTACTTCTCTCTTTTTGCACACTCAATGGAAATACACTTTCAAACAAATATTCACAATAAAGAGCTTCATGCATGATTCATTTCAGATACCCATACTATCTATACTTATATTTTTCTAACCATTTTTTGATTTATGCAACAGGGACAAGAGAATTTAGTTATAAATAATAGATGCCAGTATTGTTTATGATGGAAATTATATAGATATCTATATGTTAAATATACATAATCCACTTTGCATGCACAATTATTTCACAAATAAAGCTAGATTATATGAATTCATACCCCAAGCAATATCAGATTTATAATACCATTATGATTAAATTTGTAATAAGGAATAAAGGAGAATCACCTTTTTTAACAATTTTAGATTCATGTTTGTCAAACAAGAACACCGTTTAAGTGAAGGCATAAACAGATAAGTCAGTTAAATTAAACCTATAGGTGATCAAGGTGCTGTTACATGAGACAAAATGGTAGGACAACAAAATTAAGCATGGACATCAACACTACTGGTGACTTTAAATGTGGTCCGAAACACTATAATGCGAAAACCCCGAATTGTCTATTTTATCAGAAAATGTGAACAATCGTATTAAACAACTAATCATCCAATAACTCAATGGAAATTGGTGTAAACACAAGTAAACCAAGATTATACCTTCGAAGACCGTTTTACCTCTATGCTTCCATTGTTCGCCTATCTCCTCTTGATCTTGATGGTAATGGAGCTCTCAGAAGTGTGCACTTCCTTGCTGTTGAAGATGACAAGAATAGAACGACTATGATATGGAATGTGCAATGGAGACTAAACTACAATGCAACTATAATGGAGATGGGTGATTGATAATGGAGACATGGTGATGATAATGGGTTGATAATGCAAATGGATGATAACTTTGCCAAAGGCACATTGTAATGATTCCAACAGAGGAAGATTGCTTAAGCTTAGATGGATGCAAATGGTTGTGAAGACCTTGCTTATATAAGTTGAGGGAAGACCAAATCCAAGTATCAATAGATCCATGACTGGAGGAATGACCTGTGAGGTGTACAATTGAGAAGACTTGAGGGAATGTGCACGAATTAGAAGAGGACAAGTGTCCAAGCCTTCTTCGTGAGTTATGGGAGATAACATAATAGATTGAAGAGTTAACTGAGATGATTGATCATTTAACTTGGTTGATTGGGGAGTCAATAAAGTAGATTGACCAGTGAACTCAATTGACTAATTAGTTAATAGATTTGATTGATGAGTTAACTAATCTGACTGGAGGAGAAATAGGACATGTGGGCGAGGGAATATTAGCTAATTAAATATTAAAAATATTAAATTACATGTGAAACATGGTGAGGTCGATTTATGGACTTAGGACTTAGGATAGAGGAATTTAGGATTAATTAATTAGATGAGACATTAGAAGAATTGGGGGATTGAATTAAATAAATTGATTTTATTTAATCATTGGAGGGATGTGAATCATTTAAATAAATTAGAATATTTATTTAATTGATGGAAGAATAAGAATTAAGATAAATATTAAAATATTTACTTAATTCGTCTTAGCCATTTTTAGGTGTATGCACTCTACACTAATTTTTTTGGATTCTTTTCTTTTGCTGTCCTAAATTTTTGAGTTTACTTTTTATGCAATTCTTTCAATATTTTCAAAACATACGATCAACTTGCAACATAGAAACATGAAATATCAATATTAGGTTGCCAACAATGCATATAAACCATGAAAGAACATACCCATAACTCCACTTCTTTATTCAATTCAATGGATTGATTACAAGTGTCAATTGGTTGTCCTTTATATCAGACTTGACTGATTTTAGGATCATACTTCAAACAAGTGAAGTATGTGAACAAATATAGGCCAAAACCCTAGCCCAATGATAGACAATGATGTCTAATGAAGTAATAACCCAACTAGGATTGAATGTATGCCTGTAGTTGACCCTTAACCATTGCTGCACACCTGCTGATATCACTATTGTACCTACTGATATCACTATTGTACCTACTGATATCACTGTTGTAGACTGCCCAGATTTGAACAACAATGACAAAAAGTGCCAAATTTCACCAAAACAATGAAATCGCCTATGCCACAACTAGTGCAA